>CM066031.1:1186326330-1188726330 GCA_033557465.1 Ichthyophis bannanicus | reverse complement strand
TCCGAACCATTTTTACAAAACCAAGGTGTGCCACAGGGCTCGTCACTATCTGCATTGATGTTTAACATCTACATGCAGCCCATATGTGCCCTAGCACGTTCATTCAAGGTCAACTGTTTAGCCTACGCAGATGACATCCTCCTATACATCCCATTCAGGACTAACCAACCGGACCTCTCCCTCTAACAAGATGTTTTGAGGCAGTAGCAGAATGGTTCAGCACACAAAACATGAGAATCAACTACAGTAAAACAGATGTCCTTTTCATCTCAAGGAACCAGGACTTCACCCCTCCACTCTCTTTAAAAATCGGCAACACAGAACTGAAAACCAAACCCACAATCCGCTACCTTGGCGTTACACTGGATCAACACCTGGATCTGAAAACTCACATAAAAAACACAGTAAAAACAGTATACATGAAAATAAAGACCTTAAAACATCTCCGACCGCTACTCGACTTCAGCGACTACCGATCGATCTATCAGGCATTAATATTACCTCATTTCGACTATGCCAACGTAATTCTACACGGTCTCCCTCAAGCAACGTTAGCTCCTCTCCAGCTTGCAATGAACACTGCTGCAAGAGTACTAACAGGGGCTTCACGGAGAGAGCACATAACGCCAGTACTGATGAACCTCCATTGGTTACCGGTTCAAGCAAGAACCCTCCACAAAGTTCTAACCTTAACTTTCAAAGCCTCAAACACTCTGACCCCCACAGCCCTCAGCAAGATGATACATAAAGTACCACAGAACAGAAACAGAAGAACCATGATGCAAAACACCCTAGAGGTCCCAAAAGTAATGACAAAATGCACAAGAACAACAACAAATAGGGCCTTTACGATTTACGCTCCCAGAGCATGGAATGCTCTCCCTACCTATATTCGAAATATCACTTACCTAACCCACTTCAGGAAGGCAATAAAGCAGCACCTGTTCACTACATACTACCCTGAATCTAGCCTTAGTAACCATACATATGGCCCCCCAGACAATCTCTCATTACAAGTAAACAATCAGACTCAGCATGAAAAAGGATAATCAACTGATCGCTCAGAATGTACTCCAGTGTAAATAAGATGTAGATATGTTCTGCCTGAAATCAGGTACCAGTGTGATACAATGTATAGAGTTAAGAATTGTACATAGTTTCCCCCAGTTACTTCCAAGTTGATCTCCCTGTTTATTGTAAATACAACTCAAAGTTCCTTGTGTTGTATAGTTGATGTTAAATGTAAACCGCTCTGATCTAAAATAGAGCGGTATAGAAGAACTGTTAAATAAAATAAATAAATACCGCTACTTCCAGCGATCAGAAGCGGTTTGATTACATCTTTTGGGGTTTGTCAATAATCAAGACAGAAAAGTAAGGGCATATATACATAGTTTAGGGGTAATACACAGCACACAGAATAGGGTCCCAAGAATGACCTTAACATATTTACATAAAATTTACAAAGAGATATACCTTAGCATATTTACATTTTTACATATACAGTCAAACCTCGGTTTTCATTTGCCCCGGTTTTCATACGCTTCGGTTTTCAACGTCTTTTCTGACTGAGATTTTGTCCCGGTTTTCATGCATTGCTTCGGTTTTCAACGTCTTTTGACTGAGATTTTGTCCCGGTAGCAGGGAAGAAAAGCTGTCAACGTAAGCAGGAGATGTTGCATGAATGTGGGAGGCAGTTCTTTCTCTTGCAGGGTACGTCTGAAGCTATATCATTAAGATTTCCTGCCATTCTGAAGCATTGAGCAGATAATGTAAAGGTATTTTAATGGACTGAATTCAATGTGATTCCGAAGAGAGCTGGGCACAGCAGCTTGTCAGGGGTGGCTAAGGCCAGATGTTAACATACTGTACTGTACAGTACTGTACTTAGCTTGCTTTCAGTGATGTTAAATGTTCATTTATCCATTTCATTAGTCATTTATATTTATTTCTCATTGTTTTCTGTATGTAAAAATATAGTTATTCTCTATAAAATGTATTTTTTGTGAATATTTTTGGGTGTCTGGAACGGATTAATTGGATTTACATTATTTCTTATGGGAAATATTGCTTCAGTTTTCATACGTTTCGGTTTTAGTCAGACTTTTTCGAACGGATTAATCATGAAAACCGAGGTTTGACTATTCACTTCATCTTTTATCCCACTGGGATTCACATCTGGTTGTAGTGGCATTGGAACAGATGCGTTTTTAATTTCTTCCTGAAGACAACTATGTCTTTAATTGAACGCAACTCATATGGTAGGTGGTTCCATAAGGTTGGGGCAGAGAATGAGAATGCTCTGCGGCTCGTACTGGCTTTTACATTTCTGATGGTGCTCGGAACTTGTAGCGTGCCTGAGTTGATAGTTCTCCTTTCTCTGGTGGTAGGTTGTGTGCAAATAAGGGTTGAGAGGAATGATGGGGCTAGGTTATGTATGATTTTGAACGTAGTTACCAATGTTTTATATTGAATCCTGGCAGCAATGGGTAGCCAGTGTAGCTTGACCAATACGGGTGTAATGTGTTCAGTTACGCTTGATCGCATGATGATCCTCGCCGCTACATTTTGTGCAAGTTGCAAGATATTGGTGGTTTTCTTTGGCAGACCCTGTAGGATGGCGTTACAGTAGTCCAAGTGAGGGATGATGAGTGCTTGTGCAACAGACCGGAAATCACATGGTTCAAGTATATTCCGCAGGGGTCGTAGCACTCTAAGTTTGTGAAAAATGGCTTTGTTGGTGTTGCTTAGGTGCTTTTCCATCTTTAGTTTGCTGTCGATTGTGACTCCCAGATACTTGATCTCATTCTTAGTGTTGTAAGTGTTCTTACACAGTTTGATTGTAGGAGGAGGTTCAAAGTCATGTTTACTGGATATGTACATCACTTCTGTTTTCTTGTGGTTAATTGTCATATTGTTTTGTTGTAGCCATCCTAACATCTCGCCCAGGCAGGTCTCGAGCTGAGTATATTTAGGGTCTGCGGCATCTAATTGCGTGTACAGCATATCGTCTGCGTAAATGTGGTAATTGATGTCATATTTCCTGAAAATGCCACTGAGAGGTTGCATGTAAATGTTAAAAAGTAGTGCCGAGAGGGCCGATCCCTGCGGTATGCCTTGGGTTTGAGTGAAGGGTTCTTCTTTTTCGCCGTTGAATTGGACCTGCGGTGTTCTGTTTGTTATGTAAGAGGAGAACCATTTCAGTGGGGTTCCCAATATTCCAATTGATTCTAGCTTGTTAAGGAGGATTTCATGATGGACAGTATCGAAAGCGGCAGAGATGTCAATGAAAATGAGAATAAACATTTTCTTTCTGTCTTCCAGGCCTTTGAGGAGGTTGTTAATCAGGGCCAATAGAAGAGTTTCGACCCCATGGTTTTTTCTGAAACCGTATTGTTGACTGTCCAGGGTTTCATGGTCATCGAGGTGGTCTTGAAGTTGAATGAGGGCTGCTTTTTCAATGATCTTTGCTAGGAAAGATATGCTAGAGATTGGGCGGTAAGATGTTGGGTCCTCTTTGTTGAGTGAGTTGTTTTTTAGAATCGGTCTAATTATAGACTTCTTGAGCTGGTTAGGCATGATTCCTTGACTCAGTGATGGTTCACAATGAGTGAGACCTGGCGGACGATGTCCTTTTTGGCCTCCTTGATCCACGCAGCTGGGCAGGGATCTAACGGGGAGGTGGTGGTGTTGATACTGGTTATTATTTCAATAGTTTGTTTATCATCAATTTTGTGGAACTCGTGCCATGTCTGTTCTTGTTCTACTTCAGTTATCAGATGTGATGTGTCAACAGAGAGATTGGGTGAGGTTGTAGTCAGCTTGCTTGCGTAATGGTTTGCGAGGGTTTGAGGATGGATAGCGTTACCATGTTGTTCTGGCTGGGATATTTTGGTTAGTGTTTTCACTTTGAGGGTCTCTTAGCTCCATGCACACATATCTCAGGCACATCTGCACACAAATACACTATCTCATCACTTTCTACTGATCATTGACCACAGCATCCAGCATGACATAATGTATTACTCCATAACAACAATCAGCCTTATGTTTAGAGCCGACATGCATTGGTTTGACAGATTGTGACAGTGGGACACAGACCTCTGAATTGTGCGTGCACAATTCCAGAAGGAGGAATGTGCCATAGGATGTCATATTGGTCTCTGCATCACCGGCTGCCATGTGGGAAAACAGTGCCTAGAGGTGAATGTTAGGGTAGAGGTGGGGGGAAATAGTCCCATACATGTTTCAAATGTGCCTCTGGTAGGTGGCATAGCCGACTAGAGGCTCTGTTCAGATGCATAGAAGCTCTGAAGGCCTACTTGGTCTCTGCATGTTTCACATCAGAGGCCCTGAATGACAGCTTCACTCACTCTCCACAGGTACCCAGTGTGACAGCCACATGGATGTTGTTTCAGTACAAAGAGGCTGGAGATGGCATTTTACGTGTAGCCAGCAACTGTACCAACATCTAACTCCATGTCCAATCTGCCATACTTCCATGGGAGCGGGGGGGGGGGGGGGGTTAGTGACTGCATCCAAAGAATAGGAGAGCGATGTGCTACACTGGTACACTGGCCACTTTCACAGTGTCCATGACCAAGGACATGCTATAATATGGGAGTATGAACATGGCACTAGATTCAACATTCACTATCAAAAGCTTTGTAGGAGGACTCAGTATTTGGGTAGGTGACAGACGTGGGACACTGTGGGCCAACATACACTCGCTGTCTCTCTCTGGCCCACTTTCCAGGGCTATTTGCATTGCATTAGCTGTCCCCAAGTTCCAAATAAAAGGGTACACAAATGCAGGGCAGAGGATTCTGGGTATTGTCCAAAACAGAGCAGTTTTCACAGGATGTATATGATTCAAAGATATTGAGGCCGATTTTTTTCCTGCAGTCCAGCCCCTGTACAGCCGATCAGAATTTGGGCATACAGAGGTAGACCTGATTCTGATCTCGCAGGGGCTAGATGTGCCTGTGGGATTAGAATCAGGTCTACTGCCTGGGCGTGCAGGCCGGGCCCCGATTCTGATCGGCCACATGCCCAGCCCACATAGCCGGCTAATTCAGCCAGGATCATGAATGGAGCCGCAGCTGACAGCGACACCATCTTTTCCCCGCAGCCTGACCAGGGTCAGGCTGAGGGGATTCCCCTGCACCTCCTCACCTTCCGTCTTTACCCAGCACCGCGGTTCCCCATCTCCGTGGCTGACAATGGATGTACAGGGTCAACCTCAGAATCAGCCCTGTATGTCCGGGGTCACCCACTGCCCGCCCTCGCTCCACCTATGTCCCGCCCCCTCCCTCCCATGAACAGAGCTCCCCATACAAATCGCCTGTTCTTATGGGGAGCTCTGTCCCCAGCAGGCTGCTCGGCTGTTTAGAGGGTCTGGACGTCCAGATCGCACGTTCAGACCCACTAAATGGGGTTCAGAATAATGCCCTAGGTAAACAGTTGAGCCATCTTAATATGGGTCTGGCAGAAGCACACATCTGTTCATGCTGGGAGGCCTCTCTCTCATGTCAGAGCTATGTATCCACATAGTGTTATCTAGGGTGAATCTGCAGTATCATGGGTACTGTTTCTTTATGGCAGTCCTGTCACAAGTCCCAGCCTTTAACGCATGATGGGGGGCCTTAATGCAGTCAATATCACACGCAAATCAGTGCACACGTAACGGTCCTTAGTAAAAGTGCCCCTAAATCTTTTTCCTAGGGGATGGTGATTCCTAAAGTGGGACCTTGCATCGTGTGACCATAGTTTGGGTTGGGTGCATAATTTTGCACTTGTCAACATTTAAATTTAATCTGCCATTTGGACATTCAGTCTTCCAATTTATCAAGGTTCTCTAGTCATTTTTCACCATCCTCTTATGTTTTAATAACTTTCAACAATTTGGCATCATCTGCAAATTTGATCATCTCACGCATTATTTCCATTTCCAGGTCATTTATGAATATGTTAAAAAGCAACTGGCCCAGCACAGATCCCTATGGTACTGCACTATTCACCTTTCTCCATTGAGAAAATTGGCCATTTAGCCTTACTCTCTGTTTTCTATCTTTTAACCAGTTCCTGATCTACATCAGTACATTGACTCCTATCCCATGACTTTTTAATTTTGCTGAGTCTCTCATGAGAGACCTTGACAGAGGCTATCTGAAAATCCATATGCGCTATATTGACTGGCTCACCTTTGTATATCTGCTTATTCACACCTTCAAAAAATATAAGATTAGTAAGACAAGACTTTCCTTTGCTAAATCTATATTGGCTTTCTCCCATTAAACCATGACATGTTCAGTAATGTTATTCTTCATCATGCTTTCTACTATTTTGACCGGTATTGACGTCAGGCTCACTGGTCTGTAATATCGTGGATCACTCCTGGAAACCGTTTTAGAAATTGGTTTTACATTGGCTATTCTCAAATCTTCAGGTACTATAGATGATTTTCAGAGATTACTAATAGTAGGTGTGCGGATGTATACCATCTGGTCTAGGTGATTTGCTACTCTTCAGTTTATCAAATAGTTGTAACATATCTTTCTGGTTTATCAATATTTCTTTCAATTCTTCCAATATCTCTACATCTTCTTCAGTAAAGATTGAAGAAAATAATTCATTCAGTGTCTTCATTATGGCCTTGTCCTCCCTTAGTGCTCCTTTTACTTCTCTATCATCTAATGGTCCAACTAACTCTCACAGGTTTTTTGCTACGAATGCACTTGAAAAGGTTTTTATTATGTGTTTTTACTTCCATGGCAAGCTTTTTTGCAAATTCTCATTTTGTCTGCCTTATCAATGCCTTGCATCTAACTTGCCAGTGCTTATGTTGTTTCCCATTTTTGTCATTTTGTTCCTTTTTCCATTTCCTAAAAGATGCTTTTTTGGCTACCATAGCCTCTCTGACCTCAAATTTAAACAATGCTGGAAGTTTTTTGGACTTCCTTCCACTTTTCTTAAAACGTGGAATATAGCTGGTCTGAGCTTCCAAGATAGCATAGTTAACTCACAGCAGGAATCAGTCCTCACATATGGGTGACATTGGTGCCAACGGAGCCTGCATAGAAGCATCTCCCCAGCTTTTAAAGAAAGCCTTTGGGCGATGTACCACACATGCGTGGTCCACTTCCTGCCCAAGGGTACCATCATGTTTTAGTCAAATGACATAGCTAAGATGGCAAAAAATAAAAGATGGTAAAGAAGCAATTCCAAGTGGAGGAGGGAAGGTTGTGAGGACTGATTCCTGCTGTCCCAGAGAACATCTGTACAGGTGAGTAACTATGCTTTCTCTGGAAACAAGTAGGAAGTCCGTCCTCACATATGAGACTCCCCAGCTAAAGGCTACCAAAATCTATAGAAAATGTCAAGGCGACCTGCAAAGGTGAACCATGATCAGCAGCAGTTGAATCCCAAGAGAGACTCTCGCAAGACCCAAGTGTCCAGTGAGAACCAGCACTACAGTAACCTGAACGCAGAAGGGTCGGAGGGCAGGAGTTGCCTATGCTCCGAAAAAATTACAGAGTATGGCCTGTTCGAAGGTGCTGTCCCTGTGGGACTCCCTTTCCAGGAAGTAGTGAGTTGCGAAGGTATGGACCAAAGACCAGGTGGCAACTCGCCAAAATTCCTTTATGGGAACGGAACGCAGATTGGCAATGGAAGTAGCCATGGCCCTGATGCGGTGCGCTATGACTCTCTGGTACAGTGGGATCTCTGCTTGCTCAAAGGCAAGGGCAATGCAGTCCACCAGCCAAGTGGACAGAGTTTACTTAGTCACTAGGAGCCCCAGACGGCTGGGGGTCATAGGATGAGAAAAGCTGTTGAGCTTTGTGGTGGCCTGGAGTCCATTGCAGGGAGAAGGACAAGGCTCTTTTGCAATACAGAGTATGGAGAATCATCAGGATTCCCCAGAGCTGGAACAGCCACGAGGCTACTGCTGGGCGGCTGGCGTATTCTGCTCTTTTTGTCCACTGAGACATTGTCCTGATCCACGAGGTAGACCGCCCTTAGGAGTATCCCTCTGCATGTAGCATAGGAGCAGAGGGCTACCACCTCCTGGCAGAGGGGGTACAACCCTGTCCCCCTTATTTGTTCACGAAGAACATTGCGACCTGATTGTCGGTCTGGATCAGCACTGTGTGGTCCTATAGTTGGTGGCGGAAGGCTCTGAGGGCCAGGAATATCGCCCTGATTTCCAACAGGTTGATTTGCATTTTGGATTCCCTCTGGGACCAGCAACCTTGTATCTGGAGGCTCTCGCAATGCACTTCCCCAGTCCATTAGAGAGGCGTCCATAGCGAGGACCTTCTGGGGAGTGGGTGCCTGGAAGGGCATCCTGGCCTAAAGGTGACATGGGTTCTGCCACCATCTGAGGGACCCTGCTGTCGGGTCACCTGCACTCTGTCCTTGAGCCTGCCTGTGGCTTGGGCCTATTGAGAGTGGAGGCACCATTGGGCTGCTCTCATGTGCAGTTGGGCATTTGGTGTCACATGGACCATGGAGGCCATCTGTCCTGGCAGGTGGAGGAGAAGCCAGGTGGGTAGTGCCCTGAACCACTGTACCTCTGCAACTAATGCCCTGAGGTTTTCTGAGCTTTCCTGAGGAAGCAAGGCTTTTGCCTGAAGGGTGTCTAGCTCTGCCCCTATGAACTCTAAGTGCAGAGCCGGAGTGAGGTGGGACTTGGGGTAGTTTATGACAAACCCCAGATGCTGCAGGGTGTTTATGGTGCGTCCAATGGTCATCTCAAGTGATAATAAACATCACTGAAAGCACAAAGGAGGTCACAGAAAGCAGGAAGAAACTCTACAAGCATTCTGCTATTATCCACTATGACTGGACCATTTGGTTCCAAAGTCTTTCATGTAACCTTTTTTTGTACTACCGGGACTTCAGAAATGATGCTGTAAACTAAAACATTCACATTCAGTGTTCAAAAAATCACATACATTTTTTTTGCCGAAGTTTTAGGTTTATCATAACACAGATGAACGATCCCTTCAGCACTAAAATCGTGCCAAGTATTTACACTTTAATGGATCCCTGAGACCAATTAACAGCACAGAGGAATGCCAGGCAAAGCACTAGAAAAGAAATATTCCATTATTGCTATTTTTAGCCTTAAATAAAAAAAAAGAGACAGATGCTTTGGTTCAGTGTTCTGTTACTGCAATATTTTATTTTATGAACTTCCCACTTACAAACATTTTTCAGCTGCATTCCAACATATAACTTCCCTCTTCCCGCTCCCCTCTTCTTATCTTGGTTGAGGAATCAATTCCAGAGAACTCAAATTAATCCATTTGCAGTTAAAACCTGCCTTCTATGCCCAGTACTTCTACAGCTGATTTCTCAATGGCTTGATGAAGGAGGCGCACCTCTTCCTGTGCAAGGGTCCTCTCCATGTGTCGGTATGTAATCCGATAGCAGTGACTGGTCATCTTTGTCCTAGGTAACATGAAACAAAACATAAACAACAATGTAGTAAGAACTAATGGAGAGCCTGCTACAAACAAGAGGGCTGTCCCGATTTCACTGATACTGTTAGAATTATTACTAACGTAGTAGTTAACGGAGCACTTGCTTTTTCTTTTGCATCATCCCCACCATAAAATGTATTTGTCATTTGTCTTTCCATTTAAACAATGCCCAAAACAAATCAGAAGGGCTTAACTAAGTATAAATTGCGCCGCGTTGGAGAGCAGTCTCCTCAGAGGTGCAATAGATGCACTGCACCAGACCAATAATGGCTCCTGGCATCGACTCGACAGCACACAACTTTTAATCTTTTTAAGTACATATTCCAGAAGAGACTAAATATGTTCATGTAAAATTATACTGATTAAAAGAGCAATATATATTCAAACTTCAGTAAGCCATCAAGTCAATGCTGACTCCTGGTAATCCAGCACCTGAGTTTTCTTGGCAAGGTGCGACTGGAAGTTGATTGCAAGGCCTTTCTTTTGCACAGTAAGTCTACAGCACCTGGTATTCTAAGGTGGTCACCCCTCCAAGTACTAGCCAGGCCTGACTCTGCTTAACCTCTCAGATCAGCTAAGAATACGCTCATTAAGGGGTAGCAAAGAAGTGACACAATAATACTATGTAGCTATTGTTTTTGTTCAGCTATTATTTACTTTACAGGAAGGTCAAATGGCCTTAGCTTCCCAATCAGAACTACATAGCCCATTCATTTAGGAAAAGGTTGGTCCCCTTGCACCCATGAGCCCTTTAGTATTACACACCTCTCTTGCACTATATGCCACATTGGAAAGAGAATAAGGTGAGAGGCAGGATTTGGAAAACAGACAAGTAACCACCAAGATAGACTGATACTGTATGTTCCGCCGCTTTAACCCGGTGAAAAGCGGGATATAAATACAGCTAAATAAATAAATAGTAAGCAAGAGTCTACATTTAAACATCACATGACACAAGCAATACAAAATATTCCTTCTATATCAGTTCTCCCTCAGCAGCATATTTCTGAACCAACCATTAAAGGAAAGAAAAGGGTGTCATCAAAATTTTCTCTTTACACACACAAATATAGATATAGATATAGATATAGATATAGATATAGATGAAAGGTATTTTGCTACCTGACAGAAGGAGATTTCTTTTGACTTCTGTTTTTTATTTTATTTGATTTCATTGTCTTAATGATAACTTAGATCTAGCAAAAGTAGTGTTAGGGGTAGTTACATGTGAAAACAAGTCTTGCATTTCTAGGCAAAAATCATGTTTGATTTTCACAATACATTGCTCTAAAAGTCTTTAGGGATCTTGCTTATGTAGCACCTAAAGTTGAAAGTAGCCTTCATCCTAAAGCTTACTCATGACATAGGCCTCACATCTCACTCAATACTTTCCATTTTATGGCTTATGGCCACTCTTCTCACTTGTAAACTGGGAGGTCAAAGCCATATCTCACTAAACCGTACTCAGGGTCAGATTGAGGATAAGAACTTAAGATATGCCATACTGGGTCAGACCAAGGGTCCATCAAGCCCAGTATCCTGTTTCCAACAGCAGTTAGTCGAGGTCACAAGTACCTGGCAGATTCCCAAAAAGGTATACAGATTCCACTCTTCTTATCCTGTGGTAAATAGTAGATTTCCCTGGTCCTCTTTAATAATGGTTTATGGACTTTTCCTCGAGGAACTTGTCCAAACCTCTTTTAAACCCAGCTATACTAACAAATTCAAGAGTTTGATTACATGTTGAGCGAAAACATATTTTCCCCTATTAATCTTAAATGGGCTATATTTGTAGCTTCATTGTGTGTCCCCTAGTCTTTCTACTTTTTGAAGCAGTAAAGATCCAATCTAAGTTTACACATTTCACTCCGTTCAATGTTTTATAGACCTCTATCCCATCTTCCTTCAGCTGTCTTTTGGCCAAGTTAAAGAGCCTTAACCTTTAAAGCCTTTCATATGGGTATCCTTCCATCCGCTTTACCATTCTGGTGGCTCTTCTCTGTACCTTTTCTAGTTCTGCTATATCCTTTTTAAGATATGGTGATCAGAAATTCACACAATATTCAAGGTGCAGTCGCATCATGGAACGACACAAAGGCATTATAATATCCTTGGTTTTATTCTCTATTCCTTTCCTTATGATTCCTAGCATTCTATTTGCTTTCTTGGCTGCTGCTACACACTAGGCACGTTGATGTCTAAATTCTTTTCCTGGGTGGTAGTTCCTAATGTGGAACCTTGCATCGTGTAACCATAGTTTGGATTGTTCTTTCCTAAGTGCATAACTTTGCACTTGTCCACATTAAATTTCATCTGCCATATGGATGCACAGTCTTCCAATTTATCAAGGTCCTCTTGCAATTTTTCACAATCTTCTTGTGTTTTTTGCAACTCTGAATAATTTAGTATTATCTGCAAATTTGATCATCTCACTCATTATTCCCATTTCCAGGTCATTTATGAATATGTTCAAAAGCAGTGGGCCCAGCACAGATCCCTGGGGCACCCGACTATTTACCTTTCTCCATTGAGAAAATTGGCCATTTAGTCTCTGTTTTCTATCTTTTAACCAGTTCCTAATCCACAATAGCGCACGGCCTCCTATCCCATGACTTTTTAATTACCCCAAGAGTTCCTCAGTTGCCCAGAGCACAGTGTGATAATGGGTGCTACCAGGAGGCCTGAGTCAGCTCTGGTATCAGGGAAGAAGGTAGTAAAAGCATCAAAATCATATGAAGAAATCCCCCCCCCCCCCACCCCGGCTAATCTCTGGAAATTTTTAGATTCCAAGTTGGAACCAGTAAAAATGGAAGGCTGTTGATATGTTAGATCCATTTACTCCTGGTTCACCTGCTCTCAATGAATCCTTCCAGATCAGAATTGGTTGCTCTGAGCCAAGAGTTTACTGAACAGATCTTTAGGGATTACTGACAATAAAAAAATATAGTGACTAAGTAAAAAGTAGAAGACAATTACAGGCATTTGGCTAAAACTAGGAATCTATTAGATTTAGGAGGGCTCTAAGCAGGCAAATAGCAGCTTGCTTTAGAGGTTTTAAATTAATTTCTGTTACTTTAGGTAGGCTCTTATAGAGTTCAAAGAAAGCAGGCCAATAACTTGTTTAGAAGCTTTAAGTCAATCCATCTTAGTTTTAGCTCTGTTTTTACAGTTCTAACACCAACAGGAGGAGTGGAGCTGTGGCCTTCTCCGCTCCTTCTTTTGATGTTTGCTGTTTGCGGAGATTGTCCTTCCCCTCTTGTCTTCCTTTACAAACAAAACAGACATTTTCTTGGCGTTTTGAGTGTTAAACTGTCTTAAAGTGACCAACCATCCTATATTATACAGGATAGTCTCGTATTTTAAGAATTTGTCCCTTGAATCGTACTGCCTCGGTCGGGACGCTTAAATGTCACCTATTTTAAAATGCGTGCCCCATTCCTACACTCTTCCACATTTGTACCAGTAGATCTCCACTCCGCTGAAATTTTCAAAGGGAAACTATTTATATAAGCCTATTTCCATCAGAGACACATTAACATATACACATACATGCACTCTCTTGTACTTCAGTCTCACACACACATGCATTCATCCATCCCCCACCCCAGGTACACACATGCACACTAGCACGTTTCAGATAGACATATTCTGTCTCTGACTGTCTACTGGTGCTGTCTCACTTCTGCACTTCTCTACTTCAATGCCCACAGTTCTTGCTTTTACTACCAGTTCTTTTACTCAGCCTGAAATAGCCCCTTCACACTTTACCCCATTCCTCTTACATTTCTACCCTTTCTTAGCGACCCCACTCACCCCTACCAAACCCACTTATTCCACTGACTTTCTCCCAGACCCTGTCCAGAAAATCAGCCCATCCTTCCTGTGACTAGTGCAGCTTTTCCGCTGGCTGGAAGCTACCATTTACTCTGCACAGTGGGGAGGGGGGGGGGGGGGATCACTGACGAGCTTTAGAGCCAAACTCTAAAAAATATCCAGACATTTTAGACATCATTCTAAGACAGCAACTTTACAAAGTTGTAGAATCTTAAAATAATTTAGATGGTTGGCAATCCTAAACTCCTGAGTCCTCAGCACATCTGACAAATCTGGCTCTGCTTCCTCCCCAGGGCCCAGGCAACCAGGGCCGGCCCGTCCATTGAGCAAGAATGTTGTTTGCACAGGGCCCCAGGTTTAAGGGGGCACCGCGCAAACAACATTCTTAATAGCCCAGGGAAAATTTAAAAAACAAAACAAAACTGGCTGCTGCTGCTGCTGCTGCCGCTGCAGCAGTGGTAGTGGCAGAATCAAGTGTCCTGCGGCCCCCCACCTGCCTGGCAGAGCCCCCTGAATCACTCTCCTCTCTGAAAGCCGGCACCAAGGGGAGTGATTCAGGGGGCTCTGCCGGGCAGGCGGGGGGGACGGGACCGTGGGACACTTGATTCTGCCACTGCCATGGCGGCGGCGGCGGCGGCAACAGCCAGGTTTTTTTTTAAGTTTACTTGGGCTGATGGGGGGAGGGAGGTTAGGACTGGTAATGGGCTAATGGGGGGACTAGGACTGGAAATGGGCTGATGGGGGGGCTAGGACTGGAAATGGGCTGATGGGGGGGTTAGGACTTGAGGTGGGCTGATGGGGGGTTAGGACTGGTAATGGGTTATGGGGGGGCTAGGACTGGTAATGGGCTGGGGGGGTTGCTAGGACTGGAAATGGGCTGAGTGGAGGGGGGCTTGAACTACAAATAGCTGATGGGGACAGGGGCTTGGAATGAAATGGGCTGAATGAAAGGGGGGGCTTGAACTGCAAACAGCTGATGGGGAGGGGGCTTGGAATGGAAATGGGCTGTGAGGGGTGGGAGCTAAGACTGGAAATGGGCTGAGTGGGGGAGGAGCTAGGACAGGGAATGGGCTGATGGAGGGGCTAGGATAGGACTGGAAATGGGCTGTTGGGGTGCTAAGACTGGAAATGCGCTGTGGTGGGGGCTTGGACTGAAATGCACTCATGGAGGGGCTAGAACTGGAAGTAGGCTCATAGGGGGCTTGGATTGGAAATGGGCTGAGTGGAGGGGAGCTAGGATTTGACATAGGCTGATGGTGGGGCTAGGAAATGACTAGAAATGGCTGATGGGGGGCTGGGATTGGAAATGAGCTGATGGAGGGACTCAGATAGGACTGGAAATGGATGGGGGAGCTAGGACTGGAAATGGGCTGATGCGGGGACTAGAAGGGAGCCGGTGCTGGGTGGGGCTGGAACTAGAAGGGAGCTGATGTTGGGGGAGGGATTCGAATGGGGTGGGGCCGGGAGAGTGAAATGGAGAGGGGAAACATATTTTGTGTGGGAGGGAAGAAAAATCTACAATTGCCCGGGTACTGGGAGAGTAAGTGGGGATTGAGGATGGAGGGGTAAAATTTGAGTGGATGAAATAGGAATGAGGAAAGAGCAAAAGGAGAAAGATTAGTATGTTAAAGCAGATGTAGAGAGAGAATGGAAAAAAACTAGAAGAGAGAAGAAAGGACAAATGGACAGCAGACAATGGAGAGTTAGCAGAAGACATGAAGAAACCAGAAGAAAGTGGCTGGAGCAATTGCAACTGAAAAAAAATGCACAAACAGTAGAAAAATCTCTCTTTATTTTGAATTTATTAACTGCAATATGTCAGCTCTGGGAAATGTGCATCATTAATGTCTGCACTTTGTTTAATACAAGAGGAAAATAATTTATAGTTTTATTTCTACAGTGTTGTTGTACATTCCAAGTTTGACTTTCGGGGTTCCCAGTTTAATTATTGTCTTCTTGTTTCTAAATTGTGATTCCTTGTTTGGTGATGGTCTATGTTCTGCATGTGTAACTGAGCTGAGGTATTCTGTTGATGTAATTCCTATTTGACATTGCCACTTGTTCTCTTTCCCCAGTAGGTCATATATTCTTATTCTCTGAAATGTATTGGTTTAATATTTAGAAACATAGAAACATGATGACAGAAAAAGACCACATGGCCTATCTAGTCTGTCCTTCCATAACAACAACTACAACAGTCCACTTTTTACCTTTAGAGATCCTCTGTGTTGGTCCCATGCTTTTTTGAATTCAGTTACTGTCCTCATCTCTACCACCTCCACTGGGAGACTATTCCATGGATTCACTACTCTTTCTGTAAAGAAATATTTCCGCATATCACTCCTGAATCTATCTCCCTTCACCCTCATCCCATGTCCCCTCGTAGCAGAACTTGCTTTCAATTGAAAGAGGCTCTCTCCATGAACATTTATGCCACGGAGGTATTTAAACATCTCAATCATATCACCTCTATCCCGCCTTTCCTCTAAGGTGTACATATTAAGATCCTTAAGTCTGTCCTCATATGCTTTATAATGAAGCCCATTAATCATTTTAGTAGCAACCCTCTGCACCGACTCCATCCTGTTCACATCCTTTTGAAGGTGCGGTCTCCAGAATTGCACACCATACTCCAAATGAGGTCGCACCAAAGACTTATACAGAGGCATTATCACCTCCTTTTTTCTGCTAGCCATTCCTCTCCGTATGCACCCAAGCATCCTTCTAGCTTTTGCCGTCGCCTTTTCTACCTGTTTAGCTACTTTAAGATCATCAGACACAACCACGCCTAGGTCCCGCTCTTCTTTAGTGGACAAAAGTACTTCACCTCCTATACTGTATTGCTCCCTTGGATTGCTGCAGCCCAAATGCATGACCTTACATTTTTTAACATTAAATCCCAGCTGCCAAATTCTAGACCATTCTTCAAGCTTAGCTAGATCCCTCCTCATGTTATCTACACCTTCCTGGGTGTCTACTCTATTGCAGACTTTTGGTATCATCTGCAAAGAGGCAAACCTTACCCGACAGCCCTTCCGCTATATCACTAACAAAGATGTTAAAAAGAATCGGACCAAGGACAGATCCCTGGGGCACACCACTGGTAACATCCTTCTCCTCAGAGTGAGCTCCATTTACTTGTACTCTTTGTCGCCTCCCACCCAACCAATTTCTAACCCAAGCAGTAACTTTAGGGTCCATCCCTAGGGTGCTCAGTTTGTTTATAAGTCGCCTGTGAGGAACAGTGTCAAAGGCTTTACTGAAATCTAAATACACCACATCTAAAGCTCTCCCTCGGTCCAACTCCCTGGTCACCCAGTCAAAGAAATCAATCAGATTTGTCTGACAAGACCTGCCTCTGCAGTGTTGCTTTTTGATAGGTAGAGTATGGTGCTTTGTGAGTCCTGGTAGTGCTGTTACGATACGGCGGGTTTGTTATGGGTTTATTTTATTTTTATTATATTTATTTACATTCTCTTATATACCGCGCTATTCTGCATCAGTGCGGTTTACATTGAACAAACTGAAACAAAAAAATCGGCAGTGTTTGTAGTAGTTCCTAATGTGCCTGGCGGTTGGCACTGGATTATAGTAATGTAGAAATCTTTTAGTCTTTCTTTATCCATACACTCATTAAGAGGCATGTTTACTAAAAGTTAGTGTATGGTAACATTATGCAAAGATTTATGCAAATGAGGCCCCACACTGAGTCTCCGCACATGGTCCCGCACCCCCCTTTGGCTGCCCCTGCAGGCAACCATCAGTCAAACAAAGCCAGTCAATAGGCTGCAGCAGACACAGCCAGTCAATAGGTAGCAGGGGGAGGTGGGAGCAGTAGCTACGATACAGAAACCTTCCTCTCTCCCTTGTCTTGCAGCTGTGGAGTATGCTGTTTTTTTTTGCTACAGATATACAGATCTACAGGAGAAAATATTAGGGGTGCTCAAGCACCCACATAGCTGCTACCTATGATCCTGGGGTCAACATCAGTATCAGGATGACGGCCAGTGGTCAGCAGATTTAGTTGATTCTGTCATCTGTGTAGGCTCTTAGCCTGGGATGCATGTTTCTATTTTGTCTTTAGACTTTATTTTTATTATAAAATGCTGAAAAGAAAGTGTGTTTTAATCACCAATTACAAAATGAATACCCATTCATTAAGAAATATTCTGATGATAGCACATTGTTTTGTAAGAAATGCCTGTCTTTCTTTTCATGCAGGAAAGGATAACATTGTTCAGCATCTAAGACGTGCTGAACAATGTTAAAGAGTAACATTGTTAAGCACCTTGTTCAGCACAAGGCAGCAGATGTAAGTGCTTCTTCAAGCAGAATGTGACTTCTTTTTTTAAAAGTCAAACTTTTGATGAGAAAACTCAGTCACTGGCTACAACTGAGGGTACATGGGCTTATCACTGTGTTGTCCACAACTATTCTTTTTGGTCATCAGACTGTACTTCAAAGTTGTTGAAAAAATGTTTTGATGAAAAATACTCTTGTGCGCAAACCAAAATGGAAGCAATCATCTGTAATGCTTTCAAACCTGATTCTACTGATTCCCTCAAGAGAGACCTTCTGAGACAAGTTTTTAACAGGTTTTTTTGTGATTGCTCAAACTGTGGAAGCATTAAAGTGTGCCCTATTTTAGAAAGGTACTTTCTTACTGAGAATGGGGTCCAGGTAAAAGTTCCTGATGTCCATGAAGTTAAAGGCAAAACCTCAGACATTCTTTCCAAGCACATTCTTAATACAGTTGAGTCCAATGGGCAAAGATCCAAAGTTTTGGCATTGTGTGCTGACAATACCAGTTGCAATTTTGGTGTGGCCGCTAGGAGGGGTAGTAACAATATTTTTTACAAGTTGCAAAAAGATTTAGGAAGTAATTTAACTGGTGCAAACTGTGCAGCTCATATTGCTCACAATTGTATCAGCACTGACATTGAGGTTATTGTTGAGAAGATATTCAGACATTTTCACATTTATACAGTGAGAACTGAAGAACTTAAAGAGATGTGTGACTTTGTTGAGCATTAGTATCAAAAGCTCCTTGGATACCGTAATACTAGGTGGGATGGCTTTAGTACCAGCCATAGAGAGGTTAATTAAAATGTTCCAACCAGTGAAATCATTTTCTGAACCAGGAAAAATGCACAGTTATCATCAAAAACTTCTTTGAAATTGAATCAGCAGAAGTTTGGCTGTACTTTCTGCACAGTCAAGAAGTGATTTTCCAAAATGCGACTTTAAAAATTCAGTCTCAGAAAACCTCAATGATAGGGGTTGCTGGAGTAAAAAAGAATGAAGTGTTTTTGCCTCTGACAATCAGAAAGAAGATAAAAGATGTTGAAGAAGCGGGCAGCACTGATGAAGCAGATATCAAGCAATCTGTGTCATCTTTGATTACGTGGATCAGACGACCACTCACTTCCAGGAAATTGGGAAACAGTGAACTCTCCTTCAAAAACAACCGGAGTGGTGTGAGCTAGAATCGTCTTTAGAATATGTTTTATATACAAGACCTGGCCTAGAGTCAAAAATAAATGATATTGAACTGACGAGTTCTCTTGTTTCTGCAGCCATTTGTTTCTGAAGACAAAGTTCAGGAATGGAAAAAAACAGACACCACAATTGAAGAAAAATGGAAGGAGGTGTTTGGACACCTCAAAAGTAATGAGGTACCATATGAAAATGTATGGAAACTGATTGAATTTTTGTTTGTTTGCTGGGTTCCAGTGCTCCAACTGAAAGGTGCTTTTCAATCATGAACAAAGTGTGGTCTATACAGAAAAAACCCAACTGCATGTAGAGACTCTCAAATGTCTAGTGACTAAAGCATAGTTACTCACCTGTAACAGGTGATCTCTGGGAACAGCAGGAATTTAGTCTTCACATATGGGTATTGTCGGTACCGACGGAGCCTGCGCAGGAACGCTCCCCAGCGTCCAATTAGAAAGCTTTTGGGAGCATCCCACAGCGTCTGCGTGCTGCCTTCCCGCCTTTCCCAACTGTCCCTCTCCAGTTGAGTTTAAAGCTGAGACAAAAGAGAGAGGGAAAGAGAGAAAGAGAGAGAGATAGAGAGATACAACTCCTAGGGGAAGTGGGTGGGTTGTGAAGACTAAATTCCTGCTGTTCCCGGAGATCACCTGTTACAGGTGAGTAACTATGCTATCTCCAGGAACAAGCAGGAATGTAGTCTTCATATATGGGGACTCCCTAGCTTTAGATGCCAGGGAAAGAACCCAAGAAGTTGGGTGTCCCTGTGAAAGGGCTCCACTTCCCCCCATGGATCTCCAGCATCCCACCAGGGATGGTGGGTAGGAGTTGATTAGGTATGGAACAGGTGTTGGAGAACAGCCTCACCAAACAAGGCATCCCGGCGGGAGTCCTTGTCCAAGCAGTAATGGGCTGTGAAGGTATGAACCGAGGCCCAAGTGGCTGCTCGACAGATGTCGTCGATAGACACAGAGTGCAGATGAGCCATTAAAGCTGCCATGGCCCTCCAGAGGAAGATTCTTACTCTGATAGGCAAAGGAGATACACTGTGCAATCCAGCTGGACAGTGTTCTCTTGGAGACTGGAAGTCCCAAATGAGAAGGATCAAAAGCAACAAAGAGTTGAGAGGACTTTCTATGTTGCTGTGTTCTTTGTAAGTAAAAGGCTAAAGCTCTTTTACAGTCCAAAGTATGAAGATTCCTTTCTGAATTTGATGCAAGAGGCCTTGGAAAAAACACAGGCAGGTAGACCGCTTGGTTCAGATGAAAAGGCGAGACCACCTTTGGCATAAAGTGTGGATGAGTCCTAAGGACTACCTTGTCATGATGGAACCTTGTATAAGGAGGATCAGCCACTAGTGCCTGCAACTCACTGATGCGACCTCCTGATGTGATTGCAATGAGAAAGATAACTTTCCAGGAAAGGAATTTCAATGAGGTAGTAGCTAAGGGTTCGAAAGGTGGCTTCATGAGCTGGCCAAGAACCAGGTTTAAGTCCCATGCCACCAGTGGTGGCCTAATGGGAGGCTTAGTTAGAAGAAGGCCTCTCATAAATCTTGCTATAAGAGGATGGGAGGAAATAGGTTGTCCATTTAAAGGCTTGAAAGAAGCTGTGATAGCTCTCAAATGGACTCTTACTGAGTTAGTCTTAAGTCCTGCATTGGATAAATGAAGGAGATACTCCAGTAATGATTCCAGAGGTATCGCAAGGGGGCTAAGACCCTTTTGCGAGCACCATATGGTAAACCTTTTCCATTTGAAAGCATACAAGCATCTTGTGGAAGGTTTTCTGGAAGCATAAAGGATATCCTTTACTTGCTGAGAGAGGTTAAGATCATGAAGATCTAGGCCTTCAGCAACCAAGCCCTGAGATGCAGAGATTGGGGATTGGGAAGCCATAACATTCCGTCCTCCTGAGAGAGGAGATCTGGAGCAGACCCTAACTCCAGAGAGGGAGCTTGAGAGAGATGTAGAAGCAGAGGGTACCACATTTGCCATGGCCAATGTGGAGCTACGAGAATGATACGGCCTCTGTCTCTCTGAAGCTTGAACAGGGTTTTGGGAATTAGGGGAATGGGTGGAAAGGCATAAAGGAAGTCTTGACCCCAATGAAGGAGGAAAGCATCCCTGGCCTGAGAGCCCTGAGCCGGAATTCTGGAACAGAACCGGGGAAGTCTGGCATTCAATGGACTTGCAAAGAGGTCTATGTCCGGGGTTCCCCAAATTTGAAAAATCTTGGCCACCTGGTCTGCATGTAGAGACCATTTGTGTGGAAGCAGAACTCGACTGAGTCTGTCTGCCCAAGAGTTTTGGATACCTGGAAGATACACTGCCAGGAGATGAATCTGATGCTCTCTGGCGAGGGACCATAGTCGCAAAGCTTCGTTGCAAAGTGATAGAGAGCCTGTTCCTGCCTACTTGTTCACGTAGAACATGGCTACTTGATTGTCCGTATGAATGAAGACTCTTGTAGCTGAGCAGGGTGTGGAACACTCGAAAAGCAAGGAAGATTGCTCTGAGCTCTAAGAGATTGATGTGTAGGTGAGTCTCCTGTGGAGTCCAAGTGCCTTGGGTGGAGAGGTCCTGCAGATGAGCTCCCCAACCCATTGGTGAAGCATCTGTTGTGAGAGTTGCCTGGGGTAAAGGTTGTGGAGTGGACTGCCACCATTGGAGGGACAAAATAAGGCGATTTGTGTTTGCTATTTTGTCTGACAGGCACCCTGATGCCTGGATCCATTGAGTGGATAAAGTCCACTGGGCTGCTCGCATGTGGAGACGAGCATAAGGAACCACATACACGGTAGATGCCATGTGGCCTAGTAGTTGTAACATTTCTCGAGCAGTGAGAAGAGGCTTTAGCACTGCTCGAGAAGCTAACTGCACCATGTGAAGGCAAAGGGTCTGGGGAAGATAGGCCCTTGCTTTTCTGGTATCCAGCAAAGCTCCTAAGAACTCTAGAGACTGAGTGGGAGTTAGGCTGGATTTTGGGATGTTTATGACCAGACCCAAATACTGAAGGATACGCATTGTGCAAGACAGAGAAATCCTGGCCTCTGACTCTGATGGGGCTCGAATGAGCCAGTCATCTAAGTAGGGGAAGACGAATATTCCTAGAGTGCAAAGAAATGCTGCTACCATAGCCATGCATTTCGTAAACACCCTTGGTGCTGAGGCCAGGCCAAAAGGAAGCTGCCTGTATTGGTAGTGCTTTCCTTGAAAAAGGAACCGAAGAAACTTTCTGAGGGTTGGATGGATGAGAACATGAGTGTACGCATCCTTGAGATCTAGAGAACAAAGCCAATCCTGACTCTGAAGGTATGGCAGCAGCGTTCCCATAGAAATCATCTTGAATTTCTCTTTGAACAGGAATTTGTTCAATTCTCTGAGGTCTAAAATAGGTCTGTGTCCCCCTGTTTTCTTTGGGATAAGGAAATAGGGGGAGTAAAACCCTGTACCCTGTTGAGGAATGGGTACCTCTTCTATTGCCCCTTGGGAAAGAAGCATAGTGACCTCTTGATCTAACAGGTTGGTGAGAGAGGTCTGAGAATTGAACTGTCTTACCATTGTGGGAGGGGGCAGTGAAGCTTGTACCCCTATTTTATAATGGAGAGAGTCCAATGTTCTGCTGTTATCTGCCCCCATCTGGGGGCAAAGTGACACAACCTTCCTGGAATGGTGGAAGGTTCTGGTCCGTTGAGGGCCAGGAAGGCTAAGTTCTCTAGATGGAAGTCAAAGGCCTTGTGGAGGCTGAGACTGCTCAGACGGTTGAGGCTTAGCAGTCTTTGCTTTCCTTTGTTTAGGTGGTTGCTGACTTTCGGGCAGGCTGACTTGCAGAACGTCCCTGCTGAGAATAAGAGGGATAAAACCTCTTCTTTTTGGAGAAGAATGGCTTCTTGAAAGATTTCTTCCTTGCAGGATCAGCTGTGGCTTTGGATAATCTATCCAAAGTGGAGTTGTCAGCATCCAACTCATTGGCTTTCTCTTGCCAATTTTTTCCAAATAGATTCTCACCTGTACAAGGGATATTGCCCAGTTTGTCCTGCACCCAGAGCTCCAAATCGGATGCCTGGAGCCAGGCAATTCTACGTGCACCTATGGCAATGGCAGAGCTTCTGCTTATGCACTCAAAACAGTCAAAAGCTGCACGATTGACAAACTTAGAAACATCCTGGGCATGTTTAACCAGTGTGAGAAAATCCTGCCTCTTATCATCAGGAAGAAGAGGGCTCAAAATCTCTAAATCTCCTGTGACTTCCTTAAGGAACATTCCCATATATAAAATATAGGAACTGATCCTGGCAGAAAGCATGGAAGCCTGGAAAGTACGACGTCCAAAGGCATCCAAAGTTTGACACTCACGTCCTGGAGGATTAGAGGCATGCCTCTTTACACTTCTGATCCTTCTCATAGCTGATTCCACTACAATAGAGTGGTGAGGAAGCTGAGTCTTCTGGAAGCCAGGACACCGAGATACTCGATACATGGTATCCAGTCTACGAGAGTGAGGAGAGGTGGTAAGAGGTATTTCCCACATTCTTAACATGAGATCATGTAAGATCTCATGGATAGGCAAAGTAGCTGCCTCCTTAGGAGCCTTGGGATATTGTAGAATCTCCAACTCCTTTGCCCTGGGCTCTGCTTCAGGAGCCACAGTACTGGAAAGACCTCGAGCCACCTCCCTGATAAAATCCTGAAAGGAGATATCTTCTGGAGGAGACATCCTACGTTTAGGAGAGGAAGGCTGCTCCGGGAGAAGTACTCCGGTACCGATGGAGCTGTCAGAATCCTCAGACTCCTCCGAGGATTCGAAGTACCTTCTGTCCAGATGCTCTTGTAGAGCACGATACCCGTACTGACCGAAGTCAGTGCCGGGGGGAATCGGTACTGGTGTGTCGGTACCGGAAGGCATAGCATGACTGGGTACCGGCAATGCAGACACCGATGTCGATGCTGTCGGTACCGGTACCGATACTGGTGCCGGAGTCGGTACCGGTACCGTTTGGACTGTCTGATGCGGTTCCGAGGGTGTCGATGCCGCAAGGAGAGCCAGACTGCATTCAATAGCCAGGAACCTCTGGTCTATCGACGCTGCCGATGCCTGGGTATCGGTACTGGAGAAAGCAGCCGGTACCCCAGAGCATGGCACCAGTAGTTCTGCCGAGGGTGAGGCCTCGAGAACATCCTGGAGCCCCGATAATGCCTTGGAAGCCGAAGCCTCCCACCGGGGCAATTTTGCCAGTACAGAACCCTCAAGGGCAACGCCAGAGGCATCTCGATGCTTGGAAGGAGATATACCCTTTGAGGACCGGCCAGATTTATGTTTAGTTACCTGAGATCCATGGGAGGAAGACGAAGCCCTGGAAAACGTTGATGCCACAGAGGCTGCATCGGAGGGAAAAAGGGTGCTGAACTTAGCAGCTCGGTTTTGTCGACCCCTCTTGGACATCTTGGCACAGGCTATACACTCCGAAATGGAGTGGTCAGGACCTAAACATTTAAGGCACCACTCATGGGTGTCGGTGACGGAGATGGTACTGCCACACTTGGTGCACTTCTTGAAACCCGAAGCGGGTTTTTCCATAGTAAAGGAAATTTTGGGCCTAAGGCCCAAAATGGTGCGTGCACCTGAAGAGGAAAGGTTTGGAAAAAAAATATATATTTTTTTTTAAAAGAAAGAAAGAACCGGTGGTACAGGTATAGCATCGAGGGAAGGCAGACGCGACCACAAAAAAGGAGAATAGGAAGAATTTTCTGCGGTGACAGGAACGACAACCTGCTGGCTCAGCGGAAAATGAAGAACTGGAGAGAGGCAGTTGGGAAAGGCAGGAAGGCAGCACGCAGGCACTGTGGGATGCTCCCAAAAGCTTTCTAATTGGACGCTGGGGAGCGTTCCCGAGCAGGCTCTGTCGGTACCGACGATATCCATATGTGAAGACTACATTCCTGCTTGTTCCTGGAGATAGTACAATCCAGAGTTGAGTTGTCAAGATATTTTTAATTATCTTAGTGGAAGTGTTGCTATTTTGAAGAAAATTCACTCTTTAGAGAAGTACAACAAGTAGGCCTGATTGGTACGTTTGTAAGTAAAGTTATAAACTTAGCCTACTGATTAAAATTTTGAGTTAAAATTAAAATTGTAATTATAAATATATTTTTTATTTTCCTTAACTTTGAGCCCCTGGCTAGATTGAGTGTCCCGTATTTGAACTTTCAGGTTATTAAACTGGAAGGCAACTTGTCTTTCCAAAAGGGTAAGAAAAACTGTTACCCCAAGATTATTTAGTGTTAACAAAAGTATTGCTAAGTAAGTAGAATAGCTGAAAAGGTCACTCTAGCAAACTAATTGCAGTGTTAGTTGTCATAAGGAGTTTGTTGGAAACATTTCTGCTAACAAGATATATAGGAAGGGAAGATGACAGGTAATCTGTTTTCTGAGGGAATGCTGAGAGTGGATGAAGCCTCTATAGATAAGTGACTGCTACTTTGCTGGCTAACTTGGGGGTATGTTTACTAAGGTGTGCTATCCATTGATATAGGGTTTGTCATGCACTAACAGTGCAGGGGCCCATCTTAACTAGTGAGCATGCAATTGGGCAGGGACTGGGTGGGTTAGGGGCAGAACATGAGCATTGAAGGCATGTGCTAACTGCACCTGTTACCATTAGCATTGGTGCAGTTAAGTGCACCCACATGCAGGATAGTGCAGTGCAATGCATTACCACTGTGCTGTTGGCAGGGGAATAGACAGGCATGCACCCAAAAGTTAGCACGGGCCTCTATGTTAATTTTGCAGTGAACTTAGTACACATGTCCCTTTGTGACTTAAAGCTCAGGATAGAGGAGATATGGTGTGTTTATTTGGAAAAGTCAGCTTTTTATTTAATTAAAAAAGCAAAACTAGTTCTCAGCTTGCTTTAGAGGTTTTAAATTAACTTTTGTTAGACTGAGGTAGGCCCTTATAGTGTTAAAAGAAAGCACACAAACAGCAGCTTGCTTTACAAGTTTCCAATTAATTTCTGTTGGATTTAGGTAGGCCTCTATAGCCTTAAAGGAAAATGGACAGGTGGTCTTTTTCCAGCCCCCCCCCCCAACTCCCACCCACCCTTAATTTATAGTTAGCTATTCCAATTAAGAGAAAGTAAAGTTTGACACTATATTTTCATCAAGAAGCAATTAGCCCTTAACAGATAATTAACAGTTCATTGATAAGCAAACAAAAATAATAGCATAAAATCAGTGGCAAAAATTCAAATTGAGGACCCCCTAGAAAAATTATCTGAAAGGGCTCCCAAGGCAGGGGGGAATCCACCTCAGAAGATATGAAAATGGCTATAAATGGGCCCCCTTTTTCTCTGGGGCTCCCTGCACTGTGAAGATGGTTTTGGTATAATTTATGCCACTGCATAAAATATACCAAATAATCCTAAATGTCCCTTATAACACTTCTGCTACTGCTGATCATTTGTATAGTGCTACAAGGCAAATGCAGCGCTGTACAGAGACATGTAAGAAATGGCCTCTGCTCATCAGAGCTTACAAGACAGACAATACAACAGCTGGGGACTAGGATATATCTACGGACAAGCTACTGCCATAGGCAACTGTCTAGTCTTGTCCAATAGTTGAGCCGGCCCTGCTCACTGATGCTCTCTGAGACCTTGGCCATGTCATGCCATCCTCCACTGCCTTAAGTACAACTTAGATTGTGAGCCCATTTCGGCAGGGAAATAACTCATGTACCTGACTGTAACTTGCCATGAGTTTAAATTTGGAAAAGGTTGTTAATAAAATTAAAATTCTAAATTCATATTAGTTTAGGTATCCCTACTTCCTTAACACTCTAAACAACTAAACTTACTAATATAAAAATGTAGACAGCAGTCTAGCAGAGAGATGGAGGTATGATTATTTCCCATCTGGTGAGAGGTCATGTGGGTGTGCTCAGTGTAAAAAAAGCCCCTAGCCCTCATAAAACGAGTCTGGTTTCTGGATGCTAGAGTAATAGACTTGGAGGATATGAAGAAGACAGAGATATATATAGGAGACCTACAGGGACATATGTAGTAGAAATGTCCACCTCCAGTCTGGCAGCCTCAGTGCTGCCTTGGAGGAAAGAGGTCACCTTGTTATGGCAAGAAATGACCATGTAGCCATGCAATGAATATGCAAGGGTTCTTTCCATTGAGGATGTCTCTCTATGGACTTCTGCCCAGGACGGAAAGGCTAGGATGGCCATTTTAGTTGGTAATTCGATCATTAGGCATGTAAATAGCTGGATGGCTGGTAAGCATGAGGATCACTTGGTCACTTTCCTGCCTGGTGCGAAGTCGGTGACCCTCACGCATCACCTAGAAATGATTCTCAACAGAGTTGGGAAAGAACTGGCTGTCTTGGTACATATGCGCACCAGCAACATAGGCATGTGTGCAAGGGAGGTTCTGAAAGCCTAATTTAGGCTTTTAGATATAAAGTTGAAATCCAGGACCTCCAGAGTAGCATTTTCAGAAACACCTCCTCTTCCACTTGCAGGACCCAAGAGAGAGGCAGAGCTCTGGAGAGGATGAGATGATGGAGCACGGAAGAGGACTTTTGATCTGTCAGGAACTGGGCAACATTCTTGGGATGAGGGGGCTGTTCCAGAAGGATGGACACCATCTTAACCAGGCTGGAACCAGGCTGCTGGCACTAATCGTTAAAAAGAAGATAGAGCAGCTTTTAAACTAGATATTGGGAGAAAACCAACAGTTGCCCATGAATGCATGATTTGAAATAATGTATCTTTGAGGAACACTACCAAAACAACGAGGTTAGGGCATCCCGATAGAGAAGCTCCAGTAAAGGTAAAAGTAGTCCAGGTGCTTTTAAGTAAATGGCAGATAGATTCCAAATTAACCCTGTCAACTGATAAGCAAGTTATCAGTATAAATAAAAATATACTTATATTTTGAAATGCCTGTATACAAATGTTAGGCATTTAAAAAATAAGATTGGAGAGTTAGAATATATAGAACTGAATGAAGAGGCAGACATAATTGGCATCTCAGACACCTGGTGGAAGCAGGATAACCAATGGGATACTGTAATAGCAGAGTATAAATTATATTACAATGATAAGGTAGATAAAATTAGTGGAGAGGTGGCGCATAAGTTAAAGAGGACATTGGGTAAAACAGGATAAAGATTTTGCAGGAAACAAAAGGCACTGTTGAATCATATTTATTCTGAGGGAGGCCAACTTAAATAAGAATAAATATATTCAGAGAGGAAAACACCATTACTTATTGGTGGTAATAGGGGCAGAGGTGAGCCTACAATGGAGAGTACAGGCCGGCCTGTCACCTACTGGCCTAAATCACTCTTTTTTTTAAGGCCATTTGGAATGCCTATTAGAACATTTCAAAACATGGCAAACTGTAGCTTAATATCATTTTTATGATATAAGATGTTCTGAAAATCCTGTTTTTCTGCCTCTATAGTATTTCTCCAGTCCCAAAACCAGTAGAGGTGATGGATGAATAGACCCCTTTGGTACTGTATAAATTCTATTTATCATAGTCTTTCATCACTTAGATTCTTTGGTTTAAAACAAGAATCACCCAAACCCAAAGCACTCCATTTCATCTGTTTAACATTGCTTGCGCTGGACATTGTCCCACTTCATTTGTCTCTCAATTACAGATGCAACCTGTAGCTTTTTCAGACTTGATTACATGAAATCTCTGCTAGCATGCTTTCACTTAAGAGAAAAACAACCACTCAATTTAGCACAGAATTTGGCAGCTCAGTTTGTTTTCAGTTTACTACACTTTCCTTATGTCTTCCTTCTCCTAGTTAAACTTTATTGGCTTCTCATCAACTATTACATCCGCTTTAAAATTCTCATTTGGACCTCTGCCAGCCATTAGTCTGCTCCTCAGTATTTTCAGTCACTGGTTTTAGTTCACACTTTCCCATGTCAGATTCTCTGTTTCTTCTGTGCATCACCCGCCAACCAACCAACCATGTGCAAACTTCAGGTTTCACTCCTCTTTATTCCTGAAAACAAACTCTTTATATAAACTGTGAGGTCTATATTCAGTTGGTGTGCTAACCATAATAATTCAAACTCCAGCGCTGGTATTGAATATACCTGTTTTATGTATCAATAGCGCAGAAAATATATATTGTATGGTCACTGCGCCGCTGCTATTCAGCAGGTCTAAGCTAAAAGTATAACTTATTTGTACAGCACCTGAATATCGCTGCTATCTGCATATTTTTTCCCCTGCTCCTTTATTAAATGGATAGTATTGGGTTGAGAGGCTATTCAGCCTGATATTATTTGTATAAGGGCCAAAAATTCACTGATAGGGAAGTTACACATTCAGAGGCTGCCAGTGAATGCAGAACTTATTTAGAATATCGACCCCTGTGTGCTTTGCTTATAGATTCAAAGGTCAAAGGGGTTAAAAATGGCACTTTCAGAAAAAAGGATTTCCTTCAATTATTTTATGGTACCATGCTTGAGCATTAGCTTGAAAAGATATGAAAAATTTCACAATTTATTACATCGTTTGTCTTCCTTCAAATGTGCTGACTTTCAGTAATCACCTAATTATGGTTTTTCTTTTTATTTATTTATTTAACAACTTTTATATACCGCTTTATTCTGTGGTCAAAACGGTTTACATTTCAACAGAACAGTATACATTTTAACAGGGTAGTCAACTTGGAGAGATATTGTGTTTAAGTAATATGATGGGTAAGGAGGAGGTTAATAGGGAACATCAAGAGGGGAAGTCAACATGGAGGGATCTTGGGTAGGGGGGGAGAGAAGGGACTGAAGGAGATGCATGCTGGCTAGTTATGTTTTGTCCTCTGAGAAGCAGTCTATGAACAAGTGAGTCTTGAGGGCCTTTCTGAATTTTATTAAGTCCTTTGTGGCCTGTAGCTTGTTAGGGATAGAGTTCCAGAGGGAGAAGGTTCTTTTGGATGTGGTGGTGCTGATTCTGTTGTATAGTGCTGGTATGTGTAGTGTATTCTGGGATCTAGTTAATCTTCTTCTGTTGTCTGGTGTCTCTTGTAGTAGTGATTGAAGGTGGGTCGATGATAGGTCATTGATGACTTTGAAAATTGTGAAGGTGGATTTGTATTTTATGTGTTCAGTTATGGGTAGCCACTGTAGCTGTCTGAGCAAGGGAGTTATGTTTTCTGTTTTGTGCGCATTACAGAGGGTGTGGCTGCTGTGTTAAGACCAAGCTGCAGCGGTGGGTTGCTGCTTTTGGTAGGCCTCGGAAGATAGTGCAGTAGTCAATGTGTGTGAAGACCAGTGCTTGCAGAATTGTACAAAAGTCAAGGTGGGTTAGGAGAGTTTGAGGTGCTGAACTGTTTTGAGTTTGTAGTAGATGCTTTTGGTGATGTTCTTGATGTAGCTTAAGAAGGATACGCGTTGAGCGAGGGTGACTCCCAAATAACGTACTTCTTGCTTTACTTGCAGCTGGATACCATCAAGATTTATGGTGCTTGGTAGAGTGAAGTTATTCTCTCTGGTGATATAAAGGGCTTCTGTTTTCTTGAGGTACATAGTCATGTTATGATTTGCGAGCCATTCCATGATGGATTGCAGACCTGCTATTAGTAATCTGTGAACTATCATTAAAATCAACTGTAATACCTGAAGAATGGAGGATGGCGAACATAACGCCAATTTTTAAAAAGTGTTCCAGAGGTGATCCGGAAACTACAGACCGGTGAGCCTGACGTCAGTACCGGGAAAAATGGTAGAAACCATTATAAAGAACAAATTACTCATCATGTAGATAGTCATGGCTTAATGGGAGACAGCCAACATGGCTTTAGCCAAGGAAGATCTTGTCTTACTAATCTGTTATGTTTTTTTGAAGGTGTAAATAAACAGGTAGACAAAGGTGAGTCGGTTGATATAGTCTATCTGGACTTTCAGAAAGCCTTTGACAAAGTCCCTCATCAGAGACTTATGGCAAAACTAAAGAGTCATGGGATAGGAGGCAGTGTACTATTGTGGATCAGGAACTGGTTAAAAGATAGAAAGCAGAGGGTAGGGCTAAATGGCCAATTTTCCCAATGGAGAAAGGTGAATAGTGGTGTACCCCAGGGATCTGTGCTGGGTCTGCTGCTTTTTGACATATTCATAAATGACCTGGAAAAGGGAATAATGAATGAGGTTATCAAATTTGCAGATGACACAAAACTATTTAAAGTTGTTAAAACTCAAGAGGATTGTGGAAAATTGCAAGAGGATCTTGATAAATTGGGAGACTGGGCATCAAAATGGCAGATGAAATTTAATGTGGACAACTGCAAAGTTATGCACCTAGGGAAGAACAACCCAAACTATGGCTACACGATGCAAGGTTCCACATTAGGAACCACCACCCAGGAAAAAGATTTAGGCGTCATTGTGGAAAACATGTTAAAACCCTCTGCCCAGTGTGCAGCGGTGGCAAAGAGAGCAAATAGAATGCTAGGTATCATAAGGAAAGGAATGGAAAATAAAACAAAGGATATTATAATGCCTCTATATCATTCCATGGTGAGACCGCACCTTGAATACTGTGTGCAGTTCTGGTTGCCGTATCTTAAAAAGGCAATAGCGTTATTAGAAAAGGTTCAGAGAAGAGTCACCAAAATGTTAAAGGGGATGGCAGGATACCCCTATGAAGAAAGGCTAAAAAGGTTAAGGCTCTTTAATCTGGAAAAGAGACGGCTGAGGGGAGATATGATATAAGTCTATAAATTAATGAACGGAGTGGAAAGGTAAACGTAGATCAATTGTTTACGTTATCAGAATATAGAAAGACTAGGGGACATGCAATGAAGCTACAGGTTAAACTATTTAAGAATAATAAAAGAAAATATTTTTGCACTCAACATGTAATCAAATTCTGGAATTTGTTACCGGAGGATGTATTAAAGTCTGTTAGTGTAGCTGGGTTTAAAAAATGTTTGGACAAGTTCCTGGAGGAAAGGTCCATAAACCATTATTAAGAAGGGACCCAGGATATCAATGTTTGACCCAATACAAGCATTGTGGAACCTGTGTCTTTTGGGGAAACTGTTAGGTATGTATGACCTAGATTGGCCACTGTTGGAAACAGGATATTAGGCTTGATGGACCTTGGTCTGACACAGTATGGCATATCTTATGTTCTTATGGAGGTGAAGTATTCATTATTCGGGTCCCCTCCCGACCCTGACTAACTTCCCTGCTCATTGTAGACGGGGCAGGAAAAGGGGCGGATCAGGGGTGGGAAAGGGGGCGGATCAGGAGCAGCGTTAGGGCGGTCATTGGCCACGGACATACAGGGCCGATTCCAATTTCTCTGAGGTGGAATAGGTTCCCAGGTCAGGAGGATCGGACAGACCCGGGGCTGGAAAGCGGCAGGAGGTGACAGAGGACATTCCCCGCAGCCCGACCCTGGCCTTGGGAAGCGAGATCGGGAGTCGGGCTGCGGGGAAAGCATAGTTACTCACCTTTAACAGCAGGAATTTAGACTTCACATATGGGTATCGACAGTACCGATAGAGCCTGCGCTGGAACGCTCCCCAGCGTCCAATAGGAATGCTTTTGGGAGCATCCCTCAGCACATGCGCGCTGCCTTCCCGCCATTCAAACTGTCCCTCTTCAGTTAAGTTTGTAGCTGAGTGAAAGGATAGAGGGAGAGAGGAAAGAGACAAAGAGATAGAGAGACAACTCCTAGGGGAGGTGGGTGGGTTGTGAAGACTAAATTCCTGCTGTTCCCGGAGATCACCTGTTACAGGTGAGTAACTATGCTATCTCCAGGAACAAGCAGGAATGTAGCCTTCACATATGGGGACTCCCTAGCTGAAGATGCCAGGGAGATAGCCCCAGAAAGGTGCCACCCTAGAAAGGTAGGCATCCCTCCTCCCATGGATCTCTGGCATTCCACCAGGGTTGGTGGGTAGGAGTTGAATTAGGTCTGAAAAAGATTTTGAAGAACAGCTTGGCCAAAGAAGGCATCCCGATGGGAGGCTTTATCCACGCAGTAGTGGGCTGTGAAGGTGTGTACCGAAGCCCAGGTGGCTGCTTGACAAATGTCATCGATAGAAACAGAGTGGAGATTAGCCATGGAAGTTGCCATGGCTCTCACGTTATGAGCTGTGACATGGCCCTGAAGAGGAAGACACTTATTCTCATAAGCAAAGGATATGCATTGGGCAATCCATTTAGATAAAGTCCTTTTGGAGACTGGAAGTCCCAAATGAGTAGGGTCAAAAGCTATAAAAAGTTGCGAGGACTTTCTATGTTGCTGTGTTCTCTGTAGGTAAAGGCTAAGGCCCTTTTATTTATTTATTTATTTAGCAAGCATTTGTAGCCCGCTCCTTCCAGCGATCAGAAGCGGGTAGGATTACTATTGTGAAACTGCCGAATCAAGGCAGGTACAAATTTTGTTTACATACAGATTGTCAGAAAAGCACATCATACAGAGTTAACACTTCTTAGCTATGGGGGAGTTCATTTACATATATACATAAATACATATATACAGGATAATCTTCTTGGACAGAGTGGTCAGGGGCTGCTCCATCTGTGGGTTTAGTTCAGGTTGAAATGTGATTGGAAAATGTGCGTTTTGAGTTTCTTTCTGAAGTCTAGAAGGTCATTGCTAGCTCGTAGTTCTGGTGGGAGTTGGTTCCACAGTGTTGGCGCCGCATATGAGAAAGCCCTGTGGCTGGTGTTAGCTTTGGCAGATCTTATATCTGTTGGAGTGTGAAGGATGTTGGAATTGTGGGTTCTTCTGTTTCGGGTAGGAGGTTGCAATCTTACTAGGTTGTTGAGGAAGGAAGGTGCTAAGTTGTGGATGAGTTTGAAGGTGGTTGTTAGTATTTTGTATTTTGTGCGAGCTGTTATGGGTAGCCAGTGTAATTGAATTAGTACTGGTGTGATGTGGTCACTTAGATTTTTCTTCATTATGACCCTGGCAGCTACATTTTGTGCCATTTGTAATATGTTTAGGGTTTTTTTAGGTAAACCTTGTAGGATGGCGTTGCAGTAGTCAAAATGTGGCATGATGAGTGCTTGGGCCACTGTTCTGAAGTCTTGGGGATCAATAATATTCCGAATGGGTTGGAGCACTCTAAGCTTGTGGAAAACTGCTCTGTTGGTCTTTCGGAGGTGTTTTTCCATCTTTAGGTCTCAGTCAAATGTGACTCCTAGATACTTTTTTTCTTTTTTTGTTTGGTAAGTGTTGTTACATAGTGTTATTGATGTGGGAGGGTCAAATTTCGGTTCTTTGGAGATATACATTACTTCGGTTTTTTTGTGATTAATTGACATACTACTACTTTGTTGTAACCAGTCTTGCATCTCTCCGATACATGTCTCCAGTGGGTTGTAGTCTGGGTTTTTAGTGTCTAGTTGTGTGTATAGCATGATATCATCGGCATAGATGTGGTAATTAATTTCGTGCCGTGAGAAAATTTTGCATAGTGGCTGCATATATATGTTAAACAGAAGTGCTGAGAGAGCAGAGCCTTGGGGGATTCCCTGTGTTTGTGAGAAAGATTCTGCTTTTTCTCCGTTGAATTGAACCTGTATGAAGGTTTCTTTCTGCAATAGAGGTGTGAGGCCTCGGAAAAAATACAGGAAGATAAATTGATTGATTTAAATGAAAAGGTGAAACCACCTTTGGCATAAAGTGTGGATGAGTTCTAAGAACAACCTTATCATGATGAAGCCTAGTATAAGGAGGATCAGCCACTAAAACTTGCAGTTCACTAATATGACGTGCAGAGGTGATTGGAATTAGGAAGATGACCTTCCAGGTCAAAAACGTAAGGGTTGTAGTGGCTAAAGGCTCAAAAGGCGGTTTTATGAGCTGCCCGTGAACTAGATTTACATCCCATGCCACCGGTGGTGGCGTAATGGGAGGTTTGGTTAATAGAAGACCTCTCATAAATCTGGATATGAGTGGATGAGAGGAAATTGGTTGTCCATTCAGAGGCTTATAAGAAGCTGCAATTGCACTAAGATGGACTCTTACCAAATTGGTCTTTAAACCAGAATTCGATAAGTGAAGGAGATATTCTAGTATCGATTCTAAAGGTATGACAAGGGGGTTTAATCCCTTCTTGGAGCACCATATAGTAAAACGTTTCCACTTGAAGGCATAAGATCTTCTTGTGGAAAGTTTCCTAGAAGCCTGAAGGATATCCTTTACCTGTTGGGACAGGTTGAAATCCTGGAGGTCTAAGCCTTCAGTAACCAGGCCGTGAGATTCAGGGACTGGAGATTCGGGTGCCATAGCGTCCCGTCCTCTTGGGAAAGGAGATCTGGAGCATGCCCTAACTCCATAGGTGCAGCTTGAGAGAGATGTAGAAGCAGGGGATACCACACTTGGCGTGGCCATTGTAGCGCTATGAGAATCATGAGACCCCTGTCTCTCTGAAGCATGAAAAGTGTTTTGGGGATGAGGGGAATGGGTGGGAAGGCATAAAGGAAGTCCTGACTCCAGTGAAGGAGGAAGGCATCCCTTGCCTGACAATTGTGAGCCGGAAGCCTGGAACAAAATCGGGGAAGTCTGGCATTCAGTGAACTTGCAAAGAGGTCTATGTCTGGAGTGCCCCAGAGATGAAATATCTTTGCCACCTGGTCTAGGTGGAGGGACTACTTGTGAGGCAGCAGTACTCAACAGTTTGTCTGCCTAAAGGTTTTGAATGCCTGGAAGATATACCACTAGCTGGTGAATTTGATACTCTCTGGCGAGGGCCCACAGTCGTAAAGCTTCATTGCATAACGACAGAGAGCCTGTCCTGCCCTGCTTGTTCACATAGAACATGGCTACTTGATTGCCCAACTGGACTAGGACTGTCTTGTAGCTGAGCTGGGCGTGGAATACTCGAAGAGCTAAATAGATTGCTCTTAATTCCAGGAGGTTTATGTGTAGACCAGCCTCCTGTGGAGTCCAGGTTCCCTGGGTAGAGAGATGATTCAGGTGTGCTCCCCAACCCACCTGTGATGCATCTGTTGTTAGGGTGGCCTGAAAAAGGGGTTGATGAAAAGGAGACCCCACTGTCAGATTTTCTAGTAATTGCCACCATTGGAGGGACAAAATTAGTCATTGAGATTTTATTATTTTGTCTGATAAATGACCTGTGGTCTGTGTCCACTGTGTGGATAGGGTCCACTGAGCTGCTCGCATGTGTTGGCGAGCATATGGGACTATATGAACTTTGGATGCCATATGTCCCAGCAACTGTAGTAGCTCTCGAGCAGATATGGAGGATTTCCCCGCTACTTGAGAAGCTAGTTGCATTATGCGAAGACACCGGGCCTGTGGAAGGAAAGCCTTTGCCTGTCTGGTATCTAGACAGGCCCCTATGAATTGGTACTGGGAAGGGACAACTTGGGATTTTGGGAAGTTTATTATCAACCCCAAGTATTGGAGGATTCATATTGTGCGAGACAGTACAGTGCTGGCCTCTGCAACTGTGGGGGCTCGAATGAGCCAGTCTAAGTAAGGGAAGACGAATATCCCCAGGGTTCGCAGAAATGCAGCTACTACCACCATGCATTTCGTGAATACCCTTGGTGCTGAAGCCAGACCAAAGGGAAGAACCCTGTACTGGAAATGTTTTCCCCTGAAAAGGAATCGTAAGAATTTCCTGTGATCTGGATGGATAAGAATGTGAGTGCATGCGTCCTTTAAGTCTAGAGAGCAAAACCAATCCTGTCTTTGAAGGTATGGCAGAAGAGTTCCTAGAGAAATCATTTTGAACTTCTCTTGAAACAGGTATTTGTTCAATTCTCTGAGGTCTAAAATGGGTCTGTGTCCTCCTGTTTTCTTTGGAATAAGAAACTAGGGGGAGTAGAACCCTGCACCCATTTGAAGAATGGGTACCTCCTCTATTGCCCCTTGGGCAAGAAGTGTTGAGACCTCGTGATCTAGCAGATCGTCTGCGGAGGTTTGAGAATTGAATTGCTTTAGAATTGTAGGATGGGGCATGCTGTGAAAATGAAGCTTGTACCTTTCTCCTACAATGGATAAAGTCCAATCTTCTACTGTTATCTGATGCCATCTGTTGGCAAAGTGGCATAACCTGCCTGGGATATTGGGGGGTTGGGGACCCCTCAGAGGCAGGAAGGCTAAGCTCTAGGAAGGAGTCAAAGCCCTTGAAAGGGCTGAACCTGCGGAGCTGGTTGGGCTCTCGGGCCTTTTGGCTTCTTTGCTGTCTGGTTTGTCCCTTTTGGGCAACCTGACCCTGAGTCTGACTCTGATGGGTATAGGAAGGATAAAATTTCCTCTTTTTGCTGAAAGAGGGTTTTTTATAAGGCTTCTTTTTGGCTGGAGTGGCTGTAGATTTCGACAATCTATCTAGAGTAGTATTGTCAGCATCTAACTCGTTAGCCTTTTCTTGCCAGTTCTTTCCAAAGAGATTCTCTCCCATGCAAGGAATGTTGCCTAACTTGTCCTGTACCCAAGTCTCCAAGTCTGATGTCTGAAGCCAGGCAATCCGTCATGCGCCAATGGCAATAGAAGAGGTTCTGATGATGCATTCAAAGCAGTCAAAGGCTGCACGATTTACAAACTTGGTGACATCTTGAGCATGCTTAACTAGAGCAAGAAAGTCTTGTCTCTTGTCATCTGGGAGAAATAGGCTCATAAGCTCCAAGTCTCCTGTAACTTCCTTGAGGAACATTCCCATATATAGTATATATGAACTGATCCTAGCTGAAAGCATGGAAGCCTGAAAAGTTCGGCATTCCCGACCTGGGGGATTGGATGCATGCCTCTTTGCACTTTTCATCCTATGCATGGCTGACTCCACCACCATTGAATGGTGTGGCAGCTGAGTCTTTTGAAATCCAGGACATGGAGGAACCCGATACATAGTATCAAGTCTCCTAGAGTGAGGAGATGTAGTCAGAGGTGTCTCCCACATTCTGAGAATCAAGTTATGCAGAATTTCATGGATGGGCAGAGTGGCTTCCTCCTTTGGAGCTTTAGGATATTGGAGAATTTCCAATTCCTTTGCCCTGGGTTCCTCTTCAGGAGCCACCGTGATTGAAAGGCCTTTGGCCATATCACGAATAAAATCCTAAAAAGACATGTCCTCTGGAGGTGACATTCTGCGTTGGGGAGAAGAGAGATCTTCTGGGAGAAACCCTCTAGTACCAGCAGAATTGTCAGAGTCTTCGTAATTGGAGGATTCGAAGTATTCCTGACCACAATGCTCATGCAAAGCACGGTCCCGGTATCGATCGAAGTCGGTACCGAGTTAATCCGGTACCAATCTGTCAAGTCCAGCCAAAGATGGCGTGGGAAGAATTCCCACCGGGGCCTGGTATCATCGGTACCGGTGTCTGTACCGGTGTAGGTACGGCATCGGTATCAATGTCGGTACCGGTTCCCATTGGACCAACAGTACCGCAGAGAAGAGAAGAGCTGTGATGCTGCATTCGATAGCGAGGAACCTCTGGTCTATCGACGCTGCTGATGCCTAGGTGTCGGTACCGGTGAAAATGGCCGGGACCCCTCAGCATGGCACTGGTAGTTCTTGTGAGGTTGAGGCCTCGAGAACATCCTGAAGCCCCACTGATGCTTTGGAAGCCGAAGCCTCCCGCCGGGGCTGCTTTGCCGGTGTGGTTCCCTCAAGGGCAATGCCAATGGCCTCTCGATGCTTAACAGGAGAGCTATCCTTTGAGGACCGGCTTTTATGTTTAGTTATCTGAGATCCATGGGAGGAAGAGAAGGCCCTTGAAGATGTCGATGCAATGGATATCAATGCAAATAGTGTTGGGTACTGTGATTTTGCTGTAGAAGCTTTTCATGTATTAAATTGAACTTTTGGCTAGTGAGGTCTCAGATACCATAGGCTGCCACTGTTTCATGAAGCTTCAGTGGACTAATGCCCAAAATACATCAATGACCTCTATCTTAAACATTTAGCCAACGTCACTCTTGAAATAGCTTTTTTGATGTGAATTGTTGCAGTGCTTATCTAAACAATTAGATTGCTTAATATTGAAAAATAAACCAGTGCTTAGCTTAGCTGTGTGATGAATTTCCCGACGCTATTCCATGCGCTATATTGCGTTTCTCCTACTGGTTTCTTCAGGGGAAAGCATTCACATCATCACTGCTGCTCCAGCCTGGTTCAATAGAGCTTTGTCAATGGTACATGCAGACCGACCGGAATCGGGGTCCCGGCCTGCACATACAGGCCTGGACACGATTCAGAATCCCGGTTAACTCTGTGCGCTTAGTTCCGACTGGGCGCAGAGAGAGCCAGGACATCCACGTCAGAATCTGGCCCTGTGTGTGTAATATCTGGGTTGACTGTGTTGATGGGTGCATAAATCATGGCGTCGTCAGCATATATGTGGTATGTGATGTGTGCTTGTATAATTGTGCAAATCTGTTCAAGGAAGTTGAATATTAGTGAAGAGAGGGTGGAGCCATGAGGAATGCCTTGGGTTTGGGTGTATGGGGTTGATTTTGTGGGGCCTGTCTTACTAGAAGTTATCGGTTTGATAGGTAAGACTTTCCCGCCATCATGCTCTTTTTTTCGGAATATAATTGTTTACTATATATTACTGCTAACTAAGGTGCCTATTTACTAAAGCGTGCCAGTTGGTTAATACATGATTTAGCACACGCTAAGGGCAGGAACAGTTACCATACTGCCATGTCTCTGTGCATATCGTGCAGTATGTTAGTGCATGCTAACTTTTAAGGCGACAGATGGCATGGAACATTTAACACCACCTCAAAGAGATCTTAATCCTAGTTTCTTTGTGCAGTAACGATGCATTGGTTGTTCCTCAGTATTTGACACAGAAGATTGCCACAGCCATACAGAGTGAGTGAATTTAAAAGAAGGCAAAGAAAGTATGAGAATCACTGGGGGGAATGTGGAATTGAGGGGGCTAGTTTGGGAGGACTTAAGAACATAAGATATGCCATACTGGGTCAGCCCAAGGTCCATCAAGCCCAATATCCTGTTTCCAACAGTGGCCCATTCAGGTCACAAGGATCTGTCACATTCCCAAAAAGGTTCACAAATTCCACGTTGCCTATCCTGGGGTAAGCAGTGGATCTCCCTGGTCCTCTTTAATAATGGCTTATGGACTTTTCCTCTAGGAACTTGTCCAAACATTTTTTAAACCCAGCTACACTAACAGCTTTTACTACATTCTCTGGCAATTAATTCCAGAGTTTGATTACACGTCAAGTGAAAAAAATAATTCTCCTATTATTTTTTATTTATTTATTTATTTGTTTTTTTATTCTGTCCTCTCAAACTGTTCAGGTCATGTTACAAATTACAAACATAATAAGAGAGAACATAGCACAGACTGACAATATCTCATCATAACACAATATCTAGTCTTCATAAAATTAAAAAAAGGGAAAAAAAAGCAATTGATTTCCAAAATCCTACAATGTCCATCATGTCTCAGGAAAAAGGTATGTTTTTATCGCCTTCCAAAAATATAATAGATTGTCCATAGAATGGTAAATTTTTGGTATTCCATTCCACAGTAATGGCAGAGAGCATGAATAAGCATTACAATGTGCACATTCAAGATGAAAATGTTTGCAAGAGGGATTTACTAGCAAACAGTCTGATTGAGACTTCAAAGTATGAGCTGGGGTATACAAAGTAAGCTGGAAGCTGACCAGACAAAACAAGCATTTTCAAGATACAGCGCTTCTCAATTGGTAACCAATGAAGAAAATTTAAATAAGGAGAAACATGCCCTCATTTACTTTGTTACTTTGATCTCTAGGCCTCAAATCACAAATCAACCTCACAAAGGCATTCTGTATCCGTTGTAATCATTTTTGATTTTGCAGTCAATCCATAAAATAGAGAGTTACAATAATCAAGCCTTGATATTATAAATGCATATACAAGTTTAACATCTCAGCCTGCGAAATAAATTGATGAATCTTATATAATTGTCGCAAATAATAGAAACAACAGTTTGGGATACATTGTAGCTTCATTGCATGTCCCATAGTCTTTCTACTTTTTGAAGGAGTAAACAACCAATCTACTTTTACCTGTTCCATTCACTCCATTCATTATTTTATAGACTTCTATCACATCTCCCCTAAGCCATCTTTTTTCAAGTTGAAGAGCCCTAACCTTTTAAGCCAGTGCATGTAAATCTAAATTATGCATATTCATTGTAGATATCCTGAAAACCAGACTGCTAAGGGGTACACTAGGACCAGCTGGAGAAACACTGCCATAACTGACCGTTATTTCAATATTCCCAACTGTCTAGGTATGACAGTTTAACTAGCTGTAATACTGTAATACTATTATTAACAAAATCAGTGCACATCTAATCGAACAAACTAAGGACTCTATTTACAAATGTATTTTAACTGGTTAATGCACGTTATTGCAATTTAATGCATGTTAAATTCTCAATAGGGCCTATTTACTAGCTCTGTGTTTAACTCAAATTGATGTGCATCAATGTGCATTAACATCCATAAACTGGTTAATGCATGTTAGTAAACAGAACACTAAATCATTTGATTACAAGACCATTGTTCCTGAAACAACTTAAATTCTATGTCTGAACACAGCTACATCATGATGTGTGCAGTTCTGAAACCCGGCGGGTATACTATATCATCATACAGCTTGTTAAGACAGAATTTAAGCTGTTTGGGGAACATGGGTCTTGTAACTGGGGCAGAGCGGACTCGATGCTCCCTCCAATCCTTGCCCTTTACCTTAACCCCAACCCTTCCTCCCCCCACCCCCTCCCCTTAACATAAACACTCAAGCACCAGTTTTGGTAAAACCTCTGGTCGCAGCTTTATTAAACCAATACAACGCATAACAGTAAACAGCCAATAACCATCATTTTCAGCCCCAACGGAATGAGGCCTCACCAGCCATGTCCATAGCAAGGTGGGCCCGCCTCCGCTTTCTCAACTTCTCTCCCCCTCCGGGCACCCGACTTCGCCATATCATTAGCAAAAGCCCGCCCAGGGGTTCTCCGGGTCAGGGGTACCCCACCCCCGTCCCAAGTTTCTCCAAGGCTCTGGACCCCGGAAACCTCTGGAATCCCGCCACCGGCGCGGGAGGCCTGCCTACCCCACGCCGCCCCCCCTAAAGCTGCGACCAGCGAGCATCTCGCAACGCCACCCACTCCAGTGCCTCCTGCCAATCGTTCAACAACAAATCAAGACCCACAGGAGATAAATGTACCCCATCAGATCCATATAAGCCCGCACAATCCACCTCCACCCAGGAATGCAGCACTTGGTATCCTCCATGTGCACAAACCCATCTGCCAATTTGTCTGTTAATTTTTGTAAGACCACGAGACCAGCGTCTCTGATTGCGACCATATTAATATGACTCCTGGAAATAAATGCAGCACATCTTCCAGATCTCTCTGCACCGCTCTGTGACACGGAAGATCTGCCCTGTGCCTTTAAAACACAGAAATCTGCTGGGTTTAGCTCAGATTCTGACAGGCAGGGAGATCAAAAGCTTTCCAGTTACCATAGGCAACCAAAACAGGCTGAGACACGAGGTCTGAAGGCACGCCTAGCTAGCAAACACTCCCCAGTTAATCAGTAAAACAGTTTTCACATGGGCAAGAAAACGCCCCGAAGGCTGTATAAAGAATGTCCAAAGCAAACAGAGTTAGATCAGGGAGATCACGGAGACCAGGAAGTTCACGAGGAACAGGAAGCTTGGCAAGTAAGAGGAAACTTGCAGGTCTCAGACGGAGGTTCAGAATATTCCTATGCTGACTCTGATTTACCTGAGCCTTGGAGCAGAAAGCCAAGGAGGAATTTGCAAAGGGAAACAAAGTTACCTTCAACAAGAGAGGTTGGTTACAGGAAACACTCACCTCTGACGCAGTGTAATTTTCCCAAGCACAGAGCTCAGTGGAAGGAACGTGAGGCAGCTGGTAAGAAGCCATATATAATTGAAAAGCAGAGCTGCTTGAAATACTTACAACCCTGTGAGAGGGAAAGTAATTCAGTTGAAGATATTTGTATGAGTGATGAGGATGAATGTATGTCCCTAAAACCCTGCAGAAGACTTCCAAGAGAAAAGTCTGTCAGTACCAGAACAGGACAGTGTTATGAGCTAATGCCAGGCACAAGAGGCAGGAGATTGAAAAGCTACAAAGAGAAAGCAGGTTTAAACAGAACTGTTTCTCCGTCCTGCTTTTACAAGCTGTCTGATAAATACTTGCCTTATTGTGGAGAGGGCTGTGATGAGAGTTCAGAGACTGATTTGAGGAGGTTTCAGACTTTCTGCCCTAGAGAAAATAATGTGGTTGAAGAACCAATGATTACAGAACCAAGTAGCTTAACTCCATGTATTGAGGAGATGGATTGCTCTTTGTTAATGGCTGATATAAGTTCTTCACTGCGCTAGCTAAAGACAAGAGTGCCTTGTAGAGAGCTGAAAGAGCACAGAAGAGACTGTCAGCATTTCATTTGGTTTCTGTTCAATGTAATTACTGTTTTTGTTCAAGCGAGAAGCTGTATTTTATTTTCTTCTTCAGTTTGCCAGAAGCATGGCTGTATTTTGAGTTCTTGTGTTTTGTACTGTTTTTGAAAATCCAAACCCCGGGAGGGGAATAAATTCCTTCTTAAAACCTGACCACTTGGACTCACAACTACTACTTTTCATAAAGAAAGGTCAGGCCCAGCAGTGTGACTGGCTGCCTACGCCTCAGTCCAGCCACTGCTGGTGACAGCTCGTATAAGCTGTCTGCAGGTCCATGCCGCCAGGTCATTGCCACCCAGGTGAAGCAATATCAAATCCGGTGCCTGCCGGAACCCCCCGTGGTGCCGAAGCAAAGGGAGCAGCTGCGTCCAACGGAGACCGCGCTCACCCAGCCATAAGATCAACACCACTTTGGGATCCAGACCCAGATTCGCTCCTGCCGGCCGAACTGCCGCACGCCTACGGGCCCAATGCACAAAGGAATGGCCCACCAGCCAACATCCACGAGGAACTCGTACGCTATCTGCAAAAAAAATCACACAATTAGCCCCCCCACCATCCCCCACAACCCCTTACAAACGGATATAACCCCGAAACGCTTGAGAGCGCCAGCGCCCAATGCGTTGCACCTCCTGGTCGGACAACCCGGCTGCCGCTGCGCTCGTGGCTGCCCCAATGCGGAAAGAATGGGGAGCAAAATGATGCGGCACCTCTCCTACCTGCCCGCAAGACCATTCTGAGCACCGCTGCCACCTGGAAACGCATCAGCAGCCGCGCGTCTGCATGTATAAAGAGCACACCCTCCACCGCTGGTCGGGCATGCAAGAACTCCCGTAGTGCCGCCACCGTACATGTCGGCACACCCTTCATCTCCTGAAGCACCACCCACTGGCCCCGACCCTGCTGGTCAGTCTTTGAGCAGGCCAACAGCACCCTAACCAGCCCCTCCTCCACCTAAACATGTTGACGCTGCAACGCACCCCCGCTCCCAGCCGACCTGGAGTGCGCTACTAATTCCCCCATACGGAAGGCCCCAAAAAACACCAAACAAAACACCGCTTTGAACAAGCCCACCTCGTACGCCGAATCCGCCACCCCCGGGAGCGCCTCGCATAGCTTCACCAGCAAGCCGTGCGTAATCAGCCACCTGCTGTCCTTGGGCACCGGACTCATTCTGCCCCAGCCCTGCATCAACCGCCGAGTTAAAAACCCACACCCTTCATGCAAACACCCCGCCGCTCTTGCAAAAAACACAAACCCCGCCAAATGTAAATGTACCACCACCCTGGACCACCCCCTCGACTTTGCCTCAACTAGATAACCTGCCAACATCCAGCCTGCTACCACATCCATTCGCCATCCCCGACCTCGAAAGAACTCCTCCACCTTGTCACAGCCCTTCTGGTACGCCGTCCAAGTACTTCTCGCCACCGAGGAGCTCAGCAAGCTCAGCATCTCTTCAGGCCAATCCTCCACAAGTGCTCTGGGACCAGCGAGCCACACTGCTTGGCTTCTGGGGCCAGCTTCCGGAACCTGTCCCACTGAAAACGAGACAAAGCATCCGCAATTTCATTAGTACAGCCCGGAATATGACGAGCTTTAATCACCACATTCAGTCTTAAACACGCCAGTACCACCTCCCTCATTAATTCCACTACCGGCACACATTTTGGACTTTACCGATTTATTATACCCACCACCGCCTCATTGTCACACCACCATAGTACTCTTCTATTACGCAAACGCTCCGGCCACAACTCCAGTGCGACGCGCATGGGAAACAACTCTAGAAAAGCAATATTGGTGACCAAACCCGCCTCCTGCCACGCTTGAGGCCACCTCTCAGCACACCAAGCCCCTGCAAAATAAATGCCTAACCCCGCCCCGCCCGCTGCGTCCGAGAACAGCTGCAAGTCCCTTGAGGACATCTCCGCCTCCATTAGCACAGAGGTGCCGTTGAATTCCTGCAAAAATATGTCCCAAATCCTCAAGTCCTCCTTCATAACTTTAGACACCTTAATCCTATGGTGCGGCTTCCGCACTCCCGCCGTTGCTCCTGCCAACCTCCTCAAAAATACCCTACCCATCGGTATTATGCAGCAGGCAAAATTCAACGCACCAATCAAGGCCTGCAGCTCTCTCAAATTCAGCTTCCTGGAAGCAAGCGCATTGGCCACTAACACACGCAGCTTCATTACTTTCGCTTGCGGCAGTCTCGCTACCATTTCCCGTGAATCCAATTCAATCCCCAGAAATGTCAGCTGTCTAGCGGGCCCTTCCGTTTTATCCTCCGCTAAAGGCACCCCCAACTCCCCCGCCAAACTTATAAAACCCTCCAGCAGCCGCCTACAATCCCCTGAGTGCTCTGCTCCTACAAAGAAAAAATCATCCAGATAATGCACTATGTTGTCGCAACTCACCTCCTGCACCAATGCCCAATGCAAAAAGGAACTGAATTTCTCAAAGTAGGAGCAAGACACCGAGCATCCCATCGACATGCATTTGTCAAAATAAAAATGTCCCTCAAAGTAGAAACCTAGCAACAGAAAACTACTTGGGTGCACTGGCAGGAGGCGGAACGCCGATTCTATATCCACCTTCGCCATCCAGGCCTTCTCACCCGCCTTCCGCACCAGTTCCGCCGCTCGATCAAAGGACGCATACCTAACCGTATATCTATCCCGTGGAATGCAATCATTGACGGACGTTCCATCAGGGAATGATAAATTATGAATTAATCGAAATTTCCCCGTTTCCTTTTTCGGAATAATGCCCAATGGAGAAATTACTAAATTGGGGAACGGCTTATGCACAAAGGGACCCGCCATCCTCCACTTCTCAAACTCCTTCGACAGCTTTTCCCGCACTACCGCTGCCCAGCGATGCACTGAATTCGAATTACGCGACATCCCCGATACCACCGTCCCCTCTACTGCGATAACAAATCCCTCCCGAAAACCTCGCTCTAAGACCCCCCTATCACCTCGCCTCGGGTACCTCCGGAGTCGAGCCTGTAAGGCCTCCAACCGTATCGGTGTGGCCACCAGGCTGCACTCCGGCCCCTTACTTAAGGACTGTCCCGCTAAGCAGGGCTGTCCCCTTCTTAACACATCGCGCTGCTGAATGCTCGCCGCCACAACTGGAACATGCATGCTGGAATTTACAATCCGGAAAGGGGCAGGATGTTTTATTGAACCTCCAACATAGATCCCATGTACCAGAAACGGTAGTCCTCGGCTGCCCCGAGGGGGGCGCCGGCCGAAAGGACCGCCCAGTACCCCCAGGCACCCCCCCTCCTACTCTCCCCCCTGCCCCCCCTCCTCCCGGCTTCACTGCCATCTGCGTAAGCCACAGGTTAATAACCTGTGTGTCCCATGACAACAGATGATTTTCCTCCATCTTATCCCAAAACTTCTCGTCGTAATTTAACCACGACCAACCCTCATGCATCTGTGCCGCCTCCAGGATAGAGTCCGCGTAAGCCAACAACATGCCGTATTGATCCGGAAAAGAATGCCCCCACACACTCGCTAACCGTAAAAAAGCTCTAGTCCAGTTCAACACGTTTCTAGAAACTTTCTTGACGCGACCCGCCTTCTCATCTTCCTTCCGTTTCTTCTTGCTATCCCCGGACCGCCGCCGACCCTCCAGCAATCGGAATATGTCAATATACCGCCGTTTCCTAATTTTGCGCCGCAACTTCCTTGGTACCCCTTCCCATAACTCCGAATACGCCGCTACCGACGGAACGCATCCCCTCCCGGTGTCTGCACCGACGTCCTTACCGCGCACCTCGCAGCCGTCCCCGCTCTCAGAGGAAGAAGCTGAACCTGACGAGGACAAAGACGAAGAAGACGTGTCAGACCCCCGACGCCTCTGACATAGGTGTTTCCTTTTCTTGCGCGCTTTACCCCTCACTCCCACCCCCTCTCATTTTCACCCTCCGTGCCCTCCTGTGACTCACCCGCCCTCACCGGCTCTCCCTCCTGTTCAGGAGCTGCTGCTGGTTCCGCCGCGCTATCTGCCCTGGAAGGCCGCTGCCACTCCGGTCCCCGCTGTCCGCTACCGCCTGGCATCGCTGCATATGGGAGCATCGCCGGTACCTGAGGGGACATAAAAGAAAAGACCTGGGGAGGGACCATAGCCGGCCAAGCCAGTTGCCAAGCACCCAACCACTCTGACGCTGAAGACCCTTGTCCACCGCCCAGCCAATGCTGCCAAGACCCCGCCCGTCCCCCAAGCTGATCCCCACCATCCCCAGCAATGCCCCCCTCCCCAGGTGACCAGCCAGCCATCCACTCTGCCCCGCCACCGCGCCTGAGTCCCCCTAGCCCCCCACCCCTCCATCTTCTGACAGCCCCACTTCCCGCTCCCCCATGGCCCCCTGCTGCCCAATAGCTTCTACCCCCCCACCGGTGTACCCGGCATCTCCAGCTGTCTGTCCATCCTGTCTCTAGTGCCACCCCTGGCATCCACCCCCCTCCTACCCTCCACTTGCAAGTCTAATCCCCCCCTGCCCGCCCCCCCCCGTTTCGGTGGACGGGCCCCCCTCTTCCCCCCTCCCCGCCCCCCCCCCCCCCGCATAGACTGAGAAGACTCTTCCCATACCCCCCTTCTAGCTCCCCTTGCACTTTGCTCCCTTTGAGTCCCATTGTTTTCCAATTGCTGCCCCTCGACCCTCACAGCCCTGGACCTGGCCTGTCCACCCGCTGTACCCCCTGGCCGGCCTGCAGCGCCCGTGGCACGACCCCTCCTCTGCCCTCTACCCAGCAAACCCCCCTTGGCCATAGAAAATAGATCCGGGCCTAACCCCGCCTTGCCTGCTAGAGCCGCACTCCGCAGTCAACACCGCGCGTCCGCGATCACTGCCACGCGCCGCTCCCCCGTCCTGCAATTAGCGCTGAGAAGACCACGGCACCCCGCCGTTACAGCTGTCCACCGCTCCAGGCCCTGGACTCCGTCTCCGAGACAGCACCACGATCTGTCCCCGCTGACGCTGATCGCCGAAGCCTCACCGACTGGCCCCGAATCAGGCTCCGCTCCTCCACTACCCCCCAGTCTTCAATTTCATTGGCTCTCCCCCACGCACCAAATGAAGGGAGAGCCAATGACTTCAAATGTAAACCCCTGCGTCACCCAGCCTCTCCCCCCCTCCACCGCAAAGCTGTCCCCGCATCTTGCAGCGCCGCCCCGTTACAGGCGGCCGGCTCGGGACGCTGCCCTACGCGGCCTAAATTAATCGAATGATTAATTTTATTCCTGATTTCACATTACACCCATAGTAGTGCAAACATATTTGCAAAAGGAACCCCTCCATGGGTCTCCTTCTGATAATGTGGTCAACAATCAGAACAAGGCCACAAAATTGGTCAAAATATTTGCATCTTCTCGTAGCAGGTCCAAATATTGCTGCTGAAAGTTAAAGCTGGGATTTCAAAGTGAAACCCAGTGCATACTCTCCTCCTCTGACCCAACTCTGCTCTCTGTTTCATACCTAAACTGCAGCCAACATAGGTATTTTTACTGCATTGGGGGAGGGGGGAGAGAAAGACATTTTTAGCATTTTGTTTTCCGCAGGTAAACAACTGTTTAGCTCATAGAAAAGTTTCGAAAATTACCCTCAATGCTCATCATTATTCTGGTCAAAACTATTTGTCCATCCTCATAAGAAACAACTAAGATGAATATCAAAATAAGGGGTCAATATCCAAAACAGCACTCTCCAGCTGAAGAAAACTGGATGAAATATACAGTTTAACTAGAATTTCTGTGAGATATGCGGTTACCGTGGCACTGCTGAACATAGCGGGTTAAAGATAACTGCAGACCTTTACCTGGTTTTCTAAGGTCTACTTTATCTGTGGCCAAGATAACCACTTCCAGTGATTAAATGGTGTGGTTCAGCTTTAGAGCACCGGCAGTGATAGTTCATTCAAAGATGAGAATCCTAGACTTTAGGAAAAATAGCTTTGTTAAGATGAAGCAAGCACCTAAAGGAGGCAGTTGAATAAGAAAAATTTAGAGAAATAAGAACAGCAATGGGCAAAACCAAAAGAAGATATTGTAAGGGCAACAAAGCTTTTAGTTCAGAAAGTAAATAAAGGTAAGAGGAAAAGGGCTACTGTAATTTCCTAACGCTGAAAAAGTAAGGCAAAAATGATTAGCATTCATAAAATAAAAGAGAAAGAGGAAGACAGGCAACATCTGGAAAAACTAAGAGAAGCTGGAAAGCATGAAGATGCAAATAGAAGAAAAAAATTGCTAATTCGGTGAAACAGGGCTAAAAGACTTTTTAGATATGTTAGTAAGAAAAGGAAGTTCAGAAGTAGTATTGTTAGACTCAGAGGTGAACAGAAGTAACATAGAAAGCTGAGGAGGACAAAGCAGAATTGCTTCACAAATATTTGTTTGGTGTTCAGTGAGGAAGGGCAAAGAGTAGGACAACAGAAACCATTCAAGGATATTAAATGAACATATGAAACATAAGATATTCCATACTGGGTCAGACCAAGGGTCCATCAAGCCCAGTATCCTGTTTCTAACTGAGGCCAATCCAGGCCCCAAGTACCTCTCAAGTTCCGAAAAAAGGAACACAGATTCTTTGCTGCTTATTCCAGGGATAAGCAGTAGATTTCCATGGTCCTCTTTAATAATGGTTTATGGACTTTTCCTCCAGGAACTTGTCTTTTAAACTCATCTACTCTAACAGCTTTTACTACATCCTCCAGTAATGAATTCCAGAGTTTGATTGTGCATTGAGTGAAAAAATATTTTCCAAAATTAGTCTTAAATGTGCTACATTGTAGCTTCACTGCATGCCCCCTAGTCTTTCTATTTTTTGAAGGAGTTATCAACCAATCTATGTTTACTCGTTCCACTCCTTTCATTATTTTATAGACTTCTATCATATCTCCCCTCAGCCATCTTTTTTCCAAGTTGAAGAGATCAGACAGTGACACTGAGGTTCATAGGAATGCCTTCACCATGCCCCTTATTCAGACTACGACATCCTCACGCTGGGGATGTCCACAGATATGGATTCTAAAATGCTCCTGGAAATGTCTCCATGCCCATTTTCAGATGTCCAAAGCATGAATAGGGCTTCTAATATAACCCCAATAGTAATCAAACAATTCAGTCAACAAAAAATTATTGTAATCACAACATGTAATGCACTTTAGAAGCAGATTATCCTTAAAATCATTGAGAAATAATTTAAGGGGGGAAAAAAAACTCAGAATGTGTTTTGAATATATTCTTTACGTGCTTAACCATGGGTAACCCCCTGATGGATCACCCACACTAGTTACCAGGACTACTCCCTTCATAGATTAAAATACTCTCATTTAACTTTTAACCACTTTCAATAAACCTCTGAAAAATAAATACAAGCACTTATCTGCATGCTCCAAAATGAATTCCATAGAAACACCCAACGATAGCCAGCATTTCGCATTTAGCTGCATCAGGGGTGTGTCCCTCAAGCAGAAATTTACATGTTACTGACAAGTAAAATGAGTGCTTGTTCTGCAGCATTAAATAAAGTTTCACTGATTTTAGGGATAATCTGCTTCTAAAGTGCATTACATGTTGTGGTTACAATAATTTGTTCATTGACTGAATTGTTTGATGACTATGAAACAATGGCTAGGAAATTTTGGTATGAGGTAGGTGCTCTCAGTGATGCAGGGCAGCTAAGACTATGCAGACAACTTTATATTTAGGAAGGAATGGCCGAGGTATTTGGTTATCTAAAGAACTCATTTGAGTAGTTTGGCAGGACTTTGCTGCTTTAATGTTGTGGTCACTTAATAAGGTAATTTTTTATTTATCTATATTTGTTAAATTGCCATTCAATCAGAAATTTGGCAACATGGCAGTTTACAAACAAAGTAAAAATGCCAAAATGGCAACTGAACATGGATCGAATAAAATTGACATCACTAAAGACAAAAAGAGGAGTGAATAGGATAACAATTTAAACTTTTGAGAGCATATGTGACAGCCAGGACACAAAAGAGGCTCGAGGGAGAAGGAGCCACGTTTTGTCACTTTATGAGTCCAGAGGTTCACTGTAAGAGCAATGGAAGTTTTCAATTGCTTTTTAAATATTTTATGGGAACACCCAGATATCCAGAAGAAGGGAGTTTTGAGAGGTGGAAGACCAATATGCAAATATGGATTCCTTATCCACTCAAACTGCAATTTATTGAAAGAGGGTATTACTAACAAATGAGCTTGCAACGACCTCAGTGCCCTTTAAAAACAACAGTGAATAAGAGAGTAGGAGGAGAGATGTACAATGGGAGCCCTGTGTAAAATGTTTGGGAAGCCAACATCAGAATCTTGAACATTATTTTACTTCATATGGGTAACCATCAGTGTTGCTCAGCTAAGAAAGGTGTAGCATGGTTGGAATGTTTTGCATAGATGATCAATTTAACTGCTGTATTCTGAATCATTTGAAGACATTTTATGAAGTATTGTGAAGAGCTCACCAAATGTCTATCACAGTAATCTAGTCTATTCAGTGTGAAAGCATGCACTAATACTTTTAAAGATCTGGTTTCAAAGACTGGTCTTATAGAATGGATCACTCTTAAAGCCAAAAACAGATTTTTGAACAAGGGCAGAGATGGGGCAATAAAAGTGAGATCTTTATAATAAACCCCAAAGAGGAAATAGTATCTTTAATGGAGATACGATGTCCTGCCAGTGATGAAAAATATTTATAGGCTGCTGATGTTTTAGAGAACCAAACATCAGACACCTTACTAGCATTAAGTACAAGTTTATTGGAGAAAATCTCATTTAGCTAATAGGTTCATCAGAAGTAGTTCACTGGCTAAAATTTGGAAAACCAGCTTCAAGGAAGTGCAATATTAAGATGATAAATTTAAAAGATAGGCTCCTGGTTAGAGAGACTAAGAGGCCTGCAAATTTGGCATGATTTTGGGCCTTGGATAATGTGTGGAATTTTACAATGGTGAAAGCGCATTTGAGTGGAGTAGTAGCGAAATGTTTCTTGTGATCATGGGTAAGTCATTTAATCTTCTATTGGCTAAAAAGCACTGGGAAATACATTCAAACTAAGATATGCCAGTTTCAATGGGTGCAATTCTAGCCATTTTAAGGTTGGGTGTGTGGGGGGGGGGGGTTAATAATGCCTGGCTGGAATTTATGTTGTGGGTTACTGTGGGTGATGGAAAAACAAGGGTGGAGAGTCAAATGAAGTGAGAAAGAATGGCTGGAGGAGAGGGAGATAGATGGGGAGGAAGAAGAAACACGCTTCTGGAAAGTGAGAGAGAGAGAGAGAGTCGAGCAAAGAGACATACAGTAGATAAAGGGAGAGAAAATGAGGAAATCAAAACAGCCTTAGGGGAAAACTGCAAGTGATGCTCTGGAAAAAGACACAGGAGGGTTGACAAACATCGAGGCAGACTACACTTAAATGTGTAACAGATGTGGGAACAAAAAAGGCAATCTGGAGAGAAAATAGAAATTGGTTTCAAACTTTTAGCTGGGAAAGAGTATCTGATTAGGAGAGGAAAAACAGAGCCAAGAGAAAAAGGAGTGAAAGAATAAACTGGAGACATATGGGATAGCAAATGATCACCTCTTGTGAACTTCCATGGCTTACAGTTTTTAAACAAGTAATCCCTTGATTCTAGAGCACCTCGTATGCTGAAGATAAAATTTGAAAATATTATAGAGGCAGACTTCCATTAAATCTACTCATTTGATTATCAGAACTGTCAGTCTTTTCGAAATACAGCGACTGTGACCACTGTTCCCTCTAAGCTGTGCGCGTGTGCGCGCGCACACACCTCACCAAGCGAGCGCACATACTTTACAACAGAGCGCACAAAAATTACAGTTCTGATTCTGATAGAAAACAACACAGACGTCTTAAAATTTAAAAGTTGTGATTGTAATTACTAGAAATTTTCTGCTTCATTTAGTAATCGTCTATTTTCATTTAATTTGATTAAAATCAATGTGGTGTACATACTGTATTTTGACGTGTAGTCAAATTTTAAAGTATATAACTCAGAGTGTCGTTATGTGGCGCACAAAAATTTAACCTTACTTCATAAGCTGCACAGCTGATATTTTATGCGCACACAGCCTACAAAAAATTAGAGGGAACATTGACTGTGACCCTTTCTTACTGTATCTGAGATACTCACTTTGGAAATGTAAAATGTGCTTATTAACCAGCACAGCATCTCCACACATAGAACATACACCTTGAGTACTAAGCAATTTACATAACTGCATCATAACATGTACATAGTTCACTTTCTTTTATGAAAGTTTGTTAATAGCAGTTGTACAATATATTCAATACGTTCAATGTATTGTGTACTACTGTTTGACTTGTTTCCTGTTACTACACTGAGTTACTTGTAAATTGTCTTGACTTGTAGAAAGACGGTATAAAAAAAACAACAACTGTTAAATAAATAAATAAAACAAGTTGCTCTTCAAACTATTTAGTTTGTTGCTGCCAATATATCAAGAAGAGCTCAAACTCCTGTACTTTTTCATGTATGAAAAACAACAACAAACCGCATCTCATATCAAATAAACATGGGGAACTGCTGGGGACCTAGGTTGACTACAGACCTTCTTTGGCTCTCCTACTTCTATAAAATTGCTTGCAATACAAAATCCTAGACCCAGTTTTACATACATGTTTGGTACAATATCATTTTCAGCAATGCATTGTATTTCCCAGTGCTTTTTGGCAACAATTAGTCCGCTACAATAAATTATTTACTTAACTTACTGAACTTAAATTTTACATTGTAGAGAAAAATACTAGGACTTAATTCTCACAGACACAGTACACTATGTGAAAGCTTACCATAGCTAGAAAATCTTAAGCATTTGATCTTTTCTTATTTCCTCTGCCCGCACTGTTTTCCAACAAAGCTAAAGGCAAAGTGTGCAAAAACTAATATCAAGATGCAAAAGGCAGGATAAGTAAAATGCATCCGCCTTGCCAATCTCAGCCCTTTAAATGCATGTCAGCATTAATTTTAGCTTCCTTTTTTCTCCGTCTGTGCTATAGATTTGAAGTTCTATGTGCCCCATCTCCGAAACAAATTTTCTGAAACAGAATCAAGGTCCCTGTAATAAACAATACATACCATGCAGACTCTTGTTATACTGAATGGTGTTTTCTATTGATGTTTTTCAGTCACTGGGTAGAAAAGACAAGACTTGAAAGTGCTCTATTGCTTTTCTTATTTTTATTTTACTGGCCTCCTATGAGTTTCTAACCCTACTGTAACTAGCTTCTGCTGGAATGTACATCTAAGTGTCTTCATGTTACACTTTACGCCCCTGCAAGGGCACAACGTTCTCGTCATGATTTCAGACTGCATATTCCATTCCCCTCTTCAGTCAAGTATGAGTTCACTCGAAAATTCGCTTTCTTTGTTACAGACCCCACTCTATGGAAGAGTCTACCAACCCCCTTACGGGTCAAACCAAACTTCAAAAGCTTTAAAAAAGCATTGAAGACCTAATTGCAGCTGCATTTGGACCATCAATGACAGACTCCTGAGGTGTACTCTCTCGGATCAGGCCTGACAGAGCCAACGCCCCCTCCCCCCCTTCCCCCTCTTTCCCTGTGTCTGGACCTTTCCTTCTTTGTTCTCTCTTTTCTTGCCTTTCCTGTCACTGAAGATGGTGTTCTTTTCTTTTTTCCACCTTGCATTTTTTTTATTGCAAACCACATTGCTTGCATGCAGATACTGCAGTACATCAAATAAAGGCAAACAAACGTTTGCAACTACCCAGAGGTTTTCCTCCCATTTTTGAACCCTCCTCTTTCCATCTGGTGCAGCTACTGCAGTGACAGATCTTGGCCAAGAGGCACAGCAGAGCAGCTCCCTCTAGAACTTCGTATACATGCCCCGAGTCTGGTTAATAGGTGGTGCTACAGTGTGATGGTGGAGACTCTCTGCCCCACCAAGGGCTGCACACACCTTATCTGCAACATCCTCAATATTTCCTGGGAAGCAGAAGCCGGGACTGCAAATCTGCAGCACTGCCACTGAGCCATCTGCTGGTTTTTCTTAAAACAAAGAAAATCTTTGATAGCAAATATCGGACTACTAACCAAATACGGATTGTTTGCTTTTTTTTTTTTTTTTTTTAAATTGACATCATATACTAGTGTCAAATGTCTAAGTATACAGTAGTAAGCTGAGGTAGAGAAATCAAGATCTAACACTCAATACACTGCTTTAGGGACAAATTTAAGCAGCATAGCAAGGGCAGCATGTTCATATTTTTACATGCAACTATATGTTCATAAATTCTTCCATGAGTCAAAAATTCGACATCTGTCTGCTCTTGCTAAAATATACTAGGCCATATGTCTACTTTCACTAGTAAACTGCAATTAATCATTTCATTACACTTACCAAGTTAAAAAGCATGAGCAATGAAGCAAAGAAAATGCCTCATGAAGCCTGACTATTTAGCCTAGCTGATGTGCCACTTGCAACAATTGCTCCTAGTCTTCTTCATGCCAGTTTTCTAGCTAAAATACCTCTGTGGGTATTTTGGCTTCCCTAATTAGCCCTATGAGAATTTATTCATTTATTACATTTTTTTTTAGAAATATAAAACCAGTGGCCTTTCCTTTCTGCTCCATCCAACTCCTCTGCACCTTTTCCCCACTCTCAAATCATTCTTAGTTGTCAACAGGAAATTTGGAAGCCTAAAACTCAACAGCTTGGAGTCTAGGGAGATCCAAGATGGTGGCACGCAGCGTTTAGGCTCCTGACTGACTTTCCTGATGGATTGAAAGAGGAAGGTGAAGTGCGATTTGCAGCCCCAGGTATCCGCGCAGACCTCGACTCCGGTTACCGGACCATTGGATTCCTTTGTATATCGTCATCAGGAGCCGCACCCCATAGCCGGGGCAGAAGCTCGGCTGGTGATCAGTTGGGGCTGGGTAGCTCGGCGTCTCCTTCAAGCAGCGACCTTACGCCCCCAGAAATTCATCAAATCTCGAAGCAGCCCTGCCCAGATTCAGCTCGGTGTAGTGTGGAGATGTCGGCCTCTCTGATGATGGGGGTTTCTGAATCTTCTACGGGGCCAAGTATGCCTAGCAACTCGGAGGGAGTTTTAACTCTGATGGGGGAGGATATGGGATCAGCGCTAGAGATTGGGAACATCGCTGAGGCTTTTGGTAGTGATGCCGGAACTCCCCCTCCTGGAACCTCACGGCCCGGTGGAGTTTTGCCAGGTGTTCAACGGGGGTCAGTTTTTTCCTTTTCCTTGCCACAGCCGGATCACTTCACCCTGGAATCAATATGGACTGCCATTAACCATCTAGGGGAAACCTTTGCATCTCAGATTAATGGAATTCAGGAGCAGGTTGTATCAAATTCTACTAGTATTGTAAAAATGGAGCAAGAATTGAATTATAGAAAGCAACAGTGGACAAGGTTTCCGGAAAGAATAATCAGTTGGAGACTTTATCTGAGACATTTATTAAGGACTCCAATCAGATGAAGATCAGGTTGGAGCAATTGGAGAATTTTTCTAAGTTAGCTAATCTTCGTTTGGTTAAGTTTTCCTGTGTTACTACTATCCCTGCAAAAGAAATGTTTAAAAACTATTTGGTAAATATTTTGAGGGTCCCTGCGGACTCCTGTCCTCCCTTTGTAAAGGTATACTATCTTCCTACAGTTCGGAAAGCTTCAGTTTCTACTGAGGCAGCTGGGCCTGTACAATTTGATGAGCTAAATATTTCTGAGTTATTGGAAACTTCAGATACAGCGTTAGTGAAGCCTGCAACCTGTTTAGTTACATTAGCATTGGTTTCTGACTGTGAATGGCTGTTAAGACTTTTTTTTTAGGAAAAGGAATGTTTTATTCAAGGGGTGGCTTGTCTGAATTTTTCCTGACCTGGCTCGGGAGACCCGATGGCGCAGGAGTGAGTTTTTAATCCTGCGACCGCGGGTTCTCCAGCTTGGGTTTTTTTTTAAATTTAATCCTTTTATTCAAGGAAAACATAGGAAATACAGGAAATCAACATATCATAAAAGAAAAAAGAAAAGACAATAATAACATAACAAACCTAGCCCACAAAATGGAGTATGATACATTGTAATAATAATCACACCACTGCAGAGAGTGGAGCCAGAAAATTATAAAACAATCCCCTATTACTAAGCACGAGCCATGAAATAAAATGAGGTAATATCAAAAAGACAAAGTCTCCCAGCTCAATCCTTATAGAAAAAACAAAATCCCTCAACTCAATCCTTGTAGAAAAACTTCCAACTGGGAAGAATCAAAAAAGATATAGGACTTGCCCTTATTTACAATGACACATTTACAGGGAAACTTTAACGAAAAGGAGGCCCCAAGCGCCATGACTCAAGGGCGGAGCGCAAGAAAGGCCTTCCTCTTCATTTGGGTACTGCGGCATACGTCAGGAAAAACCTGTATCACTTGTCCAAAGAACTTTTCATGTCTATACTTAAAATAAGAACGAAAAATCAAATCCTTATCTTTTTCCAACAAGAAAGATACTAACAAAGTAGCACGAGTGGAAATCTCCTCTGTCGAAGTCTCTAAAAAAGCAGATAAATCTAAGCTCCGCACAGATAATTGATCTATTTCCCCCGCAACAACACCCCCAGTCTCCGAGTCCACAACCATATTCTCTCTAATACCAGTTGGCAAATAGTACAATTTAGATATAACTATAGAATCTGGGTCTGGAATTTTCAAAATATCTTTCAAATATTTAGAGAATAATATATGCGGAGATAGGTAGTGAGTGCGGGGAAAATGTAACATACGAAGATTCTTCATTCGCAAAGCATCTTCAAAAAGTTCATCATGACGATGTAGTAACAAAGAGTCCTGCACAGAAGACGTTAAAACCCCCTGCATGGTGGAGATTTGAGTCTCCATCTTAGATTTCTGAGACTCAAGAGTTACTAATCTGTCATGATGCTCAGCCAATTTCTCCACAGTCTCTTTTGTAAATTGGGAAAGTTTCACCAATGAGGATTTCAATGATATCTCAGTTCGGGAAACAATCTGCCATATATCCTGAAGTGACACATCCTTCGGAGGGTTAACATCATCAGGAATTGAAGAAAATTCAAAAGGAAGAGGTAGAGACATAGTTGGAGAGTTTAATCTCAAGAAAGAATTAGGGAGTTTCGTCGAACCGGGAGAAGCTTCCTCCCCTAAACTAGAGGAGGGGCCCCTACCCGATAACTGAGGCTCCGTGCTGGGTGGGGATAAAACCCTACACGGATCAGGAGACAAACTAAGCAGTCCAGGACTAACTGAGCTAGAGGAATCCATCGATGAATTAGCAATAGGGGGAGGAGCCATGGACTTAAAATGACTGTCCACGGGTCCAACCACCTTTACCGACTTACCAGTCGATGTAGCAGGTAGAAGAGGTTTCTTCTTATGTTTCCCCATTAGCAGTGATATAACAGCCTGGCGTTAGATGCTCCTCTAGGCTCCAAAGGGGCTCCAAAGGGGCAGACCTGCCCCTTTGGACACGCCCCCTCGGGCACACGCCTGTGGTGCGCGTCCAGCTTGGGGGGGTTTATTTTTTCTGAAGTACCCTTGTAAATGCTTGGTAAAATTTCAGGGTAATTCTTATATTTTTCTTTATCCCTCTCAACTACTTTCCTTTTTGAATTCTAGGGGGCCAGTCGGGGGTGAGTGAGCGAGCTCTCTTAGATGTTTGGTTTGTGTATAGGCTGTTTACGTCTGTTAAATTTCCATTGTATATTTGAATGATTTTTTTCAATTTTTGGACCTCCTACTTAGGGGGCTATTGGAGGGGTTCATTTTGTGTTTATTGCTGTTTAAGTTTTTCTCACTTTGTTCTGTATATTTTCTGAAGTGTCCCCCATTACTAATGCAAGTGTGTTTAACTTGTGATGTTTGAAAAACAATAAAAAATATTAAATAGGAAAAAAAACCCTCAACAGTTTGGCAAGGAAATTGTCAAGCAAAGCTTAATGAGGTCTTCTATCAATTATTTCATGAACAAGGCTATCACGGGTGTGTTAAGCTCTATGCAGCTGCTAATGCAGCCGTGCTAGGCTTAGTGCAAACAAAATGGCTGCCTACTCTGTGCGCATTAGAAAATGACAGTCATACTGCCATGTTAGTTAAGCTGACATGCAGATGAGGCCTTGATCTTGGGAAAATAAACTTGAGGGGTTACTCTTTGCCAACAAAAGATACAGGTTTAATGCGGGAATGGTATGTACATCTCCAGAGGTACAGGTAAAGGTTGTTGGTGGATTCTGGGCGATTTTTCACAAGGTCATAACATGCCAGCATTAATATGTGTGCTATTTAATCCATATATCACTGTTAATTACACATGGGCCATACCCTCATGAACTTCAGCCCATGTTAACGCCATATATTTCCTATGATGTTTCAAACAAACACACACTCCTAATATAATTCTGCTCTGTTCTTATGTGTCTCTCTTTGATTTTGGATTGGACTGGATTTTAGATAGACTGCTTGCATTTTTCAAATCCAAGTTGAAGGCAACTTACATATTCAGGTGCATGAGATACTTCCCTATCTAAATACTTCCCCTCATTCCAATGATCTTAAGCTCCTACCTCTTACCATCCTCAACTTCTCCTTCCATCTTGTCTAGTACCTTGTCATGTGCTCTTCAGCTTCACCATCTTATTCCTCTCATTCAGCCATCTCCCCTCTCTCTGAAAGAATCTCTCTCTCGTTACCGTCATGCCCCCTACTCTCTCGCTCCTTCCCTCATCAGGGGCTATCAATCCCAACCCTAGACCCCCTAGACATTTTTCACACTCGTAGGGCAGATCCACACGCAATCCCTTAAATCTTATTCCTATTCGTTTCCTTTCTCCGTCCTCTCTTCCTTTTTCATGTGCCTTGTGGAATGCACACGCCATCTCTAATAAACTCACTTTCATTCACAACCTCTTTATCGCTAATATTTTACATCATCTTGCTCTAAGTGAGACATGGCTTCTCCCCAAAGACTCTACTTCAGCTGCTGTTGTCTGTCATGGGGGCTACCAATTCTCCCATATGCCTCGCTCCACTGGGTGTGGCGGTGGTGTTGGGTTTCTACTCTCCCATTCCTACCATTTTCAACCTTTCTTCTGCCTCAATCTCACTACTTTCCTTCCTTTGAAGTCCACTCCATCCGCCTCTTTCCTCCACTATCTCTCCGGATTGCTGTCATTTATCGACCTCTTGATAAGTCTACCTCTACCTTTCTCACTAACTTTGACTGGTGGCTTTCCCTCTTTCTGGATGCATCTTCCCCCTTACTTATCCTTGGGGATTTTAGCATTCATGTTGATAACCCCTCAGAACCTCATGAATTAAAGCTGCTTTCCCTTACCACCTCATTCAATTTCCAGTTATGCTCTACTGCCCTTACTCACCAGCTAGGCCACTGCCTTGACCTTGTCTTCTTTCTAACTACTTGCCCTCAAATTTCTACACCTCAGTTCTTCCCTTATCTGACCATCACCTACTAAGTTTCATTATTAATCACCCCACACCTCACTCTCACCCAGTCTCTTCCAACATCTTTAGAAATCTTCATGTTATTGACCCATCAGCTCTCTCCACTGCTGTCTTGCCACCTCTTTCCTCCACTATGTCTTCTTAGTCTATTGAAGAGGCTGTATGCCTCCTACACTCATGACTGCTCATATTACTCCCTCCCTTTTCCCCCCTATATATGATAACTGTTGCTATTGTATAAAGCACAGTTGCTTACCTGTAACAGATGATCTCTGGGAACAGCAGGAATAAGTCTTCACATATGGGTACGTCGGTACCGACAGAGTCTGCGCGTCCAATCAGAAAGCTTCCCAGCGTCCAATCAGCGTCCAATCAGAAAGCTTTTGGAAGCATCCCAACACGCCTGCATGCTGCCTTCCCGCCTTCCCAACTGCCTCTCCTCAGTTAAGTTTTAAAGCTGAGACAAAGAGAGAGAGAGCAAGGAAGGGAAAGATAGAGATAGAGAAAAAGCAACTAGAGGAGGTGGGTGGGTTGTGCAGACTTATTCCTGCTGTTCCCAGAGATCACCTGTTACAGGTAAGTAACTGTGCTATCTCCAGGAACAAGCAGGAATGAGTCTTCACATATGGGGACTCCCAAGCTCAGATGCCTAGAGGGAGTCCTAGCATGTGGCAAGTCTGGAACGAGCCCTGCTATTCCTCAGGACCTCAGGCATCCTGGGGATGGAGGGTAGGAGTTGAATACAGAAAAGGAGCTGTGGAACAGCTGGCTAGAACAGGACTTCTAAAGGGGAAGACCCTGTATAGAGGGCATTTAGTAGTAAAATATTGTAATCTGGGCCTCCCTTGTTGGCATTGCACAAGTCCACTGAGGTACATATGGATCTGTTAGAAGAGCCAGTGAATGTGCTCAAGGGGTACCTCACTGAGAAGTAGAGGTAAGAAAAGTAGAAAAAACAAGTGGAGGGCAGAACCCTTCAGGGTGAGAAATGGCCCCAGGGGAAAACTGGGGTAGTATAAGAGGTAGAGCTTCAGCGGAAGACGCAGAAGGTACTATTAAAGAAAGCTTAAGCTGTTTTGGTCCAAAAACAGTACAAATGTAGGACCAAAAGAAAAATGAGTCTGACCCAAATGGACTGGGAATGGAATCAGTCCATGTGGGAGAGAAAGGGTATGGAGACCCTTGTATCTGATAAGAAAGTAAGGACAGACTCAGGAGCGCTAAGCTTTAGATTAACTGAAGCTCCGCTATGTCTTTCCTAATTGGGGTCAATTAGGAAAGAAAAAAGGTACATGGAGAGCTTCAGGAGTACCTAACCTTAAAAGGTTATGGTAAGGAAAATGTTGGTTAATTACCACAGGAAGTGGTTATAAGCATAGCCCCCTAAGTATGCTGGCACAGCATTGATAGGGGTAGTGCCCATCTGTCAGGATCATATAGAAATGTAAAAATATCTGAACCTAACAGACAGATAGATAAGTAGATGGATACAGATCTATCTAAAACATATCTCATTATATCTACAAATATATATGTACATATATCTATAGATTTAAATATATACACATATAGGGTATATCTGCATATATTTATAAAGAGATATGTATGGGCAGAAGACACACAGATAGATATAGATAAGTATATATATGTATCTATATATACCTATATGAATATGCAGGCATATAGACACATGTCTCCAGGTACATGGATGGAGAGATGTCCATAGAACCTCATCCCCCATCTAGGGATATAGGGAGAGAGGAAGATTTAGTGGACAGCAAGAAGGTTGATACCTGCTTGAATAGATACCTAGAGAATCCTCTTTTCCTGGTTATGACTGGGAGAGCCAGAGGAAAGGTCTCCCTGACAAGAAGAAGTCAGAATGCTTTGCAGAATTTGAGCTCTTGAATAACCAGGATGGCCTACGTGAAAATAGCAGAGGATAACTTCAGTCTGCAGACAGGAAGTCCAGATCTCTCCAGAATTGCAGTATGGAGAATGGATAGAGGACGCCCCTGGAGGAAGATACCCTAGTGACCCACCTATGAGGGCAAGATGGGTATTAGGCGTCCTCTAGCTGCCATTGAAGAAATTTATCTCTGAGGAGATTATTCAAGGAGATATGGGCCAAGCCAGGGAATTGGCCCTCCTTTAGATTTTCACGTAATGAAAGGCCTGAGGCTTATGCCTCAAAAAAGATTTAAGATGAGATGGTAAGGGTAGGGAATACCTGCCAGACATGGAACATGACTGGGGGAACCCCTCCTAACCCTCTGGGGTTATCTGCTAGGCCAGATACTAATGCTCTCTAGCAAGGGCCCAAAGTGCAAAGCTACTCTGTAGAGATGCAGAGAGCATGCTGCAGGTTGGTTAGAAGAAAAAACTGGCTGTGGAAAACCAGCAGGTAACCAGCTATTCTGCCAAGGACAAGGGGGCGAAGAATAGAAGTTAACCAACCAGACTGTGATAATAGGGTTTCGCAAACGAGGTTGATAACCTGTTTGGGACTTAGCAGTGAGGCTAGGAGGATTGCTAGTGGAGGGAAATCCCTGGTTGTGTGGTGAACAAAACCAGTGGCTTAAGCACTAGGAATTGCTGTATGTGCAGCAACTACCAGGGCAGCGTGGAAAATTTGTTTTCCCTCTTCCTTTTTTAGATTGGGAAAAAGAACAACAGACATGGTAGGAGTTCCTATTGTCTGATAAGCTGCCCTAAGGTAAAAAGGGGGGGAAACAACTCCAGAAGAGAGAATCCCCCGGTAGAACAAGTAGAGGACCATAGGGGCTTACCCGTTTAAAAGAGCCACTCTTACAAACCAAATGTTGTAGTAAGAGGGAGGTAAGACAGAGTAGCAAGAGACCGACTATGAAGGAAGTCTCTGACAGATGAGATGATACATGCCAGTACAGGGAAACAACTGTCTATTGATAGTTGTTACCACTCTTTCCTCCAAGAGGAAGATGAAAACTGTTAAATATGGGCATGAGCATCATAAAGACTCTTAGGGATAGAGAAAAGATGTCTCATGAAGAGATATCTAGGTAGGTTAAGATGAATTTAGTGCAGATACTGCAAGTGAAAAGAAGCAGACTGCCACCCAAGAGGGGCAATGATCTATTTGAAACCCTGCGACTGCTGGGTTTGGTGACCCTGTTGAGGTTGTGGATTCTGCAGACCAGGGCGATGTTTCCCTTGTTTGGGAACATCTGTATGATGGGCAGATGATGGATAAAACCTTCTCCCCCTAAGGGAAGAAAGTTTGGTAGGACATTTCCTACCTACTGGGAAAGAAGAAGGCGTAGAATAGCCTCTGAAAACAGGAACGTCAGTGGTTAACTGAGCAACCTGGAGTAAAGACTCCTTGTTGAAGAGATTTTCTCCAGTGCAAGGAGTATTTCCCAGTCTTTCTTGTGCCCATTTGTCCAAGTCTGAAGCTTGGAGCGAGGCTTTACGTCGTGCCCCTATAGCTATAGCAGAAGTTCTGCTAACAGACTCAAAGGAGTCTAGGGAAGCACGAGTAAGAAACCTAGAGATATTTTGAGCATGACTAACCAGTGAGGAATAGCCTGCACTCTTGGGTTCTTGAAGAAAAGGAGCCAAAAGATGTAATTTCTTTGTGACCTCCTCAACAGATAAACCCATATAAAAAATATATGAGAGAATTCTTGCTGAAAGCATGGATGCCTGGAAGGTTTGACGTCCAAAGGCATCTAAAGTCTTAGACTCACGACCTGGCGGATAAGAAGAGTGCTTTTTAGTACTCTTCACCCGCCTCATTGCTGATTCTAAAACAATGGAATGATGAGGAAGTTGAGTCTTTTGAAACCCTGGAGAGGGGGGCACCTGATATAGAAGATCAGTTGCTCTGGAAGGTGGGGGTACCTTTAAAAGGAGCTTCCCACATTCGTAGAAGGAGATCCTGCAAGGAATGATGCAAAGGAAGCATGATGTGCTCCTTTGCTTTGCCAGGAATATAGAGGGATTCGGTATTCCCTTGTGTAGGATCCTGTCCAGGAATAGAAATGGCAAGTGATTTTGCCATATCCAGGAGGAAAGCCTGAAAAGAAGGATCCCCAGAGGGAACTTCCTTTGAATAGGCTAGATCTGATGAAGAACTAGCATTGGCACCGAGGGATCTATCCCAATTTATAGGAATAGAAGATCCTGAATGGTGCAGTATGGGATCCTTAGAGGATGGTCGCTGGTACTGCAGGAGGTCAGGACCAGCGACAGTCGGTAGCAGATCGTCCATGCTAGGGATCGATTCCAAACTCGGTATCGAGGGAAGTGAGCCTGATGAGAGAAGCATGGAAGGCACCGACAGCAATGTGTCACACCCCCTTTCTATGTGTATAGGCGGTTGCCTAGAAGAGGGGGAAATGTGGCAGATTATCCTTGTAAGTGCTGAAGTTTGGGGTTTCCATGTAGTTGTGGGCCAAACGAAGACAGCCAAGGTTTTTAAAGTGGTAACAAAAACTTTATTGTTGCACAGGATTCTGTCATCTACCATCCCCTAACCAGAAACAAAAAGTGGATACTTTCTTATGCCAAATAAAGTCCAGAATAAAGACAATGTACAACCTGATCCTTCTCAGGGTTTGTCAGTTATATACAAGATTAATTCAAACTTCTCTTCAGTTCTGAACAGCTTTAGTTGCAGCTAATCATTTGCATAGCATTCACAATTCACAGCTGCTTAATGACGCTGAGTTTCACTTAAGCAGAATGCTGCTTCTCTCCGTGCAAACTCAATAGCATGAAATAACTTCTCAGCACTTCTCACAAGCATTAATATAACAGCTTCACTCTTGACAACACAAAGCACAGTCTGCCTCCATCTCAGAATAGCTGCTATCTGATATAGTTGATCCCAACTGCATTGATTCAACTTCAGAGTCAGATATATTCTGAATCACATCAGGGTACTGCAGATCAACAGGCTTCCATAGTTCCAATTGGTGTCTAAGCTGTTTCCACTTATAATTCCTTTCCCTTCGTGGTATCTGAGAGCTACTAGAATCACCAGCCTCCTTTAAGCTAGTGTTAAGGGAATCCAACTGGCTTAACCTTCTTCTAGTGTGTCTGGCTTTTATAGTTTGGTGAAAAGGCAAGTCTCTGTCTTTGTACTGCTTCACTATCTCGGGCTCAGCAGGGTCTAGCTTTAGCTTCCGTCTGCATAGCACACAATCAGCTGATGGGATAGGAACAGCTGGGCTACTCTCAGAGCTTCTGCTAGTAACAGGCTGCCTGCACTTGGAACGTTTATGCAGCTTATCATACAGAACTTTATCCTTGCTCAATCTCCCACCTTTGTTCACAGCATCTAGGAAAGACTCTAGGGAAGAACTGCTATCTCTTCTGGGTAAGGGTTCCAGCCTCTCACCACGAGAATGAAAGTAGCTTCTAACCTGCTTCTCCTTGCTGTCTGGTTCGTGGTGACCTCTCTCCCTCAGAGGAAGCTTTCTCCACTGCTTTCCCAGAGACCTCCGTGTCTCTAAGCAGTCTGGATGGCAACTCCCCAAGCACCGTGTGTTATCCTGGCCTTGGTTGCTCCTTCCTTGGCTTCTCTCTGAACCCAGGTCAGAGTCACGTCCTGACTCTCACACACGAACACTTCCTGCTCTCCTTCTCCTTCCACCACTCAGCCTAACTCTCTCTGTTACTTCCTGGTTAAGAGCATTGGGCTACCCTATCCGGTTTGACTCCGCCCCCTTGCCTCTTACGTCAGCTCCCAGGGTTGTCATGGAGCTGGGGTGTGGCTCTCTCACTGCCTTTCTGTGCAGAGAGTTTCTCTGGGCTTGTGCTTTAACCCCTTCCCTGCCTGCATTACTGTGTGCATTTGAGGAAAGCTGTTGTTTTAAACCCCTTTTTCTGCTGTTTAAGCCCTCTGCATCATCACAAATGGTACTGTGGATAGCGGTACCGACTTTGGTACCATATCCGATACTGGTGGATGAAGGCCAGCCGGTGGCAACTCTAATGGCATCGAAGACACCGAGAGTGCCGGATCTGAATTATCGGAACCGAGCCTTTGGTACCGTCTGGTGTCGGTACCAAGGCAAGTCGGTACCCAGTCCTCCAGACTGGAGATCGATTCCAGACTCGGCATCGAAGGAAGCGAGTCTATCAATGCACATTTGGAGGGTACCGATGTCGGTACTAGTATCGGTACCGGGGATGATACCGATACTGGAAGGTCGGTCTGCAGCGTATCCAACGGCCCCTTAGGTACCGAGGACACCAGACGACGATCCTTGGTGAGGAATGTTTCATCCAACACCATTGCCGATGCCGGGGTATCAGTACCGCTCGAAGCGGATGCCACCACCGGGCATGGCTCAGGTATGTTCTGTGAGGGGTGAACCTCAGGAACAACCTGAAACCCCACACGGGCTTTGGAGGCCGAAGACTCCCACCGGGGTTTTGAAGCCAGTGGATTCTCGAGGGCAAGGCCGGAGGCATCTCTATGCTGTGCATGAGATTTGCCACTCGAGGACTGGCTAGTCTTAACAGACTGTTTTTGGGTTACCTGATCCTGTGTAGAAGAAGATATGGTCGGTGCCCTGAAGCTGGATGGGGACAGCGTGTCGAGGGGAACTCGATATTGAAAACTTCTTCCCACAATACTATTGCAGGAGGGACACTCCGGAGGAAAATGGTCAGGACCCAAACAGGTTAGACACCAATTGTGAGTGTCCAAAATGAAATTTGTACCGCCACAGTTTGTACATTTCTTGGGGATAGTGGCTGGCGGTTCCATGAAGGAAAGTGGAGAGGCCTAGCAGGCCTAAAAAACCATGAGACACTAGGAAGGAAAAAAATATTCCTTAAAAAAGAAAAATTTTACAAGAAAAGAAAAAAGAAACACCGGTGGTACCGGTGGCATCGGAGAAGGTAGCCGCGACCACAAGAAAACTAAAAAATAAAAGATGCATTTTCTGCGGTGACAGGAGGACGTCCTGCCGGCTCCGCGGAAAAATGAAAACTGAGGAGAGGCAGTTGGGAAGGCGGGAAGGTAGCACGCAGGCGTGTTGGGATGCTTCCAAAAGCTTTCTGATTGGACGCTGGGAAGCGTTCCCGCGCAGACTCCGTCGGTACCGACGTACCCATATGTGAAGACTCATTCCTGCTTGTTCCTGGAGATTATATATATCCATCAAACAACCCCATATTTATCTCCAAGTTGACTTCCCACGTTCAATGTAAAAGCAATTTCTTTATAATTGTTATGTCCAGTAGTACATACAGACAAAACCCAAGCAATAACCATACAGGATTGAAACCAAACACACCAGACCCTGCTCCACCTGACAAATAGCATTTACCCCCATCCGAATCGTCTGCAATTCTCAGATAAGCCAACATGTAAATAGTTAGCTACTCCTCAACATAAGTTATGTGTAATGTAGCTATGCTGTTAAAATTGTACATTTCTGTTATATTGTAAGTTCAGTGTACATTGTCTTCACTGAACAGTTACTGTTACATGTAAACCGCGCTGATGCTGAATAGCGCGGTATATAAGAAAATAAATAAATAAATAAATAAATAAAAATAAAAATGTCGTTCCATGTAAACCGCCTTGGACAAAGGCGGTAAGAAAAATTGTTAAAAAAATAAAAAAATAATGCTCTACTTTCCTCTGCTCTGGATGCTCTTGCTCCTCCCACTTCAAGTTCTGTGAGGACTAGTGTATCTCAGCCCTGGCTGTCTTCTAAAATCCACTGCCTACGTTTCTGTGTCTGCTCAGCTGAGTGCCTTTGGCTCAAATCCCACACTCTTGCATTGTGGATAGTGGACACTGTTTAAAAAGAAGGGCACGTATCATCATGCAGAATGGACATGACACAATTTTGCTCTTGTCTGCATGTTCTGATGAAATAAGGAAAGGAAAGAGAAATGGATTTAGCTCATGCCTTTTTCAGAAGTTCAAAGTGAGTTACATTCAGGTACAGTATATATTTCTCTGTCCCCAGAGGGCTCACAATCTAGGTTTGGACCTGAGGCAATGGAGGGTTAAGTGACTTGACCAAGACCACAAGGAGCAACCGTGGGATTTGAACCCTGGCTTCCCTGCTTCTCAGCATGCTCTTATAGCCATGAGACTAGAGTGGAAGAGCAGTCTAGTGGTTAGAGCAGCAGCCTGGTGATCAGAAAGACCAAGATTCACATTCCACTGACACTCCTTGTGGCCTTGAGCAAGTCACTTAGCCCTCTGTTGCCTTAGGTACAAACTTAGATTGTAAGTCCTCTGGGGACAGAGAAATACCTCCGCACCTGAATGTAACTCACTTTGAACTACTACTGGAAAGATGTGAATTAAATATGAGAATTGGTTGGTGAGTGGGCTGGCACAAGAAGATGAAGCACCCTAGGCAAATCTCAACCCTTGCACCCTCATTCCCCCTGCGACATCCATTGCCACTGCTGCCCTTCTCCAGGATCTGCAGTGGCAGCTATGGCCACCAACTGCCCTGTGGTGCTTACCTTACAACTTTGGTGTCACAAGACTGTTTGTTTCTGTCCCTCGGACTGCCTGATAACAACTTCCTGTTTGCTGCTGTAGGTCCCAAAAGGGGCAACAGTAGTGGCAATGGGTGCCCCTGGAGGGCCAGTGCTCTAGGACTGCCTAGTTCACCTAATGGTAGCATTGGCCCTATTCGTGACATAGGCTAGAGGCAGCTATTTTGGGGAGCCAGCAAATGCTTTACAAAGGACATTGGACTGTATGCTTTAGAGTTAACGAACTGCAGCATATGGCCTAATGCAGAGGTGCTGGCGTATTAGTAATGCTACATAGGTGTGACAGTAGTTGGACTATGGAGAAGTTATATGGGGAGAACAGCACAGTTATTTGTTTATGAGACAGTATGGGCTAGATTCTGCCCTGCGAATAGCGTGGATGTACGTCCCAGTTGGACGTACAACCCCTGCTATTTACAGGGAGCGTATTCCATCTCCTTGCTCCCCACACACACAGAGGGCTTGTGCGGGGAGCAATGGATATGGGTGGGAGGGGGGAGGGCTGGAGACAGAGTGGGCTGGCCGACTCACCCAGACGTACAAGGCCTATTCTGGTCACAGCCTTGTATGTCTGGCAGTGGGGAGATGTATATGTGACTTATTCCACCTCGGAGGTGGAATAAGTCCCATCTGGGGGAACGATTCACCCAGGCAGTCCCCCCCAGAACTACGGGGCAACACCAGATGGGCCCACGCTGCCCAATCATGGCTCCGGCCGACCCCGCCAAGGGTCAGGCGGTGGGAAAAGTGCTTTTGTTTACTGGCAGGCAGTGTGAGTTCCTGCTGTGTGTCCAAGTGCCACGGCGATGGGACACCACAGTACCTGCACACAGGCAGGAGCACTGCAGGCACTTGGATGTCGGCTGGCACCAAATGCAATATATGCCGGCCTGTCCAAGTACCCTGATTCTGAAACCACAGGAACATTTAGCTCACATGGTTGTAGAATCAGGTATATCTCAGGCCTGTACATTTTCTGCATGTCCGAACGGCCCGGGCGTGCAGAGATCAGAATCTGCCTCCACTTGCCTTAGGGTGGTTTATGATTTTGAAACTGGGATGGGGTTTGTGCTGTGTGGGTGAGAGAGTGTGATGGGGTGGAAATAATAGTGTGTATGTAAGAACTGGGTGAGAAGTCTGGGGTCTGAAGTGATATTAGAACAGGTGGAAGGGGGGGACACAGTTTCTCATATTTCAGAGGGTATGAGTGTTGGGAGTCACTGAAGTATAGTGCACTGTATTTATGCAGCTACTGAAGCTGTGGTTGTTTATGTTTTTGGCAGATTGCTGCTGTTTGTCTTTGCTGTTTATTTATTTGGTTTTATATACCGCACTATTTTAAATTGGTGCCGTTTAAAATATAACAACTCAGTACATAGAACAGGTTTATATTGAACAAGTAACAGAGTTTAACAATTAGAACAAAACAATAGTAGAGTACATGGCAGTGTGATCCACTGGTTGCCCATCTCTCCTTTCGCTCTCAGTTCAAATTACTAACTCTGGTTCACAGAGCCCTCCACACTAGCACCCCTCAATACCTAGCAGATCTTATCGCACTTCACACCCCCAGACATGCCCCCCGCTCATTCCATCTGAACCGCCTTCATCTTCCTTCTCCCTCTCTCGCCCACCTCCAGTCCATCCGCTCATCCGCGTTCTTCTTCATTGGCTCTGCACTCTGGAACTCGCTGCCCACTTCCCTCAGGTTAGAACCCCATCACGTCACCTTCAAACAGAACCTAAAAACCCACCTTTTCTCCTTAGCCTTTGACCTTCCCTCCCCTTTTGTTTGACCCCACTCCCCCAACTACAATAGTTACTCTGCACTCTGTCTTGTATGCTTATTCACTATCACTGTCCTATTTTTGATTGTAATTTCCTTTTACTTTCTGGTCTTGTGCCCACTTTTTGAGTTATTGTAAACTGTGAACCGCTCTGATTGTTAAAATAGGGCGGTATATCAAATAAATAAGCATAAACATAGGATTAAGACTACCATAGCAGTAACTATTTACAGTCAGCAAGGGGATAATGTTCCCGGGCAATGGAAGTAGGTGAGGTAATAGTGGGCTATGTTACGTGGTCAAAGTATAGCTGGAAGAGATGTGGTTTTATTGCCTTTCTAAAGGTGGACAGGTCAGTAATAAGCCGGATTTTAGCAGGCAGAGTGTTTCAGAGCAGAGTTGGCTATGTCTGGAATATAGGTATACAAATGATATGCTGATTTTAATGTGGAGACACTGTCTTTCTGCAGTGATGAACGATGCTCATTTGTGGGTCGCCTCCTTTGTTATTTTTGATGTACTCCCCAAGCAGGAAGAAAAAGTAGGTTGGATCCATCTTTCTTTAAATGTGAAGGGATTGAATAATTCTATTAAAAGGAAAAAATATTAACTTATGTATGATAGGAGAATACAGAGGTTGTTTTCTTGTAGGAGACTCACTTGGGAGTTAGGAAATCGGCTAAGTTATCAGACAATTTGTAATTGTTAATGGCTTTTTTTCTCTCTTTTAAACTAAACCTTTTCTTATTTCTTTTCTCTGTATAACTGCCTGCACTATGATCTGAAAAATGACTGATATTTTATTTCTTCTCATTTTGTTTTCGTTATGAGCAGGTAGTTAAATAAAAAGACAAAAAAGATCAAGTAAGGTGATACCTTTTTATTAGACTAACTTAATACATTTTTGGATTAACTTTCAAAGGTTAAAACCTCTTCTTTAGGTCAGGATGAAATATGAGTTTGGGGACTGCTTTACTGATAATACTGTATTCATCTGTATTCTAAATTTGCAGGGTTGGAATGTCTGTAAGCAGCTTTATAGTAGAGAGTGGGTGCCTCTCTTTATATGCAGGCAGCTAATTATTATGGAGGATGCAACAGGATGGGCCATGTCATGGCCCAATACCTCAGGGCCTATACAGTACAGAGGAGGATCACTATGGTTCAAGGTGAGGCCATTTTAGGTCAATTTTGGGATTATTAGGCTAAATTATACACTAGCGGTGCGATGGGCACTGACCTCTTAGCAGTGGCCTTTCTGCAGGATTTACCTCATCCAACACTGACAGATGATCAAAGGAATATGTTAGAGGGGGAAGCTATGGAGGAAGAGATAAGGGCAGCTATTAAAGATGTTCCACTCCATAAATCTCCAGGGCCAGACGGTCTGCCAGTGGAGTTTTACTGGGCATACTCTGATGTTCTAATTCCCTGTGCAAAGCATTTTTTTAAATGTGTTGGAACAATTTGCAGCAGCTTATGTGGATATTGGTGGAAGCAAATATAGCAGTTCTTGATAAGCTGGGCAAAGACAGTCGTTATGTCAAGAACTATAGGCCAATTTCTGATTAATGTGGACTGTAAAATCTACTAAAAGAAATTGGCCATGTGTCTTACTAAAATCTTGCCAAGAATTGTGGGTGGCAAGCAAACTGGGTTCATGTGTGAGCATTATTCATCTGAAACACTGGATTACTTTATGATCTGCTAGCTATAGTATTGCTCAACAACAGGATGTCTCAAGTTATGCAAGCATTGGATGCTGTAAAAGTTTTGACAGTGGTGAATGGAATTATTTACCAACAGTTCTTAAGTGATTTGGGCTGGGTAGGCAATACATACATATGGTCAACATTCTATATAACAAACTATTGCCCAGAATCCTGATGAATGACTATCTCGGACTTTGTTGTCCTGCAGAAGGGCATGCACCTTTTTATAGAACCTCTAATTTTGACAATCAAGAATGACAGAGCGATAAAAGAAGTAAAATATTGAGGGGCAGAGAATAAAATCTAAACTTATGCAGATGATCTTCCGATGTATCAGCAGATTGATTCCATCCCTGTATTAGGGCAGCTGATAGATCTTTTCTGGCTACAAGGTCAACAGGACCAAAGGTAAGGCCCTACCATTGAATACATACACACATGCAACAGAGCTAAGGCGCTTTCCCTTTCAGATTAATACAAGATATATAAAGCAGTGGCGTAAATACACCCAAGCAGCCTCACAATGTGTGTGTGTGTGGGGGGCTCCTGGCCAGAAGGGGGCCCAGCAATCTCAAAATGGCAATGGAAAACTTCTTCACATTTATTTTTAAAGAAGTTTGTTGTGCCGCACCTCTTTCTGTAAAGTGCTTCCCCATGGCAGCTGGAAGCACAACAAAGCATTTCCCATTGAGGGCCGAAGTCTCGCAATACCTGAGATTTCAGCCTCTCAATGGTAAATGTAACATGTAAACCACTTTGATTGAAGGAAAACGTGGTATATAAAACTGGTTAAATAAATAAATAAATAAAATAAATGCTTTCCTGGCCTCTCGCTGCCATAGAGCAACACTTTATAGAAAGAGAGCTGGCGTGGTGTGGTGTGGTGTGGCGCAGCAAACTTCTTTAAAAGTAAGTATTTTGTCAGCTGCTGCTTTTTTCCTAAGTTTGGGGGGGAAGTGGGAACAGTAGGGGATGGTGGTCCCCCGCTTTTGTGGCCACCACCCTTATGAGGGGACCTAAGCAAATTTTGCTTGGGGGGGGCCCTCTCATTTCTACTTACACCACTGATCTAAAGTATCTATAAGTGTGGATTAAACAGACTCTAGAACAGATGGTAGAGAAAAATGTTGAAGTAATGACAGGGGTAGTCAAAGACATAGCAGCATGATCACCAGTATAGTTATCATGGTATGGGCACATGGAGGCTGAAAAATGATAATTGCCCCCAAAATATTATATATTCTACAGATGCTACCTGCTGTCTTCTTTCTGTCCTTTCATAAGCATATTGAAGCCTTCCTAGTATAGTTTTTATCATGAGGACAACAATATTCATAATGCTTTAAAGAAGTTAAAGCAAAGAAAAAAGAAAGGTGGGGTCAACTTTATGTATTTATATACATATATATATATATCACTTGGCTTTTCTGCTACAGCAAGGGGGTAAGGGAATTGTTGACTGAGGAATGACAGGGAAGCTTAACTGGCTCATTTTGGAGAAGGAATTTGTGAGGCCTATACCAATAAGCTTGTTGACAACTATGACTCTTCTTGAGGTTATTTTGTACTTTAGTGCCCTTATGTGCTACTACTCATTGTCTTCCAAAAATTAGAGCAGAGCCTTGATGACAGTGATAGAGGTTCTCTGGCCATGCCTCCCTGGCATAATAAAGTGATTAAAGTGAACAAAAAAGCCCGTAAAGCTGGCAACTCTGGCAGAGATGCATCTTCTAGACCAGTGGTTCTTAACCTGGGTTCGATCGAACCCTAGAGGTTCGTTGAGTCAGTCTCAGGGGTTCGGCGGAGGTCAAGACACAAGACACGCACCCGACTCATATGATTCGTGATAACACGCCCCGCTTGGCCATCATTGGCTGCAGGTGATCATGCTACATTGCTTGGCCAATCTGTGCTGCAGGGAATTTGGTGCACTCAGTAGTCGACTTGTGACTGTCATGATGGTATGTCGTGTGATTTCTTTCTTAATATTTCAATCCATACTAACTATGTCGAGCAAAAAAAGAAAGTGGTCGGACGAATATGTACAACATGGATTCGCATATATAACAGAACGTGATGGGAGTCAGCGTCCTATCTGCATGATTTGCAATGCCAAGTTAAGCAATTCTAGTCTAGTACCAGCAAAACTAAAGGAACACTTCCTTAACCTGCATGGAGATGGGGAATACAAGAACACAACGCTTGCTGAATTCAAGGTGGAGAGAGCCAGATTCGATGAAAAGGCTACTCTGCCTACTCTCGGCTTTGTACCCATCAACAAACCGATCCTCACAGCATCATACCAAGTTGCTTACCTGATCGCACACCACTGGTGAAACACTCATAAAACCAGCTGTGTTGAAGATGGCGAATCTGATGCTGGGAAAAGCGGCCAAAGTTAAATTATCCCAAATTCCTCTTTCAAATGACAGCATCAGCGACAGAATAGAGGACATGAGCAAAGACATCTTGGCTCAAGTAGTTGCAGATCTGATTTCAAGCCCGGCAAAATTCAGCCTCCAACTCGACGAGACCACAGACGTTTCTAATCTAAGTCAGATTGCTGTATTTGTGCGCTATGTGAAAGAAACATGATAAAGGAAGATTTTTTATTTTGTAAGCCTCTTACAACAACAACTAAGGCAGCCGATGTGAAGAAACTTGTGGATAACTTCTTCAGAGACAACAATCTTTCGTGGGATATGGTTTCTGCAGTTTGTACGGACGGAGCTCCAGTCATGTTAGGAAGAAAGTCTGGTTTTGGTGTGCTAGTGAAAGCTGATGCACCACACATCATTGTTACACATTGTATTCTGCACAGGCATGCGTTGGCAACAAATACCTTGCCTCCAGAAATGACAGAAGTATTAAAAATTGTAGTGGAATGTGTGAACTATGTGCGAAATAGTGCACTGAGGCACCGCATCTTCAGTGAGCTTTGTAAAGAAATGGGCTCTGAATTCGAGGTACTTCTGTACCATTCTAACGTTCGGTGATTATCCCGGGGACAGGTGCTGAATCGTGTTTTTGCCATGCATGTGGAATTAGCCCTGTTTTTGCAAGAGCACCAACATCGTCATGCAGATTGCTTCAAAAATTCTAAGTTCATTCTCACTTTAGCATACATGGCTGATATATTCGCATCTCTCAATCATCTCAATCAGCAGATGCAGGGTGGTGGAGTCAACATCATCGAAGCGGAAGAAAACCTGAAGGCTTTTCAAAAAAAGCTATCGTTATGGAAACGACGAACAGAGAACGATAACTTCGCAAACTTTCCCCTGCTGGACGACTGTGTAAGTAAGATCGAAGATGTGTCTGGAATTGGAGACATTTCTGTACCCACGGAACTGAAGCAAGCAATTGCCACGCACTTAGATGAGCTTGCAAAGTCTCTCGACGGATACTTCCCTACAAGAGAGTCATATCCAGCATGGGTGAGACAGCCGTTCACGTTTGGTGTTGAGACAGCAGATGTCAATAATGAATACCTCGACGAAATCATTGAAATTCAGCAGAGCCAGGTTCAACAGCAACTCTTCAGAACAACAACGCTCTCAACGTTTTGTGTCGACAAATGGTAACGTATCCTGTTATTGCTAGGAAAGCCCTGGAAATTTTTATACCATTTGTTACAACATATCTTTGCGAGCAATCCTTTGAGGATGCTGGACATAAAAATGAAGAAAAGGAACAGACTTTGCTGTGAAAATGACATGAGAGTGGCACTTGCCAAGGTGAAGCCACGCATTTCTGAACTGGTCTCTCAAAGGCAACAGCAGAAGTCACACTGATTTGCAGTAAATATTCATTATTATTGTAGCGGTGTAGCCTGATGGAAATTAGGTGATGTATGTGTGTTAAAATGTTAAAAATAATAAATAGCATAAATACAATAAGTTCATTATTGGAATACATAAGGTTAAAAATTAAAACCATTTCAGTGTGGTAGTATTAAAAAAGGTCATGTCTTTGTGAAAAGTTATGTATGTAATTTGTTGTGAGTTCATGCATTGTATTGGTTTTGTTCTTTGAAGACAGTGATGTTAATGCACGATTCATTTTGTGAACCAGTAAAACATTAACCTATGTCTTGAATTTGAAAAAAAATCATATTTTATTTTTCAATAAAGAAGGGTTCGGTGAATGTGCATATGAAACTGGTGGGGTTCAGTACCTCCAACAAGGTTAAGAACCACTGTTCTAGACTATAGGCTAGTTTGAATCAAGGTCATCTGAAGTTATTCAACATGCTACAAGATGAGTATAGCCTATCTGCTTGACATAGCGGGCTGGACCTGATTAACTTACAAGAAGTTTCTGGCCTGAGGTTGTGAGAGACACATGTTCACTCCCCAGGGTAGGTTCTGGTTTCTATATGTATTTTAAGTCCAGTATAATTAAGAAGACAATTGTTGTGGAGAAAGTATGGGAATGAGTTAGGGGATCGACTAATAGAGGGGTGTGTGCAAGCGAGGACTTCTCTATCTGCATCTGTGTGTCAGTTTTCTTAATATATAGACCTTTTAGAACCCTCAAGAATTTTGGTAGCAAGTGTGGATGAGGATTTCTCAGATCTTACATCTGAACAAACCTCTATCATTCAGGATGGTCATGTGGATGTCACTGGGAATTAGCAAGCGATTGTCAGTGGGATGGGGGAAGGGTGAAGCCTCTCTACAAAATTTTATGTTACCTATTATGTCAAAGTTCATTATCAACAGCTGGAAGAATGTGGCTTCAGTGACCTTTTATTACTGTTCGAATACTTATTTATTTATTTAACTAGGCTTATATGCTGCTTTTCTACCAGTCAAAGCAGTGTACATTCAGGTACTGTATATATCTATTATTTCTCTTTGTCCCCAAAAGGCTCACTATTTGTTTTTATACCTGAGGCAATGGAGGATTAAGTGGGTTGCCCAAGGCCACAAGGAGCACCTGTGGGACTAGAAACCCCAGTCCTTCCAGACCAAGGTTTCTGTCCTCTTGCGGAATTCGAACTCCTGGCCCTCCGGCCCAAGGTAACTTGCCCCAACCACTAGGCCACTCCTCCCTTATGTTGGTAACGTAAATATGAAAGTGTAGCCTGGAAAAACCGAAATCCAACCTATAGAAGACAGGATCTGGACCTGTATGCATTTTCATGGTGATCTCTTATTTTGGGGGGGGGGGGGGAGTGGGCATGGTAATATTGTGATGTGGTTCTTTCTTTGGAAAGAAAATTCAATAAAGATATTTAAACAAAAAAAAGGCTGCTTGCTTCATCCAGCCCTTTATCCTTCCTAAACCCTCATAGTTTATTTCCTCCTCTGTATTGAAATTAGAAAAGATAGCAGCATTTGTAGTTAACTACCAGTATTTACACATATAGGCTTGCAAAACAGTTTACATAAATGTCTAGATGGGCAGGACCTATAGGCGCGAGTCATAAAATATTGGCTTACATGTGTAGCTGCTGACATTTACATGAATATGTAGCTGTGCTTCCTCTGTTTTTTCCACTGCACATGGTATTTTAGTATTTTAGAAACCGCTGCACATCTAGCAGAGCCCTTTCTAAAATACCGCCGGAATGGTAAATGTTGTGGCCTCAACATCTCAATTCTGATCTCCATGTCTTTTCTAAAATGTGCCTTCCCTTGTTGGAATCCTGGCACATCTGTGCTGCTATCATAGTTACGATTAGACTCTTAGTCTCCATATTCCTTACTCCATTTTAGGTATGAAGGCTGTGAGTAGGCCCGGACAGTGGCAGACTGGGCCTTGCATACATCAGCACCATAACTCAAGGCTGCAATGCCAGAGAGTTATTGACTCATACAAAAGGCTACAGTGAAGGGGCCATGGGAACTCTCAATATAAATATTATATACAGTGAGTGCAATGGTCATGGATTCAGGTGCCGGGTCTAATAGGCAAAATAATGAGGTACATATGAGGTTTTATATCTACAGTAGAGATAGCGGAAGCTCATCTGTAACAACCACTGATGCCTGGACTACTAATGTATATATGCAGTGACCCAATATCTGGACTGCATCCTAGTGGACAAAAGGAAATCCAGGTATCTTCTAAATACTAAGAGTGCCCTTCCCAACTTTTCTGGTCTCCCTCTATCCACTTATCTTCCCGGATCTACCTTTGCCTTCTTTATGGGTCCTTTATAGGGCAGAAACACAAGGAAAAACATGCACAATCTGATCCATGGAGAGTTTAGTTCCACAACCCTATAGGAACAGTCGGGCACAAGGGCACACGAATCTCAGAAAGTTATGAAGATATCAAGGTATCTGGCACATATGCAAATGAGCAGAACAAACGACCTGATATTCAGCAGCACTATTGAGTCACTGCCTGGTTAGTGATATGTGGCTAACCTACTGAAGAGGGCTTTAAACTAGATTCATTGGGGATGGGTGAAGGAATGGAATTCAGAAAAAAATTGAAAACGTATCTATTTAATAAACACTATAATACCATGGAAAACCCCCCACTCAACCTAGATAAAGGCTAAATACGAACCTACCCACATCAAGCTAATACACCCTACTATAAAGGATAACATTCAAAACTTAAATAAATAACACTCCACTCCTATGCCTTGCTACTCCTACTTGTATATAGTTACAACTGGTATGTTCTGCCTAATGTGGTACAGACAGTACTTCTGTTTAAATTGTTACACACTCTGTTATAGCTGAAATATCCTGATTAGTTGTTGAATCACTGAATTATGCAAGTTAAGATGTTCTATGTAATAAGTTATAATGTTCAATGTTCTATGTAAAACAAACTCTGCTTTGTTAACTGTTGTTAATTGTACACCGCAACTGATCGCTGGAAGATGCGGTATATAAATAAGTGTTAAATAAATAAAATAAATAAATAAATAAATAATAAATAAGTGAAACATTGAATCATTTATGAAAATAGGTAAAAGGGGCAACATATGAAAAGCACTGTGCATTAATGCCCATAGCTTGGGAAATAAGATTCCAAATGTTGAGGCTTTAATGGGAGTGGCTGTCTTGGATTTAGTGGCAGTAATAGAGACATGGTTCATGGACAGCCATGACTGGAATGTAACTATACCAGGCTATACTTTATACAGAAAGGACAGGACAGGAAGAAGGGGAGGAGGAGTGGCACTGTATGCAAGAAGTAATATTAAAGCTATGAAAATACAGGGCTTAAAAGGGAGAGAGGAGGCACTGTGGGTTAAATTAGAAAGAGGGAAAGAGAAATCCATTTGCATTGTCATGGTATACTGACCTCCTTCACAGGGAGAAGAGGTGGATGGAGATTTAATAGAAGACATACTCAGGATTGCCAGGAAAGCGAAAATGCTACTGATAGGAGATTTCAATATGCCGGATGTTGATTGGCACATCCTTGCTACAGTATCATCTAGAAGTAAGGAGATCCTGGATTCTCTACAGGGAGAGCTATTCAGGCAACTGGTTGCTGAACCCACATGTGAAGGGGCCATACTGGACTTGTCGCTTACCAATGGTGAAAGTGTTTTGATCATCTCACATCCAGTGATTATCAGATGGTGTGGTTCAGTATTAGGACTAGGGCTGATAAAATCCATTCAAAAGTGAAGGTCTTAGACTTTAGGAAACTAACTTTGCCAAGATGGGCCAATACCTCAGAGTCGTACAGCTGGGGATGTAGAAAAACAGTAGGCAAAACTGAAAAGGGATATTTTAAGGGCAACCAATCTTTTTGTTAAAATGGTAAATAAAGGTAAAAGGAAAAGGAGACTGCTATGGTTTTCAAAAGTAGTAACTGAAGAGGTGAAGAATAAGAGGGAGACCTTCATGAAATACAAGAGATCACAGAGAGAAGAAGACAGGCATTTATATTTGGAAAAACTTAGAGAAGCTAGCAAAGTAGTCAGGAAAGCAAAGATTCAAAAAGAGGAGGAAATGGCCAATGCAATAAAATGGGGGGGGGGGGGGGGAGATAAAACATTTTTCAGATATGTTAGCGAGACAAGGAAGGGCAAAAATGGTATTGTCAGACTCAAGTGTGAAGGGGAGGAATATGTAGAAGCTGATGAGGATAAAGCAGAATTGCTTAACAAATATTTCTGTTCTGTGTTCACAGATGAAGAACCAGGAGCAGGATGTCAGAAAACACTCACAAACAGGAACAAAAGTGAGAGGCATCTTGAATGATTTTCAGAAGACTGTTTGTGAGAAGCTAGCTAAACTTAAAGTAGTCAAAGCAATGAGACCAGATGGGATACAGACGAGAATACTGAGGGAACTTGGGGACGTTCACGCAGCTCCAATGACCGACCTTTTCAATGCCTCTTTGGAGTCAGGAGTGGTGCCAGAGGACTGGAGAGAGGAACATGTGGTCCCTTTACATGAAAGCGGAAGTAAGGATGTGGTTGAATACTACAAGCCAGTTAGTCTAACCTCTTTGGTGAGTAAATTATTGGAAATGCTACTCAAGAGAGAAAAAAGTGAGGTTTCTGGAGTCCAACGGATTACTGGATCCAAGGTTGCATGGATTCACCAGAGGCAGGTCTTGTCAGACAAATCTGATTGATTTCTTTGACTGGGTGACCAGGGAGTTAGTCCGAGGGAGAGCCCTAGATGTGGTGTATTTAGATTTCAGTAAAGTCTTTGACACCGTTCCACACAGGCAACTTATAAACAAACTGAGCATGCTAGGGATGGACCCTAAAGTTACTGCTTGGGTTAGAAATTGGTTGAGGGGAAGGCAGCAAAGGGTTCAGGTAAATGGAGCTCACTCTGAGGAGAAAGAGGTTAACAGTGGTATGCCCCAGGGATCTGTCCATGGTCCAATTCTTTTTAATATCTTTGTTGGTGATATTGCAGAAGGGATGTCGGGTAAGGTTTACCTCTTTGCGAATGATACCAAAATCTGCAATAGAGTAGACACCCAGGAAGGTGTAGATAACATGAGGAGGGATCTAGCTAAGCTTGAAGAATTGGCTAGAATATGGCAGCTGAGAGTTAATGTTAAAAAAATGCAAGGTCATGCATTTGGGTTGCAGCAATCCAAGGGAGTGATATGGTATAGTGGGTGAAGTACTTCTGTCCACAAAAGAGGAGCGGGACCTAGATGTGATTGTGTCTGATGACCTTAAAGTAGCTAAACGGGTAGAAAAGGTGATGGTGAAAGCTAGAAAGATGCTTGGGTGCATAGAGAGAGGAATGGCCAGCAGAAGAAAGGAGGCGATAGTGCCTCTATATAAGTCTTTGGTGCAACCTCATTTGGAGTATTGTGTGCAATTCTGGAGACCGTACCTTCAAAAGGATATAAACCGGTTGGAGTTGGTGCAGAGGATTGCTACTAAAATGGTTAGTTGCCTTCATTATAAAGCATATGAGAACAGACTTAAGGAGCTTAATATGTATACATTAGAGGAAAGGCGGGATAAAGGTGATATGATTGAGACATTTAAATACCTCCATGGTAATACCCCTAGATACACACATGGACTCCCCTGGCACCATACACAATCCTAGCACTCACTCACTCTCTCACACATAGAAACACGCACACACACACACATATGCACTTTGAGTCCATCCTCTCTCACCCTTCCCCCCAGCTGATTCTCTCTCTCACATATCACAAGCTGATCCCTCTAACTCTTCCCTTCTCTCACCCCCAGTTCCTCCACATCCTCCCATCCAGTTCCCTATCTCGCATTTCCCCAGCTGCTGCTGATCCCCGTCTCTTACCCCCTTTATGCCTAGTGCCCACGGTACCTGGCACTACTCCCATTGCACACCAGTCAGTTATCTCTTGGGCCTTAAGCACAATGTGATCAATACTTCAGCTGTTATCATGTCACCAATTGTTCCATTATTACTATCTGATGTGGTCTGCCCCAGCAACATTACTGGATCTGGTATAGTCCATTCCCTCAGCAATGCAGCCTGCTTTGGTATCATTCATTTTCCCTTTCCTCTTTCAATTGAAAGCAAGTTCTGCTACGAGGGGACATAGAATGAGGGTGAATGGGGATAGACTCAGGAGTAATATGCAGAAATATTTCTTTACGGAGAGAATGGTAGATGCGTGGAATAGCCTCCCAATGGAGGTGCTAGAGATAAGGACAGTGTCTGAATTCAAAAAAAGCATGGGACAAACACAGAGGATCTCTTAAGGAAAAAAGGTGACTGTTGTAGTGGTTGATATGGAAGGGCAGACTAGATAGGCCATATGGTCTTTTTCTGTCATCATGTTTCTATGTGGCACATATCGCTAACTGGGTAGTAGCTCAATATCACTGCTGCCTGGTTAGTGATCAATGCAGCTTCCGCTCCATGCCAGAAAGCCCCCGACAGGTCCTGATGCCAAGCAGTTAACATTGGGGCATGTAGAGGTGGCACCTGTTGAATATCCCACTTAAGGGCATTTACACGGTTTGCAGGTTTGCAAACCGTGTAAATGCCTTTCAAAATTGGGCCCATAGTGCTTAAGTACAAGAGACAGCAAATGGATATGAAGATATATAAACATAGAAACGTGAGGGAAGATAAAGATCATATGGCCTATCCAGTCTCCCTTCCATACCAACTACTAAACTCTACAGTCACGATTTTCTTTTAGAGATCTTCTGTGTTTTCCCATGCTTTCTTGAATTTAGACGCAGTCTTTGTTTCTACTACCTCCACTGGGAAACTATTCCACGCATCTACCACTCTTTCCGTAAAAATATTTCCACAAATTATTCCTGAGTCTGTCTCCTTTCACTTTCATCCTATGCCCCCCTAGTTGCAGAGTTTTCTTTCAACTGTATTTATGCCATGGAGGTATTTAAACATCTCAATCATGTCTACCCTCTCCGACTTTCCTCTAAAGTATTTATAACAATTACAACGCTCGTTTTCTCTTGCAAGAAATAAAAATGGAGGAGATTGATCCTTGGAACCTAGGGAATACAAGATGGCAACTGTGATTTGGCAGTAGCCGAAACTCTCCTCTTTTTGCCTCTTATATTTACGCCTTTGATGGTTAACCTTAAGGGGACGTCAAGGGGACACTCCATAAAGCCAATAGATAGCACCTTTAAAACTAATTTGAAAAAGTATTTTTTCACATGAAGACACATTTTAGAAATGACATCCAGATCAAAACGTATGTAAAAAGGCCCACCACGTGCAAGTTTCAGCCCAATTTAAGAAATGTGTACGTGACCGAAATGAATTGCAGCAGCCACGGCACATATAGGTCCTTGCGACTATAATTCAGGATAGGGATGTTCATCACATGCTGCACACGCATCCCTGCCTGCTATTTTGCAAGTGGAGATGCGCATCGACACACCAACCACAAAGCAAGTGTCCTGATCTACCTGTTCATCCGCCTTCTTCTTCCTTGGCCCCAGGCTCTGGAACTCGCTCCCCTCCCCCCCCGACCTCCGCCTTGAGTTATCATTTACCAAATTCAAAACCGGATTAAAATCTCACTTCTTCTGTGTAGCCTACAACCTCCCTCAATCCCCACGGCCCCTCCTTAAGCCCGTTCATTGTGTCTTGTCTGCCCCGGTCTGTCTGTTTGTCAGTCTGTCTATCTGGGGGGGGGGGGGGTTCGGCCTACTTTTTTGCCCTCTTTACCTTTGATTCTGTCCCTTTCCTATCATACCAATGGCGTTCTGTTTCTTCTATACCTCTTTTTCCTGAAGCAACTTTGATCTAGTCCCTGTTTTTGCCTATTGTAAACCGCCCTGGTACCCATGGTGTGGGCGGTATATAAAGAAACAAATAAAGATAAAGATAAAGAAGATCACTCTTCATTTTGATTTACAGTTGTGAAAAGTATTAAGGATAACAGAGAACCTTTTTTACTCCCTTCAGGTGTTTGTTGGCAGAATGAGAGCTTTTTTGTTGCCTATTCATGCCTTGAAACAGAAAGACATGGATGTCACTACTGATAGGTTGAGACATGCTGGCCATTTCTGAAATCAGGTGCATATCTGTATCTTTTACGGGGCACCGCAGACAAACCTCAGCCATGCCCCTGTGCAACATGGACATATTCTCCCTGGGGATGTCCATATACCCAGCTTTCTAAAATGGCTCCAGGGACATCTTTGTGATTTGCACATCTGAATGCTAATTTTCAGACATCCAGATCATGAATAGAGCATCTAAAATGACCACCTTAATGTATATTTAAGTTGTATAATTTGTTGTTGGAAGATGTGGTGAAAGCTGGGTTTACAAAGGGTTTCTACAAGTTCCTGGAGAAAAAGTCCACACACTATCATTAAGGTGAAAATTGCAAGAGGACCTAGATAAACTGGAAGACTGGCTCTCCAAATGGCAGATGAAATTTAATGTGGACAAGTGCAAACCTATGAATCTAGGAAAGAACTCCTCAAACTACGGTTACACGATGAAAGGGTCCACATTAGGAACCACCATCAAGGAAAAGGATTTAGGCATCATCATGGATAATACATTGAAACCCTCCACCTAGTTTGCAGTGGCAGTCAAGAAAGCAAATAAAATGCTGAGAATCATAAGAAAAGGAATGGAGAATAAAACCAAGGGTATTGTAATGCCTTTGTATCATTCCATGGTGCGACCGCATCTTGAATATTGTGTGCAATTCTGGTAGAGATATCTTAAAAAGGATATAGCAGAATTAGTGAAAGGTATAGAGAAGAGCCACCAAAATGGTAAAGGGGAGGGAGGGAAGGATACCAGTATGAGGAAAGGCTTAAAAGATTAGGGCTCTTCAACTTGGAAAAGAGACGGCTGAAGGGAGATATGATAGAGGTCTATAAATTAATGAATGGAGTAGAACAGGTAAATATAGATAAGTTGTTTACTCCATCGAGAAGTAGGACGACAAGGGGACACGCAAGGAAGCTACAATGCAACCCATTTAAGATTAATAAGAGAAAATATTTTTTCACTCAACGAGTAATTAAACTCTGGATTCGTTACCGGAGGATATAGTGAAGGCTGTTAGTGTAGCTGGGTTTAAAAAAGGTTTGGCCAAGTTCCTGGAGGGAAGGTCCATAAAACATTATTAAAGAGGACCCGAGAAAGTCACTGTTTTCCCCGGACAAGCATTGTGGAACCTGTGTGCCTTTTTGGGAATCCGCCATGTACTTGTAACCTGGATTGGCCATTGTTGGAAACAGGATACTGGGCTTGAAGGACCTTGGTCTGTCCCAGTAAGGCATTTCTTATGTTCTTATAAGGTAGATTTGGAGGTAAGCAGCATAGAATATTGCTGCTTTTTGGGACACAACCAGGTACTTATGACCTGGATTGGCCACTGAGAGAAACAGGATGCTGGGTTTGATGGGCCTTTGGTCTGACCTAGTGTGACATTTCTTATATTCCTACATCCCACTCCATTCTCCCAACCCAGTCTCTAATCTGTCCTATACTTCACCATCCCACCCAATCTTTGCTCCTGCTCTCCTCCCAAACTTCACCTCCTCCAGATTCTCCCCCACCCTCCCTCCAGCTTGATCTGAACAGAAAAGGGAATGGCAACCTTTTGCTTCTCTAACGTGATCCTCCTGCTATCATCACCTTTCCTTCCTGTATGTTTCAAAGAAACAATAATAAGAGGTTTGTGGTCCTCCATAAATGTTTATGGAACACCAGCAGTAAGAACCACATAGTAGAGGACAGACACAGGCAGTGGGAAGCGAGGGAGGCTAGTGCAGGGCTGCTGGCTCCACTCTTCTGTTGCCTAGCTTTGGTTGGAAAGGGCAAAGCAGTGTGTGAGTGGGGAAGAGCCTGGGATTATGGACTCTGAGAGGGTGCCTTGGCCATGATTGGGTTTTTATCAATCAAAAATGTCCAAAACAAATCTCACCTTAGATTACATAGGTATGTACATATATAGGATGGATGCATACATGTGGAACAACAAAAACAGAGCAATCACTTTAGGTCATATAATTATGGGATTATTATGGACACTTTCTTCATGCATATTTACAGTTGCCATGGAGACAGCTGGATGAATGTTTTTCTCTTGTTCCCCCATAACTGTATTATTTTTCAGCAGTTACATACAGCAGTCTAAGCCAAGCTGCTATACAACAAATAATCTTTGAGTCTGAGTCCCTGCTGCAGAGAATTAACCATCACCCTCCCTGTGCTTTTCCAGTTTACAGGCCTGCTAATATCAGTCTTAGTTTAGCTTAGTGGGTCTTTTGTTATGACTGCTTTTAAGCACTTAGGGCGAGAAGATAAGTTTACATTTTACAATAAAACACTGAGAAAAGAAATAAAGAAATGAAAAAAAACCAAACAGTGACCAATTCACATTTGAATAGAGGAAAAAGAGGAATTAGAGGATGAATGCAATCCAGTCCTCGGATCCCCTAACAGGGAGGACATTATGAATCGCCATTAAGTCTGAGTAATAAAAGGCTCTTTAAGACTGTCTTAAACTAGTTCTTAGTGGTTTCTTTCCTCAGTTTTGCAGCTAAGAAATTACAATTGAATGAACCAAAATATGAAAAGGAATTTTGTCTGGTTATATCTAGCTTGTAATATACATGGAGGGTACTCATTTACTAACTTAGCCTAACATATTAATATGTGTTAATCTAATTTAGTGCATGTTAAATAACACAAGCCTCATCTTTCTCAATGGGGTCTACTTAGGGTTGCCAACTGGCTCCAGATTCGCCTGACAAGGTTGACCCAGTCCAGGATTTACTCTATTGTCTACAGGGACTTGTTGTTCTGATTTTACCATTGCATTCTTTAAGAAAAGCAAGACTACAAGTCCCTGCTTCAAAAAAGAATATTGTATCTCTTTCTGCTATGCCCATACTCACTTACCAGGCCCAGGTCAAGTACGGCCCCATCAATTACATGCAACTGTGACCACTGTGGCCGGTTTGGCCACAGTCTCCACCCAGAACATCTGCAAAGCAGCTACTTGGACAAGCTGTCCTCCAAAACCGGTTCTCCTCTTGAGTGAATATGTCACCTTCCGACCATCATGCCTTGAATGAAGATGGTGAAGAACTAAGAATCCAACCCACCAGGCAGCATATGCAACAGTCCAATATGAATACTGTGCCTTAACAAATACAAGGGAAAAGAGAATATCACAAAAAGCTCATCAGGTCAGTCTTAAACCGACCCAGGGAACTGTTTGATATTACTAAACAACTATTAAATCTACCAAACTTCAGTTTGCCCCCACCTCATGGCCAACTTTTTACAAACCAAAATAACACCTGCCTCCCATAAAACTGCCCAAAAAACACTGACTCTAAACACCAATGTCTCCCCCAATCACACATGGTCCTCATTCAATGTGTATCCACCAAGCAACTAGAAACAATCATTTCCAGCATCAACACAACCACCTCTCCGCTCCACCCCATACCCAGTGTCATGGATCAAGCTCACAAAAAACAATTATCTCCAACTCTCCTATAGACAGTGTAATCTTCCCTGGACCAAGCGCCCATGCCCAAAGACCTCAAATGCGCCTCAATCAGACCCATACTAAAGAACCCTACACTAGATCCAGAATTGCCAACTCCATACAGACCCATATCAAGTATTCTGTTTATTGCCATTATTATTGAAAAGGCCATACAGATACAGATACAGCTACAAGACTTTATCGACCATCACGCACCACTTGCTCCAAAACAGCACGGCTTTAGACCCTGCCACAGTCAAAACACGCCTCACTTCACTCATGAACAACCTCACTAAGGGTATAGAGAAAATGAAACAAGGATATATTCTCATTTGGGGCAAGGTACTTCAGGCCGGAAGGTCGGGGGTTCAAATCCCACTAGAGGACAGCAACCTTGGGCCGGAAGGACTGGGGTTTCTAGTCCCACAGGTGCTCCCCTTGTGGTCTTGGGCAAGCCACTTAACCCTCCATAGCCCATGTTCCCTGTAAAATAGTTATCTCCAAGTTATAATGCCCTGTTCAATGTAATTTCAGTTTGTTCAATGTAAACCGCACTGATGCTGAATAGCGCGGTATATAAGAGAATGTAAATAAAATAAATAAATTTTCTTGGACATTTCTGCAGCATTCAACTCCATAAACCACCACTCCCTCCTATAATATCTACAAGCAACAGGACTAAAACAAGACACTCAAGTGGTTCCATTCCTACCTTGAGGACAGTCTCCAGCAAGTCAAGGTAGGATCGGTCACCTCTAGGTACTACAACCAACAGCAGGGATTCCCACAGGAATCTGTCCTCTCTTTCCTGCTGTTTATTTATTTTATTTATTTATTTGGTTTCATTTGTATACCGCTACTTCCAGCGATCAGAAGCGATTTACTCTACACATCAAACATTGGTTACATATGATAGGAATCAACAATTTACATTTTCATTGGGGTGTACTTGCCTGTGCATTTATACATATTTACATTTTATATTGTTTTGCTTGCTTTTATACATATTGAATATTGAAGTTTTGTTTTCATTTATACAGTGTAAGCTATCTAAATAGTATTTAAATAGTATGAGCCATGTACAGTTTTGTTTCAGTGGTTGCAATATAAACATTTTGGTTACAAAGAAATCGATTCTTAATACTTTTGTTTTCATTTATACAGTGTAAGCCATCTAAATAGTATTTAAATAGTATGTTTAACATAATAATACAATCACTATGTGCTATTAATTAAAAACACACAATATTATATCATCTGTACGCCGATGACTTACTAATCTATACAACACTCTCTACTGGCAACCCAGCCTATACAGCCCTAGAAAGATGCTTTGAAGCGATGTCCAATTGTCTCTCAGAAAACAACCTAACCATCAGTCAAAGTAAATCCAAAGTGCTCCACATAACAGAAAGCACTACTTTCACCCCTCCACCCACTATAAGACTACACAATGCAGTACTCACAGTCAAGGAACAAGTCAAATATTTGGGAATAACATTAGACCAGAAACTATCCTTCCAGTCCCATATTAAACAAGTGGTCAAATCAACATAAGATGAGAATATTCATCGACTGTGCCCTCTGCTTGACCAATCTGACTTCAGGTATGCATGTCAGGCACTCCTAACCCCTACATTGGACTACTGTAATATAGACTTCCAGTATCCACCATTCAGCCATTACAAACAGCACAGAACACTGCAGCCAGACACATATCCAATACCCCAAGAAGGACCACATCAACCCAACCCAAGCTAAACTACAATGGCTCTCTATACTCTCTCGCATTAGATACAAAGTACTACTTACCACATTCAAAATTCTCCACAACTCCTTTGCAGACACCCTACAAACACTATTTCAGAAACCACCGGAGAACAAAAGCAGAAGGAAAAATTTGCAGGACCTCCTAATCATACCGCGCTAACAGCTCAAATGTAATCAGTCTACATCAAAAAGAGCCTTCTCTCTATATGAGCCTGTAGAATGGAACATCCTACTTGCCATGTTACGCTCACCCAACACTACTGCTGAGTTTCAACGCAAACTAAAGACTCACCTGTTCACAGAGCACTACAGCCCCTGTACCTAAACCTCAAATGTGTCATGCTAACCATCTCTCACAATCTATGTACACACCTTAATTGGCTTATGTATCCTTCTTTTTTAACCTCCTACCTCCCTATCCCCCTTGTTTTTTGTTTCACCACAGTTCCTTGTAAAATGCTTAACAGTTTGTGTTAATGGTACAGTTGTGTTAATTGTAAAACACTATGACTAATAGATATAGCAGTATAAAAAAGCTGATAAATAAAATCACAGATGGTAGCCCAGGCCATGCATCCGTAACCATACTATGTGACCTTCAGCTCTGGACTCACCATGGGGTATGCCTGCATATCCACTGCTTGTCTGTGGAGAAAGCAGAGTTGCTTATCTGTAACTGGGGTTCTCCATAGACAGCAGGGGTATGCAGCCACACTCACCCACCCTCCATCCACAAAAAAACAAAAATAAAAACCAAAAGAAACAGGGAAAAAAATAAGGAAGCAGGCCAACATTTTTAACAGAAAACAAGACTTGTTTTTGTTTCTGGATCAACCAAATCCAAACCCGTTGTATATATGTTCATTCTGATGTTGTGTATACATTTTCTTTTTGCGACAGATGCTCTCCAGCTCTGAACTGAACTGGATTAGGCAGGAACGGGGGGCAGCAGCTACTGCGCGTGCTTGGAGAAATCCAAAGGACTTCTCTAAGCTAGGGGAGAGACCGGCACACCGGTGCCATTGGGGATGGCACCATGGAGTGTGGCTGCATACCCCCTACGGAGAACCCCATTACAAGTAAGCAACTCTTCTTTATAAAACTGTGCAAATGAAGGCGTGTGTATGAAGTACATGCAGGAAAAGTGTGCGCCTGCTTTTAGGCGATCTGAGTGTAGGCGATCCTGGAGATACTGTTCGGATGGAACAGAGGAGGGATTGCAGTATACCTGTGTATTTTATAAAACATGTGGGGTACACACACACTTTTACACCACCATTGGAAGAAATGTAAATGCGTGTTTTGGCATATGCACTATTGGAGCTGGTCATGGGAGTCTATTTTATAAAAGCGCATAGACGCCTATGCTGCCTTTAAACACTGGGAGTCCTTTTGGATTTCACACATATATAATCTCTCATAAAATCAGACCCAATGCACTAAATTCAAATTAATGTGGAAAGAGACTTGCTCAATGATATTGCAAAGGTGGTAATGAAGGAAGAAGTGATGACACTAGATGACCTTAATCTACTGGATGTGAATCAGAGTTCCCTTCTGCAAATCTGGACTAAAGCAGAAAGATCATGGATGCCTTAGAATAAACTTTGCTCTGACAATCGATGATGGGACCCACCAGGGATGGGTTATTGTTAGATCTAGTACTCATCAATGGAGACAGTTTGGTCTGATTTAAAAGCCAAGACAGAGGCCAATCACAGCAAACTCAAAGTCCTAGATTTCAAAAAAGCTGACTTCAGTAAAATGGGAAAGTACCTGAAGGAAAGAAAGGCAGTGGACTAAAATGACAGAGGCTATAAAAAAAGGGAAACAAATCTATAAGTAAGGAAAGGAAATAAAAACAGGAGAAAAAGGAAACAGATATGGGTCTCCAGAGAAGTGGCAGCAAAAATAAAGACATTTAAAGCAGAGTTCACAGACTTCAGGTCACATAAAAAGTACACAGAAAAGAATACCAGATGAAGTTGAAAGAGGCAAATAGAGAAAGCAAAAGTACACGCAGAAGGAAAAATGCTATGTATGCGTCAGCAGATGTAGTTAATTCTCCACCGATGATGGGCTGAGTTAGCATGCGCAAGTGTTAATGCTGGACAGAACAATCAGCATTAACCTCTGCGCATGCTAACACTGGAAAATTAACTGCATCGGAGGTGCAATTATTTTCCACTGCGATTTAAACCACAATACTGAGCGACAATATGGCTTAAGGACGTCTCCATTTTCTGAATCAAGTAAAAGGCCTCATGGCCCAAGTCCCTGCTCAAACAGTACGCCCTCCTCCAAAAACGACCAATCTACCTATCCTGTCCAAAGTGACCGATCACCCTATCCCCTGTTGCACCATCCTCCTCTACTTTCTCCAGGATTGTGGAACATGGGCTATATCAGTTTGATGGATGGTGTACCGTATATACTACCATGGCCTACCCTGTTTCTGGCAGTTTGCCACTCTAAACCAAAATGGTGGGAGGTTTTGCCCTGTACTTTGAAAAACATGAACAAAGGCACCATTCTGGCAAAGACAGAAAAGCAGCAGGAACCATGTAAGCCATTCTCGTTCCCCTGCAACTTCTCCATTCTGGAGGGGGGGGGGGAGGGAGGGACAGTATCGGCACCCTATCCCCTAATATTGGGTCCACTGTGGTCCACATCTTGGTTACCAATATCAAGTGTTGCCATGTTTTGACTTTGCAGCAACCTGCATCTTGCTGAAGGGATCTAGGTGTAGCACATTATGCATTCATCTGTGGCTTAATATGGACATAGAATCAGAAGGTACTGCACATTTCCTGACAATTTTGACACTACTTAGGACATAACCCCTCTTGATTCTATGAAAATTATACTGATTTGATGTGTATGGGGGATAAACTATAACCTTGAGGGCCAGACTAGTGCCAAAAAGAGGATTACATTACTGTAAAATGTTCTATTTTTTTCCTGAGGGGGATAAAGTTTATAGCTATTACTATTTGGTTTCCAATAGCAGAGAAAAATAACCAGCACAAGATGGAATAATAGCTTTAATAACATCTCCCCCATCCCCAAATGACTAGAAACCTCTGGCAAAATAATTTCCCACTTTCCACCCTGTAAGAAATAATAAAGATACTCTGTCCAGCTCAAAAAATCTGGCATAAAGCTACTAGGAGTACAAGTGTGATAGCTCTGGTTTTGAACTCCTGAGAATGTCTTTTTGCTAATACTTTCTTTCCCTGTGGACAGGTTAGTTCCACAAAGTCAGTTCCCAGAAATCTAAACTGATTGCTTCTTAGACATTTTCTACGTTGGGGAATACACTTAAATTCATCCCTGAAGTATGGGAGACTGTGAGCTAGTACACTGGTGTGTTTGCAAGGAAATGAAAGCAATTCCTGACTTATAAACTCAAGTCTCCAAGGGCCCTCTTCATCAATATCTGCAATTGTACACCTTCTCCTGCATTTGATGTTTTCAGAGCATCAGATACAGCAGGGGTGAATTTTTTGCATGTTCGCTTTAAGCATTTTAGAATATTGTCAAAGAGAGAGTTTGGTCAAAAACAATTAGTACCAGAGAGGCACAGGAATTCAAGGGGCAAGGTTCTTAACTCACAAAAAATGTGAGAGAACTCACTCAGCTTACCATTTACAGTTGCATGGACATGCCAACTTCCTGATTCTGGCTATTAAGCCTTCTCCTATTTTCTGAACTAGCAAGGCAAAAACGAACCATAAGGTAGGGAGAAGAGGAAAGAGCCAAGAGCCAAGTTAGGTGCTCAGTGCAGAGCAACCCAGTTCCAGGTGGCAGATTTTAAACCAAGTCCTGGATTTCTAACAACACTATCCCACTATATTTTGGGACCTTAAGCATTGATTTTAATGGGTAGAATCAAGGACTACAAACATCACATTGCATTAGCAGGCAAATTTAAAACCAGGACTGGCCAAAAAATCTCACTCCAAGAACTATCAACTTGCTCCTCTGCAGTGCTGACATCCAGTGCTGGACAGCTAACTTAGGAAAGCTCATAGTAGACCTAATTTTTGCAGCTTCAGTTTAAAGCGTCTTTATTTTCTGAATATAGGCTCCTAACTGCAGTGCTTTACTTAGAAAAACCTATAGAAGCATTCGGCCATCTCTGAATACCAACACCATAGCTTTTACCCTAAAACAGTTTCTAATACAAACGACCATTACCCAGTTAAAGCTGTGTAAAATGGGGGAGTGGGATCTTCAGCACAGCTATTTCTAGCCCTGCGGATGTTTTAACGCACAGAGGTAATGTCCTTGGGGCCTGATAAAAGTGTGGCCCCTTCTGTGGGACGCAGCCACGGTCACATCCCTTGGGCGCGTGCCCGAAGGGGCATGTCCAAAAGGGCAGGACACATCCCTTTGGCATCCCTTCGGCGCTTGTCGGAACGAGTCCAAGGAAACTAGTTTGGAAGATGGGCAAGCAGAAGAAGAAAGTCTTCCCTGTGGAATCTACTATGAAAGCCCCAAAGGGGGAGGGCCCCCTCAACAAGTTTTGGCCAGCAAAGAAATGAAAGACGCTTTGTCCATCTTGCCTGCTTCTGTAACTACTGTAAGTACTTGTATTTGTCTCTAGTAGTGGGAGAGTTAACCCAACCCCTATCCCCTGGGATAGATGTATTTGCAAAAGAGGAGGGTTCCCTTGGCCTAGTTTCCACCCCCAGGATCACAACTGCTGACCGGACAGCCTTCGGTGTTGGCTCAAGCTCTGATAGTTACAACAGCTCTAAAGCCTAACGTTTTGCAGTTGCCATCTATTTCTGCTGAATTGCAAGAAGTCTACTCTCTTAGCTACATTTGTTTCTGAACTTGATAAAGGTTCAGTACTCAAATCTTATTTTCCTAAAAAAGATTTTCTGTTTTGTGGAAGCGAGTTACACTGTTCCCTGATATATCCCGGCTGACACACTTACATCATAAAGCTTTCCTAGAGCTTCGGTCTCAAACCTTGGCTCTAGGAGCTACTTTATTTTCTCCAGTTCCCTTGTAAATGCCAGGTGGTACGTCAGGGTAGACAATATAGTTTATTTGATCCGTTGCAACTTGAAGATTTTCTTAAAGCCCACAATGCTTGAATTATCCCAGGTGATGTGCATAATTTGGGTTTGTAAAGCTAAAGGAACAATCTGCTCATTGTGAATTCTTGGGTTTTCTTTTATTTCCGTGGAAATGTGTGCCCCCCTCCTTTTATGTGGACTAGTAACATATGTTTGTATTATTGATTTCTGTATCAAGCAATGGTACTTGATTTCTTTTTTTTTTTTTTTTTGCTATTCTCATTTTGTTTATTATATAACAAACTTAAAAAAGTATAATTTAAAAAAAACGATGTAAAATGAAACAGCAGGAATGACTTAAACCTTGCAATACCAGAGGAGATGTGCACATTGCAAGTTATTTGTAGGTAATTTATAAGTCACTTGCATTAAAATGTCACAAGACATACTGTATTCATATACATGCGAACATACATTTTAGAGAGGACCTGGACACGGGACTTTCCATGTCCAGGTCAGGGCATAGAGAATTACCATAGTATCTTACAAGAGGCTCTGTCAAATGCAGAGCTTATTGTGTGGCCTTGTGTGGCCTAGTGGTTGAGACAAGTTGCCTCAGGTCAGAGGGCCAGGGGTTTGAATCCTGCTGGAGGACAGCAACCTTGGGCCGGAGAGACTGGGGGTTCCAGTCCCACAGCCATGCCTTGTGGCCTTGGGCAACCCACTTTAATCCTCTGTTGCTTCAAGTACAAAAACAGATTGTTAGCCCTTTGGGGACAAGGGAAATATGTACTGTACCTGAAAGTACACTACTTTGAGCCATTGAAAAGTGGTATACTGTATAAGCATTGCTAAATAAATAAAATAGGTGTAGGAATGGCATGGGACAGACACAGTGGATCCATTTATAGTAGGATAAAATCAAAATAAACTTATCTCTCATATCTCAAAAAATAGGGGTGCCCTACACCCCTAAACAAAGGCATGGGGAGGGGTGACCTGCACAGAGCAGCAGGTGCACCTACTCTTGCCGCTGATCAGACTAAATGGACCATACTGGTCTTTATCTGCCATCATATCATATACTATGAATGCACAGGTATGGTTCTCTACATCCAGCACTGACAGCGATTTTAAGAAGTTGCACATAGGGAATAAAAACACTGAATGGGGGCTATCCAGTCTTTTGTACTGAGTATTCCATGTATGATTTTCTCCCAGTTGGTGAGAAGACTTATGTGTGCACTAAGTGCAAAGAGCTCTTTGCTCTCAGGGAACGAGTCCGATCTCTGGAGGCTAGATTAGCACACTTGGAGGAGCTGAGACAGAAGGGTATATAGACAAGACCTACAGGAATGTAGTAAAGAAGTCCCACCTCCAGTCTGGCAGCCTTCTCTGCTGCCATGGAGGAGAGAGGTCACATGGAAAGCATCACCTTGTTGTGGCAGGAAGTGATCCTGTAGCTAGAACCTGTTCTCTAGCATTGAGGATGTGTCCCTATGGCCATGTGCCCATGAGGGAAAGGTTAGGACAGCCGTTATAGTTGGTGATTCAATCATTAGGCATGTAGATAGCTGGGTGGCTGGTGGATGTGAGCATTGCTTGGTAACATGCCTGCCTGGTGCGAAGGTAGGTGACCTCATGCGGCACCTAGATAAGGTTTAAGATAGTGCTGGGGAGCAGCCTGCTATCTTGGTACATGTTGGTACCAATGACATTGGAAAATGTGGGAGGGAAGTTCTGGAAGCCAAAGTTAGACTTTTATGTAGAAAGTTGAAATCCAGAACCTCCAGGGTCGCGTTCTCAGAAATGCTTCCCGTTCCATACGCAGGACCCAAGAGGCAGGCAGAGCTCCAGAGTCTCAATGCGTGGATGAGATGATGTTGCAAGGAAGAGGATTCTGGATTTGTTGGGAACCCAGCAACATTCTGGGGAAAGGGGACTTTTCCGAAAGGACTGGTTCCACCTTAACCAGGATGGAACCAGGCTGCTGGCATTAACCTTTAAAACAGAGACAGAGCAGCTTTTAAACTAATTAATGGGCGAAAGCTGATAGTCACCCAAGAGTGCATGGTTCAGAATAATGTATCCTTGAAGGATATCAGGCAAAACAGGGAAGTCAGGGCATCCCGATAGAGAGGTTCCAAAAAAAGATAAATAACCTAGGTGGCCTTTAAGTAAAAATCGGAGTTGAAAGATTCCAAATGAACCCTGTCATCAACTAACCAGACTGTTAATATTAGCAAAATACAAACTTTGAAATCCCTGTATGCAAATTCTAGAAGACTAAAAAATAAGATGGGAGTTAGAATATATAGAAATGAATGAAAGGTTAGATATAATTGGCATTTCAGAGACCCGGTGGAAGGAGGATAACCAACGGGACACTGTGACACCAGGCTATAAACTATATCGCAAGGATAGGATAGATCACATTGGTGGAGGGGTGGCTCTATATGTTAGAGAGCATCGAGTAAAACAGGATAAAGTTTTTTTCAGGAAACAAAATACACTGCAGAATCTCTATACATACTGTAGGAATTCCATGTAAAAATGGGAGCTGGCATTCATCTTTCAAAACAGAGACTATAATAAAATGAGGAAAATGGTATAGAAAAAGCTAAAAGGAGTAACTGCAAAGGTTACGAGTTTATATCAGGCCTGGGAGTTATTTAAAAATACCATCTTGGAAGACTCTCACTTGGTTTGCTGTGAGGGTTTGTGTGCATCAGTGATGCTGAGGGCTAAGCTATCGGTAGTTTAACTACTGGCAAGGTTTCCCAAGATGGACAGGTCTCAGCTGAGGTGCCAGACCAAGACAAACCACCCATCTAAGCAGCAGCAGAATGGGACTGTGTTGGGAGCGGATGATCACATTTTTGTGACAACGGCAACAACACTAAACGTACTGTGCAGTGGAAAGGCCTGGCAATCTACTTCTGTATCTTGCCATGAAAACCCAATGGATAGTGTGACGCCGCCTTGCCCTACTAGGCGGCTGCCTAGTGGGGGCGACGGGCCATCATACTTGTGTCCATGCTTCAGCGTATTAGCTGAGGCCCTTGTAGTGTAGTTGTGGGGCTTATTAAAGCAGTCCAAGTGGATTAGGCCAACACAGGAAAATTTGTTATAAATTTTTATTTTCTTTGCATCATCAAGTTAGCAACAGGCCTTGGTAAAGGTTCCCAAAACCTCAAACAGAAAAAGGATATTTTCTCCAAACAAAAGCTTTCCAAAAGGAGACACGTAACTGCTTTAGCAAAAGCAGTTTCTTCACTCTTTGCCTTTATAATTAAATTCTTTGCCACTAAAGCAAAACAGTTTATTCACTGTTACATGCACAGTCCAGCAACTCTTCTCAGTTTCTCTCAGCTGCTACAAACCAGCTTGTGATTACATGCTGCCTCTTAGCATGGAAACTAAACAGCAGTTTAACACATTTCCAGCCTTAGTAGAACGGCTGTTTAAAACATGAGGTTTTCCTCCTTTTTATCTGCCTTTCTCAATGGTATTTAACTGGCAGAAGCACCTCTTATATTTTCCTTCACAGCAATCAATAAAGCTTCTAAACATTGCTCATACAAAAAGCACATTCCATGGATTCATCAGAGGACTCTGAATTCTCTTGGTACAATTCAACTTCCATTTCCTCCTCTGTGCTGTAAGACTCAGGGGCTGGGACACGTTCAGGGATTTTTAGCTTCACCTTCTTTAAAAGCTTAAAATGTTTCTCCCACTGGAGATTCCTTCTTCCCTTTGGAACTATGTCAGAAACACTTGCCCTTCTTCCCCTTACTGAATCATACAGAGGTAAAGTTTGGTTTACCTTGCTTGCAGACGTCCTTCCTTTATTAGGCTTCCTGAAATGTTTGGACACTTGCTCAGAGTTTGAGCTGCTGGCCTCCGAGTCAGAACTGTAGTTCTGGAACTCTCCCCAGCTCCTTTCTCTCCTCTGGCCCTGCCACTCGCCTTGGCAGTTCTGGCTAGTCCTTTTGGAATCCCCAGGTCTTTCAGCCCTGCAGTGCTGTTTCCTCCCCTGGTTCCTCTGGACTTCCCGGCTTCTCTGAACTTCCTGGCTTCTCTGAACTTCCTGAGTGACGCAGTTTAAATGCCTGATAGCCTGCTTCCTTCTCTGGCCCCACCCTCTCTCTCCCTGCAGTTGCCCTGGAGAGTGGGCGTGGCTTCAGGCTAGCTTTGCAAGTGTGTGTTTCAGTATTGCTTTCACTTTGAGACCTATGCTTAGGTGAGCCCATCCCCCATTTATGAAAAAAACCTTTTTTTCCTCTTTCCCAGGGCTGTGCTGCACCCGCATCACCACATATCCCCCCCTTAAGCTATTACAGGCTGGCGCCACAACCCGCGCACAGCTTGTAATCCTCGATAGGGCATCCGCGTTGGTATGGAGCTTCCCGGCCCTATGCTGTATCCGAAAATCAAATTCTTGGAGGGCCATATACCAACGCGTCAAACGTGCATTATTGTCCTTCATTTTGTTTAACCACTGCAATGGGGCGTAATCCGTTACTAACAAAAACTTCCGACCGGTTAAATAAAAGCGTAACGCCATTATAGCCCACTTTATTGCCAGGCACTCGCGTTCAATCGTCGAGTATTTCCTCTCCAGAGGGGTAAGCTTACAGCTTAAAAATATCACGGGATGTTCTGTCCCCTCGTGTTTTTGAGACATCACCGCTCCGAGGCCCGTTTCCGAAGCATCGGTTTGGACGATAAAAGGTTGGTTAAAATCTACTCCGCGCAAAACCGGTGCTTCACACAACTTTTCCTTTAACACTTTAAAGGCTTGTTCTGCAACCCCAGACCACTGCAGCTGTGTAGGGGCATTCTTTTTAAGCATTTCGGTTAGAGCTGCACTCTCAGTCGCGAAATGCGGGATAAAACGGCGGTAATAGCCAATTAAACCCAAAAAGCTCCGAAGTTGCTTCTTTGTCTGCGGCTTCGGGAACGTCTTAACGCTCTCCACCTTATCCAAGAGCGGTTTTACTATGCCGTGGCCGACTAAGTGACCTAAATATTTCACCTCTGTCGCGCCAAACATGCACTTAGCCAGGTTTAGCGTGAGACCTGCTTGCCTCATCGCCTCCAAAACAGCCTTGACCCGAACCAAATGTTCATCCCACCGCGAGCTATGGATGACAATGTCATCCATATACGCCGTCGCATAAGACTGGTGTGGGCGGAGGACCATGTCAACCAGCCATTGACACGTCGCTGCGGCTCCGTGAAGACCAAAGGGCATCCGGCGAAATTGGTATAGTCCAATTGGGGAACTAAACGCGGTTTTCGGGCGAGATTCCCTGGTGAGGGGAATCTGCCAATATCCTTTGGTCATGTCTAAAGTGGTCAAGTAGGTGGCTTGGCCCAAACGATCCAAAAGTTCCTCTATTCGAGGCATGGGATAGGTATAAAATCTGGAGATTTCATTCACCTTGCGGAAATCTATACAAAAACGTAACGACCCATCAGGTTTTGGCACTAAAACTATGGGATTGTTCCAAGGGCTTTTAGACTCCTCAATTATCCCCATCTTCAACATTTCTTGGACCTGCCTTATGACCTCAGCGTGTTTTGCCTCGGGGAGTCTATAGGGACGCTGGCGAACTATTTCGCCATACGGGGTGACTATCTCGTGTGCGACCAGTTTCGTCTCCCCTGGTAAAGGAGTAAGGACATCAGAGAACCCACTTAGCAATTTGGACATCGCCTCCCGCTGAGCCCATGAGAGACCCTCTCCCAACCTAAGTACCTGCTCTGCTTTACCATCCACCAGCTGTGGGCCCAAATCGTCCTCCTCTCTCTCCACCCAACTGGCAGTCAAGCCTTTCATCTTGGCCTTGCCAGTGGAGCCGAAGCCTCCCGAACCCCGGGCAGTAGGGGTCAACTCATCCACCTCTTCTAAAGGCGGGAACCCCACCCGCTCACAAATCAACTGGGCGATGCGATCCCCCACACTCACCCTAAAATTCTCCCGTGCAAAATTAAATAGGAGTACCTTTATGGATCCCCGGTAATCTGGATCAATGACCCCTGCCCCCACGTCAATAAAATTTTTAAGAGCAATGCCTGACCGAGGGGCAATTCGGCCATAACAGCCAGGCGGTATTTCCACCTGGATGCCCGTTTCTACTAGGGCCCTCCCCCGTCGTGGTACGACAATGTCCACCACACTGCAGAGATCAACCCCTGCAGCCTGTTCTGTCGCCCGTTTCGGCATCTTAGCCTCAGGGCTGGTCCTACAGAACCTAAGTATAAATTTAGGCTTTGGGTCAATTTTTCCCTCCAGGGTTCTTTCTTACCTCCCTGTTTAACTGCGGTTCCAAATAAAGGAGCGGGTAAAAATCTGGCTTTTCCCTTCCTGGGAATGTTTTTTGAGGGAGTAATCAATTCTTCCTGAAAAGATTTCCTTGGCATAGGGTCTTCCTGAGGGTCACTTCCTTTTTCTTAAGGCTTAAAGCCTGTGCGGGTAGTTATCATACCCTGGGGTCAGCAACCTTTCCTACCTGGGGTAAGGCTTTCTCCCTGACTGAGTTATCTTCCTGTGAAAAGGTAGCTGGTTGGCTGGTTTTCCCCTGCAACTCCTCAGCTAAACCTTTTCTGAACTGAGGCCAGTCACGGCCTAGGACTACGTCATGTGGAAGTCTAGGTACTATAGCCACATCTATTTGCTTTTTCATGCCCAATCCTTCTATTTCCACAGAATGTATGGGATAGGTAGAGGCAGCTCCATGGACACAGCGAATCCTAATATGATTTCCCGAGGACTGTGGTGAGGGTTTATCTTTTGCCTCTATTTTCTGCCACAGCCTCTGAGATATCATCGATTGGTCTGCGCCTGAGTCCAATAATGCTTCAGTTGGGATCCCCTCCACTTCTACTGTTAACAGGAACCTTTCTCCTGCATCTCTGTGATGGGTGATTACAAAAGCTTTCTTGGCTCTACAATCCCTTTTAAGATGACCAAACTCTCCACACATGAAACATTTTCTCTGTGCACTATACCTTTTATCCACAGTCATACTTTCTTTCCCAAAGTTTGCAAGCTTGGCCTTCCTTTCTAGTGACTCCAGCTTTTCACTCTTAAAAACATCTTCTTTCTCAGGGCTCAACCTGTTAGCCTCTAGAAAGCGGTCAGTCAGTGCAATGGCTTCCCGAGTGTTTTTACAATCCTGGAGGACTAGGAAAGTTTGCACATCGCTTGGTACAGATTCCATAAACTGTTCTAGAATTACAGTATCTAATATGGATTCTAAATCCTTCGTCTCAGGCATAAGCCATTTGTATACTAAGCTCTTCACTCTATAATAAAGAGCTTGAGGCATCTCACCTAACTTCAGTTTACAAGAACGTAACAGCCTGCGGTAGACCGTGGGGTTTAATCCCATCCGATCTTTAACAGCTTGCTTTACTTCTTTGTAATCCGTGACTAGACTAGCAGGCATGGCCCTATAGGCCGCCAAAGCTTCGCCTGTGAGAGAAGCGGCGAACCTTAGCGCCCACTGTTCCTTTGGCCACCTGGCCAGGAGAGCTATCCTCTCAAATGCCTCAATATAATCATCAACATCATCGTCCCTAGTGAGGCGTCCACAAGAGAAAGTCTCAGTGCCTAGAAAGTCCCACCCATGGAAATCTGCCTGTGAACCTGGTACAGTCCTTGCAGCTTCGTCCTTTTTCCCTTGCACTGCAAGCCAGCTGGACATCATTTCTAGTAGTGGTGCTTGTTGGGCTTGGAACATAGCCTTTGCCTATTCTAGGCTCTGCGCTGACATCTCCCATTGTCTGTCAAACTGGTTAGCTACCCAGTCTAGGATGTCTCGATTCTCCATCGCTCTGGTAGCACTGTGAAGAAAACACAAGAGAACAAACACCAAGTGCGGTACTTCCTTATGTTCCCCTTTTCTGGTGATCACTCCCCTACAGCCACCCTCTTACACCAGCATTATCCAGCAATAACCCTCCAGCCTACGGGTTACCTGGCCCTGGTGCAGAGTCTTGCTTTGTCAATCCCGTGGATCCTGAGTCCAGCTCCACTGCCACTCCGGATTTTCCTCTGCTCAGCAGACCGGGCGTGTTGACAACAGCTGCTCCTAGGGGTTCTCTCCTCCTTCTGAGGTCAGGATCTCCTTGCGGCGTGCCAAACTTGAGCCACACAAAAAAAATCCAAGAACTACGCCACCTGTGACGCCTCCTTGCCCTACTAGGCGGCTGCCTAGTGGGGGCGACGGGCCATCATACTTGTGTCCATGCTTCAGCTTATTAGCTGAGGCCCTTGTAGTGTAGTTGTGGGGCTTATTAAAGCAGTCCAAGTGGATTAGGCCAACACAGGAAAATTTGTTATAAATTTTTATTTTCTTTGCATCATCAAGTTAGCAACAGGCCTTGGTAAAGGTTCCCAAAACCTCAAACAGAAAAAGGATATTTTCTCCAAACAAAAGCTTTCCAAAAGAGACAAGTAACTGCTTTAGCAAAAGCAGTTTCTTCACTCTTTGCCTTTATAATTAAATTCTTTGCCACTAAAGCAAAACAGTTTAAACTCACTGTTACATGCACAGTCCAGCAACTCTTCTCTGTTTCTCTCAGCTGCTACAAACCAGCTTGTGATTACATGCTGCCTCTTAGCATGGAAACTAAACAGCAGTTTAACACATTTCCAGCCTTAGTAGAACGGCTGTTTAAAACATGAGGTTTTCCTCCTTTTTATCTGCCTTTCTCAGTGGTATTTACCTGGCAGAAGCACCTCTTATATTTTCCTTCACAGCAATCAATAAAGCTTCTAAACATTGCTCATACAAAAAGCACATTCCATGGATTCATCAGAGGACTCTGAATTCTCTTGGTACAATTCAACTTCCATTTCCTCCTCTGTGCTGTAAGACTCAGGGGCTGGGACACGTTCAGGGATTTTTAGCTTCACCTTCTTTAAAAGCTTAAAAAGTTTCTCCCACTGGAGATTCCTTCTTCCCTTTGGAACTATGTCAGAAACACTTGCCCTTCTTCCCCTTACTGAATCATACAGAGGTAAAGTTTGGTTTACCTTGCTTGCAGACGTCCTTCCTTTATTAGGCTTCCTGAAATGTTTGGATACTTGCTCAGAGTTTGAGCTGCTGGCCTCCGAGTCAGAACTGTAGTTCTGGAACTCTCCCCAGCTCCTTTCTCTCCTCTGGCCCTGCCACTCGCCTTGGCAGTTCTGGCTAGTCCTTTTGGAATCCCCAGGTCTTTCAGCCCTGCAGTGCTGTTTCCTCCCCTGGTTCCTCTGGACTTCCCGGCTTCTCTGAACTTCCTGGCTTCTCTGAACTTCCTGGCTTCTCTCCTCACTTGCTGAGTGATGCCGTTTAAATGCCTGATAGCCTGCTTCCTTCTCTGGCCCCACCCTCTCTCTCTCTGCAGTTGCCCTGGAGAGTGGGCGTGGCTTCAGGCTAGCTTTGCAAGTGTGTGTTCAGTATTGCTTTCACTTTGAGACCTATGCTTAGGTGAGCCCTTCCCCCATTTATGAAAAAAAACCTTCTTTTTTTCCTCTTTCCCAGGGCTGTGCTGCACCCGCATCACCACAATAGTCACAACAAAACAAATTGCACTATAGTGATGGAAGATGAGACCCCCAGATTAGAAGGTACTCAACTAGCTACTGGGGAGAAGCTGAAGACTTTTCAGAGTAAAGCCAGAATTTATGATGTGGTTGGATCAAAGCCCTTGGGATGTCTGACTGCTGATGTAGCTGTGCATGAAATGAGAGTCAGAAGCTGTAAAGATGTCTTACATATTGGACATGGAACGTATGAAGCATGAACCAAGGAAAGTTGGAGGTGGTCAAGAATGAAATGGAACGTGTACAACTTGATCTGTTGGGTGTCAGCGAACTCAAATGAACTGGCATCGAGGACTTTGCATCAGATGATCACATAGTCTACTATGCTGGAAATGAAAGACAAAGAAGAACTAGTGTTGCATTTTGTCACCAGTAGCCACCCCACAGCCTAGGCATATAGGGTTAAGCTGCCTGGGATCCCTTATTCAGACAGCAAGGCAGGGCTTTGAGCATGCACTGCCTCATGGGAGTTGTAGTACCACTTTTACTATCCAAATAAGGAGCAGTTGTGAACGAATGATTTCAGGCAAAAATGACAGGATTTTATTTCCCCTCCGGGCGGATTCAAAACAAAGGAAATTCAGGACAAATAGCCATACATCTCTGGCAGGAAAAACAATACAAGAAGTAACAAAAATATCTTCTTACTTCAGCATGTGCATTTGCTTCACAGCACTCAAAGTTAAACAAACACTTCTCAGACCAAAAACGTTTGTGCTTTCTCTCTGCTGATTCATACAGCTCTCTGAACAGCCTGGCTTTAGCACAATGAAATTATATCATCGGTAATAGACAGTGTACAATCCATTTGTTCTTCTACTATATTTTCTACAACCGGTTCTGTTTCCATTGCTTCATACTGGCTATAAGCTGGGTAAGTTTGAAACTTGTTACACGGCGTTTCTAGGCACACACCCAGTTTCTCTTCTCCAGGCTTCTCCTTACAGCACTCTAACAGATACGGTTGAGAATTACCATATATACTGGATTTAGCAGGAAGAGAGTCCCACCCTTCTGGGTTAGCATAAGACAAATTCTTAAAAGCAGTTTTATCTATGAGCCAATTACTCAGCCTACCTTTTGGCTTTCGTACAGGAGAACTTCTCAGTACTGCAGGGTCAGTTAAGGTTCCAAACCTTGGAGTTTGTGAGTGCTCCCAAATTAGCCTTCCCGGTATTCTTTCCCTTTGGCTGCCTTTCAGACACGGCACCAAACCTGGGCTGTTTCTACCTGGCTTCTTGGCACTGGTTCTCCAATTGTTTCTCTTGCTGGTTTCCCTCTCAGACTTATACCTCAGAAAGTCCTCTCCCAACTTCAGCTCCTCTGAGTTCTCACTCCAATACAGCTCCTTTTCTGCTTCAAATTCACATTTCTGTTCTGAATCTGGCTCTGGCCCTTGCTCCGGCTCTGGCTCTGATTCTGGCTCTGACTCTGACTCCAACTCCGGCTCTCTCTCTGGCTCTGACTTTCTCTCTAATGAGCATTTCTTATATCCCTGCTTTCTAGGGTTTAACTTAGCCCTTCCCCTGACCAGGTGTTTCACCTCAACTCCTGACTGTGGGGATAAACTGCAGCAGGGCGTGTTTTCCTCTCTCGTGACTCATTCTGCTTGTGGTTTCCCTGGAAACCATGAGCCATGTGCTTTAACTGCCTGTCAGCTACTGAAGCCAATTCTTCTGTTTCACTTATCTCTACGGGATCAGAGGGACCTTCTGCATCACAATTTATAATAAAGAAGAAACTTGCAAGAACTGTAATGAAATACAATTAGTCAGTGAACACTTAATCTCTATTCGTTTATGAGTAATGCTTATCTACACAACTATAATTCAAGTATATGCCCCATCAACAGCTGCAGAAGAGGATGAAATTGATGAGTTCTATGATTAAGTATAAGCTGAAATTGACAGAACATGCAAACAGGATATCCTGATAGATATGGGTTACTGGAATTCAAAAGTTCGCAACAAAGAAGGCGGCAAAATGGTTGGAAAATATAGACTTGGCAACAGAAATGAAGCTGGAGAAAGACTGATAGAATTCTGCATGAAAAACGATCTATTCATCTCAAACACCTTCTTCCAGCAACACAAGAAGTGACTGTACACATGGACTTCACCCAATGGACTGTACAAAAATCAAATTGACTACATCTGTGAAAGTCTATAACATCAATAAAGACAAAACCTGGAGCTGACTGTGGTACAAGTCACCAACTACTAGTATGTAAACTCAAGCTAAAGTTGAAAAAGAGCAAGCCATTCATGAATGTAGCAAAATATGACCTTGAGAATATACTACTGGAATTTAAAGACTGCTTGCAAAATCGATTTGCTGCTTTAGATACAAATGGCAGAGCTCCAGAAGAGTTATGGAATGACATCAAGAAGGTTGTGTTGGAAGAAAGCAAGAAGCCTCTACAAAAGGTGAAAAAGCAAAAACGGCTAAAATAGATGATGGAAGAAACTTTGAAAATTGACCAGAAACACAGAGAAGCTAAAGCCAGAGGAGAAAGAAAGACAATCACAGAACTCAGAGATTTCCAACATGCAGCAAGACAGGACAAGGAAAAGTACTACACTGACGCATGCAAGGAAATTGAAGTAGAAACTATTAGAGGAAGAACAAGACTGGCTTTCCTAAAGCTATGAGAGTTAAAGAAAAAGTTCCAGCCTCGAATTGGAATGTTACAAGATGCTCAATGTTCTATGCTGAATGATGCTGAGAAGATCAAGAAAAGGTGGAAGGAATATATAGAGTTTTTATATGATAAAGATCAAGTGGACCAACAGCCGTTTCAACCTGTACCTTATGATCTGGAACCATTGGTGATGAAAGAAGAAGTCAAAGCAGCATTGAAAGCCTTTTCAATGAACAAAGCACCAGGCATTGATGGCATTCCCATAGAAGTATTACAGCAATCTGATGCAGCTGTTACCATACTTACAAGGCTCTGCCAGGAAATTTGGAAGACAACATCATGGCCAACTGATTGGAAAAGATCTGTGTTTATACCAATACTAAAGAAAGGTTATCCAACTGACAGTGGAAATTATTGCTCTGATCCTGCATGCCAGCAAGATTCTATTGAAGATTATTCAACAGAAACTGCAACCATACATGGAAGAAGAACTACCTGAAGTGCAAGCAAGGTTCAGGAAAGGGCGATGAACGAGATACAACATCGTGGATGTGAGATGGATCCTTGAAAAGACTAAAGAATACGAAAAGGATATCTATTTGTGCTTTATTGACTACAGCAAGGCTTTTGACTGTGTAAACCATGAGAAACTCGTACTTTGGACACATCATGCGAAGAGTGAGATCATTAGAAAAAGACATCATGCTTGGCAAGATACTGTAGAAGGTCAACGCAAAAGAGGAAGGCCAGCAATGAGATGGATCGATACAATAACAGGTGCCAATCTGTTAACAATGAGCCGCCTGACTGACGACCGAATGTCGAAGTCTTGTCATCTGAGCTTCTAAAGAAAGCTTAGGTTAGATCTCCTCAGGTGCTGACTAGTTTGTTCTTCAGGCAGTTCATGGTATACACAGTATTCACTGCCAGCACCATAATTCAAAGGCATCAATTATCTTCCTTTCTATCTTTTTCACTATCCAACTTCCGCATCCATATGACATTACTGAAAATGCCATGGCTTGAACAAGTCAAATCTTTGTATCGAGAGAGACATCTCTGCTTTTGAGAATCTTGTCTAAACGCGCCATAGCCATTCTGCCAAGAGCAATGCATCATCAGATTCCTTGATCTTGAGAAGCAAATGTTTCAAATTGTCTTCACTTTCAGCCAGTAATGTGATATCATCAGCATATTGAAGGTTGTTAATGAGTCTTCCATCAATCTTCACACCTCGGTGGTCTTCATGCAGTCCTGCTTCTCTGATGATTTGTTCTGCATATAAATTAAATAAGTAGGGGGAAAGTATGCAACCTTGTCGTACACTTTTGCTGATTTTAAACCATTCTGTTTCTCCTAGTTCCATTTGAACTGTTGCTTCTTGATCAATGTAAAGGTTGTGCAAGAGAACAATCAGGTGTTCTGATATACCCATTCTTCTTAATGTGGCCCAGAGTTTCTCATGGTTTACATATTCAAAAGCCCTGCTGTAGTTAATAAAACACATATGGATATCCTTTTGGTATTCTTTTGTCTTTTCAAGGATCCATCTCACATCCGCAATGTCGTCTCTCGTTCCTCGCCCTTTCCTGAACTCTACTTACACTTCAGGCAGTTCCCGTTGCAGGTATGGTTGTAGTCTCTGCTGATCTTGAGTAGAATGTTGCTGGCATGTAGGATCAGAGCAATTGTGCAATAATTTCCAGAGTTAGTCGGGTCATCTTTCTTCAGTAGTGGTATAAACACAGATCTTTTCCAGTCAGTTGGCCATGAATTTATTTATTTTTATTTAACAATTCTTATATACCGCACTATTTCTCATCAGTGCGGTTTACATTGAAACAATAAACACTTGGACATACAAATAGTCCTACTTTTACAGAAAACAGGGATTTGAACATGGATTAACTGGGGAAACTATATACATTTGAGATTTAGCTACAAGTAATTAACAGGTTGGGCTCATAACAAGGTTTTGCTGCCAAGTTTAGTTTACAGCGTGTTTGTACTCTGTTGGTAAAGAAGAGTTAGAGAGCTGTAATGTCGTATGGGGTAGAGTTAGGTTGTAGTTTTATTGTGGATGTGATTTCAATTGCCACATATGAGTGTGTGTGTGGGTGGGGGGGGGGGGATCCCCGGGCTGAGTAAAGTGCATGAGGAACAGGTGATGTTTGATGGCTTTTCTAAACTGCTTGAGGTCTTTGATTGCTCTTATGTTAGAAGGGAGTTTGTTCCAACATCTAGGGGCATAGCTTGTGAATGCCCTATTGATGGTTGATTGGTTAAGTTTTATAGATTCGTTTGGTATGACTAGAGTGTTTTCAGCAGGTGTTCTTCTGGATCTGTTATTGGGGGTATGAGTGAGTAGATGAACAATTGAGGAGGGTGATGTCTTATTGAATGCTTTAAAGGTAATGAGGAGGGTTTTGTATAAGATTCTGCAGTTTATTGGGAGCCAATGAAGCTCTTTCAATATAGGTGAAATGTGGTCCTTACTGGATGCTCCGCACAGAACACGGGCCGCTGCATTCATGGCTAACTGCAGTGGGTTGAGTGTATTCTTTGGGAGTCCAAATTTGTCTTCCAAATTTCCTAGCAGAGCCTTGCAAGTATGGTAACAGCTTCATCCGATTGCTATAATACTTCAATGGGAATGCCATCAATGCCCGGTGCTATGTTCTTTGATAAGGCGTTCAATGCTGCTTCGACTTCTTCTTTCATCACCAATCATATGGTATAGGTTGAAACGGCTGTTGGTCCACTTGATCTTTATGGTATGATAGAGGTCTATAAAATGGGTAAATGTAGATTGGTTGTTTACTCTTTCAAACAGTAGAAATGCTAGGAGACACGCAATGAAGCTACAATGTAGCACATTTGAGACTAATCGGAGAAAATATTTTTTTCACTCAATGTGTAATCAAACTCTGGAATTTGTTACCAGAGGATGTAGTAAAGACTGTTAGTGTAGTTGGATTTAAAAGGTTTGGAAAAGATCCATAAACCACTATTAAAGAGGACTGGGGAAATCCACTGATGAACAAGCAGAATGGAATCTGGATACCTTTTGGAAACCTGACAGGTACTTGTGACCTGGATTGGCCACTATTGGAAACAGGATAATGGGCTTGGTGGACCCTTGGTTTGACCCAGTATGGCATATCTTATGTTATGTTGTGTTTGGTGATTGCAAAATATTCCCAGGCTATATAATTTAAAAAAAACAAACTTTACAATGATGTTTATATGCAGCAAAAATTGTAGCAGTTTAATTATCTAGCTTGGGAATCTAATTTAAAACACATTGATTTCTGATACTGCACGATGGATTGGCATGGTATTTAATGTAGATATATAATATCCTGCAAAAGACAAAGGAGATGCAAGGGGGCCACATACCAAAGAGCAAAAACAAAAAAGAAAGAATCACAAAGCAGTTTATAACACCAAAATAAAATTATTATAACTAATTTTATTTTGGCATTTTAAACTGTGTTGTGATTCTTAATTTTTCTTTTTGAAAACATATGCTGCATCCAAAGAAACCTCTCCCAACAAGGAGTTCAAAGCAGAACTAGGACATTTTCCACACAGCTGAACATACCAAAAATAATTTTGATTCTGGTGTCATCTCAGTAAAAGCAATATAAGCCCTCACTAGTACTGGACATAATGTGAAGTTATATTAAACCTTACAAAAATTACTCAGGACCTATAGAGTAAATTTACCATACCACAACAGCATCAACTTCCAAAACTCACACAAGGGGTCTATCCAGAGAACAGCAGCACCGTAAATAGAACATCCATATAACTAATTGAGAAAACCAAATAAGTGTGATTACTACTAATCCCTACACAGAAACTCCATGCTAACAGAATACCTGGCCTTGGTCACAAAATAAGAATATAAATAGATCCTAACTAATTAAGGAATAAATTACTACAAACTAAAAATAGACACTTGTAGACAAAAATTAAACTGAAACCCAAAGAAGCCAGACTCTGCATCAGTGACGTAGCCAAGAGCGATTCTTTTGGTGCGGCTGGATTTAACATTGGTGGGCACAAAGCAATTCAAATGTTGACACTGTCTCCAGTTATTCTTTCATTCAACTGTTCTGCTGCAGCTGGCTGGGTGGACCAATACCAGAGTGGAGGAGCTATGGCCCACCCGAGTCCACTCTTTGCTATACTCCTGACATGTAGTACAAAACCAGGGAAATAGAAAGACTGACATATTCCAATCATTACATTTGAAAATTAAATTAATTTTTCTACCTTTATTGAAAGGACATTTTATTTTTTAATCATGCTGATCTCAGTCTCTAGTTTCTCCTTTTCTTAACTCGCTTTCTAGGGTCTTCAGCTTATCTGCCACTTTATTATCTTACATCTCTGGCATTTATCTTTTCCTTTCATCTTTCTTCCATTTACTTTTCTCTCTCTCTATCAACTCAGACTTTACACCTTCTTCTTACCATGCAGTTCTCTATCCCCCCTCATTACTGCATCTACCACTTTTCAACCCTTAACACAATCCTCTCATTCCCCATCTCCCTCTCTTTCCTCATTCTTTAACTCGCCCCTCTCTTCCTCCCACATGTCCAGCATCTCTCCCCTGTACACTGTCTCCCTTCTCTCTCTTTTCCATCAGAGCCTTACCCCCTTTTTCTTACCCTGCCCCACCATTCCCCCTCTCCTTATTCCTCCTGTGTCCAATATCTCCCCTCTGCTTCTCCCCACACACCATGCCCAGCATTTTAGATCTTCTTTCTTTCACGCTGCTCTCTCTTTCCCTCCCGGGTCCACCATCTTTTCTTTTTCTCTATCCCTCCCCATGTCCACCAAGTCTCCTCGCTCCCTCCCCATGTTCACCATCTCTCCTCTCTCTCTATCCCTCCCCGTGCTCACCATTTCTCCTCTCTCTACCCCTCCCTATGTCCATCATTTCTCCTCTCAAGTCCATCTTTCTTATCCCTCTCTGTGTCCACCATCTCTCCCCCCCCTATGCCCAGCCTCTCTCCTCTCTCTCCCTCTGTTTCAGCATCTCTTTCTCCTCTCACAGTCCAGCATCTGTCCTCTCTTATACCCCAATGACCAGTATCTGTCCTTTCACTCCATCTCTCCCCATGCCCATCTGCCCTCCATGCCCCCTTGTCCACCATCTGCCCTTTCTGCCTATCCCAATCATGCTCAGCATCTGTCCTCCATGCCTCCATGTCCAGCATCTGCCCTTTCTTCCCAATCCCCCCCCCCCCCGATGTCCAGAATCTGGCCTCCATGTCCCCATGTCCACCATCTGTCCTTTCCTATTCTCCCCCAAGCCTCGCATCTTCCCTTTCTCCCCTATTCCCTCCATGTTCAGTAGCTGCCTTCCATGCCCCCATACCCATCATCTACCCTTTCTCCCCTATCCCCCATACCCAGCATCTGCCCTCTCTCCCCATTCCCCCCCCCACTCAAGTCCAGCATCTGTCCCTTCTCCCCATGCCCAGCATCTGCACTCCATGCCCCCATATCCATCATATGCCCTTACTTCCCTATCTCCCCCATGTCCCCATGTCTAGCATCTGCCCTTTCTCCCCTTATCTTTTCCACATGCCCGGCATCTTCATTCAAGCCCCCTGGTCCAGCATCTGCCATTTCTCCCCTATTTATTCCTCCCATGCCCAACATCTGCCCTTCCCCTCAAGTCCAGCTTCTGCCCTCTATGCCCCCATGTCCAGCATCTGTCCATTCTCCCCTATCTCCCCCCATGCAAGCATCTTCCCTCCATGCTTCCATGGAGGGGATATGCCATGAAAATACTAAGTAGTACATTTAGAACAAACGGGATAAAATGATTCGTTTTTTACTCAACACATAATAAAGCTCTGGAAGTCAATGCCAGAAAACGTGGAAAAAGAAGCTAGCATAGCTAAGTTTAAAGAACATTGGACAAGTTCCTGTTGGAAAAGTCCATAAACCATTATTAAGACAGACTTGGAGAAAGCCACTGCTTATACCTGTGGGTAAGCAACATGGAATCTGGCTAAGGATCCTGCAAGGTATTTGTAACTTGGATTTGCCGCAGCCGGAAATCGGATGGCATTCTTAACCTTTTTTTGTGCACAAGACACTGATTTAACATTAGGTCATGCATAAAAGTATGCATGTTTCAAGTAGGCATGCTTAGAGAATGCATTTGGGCAGGGCCTGGATGGAGTCACGATTTACACGCTAACATTTACACCTGCTCCCAAGAAGACCTAAATGCCAGTGCCAACAATCTAGGTGTTAATTCTGCATGACTTTTGTTAGTATTTTATAAAAACACATAGGTGTCACTGAGTTTTTATAAAACAGGGTAACAATAGGCACCTTCTCCACCTCTAGACCTAGGTGTCCTGTTATAAAATTACCCTCCACAGATGCTCACTATGTTCCATAGTGTACTATGTTTTTATAAGTTGAAATATATATACTATAAACAAAAATTGACACATATGAGGCACCACATTTTGTGAAAATTAATGACAAAATGATTTCATTTTGTAGACTGCTGAATTTGTAGAAATATTTGGTTGAACCATCTCATTCTTCTATGCACAAGAAAAAGATTTAGCATTTATTCAATCACTGTAAAGGATTTACAGGAGAACCCCAGTCCTCCTTAAAAGATGAGAGCCCAGCCACCTTAAGAGAAGCAGAGCTGGGGAACCTGGGAAGATGGGAGGGGCCAATTAAGCAGTAAATCCCAGACCCAGAGTGATGAAGAAAAGAAGCCCAGACAGAAAGACCTAATGAATTTGCGGACAGCATTTATGTACATTTACACACACTGTTTTGTTGAAGCAAATAAACATGAACCTGGGCTTGGCTGGATGTATTTTGTCCACAAATCTCACCACAGGCCTGGAACTCTGACCGTTCACATATGCTAAACTGTAATCACATCCATAACGAGCTTGAAATATGCATGTATACACACGTAAAAGGCCTCATAAAATTGTCACATGTAAAAGTATGCATAGCACAATTAGGCACACAGTTGTACATGAATTTAGAGTAGCTATGTTCAGGGGAGGAGTTTGGCTGAACTGTGGGCGGATGCATGATTTGCACATGTTCTTAACATACTAACATTTACGTTTGTTCCTGTGGCTTTAATCTAGTCACAATTTCTGCCAGTTTACCCCTAGTATTTTGTACTTCAATCTATGCTGCAGGTGAATCAGTCACCTCCACTAATTGAAATGTAAGAAAACGTAAAGGACTGACAGTCTTTAGAACGGTATTGTTTCCAGGTCATTGCTTTAACCACGCCTCCAGTGTTTGAAAATTGGATCCAGATTAATTGCTTGGTTTGCACTGACAGAACAGCATATAAAGGGAAATAACTCTGCCTACTGAACAGAATCCAGTACCTATTTTCCGAATGAGAGCAGCATGGCTATTACGTGAGATAACTGAAAAGATGCAGCAATTCTGAGCATTTGCTGCAATATATTAAACCTGAATCTACAATAAGAAGTCACTTATTGCCCTACCAGCCTAGAAAGCTCAGGGGACAGAGCAGCATTTGATGCAGGGTCATGGAGAAGGAGAAGAGAGAGATAAAGTGCCCTAATTAAGGAAGAAGAAAGCAGCCTGATCAGGATTGGGAAGGATGAGAAGAAAGCAATCTGACTGGCGCTGGAGAGGCAGAAGCAATACTATCAGATCACAGCTACAGGAAAGGCAGCGGTCTTTGCATGGCTGGAAAATAAGACACGGTAGTGATCCATGCAGGGCTGGAAAAAAATGAAGAACCGGGAACAAGATTCAGGATTGACGATTTTCAAAGCTTTGTATGCAGGTAAACAATTATTTACCCATGTAAACAGCCTTGTAGAAAACTACACTGTTGGTACAGGGGTACTGCTACCAGTGTCGAAAAAGAGCAAGAGAGGAAAAGGACCCCTGTGGTTTTCCAATGAAAATCTATGCAGGTATTTAAGTTCTCCTGATTTTCAATGGGAAACCTAGGGGTATGTTTACTAAACCACGTTAGGTGCCAAACATTTTTAGAATTCTGAAAATAGAAAAAATGTATCACTCTCTCTAAAGCTTTCTCTGCATCTATAAACATGAAAAAAGAAGTGATACCCTGCCACACCTTCAGCATCTGGACGTTATCTGAATCCTGATGGCCTTGCATAAGGACTGACTGATCCTTATGCACGATGATGGTAATTTTGTAAGGGAGCACCAAGTTTCAGAAGGCAAGTAGCTGGATACTTAGGTATTATTTTATACAGACACCTAGGCGCTTAGATGTCTTTATAAAATACTAAAGTGGCAGAAATCACGCCTTGAATGAAAGTGATCAACCATCCTGTATTATACAGGACAGTCCCGTATTTTAAGGATTTGTCCATGGAATCGTATGGGACAACTAAATGTCCTCTATTTTAAAACACATGTCCTTCTCCTCCACATTTATACCAGCAGACGTCTCCACTCCAGCTGAAATTTTCAAAGGGAAACTCTATTTATATAAGATTATTTCCATCAGAGACATAGAAACACATACATATGCATGCACTCTGTTGTACTTCAGTCGTACACACATGCACATGCATTTGTCCACCCTCACCCCCCAAATCAAGTACACACCTGCACACTAGCACTTTTCAAAGACAAAGAAGCACACCACCTGCAGTCCGAAGAACACACAAACCGTGTTCTCACACTTTACCCCATTCCTCTTACATTTCTACTCTTTCTCAGCAACCCCACTCACTCCTACCAAGAAATCCACTTATTCCACTGACTTTCTCCCAGAGCCTGTGCAGAAAATCAGCCCAGCCTTCCTGTGACTAGTGCAGCTTTTCCATTGGCTGGAACCTACAACTTACTCTGCACAGTGCAGGGGGAGCACTGGCGAGCTGAAGAGCTAAACTTAAAAAAAAAATAAAATAAAATAAAATAAATAAATAAATAAAAAATACCCAGACAATTTAGACATTGTTCTGACTAAGACAGCTACACTACGAAATTGTAGAATCCTAAAATAATTTAGATGGTTGGCAATCCTAAATTCCTGAGTCCTCAGCACATCCGACAAATCTGGCTCTGCTTCCTCCCCAGGGCTCAGGCAACCATCAGTCAGACAAAGCCAGTCAATAGGCTGCAGCAGACACAGCCAGCCAATAGGGAGCAGGGCGAGGTGGGAGCAGTAGTTAGGATACAGAATGTATTTTATGTTTGCCAAGTTCCAGTGCTCCAACTGAAAGGTGCTTTTCAATCATGAATAAAGTGTGGTCTACAGAAAAAACCCAACTGCATGTAGAGACTCTCAAATGTTTAATGATTGCAAAGTACAATTTTGAGTTGGGTTGCCCAGCATTTTTTAATTATCTTAGTGGAAATGTTGCTATTTTGAAGAAAATTCACTCTGTAGAGAAGTACAAAAAGTAGGCCTGATTGGTACATTTGTAAGAAAAGTAATAAACCTAGCCTACTGATTAAAATTTTGAGTTCAATTAAAATTGTAATTATAAACATATTTTTTATTTTCCTTAACTTTGAACCCCCCCCCCCACACCTGATTGAGTGTCCCGTATTTGAACTTAGAAGAGATGGTCAGGTTACTTGAATACAGGTGTGGACATTTACACCTGTTCCATTCATCACTCACTGCCTCGTGATCCTGCTTTTGGTCTTGAAACCACTCTCAAAGCTCTTCTCACATTACACAGGTACACTAAAAATTTTTTTTTTTAAACTGCCTCTAATGTTTCGATTGATTTTTACGTTTTTTGGTGCGCTGAATCTAAATCTGGTAACCAATTTGCTCCATCACGTACAGATTTTTTGCTACATTGGGTTAGCAGTTTGAGGTGAACGTTTCAGATTGAGTGCGATCGAGATAAAAGTTTCTTGGATGAATTCTTTATACTAATTGTTTAGTAGTTATTCAAATAAGAATAAAGAAAATTGTAACAAGGCAGCACATAAGAATAGAGTAATGTCAACAAAACACACTGTGATGGTAGCAAAATTGTCTGCACTTAAAACAGCCACATACATGTGCACAAACATTGAGCATATAAGAGCGAGGTTAGACACAAAGCAAAGCAAAGAAATGTGCAAAAAATGTTGTACAGGTATGTATGTAAGAATAGAAAACGCAAACCGCACCATTGCAATACATGAAGACAAACACCCGATGGTGTGAAAATAAAATTCTAATAAATGAGATCCGACACTGTGGTAATAACTAGCAAATTTTTATTTCAAAGTTTAGTAAAAAACACAATATTTGTCAACACAGTTTAGATTTTAAAGTCATTCTTGGGTCAATCAATCTCCTGGTGGGCCCGTTTCTTCTTCCCCCGAATGCTTCTCTTGGTGCGCTGCTTGGCGTATTTTTCATCTGGGGTTTCCCGCAGCAGCAACCAGCAGAAATCAGCCATCATAGTGGTGTTCCATCTTCCTTGGTACCTTCTCTCTGCGTCCTTGATGTCCTGGTGAAACCTTTCACCTTGTTCTTCACTGTACGCCCCCACGTTTTCGGGAAAGTAGTTCACATGGGAGTGCAAGAAATGGACTTTCAGGCTCATGTTACAGCCTTGTTCTTTGAAGGCATTGAGCATCCTGGCAACAATATCCTTATAGTTCTCATCCCGCCTGTTCCCCAAGAATTTGAGAACAACATCCTTGAAGGAATCCCAGGCTTCTTTTTCCTTCTCAGACATCGTTTCAGCGAATGCTCCATCTGAAATGAGTTTCCTTATATCAGGGCCAACAAACACTCCTTCCTTTAGCTTTGCTTCAGAAAGTCGGGGGAACTTTGAGCAAAGGTACCGAAAGCACTCACCATCTTTTGGAAGGGACTTGATGAATTGCTTAATGAGACCCAACTTAATGTGGAGAGGTGGTAATAGAATTTTATCATGAGGTACCAAGCTCTCATGAAGAACATTTTTCTCAACGGGTCTCAAATACTCCCGAATTGGCCAGTCTTTTTTCCCCCAGTGTAGGTCGCGGGCCCGGCTATCCCACAAGCAAAGGAAGCAGGGATATTTGGTGAAACCGGATTGCTGCCCTAATAGCATGGATTGACTTTTAAAGTCACCACAAATCATCCACTTATGCTCATCATAACGAATCTTCTGAAGAATCAGGGCCAAATTCTCGTATTTTTCTTGGAGAATAACAGAGTGAGCAATAGGAACTGAAGCGAATGTGTTGCCATTATGAAGAAGAACACCTTTTATACTGTCTTTTGACGAATCAATGAACAGCCACCATTCAGCAGGATCATACTTGAGTTTAAACTTTTCCATCACTCCGTATATATCGTTGCAAAATACCAAATCTTCCTCTTTGCTGAAATACTTCAAAAATTGTGTCTCGCGGTTGCGGTACCAATAAAAAGTTGTTCCTGGTGACAATAGATTTTTCTGTTTAAGCCGAGAACCTAGCAGTTGGGCAGCATCTTTTGGGAGTCCTAAATCCCGGACTAAATCATTCAATTCAGCTTGAGAGAAAAGTTCAGGTTTCGGATCTGGTTCAGTTTCAAACTCGGAAGTACTGGACTCATCGGGAAAAGCCATCTGATGAGTCTCATCATGATCAGAACCGTCCACACAAATATGATCCAAAGATTTTGGTGGTTCAGGCACAGGTACTTCGTTGCTATGAGGCATAGGCCTAATTGCTGAGGGAAGGTTGGGGTAACTTATTACGTTCTTATTTTTTTAAGTTGTATCCCTTCACAATGCAAGAGCAAAAATAGCAGTCACTGCTGTGGTCTCTTTGTTCACGCCACATCATAGGTATTCCGAAACGAAATGCTTGTTTTTTACCTTTCATCCATAAGCGTAGATCTTCCTCACATGTCTTGCACACTTTGTGAGGAGCCCACGGTTTGTCTTGATCGCCTAACTTCAAACCGAAATAGGCGAAATATACTTTTTTAATAAATGCAGAAATGTTCCTCTGCCGCTTTTTCACGGTATATTCCCCACAAATAAAACAAAAACTGTCCGGAGAGTTTACACAACCTCTGGCTCTGTGAGCCATCACAAATACACAGCACTGCAAACTACAACTGTAGTGAACCACTTCGGAATAAAGCTGGATTACGACTGAGCAAACAAAAGGTAATAATGAACTTGCAAGAAACTGAAATTTGACAGGAACGTTCATGTCGCAACCACCGTGTTTGAGCGAGCGAACAAGGCGAGGCGAACAGGAAAGAACATGCGCCAGCGCGAGTACTGGATTTAGCCCCCCGCCTCCCAATTGTCCTGTTAATGTATAAAATGAATACAAAACACTCTAAAATATCATGAGGGAGTGTTTCTAGTTAGTTAACCATTACAACCTCTATTTTGGGCCAAGAAAATAAACTGCAGTCGGCTAAAAAGAAATTATGTGAACATTCCTTATATGGGTAAGAAATCTAATTTTGCAAGAAAACGTGACGTGATGGAACATTTTGGCTATTTTTCCTGGATTCAGCACCCCAAAATCTATAGGAATCAGTTGCAAAACTGGAGGCAGTTTTTTGGTAGTGTACCTGTGTTACCCATCTCCCTAATCAGAGATTTCTCCTTGTCAGCATTGCTCTCCACATGCTCACCTGCTGTGATGTTCTCGAGATTCCTCAAGGTGGTGCCTCCATCTGGATAAGCAAAATCTTTTAAATCACACTGAATATATTCACTAGAATTTCTAGTTACTAAGAGTTGGACCAGGAGCTGCTTAACTCCCCAAGTAGCACCGTTGCCTTTGTTCAATGCTTAGACAGTCATGGGGCCCTCTGGGTTAGGCAGCCATCTTCAACAGAGATGTCCTTCCTCGGCAGGTCCTTTTAATTGAAAAATTGCACCCATCGGGGGTAATTTTATAAGCAATTTGAGCCTGAAGAGGAGAATTTTGTAGGTGCTTATAGAATTGCCCCAGTGTATAAAAGTAGATGCATAGGAAACCCGGTGCCTACTTTTACACGATATGGAAGTAGTTTTACAAAGGATATTTTATTGCATGCACTCCACGCGTGTATCCACATAGTTTATAAAATATGCATGTAAACCACAACTCTCACTCCCCTCTGATCTTTATGTTTGCCTTTTTTTGATATACCGCATTTATATCAACAAGCAAAGCAGTTTACAAAACTAAAACTAAAAATAACATGAAATAAGAAACTCCAGTCTAACAAATTATACCCCTACGAATTTCTACACATAGATCAAGCAAAAGCATGAACGCCAAATTTGCGTGTAATAGGCCAACATGCATGCATGAAATGTGGTTTATAATATTACCCCATGCATACAAGTATGTGTTATGACAAAAAAGCATGTACTTGTACGGGAGTAGAGTTTGGTTGGCGCATGGGCAGCATCACAATTTAGGTGTGGACTTTATAAAATGCACACATACATCAACACCTGCTCTCAAGCTGATTGATATGAATGTGGTTTCATTACAGTCACACTTGCTGCACGATTTGTGCTAGTATTTTATTAAGACATGTGGAGCCTGATTCACAAAGGGGGCCCGAGCAAGACGAGACCATTAGGATCTGATTCTGGACCGTGGGAACAAAACGTTCTGTGTTGCACAGAATTGGGCCCGTGGATGGCCCAGTGTGCCCCTGCCACCTGCGGGAATGTACTCCCTGCAGGCACACCCGACTCCTGCGGCTTAGGCCCCCCTCTTCCCTGCTGCCCAACCAATGGCTGGCCTGCCAGGGCCTGGATTAGGTCCCCCCCGGCACCCGGGGAAGGATCCCCGAGCCTAATCACCAGGTCAGTGCTGCTTATTTCACCTTTGAGGTGGAATAAGCAGCATATCCTCTTTGACCCGGCAGGACATACAGGGCTGTGACTTGGATTGTCCCTGTACGTCCTGCCAGGCTGGTTGACTCCCACTCCACCAAGATGGCCCCCCCCCCCACTGCTCAGGATGTACGGGGAGAGCCGGAGGGGGAATCAGGCCTGCACATCCCACTGGGACGTGAAGCCCGCAACCCATGTCTCAGAATCGCGCCCATAGTCTATGTGTCTTTATAAAACAGGCTCAAAATAGGCACCCTGGAACACTTCACACATAGTCTACCTGCTAAAAAATTACTATCTGCAGGCCTACTTTTCACATGCTTATGTTGCCATTTGTTTTTACAAAAGCCCTTAAATTACTATCTGCAGGCCTACTTTTCACATGCTTATGTTGCCATTTGTTTTTACAAAAGCCCTTAAATTACTATCTGCAGGCCTACTTTTAACATGCTTATGTTGCCATTTGTTTTTACAAAAGCCCTTTTCTGGGTATATAAGAGGTTTTACGTGTGGAAATAGCTTTATTAAATTACAACCCCTCCACATGATGGGCAGTTTTCACATAATCCTTTTATGCATGAAATAGACATGACAAAGATACATGGCTTTTGAAAACTGCCCTCTGTGTGATTCTCAAAAATGCATATTTTATATGCATCTTTTTTTTAAATTATTGATGCTGATAGCAAAAGAAAATACATAAACAATAAATCAACATCATTCAAAAAGAGATCACAAAATTAAAAAGAAAAAACATAAAATGAACACAATGGACAATTCCAAGGAAATACATACTATGACAAACTATAATTACCAAACAATATATGCACTATGAGTAGAGGGCGCGGGCAGGGTCCCGGCGCCCGGGAGTAACTGGGTGTCCGGCCCTTTGCGGGGCCCCACACCCCCTGCTCGTGCCTTGAGGCAATGGAGGAGGGTGGGGGTGCTTCAAAGCAGTGGTTCGTGGGGACGCCGATGCGTCCTTTAAATTGATTGGGTCCGGCGCGGGCATGCGCAGGGGAGGGTTCGGCGCTGGCATTCTGGTGCTCAGAGCAGCAGCTTCTGAGCGCGTGCAGGGAGCAGAAGAAGAAGTTCTTCTTCTTTTTTCCTTATCGTGGGAGCGGTTTGTGGCGTCGTGTTGGAAGATGGTCGGCTGGGTCAGCGGCTGCGTGAGGTGGTGATTCCTGTGACGGGGAGAGCGGCGAGTTAGTGGTTTGAGCCAGCGGCCAGGCTTCGATGTGGCAGTCCGGAGGAGCACGTGTGGATCGCAGTACTGTAGGCGAGTGTGCCGTTGCGGGGGTTAAAAAAAAAAAATTAATAAATAAAATAATCGGGCTGTGAAGACCAACGCAGGGCTCATACTCCACTATAATAGGGCAGTTTAAGGTGGTGGAGGGATGCCTGCAGGGGGTGGTTGTGGGGGTCATGGGTGGGGGTCTGTCAGGGCAAGGGGGAGCAGGTCAGTTGGGGGTGTTGCAGGGCGGGGGGGGGGAGCGGGGTCAAAGGGGGGGTCGGGCCAGCCTTTCTGGGAGCCCTGCCAGAGGGACTGGTGGGCCCAGGGACAGCAGTACAGCGGGGGGGGGGGGGCATGGTAGGTCTGGGCAGGCTGCTGGTAGGACGGGGGGTGTGTGTGCGAGCGAGGGAACAGGGTCATGGGGCCAGGTCAAGGAGGGGGGCTGCTCGGGGTGCAGCGACAGCATTGCCGGGGGAGGATGGTGGACAGTGTGTTTCCCAGGCGGAGGTGCAGGCCACCAGTGAAGGGGGTGGGGGGCTGGGATCTCCAGTGTCGGCAGAGAGCAGCAGGACTGCAGGTGCTGTGTCTAGCGCGAGTCCGTTGGTGGCGACTGGGGCTGCGGGGAGTGCTGGCTCGTCGTGGTTTGGACCGGGGGGTGTGCAAGGTTATGGCTGGAATGGGCAGCAAAGTGCATGGGATCAGTGGTTGCGGGGTGGTCAGGGTCCGTCTGGGGCTGATTGGGTGTGGGGCATGGCAGCCAGCGTGGTCTGGGGGGTTTTCTCCTGCCCCTTTTCCTTTTGTGTCCCCGCAGGTGCCGTGGATGGCCTATGATGCTGTTGGGCGGCGGCGGGTGACGGTTGAAGTTCGCGCTGCTGAAACATCGCAAGAGAGTGCGACTGGAGGAGAGGAGCAGGTGGTGACAGAGCAGCGGTCGATGGGGGCTTTGGTGCCGGCGTCGATGCCTCTGGTAGCAGCGGAGGTTGGGAACTCTGCAGTTCATGGTGAGTTACAAGGTGAAAGGGGGGGAGAGGGGAGTGGGGAGCGGGTGCTTCGGTCAGGTAAAGCCAGCAAGAAAAGGAAGCATATGTGTAGGCAAAGGAGGAGTTCCGAGTCGTCATCCTCCTCATCATCAAGCTCGTCGTCGTCCTCCGGGCTGTGTGGGGATAGGGCGGCTGTTGCGAACGATGGAGTGGGAGCGGCGAGTGGGGTGCCGGGGGGACCTTCAAATGTTACGGCGCTATCGGAGTTGTGGGAAGGGGTGCCGCAGAAGTTGAGACGTCACATTAGGAAACGGAAATACCTTGACATATTTTGTCTGCTGGAGGGTCATAAGCGTTCAGGGGGAGAGTAGGAAGAAGCAGAAGGAAGATGAGAAGGCCGGCAGGGTACGGAGGGTGGCTAGGACAGTGGTTAATTGGGTACGGGCTTTTTTGTGGTTGGCTAGTGTATGGGGGCAGCATTACCCTGAGCAGCAGGGTATGCTGCTTGCCTATGCGGATTCAATATTGGAAGCCTCGCAGACGCACGAGGGGTGGGCGTGGCTTAATTACGATGAAAAATTTAGAGACAAGATGAAAGAGAATAAGTCGTTAACGTGGGGGACGCAGGATATAACCCTGTGGCTCACCCAGATGTCAGTTAGGGCGGCGCCCGTGGGTGCATGGGGAAAGGTTGGGGCTGGTTTGAATGCCGGCAGGAGTCGTTCCTTTCGAGGCGGCGGGGTTGCCTCTCCGGTTGGACGGCCCCGGGGGGGAGGGGATGTCTGCTAGCGATTTAATAGGACTTCCTTCCCGTTCCCCGATTGCAAATTCTGCCTTGTGTGCTCTGCCTGTGGCGGGGGGCATTCGGCAGCAAAATGTCTTAAGAAAAGTGCGGTCGTGCCCTCCTTGTCGGCTGGTAAGTAAAGGGGAAGTTTGGGAGGTGGCACCTATGCCTATAAAGGTCGAGGTGTTGCGAGAGTGGCTGCAATTTTACCCCAAGAAGAAGGTTGGAAAAATATTATTGTTGGGTTTTCAAAAGGGTTTTGTGATTTCGGTTCATGGTGTTCTTGTGGGCTTGGCCGCCAGGAACTCCCCGTTGGTGCGGAGGTTTGCTAGGGTAGCCCGTGAGACGTTATTGGTTGAGTTGGAGTCGGATAGGGTAGCGTGGCCTTTCGAGCACCCACCTTCTCGGAATTTCGTGGTATCCCCGATTGGTATCATACCAAAAAAGGAACCGGGAAAGTTTAGGATGATACACAATCTTTCCTGTCCAGGTGGGGCTTCTGTGAACGATCACATCCCGCGGAGGTTGTGTATGGTTCGGTATGCATCTTTCGATCGAGCTGCGGAGTTAGTCCGAAAGGCGGGGGCGGGTGCCCTGATTGCAAAGGTCGATATTGAGTCGGCGTTTCGCTTGTTGCCAGTGCATCCGGTGTCCTTTTGCTTGTTGGGCTTTCGGTTAGACAGTGCATTTTATTTCGACAAGTGCATGCCGATGGGTTGTGCGGTGTCTTGCGCGTACTTTGAAAAATTTAGTACTTTCCTCCATTGGGCGTTGTCGTGGCAGGTGGGCAGGTCCGAGGTGGTACATTACCTTGACGATTTTTTGTTTGTGGGTGCCGCGCACTCGACGGCTTGTGCGGAGCTCATAGAGGGGTTTGTCCAGCTGGCCGGGGAGTTGGGGGTGCCCTTGGTGGCCGGCAAGACGGAGGGCCCGTCTTCAAAACTCACTTTCTTGGGGGTGGAGTTGGACTCAGACTAGATGGTTGCGCGTTTGCCTCAAGAGAAAGTGGTGAGGTTGCGGGTGTTGGTTGCCAATGTACTAGCGTCCTCCAAGTTAACATTGAAGGAACTGCAGGCCTTGATGGGATCCTTGAACTTTGCTTGTCAGGTGATTCCAATGGGTCGCGTGTTTTTGCAGCAGTTAGCGGGAGCAATGGAGGGGGTGAGGAAGCCGCATCATCGTATACGTATTTCCAGGTTGATGCATGAGGATTTGCGAATTTGGGACGTCTTTTTGCAGGATTTTAATGGGACGTCGGTTATTTGGGAAAAGGAGTGTTCAAGTGATGATTTACAGCTCTATACAGATGCGGCTGGGGGAGTGGGTTTGGGTATCTACTTTGGGGGGGCATGGTGCGCTGACCAGTGGCCGGAGGGGTGGCATGAGGTGGGCTTAACAAAGAATATTACTTTTTTGGAGTTGTTCCCGATGCTAGTGGTGTTGGAGTTGTGGCCGGAGAGGGTTCGGAACCGTAGGTTGGTGTGGTGGTGTGATAATGAGGCAGTGGTGAGTGTCGTGAATCATTACACTCCATGTTGTAGGCAGGTTGCGTCACTCATGAGAGGATTAGTGCTATGGTGCCTGCGACTGAATGTGGTTTTAAAGGCTCGGCATATCCCTGGTCATGCTAATTGTATTGCAGATGCCCTTTCCCGTTTGCAGTGGGAGCGATTTCGGCAGTTGGCACCGGAGGCGGACTTGGAGGGGCGTGTGGTCCCTTGGAGCTTGTGGAACGATGGCTGGCTGAGATAAAGGAGCTGCTTCGGTGTTCGGTGGCTGAGAGGACCTGGGATTCTTACCGGCGAGGTTGTGCTACGGTAGTAGAATTTTTGCGGGCGCGGGGATGGTGTGCTGGAGTGGTGGAGGAGCACTTGCTCGGGCAGTACATCGTTAGTGCAAAAGAGAGAGGGGTGTCCAGAGCAGCTGTAAGAGGGCATCTTGCTGGTTTCACATTTTTCATGCGCGCAGTCGGGCTGGTTTCGCCGGGAGGAGACTTCATGGTTCCTAGACTGATGCATGGTTGGGAGCGTCTTAGGCCACCTACTAGGGATCAGCAGTTGCCAATTACGCATGACTTACTCCTGGGGCTCTGTGTGGAAAATCATAGGGTCGTGGAGTCGGGCTACAAAGCCCTACTTTTTCGGGCGGTTTTTACTTTAGCATTTTTTGGGGTGTTTCAGGTTGGGGAATTGGTGGCGAGCTCTGAACGGGCGACTGGGGCGAGTTGTTTGTGGCGGTTACATGTGCAGTTGGTGGGTGAGCACTTAAGGGTATTCCTAGCACGATCCAAAACGGATCAGCGGGGTAGGGGGTCTCTGGGTAGTCTTGAAGGCGATTGGCGGAGCGACCTGTCTGGTGGCTGCGTGAGTATTTGCGGGTGTATCCAGGGGGGGGCGAGTGCGCTGTTTGTGCATTGTGATGCACGTGTTCTAACGGGTTATCAGGTAGCGGCGGTCTTGCGGATGGTGTTGTCGGGCTTAGTAGGGGATGCCAGGCAATATTCGCCTCATTCTTTTAGGTTTGGGGCAGCAACCAGTGCGGCGGAGGCGGGGCTGTCTGGGGGTCAGATACAATGTATTGGTAGATGGAGCTCTAAGGCATTTCAAGGATATGTACGTTTGTAATAAAGGGGGGAAAATGGGGGGGGGGGTGCTATTAATGTGTGATTTTCTTTTGCAGATGGGGGACTTGGAGAAAGAGCGTGTTGGGTGCTTGGTCACTCCTTTGTCTTCTAGACGGGCCAGCAGGCGGCAGAGTGGCCAATCGGGAGCAATCTGGGTTGTGATCCGGCGGTGGTGTCTGTATCATGGCTGGGCGATCGGGGTCTGCGATGGACGCAGATGCTGCCTTTACTCCATCATCATCGGCATCGTCTGCCTCAGCCGGAGATTGTGTTGATCCATTTGGGTGGCAATGACTTGACATCCTAGACCTGCAAGCAGCTGATCAATGCGGCGAAGAGGGATTTTGCGGTGGTCCTGCGTTGGTTTGCAGGGGGGGTGTTGATCTGGTCGGACATTATCCCTAGACCGGCCTGCTGGGGGCAGTGTAGGTGGTCTAGAGGACTGACGAAGATCAATAGGCAAATAGGGCGGTGGGTTTGTGCTTTATTTATTTATTTTCTCTTATATACCGCGCTATTCTGCATCAGCGCGGTTTACATTGAACAAACTGAAATTACATTGAACAGGGCATTATAACTTGGAGATAACTATTTTACAGGGAACATGGGCTATGGAGGGTTAAGTGGCTTGCCCAAGATCACAAGGAGCACCTTTGGGACTAGAAACCCCAGTCCTTCCGGCCCAAGGTTGCTGTCTTCTAGTAGGATTTGAACCCCTGACCTTCCGGCCTGAAGTACCTTGCCCCAACCACTAGGCCACTCCTCCACTCCACTTTAGGGGGTTATCAGGTGCAGCATGCATGGGTGGATGTCAATTGTGCCGGGCTTTATCGGACTGATGGGGTGCATCTCTCTCCGATCGGTATGGACTTACTTTTGAATGACTGGCAGGAAGCTGTCAAGCGGGTGCTGCAGGATCGCTCTCACTGGTCGCAGCTGGAGATGGGGGGGCGGCACAGACTGAGCAGCTTGTCTGTGCCGGTGGCGGGATCCTGGAGGTTTCCGGAGTCCGGAGCCTTTGGCCACTTGGGACGAGGGCGGGGTGCCCACGACCCGGATAAACCTTGGCGGACTTGTGCTACTGATATGGCAGAGTTGGAAAGGGTGAGAGGAGCTTTGCCGGATGCTTGACCCCGGCAGGTGCGGAGGTGAGGTCACCTTGCTAATCGTATGGCTGGTGACGGATCACTCTGCGGGGGGTACGGGGGTGTTGACTATTGTTATGAGTGTTCAATTGCTGGAGTTGTTTAATAAAAGCTGCGACCAGTTGCTTCCAAGGACAGTCTCTGTGTGTTTGTTGTTGGGTTATGGTGGGGGTGAATGGAAAAAGGGGGTGAAGGATGCAGGTGGTGGGTGGTTTGTGGGCACGATTGGGGAGCATCGGGTCCGACTACCCGGTTACAGGACACAAAAATCTACAAGCCAGATTAAGAATTAATTTAACAAACAGAATCCTAAACTTCTGATAAAAAAAACTTTTTTCATTCTCATCCTGAACCAATCCGTGTATGTGTGAAGACAAGAAAGCAGCCAATTAACCACGTTCAGAAAAAATATAACCTTTTCCTTTAAAGATATACTACACTTACAAGGGTATTGGAACACAAACAATACGGCCAGCTCAAAGCAATCTACAAGTAAAAAATTTCTTTCTGTGGTTTTGGGTCTCCCAGGTGAGATCGGGATAGTCTTACTACGTGACCCAAACATTTCCGATCTCACTTGGGAAAAAAAAGATCTTAAAAAGCCAATCCCTATCAGACTCAATCAGTAAGCTTCCAATTAGAGTAGAAAATTCTAAATTATCTGGAAGAAAACAACGGAGTTGATTAAAGAACATAAGATATGCCATACTGGGTCAGACCAAGGTCCATCAACCCCAGTATCCTGTTTCGAACAGTTGCCACTCTAGGTCACAAGTAGCTAGCAATTTCCACAAAAGACACAGGTTACACAATGCTTGTATTGGGGCAAGTGCTGGATAACCCAGGTCCCCTTTGAAAATGGTTTATGGACCTTTTCTCCAGGAATTTGTCCAAATCTTTTTTAAACCCAGCTACACTAACAGCTCTTACTATATCCTTCGGTAATGAATTCCAGAGTTTGATTACACGTTGAATAAAAAAATATTTTCTCTTATTAGTCTTAAATAGATTGCCCTGAATCTACGTTTACACATTCTACTCCATTCATTAATTTATAGACCTCTATCATATCTCCCCTCAGCCATCTCTTTTCCAGGTTGAAGAGCCCTAACCTTATTAGCCTCTCTTCATAAGCCAGATTAATATTAATAAAATACAGTATCTGAAATGCTTGTATGCAAATGCTAGAAGTCTAAACAATAAGATGGGAGAGTTAGAATATATAGCACTAAATGAGGGGTTAGATATGATTGCAATCTCAGAGACATGGTGGAAGGAGGATAACCAGTGGGACAGTGTGATATCTGGATACAAACTATATCGTAATGATAGAACTGATCAAATTGGAGGAGGGGTTGAACTCTATGTTAGGGAGGGCATTGAGTCAGAAAGGATTAAAGTTTTGCAGGATACAAAATTTGCTGTAGAATCTCTATGGATTGAAATTCCTTGTATGAAGGGGAAGGTGATGGCAGTGGGGGTGTACTATCGACCGCCTGGCCAGAATGAACAAATGGATGATGAAATGCTTAAGGAGATCAAGGAAGCTAACAAAAGTTACAGCAGAGTAGTAATAATGGATGATTTCAATTACCCCGGTATCAACTGGGTCAGTGTCACGGCAGGACATGCTAGGGAGATAAAGTTTCTAGATGAAATAAATGACTGCTTCTTGGAGCAGCTAGTTCATGAACCGACCAGAGGGGAAGCATACTGGACTTAGTCCTTAGTGGAACACCAGATCTGGTGCAAGAAATAAGGGTGTTGGGACCACTTGGCAATAGTGATCATAGCATGATCGTGTTTGATTTAATTAGTGGAGGAGGGATAGTAAAGAAATCCACAGTACTACCTTTTAACTTTCGAAAGGGAGACTATGATAAAATGAGGAATATAGTTAAGAAAAAACTAAAAGGAGCGGTTGCATAGGTTAAAGACTTACATCAAGCTTGGGTGTTGTTTAAAAATACTATCCTGGAAGCCCAGACCAGCTGTATTCCACGCATTAAAAAGAGTGGAAGAAAGTCCAAAAAACTGCCAGCATGGTTTAAAGGTGAGGTCAGAGAGGCTGTTGCTGCCAAAAAAAGCATCTTTCAGGAAATGGAAAAAAGAGCCAAACGAAGAAAACTGGAAACAGTACAAGCACTGGCAAGTTAAATGCAAAGCATTGATAAGGCAGGCAAAGCGAGCATTTGAGAAGGAACTTGCTATGGAAGCAAAAACACGAAACAAAGACTTTTTCAAGTACATTCGTAGCAAAAGGCCTGTGAGAGAGTCAATTGGACCATTAAGATGATAGAGGAGTAAAAGGGGCAGTAAAAGGAGACAAGGCTATAGCGGAAAGACTGAATGAATTCTTTGCTTCGGTCTTTACTGAGGAAGATGTAGGGATGTTACCCAAGACTGAAGTGGTATTTAAAGGTGATACTGCAGAGGAATTGAGAGAAATATCGCTACACCGGGAAGATGTATTACAATTATTTGATAAACTGAATAGTAGCAAATCACCTGGACCGGATGGTATACATCCAAGAGTGTTGAAAGAACTGAAATATGAGATTGCAGACCTGCTATTGGTAATCTGTGAACTTTCATTACAATCATCTGTAATACCTGAAGATTGGAGGATCGCCAATGTAACGCCAATTTTTAAAAAGGGTACCAGGGGTGATCCGGGAAATTACAGACTGGTGATCCTGACATCAGTACCGGGGAAAATGGTAGAAATCATCATAAAGAACAAAATTACACAGCATGTAGATAGTCATGGCCTAATGGGAGACAGCCAACATGGCTTTAGACAAGGAAGATCTTGTCTTACTAATCTGATATGTTTTTTTGAAGGTGTGAATAAACAGGTAGACAAAGGTGAGTTGGTTTCAGAAAGCCTTTGACAAGGTCCCTTATCAGAGACTCTTGGCAAAACTAAAAAGTCATGGGATAGGAGGCAGTGTACTATTGTGGATCGGGAACTGGTTAAAAGATAGAAAGCAGAGGGTAGGGCTAAATGGCCAATTTTCCCAATGGAAAAAGGTGACTAGTGGAGTACCCCAGGGATCTGTACTGGGTCCGCTACTTTTTGACATATTCATAAATGACCTGGAAAAGGGAATAAGAGTGAGGTTATCAAATTTTCAGATGACACAAAACTGTTTAAAGTTGTTAAAACTCAAGAGGACTGTGCAAAACTGCAGGAGGATCTGGATAAATTGGAAGACTGGGCATCCAAATGGCAGATGAAATTTAATGTGGACAAGTGCAAAGTTATGCACCTAGGAAAGAACAACCCACACTATGGTTACACGATGCAAGGTTCCACATTGGGAACCACCACCCAGGAAAAGGATTTAGGAGTCATCGTGGATAACATGTTAAAACCCTCCGCCCAGTGTGCAGCAGCGGCCAAGAAAGCAAATAGAATGCTAGGTATCATAAGGAAAGGAATGGAAAATAAAACAAAGGATATTATAATGCCTCTGTATCGTTCCATAGTACGACCGCACCTTGAATACTGTGTGCAATTCTGGTCACCGTATCTTAAAAAGGATATAGCGTTATTAGAAAAGGTTCAGAGAAGAGCCACCAAAATGGTAAAGGGGATGGAAGGCTACTCCTATGAAGAGAGGCTGCAAAGGTTAGGGCTCTTCAACCTGGAAAAGAGAAGGCTGAGGGGAGATATGATAGAGGTCTATAAATTAATGAATGGAGTGGAACGAGTAAACATAGATCAATTGTTTACGCTATCAGAATATAGAAAGACTAAGGGACATGCAATGAAGCTACAGGGTAAACTATTTAAGACAAATAAGAGAAAATATTTTTTCACTCAACGTGTAATCAAACTCTGGAATTTGTTACCGGAGGATGTAGTAAGAGCTGTTAGTGTAGCTGGGTTTAAAAAAGGTTTGAACAAGTTCCTGGAGGAAAGGTCCATAAACCATTATTAAAAAGGGACCCAGGATATCGATGCTTGACCCAATACAAGCATTGTGGAGCCTGTGTCTTTTGGGGATACTGCTAGGTACGTATGACCTAGATTGGCCACTGTTGGAAACAGGATACTGGGCTTGATGGACCTTGGTCTGACCCAGTATGACATATCTTATGTTCTTATGTTCTTATAAGGGTATCCTTCCATCCCTTTACCATGTTGGTGGCTCTTCTCTGTACCTTTTTTAATAACGTTATGTCCTTTTTAAGAAATGGTGACCAGATTTGCACACAATAATATCCTTTGTTTTATTCTCCATTCCTTTCCTTATTTATTTATTTCAGTGCACATATATACCGCTCCTTCCTGAGATCAGGGGCGGTTTACATTAAACTTAACATTGGTGAACATCAAACTAGAGTGGGAGTAAATGTGGAGTAAATATCATGCTTAACTATGTGCAATAAACAGTGAAGTCATTTACTTGCATAGATGGGGAGGGGGCAATGGGAAGAGTAAGATGGTTATATGGGGTGGGGGAAAGGTTGTGTGGTGTGAATGTTGTTGTTTATTCCAAAATACTCTATGAATGGGTGAGTTTTGATGTGTTTTCTGAAATTCTGAAGGTTTTTAATGGCTCTTAGCATGTCGAGGAGAGCATTCCACAATGTGGGGGCTACGTGGGAGAAAGCTCTATTACTGCTGGTTTGATTGGATTTGCGGTAGTCATGTGGGTATTTGATGGTGTTTAGGTGGCAACCTCTTTTGCTTCTAGGTTCAGTGTCTGTGAGAATTAGTATAGAGAGGTGCAAGGAGGAGATATTGTTAACGAGTTTAAAGGTGGTCATTAGTATTTTGTATTTAGTTCTGCTAATGACCGTGAGCCAGTGGAGCATGTATAATATGGGGGTGATATGATCGGAAAGGGGAGCTTTATATATAATCCTGACTGCGACATTTTGAGCTATTTGAAGTTGATTAGTGACTTTTTTAGGTAGTCCTTGGATTAGGTTATTACAAAAGTCAATATGAGGAGTAATCAGTGCCTGTACAACTGAAGTCATAAGGTTCCAGTAAAGATCTCAGATGATGTAGGGTTTGAAGTTTATAAAATATCTTTCTTGTGCTCCGTTTTACTTGGGACATCATACTGAGTGTCTGATCTAATATGATTCCTAAATATTTTACTTCTTTGCTAGTGGGGAAGTCCATTTCTCCAATTGAGAGCTTCATGGGGGGGGGGGGGGTGAATTTTAGATTCCTGGTAGTGTAGAGGACTTCTGTTTTATTGACGTTAATCCGGAGGTTCATAGCTGTTGACCAAGATTGAACTTCTTTGTGTCAGTGGGGACATAGAACATGGTATCATCTGTGTATATATGATATCCTACCTTGAATTTCGTGAAGATGCTACATACTGGTTGAAGATTCAAGTTGAATCTGCTGAGAGAGCAGAGACCTGAGGGATACCTTGTTCTTGTTTAATGCAAGGTGATGTTTCTGAGCCAACTTGCACAATTTGAGTGGGTTTTGGAGGTATGATGTAAACCATTGGAGTGTGGTTCCTGCGATGCCAATGGGTTCCAGTCTTTTGAGTAATATGTGGTGGTTGACACTGTCGAATGCAGAGGCAATGTCAAGGAAGACAAGTTTAAATGCTTGTTTTGGGTTGTCCATTCCACGTAGAAGATTGTCAGTTAGAGTTAATAGGAAGGTTTCTATACCATGGAAGGGGTGGAACCCATATTGGTGTCGGTCAAGGGGGGTATTTAGGTCAATGTGGTCTTGTAGTTGTGTTTGTACAACTTTTTCTATCAGTTTGGCTATGTATGGGATATTTGCTATGGGTCTATATGAGCTAGGGATCATCTTGTCTAGAGAATTGTGTTTTAGTATTGGAGGTATCATGGATTGTTTAAGTTCAGGTGGAATGTAGCCTTGATCAAGGGATTGGTTAGTGGTTAATTATGTGAGGTAGGTAGGGGACTAGTTCTGATTTGGATGCCTTGACCCAGCTAATTGGACATGGATCAAGTAAGGATGTCGTGTTGGTTTTGGTGATTATGCTTATAAGTTGTTTTTGATCTTATAAATGAAATGTGTTCCAGGTGGTGAGGTTTGTGTAAGGTTGAAATGTGGATGTGGGTCCATTCATAGGCCCTTTTTTCAGTTTTTCTGCAAAATTTCTGACGAAGGTATTAGGGCTGATAGGGATGTAATGCATGTCCTGATTGTGGTGTTCTATAAGGGATCTGACTATTTCAAATAGTTCCCTTGGGCGATTGAGGGATTTGTTGAGAATATTTGTATGGTAGTCTTTTTTTCTTTTGAGTATGGCTTCTTTGTATTTCTATAGCGATTCCATGTAGGAGGATCTATTGTCTGGTGATTTAGTTGTCCTCCATTTATGTTTCTTCTTCTTGATTTCTTTTTTTAATTGTTTTAATTCTAAGAGCCTTCGTGTACTATGCACCCACCTGTTGGAATGCCCTCCCGCCTGGACTCCGGGCCATTACGGACCTTACCCAATTCAGAAAGGCGCTGAAACACCACCTCTTCCTCCAGCACTACTCCCATAATGAGGACATACAACAGCCAACTACCCTCAACCATCAAAGCAGCCGCCCCAAAACACCTACAACGCACAGCCCCAGCCTGGCACAGTAGCACCACCAGACTCCCGGTCAGGCACATGTATATAGTCACCTAACCTTGTAAATAGTAGCTAGGCAGCACGGTCGCTACTGCACTGCCATCGACCCTACTGCCTAGCCTGTATTATAGCTACCTAAACGAGTAGCCAAGCTACAGCGTAACATGTACATAGTTACCCCAGTTAGTCCAAGTTGCAAAACCCTGTTTTTTGTAAGTCCAGTATGGGAACCGCCTGTACTGTACAAACTTGCTGTTAATTGTAAACTGCGCTGACTTTAAAAAGCGCGGTATAGAAAAGACGTTAAATAAATAAATTTGTGTACCAAGCTTGGGTGGGTTTGTGAGAATGGCTTATTTTTCGCGGTTTTGTGTTAATTGCGATTTCTGATCTTGTGTTGTTCCATGTTTTTATTGTGGTGCTAATATCTGTAGTTGGATTGTTTAAGTGGGAGAGTATGTTATTTAGGAAACTGTCAAATTGAGAGAACCTTTTTTTGAAATGGGGTTCACTGTTTTGATGAGGGTTATACGATTCTAGAGGTATGGCAAATTCTATAATATAGTGATCTGACCATGGGACTTGGTTTGTTTTGGGGGAGAGTATAGTGGGTGTGTAGTTAGGTGCTTAGGCATGATAACAAGGTCTAAGGTATTACCTTTAGTGTGTGTAGGCGTTGTTACTATTTGTTGGAATCCCATGTTCATAAATGAGGTGGCTTGTGTATTTTGTAGAGATGGGAGATTGAAATCGCCTAGTAATATGTGAGTTTTTCTTTTAGAGATTAGGCATGCAGTTTCTAGGATGGCTGGGAGTGTGTCCTGGTCTGAGGTAGGTGGTCTGTATACCAGGCACATGGACAGGTTTTTGTTTTCTATTTTAATTATGTCGGTGTCATTTATATTGTTGCGTATATTAAGCATGGGTTTTAGTTCTCTTTTGCAAAGTACGAGTACTCCTCTTCCCTTTTTTGATTCCCTAGGACAGTTGAAAAGATGATATCCGTCTATGTTAAGGTGGTTTAGTAGTATAGTATCTGTGTTTGAGATCCAGGTCTCGGTAATACAAAGTAGGTGGGGGTTTTCATCTCTTATCATGTCAATTATGAGTGGTATCTTATTTCTAATGGATCTCATGTAAATAAGTATACATTTTAATGGGATGGGAGTTGTTGCGGATGTTTCAATGGTGTTAGATTGATGGGTTTGTATATGTATAAGTCTGAGTTGGATGGTATTCCCTTTTGCATTGTTTGTTTTAGCTCTTGAGCTGTAAGATTTGTATGATAAGTGGTTGCTTGAGGTTTTGGAGTGAATTATGGGAATTTAAAATTGTTGTGTAATATCTGTTTGGAGGGAGGGGAAGGACGTAGCGGAGGAGGTTAAGTTTAGGAGGAGAAGGGTGTACAGTAGCAACTTAATATATTCCATGTTGGTGATTCAATCCGAGGAGATGGGGTTTCTGTACTGTTGCGTTGTGCTGTGCTGTGCTGTCTAGGAGGGTTTCAAACCCGGGGTTGTGGAAAGGATGTCAGGGATGGGTTGGTAGAATATAGCACAGTATTGGATGTTTTAAATTATCCAGTATACTATCAATTGGTTACAAGCATTAGATGAATATAGATAGTGTTACAAAGGACAGCAGTTCTTAGTTTCATTAACTAACAATTGATAGCTAAGTTACTTACATAGATATAGTTGCAGCAAGAAACAGCAGTAGATAGTGGCAAGAAGGGTGGTCCAGACTGATATAGCATAGGCCCTGTTGGGAGTAGGGCGTGTTGATCTTCTATTTCTTTGTTTACACCCATGCTTGATTTAAATCTTTAACCTATGCAACTGCTACTTTTAGTTTTTTCTTAACTATTTTCCTCATTTTATCATAGTCTCCCTTTTGAAAGTTAAAAGGTAGTACTGTGAATTTCCTTAGCCCGCCTTCCTCCATTTATTAAATCAAAAGTGATCATGCTATGATCACTTTGCCAAGTGGCCCCAACACCCTTATCTCTTGCACCAGATCTTGTTTTCCACTAAGGACTAGGTCCAAAATGGCTTCCCCTCTGATCGGTTCAGGAACCAGCTGCTCCAAGAAGCAGTCATTTATTTTATCTAGAAACTTTATCTCCCTAGCATATCCTGCTGTGACACTAACCCAGTCGATACCGGGGTAATTGAAATCACCCATTATTATTACTATGCTGTAACCTTTTTAGCTTCCCTGATTCCTTTGAGCATTTCATCATCCATTTGTTCATTCTGGCCAGGCAGTCGATAGTACACCCCCACTGCCATCGCCATCGCCTTCCCCTTCCCCTTTTTAAATGAAATTTCATTCCATAGAAATTCTACAGTGAATTTTGTTTCCTGCAAAACTTTAATCCTTTGTGACTCAACGCTCTCTCTAACAGAGTGCAACCCCACCACCAATTTGATCTGCTCTATCATTTCAATATAGTTTGTACCAAGGTATCACAATTTCCCAGTGGTTGTCCTCCTTCCACCATGTCTCCGAGATACCAATCATATCTAACCTTTCATTTAGTGCTATATATTCTAACTCTCCCATCTTATTTTTTAGACTTCTAGCATTAGCAACAAGCATTTTAGAGGCTATATTTTATTCATATTAATCTGACTATCGGTAGGCAGGGGTAATTTGCAATCTTTAAGCTCTGCCTGCTCTGTACTCAAGGGCATTTGGGTTACTTTTGTCTTTATTGCAACCTCTCTGTTGATATGCCCTAACTTCAATCTTTTGCTAGTATCTTTCAAGGCTACATTGTTCCGAACCATGCGCTCTTGGGCGACTGTCGGCTTTCCTCTATGATCTAGTTTAAAAGCTGCTCTATCTCCTTTTTAAAGGTTAATGCCAGCAGCCTGGTTCCATCCTAGTTAAGGTGGAGCACATCCCTTTGGAAAAGCCCTTCCTTTCCCCAGAATGTTCCCCAGTTCCTAACAAATCCAAAACCCTCTTCCTTGCACCATCGTTTCATCCACTCTTTGAGACTCTGGAGCTCTGCCTGCCTTTTGGGTCCTGCATGTGGAACGGGAAGCATTTCAGAGAATGCTACCCTGGAAGTTCTGGATTTCAACTTCCTACCTAAAAGTCTAAATTTGGCCTCCAGAACCTCCCTACCACATTTTCCTATGTCACTGGTACCGATATGTACCAAGACAGCAGACTCCTCCCCAGCACTATCTAGGACCTTGTCTAGGTGGCGTTGAGATCTGCTACCTTTGTACGAGGCAGACATGTTCCCAGGTAATCCTCATGCCCCCCTTCACTCAGCTGTCTACATGCCTAATGATCGAATCACCAACTATAACCCTTCCCTTGTGGGCACATGGCCCTGGAGAAACCTCCTCGGTGTGTGAGGGTTTTACATCACCTGGAGGACAGGTCCTAGCTCAGGATCACTTCCTGCCACACCAGGGTGATGCTCTCTTGTCACATGACCTCTCTCATCCATGGCAACAGGGATGCTGCCAGACTAGGGCTGGGACTTCAGAACTACATCCCTATAGGTCTCGTCTATGTATCTCTCTGTCTTCCAAGTCTGCTACTCTAGCCTCCAGAGATTGGACTCATTCCCTGAGAGCAAAGAGCTCCTTGCACCTAGTGCACATATAAGACCCCTCACCAACTGGGAGAAAATAATATATGTGACACTGAATGCAAAATGCTGAAAAGCCCCCTCTCGCTGCTAGACTGCTGTCTGTATCTTAGTTTTAAGGTTGTGCTTAGGTAAATTAAGTTGTTTACTTACTAAGGTTTACTGGGGATACTTACACTGATAAAACTATTCCTAATATGTTTAATGGACTTTGTTCACCTCAAGCTTAATTAATCTCAGGTTCTTAATATATTCCTGATGAGGATAAACCCCTAAGACTGAATATGGCACCTCCTTTCCCTTAAGAGGTTTAAGCATCTATAAAGTTATGATTATCCCAAGGGTGGGTTGCAGTTGGGGAGGGAGGGAGGGAAAGAAGACTTATTAAAAGCTGGCTGCTACACAGTACCCTGTCCTCTGCTTCTGAGGCAATTTGGGAGGATTTTAAATTTAACCAGAAAGCTCTCTGCTGGGTTTTAACTTGAAACTGAAAGCTTTTTGCTGATACTAGGCCCTGACTGAGTATTAAATTTAAACTAGAAAATCGTCCCCAAGTCCTACCAGTCTTATGTGGCAAAGAAAGGGCAGAGGTAACTTTATCTGGAGGAGTCCTAACAGGTAGGTAATAAGCCGATATAAGTGGAAATGCAGTCTCTGGAACCTCCAGAACTTCCTTCAAATAGTCACAAAACATATTCTTATGTGTAATCGATGGAACTTTTGCAAAATTAGGGGGACGTACCGTCCTTCTTCTGGCTAAATTCTCCGTATTTTCTGAACGTTGAGAAAAAAGTCTCCACTTTAGTAATCTGATGATAACTTTCTTGTACAGAAGAAACTGAAGCTTGTATTTCTGATACACCCCTTGGATCTGTTTGATAGATTTCTCACAAACATTGTGCCTCTCTTCAAACTTCATCACCATATTGTGTTGTAATTCAATCTTAGCTAACACAACTGCTTCAAGCCTATAAAAGGCCTGTAAGGTTAGCTGTACTGAATCTTGAGAAGACAAAGATTGAGTTCCTTGAGGGGGTGACTATTTATTTAGCGGGGTTTATATACTGTTTTTCTACAGGTCAATGTGGTTTACATTGAACAAGGAATAGTAGGTTACATTGAACATCTTGTTAACTTATGTATATTAGCATAAATGGACTGGATCTACTAATGGTGGAAACCAAACATTTCTTGTTTTGCTTAACATACAGAGTACCCATCTCAGATACCAATACCCTAACCACTATAATAGAAATAGCTTGTTTAGATACTCCAAAAAACAAGAAATTAATCATACTAGGGGACTTCAATCTACCATCCTGACAACCCAAGCATGCTCAGACCTTCATAAACTCAATGTATGATACTGACTACATCCAAATAATAAACACCCCATACACAACAAGGGAATTATACTGGAATGACCTTCATGCTAAATGATAAGACCAATAAACTCAGCCAAACATATATTGACACTACTCCAATCCCGTAGTCAGACTATCTAATGATCAACTTCAGTTTAACCCAGCCCCCATATGCAACTAAGGATAAAACCAAATGCAATACAACACCCCTCTTCAAGAGATTTGACAAGGATGCATTCTTAAATTCTACCCAGACTTAACCCTGATATGACGGACATCAACAAGATGGTAAATAATTGGAATACAACCATAAGCACAGACGCCAGATCTAATTGAATTAGACCAACCTAGACACAAAATCAATCATAAGCATGGTGCAAGGAAGAGCTAAGAGAAATAAAACAAAAACTAAGAAAACTGGAACGACAATGGAGACTGACAAAATCAACATTACTGAAAATTGCATACATGAACATCCTGAAAACATACAAGGAACGAATCATCCATGCCAAGAAAGACCATCATACAAACCTCATAATGAAATCCTTAAACAAACCCAAGAGAACTCTTTGGCATCATAAAAACTCTCACAAGACCACAAAATCCAGATAACATCAATAACCTCATCAATCAACAATTGTTTGCAAACCATTACAAGAACAAACTTCAGCTGCAGAATCAGGATACAAATCTTGAGACTGCTAACAATACACCTGCTCCGATCTGGGAAGGATTTTCTATACCCATCAAAGATGAACTGGAGCACATTCTCACCTCATTCAATACAACCACAGCTCCTATAAATCCATGTCCACTCAGTTGAATAAAGTCAACCCATTCAGAAACTTCAGACATACTCCTAAAAATGGTTAACCTATCATTAAAGCAGAAATACATCACCAAATGCCTAAAAAGAGCATCTATTCGTCCTGTATTAAAACAAAACTCCCTAAACAAATCAAACCCTGAATCTTACAGACCAATATCCAGTCTCCCATTTATAGGAAAAATCACTGAAAAAATAGTCCATAGACAATTACAAGATCACATAGACCTAAATGCCCCACTAGATCCTCAACAACATGGATTTAGACCTTACCAGAGGCAGCAATACGGAAGAAAGAATTTGAAATTGAAGGTTAATAAGTAGGTGAAAGATGAAAACATGGAGACTAGAGAACGGAGGGAGGAGACGAGGAGGAATGAAATCTAGCTATATTTATGAAAAAAGCAGATGAGAGAAATGGAGAAAAAGATGAACCAATTACAATCAACATCAGGGATGAAGACAGCGAGAGTGAAGAAACAGAAAACAGAAACAAGACCCTGGAAAAGGACTTAGGTGAAAACCAGCAAGAGGAAGTGGAAGAGATCAGAACCAACCCAGATGGAAAAATAAAATGATCAGACAACAAAGGTGCAAAAAAAATGTCATTTTTTAGAGAATGAAATATGTCATCTTTGAACATGTGCATTTCTTATAGTTCAGGAGGAATTGCATTACTGTTTCTCTTTCTTCAGTGTTTCACAGCTCAGAAACTGTTTTTGGGGGTTTCCATTTGAATTTCTGTCTGCATATTTTTTCTGATTTGTAGTTTTTATTCGTTACTACATGATGATCTATTTTCCACATGAAGCCGAGGTGAGAGATTCTGTTCAGATGTTGGTTGCTGTGTGTAGTTCTATAGTAGTTCAACAACTTATTTTTTCCCCATTGGAGGTGTACTGGTGTTCTAGAATATTTACAGTGCTGACATTTCATAGGGAGGGGTAGTGTAGTTAGAGTTCTTGAACTTGTTCTTAAGTATGGTATGGTAAATTTCTGAGTTTCTATTTGCAAGATTTTGCATTACTACACACAATGTCTGGCAGTGGAGGGAGTATGTGGGTTTGTCACCGATGTGACACCAGAATTTGAACATAATCATTTTTGAAGGTTGAGTTGTAAAGTGAAACATCCTACTTCTGCTCTGCATCAGTTGTTGGGAGAGTTTTATTAGTAAGTGTGGGAATGTTCCTTATGAATGAATAATTATGTTTTATCAAGCTAATATTCAAAAGCAAATATGCTTTTGCCAGCATACACATAATTAGCCTGTGTATTTTCAAAAAATATACAGATATCAGGCTATTTAAATTGCTAAATGGCCAGGCAGTAGCCTTATGTTTGTGGGCCATGTTAGGGAGAAGGAAGAACAAACCAGAATTTTATCCATGCAGGGTGATGTTCAGCCACTATTTGAATAAGTTATGCAGTTAAGGCCAAGTAACTGTGCCAGCATTATCTGTTTATCTCTATATTCAGTGCCGCTGCCCATAGGGATAGTGGCTCTGAATATACAAATTATGTTAAATAGCAGCACCGGTGTTTAACTTAAGCCAGTGACCATGCCGGCCAAAAATCTGCCTCTATTTGCACAGTTCATACTACAAGATTGGTCCCAACCAGGGGGCTGCAAAAGCTACTGTAAAGTTGGCTCACAATGCCTTTATGCAGCCCTGGGTAGGTATAAAAGAAAACTGATCTTAAACAAATGTTCATCTTCATAAATCACAAACATGAGAAGCAAGATAACCAAAGAACTATCAAACAATGCTTTACCCCAACCTCATATCCCGCCTCTACAAGGAAAGAATGTGAAACTATAGAATACATGAAATACTTGGGCAGCAATGATTCACACTGGTAATGACTAATTCTTAAATTAAGAAAATCAGTCCAACTTTCTCAGTAAAGATTTTCTTTCATTCATAATATATAGATCTGCTCTTCCATTAGTATTACTCTGACAGTCATATACCATGGGAGATGCAGAGAATTTCCTAATTGCAATGCACTTTTGGGCTGTTAATAAAGCACACAGTGTAAAACAAGCTTGACATTTATTTAAATTTAATTTAAAAATCTGAAGAATGAAGCAAGATCCTGGATTGTGAAGGATTGATGCCTTAGCACATCTTTGTAACTGGCCAATTGCCTCCACCAAGAAGTTAGAAATTTTGGACCCATGCCAGAGGATATGAAAAACACTGCTGATAGCAGATCTCCATATGCAGTAAATACCGGAGCTGCCGGGAGACACGCAAGATGATCTATTTGGGGGTATAATATACATTGCGAATAACATTAAAGTGTATCATTTGAATCTTTATAGTAGTAGCACAAATTCACAGATTCAAAAATGTCTTTATATCTCTAGCCCATGATTCTTTAAGCTGATTGATGTGTTGTAGCTAAATCTAAGAAACAGTGGAAGGAGTCCATATCATTCTCTTTTTGTCTCCCAAGTGTTTACCAGCAGCTTTTAAGCAAAGTTATTTCCACAAGATCATTAATTTTTAATTTATTTTAATACACATCTCTATTATTTGGACGTGTTGAAGTGCAGAAGGCAAAGTTTCTTGTATGCATCAAAAGAAATTATGGAGCTATGGTTAAAAGAGTATGAATACATAAACAGACATGTTTGCACTTCTCTTGCATATATCTCAGTAATAAAATCACCTTTAACTGTCTAAAATCTATTAGTTGGTAGATGAGGGGTTTTGCATATCTAAAGATCGTGGCACAAGTGGCGCTAAAGATATCGGGCCCGATGATCAACAGCAACAGCTAGTGCTGCTAAAGCTGCTAGCCACCGCTGCTGAGCAATCGACCCAGTTATTCAATGCCAGGGTCATATCTGGACCCTGGCATTGAGCATCTGGGTTGCCTGGCTTGTCATGAAGATAACCGGGCAGTGGCAATACATTGTAACTGAGGCACGCCGATCCGTGCTCGTCCCTTCCCCCCCCCCATTCCCCTTTTCACTACCCCTTACATTCTCTTCCCCCACAACTCCCCCCCCCTTGCCCCGCCCAAAAAACAGTTGCACACTGGTTGGGAATTCAAAACCGGTCGCAGCTTTATTTGAACTTTAACATTAAACCAATCCAATTCAACAAAGGCCCTCAAACACTACCTATTCCTCAAATACTTCTCAGAGAACACTGATTCTCATCCCCTCTCCAATAGTTATAGCAACATCAAAACACCTAGTGAGCCAGGAGAACACACTTAGTAAGGTGTCCTTGACCACTGGATTACATGTTCCATGTATTCTGTGACTCTAGGACGTAAATAGTTATCCTTGCTATCCACGTTTTTGCTACCTTGTTAATTGTAAACCCTTCCTTGTTATCCAAGTTTGTTGTCCGGTTAATTGTAAACTCAGACATATGTTTTCCTGTCTGATTTTTCTGTTATATGTAAATCGCGCTGATGCCGAATAGTGCGGTATATAAGACATTCTAAATAAATAAATAAAAAATAAATAAATAACATAGCTATCATTCTAGTGGATCCGGCCTCACCCGCCATGTGATTAGCAAGGCGAGCCTCTACTCCACCACCGCCACGGACAGGCCCCACAGCTAGCTTAACCACACCGCCCCTTACCCGGCTTAGCCATATGATTAGCAAAAGCCCAACAGGGGCTGCCCGGGCAGGGGCCCCTCACCCCCGCCCCAGTATCACCTCTGGCTCCGGACCCCGGACCCTCCGGGTTCTCGCCACCCCCTGCTGCAACAACCCTCCCTTGCTCTGCGTTCCTTCTCGCCAGGGTGGAATGGGAGGGGGCAACCGCCGCATCCGAGCCCCCTCTATGCCGGCCGCGAATGCGGTCCCCCCCAGCCACGCTCCTAGCACGCCACCCACGCTCGCTTGAGCGAGCCCCCTCATTGGTTCCCACGGCTCTCCCTCAAGCCGCGGGACCAATCCTTTTCAAATTTTAGCGCCGCGACCCCGCACCCAGCCTTCTCTTCAGGCTGGGTGCGGGGCCGGTTACCGCGGCCTACGACGGACTTTGCCCAGGGGCCTCCGCTTTATGCACACACAGAGGGTAATTTTATAACGGGGCACCTAGGTTTGGAAGTGAGGCAATGCTTTTTTTTATCCTATTTTTATAAAAACGCATAGGCACCTACAGTATGTGTCTTTATAAAATAGGATAAAAATAGGCATTTGTGTGCTTTTATGAAATACTAGCAAAAATCCTGCAGAAACAGCTGTTAGGTTGTAGGCGATGACATTTACACTTGCTCAGGAGCAGGTATATGTGTTAGCACATCAGACACAACTAGGTTGTAGGCGATGACATTTACACTTGCTCAGGAGCAGGTATACGTGTTAGCACATCAGACACAACTACGCCCACACTCCTCCCCCCCCCCCCGAGCATGCCTACTTTACACATACGCACCTACAGTAAGTGCACCACAACACTTTTCAGCATGACCTAATTTTTTAAGAGGCGTTTCACATGCAGAAAAAGTTTAATATTACCTCCACATAGGGCCATTTTAAAAGCCTTTGTACTTTGAAGTAGGTAAAACTGCTTTACCCAATGGAAATGAGCTTTTAGAAAACCACCCAATTCATAGATGGCTTAAAGTATGGCATAGATACTTTGGGCTCACACTTTACTTAGAGTAGGGGCTGGAGCATTTGCAAATACATATACACATCAGATGTAAAAAAAAAAAGTACACTTGGAAAAATTATTTGCACAAATGAGCAGGTAGAATTATATAGAGCTACGTTCTTTAAGTAATCAGCAAAGGGAAAGTACTGTATGTAGGAAAATTAGTCCCATGTTGGCAAGTAAAAAGTCTCCGCAGACTTTGCACCTTGTTGGGCCCTACACAAATTACCTCTCAAAGTTTCAACTGAGGGGGAAAAAACGGGAAAGAAAGTGCTGAGAAAGCACAGTTACTTACCTGTAACAGGTGATCTCTGGGAACAGCAGGAATAAGTCTTCACATATGGGTACGTCGGTACCGACGGAGCCTGCACGGGAATGCTCTCCAGCATCCAATCAGAAAGCTTTTGGGAGCATCCCTCGCGCCTGCGCGCTGACATCCCGCCTTTTCCACTTCTTCTCCTCAGTTGAGTTTCATAGCTGAGACAAAGGAGAGAAAGAGGAAAGGAAAATAGATAGATAGATACAACTCCTAGGGGAGGTGGGTGGGTTGTGAAGACTTATTCCTGCTGTTCCCAGAGATCACCTGTTACAGGTAAGTAACTGTGCTATCTCCAGGAACAAGCAGGAATGAGTCTTCACATATAGGGACTCCCTAGCTGTAGATGCCAGGGGGAGATCCCATAAAATGCGTGTCCCTGGATCAGGAGTGCATTTACCACCCAGGAATCTCCGGCATCCCATGAGGGATGGAGGGTAGGAGTTGAGAAGAGGAGAGCTGTAAGGAAAAACAGCGAACCTAAGGACTACAGAAGAGGAGTCCTTGGTATGTATGATAAGTATCATTAAAATTATTTAATGAGCAATTATAATATGGAGCTTACCTACTGGATTGTAGGAAGTAGAGAGCGGGATGGAGTCTACTGGATATGCAGTAGCGGAATCCTCAAGGTGACCTCACAGCAGTGAGGATGAAGGTCCAAACCTGGAATTAGCAGGAGACCCAGGTGTCAACTGGGGCAGGATAAGAACGGCAGGTCTTCAACGGAAAGCTTTATGGGAAAAGCTGAAAATTCTTTTAGGTACAGAGTCATTAACATTGAGGACTAAAATAAGAAGACTGACCGATTTGGACAACTAGTCCAGTCCTAGAGGGAAGGAGGGGTATGGAAAGAAGCCCGTATTCCCAAGGAGAATAGATGTGTACTCAGAACTAATGAAGATGTACACTGTCTTTCCTATCTGGTGAGAGATAGGAAAGATATTGAAGCCTGACGCTTCAAGGATAGGGAGACTTAGGGCAAAGTAGAAGCTGTTAGCACCACAGCAATGGTTGTGTGCATAAGAGCCCCTACATACTGAGGAACAATATGAAAATATGGAAGCCCACTGTCTGGAACTTCTAAGAAGGTAAAATATTTTTTATAGCATAGACAGTTAGGGAGATAGTATGTAATACATATCGACCTATAAAAAAGTCTCCCAACAGATGCATATATATATAGGGGGATATATATACCTACATATATGTGTATATATATAGATATGTGTAAAGATATATATATATATATATATATATATATATATATATATATATATATGTGGGGGCATAAGTATGCACACATAGCTTACAGACATATTATGTAGATGCCTATATAGAGATATATACATATATGAATATGAGTCTGAAGATATATGTCTACCACTAAGCCCCATAAGAACATTCACATGGGGAATGTGAAGGGGAAAGATTCATCCAATAACAAGAGGGTGAAACCCACTTGACAGATATATAGAGAATCTATTTCCGTGGGCTAAGAGGATGCAGGAATGCAATCCAGTAAAATAACCAGGATGGTTGCGTGAAAAACAGAGGATAATATCAGTGTAAAGATCAAGACGGGAGTCCTTTAAAACTCTGACATGGTAGATGGGTAGAAACGCATAGAGAAGATACCAGGAGGACCCACTGGAGGGACATAGGAGTATCATGCGTTACTAGTAACCTTGGATATTCACGCAGAAAAAGGTTATATTCTGAACTATAATAGGAGACAAGAGGGTGTGGAGAACCCTCACAGTCATGGGAATGATTTATAAGCTTTTTCCTACTATACAGAATAGCCCTCAGAGATAAAGTTCAATGCTCTGTAGCAAGGGCCCATAGTAGAAAGCTTCTCTGAAGATTGCAGAGAGCATTGTGCAGGAGAATTATGAGATAAAACTGACTGAAGTCAGGTGTGTTGCCACATCCTAGGAAAAGGAGATGGCTAGAAAGAAGATAATGTGAAAAGCCTAAAATGAGTAGGATTATCCAAGATAGATGAGGACTAGCTTGGAATCACTACTGAGGCTAGACAAAAATTGTGGAAAAGTACCAGTAGTTCAATTACTGGAACTCCTGCATGCACAGCAGCTGAAAAAAACAGCAGAGAGATTCTCCCTGTGCAAAACAAAGAGAAACAGACAAAGGGAGAGGAGATATTCCTGTCCCTGTCTGATGAGTTATCTTGAGAATGTATTCAAGGAAACAAAAAGTCTACACTGGACTGAAAGGTTAGAGAAACTTTTTAGTATGGTACCACTCAGTCAGGGGAAACCCTGGATGAGAGGGTAGAGAAAACAGGTAATTGGAGGGTGACTTACCCATATGGCAAGTCAGCTGAAGGAAAAAATGTTCATGTTGGGACAGAAACTATCCTGGATAGTTGTAACTTCCCTTCTTGGTAGTAAGAAGAGGAGAATTCTGTAACCCATGGACAAGAATATCCTGACAGCTTGGCATACTGAAAAAGGAAAACCCCAGTGTAGAGCTTTAAGAAAAAACAGTGAACAAACTTCTGCTAGGAAGAAGTTAACTGTAGATTGCAACCTTCAGAACCTATGGTTGCTGGGTATGCTCAGACTGGCTAGAGTTTGGAAACTTCAGACTAGGACGAGGTGTCCCTTGCTTGGGTACATCTGGATGATGGGCAGGAGAAGAATGAAACCTTCTTTTCTTAGGGAAAGAAGGTTTGGTAGGACATTTCCTACCTCCCGGGGAAGAAGGCGGCTTAGAATGGTCTCCAGAACCAGGGAAGTCAGTGGAGCAATGAGCAACCTGACGTAAAGCCTCCTTATTGAAGAGATGTTCTCCAGTACAAGGAGAATTACCCAGTGTGTGTTGTGCCCATCTGCTCAAGTCTGAAGCTTGGAGCCAGGCTCTACGACGTGCTCCAATAGCAATAGCAGAGGATCTGCTAACAGGCTCAAAAGAGTCTAGAGAAGCACGAGAAAGAAACCAAGAGATATTCCGGCTATGACTAAGAAGCAAGGAATAGTCAGGAGCCTTAGGCTCTGACAAAAAAAGGAGTCAAAAGAGATAATTTCTTTGTGATCTCCTGGAGTGTTAGACTCATATAAAATATATAAGAAATAATTCTTGATGCCAGCATAGATGTTTGGAAGGTTTGACGTCCAAAGGCATCCAGTGCTCTAGATGCACGACCTGGCGGATAAGAAGAATGCTTCTTCTTGCTTTTTACTTTCCTCATTGCTGATTCCACTACAATGGAATGATGAGGAAGTTGAGGCTTTTGAAACCCTGGAGAGGGGGGCACCTGATACAGAACATTAGTTGCTGTAGAAGGTGAGGGAACTCTTAAAGGTGATTCCCATATTCTTAGAAGAAGATCCTGCAAAGAATGATGTAAAGGAAGCATTAGATTTTCCTTTTCTGCAGGAGAGCCTTGGTTAAGATCACAGCCAGGGATAGGAATAGCAAGAAAGGCTGCCATATCAAGGAGAAATTTCTGAAAAGAAGGATCTCCAATGGGAACCATCCCTGGGTAGGCTAAGGATGAAGAAGCAGCCTGAGCACCAGAAGATGTATTGGTCTGGTGCAGAAAAAGAACCCCACTCGATGGATAGTGATACTGGCAGTCACGATTTGAGGCAGTTAGTACTGCATCGTCCATGCCAGGTATCGATTCCAAACTAGGCATAGAAAGGATCGATGGTACCGATGTAGCTGCAGGAATCGACATCGATACCGATACCGGCAGCTGAGGCAGAATTGGAGACGGTAATGTCATTGAGGCAGTCATCGGAGGCTGCTTAAGCGGTACCGAGGTAACCAGAGAGTCTTGGTGAATATCCTCGGTACTGCGTATCCGGAAATGATAAGGGTCGGTTCCAAGACGCGTCGGTACCCAGTCATCTAGACTAGATATCAATTCCAGACTCGGCATCGAAGGGAGCGAGTCTATCGATGCATGTCTAGAGGGCACCGACGTCGGTGGTGGTATCGGCGATGCCGATACAGGAAAGTCACTCTGGGTCGTATTGATCGGTCCCGAAGGTACCGAGGATGCCAGATGACGATCCCTGGTGAAGAGTGGAACACTCGACACCGGTGCCGATGCAGGGGTATCGGTACCGCTCGAAGCGGATACCACCACCGAGCATGGCTTAGATACAGGAAAGTCAATCAGGAACGTATCGATCGGTCCCGAAGGTACTGAGGACGCCAGATAACGATCCCTGGTGAAGAGTGGAACACTCGACACCGGTGCCGATGCCAGGGTATCGGTACCGCTCGAAGCGGATACCACCACCGAGCATGGCTCAGGTATGTTCTGTGAGGGGTGAGCCCCAAGAACAACCTGAAACCCCTGAAATGCTTTGGAGCCCGAAGACTCCCGCCGGGGTTTTAATGCCAATGGGGTCTTGAGGGCAAGGCCGGAGCCGTCATCATGCTTGGCATGAGACCTACCACTCAAGGATTGGCAAGTCTTAACAGACTGTTTGTGGGTTACCTGATCCTGTAGAGAAGAAAAAAACGGTGCCTTCACTGCTGGAGTGAAAACGGTATCGAGGGAAACTCGAAAGAGGGAAGGTCTTCTCACAGTATTGTAGCCTGATGGTTCAGGGGAAAAAGGGTCAGGACCCAAACAGGTTAGACACCAGTAATTGGAGTCTAAAAAGAAAACTGTGTTTCCACAGTGAAGGCACTTCTTAGGAGAAGAAGGCTCCATGATAAAGAGGCCTTGTAGGCCCAAAAAGTTAAGACAGAAACAGAGGGAAAAATCTCTCTGAGTTTAAGAAAAAATAAAAGAAAAAACCACCGGCGGTACCGGTGGCGGCGGGAAAAACAGCCGCGACCACAAGAAAACAAGAAATGAAGAATTTAAAGAAAAAGGTTTCTGCGGTGACAGGAGGATGACCTGCCGGCTCCTCGGAAAAACGAAATCTGAGGAGAAGAAGTGGAAAAGGCGGGAAGTCAGCGCGCAGGCACGAGGGATGCTCCCAAAAGCTTTCTGATTGGATGCTGGGGAACATTCCCGTGCAGGCTCCGTCGGTACCGACGTACCCATATGTGAAGACTCATTCCTGCTTGTTCCTGGAGATAGAACGCCTCAACAGATTATGCAAGGATAGTTATGTTTACTGTCATGCCATGTTTTAGTACGGCATACATTGTTGCTTCCAGTTTGAGTATCATACAGTATGAGGCATGTTTAAATCATGTTAGCTCTTAAGGGGGTTATTCTGTCGCACGCCCATCCCCGCTATTTGTGCCTTCCCTGCACAACCAGCATCTAACTTCCCCACTGGTTGTGCGAGGAAGTTAGATCCCAGCGGGGAAGAGGAGGCTCGGGGGTGGAGTCTGGGTGGCGTTAGTTGCATCCAGGCTGTTGTCAGACTACATTCTCTGTATTTTCTGCCCCCAGCAGCTAGTGCAGCGTTAGTTGCAAATGCCATGCACTATCTGCACTTTTTGTCCCCTTAGCTGCAAAAGTCTAATGGGCTTTAGTAAACATGCCTCTATATGACAAACGTGTCATGTGCAGGAGTCTGCATGTGGTCCTAATTTAATATAATTACTTTTAACACCCTTTTTCTAATTCATGGATTCAAGGCGGATAACAAAGTAAACAAAAAAGAAATAATACACAGAGAAGTATTAATAAAACATAATCCTAATAAGTACTAATAAAACATAATCCTAATATGTAATTAATCTTATAATCCAAATGATAATTTTAATTGAAAAGCCAGGTTTTTAATGCTTTCTTAAAGAACCTGCAATTGTTCTGTAGAGTCAATTCTTTTGAAAATTTATTCCATTCAGCAGGTGCACTACCTGGAAGGATAGTTTAACAAAACATCCACTTCTGATCTTAATGCACAAGATGGAACATAAATGAACAAAAAATTATCATGTCATTGACAGTTTCCTTGAGTTTTTCCACAAAGAGGTTGTCCCTCGAGCAGGGATCATCAATGAGCCTCTTGTGGAATCCAATCACAGGCAGGAAGCCATAAGCCAGACCATGCATCTGAAACTTTTGGCATGCATCTGAAACTTTTGGCACATCATGATTTGAGGTTCAGTCTACGAAATTTGAGTGCTCTTGAATAGGATTTCACGGCAATAAGGTCAATTTTAGATAGTACATAAAGATCGGAATTGGGATGTGAAGGTCGGGGCATACAAAAAATGTGAGAACATCTCATAGCATATAAGTTATTTAAAAATTCAAAAAGACAGATCTAAACGACTGACAAATTAAAAACAAAAAGATGGTGACAGGAAATTGTCAAAATAAAGACTTTATATAGCTAAAAAAGGTAAATAAGTAAACTAGTTAAACTTTTAATTTACAAGATGTTCTCACTTTTTTGGCCACTATATATATCTATATATCTATATATATCTATATATATATATATGCTGCCAATGAAATACCGAGGCTACAATCTTTATTCATTTTCAATCTGGGGGGGAGAAATAAACAACATGGGATTAAGAAGGGTAACTTCTTAATCCTCCCTCTACCCTTCTTAATCCCCCATCCCCCCCCTATAAAGGGACGACTATAACAAACAATTTTTGAAAATCTATACATGCCATGAATCAGCTATAAATCCCGATGTGGCAATTTTTGGTCATACATGTTCATTCTCTTTATGAGATGGGGAATATACACACGTAGATGTTGACCCTCCTAGGCAACATCAAAACCACACCTCTAACAGGTTCCCCGAAATTTCTACCTACTGTGGACATCCAAGTGTAAACTGAGCCCTTTCTAAAATCGCCATATACAAGTGGAGGTTGTTCTATATGTAAATGCCCGAATTTCCACATGGAAATTGCAAATGAGGTATCTAAAAAAAAAAAAAACAATGTCACATTGTGTATCAGGGGAAAAGATACATATTTTTAGAAGTAGAACAGCTGATTGCATTTCTAGACGGTAAGACTTAGGGGTATGTTTACTAAACTGCGGTAACATTACATAATGCGCGTTATGTAACATTAACAATCGTTAAGTAACGTTAACGCGTGTTATGAGACGTTAACGATCGTTAACGTCTCATAACGCACATTAACGTTACTTAACGATCGTAGACGTTCCGCGGCGCGGTAAAACACCGCAGAAGGTGGAGAGAGGGCGGAGAGAAGGGGTCAATGGGCGGAGTGTGGGCGGGGAGAGGCTCCATTCACACTAACGCGCTGATCTGAAGAGCTGAATCCTAACGCGATTGAAAACCTGCCATTAGATGCACATTTGCAGGGGAGAGAAACTATTTCAGTGTCAGCAATGTACAGCATAGGCAGGGAAACCTAAAATAAGTGATAAGTGTGATACATGTGCACAGAACAAAAGGGCACATAAACATTGAAAATGACCTCAACAAACTGGAAAAAAAACATAACCAAGCTGGCCAATAGTGATATTAATGGGAAACATCAACCCCCCCCCCCCCCGAGAAAGCTCCAAAAAAAAGACATTAATCGTGGAAGGGTCTATGCTCCCTCCCCATACAAGGTGAATGAGCCCACAGTGAAATAGTGCTGATCAGGGCTTTCCCTTGTTATTGGGCAGGTGTCCTATGGCGTGCACATGTCCCGCAACAGCAGGGTGGGCATGTCGGAACGGGCAACTGGACAGATGCTGGAAAAGGGGATACAGAGGGCCGCAGGCGGCACATGCTGTGGTGCAGCTGGGCCACAGTGCGGACTAGGGTGATGCCTAGGTGGCCCATATGAATGCTGAAACAGCAGAGCAGCCAGACAGCAACTGCTGAAGGCCCAACATGGGCACGACTGTGTTTCCCACAGTGTCACAGGGGATAGTACCCAGCAGCTACCCCCAAGGGCACGGAACATTGGCATGCGGTGCTGGGGGGAAGCGTGGACACCTATGCAGGCACCCCTACCCCAGAACCCGCACCATAGGCAGCCACCTACCCACACAATGGATGGCTTGAGACTGCGCTCCACCAGCACCATCAGCAGAAGGGCATGTCAGCATGGTGGCAGAGGGATACTGGTGGTGGAGGGGGCAGGGGCAGTGGCAGCTGCCCAGAGCAGACCGTGGCCTAGCCCTGTGTAGGTGGGTGCCATGCACTGCAACAGACAGGCCCTGTCTGACGAACAGTCATTGTATCACCAGGGAATGCACTGACTCTGTAACAACATGGTGGTGCAGTGCACAAAACCAGTGCATTCAGAAGCAGAAGGTCACAGGTTCAAGTCCCAGCTGTGGTTCCTGCCAACCCAGTCCCCATATTTTACCCACTACTAAATCGTGCTAATACAGACAGAACCTTTATTGCAGATGACATAAACATGCCCAAAACACCTACATTTTACCCTACAGAGCACAGACACCATAAACATGTGTATTACCTAGAGTAGAGTCTCCCAAATGCAGTCCTGGAGGGCCAAACACCATCCAGGTTCCATGCTGCCTCTAATAAAGATGCCTGTGCTGCATTTCTATGCGCCGCCCCCATGGTATGCAGATGCATCTAATGCATATTCATGAGGGACAGCATTAAAACCCGAACAATGTTTGGCCCACCAGGACTGGAGTTGCGAACCTCTGCCCTAAAGCAGTTGCCAACAGGGGCAGACATACCCGCACCCACAGGCTCCATTATCCAATGCCTCCTGGAGCGGCAGGATGTTGGGCCCTGCGTGCATCTCCCAATACTAGCACTTGCATACCTTGGCAATGCCACCCTAAACCTGGGAATACGGTAAACATCTATCATACGGTTGCTATGATTACTGGCAGATAGCAATTCCAAAGTTGAGCACAATTTGCTGATTGAGCTGCATCATAGCAACCTTTCTGATGTCTGTGGAGTGTGCTACAGGTCTTGTGTCTGACAGTGTTTATCACCCTGGGGAGTGACCCCAACAGTATTGCGTACCATAGTACCATTGCGTGTGCCCAGGACTGGTGCGGTGTCCAGGGCTGCCAAACACCTCTATAGTTGCACAATGCTGGAATAGATGTGGGGAGTGTGTGTCTGTCTATCCAGTGTGTGGTGGCTGCAAACACCCTCCTCAGCCCACACTGCTAGCACTGTTGCCAGTATTGGCCTGCCAATGTGCATAATGAGGAGCAAGGTACCGTGGGAATAGCCAAGATAGGATGGCCTGGCCTGGATCCATCTGTACATAGCATAGGGCAATGGCTCGGACATTGTAGTGGCCGGCCACCACCTGCACGGACAGGGTGGCCACAGCATGTCCTGCTGGGAGATCACTCTCACCCTGACTGAGCAGTGACCACGGCATGGCTAGGTTCCCACATAGTGCTATATAGTATTTCTCTCATTTGATATTTATGGATCCCTTTTGGGGCCCAGTCACTGACTTATCTGCTTGGTGTGTATGCTGACATCCCAGTTCTGGGTACATGCATCTCCTCCAGGACCATGTACTATGGACTAGCTAGCAGACTATCTGCAGCTAGTATGTGTCTTGCTGGAACACCTTGCAGGGTGCAGCGGCTGGAGGCTTGCTGCTGGAGAATGTCAGATAGTGGGGGAGTGGGGGGGGGGGCAGCTGAGCATTCCCAGGCCTACTGTCTGCTTTATGGATGTGTACAGCTCTGCATTGCCTGCCCTGTAGGGGGGTCTGTTCCCCTCTACTGCTACCATTGCAGGGAGGTAGAATGTGGATCTATTGGTGAGTGATCCTGTTTCCCACCCTGAGCCCCAGAGGGTGGGTTGTGTGGTGGTACATAATCTGCCTATGGGTCCAAACACCCCCCCCCCTTCACCTACATCATGTAACCATGGCACCAACACAGGATATGCACTATTCTGGGTGCATCATAGCCAGTAAGGGCTAGACATGACTGAGAAATACAGAAGGACACAGATGTATCCTAGGTGTGTCTGCAGGAACTACCTATCACACACTGATGGGGACCTGCAGCATGGCGTATTTCAGCCATGAAAGGTGCTGTGGACCTGGTGCTGGGCGCCCCACCTCACCCTCAGGGTGAGCACAGTACCTGCACAATGTGACGGTCTGTGGCTACTCTGTGCCAGTACCACACATGGTCAGTTCCCCCTACCAGGCCGAGGTGCTGTGGGGGTGCATACCCCATCTTGTGCCCATCTGTCGACTGCTGATTTGCATGTGCAGTGCATCATGGGTATGGGTGGGTTAACCCTATTCTGGTAACCACAGCAGACAGTTTGTGTGATGACGTGCAGTCCTTCTGCAGCCAGCCAGGGGTTTGCTAGCAGCTATACAGCTGTAGCCCACTGGTTACTTCACTGCCTATGAAGCCAGAGGTCATGGGTTCAAACCCATGGTGGGGTTATTTGATAGGGCTGTCTGAGGCATTGTCTATTTTTAATGTACATTAGTGCTGCCAGCAAAAACACCCTCAGAGTACTGTAACCTTAAGGCGCCCCATAAGGCACCTTATAGGGTGCCCTATAAGGAGCCTTATAGGGCGCCTTATAAGGCGCCCTAGCAAGCGCCTTATAAGGTGCCTTATAAGGTGTCCTATAGGGGACATTATAGGGTGCCTTAGCAGACAGTGCACTTTATAATGTGCCCTATGGAGTGCGTTATGGGGTGCCTTATGCGGCACCTTAGGTTATGCCACCGTGAGGGTGTGTTTGCTGACAGCACTAATTAAAATAAAAGTAAAATGCCTCAAAAATCACTACTTAAACATAAAGGGTGATGCATCAGCCAGCCTTATGCATTAGGCACACTGGGGAATCAAACCCATGACCCCTGTACCATCAGTCAGTGTAGTAACCATTGTGCTACAGCTCTGTTTCTGTGTTTCCATGTCTGCACGCCTTCTTAAGATTAACGCACGGTAACGTGCCATGTAACACTCGTCAATTTACGGCGCCTTGTAATGCGCGTTATCGGTAACGATGTACCGCCCATGTCCTTATTTGGGTATTTCTGCCATCACCGCAGTTTAGTAAACATACCCCTTAGTGTCTGTTTTATTTTTATTTTTTATTTTTGGATTCATCGATATGTGAAATGAGTTCTATAATTATTCCAGGGATCATCTAGGTTTTAAGAGGTATTAATTTGTGAGGCACTTCCTTGATGTGGTCTATACTGTGGTTTTCTTGTATTGGTGCTGTATTTTGGTATGGCTATTTTGCTTGTATATTTTTTTCTTGTATCTATTGAAAAATGTCATAATAAAAAATAAATAAATTAATTAATTAATTAATTTAAAAAAAAACCGAAAGCCTCTATAAATCCTTCAGGATCAAGATCTTTCTTAAACTGTGTCATTTCATATTTCTCATGATCCTCTTTAATCAAGGGCTCGGTTAACTTTGAAAACAATAAGGGACTGATAAAATTTCAAAGTTCTCAATTTTCAGCTATTCTGAACGCTAATAATAAAATTAAACCTGCTTTATAGAGGCAAGTACTGTAAAATCACCCGGGGAAAATTTCATATCAAAACTGATACTTGTGTATCAAGCTCTGTTCGGTCAATTACATAATGATCATAGTGGGAAAGGGCCCAATAAATCGGTAAATATACATAACCCTTGCATATTTTCCAATTTTCCAACTAAGGATGCAACCCCTTTTATCTGACGCAAAGGTAAACAGCAAATGTAAAATGATCTCTGAAAACTGAGACTCTCTCATCCTTTTTCCTGCCCAATCTGAAATCATCTTTTTGTATTTTTATTCCACCGCTGTGCTTTCCATACAGCAAATCACTAAAAACTGAGCAGCTGATTCACTAACAAGCAACCCAATAAATAACAGTAACCAACTCCAGTGAACTGCTGCTCTCTGTATAAAAAATGGCAGTGGTTTGGAATGCAAAATGCTGTGGGTCTGGCAGTGAGTAAAAGATGCTACCACGAGAGCAGGCTAGAACATAGTATGTTGGGTCCTGTTGAAAAAGAAGGAATCTTTGGGCAGATAAGTTTTGAGTATTTGCTTACTCTGATGCAGAACTTTTAAAGTGGGCAGTCCGAAACATAATGTGTCGGGAGCACAATTAAATTGAAAATACTTTTTATCTGACGCAGAGATCAGATAAAAATAGCTATCAGAGTGCAAAATTTCACTGGGGTGGTTACTGTTATTTACTGGGCTGCTTGTTAGTGAATCGGAAGCTCAGTTTTTAATGATTTGCTGTATGGAAAGCACAGAGGTGGAATAAAAACACACTACTACTACTACTATTAATAATTTATAAAGTGCTACCAGGCATACGCAGCGCTGTACATGCCCATATAAAGATGGTCCCTGGTCATCAGAGCTTACAATCTAATTAAGAGACATGACAAATATATGAAAAGGGCAGAATAGGGAGGGCTAAGGAGAAAAAAGGAAAATAAGGGATCAGGATGCAAAAGCAGCCTCAAAGAGGTGAGCCTTTAGCATGGATCTGAAAAGGGCAGAGATGAAGCCTGATGTACAGATTCAGGTAGTTTGTTCCAGGCATAAGGAATAGCAAGGTGAAAGAAATGAAGTCTGGAGTTAGCAGTGGAAGAAGAGTATTTGGAAAAACTTAGAGAAGCTAGCAAAGTAGTCAAGAAGGCAAAGATTCAAAAGGAGGAGGAAATAGCCAATGCAATAAAATGGGGGGATAAGACATTTTTCAGATATATTAGTGAGAAGAGGAAGAGCAAAAGTGGTATTGTCAGACTCAAGGGTGCAGGGGGGGAATATGTAGAAGCTGATAAGGATAAAGCGGAATTGCTTAACAAATATTTTTGTTCTGTGTTCACAGATGAAGAACCAGGAGCAGGACCTCAGAAAACACCCACAAATAAGAACAGAAGCGAGGGACATCTTGAACTATTTTCAGAAGACTGTGTTCGTGAGAAACTAGCTCAACTTAAAGTAGACAAAGCGATGGGACCGGATGGGATACACCCTAGAATACTGAGGGAACTTGGGGACGTTCTAGCAGCTCCACTGACTGACCTTTTCAATGCCTCGTTGGAGTCGGGAGTGGTGCCAAAGGACTGGAGAGAGGCTCATGTGGTGCCTTTACACAAAAGCGGAAGTAAGGATGTGGTTGAAAACTACAGGCCGGTTAGTTTAACTTCGGTGGTGAGTAAATTATTGGAAACGCTGCTGAAAGAGAAAATAGTGAGGTTTCTGGAGTCCAGCGGATTACAGGATCCGAGGCAGCATGGATTCACCAGAGGCAGGTCTTGTCAGACAAATCTGATTGATTTTTTTGACTGGGTGACCAGGGAGTTGGACCGAGGGAGAGCTCTAGATGTGGTGTATTTAGATTTCCGTAAAGCCTTTGACACTGTTCCTCACAGGCGACTTATAAACAAACTGAGCACCCTAGGGATGGACCCTAAAGTTACTGCTTGGGTTAGAAATTGGTTGGGTGGGAGGCGACAAAGAGTACAAGTAAATGGAGCTCACTCTGAGGAGAAGGATGTTACCAGTGGTGTGCCCCAGGGATCTGTCCTTGGTCCGATTCTTTTTAACATCTTTGTTAGTGATATAGCGGAAGGGCTGTCGGGTAAGGTTTGCCTCTTTGCGGATGATACCAAAATCTGCAATAGAGTAGACACCCAGGAAGGGGTAGATAACATGAGGAGGGATCTAGCTAAGCTTGAAGAATGGTCTAGAATTTGGCAGCTGGGATTTAATGTTAAAAAATGTAAGGTCATGCATTTGGGCTGCAGCAATCCAAGGGAGCAATACAGTATAGGAGGTGAAGTACTTTTGTCCACTAAAGAAGAGCGGGACCTAGGCGTGGTTGTGTCTGATGATCTTAAAGTAGCTAAACAGGTGGAAAAGGCGACAGCAAAAGCTAGAAGGATGCTTGGGTGCATACGGAGAGGAATGGCTAGCAGAAAAAAGGAGGTGATAATGCCTCTGTATAAGTCTTTGGTGCGACCTCATTTGGAGTATGGTGTGCAATTCTGGAGACCGCACCTTCAAAAGGATGTGAACAGGATGGAGTCGGTGCAGAGGGTTGCTACCAAAATGATTAATGGGCTTCATTATAAAGCATATGAGGACAGACTTAAGGATCTTAATATGTACACCTTAGAGGAAAGGCGGGATAGAGGTGATATGATTGAGATGTTTAAATACCTCCGTGGCATAAATGTTCAGGGAGAGAGCCTCTTTCAATTGAAAGCAAGTTCTGCTACGAGGGGACATGGGATGAGGGTGAAGGGAGATAGATTCAGGAGTGATATGCGGAAATATTTCTTTACGGAAAGAGTAGTGGATCCGTGGAATAGTCTCCCAGTGGAGGTGGTAGAGATGAGGACAGTAACTGAATTCAAGAAAGCATGGGACCAACACAGAGGATCTCTAAAGGCAAAAAGTGGACTGTTGTAGTTGTTATGGAAGGACAGACTAGATAGGCCATGTGGTCTTTTTCTGTCGTCATATTTCTATGTTTCTATGAGTGGATTTCACAAGAAGAGGTATAGGGAAAGAGGAGAGACGAAGGGTAGTGAAGGGTAGAAGAATGAATACATTTATAGGTCAGAAGGAGAAATCTGAATTGGATACGGAAACGGAAGGGATGCCAGTGAAGAGATTTGAGAAGAAGGGTTATATGAGTATCTTGTAGGTGGCAAAAGATTAGTCGCGAAGCAGAGTTCTGAACAGATTGAAAGGGGCAGAGGTGACTCAGAGAGAGACCAGCAAGAAGGAGGTTGCAATAAAACAAAATGAGATACATCAACTAGTACTTGAAGGCATGGGGGAGGAGTTTGATATAGGCCCAACAAAGAAAAATTTAAAACTGAACTGTAGGGCATCAATCCATGATCTAATTACTTGAGATTGTTGACCCCCTTATAAAGTAATTGGGATTACTGATATTGGTCTTAGTGGTCTGAAATTATTTAAAAAACTACAGCTTTCTAGGCATAGAGTGGTTAAGTACCACTATCCTCTCCACATATACAAGGCTTAGTAATCCCTTAAAAAATCAGCTTTTTGTTCTAGGATTAAGTCATGCAAAACTTCACTTTTTCTGAATGTGCATTTATTAATAAGAAGTTATATTTAGGGGTATGTTTACAAAGCAGCAGTAGAGGCCTCCATGTGATATCGGAATTCAATGGGGTTGCGGCTCCAGAATCGCATGGAAGCCGCTACAGCTGCTTTGTAAATATACCCTGCTTTGTAAATATACCCCTAAGGTTACCTGATTTTTTGCAGGCAAGTCTGGGACACTTGCTATCTGAAGCAAGGGGGGGGGGGGAAGAGACACCTAGTTCCGGGTTTGAGCAATCATTAACGCTGCCCCCTATCCATCAGATGATAGTGGTAATACCGTGTCCAAGCAGCAAAATCAATAGAGAAATAGAAAGTGATACATTTCATCCATACTGTGCAAAATATAAACATAATGGATGTAAATTCTAAAAACTGACATGATCTGACGTTTTTTTGGTCAGAACTCAAAATGTATGTCTTCACTGAGCATTTTGGCATAAATGAGAATAATAAAAACCATGACCCAACTGAAAATCCATAAATCTTTTCAACATAAGCAGATATGCTCATTCCCCCCCCCCCATCCTATCACTAGATGTAACAGAGAATCCATAAGAACAAAATATATACTACAAAGACAAACATGCACATAAAAATACATATGCATATATATACGCGCATACACATACACGTAGGAACAAAATAATACCTACATATACTATCCGCAGTTTACCTCACACAGTAATGGAAAGCACCTTGGATTGCTGACAAAGGAAGAAAATAACTAAATATGCCCTGTTTAATATCCTATGACATGTGAGTATGTAAATATGTCATGCAAGATTTATTGCCTAATCATGTAAATAACTACGATTTAATAATTTCACACACGTTACCTGTATCTATTTACCATGTTATAATGTAATAATGTTGTTTATATAGTAAACCGCTCTGATTACCCAATAGGGCGGTATAAAAGACACAAATAAATAAATAAAACATTCTAGTCATTAAATTGAAAATGAAACATGTTTTCTACCATTTCTGTCCCCATTGATGGAATTGGGAACATCAGGCTGCAAAACAGGTGGAAGTCGGGGGGATTGTCTCCAAAATCGAGGACAATCTCTGAAAATTGGGGACATCTGGTAACCCTCTAGCTAACGTCTCTTGTAGATTAGCGGATGTGGATCCTTCTAATGCTACCAGTGATCACAACCATATTTCTAACAGCTATTGCCTAGAGTGGAATGAAGCAATTATGAGTCAGATGCTACAGACCCATTTGGTTCATATGTTCTTACTACAAAGATTTTTTTATTTCCTTAATGCATGTAAGTATGGAGCAAGGAGGCCTTAAAAGCTCATGTGCTGCAACATCTTTTTATGCTGATTCAATAATGGATAACACAACTTACTGAGATTTCACTCTGTGCATTTAGAAAGGTGCCCTAATCTGCTTGCTGAAAAAAGGTTCACACACTGTCCTCAATGCATTAAGTCTGAACTGAAATGGTAAGAGTGAAGACTTCACATCAGCTTTTCTTCTCTTTACAGACCCATGCACGAAGGGTGCTGCTGGCACATTCAAAGTGTCAGTTCACATCTGCTAACTTATACTACTATCCACCTTAAAGTTCTTAGGTAGCTCATTACCTCTGGAAGAGCTGTAAATGAAATCTAACGGAAACAAAAAATATATGGTGACATTTCTTCCCTTTAGAGCAGAACTAGACATATCATTTTATATACTGTCATGAAGGCTGCAATCAGCCTACCGCAGCTGCTTTCATGTTTTAGAAAAAGCCTTTGATCTGGTAATTCCATAGCTATTGCTACAGAGAGATTTCTTTTCTAAAGGCCTGATACAAGTGCAGTTGATTTAATATGATGGGGGTTGAAAGAGAACTGTAGCTATTAAATATTACAGACCATTTTCACTTTTTATCAGTAGTCTGTTAGAATACTATTCTATAACTCATAGATTTCTATACTTATATATATATACAGTATCTATATATCTATTTAACACTGTATACTTGGGGCCTGATTTTATAATGAGATGTCTATGTGAGAAGTCCAAAAAAGCGCCTATTGGAAGCCTCTTGTATAATGGCTATCAAAACTTCAGTGCCAGAGAGCCATCTAGGACTTTATGGCTTTTCAGCTGTCATATTGTGCTCTGTATCACTTAAGTATTGATGGTCTATGTTGTATTATATATTAATCCTGGCTTGTCTTTAGATAGATCTTTCTGAAGACGTTTTTTGGCAGTAATATTGGATTCGGCTAGTGGACATATTATGGGTCATTTTAAAAGCCCTAGTCGTGATGTGAACATCCAAAAACTGACTTTGATAAGAGAATATAAGTGTTGTTTTAAATTAAATGTGATGTAAAACAGCCATCCTAAGGGGTATGTTTACTAAATCATCTTAATGTGTGCTCTGTGACCTTATCGCACGATAATGGCGCTTTATCAGGCGCACAGGAACCTTAGCACGTGATAACACGCACAGCGGCGCAAACGAGCGCTGAAGGCGGGGAAAGGCTCCTGGAGGGCGGAGGAAGGCTCCCCAGGGGCAGAGAGAAGGGGTCAATGGGCGGAGAGTGGGGGGGAGAGGTTCTCTGCACACTAACGCTGTGAAATCCGAGGCTGAAAACTAACGCCAGTGAAACCCTGGCGTTAGAGCTGATTTAAAGGAAAGAGAAACCATTTCTGTCAGCAATGTACAGCAAAACCAGGGAAACCTACAAAAAAGTGATAAGTGTGATACATGTGCATGGAACAAAAGTGCAAATAAACATTGAAAATGACCCCAACAAAATATAAAAAAACATAACCAAGCTGGGCAATAGTGATATTAATGGGAAATGTTGAAAAACACTCCCAAGAAAGCTCCAAAAAAATGATATGAATTTTGGAAGGGTCTACTCTCCGTCCCCATACAAGGTGAATGATCCCACAGTGAAATAGCACTGATCAGGGTTTCCCTCTCCACTGGACAGGTTTCCTATGGCATGCACATGTTCCACAACAGCAGGGCGGGCATGTCAGAATGGGCAACTGGACAGATGCTGGGAAAAGGGACACAGAGGGCTGCAGATGGCACATGCTGTGCTGCAGCTGGGCCACAGTGCAGACTAGGGTGATGCCTAGGTGGCCCATAGGAATGCTGAAACAGTAGAGCAGCCAGACAGCAACTGATGAGGGCCCAGCATGGGCATGAGTGTGCTTCCCACAGTGTCACAGGGGATAGTACCCAGCAGGAACTGTGGGGCCTGGCACTGCAGTACCCCCAAGGGCACAGAACATTGGCAGGCGGTACTGGGGGGAAGTGTGGACATCTGTGCAGGCACCCCTACCCCAGAACCTGCACCATAGGCAGCCGCCTACCCGCACAATGGATGGCCTGAGACTGTGCTCCACCAGCACCACCAGCAGATGGGCATGTCAGCAGGGTGGCAGAGGGGTACTGGTGGTGGAGGGGGCAGTGGCAGCTGCCCAGAGCAGACCGTGGCCTAGCCCTGTGTAGGTGAGTGCCATGCACTGCAACAGACAGGCCCTGTCTGACGAACAGTCATGGTATCCCCAGGGAATGCACTGTCTCTGTGGCAACATGGTGGTGCAGTGCACACAGCCAGTGTGTTCAGGAGCAGAAGGTCACAGGTTCAAGTCCCAGCTGTGGTTCCTGCCAACCCAGCCCCCATATTTTACCCACTACTACAACGTGCTAATACAGACAGAACCTGTAGTGCAGATGACGTAGACATGCCTAAAACACCTACATTTTACCTTACAGAGCACAGACACCATAAACATGCACATTACCTAGAGCAGAGTCTCCCAAATGCAGTCCTGGAGGGCCAAACACCATTCAGGTTCCATGCTGCCTCTAATAAATGTGGCTGTGCTGCACTGCTATGCACCACCCCCATGGTATGCAGATGTATCTCATGCATATTCATTAGGGACAGCATGAAAACCTGAACAGTGAACTTCACTGCCTATGAAGCCAGAGGTCATGGGTTCAAACCCATGGTGGGGTTGTTTGATAGGGCTGTCTAAGGCATTGTCTATTTTTAATGTACATTAGTGCTGCCAGCAAAAACACCCTCAGAGTACTGTAACCTTAAGGTGCCTCATAAGGCGCCCCATAAAACACCTTATAGGGCGCCCTGTAAGGCACCTTATAAGGCGCCCTTCAAATGCCTTATAAGGTGCCTTATAAGGTGTCCTATAGGGGACATTATAGGGTGCCTTGGCGGACAGTGCACTTTATAATGTGCCCTATGGAGTGCCTTATGGGGTGCCTTATGCGGCACCTTAGGTTATGCCACCGTGAGGGTGTGTTTGCTGGCAGCACTAATTAAAATAAAAGTAAAATGCCTCAAAAATCACTACTTAAACGTAAAGGGTGATGCCTCAGCCAGCCTTATGCATTAGGCGCACTGGGGGATCGAACTCATGACCCCTGTACCATCAGTCAGTGTATTAACCATTGTGCTACACCTCTGCTTCTATGTTTGCATGTCTGCACACCTACTTAAGATTATCACACATTAACGTGCTTAGAAGCGTTTCGCCCGATAATGTGCACAGCGTGCGTTATTGCGCGATAATCCCGTTTTGCTACGTTAAGACCGAAACGCCCACTTCTTTTATGGCATCCTGCACACTATCGCCGGGCGCACGTTAAGACTGCTTAGTAAACATATCCCTAAGTGACCTATGAACAATAACATGGATGTCTGAGTCACAGACTGTTACCGTTAGAGGGGGTCAATTCACCTCTGCATGGAGCTTAAAAAACATTTGACAGAAATGTGCTCTCTGATTTGGGCAAATAAAAAGATTTATATCCTACATTTTCAGAAAGAATGATGAAAGGCCCTGCGCAGCCTGAAAATTAATAATTCTTCTGCTCAACCTCCAGAACATACATGTATGACCCTCTGTTCCTGGTGTTAGAAACATCTGGATTAGGACAGAGGATGTTCATGGGCCATATGCATCATTAATATGATCTGAGATCGATCAAAAATGTTTTACTACACTTGAATTACAACTTAGGCTCCATTAAAAATCCTCTCACTTATACGCCTTGTCTCCACAGGAATATCAAGGAGGAAACAGCAGTAAGACGCATAAAAAAATGATTAGTTGTCAAAAATGGCAGTGGTTTGCAAGGAACAAAGCATGACAAATTGCTGTCATGGAAAATCTACACGTGTTCAATCATAAGATGGCGTTTCCCAAATATGCAGTCTATTTTCTCTTGCACTGAATAAAAGCTGTACTGCCCATCAAGGAACAGCACTGGCAATACAGACAGAAAACACACCCTTTGCTTAGAAATGCAAGGGCTAACCTTTGCACCCTGTCCATGGCTTCAACGTGCGAATAAAATTCAGCTTAACAAAGTGCAACAATGGCTATAGGAAATGCAACCTCATCTGCTTCATTTCTGCAAAATCTACTTTGCATTATTCCAAAGAGGGTATGTGGGCCAAAGCTGAGCTGAACGTGGGTCACATAGCAAGATAAAACGTAGTTACTCACCTGTAACAGGTGATCTCCGGGAACAGCAGGAATTTAGTCTTCACATATGGGTATCGTCGGCACCGACGGAGCCTGCATGGGAACGCTCCCCAGCGTCCAATAGGAACGCTTTTGGGAGCATCCCTCAGCACATGAGCGCTGTCTTCCCGCATTTCAAACTGTCCCTCTTCAGTTAAGTTTGTAGCTGAGTGAAACAATAGAGGGAGAGAGGAAAGAGACAAAGAGATAGAGAAACAACTCCTAGGGGAGGTGGGTGGGTTGTGAAGACTAAATTCCTGCTGTTCCCAGAGATCATCTGTTACAGGTGAGTAACTACGCTATCTCCAGAAACAAGCAGGAATGTAGTCTTCACATATGGGGACTCCCTAGCTGAAGATGCTAGGGAGATAGCCCCAGGAAGGTGCCACCCTAGAAGGTGGGAATACTTCCTCCCATGGATCTCTGGCATCCCACCAGGGTTGGTGGGTAGGAGTTGATTTAGATGTGAAAGAGATTTTGGAGAACAGCTTGGCCAAAGAAGGCATCCCGACGGGAGGCTTTATCCAGACAGTAGTGGGCTGTGAAGGTGTGTACCGAAGCCCAGGTGGCTGCTCGACAAATGCCATCGATAGACATAGAGTGGAGATTAGCCATAGAAGCTGGCATGGCTCTCACATCATGAGCTGTGACATGGTCCTGAAGAGGAAGACCCTTACTCTCCATAAGCAAAGGATATGCATTGGGCAATCCATTTAAAGTTCTTTTGGAGACTGGAAGTCCCAAATGACTAGGGTCAAAAGCTATAAAAAGTTTTGAGGACTTTCTATATTGCTGTGTTCTTTGTATGTAAAAGGCTAAGGCCCTTTTACAATCCAAAATATGAAGGTTTCTTTCTGCATTAGAGGCGTGAGGCCTCGGAAAAAATACAGGAAGATAAACTGATTGATTTAAATGAAAAGGCAAAAACCACCTTTGGCATAAAGTGTGGGTGAGTTCGAAGAACAACCTTATCATGATGAAACCTAGTATAAGGAGGATCAGCCACTAAAGCTTGCAATTCACTAATGCGACGGGCAGAGGTGATTGCAACTAGGAAGATGACCTTCCAGGTCAAAAACGTAAGGGCTGTAGTGGCCAAAGGTTCAAAAGGCGGCTTCATGAGCTGCCCAAGAACTAGATTTAGATCCCATGCCACCAGTGGTGGCTTGATGGGAGGTTTAGTTAATAAAAAGCCTCTCATAAATCTTGATAGGAGTGGATGAGAGGAAATCGGTTGTCCATTCAGAGGCTTATAAGAAGCTGCAATTGCACTAAGATGGACTCTTACCGAATTGGTCTTTAGACCAGAATTCGATAAGTGAAGGAGATACTCTAGTATCGATTCCAAGGGTACGACCAGAGGGTTCAATCCATTCTTGGAGCACCACATAGTAAAACATTTCCATTTGAAGGCATAAAATCTTCTTGTGGAATGTTTTCTAGAAGCCTGAAGGATATCTTTTATCTGTTGGGATAGGTTGAAATCTTGGAGGTCTAAGCCTTCAGCAACTAGACCGTGAGGTGCAGGGACTGGGGATTCGGGTGCCATAGCGTCCCGTTCTCCTGGGAAAGGAGATCTGGAGCATGCCCTAACTCTAGAGGTGTTGCTTGAGAGAGATGTAGAAGCAGGGAATACCAAGTTTGGCGTGGCCATCGTGGTGCTATGAGAATCATGCGACCCCTGTCTCTCTGAAGCTTGAAGAGTGTTTTGGGGATGAGGGGAAAGGGTGGGAAGTCATAAAGGAAGTCCTGACCCCAGTGAAGGAGGAAGGCATCCCTTGCCTGACAGTTGTGAGCCGGAATTCTGGAACAGAACCGGGGAAGTTTGGCATTCAGTGGACTTGCAAAGAGGTCTATGTCTGGAGTGCCCCAGAGATGAAATATCTTTGCCACCTGGTCTAGGTGGAGGAACCACTCGTGAGGCAGCAGTTCTCGACTGAGTTTGTCTGCCCAAAGGTTTTGAATGCCCGGAAGATATACCATTAGAAGGTGAATTTGATGCTCTCTGCTGAGGGCCCACAGTCATAAAGCTTCGTTGCGTAACGACAGAGAGCCTGTTCCGCCCTGCTTGTTAACAAAGAATATGGCTACTTGATTGTCCGTCTGGACTAGGACTGTCTTGTAGCTGAGCTGGGCGTGGAATACTCGAAGAGCTAAATAGATTGCTCTTAATTCCAGGAGGTTTATGTGTAAACCAATCTCCTGTGGAGACCAGGTGCCCTGGGTAAAGAGATGATTCAGGTGTGCTCCCCAACCCACCTGTGATGCATCTGTTGTTAGGGTGTCCTGAAAGAGGGGTTGATGGAAAGGAGACCCCACTGTCAGATTTTCTAGTGATTGGCACCATTGGAGGTACAAAATTAGTCGTTGAGAGATTATTATTTTGTCCAACAAATAACCCGTGGCCTGTGTCCACTGTGTGGAGAGGGTCCACTGAACTGCTCACATGTGGAGGCGAGCATATGGGACTACATGAACTGTGGATGCCATATGTCCTAGTAACTGCAGTAGCTCTCGAGCAGTGAGGGAGGATTTGCCTGCTGCTTGAGAAGCTAGTTGCATTATGCGAAGACACCGGGCTTGTGGAAGGAAAGCCCTTGTCTGTCTGGTATCTAGACAGGCTCCTATGAATTCTAGGCATTGGGAATGAACTAGTTGAGATTATGGGAAGTTTATTACCAATCCCAAGTATTGGAGGATTTGCATTGTATGAGACAGTGCAGTGCTGGCCTCTGCAACTGTAGGGGCTCGAATGAGCCAGTAGTCTAAGTAAGGAAAGACGAAAATCTCCAGGGTTCGTAGAAATGCAGCTACTACTGCCATGCATTTCGTGAATACCCTTGGTGCTGAAGCCAGACCAAAGGGAAGAACCCTGTACTGGAAATGTTTTCCCCTGAAAAGGAAACGTAAGAATTTCCTGTGATCTGGATGGATGAGAATGTGAGTGTATGCATCCTTTAAGTCTAGAAAGCAAAGCCAATCCTGACTTTGAAGGTATGGCAGAAGAGTTCCTAGAGAAATCATTTTGAATTTCTCTTGAAACAGATATTTGTTCAATTTTCTGAGGTCTAGAATGGGTCTGTGTCCTCCTGTTTTCTTTGGAATAAGAAAATAGGGGGAGTAGAACCCTGCACCCCATTGAAGAAGGGGTACTTCCTCTATTGCTCCTTGGGCAAGACGTGTGTAGACCTCGTGATCTAGCAGATTGTCTGCAGAGGTTTGTGAATTGAATTGCTTTAGAATTGTAGGAGGGGGCATGCTGCGAAAATGAAGCTTGTACCCCTCTCCTACAATGGACAAAGTCCAATCTTCTGCTGTTATCTGATGCCATCTGTTGACAAAGTGGCATAACCTGCCCGGAATATTGGGGGGTTGGGGACCCCTCAGAGGCAGGGAGGCAAAGCTCTCTAGGAAGGAGTCAAAGCCCTTGAGGGGGCTGAACCTGGAGAGCTGGTTGGGCTCTCGTGCCTTTTGGCTTCTTTTGCTGTCTAGTTTGTCCCTTTTGGGCAACCTGACCTGGAGTTTGACTCTGCTGGGTATAGGAAGGATAAAATTTCCTCTTTTTGCTAAAAGAGGGGTTTTTATAAGGCTTCCTTTTGGCTGGAGTGGCTGTAGACTTTGACAATCTATCTAAGGTAGAATTATCAGCATCTAACTCATTAGCCTTTTTCTGCCAGTTCTTGCTGAAGAGATTCTCCCCATGCAAGGAATGTTGCCTAACTTGTCCTGTACCCAAGTCTCCAAATCTGATATCTGTAGCCAGGCAATCCGCCGTGCACCAATGGCAATAGCAGAGGTTCTGCTGATGCATTCGAAGCAGTCAAAGGCTGCACGATTAACAAACTTGGAGACATCTTAAGCATGCTTAACTAGAGCAAGAAAATCTTGTCTTTTGTCATCTGGGAGAAATGGGCTCATAAGTTCCAAGTCTCCTGTGACTTTCTTGAGGAACATTCTCATATATAGGATATATGAACTGATTCTAGCTGAAAGCATGGAAGCCTGAAAAGTTCTGCGCCTAAAAGCATCCAGAGTCCTGCATTCACGACCTGGAGGATTGGATGCATGCCTCTTTGCACTTTTCATCCTACGCATGGCTGATTCCACTACCATTGAATGGTGTGGCAGCTGAGTTTTCTGAAATCCAGGACATGGTGGAACTTGATACATAGTATCAAGTCTCCTAGAGTAAGGAGAAGTAGTCAGAGGTGTCTCCCACATTCTGAGCATCAGGCTATGCAGAATTTCATGGATAGGCAGAGTGGTTGCCTCCTTAGGAGATTTAGGATATTGGAGAATTTCCAATTCCTTTGCTCTGGGTTCCTCTTCAGGAGCTACTGTGATTGAAAGACCTTTGGCCATATCACAGATGAAATCCTGAAATGACATGTCCTCTGGAGGTGACATTCTGCGTTGGGGAGAAGAGGGATCTTCTAAGAGAAACCCTCTAGTGCCAGCAGAATTGTCAGAGTCTTCAGAATCGGAGGAATCGAAGTATTCCTGACCCCAATGCTCTTGCAAAGCACGATCCTGGTACCGATCGAAGTCAGTACCGAGGTGACCCGGTACCGCTTTGTCAATTCCAGCCAGAGATGGCATGGGAAGAGTTCCCATCGGTACCGGTATCATCGGTGCCGGTACCTGAGCTGAAAGAAGAGCTGCGATGCTGCGCTTGATAGCGAGGAACCTCTGGTCTATCAACGCTGCCGATGCCTGGGTGTTGGTACCAGTAAGGACGGCCGTAACCCCTGAGCATAGCACAGGTAGTTCTTGCGAGGCTGAGGCCTCGAGAACATCCTGAAGCCCCATCGATGCTTTGGAAGCTGAAGCCTCCCGCCGGGGCTGTTTTGCCGGTGTGGTTCCCTCAAGGGCAACGCCAATGGCCTCTCGATGCTTAGCAGGAGAGCTACCCTTTGAGGACCGGCTTTTATGTTTAGTTACCTGAGATACATGGGAGGAAGAAGAGGCCCTTGACGATGTCGATGCAATGGATCTCAAAAGGGATCTTTTTGAAAATGTGAGAGTAACCCAAAGACGAGCAAGATAAACGAAGCCAAGTATTTTTATAGAAACCTATTGGTATCTCATTGGGTGAAGTTCCTCTCACTAAAAAATACCTAAAAAACCATCTGTTAATTCCACTTTTGAAGGTCATTGATGTCAATCAGCACAATGACAGGACTTCATTCTGGTCCAAATTAAAGTGCTATTAGTCTGAGACCTTCGAGCACATATTAAAGTCTTCATATAACTATATATAAGTTTTGAGTTTCTTATGGTGAATATTGAGTGAATTCACCTTTATCTGCATTACTTGAAGTACTCACTCGGAAAAGTGACCAATTATATATTTGTCTGGATGCAATGGATCTGGCATCTGAAGAAAAGAGGGTACCGAACTTTGCAGCCCGGTTCTGTCTTCCTCTTTTAGTCATCCCCATACAGGAGAGACATTCAGTTGGAGAATGTTCAGGTCCTAAACATTTCAGACACCAATCATGGGTGTCAGTGACGGAAATGGTACCGCCACACTTAGTACATTTTTTAAAACCACTAGTTGGTTTTTCCATGTTTTAGGAATATGGGGCCTAGTGCCCAAAATGGCACCTAGCACCAAAGAGAAAAGTTTCTGAAAAGAAACACTCTAAATCCTAAGGGGGGTTTTTTTGTATGAAAAGAAAAGGAAAGAACCGGCGGTACCGGTAGGCGTCATGCGGTAGGCAAACGCGACCACAAGAAAAGAAATTTAAAGACGGAATTTTCTGCGGTGACAGGGAATAGATCCTGTCGGCTCTGCGGAAAACGAAGAACTGAAGAGAGACAGTTGGAAAGGTGGGAAGGCAGCGCACATGTGCTGAGGGATGCTCCCAAAAGTGTTCCTATTGGACGCTGGGGAGCGTTCCCGCGCAGGCTCCGTCGGTACCAACGATACCCATATGTGAAGACTACATTCCTGCTTGTTCCTGGAGATTAGCATAAACATTTAAGTAAATCTATTACAAAATGACTGAAGAAGAAAAGACTTCATGCCCAATATTCAGCGGCGGCTAGCACAATTACAGCAGCTGGCCATCACTGCTAATTACTAAAACCCAGATATTCAATGCCAAGGCCATATCTGGTCACCAGCATTGAATATCCATGTCAGCTACAGAAGGAGGAAGCTAAACGGCAGTGGTGATATTTAGCTGCTGCCCAGTTAGCCTCAGCAGCAAACGTTAGGCCAGCTTTTCCTGCACCTTACTTTCACCGCCGAGGGCTAACCGGAGAGCGGCTGAATATCTCCATGGCACCACGGCTCCAATGAAGAGGCACAATGCCGGCCGCCGGAGAAAAAAACTTATTCCCCACAGCCTGACACCCGATCTGGCCTAAGGCCAGGGTCGGGTTGCGGGGAATGTCCTCCGGCCCCCCCTGCCGGATCCCCCAAACACATGGAAGAAGGGTTCTCTAGTCAGATGAGATGAAAATTGCACTTTTTGGTCATCATGGGAAACGCCATGTGTGGTGCAAACCCAACACTTCCCATCACCCCAAGAACACCATTCCCACAGTGAAATATAGTGGCGGCAGCATCATGCTGTGGGATGTTTTTCATCGGCAGGGACAGGAAAAACTGGTCAGGACTGAAGGAACGATGGATGGCACTAAATACAGGGCAATTCTTGAAGAAAACTTGTTTCAGTTTGCCAGAGATTTGAGACTGGGACGAAGGGTCATCTTCCAGCAGGACAATGACCCTAAACATACTGCTAAAGCTGGTTTAAAGGGAAACATTTAAATGTCTTGGAATGGCCTTGTCAAAGCCCAGACTTCAATCCAAATGAGAATCTGTGGCATTATTTGAAGATTGCTGTACACCAATACAACCCATTATCTTGAAGGAGTTAGAGCAATTTTGCCTTAAGGAATAGGTGAAAATCCCAGTGGCTAGATGTGCAAAGCTAATAAATATGCATACTCCTGTTTTCAGGGGTTTTTTTTGTCTTTTATTGTTTGTGTCACAATAAAGGATATTTTGCACCTTCAAAGTCGTAGGCATGTTGTGTATATCACATGGTGCTAACTCCCAAAACTCCATTTTAATTCCAGGTTGTAATGCGACAAAACAGGACAAACACAGAGGGGATGAATACTTTTGCAATGCACTGTACATGTTTTACCTGTTAAAAATTTCTTTGAGCACCCAACAAACAACAAAAAATGTTTTCTCGTGCATTTCACGAATTGTGCAACTGAAAATGTTATTTATGTTATTACATGCCCGTGCAGTTTACTCTATATTGGAAAAACTAAGAGGCAGGTCTGCATATGCATTGTGGAACATAGAAGTTACATTAAATGACAGATTCCAGACAAACCTCTGGTGGCACATTGGATCAAGAGGTCCCATCGCATTTGTGATCTGACATATTTCGCACTGAAAACTGTCCATCTGAGTCAGAGGGGAGGAGATCTTAACAAAGTACTTTTATGACTGGATCAGAAATATATTTTTTAGCTGAACACCATGGTTCCCCATGAACTCAATATGGACATGAATTACTCTGTCTTTTTACTCTGTGGTCTTTTTTATCATTGTTTTTAACCTTTTTAATTTCAATTTCAGTAACCCTTTCTTCCCCTCAGGTTCCTTTCCTCCCCTCCCCCCCCCTTTTTTTCCTTCCTTCCCTCCCTCTTCCTCCTCCCCTCCCCCTTTTTTCCTCCTCTCTTGAACAAACCCCCCTTTTTCCCCTCTCTTTCCACCTACCCCTCCCCCTCCCATTTCTCTTCCCCCCTCCTTGCCCCCTTTTTCTCCCTTCTTCCCCCTTTTTTATCTTTTTACTTATATCATCAATCCTTTAAGGTCCTTTATATATAAATATATATTTTTTTTTTATTCACTGGAACTTAGTTCTAAGTTCACTTGTGAAGTATTTAATTGACCTACTTCAACATAAAGTTTTCCCGAATCTTCTAGTTCGGTCTATCTAGTACTATTTGTGCCTTATTTTAACTACATAGTCTTTTATCTTTTTATTGTTGATACTATGTTGCACCTTGTTTTACTTGTAGTTTTTTATCTTTTCATTGCATTCCTGCAGCTATTTTGCTTGCCCTGCAATCACTGCCCCGTTTACTTGGATCTCCCAACCTTGTATCCTTCATTTTTATCTTATGTTTTTATCTCACTTGGTTTTTATTTTTATTATTTACAATGTGTTTTTTATAGATTTAGCCTCCTTATAGTCTTTTGTATGCCCAACCTTTTTGTTTTTTGTTTTTAATGCTTGCATTACTAATTTTTGTCTCTTAACTGTTCTTAATTAGTTCTGATTTGTCCCTTGTAATATGTTTTATCATGCATAGTTTTTATTTCCTGCCTTTTTTAACTCTCTTCTCCTTATTTTTACATTTCTTACCTTGCTTTATACCGAGTATGTTTTTTTCCGTGATTATGTCGAACAGTGAGTTTTTAATTATATTGTTTCTCATTTAGTTAAGCACAATCCCCACTCCGCTGATTAGTACAGTAGCCTCATAGTGGCATTACTTCCTCTTGTGTTTCTTTCTTTACCTGGTTGCCATAGCTCCATTTCGCCACTGGCGCCAAAACCTACTTAAAGTGCAGGCTCTGAATGTCTGCCGTTTTTCAAGCTGTTTCCTGTAATGTAAGTTTACCTCTCGATTTGGGCATCTAATCTTATACTCCCATGGCATAATGGCTACCTGTTCTTTAAGGTATGTTTTCCATAAGTCTGGTGTCTACAATAATTATATTTAAGTTTCCCACAGGGGATTTTAAATCTTTATGCTCTCTTCCGCTTCCCCCATCGGCTTCTGCTTCCCTTTAAAGTATCTTTCTTCTGCAATGGCATTCCAATCAGGTTTTTATCCATTTTGCCATGGCATGATTTGCAATTTTCATGTGGGTTACTCCAGTTTCACTTCTGTTCCGATTTGATTTTTTATTTCAGAGACTGATCTCCATTACACTGTGTGTATACCTACTGTAGACTATGTATTTCCCTATATGATTGTGTTTTACAAGCTGTAAGTTTCTTGTGACTTTTCTCGGATTCATGTGAGTTTTTATCTCAAAAAGTCATGATATTATTTATACTGTACTTTTTACTTGTTTGTCATACATATTTTTACTGTTTTAATGTTTATGTAGTCTAACAATTCTTATTCAAAATTAAATTTAATTTAACTGAATGTTTTATGTACTGTATATAGTTACATTGTTCATTGTAAAACTTGTTATGATGTTCTATGTAAACCGCCCCTGATCTCAGGAAGGGACGGTATATAAAACTTTGCTAAATAAAATAAACTTCATAGTCCTGTTGCTTTTATAGATTACTTTTACTATTTATTCTTTTAGCCAACTGTTTATGCTTTTAGTCCTTACTCTATATATGATTATTTATTACTTTATTTTTTAAGAATATTTATTATTTATTACTATTCATTTTGCTATTGTAGGGTGTACATGTATTTAATCTGTACGTTCATCTACACTATTCCACTTTTAGCGTTTTGATATATATTTTTATTGTGTTTTAGTTCATATACCTTTGTTTTAATTTGTTATACTTACAGGATTTCCCTAGAACTATCGACCCCTGATGAATGCTATGCCAAAACACGGCCGTGTTGAGTGACTGATCCTTGTTCTTTTTTTTAATAAGTTTATTTATAACCATCAATACAAACAGCAAGAAAATAACAGTTAGTATACGCCTCCTGAGGTGGACTCTGATCCCCAGGAGACCCAGCGATGGTAATACATTTTTCATATTGCCCCTCCCCCCCTGCCCGCCCCCACCCCCCTCCCTCCCCCCCCCAGCACACCCAGACACACAAGAGGGCCAGTCTCTCCAGAAGACAACGGGTACCCGCCTTTAGGACTGCTCAGGTAGAGAACCGCAATTTAACTGCCCGATTCAAGGACGGCGTTGCGGCACCGGGATCCCAATTGATGGAGATACGGTTCCCAAAGTAAGAGAAAAGCAGACCATCGCTTGGCGTTCCCTCGGGCGCCCCGACACTCCAAAAGCATCAATTGATGGAGGGAGTTCCTCCACTCCCAGACAGAAGGGGGGGAGCTTTCTCGCCAGCGGCGCAGGATGGGTCCCTTACCCACCAGACATGCCTTTCGCACAAGGCCTCGAGCCCATTTCCCCTTCGGGGAGTTACCATGCAAGACATCTAACGTGACCAGGGCGGCGTCCCACACCACCTGTTGTCTCAGAAGGGTCATCGTGAAGGCACATATGCGCCTCCAATAGGGGCGGATCAATCGACAGCCCCACCACATATGCAGGAGGGTGGCCTGAGGTTCCCCACAGCGAGGGCAGCGCCCATCCGTAGGGAGGTGACAGCGAAGAGCCCGTCGGGGAGAGAAGTGAACTCTCGTCAAACACTTAACGTGCACCTCTCGCCAACGGACGCCGGCAGCCAGAGTCCCAGTTCGGCGAAGGGCGTCGAGCACCGTTCCCGGGGGTATCTCCCTCCCCATCTCCACCCCCCATGCCTGCTCTATGCTACGGAAATCCGGGCGATGGCGGTATTGCTCCAGCTTACCCCTAAATGCTCTTATCGTCGGCTTCTTCTCGCCCCCTAGGTCAAAGAATTCCAGAATCTGTGCAGAACGAGCTGCATGCAGCTCCGCCCTCGGGAGAGAACCTACATAGTGGGCAACTTGCATGTATGCAAAGAGATGCTTCGGCCCTAGTTCATATTCCTGGGAAAGGGACTGAAAGGATTTAGAGTCCCCCTCCGCATCGACCACGTGTCCCAGATTACACAGGCCGTTTGCTGCCCAGAGTCGAAAGACCACGGCATCTGTCCCCGGGGTAAAATTAAACGTTACCTCGAAGTGGCAGCCAACTCGACACCTGCCACTCGTGCCCCCAGTACCGATTAAGCCGCCTCCACGTCATCCGCACCGGTGTCAATAAAACACTCTCCGCCAAATGAGTGGGGATATCCCGATTTGCCACATGCAATAAAGCCTGAAGGGAATGGGGAGCCACATATGCCTCCTCTAGGGCTCTAGGCGTATAAAGCTCCGTGCCCCCCAGCCAATCCCCCAGATGGCGGGCTTGGCAGGCCTCCGCATAGGCCCCCAAATCTGGGAGCCCCCATCCCCCCCACCTCCCGTTCCCCACCAATCGACTATAAGGGATGCGCGCCCTCGCACCCCTCCATAAAAACCGGCGAAATTCTACTTCAAAACACCGTATGTCACGTTGTAGGAGCCAGACTGGGAGAGTCTGCATCCAATACAGTAAGCGTGGTAATATTATCATTTTGATCGCCGCAATCCTCCCCGACAAAGATAGTGGAAGGGATTGCCAGGCTTGCAGCTGAGCCCGCACTTTGGACATCATCCTGTGCAGGTTGTCCCCATAAAGTCGGGTAAGCCGAGTAGGGAGGACTATCCCCAAATAGACAAAGTTATTGTCAGCCCATTTTAGCGGGAATCTCCCCTGCCAGCTATCCCGCAGCTGTCCTGAAATATCCAGAGCTTCCGACTTTTCCTCATTAATACGAAAGCCCGCGAACTGCCCAAACGTCTGAAACTCCCGCAAGAGACTAGGTAATGAGGACTCAGGCTGTGATAAATGAACCAAAAGGTCATCGGCAAAAGCCGAGAGCTTAAAGCTGCACGCGCCGATATGCACCCCACAAATCTCGGATGAGTCCTCCACTCGGCGCAAAAGGGGGTCCAATGATAAAACAAAAAGTAACGGGGAGAGAGGACACCCCTGACGGGTCCCACGTTGGAGTGAAAAATCCTGGGATAGTACCCCATTGCACCTGATGGCGGCCGTGGGATTTGCATATAGGCTAGCCAGCATTTTACAAAACCCCGGCCCTATGCCATAGCGCGGGAGAAGATACGTTAAGTACTGCCAGTCCACCCTGTCAAACGCCTTCTCGGCATCAAAACTAATTAAGAGAGACGTCAGCCGCTTATGGCGGACCCATTCTAAAGAAGCGAGGATTTTACGCAGGTTACGCACGGCATAACGATCTTTAACAAAGCCTGCTTGGGATTCATGAACGAGCTGCCCTAAGTAGCCCGCAAGGCGGTCAGCCAAGATTTTAGCCAGGATCTTGAGGTCAAAGTTGAGCAACGAGATGGGGCGATACGATATGGCCTGCAGGGGATCTTTAGTGGGTTTCGGAATGAGCACAATATGGGCGTGATTCTGTCCCCAGCGAAAATACCCCTGCTGCGCCCGTCGGTTATGTACATCTACTAAGGTCGGAGAGATCTGATCATTTAAAATCTTATAAAATTCAGCACCAAACCCATCCGACCCAGGAGATTTATAACAGCTAGCTTTAGATATAACTGCTTGCACTTCTGCCACTGTGATAGGCAGGTCCAACTGCTCCTTTTGCAGTTCCGTCAATTGAGGCAGAGTGAGTTTCTCAACATAATCTTTCATCAGTTGAGACTGGGAGGATTCCGCCGTATATAGTTGCTGGAAGAACGAGCGGAAGATACTCACTATCTTCGGGTTCTCCCGTTGCAGCACCCCCTGAGTGTCACGTAACGCTGGCACCAACGTCGCACTTCTAGGGCCACGTAGACAGCGAGCCAGCAATTTCCCCGGACGGTCCCCATGACGGTAAAGCTGATATCGGTAATACCACACGGATTTCTTGGCTCTCTGGTGCAGTAATTCGTTGAGTTCAGTCTGACTCTCCCATACCCTCCGTTTAAGCCCTGGTAAGGGAGTATGTGCCCATTGGTGACGCAGCTTCGTAGCCCGTTGCTCCAAGCGGATAATACGTTCCGCCAGTAGGCGGCGTTTGCGAGCAAGGAAGCTGATAATATCCCCACGGAGAACGACTTTCGCCATTTCCCAGACCAGTTCCGGATCCCCCTCATGTACGCTATGGTTGGCCGTAAAGTCTCGCCAGCGCTGCCGTAAAAATGATCGGAATTGGGCGTCCCTATAGAGCTCCAGTGGAAACCGCCAGATAGATGTACGAGAAATATGCCCATTCCATTGGAGCTCCAGCCAAATGATCGCATGGTCCGAAATCGCAACAGGCCCGATCTGCGCATCATGTACTTTCGCAAAGAGTCCCGTAGAAACCAACAGGTAGTCGATTCGGGCACTGGTACCGTGCGCCCGAGATTGGTGGGTGTAATCCTTTTCCGTAGGATGTAAAAGTCTCCAAGGATCAACCAACCCTAGTCTAGAGCGAAGGCGCAGTAACGCTCGAGTCGACTGCAGTCTATCTCGGCGGGCCCCCCCTCTGGACGTATCCAGGGCCACGTCCATAACACCATTAAAGTCCCCTCCCACAATTAAGGGGAGCTCCGGCAACGTCTCGACCTTGGAAGCCAGACGGGAAAAGAAGTTCAGGTCCACAACATTCGGGCAGTACAAGTTACCCAAAATAACCGGCTTCCCTTCCAAAACCCCCTGCAGGAATGTAAATCTACCGGAAGAATCACCAAGTTCCCTTTCGACTTCAAGCCGTATACGCTTATTTATTTATTTATTTATTTATTAACAATTCTTATATACCGCACTATTAGACATCAGCGCGGTTTATGAATTAACAGTACCACCCCCCCTTTTTCCCCACCGCCGGGGAACCCCAGGCCTGTCCCACCCAGTCCCTGCACAACTTACGATGCTCTTCGGCAGTCTGGTGGGTTTCCTGGAGCATAGCAATGTCCGCCTTCTGTCTGGCTAACGCCTGTAAAACTTTAGAGCGTTTAATCGGGCTGCCCAGACCGCAAACATTCCAGGAAATTATCTTAAGGGGCATCAAATATCCATGCTATGCCTATCTGAGCCCGGCAAAAGAGCTTTGGGGTCGCCCCCCCCAGCCTGGGGCCCCCTCACAGAAACTGATTCACTCCTGAGCAGAGTTGCCCTCTCGTGGTCATGGGTGTGCTTTTGCCCCCCCGTCCCCCCTCCCTCCCTCCCCCCTTCCCTCTCCCCCCACCCCCCAACCTCCTTCCCTCCCTCCCCCCTCAGTAACACTATCCGCTACTCTCCTTCCGCAAAGAAGAGTAGAGTCCGCTCTTAGAGATCCGCGAGTGCGTGCGGTCTCCTCCAGCCCCCTGTCACAGGCATTCCGCATTAGCATACTATCCCCCCGTTGTACAATACAGAGAAAATATAGTAACCCCACCAGTATTCGGCCCTACCCCAAGCAGAGGTAGCCTGTTTGGCCAGAAAAAGGGAAGGAGGGGGAAGGGAAGAGGGGACCAGGTACCCAAGTAAAGTATCCCCGGGAACACACCCCATCCCCACCCACTTACCTGAGAGAGACCCCGCCCACAAACCCCTCGGAGCCTGGAGGCATCGTCCCCCTCACTCTCTCCCCTCCCCTTCTCAATGGCCCCATCCCCCTCCACCCCCCCAAACACTTCCCCTCCAGGCAGGGAGAACCCATCTCACCCTAGTGAACTAAACCCCCTCCCCCCCAGAATTCCTAAGGCAGTACCTTCCCCCCAATAATCCGAGCATTAACAACCCGCGGAGGTCTTAAACACCACTAGTTCCTCCTTGCATTGGTCTACTATGGGTAACCCCCACCGGATCTCGATCGAGGGGAGGGGAAGAGGGAAGGGGAGCAAACAAACAAAAGGGAGGAGAAAAGAAAAAAGAATCACATTCTATGACAGTAGAGAAGTGAGTGCATCCCCCGATTAAGCATGTATACCGACCAGGGACCCGGGTGTAACACCCGGGAGTGCCTAAATCGGTACCCACACACACAGTAGAAGACATGCACCTATATATAAATGTTACAGCACATATCAAAGTTTGCGGCCGCTGTAGAGCAGGCCTGCAATGTGGCACAAGTGAAACTAAGTGCACCATAAGGTATCGAGCCGTCAGGAGGACTACCCCCCCCCCCCCTTGCAGGGCCCCCAATCGAAAAGAAAGAGAAAAAAACCCCGAACCACACAAGAATATTTTAAATAGAGGTAATTTGATCAAACTGAGTTCGCCGGCCTGTCAGAGGGAGGTCCGCTCCAGGATCTTGCCATCCCTCCATCGTAGAGATCCTCTCATGCTACCAAAAGGCGAGATCCAGGTACTAGATTGAGGGGGTGGGCGAATGACTCCCCAAAGTCCCGGCTCCTCAAGGCTCCCCCAGGCGAGCAGCCGGCCCGCGCCGTAGCGAGGCCATACAGTTCCGTCTCCCCTCCAGCAGGGTCCAACACGGCCGAAGGCCCCAAGTCCTCTCCCCGGGGTAGGCATCCCCCCGGATCAAAATGAGCGCAGTATCTGGACGACATCCACAGCCTTCAGTGTTGAGACGAAGATTGACGCTCGTGGCTCCCAAGAGTCTCAATGTAGGGGCCGGCATCCTCCGCAGATTCAAAGGATCGATGTGTTCCCTCATGGAACACGTGCAGCTTCGCTGGATACTGCATGGAGAATTTAACCTGCAGGCCGATCAGCTTCTGGCAGAGCGGGGCATAGGCTCTTCGTCGCTGGCTAACTGCCGCTGAGTAATCTTGTGCAAAACGGAGTTTCAGATTGTCGTGCATTATCTCTCCCTTCTGCCTGGCTGCCTGTATTATGGCCTCCTTCTGTGGGTATTGTAAAAATTTTACGAGTACCACCCTCGGCCGGGAGTCTCGCGCCGATCTACTCCCCACCCGGTGCGCTCTCTCGATGAGCAATTTACCGTGCTCAGCCAGGCCCTCAAATAGCTGGGGAAGCAGGGACTCCAGATAGGACTTGAGATCCTTGTCGGCGATCGAGTCGGCAATGCCCATCACTCTCAAGTTGTTGCGCCGAGAGCGATTTTCGAGATCGTCCAGTTTAAGTTCATGTGCCCGCAGCTGCTCTGTCAAGAGTTTGTACGCTCTGTGTCAGGGTCTCCAGGCCATCTTCGGCCCTCCCGATCCTGCCTTCCGCCTCCTGGATCCTACTCCCCAGGGACCCCATTGACTCCTGGATGGTGTCCATTTTTTCGTGCAGCGCAGTAAATTGCGCGGATAATGCCTCCGCTACGGCCAGGGACACCTCTTCCACAAAGGCTGGGGAGGTTGGCGATTTTGGCGTGGTTATGGAGTCAGCCATTTTAGGCGCCGGGGTACCCCGGTCCTTCTCCCGCCGAGTAGATTTCGCAGCTGCGGCCATCCTTCCCGCACTCACACGACACAGCTGCAGTCGGGGAGCAGTCAACCAGCAAAGTTTGCCGCTATGGCAGGGGGAGTTTGTCTCTCAGAAACGGCAATAAATGCACGGTGTAGGCTGAAGGAGACCGGAGCGCAAGCAGCACACGTCTGCCTCCCTCACCGCATCACGTGATCTCCCTGATCCTTGTTCTTAATAAAATCGGTGTTTTGTTACCTTGATCTGGACTTGTTTTCTTATTTTCACCTCATCCACTCGGAAGCTGTTCCATACATCCACCTTTCCATCAAGAAATATTTCCTTAGATTACACTCATGACTAAACAATCTAAATTATATCGTTTTTGTTTGAGTTATTTATTTAATAGGTATATTTTTCTCTCTTGGTAGGATCAAATATGTTTTGAATATAAATATTACAATGGGACATGTTTACTGAACATTAAGATGTACTAAGTGCTCATAACGTGTATTTCAATATTTATTAATGCATGTTAACTATTTAGATAACATGCCTCTAAAATATAGATCCTAAGGTGTTCACCAAAATTTCCTCAGCAATGTACCTGCAAACAGGTGTTTTCATGAATTACTAAATAAAATGAATGCCTGTCAGAATAGTTAGTGACTGGCTGAGAGAAAATTATTTCATACTTAAAAACATGAGATTTGCCATACTGGATCAGGCCAAAGGTCTATCAAGCCTTTTCCAACAGAGTCCAATCCAGGTCACAAGTATCTGTTAGGTTTCCCAAAAGATAGACAGATTACATGATGCTTATCCCAGAGATTTCCAAGGTCCTCTTTAATAATGGTTTTTATGGACCTTTCCTCCAGGAAATTGTCCAAAACTCTTTTAAATCTAGCTATACTAACATCTTTTACTACATCCTCCAGCAACGGATTCCAGATTTTGATTACACACTGAATGAAAAAAATATTTTCTCCAATCAGTCTTACATCTAGACTGCTGTAAGCTACTCCTTGCTGGTCTACCTCTGAATCATCTCTCTCCCCTTCAATCTGATCAACACTTTGCTGCGTGACTAATCTTCCACCAGCCTCCTCATGCTCATATTACCCCTCTTCTCAAGTCACATCATTGGCTCCCTATCAGTTTCCGCATCCAGTTCAAACTTCTCCTGCTGCCCTATAAGTGCATTCACTCTGCATCTCCTCACTACCTTTCCTCTCTTATCTCTCCCTACATCCTTCCTCGGGAACTCCACTTTTCTGACAAAAGACAGAACTCCACTTTTCTGACAGAAGATCTACTGCACGGAACACATTAGCAGTCCCTAAGTTAATGACTAAGTGCACAAAAGCTACCTCCAACAGAGCCTTCTCATTATTTGCCCCTTCAAACTGGAATGCACTCCCCCACGAAATCTGTGGAATAAAAAGCCTCATCCTATTTAGAAAAGCCATAAAGCTCCACCTGTTCACAAAATGCTACTCAGAAACCTCCAGCGATAGAAGCACAACCAACAACCTGCAAACTTCCCCCACACACCAGTCGCCCCCGCACGTCAACACTACAAATAATAGGTAGTCCCCCAAACCCTACCAACCTTCACAAAACTAATGCAACACCCAGTTACATTAGAGCATTGTACATAGTTCGAGTTAATATGTATTTAGTTTCCCCGTTTTCTCCCCCATGTTCAATTCCCTGTTATTTGTAAACTCAATGTTATTTGTATACATTGCAGTATTCTTGTTCGATGTACACCGCGCTGATTTTAATAGCGCGGTATAGAAGAAAATGTTAAATAAATAAAATAAATAAATTGCTCCTTTCTGTGTCCATCTCGTCTACTGCTAACTCCAGACGACTTTGCTCCTTTCATCTTGCTGCTCCTTATGCCTGGAACAAACTACCTGAGTCTGTACATCAGGCGCCTTCTCTCGCCCTTTTCAAAGCCAGGCTGAAAACTCACCTCTTCGCTGCCACTTTTGGATCTTGACTCACCTGATCTCCTTTGTGTTTTTTCGTTACCATTCCCCCTAGCAGTATCCCATGTCTACAGCTACTGTGTTGTCTGTCTTGACTAGATTTTAAGCTGTGATGAGCAGGAACCATCTTTTACATGTGTCTGTGCAGCGCTGCATTCGTTTTGCAGCGCTATACAAATGTTTAATAGTAGTAGTAGTAGTAGTACATTGTAGTTTTGTTGCATGTCCCTTAATTTTTCTGCTTTTTGAAGGAGTAAACAATGAATCCATGTTTACCCGTTCCACTCCACTCATTATTTTGTAGACCTCTATCATATCTTCCTTCGGCCATCTCTTTTCCAAGCTGAAGAGTCCTAACCTTTTAAGCCTTTCCTTATAGGGGTGTCCTTTCATCCCCTTTATCATTTTGGTCGCTCTGTATCTTTTCTAATACCGTTATATCCTTTTTAAGATATGGTGACCAAAACTGCACACAGTATTCAAGGTGCGGTCGCATCATGGAGGGTTTGAGTGGCATTTTCATATCCTTGGTTTTATTTTCCATTCCTTTCCTTATGATTCCTAGCACAGGATCTCAATGTATTATGCATGTTGATGCCTAGATCGCTTTCTTGGGTGGTGATTCCTAATGTGCAGCCTTGTATCGTGTAACTGTAGTTTGAGTTGTTCTTCCTTAAGGGCATAACTTTGCAGATGTCCACATTAAATTTCATCTGCCATTTGGTCACCTGTTCTCCGAATTTCTCAAGGTCCTCTTGCAATTTTTCAGAATCCTCTTGTGATTTAACAACTCTGAATAATTTTGAGTCATCTACAAATTTGATTACCTCACTCGTTTCCATTTCCAAGTCATTTATAAATATGTTAAAAAGCAGCGGGCCCAGCACATATCCCTTGGATACTCCACTATTCACCTTTCTCTATTGAGAGAATTGGCTATTTAGCCCCACTCTCTGTTTTCTATCTTTTAACCAGTTCCTAATCAACAACAGTACACTGCTTCCTATCCCATGGATATAAAAAATAAGCCATCTTGATGCATTTTACACCAGAAAAACACACCAGCCCAGAGGGCTTGAAGCCCATAATTTGGGAGCTGTTGATTTTAGCTTAAAGCTGGATGCATGCAGCAACCAGATCATATAGCTTCCTACTAGAGAGCCATGTTTGTACCATCTCCATTCTGATTTTATAACCTAATACACACCTTGGTCGCATCAAGGTTAAATTATGGTACTATGCTATATATATTATAATGTAGTGTGCTGTAAACTTATATTGGGTAGCTTGACTCCTTGCAGTAGTACCTGCAGACAGGGTAAGAGCAACTCGGCTCCTGTTCCAGCCACTCTACACCAGAGAAACACCCAGGATTCTGGGGTAGTCTTCAGGAACTCTTTGTAGGGAAGGGGCTTCATGGAGCATCTGCAGGGTCTATGTGGGAGTGGAGAACTTGACTGAGGGGGAAAGGATCTGTGTGGCGCTTCTTTTTCCTTGTTAGTCCCTTTAAGATTTTGTACAGGAAGCTGGTGTTATTTTTCCACAAATAATGCAGTCTGCCTTATTATTTACAAAAGAATTACATATTTTATATGCATTTTCAGGCTTTTATCTCATTTTTTGCTAGAACACACTGCAGTAGACTAACATGTGTTCGATAACATAACACATTTTGCTATTTAACATGAGTTACAGTGCAGTACCAAGCTATGATTGTGCTCTGTGCGATTTGCAAACCTGCCCCCCCCCCCCCTTGGACACGTACAGACCCTACCCTTGCTCTTATCAGGCTTCTGCAGTTAAATGTCTGCACCCCTCCATATTTATACCACACTGCTCACACAGCCCTTGGAACAGCCTTAGTGCGTTATTTCCTTAACTCAAGTTAGTAAGTACCCCCTAAGCCTCCCACCCATGCTGTTCTAAACCCTAGTCTCATCTTTAACTACCAATGATAGCTTTGGGTTTTTTATAAAGAGGAATTCTTTGGGTACCATCATTTGGTCAAGGGCAGGAATTCAAGCACAAAAAAACCCATTTGGGAAATCAAATTGCAGTCTTGCGTTCTTAACTTTTCTCAACAGAAATTTATATTTAATTTAGATTGCAAACCACCTAAGTGGGTTGTGTTTTGACTGACAGTTTAGTAAATCTTTGTAATAAATAGATAAAATCATCAGAGAAGAGTTGCTAAGGACTACAAATGATCTTGTTACATAAACAAAGAAACTTTACCCAGATGCAATAGGTGCTAAGCTCTACAATCACTTCCTCTCCCCTCAGAGATCCCCTGTGCTTGTCACATATTTGGCTGACTTCACATACAGTCCCTTATTTCCACCTTGTCCACTGGGAAGTTGTTTCATACATCCATTACCCTTTCCATATTGTTTATTTAATGGGTTTATCATTCTCTCTTATTAGAATCAAATGCGTGTGAAATCTAAATTGTACTAAGGGCCGTGTGTTAAAAAGCAGTCATGCCCATAGAAATAAATGGGTGCAGCAACACTTAGCATGCGCTTTAATGTTCATTAACGTATTTTAAACTTGAGTAAACATGCCCCTAAAATATAGACCATCGTAAGGGATTCACAAACTGAGCAACATAATCCCATGTTAGTTTTCACTTTTCACACCACTTTTCATTGAACATTCCTGATATCAAATCAATGATTTTTGATCAATTTATATTGAACTCAGAATAGTCATCTGCGACTACACCCTTCCTTGCTCAGGCCAGGGCCGTAGCAAGGGTCGTGCGAGCAGCGTGGCCGCACAGGGTGCAAGCACAGAAGGGGGCGCTGATATCATCATTGGGCTTCCAGGAAGCTCAAAAAGAGTGAGCTACTGAATGTGGCTAGGTGGAGGGGGGAGCATCAGATTTGTTAGTTGCGCAATGCAATGCAATGTGTGCCTTTGAGTCAGTCCTGACTCCTGGCGACCCAGAAGCTCCTGGGTTTTCTTGGCAGTGTCACCGGAAGTAGATTGCCAGGCCTTTCTTCCGAGGCAATGGAGGGTTAAGTGACTTGCCCAAGGCCACAAGGAGTGCTAGTGGGAATCGAACCCTGGTTGCTTGGTTACTAAGCCAGTGTTCTAACCACTAGGCTACTCCTCCACTGTTAGTTGTGCACAGGGTGTGTTTCTAGCTTGGTACAGTCCTGCTCAGGACATATATTTCTAATACAATTTGTAATGATAAACAGTAGGCATACCACAGCAGGGCACATCAAGGATATCTCTTCTAAAAAAATAAGGTTCTGCCTTCAGGCAAAGTAAAATACAAACTTTGCCATATGAAAAAAGTAAGTGAAGAAACTTTTCAAATTCTCTCTACAACCAGTCATAGAACCAAAATGACCTGATCCTGACTAACTTGCTGTTGTTTTTGCCCCCTTTTCGGCACAGAAAATGTTAAGACTGCATTCAGGGTTTCATCATGCTCTAAGCAGATGAAAATCATTTTTTTGTCTCTCATGTACTATAGCAGTAAGAGACTTCAGAAAGTATCAGTGGGATTTTTGAAGCCATGGCCCTTTTCTTTGACCTACTGTTACTTTTTACAATTATCCCACAAAACTGTTGGTCCAGATCAAATGGAAGCATTTGCTCTGAAAGGACAAAAAGGGAAAAGTTATCTGAAATGCAATTTCTTTTCAACAACTGCCTTTCACTAGAGATTGTACCTCTTAGTAGCTCAAACACAGCAAGTTTCTTTTATGCCTTATCTTATTAAAATACTGTACTCTATGGGCCTGATTTTATCACTGGATGCCAATATGGATTGATAGCATAGGCACCTATTTGCCTTTATAAAATATTTATTTATTTATTTATTTAACAGGGTGGGGTTTTTTTATACCACTTTATCATTTCAGTCAAAGCGGTTTACAATGAAACTTAAATTAGGTAATGTATATTAAACAGGGACATTAATAACTGAGATTTTTTTTCTATAGGTTTCCAGAACCAGTATCTGTTATGCCAAAAGCTCACACACAAATTCACACTTGCTCTCATGAAGATCTAGATGTGTGCATGTACCTATGTATTTTATTTTATGTGTGTTTAGCTCACACCTTTCCAATAGTAGTTTAAGACAAGTTACAATCAGGTACAGTAGATACTTCCTTGCACTAGAAGGCCGATGCAGAAAGCCAGTGCTGTAACAATTTTTTAATGTTCCTGACAATGCACACTTTCAACGTGCAACGCAGGAATGTTAAGGTATGCAAACGCCCGCTGCGGTAACCGTGCACATGCAAATGAGCCACCACAGTGTTAAACTGAGAGAGCAAGCCAAACTCATGCGCATAAGAAGTCTGTGCTAGTTTGACATGTTCTCCAGGCACCACGTGGCTAATTTGCATATCAGCCCTGACAGTATTTTGCTAACATCAGGGATGATCGCAGCATTGGGAAAAACCCCTGATGCCATCGAAATACTGTCGGGGTCGGTGCCCCGACAAAAAGTAATTACCTGGTGGTCTAGCGGCCCCTGAAACCCCCCACCCAAAGTAAAAGTGAAATCACCTACAAGTAAAATAAAATCACCCCAAAGTACAAAAAAATAAAGTAAAATTTATCTGGTGATCTAGCAGCCCTTGAACCCCCTATCCCCAAACCCAAAGTAAATCACCCCTAAGTAAAATAAAATCACCCCAAAGTAAAAACAATTAAAGTAAAAATTACCTGGTGGTCTAGTGGCCCCTAAATCCAAGTCCCCCCTCTCCCCCCCTACCAAATAGGCAGAAGCACTGCCTACGTGCTCCCACTGTGGTCCACCATCCTGTAAAATGGCGCACTTGGCCCCGCAAGGTCCTGACAGTGTTTTGATGGCATCAGGGACTTTTCCCAATGCCGCAATTGTCCCCGAGACCAGCACCAGATTTCCTATACCTCATGGCATTTTTAGACAGAAAGACAGCTAACAACAGCTATAGCTTCAGATATCAAGTGTCTGTACGTGTGTGTGTGTGTGTGTGTGATGCAACAGTGGTGTGATTGTCTGTGTGTGGGAAGTGGCACTAACTGCCTTTGTGTGGGTGTGGTGCAGAGAAGAGGTGCCTGTGCCTGTTTGTACATGCACATGTGTGATTGTATGCACGCGTGGGGTGCCTATGTGTGCATGCATGTCTGTGTACGCATTCGTGTGTGGGGTGCCTGTGTGTGCATGAGTGTGTGTACACGTGCAGTGCCTGTGTGTGCATGTGCATGTGGTGCGCGTGTGCAGTGCACAGGTGAGGTGCCTGTATGGGATGCCTTTCTGTGTACGTGTGTGTTGTGGTGTGGAGGTGAGGTGTCTATGTGCGGGTGTGAGGTGAGATGAGTATATGTTGTGCAGAGATGAGGTGCCTGTGGGTGCAGGTGCCTTGTGTGTGTGTGTGTGTGTGTGGTGTGGAGGTGAGGTGTGTGTGTGGTGTGGAGGTGAGGTGGGTGTGTGGTGGTGAAGTGCCTGTGTGTGCACGCATGTATGTGTGGTGTGGAGGTGAGGTGCCTGTGTGTGTGTGTGTGTGGTACAGAGGTGAGGTGCCTGTGTGCTTGTGTCTCTATGGTGCGGAGGTGAGGTGCCTGCCTGTGTGTGTGCCTGTGGTGCAGAGGTGAGGTACCTGTGTGTGTGTGTGTTCTGGGGGGAGGAGAATGTACCTTTTGGCAACAACTTACCCTCTTCCCTCCCCCTCAAACCCCTCTCCTGCTAGCTCCTCTCTTCTGTTACCTTTCCAGACTCTCTCCCATCCACCAATATCCCTATTATTCTCATCCTCTGCCCTTAAATCTCCCATCCTCCTTTGTTAATAGGCCTACTGCCCTTTTAAATTGTCCCTGCCTTGCTACCTCATTTCCTCCCCTTTGCACCTCCCCCCCCACCCCCCAACTACGTCCATGAGATAGACAGGCATACAATCCCTCTCACTTCCCTGAGAGTTTAAGTGCTTCTTGAGCTATGGAACTAACTGAAAGGTTGAGAAGACTGCTGGGAATGGGACTGGCAATGCATGCTCAGAACTTTATACTTAGTTATGAGATCTGAGAGCATAGCTCCATCCCAGCAATGTTCAGTGATGCAACCCATTCATTTGGGTGTCTGAACAATTCTGCTATCTATGAAAAACACCTATTACAGGTGAGTATCAATGCCATTTCCTACAGAATCTTTGCTGTGAGATGTCAATTACTCCATAGCATATCTCTACCTTTCATTAACCATGATGATGATTGCAGCAGGAACCCAGTACGGCAGTTTCTTTGGTATCATCACAGTGAATACAACAATTTGCACCAGTGTAATGGAGATGTGCATTTGTTAGCATGTAGATAGCTTGTTAGTGCTCTTTAAAAAAAATAGCATACTGAAAACAAATCAAAAATGTTTGCCCTGTTCATTTTCCTACTGTGTAATACTTTGTTATAATTGATACATTTGAGAACAGTATCCTACTCAAATGTTGAAAAAACATTCCTATGGGATCTTCAGGATTTTTTTTTTTACATTAATTGTAGATCAGAAAAATGTATCAATAGACTGTTATTAAGGTACAGGTGGGGGAAGCTACTGCTTATCCCTGGGGTAAGTAGCCTCAAATCTGGCTACTTTTTCGGATTATGTATGGTGCTTATGACCTGGATTGGCCATTGTTGGGAACAGGATGCGGAGGCTTGATGGCCCTTTGGTCTGACCCAGTATGGTAATTTTTATGTTCTTACATATGATCATGAGTGCAACAGGGAAGAAGAAATTATCTTAAGTAGTCTACTAATGAAATATGCATACAGTTGACCATAATTAGCAAAAAGCACAATAAATGACAGCAACATACAACTATTACGCACACAGGAAACAAAGTGATAATTATGGTTTGCCCCATACCTTCTTTTAGGAATCTCTCATTAACTATGCTTTATATCTATAAACACACTTTCTGTAGTAAGCTAACAATGAGGTCGAGTGCACCAATTTTATGGCTGCAAAGGAAAATAAGGCAAGCTCTTTGGGCTGGGGAAATAATAAAGAATTGGCATTCAAAGTTGTGAATAAGCTCTGCTACATTATTTTCCTTATTCCACTATGGACAAAGCAGATTATCCTTTCCGGACATACAAAAATTGCTTGAATGATGTTAATGTACTATAGACAAAAGACCAGCAAACCACATTGAACATACACAGGCCATTAACTCAGTATGATCCAAGCAAGCACCTAGAAACAACGGCTCACATTCCTATCTTCAGGCTGCCTCATTTCCAAATGTAAGCAAGTGCGATCAAAGCTGGTCTCCCTCTCTCACCCTTTCGCCATATGCGAAAACGATGTAAGCTTTCTAAAATCACCTCCTTAGTCAATCCATTCAAAAGTGAGGGTCTTAAAATTTAGGAAAACTAACTTTGCCAAGATGAGCCAATACCTCAGGGAGTTGTTAGCGGGATGGGAACAGCTGGGGGATGTAGAAAAGAAGTGGCCAAAACTGAAAGGGGATATATTTAGGGCAATCAACCTTTTTATTAAAATGGTAAATAAAGGTAAAAGGAAAAGGAGACTGCTATGGTTTTCAAAAGAAGTAGCTGAAAAGGTGAAGAAAAAGAAGGAGGCCTTCATGAAATACAAGAGATCACAAAGAGAGGAAGACAGGCATCTATATTTGGAAAAACTTAGAGAAACTAGCAAAGTAGTCAGAAAAGCAAAGATTCAAACAGACGAGGAAATAGCCAATGCAATAAAATGGGAGATAAGACATTTTTCAGATATGTTAGTGAAAAGAGGATGGGCAAAAGTGGTATTGTCAGACTCAAGGGTGAAGGGAAGGAATATGTAGAAGCTGATGAGGATAAAGCAGAATTGCTTAACAAATATTTCTGTTCTGTGTTCACAGATGAAAAAACAGGAGAAGGACTTCAGAAAAACCCCACCAACAGGAATAGAAGCAAAGGACATCTTGAACAATTTTCAGAAGACTGTGTTCGTGAGAAACTAGCTAAACTTAAAGTAGACAAAGCAATGGGACCAGATGGGATACACCTAGAATTCTGAGGGAATTTAGGGATGTTCTAGCAGCTCCACTGATTGACCTTTTCAATGCATCGTTGGAGTCAGGAGTGATGCCAAAGGACTGGAAAGAGGCACATGTGTCTCTTTACACAAAAGCGGAAGTAAGGATGTGGTTGAAAACTATGGCCAGTTAGTTTAACTTCAGTGGTGAGTGAATTATTGGAAGCACTGCTGAAAGAGAAAATAGTGAGGTTTCTGGAGTCCAGCAGATTACAGGATCCAAGCCAGCATGGATTCACCAGAGGCAGGTCTTGTCAGACAAATCTGATTGATTTCTTTGACTGGGTGACCAGGGAGTTGGATTGAGGCAGAGCCCTAGATGTGGTGTATTTAGATTTCAGTAAAGCCTTTGACACTGTTCCTCACAGGCGACTTATAAACAAACTGAGCACCCTAGGGATGGACTCTAAAGTTATTGCTTGGGTTAGAAATTGGTTGAGTGGGAGGCGACAAAGGGTACAGGTAAATGGAGCTCACTCTGAGGAGAAGGAGGTTACCAGTGGTGTGCCCTAGGGATCTGTCCTTGGTATGATTCTTTTTAACATCTTTGTTAGTGATATAGCGGAAGGGCTGTCGGGTAAGGTTTGTCTCTTTGCAGATGATACCAAAATATGCAATACAGTAGACACCCAGAAAGGTGTAGATAACATGAGGAGGGATCAAGCTAAGCTTGAAGAATGGTCTAGAATTTGGCAGCTGAGATTTAATGTTAAAACATGCAAGGTAATGCATTTGGGCTGCAGCAATCCAAGGGAGCAATATAGTATAGGGGATGAAGTATTTTTGTCCACTAAAGAAGAGCGGGACCTAGGCATGATTTTGTCTGATGATCTTAAAGTAGCTAAAGAGGTAGAAAAGACGACAGCAAAAGCTAGAAGGATGCTTGGGTGCATAGGGAGAGGAATGGCCAGCAGAAGAAAGGAGGTGATAATGCATCTGTATGAGTCTTTGGTGAGACCTCATTTGGAGTATTGTGTGCAATTCTGGAGACCGCACCTTCAAAAAGATATAAACAGACTGGAGTCAGTACAGAGGGTGGCTACTAAAATGGTTAGTGGTCTTCATTATGAGGACAGACTTAAGGATCCTAATATGCAAACCTTAGAGGAAAGGCGGGACAGAGGTGATGTGACTGAAACATTTAAATACCTCCATGGCATAAATGCACAGGTGAAGAGCCTCTTTCAGTTGAAATCAAGCTCTGCTATGAGGGGAGATGGGATGAGGGTGAAAGGGGATAGATTTAGGAGTGATATGCAGAAATATTTCTTTACGGAAAAAGTGGTGGATCCATAGAATAGTCTTCCAGTGGAGGCGATAGAGATGAGGACAGTATCTGAATTCAAAGAAGCGTGGAACAAACACAGAGGATCTCTAAAGGAAGAAGGGGACTGTTGTAGTGGTTGATATGGAAGGACAGACTAGATAGGCCATGTGGTCATTTTCTGTCGTCATGTTTCTATCTTTCTATGTAATAGGCTTCCCAAGCTCTTTGAAATTGCAAATGATTTCTTGAAATTAAGTCACCATCAGGCCATCTTTGAACCATTTTCTAAAATTTCTGAGGGCTTTTCCAAATTTTTTAGTAATGAGATTTTGGGCCTACACTCAGAATTGATATTGCTTTTGCAGAAGAATGATCCTCTAGCCAATTCTGAAGGTCTCATGGGCTATCTTGAGTAACGATCTTTATTTGTTGTGTAATGAAGTTGTTTCTTCTAAGCATAATGGGAAGACCACTCAGGTTCCTTCTGATAGCGCCATTTTTCTGTTTTTATGAGATCAAGTTTTGTGGAGATCTATAAGATTTTATAAAGATTAAAACCAACCAAAACATTTTGGTTAGTAAAGACAGCAGCTTCTAGTTTGAGCAAGACCTTGAGTGCTCTAGATCAGTGGTTCTCAACTGGTGTGCCTTGGTGGTGACAGAAGTGTGTGGTTAGGCATGCTTCCTACTCCAGCCTTTCCCCTCAGAGGCAACATGTAGAGAACAGGAGGGGAAGGGATGAAACTGTAGCAGACAAAGCAGGAACTGCCTTGCTTCCCAATCTGCCCCTCTCCTCGTCATTAAAGGAATGGAGGGGTGCAAATGGAACAGAATCTGTATAGTGAATGTGAACTCCCTTCTGTTCCTGCTGTAACCTCTTTCTTTTCTGTCATAGAGGTAGAAAAAAACCATTTTATTTTCATTTTAGTGATTAGAATATGGAAGGTAGTGATCTAGTAGCTGTTCAGCTCCTAGAGTAAACAGCTAAAATCTCAGCTTGAATATATTTTCTGCATTGAAGTTGCATATTGGAAAAAGTTGGATTGTGTTGACTGATAGTGTTTTTTCTGCTGCATAGTTAATTGAAGACTTGCCAGCCCTGAGACATCTGTATTAGACCCAAGATGATTTTATTATATTTATTTAAAGCATTTACAACCCACTTTATCACAAATTTCAAAGCGATAACAACAAAAACAAAACAAAATGTGCTTTCTGGTACCATTTGAAAGTAGATTACTCAGATTTTTCATGGAAACTGTGTACTGAACCTCCCCCATCCTCCCATCAAGCTGAACTGCTTGCTTAAGTACAGCAACTATAGTGTTAAGTGTCCCAGATTTACCCACCAGAAATCTGGTGGTCTTACCCCTCTCCTCCCCTCCCACTGATGAGAGCATCACTTCTTATCAATGTGTCCTTTGACAATTTCAGGTTGTGTATATGAACTTGTATACAAGGTGTGACAAAAAAGAAACAAGACTGTCCCATATATGTTTTATTACAAAATCTACAGAGAAATTATGCATTGTCCCCTTCAAAGTAATCCCCCCCCCCCCGAGTTAATTCGGTAAAGTCTTTCTCCTTGAGGTCCCTCAGCTCCCTCGTCACAATGGCCTTGATCTCTTCTACAGAGGTGAAATGAGCTCCTTTGAGCACAGTCTTCAGCCTGGGGAAGAGCCAGAAATCGCACAGTGCGAGATCTGGGGAATAAGGAGGGGGTCGAGAGCTGTGATCTGTTTGTTGGCCAAGAACTGCCTCACACTGAGTGCAGTACGTGTGGGCGCATTGTCGTGGTGGAACAGCCACGACTTGTCTCTCCACAGAGCGTGCCTGCTGTACCGAACCCGGTCATGGAGGCGATTGAGAACCTGCTGGTAGAAGTGCTGGTTGACTGTCTGACCCTCAGGCACAAACTCATGATGGACCACTCCCTTCTGGTTGAAGAATGCGATCAGCATGACTTTGATTCTTGATTTGGACATGCACGCCTTCTTGGGTCTGGGTGGCAGTCGAGTCTTCCAATGCAGGCTCTGTCTCTTGCTTTCAGGGTCGTACTGGAAGACCCAAGTCTCATCTCCTGTGATGACTTGGCCAATGAACTCTGGATCTTCTCCAATCTTCTCTAACAAGTCTCGACAGATATTGATTTGATGCTCCTTCTGGTCTTCCAATAAAAGCTTGGGCACCATCTTGGAAAAACAAACACCCCCTCAAAATAAAGCAATGGTGAGAAAAACTTTTTTTGTCGGAATATAACAACAAAGTACCAGGAATTCAGTCCAGGTACCACTGTGGTAATTCCTTTTTATTAAAGATATGGATAAAAGATTCAAATCCAAACACTTAGCTTTTTATAGAGTGCTCTCCTCCGCACTGCAAAAATCTGCCAGCAAATTGTTAGAACTACAATTTGCTGGCAGATTTTTGCAGTGCGGAGGAGAGCACTCTATAAAAAGCTAAGTGTTTGGATTTGAATCTTTTATCCATATCTTTAATAAAAAGGAATTACCACAGTGGTACCTGGACTGAATTCCTGGTACTTTGTTGTTATATTCCGACAAAAAAAGTTTTTCTCACCATTGCTTTATTTTGAGGGGGTGTTTGTTTTTCTGAGATCTTCAATTTTTTTGGGTTGTTAATTTGATTTCAGTGGGTTTCATACTTGGGATTCTAGTGGGCACCATCTTGGCGCATCTCCAGCTCCTGCACCAAGATGGTCTGCACTGACTCCCTGTTCAGGCTGAGCTCCTCAGCTATCATCCGCACCATCAATCTGTGATCACTCCACACCAGCTGGTTCACTCTGTCATTGTTCTCAGCCATCTTTGTCATGGAAGGCTGTCCTGACATGGGGTCATCCTCCACCTCCTCACGGCCAGTCTTGAAGCGTTTGTGCCACTCGAAGACTCACGGCCTTGACATTGCATCTTCTCCATAAGCCTTTTGGAGAAGTTGGAGACACTGAGTTGGGCCCTTCTCCAACTTAACCAGAAATTTCAAGTTGATTCTTTGCTCCATATTTCTGCCACCTCCAGTTGCGTGAAAAAGCGATGGAGCAGTGTGCTACAAAAAAAACCTGAAGAAGAAAAATAGAGTGAGAGAGATGAAAAATATTATAGCAGAATAGTGGCGAGATGTTGCACAACACAGTGACATAAGCGGTTAGCCAACTGGCATTGAGTCATGGGCGTGGCTGCCACAGTCTCGTTTCTTTTTTGTCACACCTTGTATGCATTCATCAGATTAGGAGGGAATGGAAATGAGAATCATGCCAAATTGAGTTGGTGTGCCACAAGGATTCAACAAACTCAAAAGATATGCCACAGAACAGAAAAGTTTGAGAAGCACTGCTCTAGATAAAAGCTTGGTTCCTGCCAAGTTCAAATTAGCTATCATGTGTCCAATGCATAAAAGCAATAAAAAATGGTGATTTAATTTAGTTATTTCAGCCCCATTTCAACTTTCTCTTCATTAAGTTCATTGAAAAAAATATTTCTATGCAGCTGGGTGGTTCTATCAAAGTGATATTTGAAAAGATTATAGCATTGAAATTACCCTTATCAGACTTCATGATGATTTGCATATTGAGCTTGATAAATGTAATGACATTTTGTTGTCATCTCTCGACTTTGGTGTGGCTTTCAGTACGACTGACATGAGTATATTGCAGGCATGAGTAGTAGCATTTCGGTTTTTGGTCTGGTCTTGCACTTGTTTTCATAATTCTTGACCAACGGCTCCCAAATTGTCTGATTTGGCCCTTACCAGGTGCAATCCCAAGCACAGCACTGTGGTCTTCCACAAGGCGCTATTATTATTCCAATTCTTTTTAATGCTTATGAGAGCTCACTGGGAAGGACTTCTCATTGTTTTAATGTCACATATAATTCATATGGTGACAATCTTTTCATCATCATATACACACAAGGAAAGCACAAAGGGAACCAGTTACATAAGAAATGTCTTACCAGATCAAACCAAGGTCCATCAAGCCCAGTATTCTGTTTCCAACATTAGCTAATCCAGGTCACAAATACCTGGCAGATTCCCAAAGAGGCGCACAGGTTCCACTGTGCTTGTCCCAGAGCAAGCAGTGGATTTCCCGGATTCTCTTTAAGAACGGTTTATGGACATTTTCTCCAGGAACTTGTCCAAGCCTTTTTTAAACCTAGCTACACTTTTACTATATCCTCCGGTAACGAATTTCAGAGTTTGATTATGCATTGAGTAAAATAATATTTTCTATTATTAGTCTTAAATGAGTTGCATTGTAGCTTCATTGTGTGTCCTCTAGTTTTTCTACTTTTGATGGCATAAATAACCTATATACGTTTACCCGTTCCACTCCATTCATTGATTTGTAGATCCCTATCATATCCTCCCTCAGCCCTCTCTTTTCCAAGATGAAGAGCCCCAATCTTTTAAGCCTCTTCTTATACGGATATCCTTCCATTCCCTTTACCATTTCTGTCTCTCTTCTTTGTACCTTTTCCAATTCATCTATATCTTTTTTAAGATATGGCGACCAGAACTGCACACAATATTCAAGGTGCGGTCGCAAAATGGAATGATACAAAGGCATTATAATATTGTTTTATTCTCCATTCTTTTCCTTATGATTCCTAGCATTCTATTGGCTTTCTTGGTTGCCACTGCACACTGGACAGAGGGTTTCAATGTATTATCCATGATGATACCTAAATCCTTTTTTCCTGGGTGGTGGTTTCTAAGGTAGTACCTTGCATCGTGTAACCATAGCTTGGGCTGTTTCTTCCTAGATGCATAAATTTGCACTTGTTCACATTAAATTTCATCTGTCATTTAGACATTCAGTCTTCCAATTTTTCAAGGTCTTCTTGCAATTTTTCACAATTCTCTTGCGTTTTAACAACTTTAAATAATTATGTCTCATCTGCAAATTTGATCACTATTTCCAGGTCATTTATGAATATGTTAAAAAGAAGCGGGCCCAGCACAAATCCCTGGGGTACTCCACTATTCACCTTTCTCCATGTATTTTCACCTGGCCAAGGTGACATTTTGTTTACTAGATAATGTCCTTTCCTTGAGTCCTGCTAGACCAGACCAGATAAGTGAGTTCTCCCACCAGGAGACAAAGAACCAACAAAAAGCCCAGACCCCAAGGTTATAAAACCTTGCATTTTGTTTAGAAGCCATTAAATGCAGGTGCGATGCTAACCTTTTGGAACTTAATCTTTCTAAGACTGATATTTTGAAAGTTAGCAGGCCAGGGTCCTATCGGATGGATTATGGTGTTTTCTTAGTTGGTTGCATTCAACCAGTTCAGAAGGTGGTTTGAATTCTTGGTGTCCTTTGAGATGCTGAGTTTTCCTTTCATCCTAATATTAAAACAGGTCTTGTTTTGTCTATCTCAGGCTGCTTAGACAGCTTTGACACTCCTTAGCACATCTGTCAGCATGGTTTAAAGGTGAGGTCAGAGAGGCTGTTGTTGCCAAAAAAGCATCTTTCAGGAAATGGAAAAAAGAGCCAAATGACGATAACTGGAAACAGCACAAGCACTAGCAAGTTAAATTCAAGGCATTGATAAGGCAGGGAAAGAGAGAATATGAGAAGAAACTTGCTGTGGAAGCAAAAACGCATAATAAATACTTTTTCAAGTACATTCATAGCAAAAAACCTGTGAGATCCAGTTGGTCCATTAGATGATAGAGGGGTAAAAGGGGCAATAAGAGGGGATAAGGCTACAGCAGAGAGACTGAATGAATTCTTTGTTTCGGTCTTTACTGAGGAAGATGTAGGGATGTTACCTATGACTGAAGTGGTATTTAAAAGTGATGCTGCAGAAGAATTGAAAGAAATATCGCTACACCGAGAAGATGTATTACAACTATTTGATAAACTGAAGAGTAGCAAACCACCTGGACCGGATGGTATACATCCAAGGGTGTTGAAAGAACTGAAATATGAGATTGCAGACCTACTATTAGTAATCTGTGAACTATCATTAAAATCATCTGTAATACCTGAAGATTGGAGGATCACCAATGTAACGCCAATTTTTAAAAAGGGTTCCAGGGGTGATCCGGGAAACTACAGACCGGTGAGCCTGATGTCAGTACCGGGAAAAATAGTAGAAACCATCATAAAGAACAAAATTACTCAGCATGTAGATAGTCATCGCCTAATGGGAGACAGCCAACATGGGTTTAGACAAGGAAGATCTTGTCTTACTAATCTGTTATTTTTTTTGAAAGTGTGAATAAACAGGTAGACAAAGGTGAGTCGGTTGATATAGTGTATTTGGACTTTCAGAAAGCCTTTGACAAAGTCCCTCATCAGAGACTTTTGGCAAAACTAAAGTGTCATGGGATAGGAGGCAGTGGTACTATTGTGGATCAGGAACTGGTTAAAAGACAGAAAGAAAAGGGTAGGGTTAAATGGCCAGTTTTGCCAATGGAGAAAGGTGACTAGTGAAGTACCCCAGGGATCTGTGCTGGGTCTGCTGCTTTTTGAGATATTCATAAATGACCTGGAAAAGGGAATAACAAGTGAGGTTATCAAATTTGCAGATGACACAAAACTATTTAAAGCTGTTAAAACCCATGAGGATTGTGGAAATTTGAAAGAGGATCTTGATAAATTGGAAGACCAGGCATCGAAATGGCAGATGAAATTTAATGTGGACAACTGCAAAGTTATGCACCTAGGGAAGAACAACCCAAACTATGGTTACACGATGCAAGGTTCCACATTAGGAACTACCACCCAGGAAAAAGATTTAGGCGTCATTGTTAAAACCCTCGGCCCAGTGTGCAGGGGCAGCCAAGAAAGCAAATAGAATGCTAGGTATCATAAGGAAAGGAATGGAAAATAAAACAAAGGATATTATAATGCCTCTGTATCGTTCCATGGTGTGACTGCACCTTGAATATTGTGTGCAATTCTGGTCGCAGTATCTTAAAAAGGATATAGCGTTATTAGAAAAGGTTCAGAGAAGAGCTACCAAAATGGTTAAGGGGATGGAAGGATACCCCTATGAAGAAAGGCTAAAAAGGTTAGGGCTATTTAACCTGGAAAAGAGACGGCTGAGGGGAGATATGATAGAAGTCTATAAATTAATGAACAGAGGGGAACGGGTAAACGTAGATCGATTGTTTACATTATCAGAATATAGGAAGACTAGGGGACATGCAATGAAGCTACAGGGTAAACTATTTAATACTAATAAGAGAAAATATTTTTTCACTCAACATGTAATCAAACTCTGGAATTTGTTACCGAAGGATTTAGTAAAAGCTGTTAGTGTAGCTGGGTTTAAAAAAGGTTTGGACAAGTTCCTGGAGGAAGGTCCATAAACCTTTATTAAAAAGGGACCCAGGATATCACTGCTTGACCTAATACAAGCATTGTGGAACCTGTGTCTTTTGGGGAACAGCTAGGTACTTGTGACCTAGATTGGCCACTGTTGGAAACAGGATACTGGGCTCGATGGACCTTCGTCTGACCCAGTATGGCATATCTTATGTTCTTAAGTTCTTATGATTTGATTGCCGTCATTCGTGCCTGCATTATTACATGAAGGTGATTCTGTTTTGATTAGTCTTTCACAGGACAATATCAAACTAGAAATACGCCTGTGCGAATAACGGATCTAGCACCCCTACCCATCCAGTCATGTGCAGTCACACACTCTTTTTGAGCTCCCTAGAAGCCCAGTGATGATATCAGCGCACCCTCCGTACTTGCATCCTGTTCAAGCACCACTCGCACTTGGTATGGCCCTGGTCTTTCAAAATAATATGTCTGCTGCCTTCAGGTGATCTAGAATGCAATATCTCACATATTAAAAGAAAATATTTATTTTATGCCTACTGATTTGAAATATCTCACCGATTCTCTATTGAGTTTTGCACAGTTTCCTTTTTGTCCATACCAGACCAGTCCAGATCAGTGGGACTTGCCTTCCTCCCAAAGGGGTGGAATAAATCTGCTCAACTTCCCTATATACGCAGGGAAGCCTGACTCTTGTATCTGCTCTGCTTTTCCAGGGGCCCCACGCCTTTGTAGGGTCTCTCCAGAAGTAAGGTAAGCAATGTGTTGTTCCTCCCTCCTCCCCCTAATGAGGATCCTTATGGCAGGTGCCCTAGAAACCAGGCAAAAGTCTTTTATGGGAATCCCTATATTGATCGTATGTTTAAGTGCTGGGAAAGGTACTTTAAGTCTAAGGGAGAAGTGTATTCACCATTGATCCCTATAGCATGTAATGCTGCTTTCCAGCAGGGGATAGTGTTGGGGGTTATGACTTGAAAATAGCAAAGCCTGTGTCAGTTGGGGCAGCTTTATAGAGATGGGCGATTACTCCCATTTAAAGAACTCCAAGATCAGTTTGAACTACCCCCATCTCACACTTATTACCATATGCAGCAGATGCACTGGGTGGGGCAAAAGGAGGTTAAAACTCAGGTAACCAGAGACAGAACTGCCTCGGAAGATCTTTGTGAGGATGGGGTTTCAACAATGGGATTGATTTCAGCCCTCTATGGTCTCCAACAGAAGTTGGCTTTTTATGTGGAGAAGTATCTGTTTGCGAGAACTGCAAATCTCTTAGACAACTAAACATTGGTGATAGGTTGAAAAGCTCACTGGCAGTTAATGTGCAGGAAACCAATTGTTCTATAGATGGTATATGACTCTGGACCATATCTTGAAGGGCTTTCAGGGAGCTTCAGGTGCCTGCTGGCAGAGATGTGGCATGAAGGTTATGCTTGCCCATGTGTGATGGTGGTGCCCTCAAGTAAAGGGCTACTGGAAAGGTATACCATATAGAGTAAGATATTGGGTTGGATGTCCCCTGGGATCCCAGAATTTATTTGTTTAATATGCCAATAATAGGAGCAAAGCCTGTTCAGTTGGAAGTGGTAAAGCATTGCATGAATGCAGCTAAATTAAATCTGGTTACAGCTTAGAAGCAACTGGCTCCCTTGATTTTGAAAGCTTGACTTGTACGAATGTAGGGAACCTACAGTGTGGAAAGAGTGATTGTACAACGGAAATATAAAGTAGAGCGGTTTGAACTGGTATAGAAGCCCTTTGTGGGTTTGCTTAGACTAAAATTAGCGAAGAAATAAGAAAGCTATGTGTGTATTATATGCTGGGAAGAGTTGGGGATGGGAGGGGTGATAGGAATAGTTGATGGCAGAGGTTCCTCCTTATGTTTTCTGTTTAATAGGTAACTTGGACACCAGGTGAAGGAGTAATCTCTTTTTTTATTAGGGTTGTGGGAATAAGTAGGCTACTGGAATATATTCTTGACCTTGTAGCATGTTAAGGGGGTATTGCCGGGGGGGGGGGGGGGAATAATAATTGAAATTTTTCTTTTATAAAGATAAGGTTATTTTTGTTCAACTAATGGTGAAGCTGTTTACTTCTGCTATAGAGCTAAAAGAATTATTGTAACATTCTTTTCTTGGCTGTACAGACTTTAACAAAGCCTCTTATCTATTTAAAAAAAAACAACCCACCAACCACAGAGTTTAAATATTGATCTGTAGGTGTGAGTGCGCTTCCCTTTAGTGTGGACTACAGTATGGGCATGCATGACGAAACGTAATCAAGTGTAAAATGTATATATGTAAATCTCCCTCTCCCCCCTCCTAACTGTGTGTTGTGCGTAACCCATGAATCATGTTGTACACATAATTGAAAATGACTGGCTTTGTTCTAACAACCTCTCATATAACCTTGTAAATCACGCTGTAATTCTTGTAATTTGCCTTTGATCTGGCCTTTCTCTGTTTTACAAAATGAAACCGCTCCTGATCGCTGGAAGTAGCGGTATACAAATAATATGCTAAATAAAATAAAATAAATAAATAAATAAATCATCATGTCCCTAGCCAAAGTCTATTTAGTCATCACATATATGATTACCATGTTTATATTTCGTTTTTATTTAGAGCTTTTCCTGTAGGTCACTGGTACAAGTCCCATTATACTGATGTGGTGTGTGTAGTGGCACCCCCACTGATACCTATGTACGTAACCGCTCCAAATCTGGATACCTGCATCCTTACTGCCTCTCATCCTCATTTTACGGGGCAGTCATAACAGTGCCACTCAGAGTGACATGACATGCTTATACATGCTGTCCACTGTCAAAAATCTCCAAGATGTCCTTCTGATTAGACACCTGAATCTATTTTTTTGTGAGTAATTAGCAGATTGCTTCATGGAAGGTAAGAGTTCAATTTTGTTTTCTCACCACAGCTGGTTCTTTCACAACTCCTCCACCTCTCCGTGGAACCATCTCTCACTATCGGCTGGCAGGTTTTAGGATATCTGTTTAACAGCAGCAGGACAGGTACTACTCTAATCTTAGCATTCTTCTTCTTGTCTCATTACAGCTGACGAGACGCAGCTTTCAGCACTCAAATATGGCAGCTCAGCTATTTCCTGAAAATGGTATTTTACAGCCAGCATTTCAGTCTGTTAAGTATCACATCTATCATCTGCTCAGCAAAGTGGAAATAAGGAGGATTCCCGATGATAATAAACACACTTGATGATAAACCTATAGTGGAACTAGCAGTCTTATCTTTACAGATGTGCTCCATTTATTCTTTTGGCAGTTCAGATCATCTCAGAGGTTTGGATTACATACAGTGGCGAGGAATAGATTCTGTTCCCCTTAAGTTAGGCTGTATTTTAGCACAAATTTACACTGAAGTATGATTAGAGCCTAATCTAAACTCTGATAACAGAACCAGATAACGTCACTGAATAAATAATCAAAATAAATCCTGTCAATCTATATATTCAACATGAGATTCAGTATCTGATCACACCTCCTTGAACAGCAATAACCTCAACTAAACATTTTCTGTAATTGCTGGTCAATTTTTCACATCGTCCTTGAGAAATTTTGTATGAGCAGCTCACTTCAGGTCTTGCCATAATGTTTCGGTAGGTTTAGTTCAAGACTTTGACTTGGCTAATCCAAAACAGAAAGGGCGCAATTTTAAAAAAGGCCAATATTCAAACACCACGTTTAATTATTGGTAGGATTTTCAGCAGCAGCGTCCAGGTAGCAGTTGCCGCTGAATATCCGGGCTGAGTGGCACTATCCAAATAAGTGCCGACACTTATCTGGTTAGTGGGATTTTCAGTCGGCCCTTATCCGGATTACAATTTAGGACAGCCTTTCATGCAGGCTGTTTCTTGGATAAGAGCTGACTGAAAATTCCACTGACTTGACTCGTCTATTTATTGCAGGTAGTGCCAACCCCGCTGTCACTCTGCTCACGGCCCATCCCTGCACTATCTGGATATACCAGGATAGTCTGTGAGGATATTCGGCAGATGTGCCACTGAATATCCCCACAGATACGGCGACCAGAATTGTGTGCAATTCTGGTTGCTGTATCTTAAAAAGGATGTAGCAGAATTAGAAAAGGTACAGAGAAGGGCCACCAAAATGGTTAAGAGGATGAAAGGATACCCCTATGAGGAGAGGCTAAAAAGGTTAGGGCTCTTCAACCTGGAAAAAAGACGACTGAAGGGAGATATGATAGAGGTCTATAAATTAATGAATGGAGTAGAATGGGTAAATGTAGATTGATTGTTTACGCCAACAAAATATAGAAAGGCTAGGGGACATGCAATGAAGATCAAACTCACTTCTCAGTGCCACAGGGAGCTGGTTCCACATCACTGCTGCAATCAATGTAAAAGCGCATGATCTCAAGCAATCTAGTCACACCCTTGTTCTAGACAGAACATGCAGCAGTTTACTCTGGTTAGATCTTAATCACCTGGATTGAAGGTACCAAGACAAGGCTCTCTCTAGGGTATACAGGTTTATCTGAAAGAGCAAAGCTTGAAATGAGCTCTTTCTTTAATTAGAAGCCAATGTAATTTCACCAATGCCGAGTATGCACTTTCCCTAGGTCGCAGGCCAAGGAAAATTGAGGTACTGCATTCTGAACTATTTGCAATCACCTAAGGATCTTATCTGAAGGCCCTACACAGACTAGATTACAGTATTCTAATGTACTGATGACAGGGGCTTGTACCACAGAACACAATGTCAAGTTGCTCAAGAAAGGTTTAACATAAAAGTTAAAACTTATAAAAAAAAGACTTCTGTATTACTAAGAAAATCTGTCGTTCACACACGACATTGGAGTCTAAAATAACTCCCAGGCATCTCAATGAATCTTCCCCTGGGACCACAGCACCATCAGCCATTGATTTAATTGGCAAATGATCCAATCTAAGTTCCTAAAAATCAGCATGTTGGTTTTCTATGCATTAAACACCAACTGACTCCATCAATAACACATAAGAAAATAAGATATGCCATACTGGGTCAGACCAAGGGTCCATCAAGCCCAGTATCCTGTTTCCAACAGTTGCCAATCCAGTTTACAAGCATCTTTCAGGTTCTCAAAAAGGTATACAGATTCCAAATTGATTATCCCAGGGTAAGCAGTGGATTTCCCTGATCCTCTTTAATAATGGTTTATGAACTTTCCGCCAGGAACTTGTCCACAAGGCCATACACCAAGGGCTGTGTGAGTGGTGCCCTTGGTTAAAAAGAATCGGACCAAGGACAGACCACCACTGGTAACCTCCCTCTCTTCAGAGTGAGCTCCATTTACCTGTACCCTTTGTTGCCTCCCACTCAACCAATTTCTAACTCAGTCACTTACTTTAGTGTCCATTCCTAGGGTGCTCAATTTGTTTATAAGTCGCCTGTGCGGAACGGTGTCAAAGGCTTTACTGAAATCTAAGTATACCACATCTAGGGCTCACTCTCGGTCCAACTCCCTGGTTACCCAGTCAAAGAAGTCAATCAGATTTGTCTGACAAGACTTGCCTCTGGTGAATCCATGCTGCCTCGGATCCTGTAATCCGCTGGACTTAGAAAAGCCTCACTATTCTCTATTTTAGCAGCGCTTCCAATAATTTACTCACCAGAGGTTAGACTAACTGGCCTGTAGTTTTCAACCTCATCCTTACTTCCGCTTTGGTCTATTCGCATGTGCTATTCTCCAGTCCTCGGGGACCATTCCTGACTTTAAAAAAGCATTGAAAAGGTCAGTCAGTGGAACCGACAGAACGCCCTCAAGTTCCTTCAATATTCTCAGATGTATCCCATCCGGTTCCATTGCTTTGTCTACTTTTAGTTTAGCTAGTTTAACCAAGTAGCCACCCTCTGCACTGACTTCAAACTTATTTATATCCTTTTGAAGATGTGGTCTCCAGAATTGCACACAATACTCCAAGTGAGGTTGCACCAGAGACATATACAGAGGCACTATCACCTCCTTTCTTCTGCTGACCCTTATTTTCAGAAGTCCTGACCTGAAGCAAGCTTGTAAGACCAGAAGGTTCTAAATGTAGGAATGGTCTAGTGGTTAGGGCAGCAACCTGATGACCAAAGAGATCAGGGTTTGAATCCCATTTGCACTCTTTGTGGCCTTGGGCAGGTCACTTTACCTTTCACTGACTCAGGTACAAATTTAGATTATAAACCTTCGGGGACAGAGACATGCCAACTGTACTTGAATATATAAGTCATCTTGGACAACTACTGGAAAGACGTGAGTGAAATAATAAATAAAATATTAAGGACTGCACTACTCCCAGCCTCCTCAGAAGACAGACTGGTTCCTGAGCTCCTATTCCCGAACAGGATGCCACAAGAGAAGGACAAGATCCTGAGATTGTCCCTTTGCCTGAAAAAAGTCATACTGCTGCTTCTGGACTCCGATGAAGTTCTGAGCTCTGGGAGAACTGTTCCATTCTGGCAATATGCACTAACACCAGCCACTTGTGTGCCTGATCAATCCTGCTGTCTACAGAAAACACCTATTACAGGTGAGCAGCAATATTGTCAGAGAAGGACTATATGAATAATTGCCTTTTCCTCCATAACCTTTTGGGTTACCTCTGAAAATCTTTTGAGATACTTGAAAATGCACAACAAACATGCCACAGTCCTCCTGGAGTGACCCAATCATTTTTTCTAGATGCTATACAAATATGGTTTTTTGCCAGTCATACATGCCTCCATGTAAGTGTAGACTGGCATACAGTAAATTCACGAGGAATTAAAGTGTTAACAGTAGACTCAGAATCTCTCAGCAAAGTAGTAATTTTTCTAATCTATTCTCTTCCTTTACGTAATGAAAAGGACGGTTTATCGCTGACATCTACATCAGTCTGTACGGCTGGAGCTACACACAGGCATGTTAAAGGAAGACAATGTATTGACAGATAACAGCTGTGAGAGATTTGTTTCTCCCAGAGCATAAGGCAACAAGGCGATGATATCGAGCAGCCTTAACACAAGGTAAAGACACATTAGGAAAACAAGCAAAAAGAAAGAAAAAGTTATTTAGAGCCTCATTTACTATGCTGTGTTAGCTGCATAAAGTAGGACTTGAACCATGCTAATAGGTCACGCAAAGCCTAAACAGTCTGCACATGGTTATTCCTACATTTCTGACAATCTGTATGTAAACAAAATTTGTACCTGCCTTGATTCGGCAGTTTCACAATAGTAATCCTACCCGCTTCTGATCGCTGGAAGGAGCGGGCTACAAATGCTTGCTAAATAAATAAATAAATAACAAGGAAGGCGTGCAGAAGAGGTGTGGAATGAGACTGACTGTTAATGAATAGGTAGTTACTGCGTGTTAATTTTTAACACATTAGATTTCATTCCATTTCCATTCTATTTGACATATTTCCTAGAAGGCTTCTTCCTCTGCTTTGAAACCTATGATCTGTGGGGTTCCACAAGGGTCTATCTTATTAATGGTTTATTAATCTATTTTATTAAATGCCTTTCTAGTAACATTACTGACTTTTATACAGAGAAAAGGGGGCTGCTATATTTGCACATGCGCATGGTATTGAAATTTTGTACATGGTTCATCCCTTTTCTCCTGATATTCCACCATCAAGTCAGTGTTTAGATGCAGCAGGCAAATGGTTTGAGACTCAACTTAAAACTAAATACAGACAAAACAGAAGCTATTTGGCTACCAACTGCAGCCAATAACTATGATATGGAATTCAATTCTTATCTTGAAAGATACAGGTAAAGTTCTGGGCATAACATAAAACTTATGGCTCGAAGGTTAGATGAGAATTTAGTCATTAGTTCACATCTCTTTCTTCTCATTGAGAAAGATGAGAGCTATTTCCTCTATTAGAACAGTGCAGTCTTCATTGCCTTATCCATTATTTAATTCTTAAACTTGATTATTGTGACTCATTGTTAGCAGGGATAAGAGAGAAACATTCAAAAAGAACTAAATCGGTTCAAAACACCACAATTTGACGCCTGTATGGAGCCAGTTTTGTCATATCACCCCTTTACTGTTAGAATAATATGGGTTGCCCATACAGTACAGAATGCTTTTTTAAATCATTCTTTTTACCCACTGTGCTTTTTTCTCTGGCCAGTCCCAGTATCTGGCTACCTTACTTAAATCACATATATCAATTCGTCCTATTTGGTCCTCACATTTATCATTACTTTGTTTACCTATTCCTCGAATGACCCAAAATGAGATAATAGAAATCCTCCTTTACTTACCTTGCCCCCCCCCCTTTGTGCAATAGGCTTACCCCAGATATAGAATATAAAGTAATTATTTGAAATTTAAGATAGCAGTGAAGATCCATTTCTTTGGACTCGCCTTTAACAATTACTGTTGAGATGCTATTTATTGGCATTTCTCAGTGAGCTTAGCCAGACCACCTTTGCTGGATAGTGGATAGTTTCAATTGAGTTTTAGGTTAAGATTTTCCTCATATCCTCCTTAATTGTTTCTTACCTGATGGTGTCAAGCTAGTTTAAGTTTCTATTTGTGTCATTCCTTTAGGTATCTTTGTATAGGTCTGTATGCTCGTATATTGGTGTACGTCTATGTATGTCTCACTATGGATGATACTAGTGTTGGCCTTTTTACTCATTTTAGCAGTTGTAACTGTTTAAATGAGGTATGGAAGAGTAGCCTAGTGGTTAAGCCAAGAAAACAGGGTTTATGTTTATGTTTATTTCAAATTTGATATACCGCTCAGGCCAGAGGCATTAGAGCGGTTTACAATACTATATCATTTGAGGAAAAACAGAAAAGAACGCCATTTATATGATAGGACAGAGAAGAGGACAGAGACAGTCAAACAGATAGTAGAAGAAGAGGAACAAGGAACAGCAAGTTACCACGAAATAGCAGCACATCACTCTAGTCCACAATATGTCATCAATGCCACCCATAGCAACGGACGCCACGGACCAACGCCTAAGGGCCACGCCAAAGGGCCCTCTGGCGAGGCCCTCAGGCGCGGGCCCGCAAGGCGCGGGCGCGCTCCGAAGCGGCAGGTTTTATGCCGTTGGTGAGGCAGGCAGGGGAGAGGAGGAGGAGCTCCCGCTCACTCCCTCGATGATGGCCGCTGCTCCCGATTCTGGCACTACTTGTGGCCTTGGGCAAGTCATTAACCCTCGATTGTCTAAGAAGAAAGGCCTGTCACTCTACTTCTGGTCACACTGCCAAGAAAACCCAAGAGCTGCTGGGTTGCCAGGAGTCAGCCTTGGCTCAAAAGCACACATTGCATTGCAACAGTTGTAAGTCACTTTGCTGTTCACTTCACAAAAGGCAATTCATCAAATTAATAAACAAATATAAATATACCTCTATACATAGTAATTAAGCAGTGCACAAAAACAATATGAAAAACAAATAACCACAATAAAATAATAAAATACCAAAATATACAGTAATAAAGAAGCATAAAACAATGTTACTTAAGCAGAAAGAAAAAATACATAAAACAAATCTTTGCTTTCAAAATTACTGAGAAAACAACCACACATTTTTTTCTTAAATTAAACTAGTAATTAATGTATCTCAATTCTTGAGAAAGTGAATTCTACAAGAAATGGCCAAAATAGGAGACTGCATTGATGCCTAACAAAGTTAGTTGAATTGCTGATAGAGAAGGCAAGCAAAGCAATTCCTGTTGGGATGATAATAAAGGACAACCTGAAGTACATTCCTGTAACCAGTGAGCCAGATACTGGGGGTCACAACATATATTTTGAATTTTGATTTGGCTTCAATGTGAAGCAGTTAACGTCACCATAAGAGTTATAGCTACTTGCATCACATTACCTGCCACACAGTTAACGTGTAGTGACAAAATCTCCTCTGCATTAAGTGTACAGCAAAATGCCGCAGGTAATGCTGAGGTTTTGCCATTACCACACTTTAACTTTGGCAACTACTGCGAAAGAACTGCAAATCTTTGGAGTGGCTTAGTAAAATGAGCCACTTAATGCTATTCTGCTTGTTAATAAAGCTAGTTTTTAAAGAGGTCATAGAATGTTCGTATCCTAATCCATCTTAGAGCATCACAATTCATAGTTAAACTATTATGCTGCCTTTTTAGAGTGCCATTGCATGAGTAGCACATTCACCCTAAAAGAAGGATGACGATTTTGCACAGATCAGCGACACAGATGTCAATCAGAAAGTTATGCAACTGAACCTTGCATGAAAGCAAAATGCACATGCTACAGAAAATGTTCTAACATATTTCTGCTCATTAAAAAGACAATTTACAACCAAAGGATATTTTTTCATATAAATTATTCTACATTTTAATGCTGTTTAATGAATATTGACACAGTATGCTCAACAGGAAGGTATCAAAATAAAATTTGAAAGACCAACGTCCAGATTCCATGCTGAAATATTCAACACAGGCATAAGCTATTTTTGCTGTGGTGAGTTGCTGTTTAAAAAAAAAAAAAAAAAAAAAAAAGAGAAAGAAAAGGAAATCTAATTACAGACAAGAGATTGTGCTTATTCGTAATCACAAATAGAAATAAACACAAAAAATATGCTATTAAGCCTAGGGAGGAGGTAGTGTATATTAACATAATTAAATAAATAAAAAAATCAGGGGAAATCCTGAGATTCAAGTTGAACTCCTCTTTACAAGTGATGCTCTGTGAAACCTTGGGGAAGCTATTACTGTCGCAGTGATTCAAGCTTAATCAATTGTGACTGGGTAATAATTAGAAAATTGTTTTTATCCAAATTTATGTAAAATAATTTATATTTCACTCTGTCTACTAGGCAGATCACAAATAAACATACACAATTTCATAAAACGGATATTATAAATACACTACATACATCCAATGTAATGTCACTGCCATTATCACTCTGCTGATACTCACTTGGACACTAATAGGCCAATTCCATAACATGCACATCCGGTCCGCGGACATGTCGAAATCGAAAAAAGGCCTGATTTCACTCTAATTATGCAGCTGCTCTTGTGGACATGCCCAAGGTTCCAGAATCGGGGACATAGGCCTCTCTGAAGTGGAATGAACAAACCACTTTGGAGAAACATGAGCCCCGCTGTTATAACGAGACATGAGTATATGCAGTAAACAGTTTTGACGTCCTCGCGCTCACTGTATTCTGAAAAGATGGATGTTTTTGATCCTGCCCGTTTCTGCCTTATAACCATGGACAACTCGGACGGCCACACCTCCTCTGTTAAAACGTTCATCTCCTAAGCTACTCCTCTCATTGAGTGTGTTGTGCTGATGGAAACTACACATAAATACTGATGATAAATAAATGTTGGTGCAAACTGAACTAGATATACTAGTTTGTTGCATGCCTAGGAGAGTGCCAGATTATCTCAGTGAACTCAAAGATATAGTAACAGCAAGTAGAAAGTGATATGTTTATCATGACATAACTTGTATCAAAACATACATGACAGTAGAAGAAATCCTTAGTTATTCTTTCATTGGTCATCTCTACCATCTCTACCTCTGCCTGGAGGCAACCCCATAGCTACATAAACCATCAATCTACCAGTCATGGCCGCCTACCACACTCTCAACTCATATACATTGCACTACACCAGTCCAAAGCCTCTCAGGAGGATGACTCTCACCCCCCTCCTCCCGACCTTAAATGTGCCCTCCTTAACGCCCGCTCTATCCGTAAGAAATGGCCCGCCATAACTGAAATATTATCAACCTTCAATCTCGACATCCTTTGTATCACCGAGACTTGGTTGTCACCCTCAGACATGGTTCTCCTCCATCAGTTTGTCCCCCCCAATTTCTCCATTCACTCATGCCATAGAGAGGACAGAAGAGGAGGAGGAGTTCTCATATTAAGCAAGACCGACCTACTATTCAAGACGATTGCCTCCAATACTACCCCCTACCTCGACCATATCTCCATAACAAATAAAAACCATTCCATCAACCTATTATACAGGACACCCTCCTCATCGTCAGATGACCTCTCTACAATCATCGATCTTGCCTGCAACCCCACCGTGACCCATATTCCAAACTGGATACTTGGCGACTTCAATCTCCCCTCCCTTCAAGATACTCAGGCCAAAGCTCTTATTGAAGCATTCGAATCATCAGGCTACACCCAATTGATCAATACACCCACCCATGTCAAGGGGAATATGCTTGATCTTATCTTCGCCCCACAATTTCCCTCCGGTTACACTCACAAGTTCGATCTCTCAGTATGCGCAGTACCTTGGTCTGACCATAATTTAATCAGGTTCACTATGCCATCAGACCCCCAACTCACTGCTCCACATTCTCCAATGGATCCAGCAGCACCAACCTCAACTCGCTTCCAACAATTTAACAGAGATGAGATATTGGAAAAAATACAGCATCTCCACACCCAACCAGCACAAGACCTAAACAGCATGATTTCCTCATGGAATAAATGTCTCAATGCGACAATAGAAGGTCCTCCCAGTAAAAAGAGACCCTCTAGAAGAACAAGGGCTCCATGGTACTCACCGGAATTAAAGAACTCCCTCCATCAAATCAGACAGCTTGAACGACGCTGGCGCCGTTCCAGATCAACTGAAAGCCAGGTCGCGTATTTTGCCCAACTAGACGCCCACCGTACTGCTGTCTCCAAGAGAATGAAACAATATCACGCAGAAATACTTCAAAGAGCCCTAAACAAGCCTCACGAGCTTTTCAACCTGGTCAAAACCTTAAGTAAAGAGCCTTCCTCGGGACAACCAATCCAACCCGACCCACAGGCATATGCGGACTATCTGCAAGCCAAGACAAACCTAGCTACTACAACTATGAACAACTGCCCCATTGACACCTCACCTGGTCTTTCACCCTCTTCTTCACCTCATAGAATCAGATCAGAGGCTCAATTCTTCACCTCCTTAACTACCCCATCTGAAAAGGAGATTCAAGATACCTTCTCCAATATAAATACCTCCACTGCTCCGAATGATCCATGTCCAGCCTTCTGGATAAAAACCTTACGTTCAGACCTCAGTCCGTTTCTTGCCAGACTGATTGGCTCATCCTTCCAGACAGGTACCTTCCCCCTCAGTCTAAAACAAACTTCTATTAGACCCCTACTCAAGAATAATAAAATGGACCCAGAAAAGATGGACTCATTCAGACCCATCTCCAGTATCCCACTCCTAGCTAAGATCATGGAAAAAATAGCCCAGCGTCAACTGAACCACCACATTGAGAACAACGCTCCCCTCGACCCCTGTCAACATGGTTTCCGGGAGGCTCATGGTGTCGAAACATTGTTAACAACTTTACTCAACACGTTGATAACAGGTCTGGATAACATCAGACAAGGCTTCGCTCTAGTGTTCCTTGACATTGCAGCTGCCTTCGACTCTGTCAACCATGAGTTACTCCTGCTACGCCTAAATGAGAAGGGAATTCATGGAAATGCTCTAGCCTGGTGTGCCTCCTACCTTAAGGACAGATGGCAGCATGTTCGTTCTCGCGCATCCAAGTCCACCCCTTTCCCTCAAACCAGAGGTGTCCCACAGGGCTCATCTCTTTCAGCCCTATTTTTCAATGTGTATATGCAACCTATTTGCACCATCATTAGATCATTCAACATCGACTGCTTAGTCTATGCTGATGACGTCCTTATGTTTACTCCAATTTCCACTGAGCACCCAGACTTATCTCAGCTATCCTCCTGCTTCGATGCAGTCTCGGATTGGTTACACTCCCAGAAGCTAATGATAAACCTGAAAAAGACAGATGTGCTTTTCATCAGTAGAGATCAGACATTCATCCCACCTACATCATTGAAGGTACGTGGTGCGGAGCTTCCTACTAAGACTTCGTTACGATACCTCGGAATAACCCTCGACCAACACCTGGACCTAAATGCCCATATAAGTAACCTAGTAAAAGCAATTTACCATAAAATCCGGATGATGCGACACATGAGACAGCTTCTAGAGCCAAAAGACTTCCGAACAGTGTTTCAGGCAATGGTGATGCCTCACTTTGACTATGCCAATTCCATTCTGCATGGTCTACCAAAGAGTGCACTCCTCCCATTGCAGATAGCAATGAACACTGCAGCAAGGACCCTATACGGAGCATCCAGAAGAGACCATATTACCCCTATCCTAAAAGATCTACACTGGCTCCCTGTTCACAGCAGAATCACTTTTAAAATACTGACAATGACATTCAAAGCCATTAACAACTGCACAACTAGCTCCCTCTCCGAACTTATCCGGCCCATCCCCCCCGCTAGACTGAGAAGAGCTGCTGCTGCCAACACCTTATGCCTCCCAAAAGCATTCACCAAATGTAATAAGGCTACAGGAAACCGAGCCTTTGCACTTTATGCCCCCCATTGCTGGAACGCGCTTCCAGCAAACATCCGAGCTATAAACAGCCTCTCTCAGTTCAGGAAGGAGCTGAAACATCACCTCTTTCTTCAGCACTTCCTCAACTCTGAAGAAATCACATAAGCAACCACTGTTCACTCCTCCTTTATCCCCTCTTCCTTAATATCACTCCTGTGCCCCCAGCAAATTAGCCTTTAACATGCTAACATACGACAGTACCCCTCAAGCCATGTTTATGATGAAAAATGCCTAGTTGATATCTTACTACTGTTATCAACCTGTATATAATCCCATATTGTATATAGTTCCACGATGTATATTGTTAGCCTGTGTTCCATGTTCAATACCTGTTCAATGTAAAATGTGTGCAATTCCCTGTTCAATGTAAAACGCAGTATGGCTTTTCCTGCTGTGCGAGTTTGTTGCCTGTGAACCGCGCTGATGGTAAATAGCGCGGTATAGAAAAACTATAAATAAATAAATAAATAAAATAAATCTCTAAAAACAGTCTTTACAATGCTAAGTATAGATCCTTACCAACCTCACAAAAACCTCATTCAACTTTGTAATTCCTCAAAGGATGTATTGTATTGCTGTCTGGCTTTGGCATCTGTTTCCCACATATCTTGGTACTGGCATGTAGCTACACCTGAACCATAGGATGTCCATTCTCTGTCCTGGCTTATCTTGGTCTGTATACATCTGCTTCTGTGTGGCACTGCTCCTCTGGTCATGCCTGTGTAGGCATGGAAGGGGAGATCCCTGTGCCATCATACCAAGCAGTCAGCCTCCAGATATATCACCACTCTTGCAATTCTCATAGATTCTGGACTGGGTAAGGATGTTGGCCTTATGGAACAATCTGGGGAATGTTGGCACAGCATCAGTCATGGCTTCCAGTGCCTGGCACAGTGGATGTATGGCTGCCCTATCATACTTCCAACAATATATGATCCTATTAGAGTACTTTATGAAACATATTCCAGAAAAAAAATCACATAAAAGTTCTCCATAACTAAATGTCAAAACATATCTCTTTCAGTAATAAGAGATCCTCAGAATAAGAGCATTCAGCAGTGCAAACCACACTAATACATGCCCAAAAGCACCATCAGCGGTCTCCATTTTAAGATACCGATGTTGGTGCTTTTGGGCATGTCTTAGTGCTGTTTGCACTGTTGAATGCTCTTATTCTGAGGGTCTCTTATTATTGAAAGGAATATGGTTTTGACATTTAGCTATGGAGAGGTTTTATGTGACTTTTTCTGCCCTATCACACTGGCATCTGGTGACGCTGCAGTCATCCGTACAGTCCAGATACTGGCCAGGCATTCATGTCCCCTCTGAATTGCTGATGAGCACTGTCACGCCCTTAGCCCCTTACATTAGTATGGAGGGGCGTGGGATTATTTTTGTCACTGTGGTGCTTCAACTTTCTGGCCTTTTCTAACTGGATGCCTTTAAAAGCATTCTAGGAAAGGTAGTTCAGTTAGATATCATTTGGGCTCAGATGAAAAAAAACACCTTCATTGTAGTTGGGTTTTGAGTGAGTGTAATTTATTCATTAGCACAAAAAGACACGCTAGGTTCACAGATCCACCTTTTAAGATATTTTCACCAGGAATTCTTATAACTCATTATAGGATAACTTGAACTGAAACAAACAGCTTTCCTCAGCTTAATTAACTGCACCTGCTTTCAGCAGAGCTTTGCCGTGCAGGTCAAAACAAACAGAAAGAAACTTTTAAACCAGGTTTCTTTTCCCTTTCCAGTCCAGTCCAGTCCTGGCTATCTTGTATGCTTAAACTCAGCACTTCATACAGATAGTCCAATTCATACAAGCAGATAAAAACTCTTTTGCAGGTTTTCTCTGAAGTTAGACAAACAAAAGCATTTCTTACTTCCTTCAATTGAAACGACACCAAAACTGAGCTCTGCACTGCTCACAGCTGTTTCTCAAAAGACAATCAGGAAGATTCAGCTTTGCACTGCGTCACACTTTTCCTGAGCTTAGAGCATTAACAAGCAAACACAGCTCTCATGGCTTTGGACACTGGAGGCTTCTCTTTACGGTTGACATCCCCTTGCAACCATTCTTAATTGGCAGACTGACATGCAGAGCAGTCCATGTATGAGACCCCTTCATCACAAGGTAAATCTGGCTCCCCCAATTCCATTGGTTCACTCTCTGGCTCAGATTCAGATAGCTTGACTGCCTTCTGCTATGATTAAGGCTGTCTCTGGCAAATACGTATTGTTCCTTATTAGCTAAGCTTCTGGGGCTCATACCTTGATCAAAGCCTGTAGTAGCTTCACTTCTTAAATGCTCTGGCCACCATCTAGCATGTCCTGTTCTCCAATTAGTGCCTCTGGCTCTTACTGCTCCATTCCTTGAGTAGGCAAAACGTCTGCTCTCTCTTTCTCTCTGGTCAGCAGATGCAGCACTCTCTGGCCTCAGGAGTCCTTCCAGTTTCTCTCCATGTGTCCTGCTTGTCCCTCTTCGTCCTCTTGCTCCTTGACTTCCTGCTCCTTATGGTCTCTCTGACCTAACTGAGCTAAACTTAAACCCCTCAGGCTCCTGCTCCACCCTCTCCCCTCTCAGGTGAGAAAGATCACACTCTCTTGTGGCAGCTGTGTGATTAGGGGATGCAGTGATGTACCCTGGACCTGTATTCCCTATCCTTTCTACCACTAGGGGAACTCTGTTCCTCATTGTAGCCAGGAATTACTGGCTTTCTAGGAGCAAATGGAGTTTTAAGTCCTGGACCTTTTAAAATGGGTCCCTTAATTATGGTAAATTCCTTCTTTTTACCCCTCTCTTCTAGGTCCTGATAAGCTTCCTTATCACAGCACACTGTATCCTTCCATGCAACCCTCAAACCACACACACATACTCTCTTCTCTCACTTTCAGTCACAAAAACATACTTCTGCTAAAAGGATGTAGTCCAAGGACTAAAAATATGATCTCCATTTCTCACCCAAACAAGCATCCTTTCCATACTCACTCATATACTATTCCTACGGCAAGTATAACGCACATCTGTGGCAGCAGATAAACGTCCCCAGTGCACGTACAAACCCTTATTCAGTTTCTGGAATGACCTCCTAAGGGGGTCATTTTAAAAGGGTTAGTCATGATTTAGGACATCTGAAAAAGTGCAAGTAGATGTCGAAATAACAGAGACGTCTCCGAAGACATTTCAGAAATGACGTCTACAGATGTTTCCAGTGCAGGGACGTCCAAGTAGGCAAGGGGGCATGGTAGAGGTGTGTCTTGGGAGATGCAAGAGACTTGCACATCTCCATTCGATTTCAGGAATGACGGGGATATCTGCAGGCACGTCCACATTTAGACCTGCTGCAGGCACGAATAAGCTTCAGGAAAATGCTTGTTTCGGCTTAAAACATCCAGAGAGTGTAGCAAAGATGAAGAGTTAAGTGACTAATCTAAGATCACAAAGACCCACACTGAGATTTGAACCCTGGCTACCCCACTCCCACCCCACTACTTTAACCATTGTGCTATTAGACGTCCATGTTCTGAGCTGCTTTTCTGGGGACATCTATTTAGACATCTTTATAGACGTCTGTATCGGGCATGTCTACATTTCTGAAATCGTGCTTGAACTTGCACGAGCCTGCTTTTTTTTTTCTCTGACATTCTGGCTTGGACATCCCAGATTGCACTTGGATGTGCCATTGTAAAATGTACTTTTAACTGTCCATTTCTTCTAACCACCACAGATCTAGGCGGAGCAAAAGCTGGAAAAAGCCCGTCAAAATAGGTGCTTTTTTATTTTTATTTTTTTTGAAACACCACCAACTCAGTGGTTGCATGTAACTCTGCTGGTAATGAATTCCAGTTTAGGAACTGTTATTGAAAACACTTTATTAGGAAATTCCTGAAAGTGTACTAGACGAAACAATGGAAATCCAAAAGAGAAGCATCTTGAGATCTTAAAACACAACGTGGACAACAAACGTTTAGTGCAGTTGCCAAACTAAGTGGGTCCATACAATGTAATGATTTAAATATAATCAAGAATTCATGTCTTAATAGGTAGCCAATGTAACTCATATAGGTAAGTCAAAATATGGTTGAATCTTCCACTATGTGTAACAAGATGAAATGCAGCATTTTGCATCAGGCAATGCCTGAGTAGCATAAACTGGTAACGCTAAATATAGACTATTACAATAGTCCAAGGCAGAAAGACTAATGCCCCAACAGCAGCCAAGAGATTCTCTTTCGACAAATATGACTTTAATCTCCAAATAATATTTAATTTAAATAAAGCAGTTTTAGCCAGTTTCTGTATATGACTTTACATATTAAGCAGAGTCTTCAAAATGACACCCAAGTCACCTGTTTGGGTTAGAACTGAAATATTACAACCATCAATCTTAATCTTCATAGAAATAAGATCAGGGGGAGCCCAAGTCAAATACAGCACTTCTGTTTTACTAACATTCATATATAATTTATTATTGGTCATCAAAGTTTTTATAGTAGAAATACATAACCCTACTGTGGGGTAGTGTGGTATGCGGTGGGTAGGGGTTTCTGTACAACACAGGCCAGACAGCAGTTCAGAGAAAACAAAAGCAGTTTTTATTCTGGCCCAGTTTGTTAAGCCTCCACAAAGCAAAACCCAGAACAGACAGCAGTTCAGGGAAAACAAAAACAGCTTTACTTCTGTCCCAGCTTGTTAAACCTCCACAAGCTGACTCTCCTGGCACTTCCTCCAACTCCAGTTAAAGTTCCTACCTCAGAACTCTTCTGCACAGCTTGCCTTGGAAAGACTTCTGGCTCCATGGGCCTCTCTCCCTCTTGCAGCCTTTCTTTTATTCTCCATTCCTTTCCTTATGATTCCTAGCATTTTTTTTTTATTTGCCTTCTTGACCACCGCTGCACACTTGGGTGGAAGGTTTCAACATGTTATCCACGATGACGCCTAAATCTTTTCCTGGGTGGTGGTTCCTAATGTGGAACCTTGAATTGTGTAACCATAGTTTGAGTTGTTCTATGGTTACACGATGCAAGGTTCCACATTGGGAATCACAACACAGGAAAAAGATTTAGGCATCATCGTGGATAACATGTTAAAACCCTCCGCCCAGTGTGCAGCAGCGGCGGCCAAGAGAGCAAATAGAATGCTAGGTATCATAAGGAAAGGAATGGAAAATAAAACAAAGGATATTATAATGCCTCTGTATCGTTCCATGGTGCAAACGCACCTTGAATATTGTGTGCAATTCTGGTCGCCGTATCTTAAAAAGGATATAGCGTTATTAGAAAAGGTTCAGAGAAGAGCCACCAAAATGGTAAAGGGGATGTAAGGCTACTCCTTATGAAGAGAGGCTAAAAAGGTTAGGGCTCTTCAACCTGGAAAAGAGACGGCTGAGGGGAGATATGATAGAGGTCTATAAATTAATGAATGGAGTGGAATGGGTAACGTAGATCGATTGTTTACATTATCAGAATATAGAAAGACTAGGGGACATGCAATGAATCTACAGGATAAACTATATAAGACAAATAAGAGAAAATATTTTTTCACTCAACGTGTAATCAAACTCTGGAATTTGTTACTGGAGGATGTAGTAAAGGCTCTTATCGACCTATCTCCTTGCTGAATTTTGATATGAAAATACTGGCTAAGGTGCTGGCGGACCGTTTGGGTCAGGTATTAAGTGAGCTTGTGCATGATTCTCAAGTAGGTTTTGTAAAAGGGAGATATGCGGTGCGGAATCTACGTAAAATTGTGGCATCGCTAGAGTGGGTAAGGGATAGGATGCAACAGTCGCTTTTGATTAGTTTTGATGCAGAAAAGGCATTTGATCAAGTGAATTGGGATTACCTCAGATTTCTCTTGCCACACTATGGACTGGGAGCTTCTTTTTGCAATATGGTAGAGCTTTTATATACGAGGCCCACAGCTAGAGTGTTATGTAATGGAGTGCTATCAGATGAGTTTACCCTGGAGAGAGGTACAAGACAGGGATGCCCGCTCTCACCGTTGCTTTTTGTGTTGTCACTTGACCCACTGATACGACGAATAGAGACGTCTAATGAGATACAAGGTATAGGTATAGGGAGTCATATGTTTAAGCTGGCAGCATTTGCAGATGACATACTGGTTCATTTGCTATCTCCTCAGACGTCGTTGCCCAATTTATTAAAGGAATTTTCTTGTTATGGGGGTTTTGCTGGGCTTTGTATCAATATGGAAAAGTCTGAAGCCATGGATGTGGAAGGGTCAATAAGGGGACATTGGAGAGGAAGTTTTCCGCTTAAGTGGGCAGGTGATACATTTGTGTATTTAGGGATTCTCCTGACGAGAGAACCGCGGGAGCTATATAGGAAAAACATGGATAGAATCCTTGTAAAAGTTCGTTCACAACTTCAGGTGTGGTCTCCACTGCCCTTGTCCTTACTGGGCAGGGCGGCAGCACTGGGAATGGTGATTCTGCCTCGGGTGCTTTATTGGCTGCAAACTCTCCCAGTGTGGTTATTGAAGCGTGATTTAAATGCTATTGACCGCGAGATTAGGAATTTCCTTTGGAAAGGTATGCGAGCTCGTATCCCCTTACATAGATTGAGAAGGAGATGGAAGTCTGGAGGGATAGGAATCCCAGATCTTCGGACTTATGCTCTGGCATGCCAGGCACGGCATATTGGAGACTGGCTAGGGAATACTGAGGTGTATACGCCAAGAGCGCTGGAAGAGGCTCTTGTGGCTCCGCAGACCTTGATGGCAGTATTGCACCAGGAAAATAGGCTCCTGCCTGGTAGAGTGGTTAGTAGTGAATTGGTTTACCCGGCAAGAAGAGTATGGCAACATTTGAATAGGCTCTGGGGTGAACCATCAGGGGTTTCAAGCTGGCTACCCATACAGGGGAATGATCAGTTTACACCAGGATCAGAAACGTCAGCATTTGTATATTGGAGGAGACAAGGCATATGTAATATTGGACATGTGGTGGATCAAATGGGGCAGTGTAAATCTTGGGAGACTTTGCGCATGGAGTATGGACTTAGCAGGCGGCATTATTTTGCTTACGTGCAGCTCTCTCACTATGTGGCTTCCCTACCACAGGATGCACTGCGGGTGGAAAGATCGGCACAGATATTAGAGTTCTTTGCACTGGGGGAGGAGTCACCGCCTACAATTGCACAGCTGAAAAGACGATTAGATGACTATAGCAGTTTGCCTGATTATAGGGTGGAAGAAGCTTTGTGGGCACAAGAATTGAATATCTTGGTAGCTCCTGGTTCAATCCTTCAGGCCTTGAGTGGGATTGCGGGGCTGGTGAGGGGAGCTCGATGGCGGGAGATACAGTTTAAATGCATCCTACGGGCACATTTCTTTCCAAGACGGGCGTTACGATCCCATCTCACTGAGTTGGGCAGATGCCCAAAATGTCCATGCCCTTTGGCGGACTTAGGACATATGTGGTGGGGGTGTCCGATAGTTTGCCTATACTGGAAGAGGATAGCTGATTTTATGAGTAGGATTGTGTTACAGCAAGTCCGTTGGACAGCATCGCTTGTGATGTTAGATCAGCTTGGACCACTCCACCCGAAAGGGAGATGGGAACGCCTTTTGGTCAGGAAGGCATGTCTGGTGGGTAAAGGCCCGATACTTCATAGGTGGAGAGAAGCGTCAGGTCCCACTTATTGGGAATGGCGCAACAATTTCCACCAACTGATGCTTATGGAAAGGAGAGAGGCTAGAGGAAGTGCTCGACGTTGGGCCTTATTCCTGCTAATTTGGGAACCATATATTCAGATATTGAGGCCTCGTGTCCGAAATGAAGTGCTTCAATTGGGATGAGAAGGTCGTAGGATATTAATAATATAATTAATATGCATGTTCACTATGGGGGGTTGGTTGCTGAAGGGGGAGGCTGTGGGGTGGGAGGGAGGTTGGTGGGGAAAGGGGGGGAGAGGGGAATATTGTAAATTCTTTTTTCTTGCTGTATTTGTATGATTGATTTGCTGAGGAATCCAGGTCTGGGAGATCAGTAGAAATGCCATTTTTTGATGTATTTGTTGTTATTTTTTAAATATTGTTTTGCATGTTCTGTATTATTTGGTTTTCAATAAATAGAGTTTACAAAAAAAACAAAAAAACAGTTTTGGACAAGTTCCTGGAGGAAAGGTCCATAAACTATTATTAAAAAGGGACCCAGGATATCAATGCTTGACCCAATACAAGCATTGTGGAAGCTGTGTCTTTTGGGGAAACTGCTAGGTATTGTCACCAGCAGTGGCTGAACTAGTAGTATATAGCTAGGCACACTGCTGGGCCTGACCCTTCTATGAAAGAAAGTGTAGTTGAGACGGAGTGGTCAGGTTGAAATAAGGATTTATTCCCCTCCCGGGGTTTGCTGGATTTTCAAAACAGTACAAAAATACCAAACTTAAGAGGCAGCCATGCTTCTGGCAAAAACAAAAGGTGAAAGGAAAACACAGCTTCTTGCTTGAACAGAACCAGTAATTATAACAAACAGAAATCAGGTAACAACGTTGGCAGTTCCCTCTGTGCACGTTTATCTTTCTCCCAGGCACACTTATCTTCTACTAGCGTAGAGAAGTTTCATCAGTTATTAATAAAGAACAGTCCATGTCCTCAACATAGGGAAAGCATTCACTTTGCTCCGTGCACATCGGTTCATCAACTATCTTATCTTCTTTAGGGCAGAGAGTCTGGAACTTTCTCCAATCAGTCCCTAGCTTCTCTTCACCACTCTCTCCACAGTATGGCAAATAATTATCAGATAGTTTGTAAAACTGCCTTGTTCTGTTTCTACTAGGTCTCTCTCTTGGCAGTTTTCTGCCAGGCTTTAAATACATGCAATCATCTTCTTCACTCATACATATGTCCTCAATCACTTTACTTTCCTTTTCCCAAGGTTGTAAATATCTTAGGCCATTCTGCCTTTCAGTAATACAGAGTTCCTTACCAGCTGCTCTCCATTCTCCCCACTGACCTCTGTGTCTGGGAAATTCTTCCTGCGTCACAGGTGAGGGTTTCCTGCAGTTAATCCCTCTGCTGGTAAACGGCTTTCTGTCTCTTTTCAAAGCCCTGCTTGGCTTTCTATTCCAAGACTCAAATGAAACAGCATTAGGCTGAGAGTATTCTGACCTTCTGTTAGAGAGCTGCAAGTCTTCCCTTACTTGCCAAGTTTCCAAATCACTCTCAACTTCTGAGTCTCCAAAACCACTGTCAGAATCAGCACATGAATCCAACTCAGCCTCTCTCACTGCAACTCCTGCTGGATCTCCTACCAGCTTTCTGCCTCGATCTAACTCTGTTTGCCTACCACGTTTCTTATACATGGTTAGGGGCGTTTTCCTGCACATGTGCAAACTGTTCCCTTCATTACTAGGGGAGTGTTTGTTGGCTAGGCGTGCCCTCAGACCTCGTGTCTCAGCCTGCTTTGGTTGCCTATGGTAACTGTGAAGCTTTTGATCTCCCTTCCTGTCAGAATCTGTGCCAAACTCAGCAGCTTTCTGTGTCTTAAAGGTATAGGGCAGAACTTCGGTGTCACAGTATGTATGACCTAGATTGGCCACTGTTAGAAACAGGATACTAGGCTTGATGGACCTTGGTCTGACCCAGTATGGCATATCTTATGTTCTTATGTTCTTTCCAAGGTGCATAACTTTGCACTTGTCCACATTAAATTTCATCTGCCATTTGAACATCCAGTCTTCCAATTTATCAAGGACCTTTTGCAATTTTTCACAATCCACTTGGATTTTAACAACTTTGAATAGTTTTGTGTCATCTGCAAATCTGATTACCTAACTCGTTATTCCCATTTCCAGGTCATTTACGAATATGTTAAAAAGCAGCGGACCCAGCATAGATCCCTGGAGTACTCCACTATTCACCTTTCTCCACTGGGAAAATTGGCCATTTAGCCCTACCCTCTGCTTTCTGTCTTTTAACCAGTTCCTGATCCACAATAGTACACTGCCTCCTATCCTATGACTTTTTAACTTCGCCAAGAGTCTCTTATGAGGGACCCTGTCAAAGGCTTTCTAAAAATCCAGATACACTATATCGACTGGCTCACCTTTGTCTGCCTATTTATTCAAAAAAATATAACAGATTAGTAAGGGAAGACCTTCCTTGTCTAAAGCCATGTTGAATTTTTCCCATTAAACCATGACCATTTACATGTTCAGTAATTTTGTTCTTTATAATGGTTTCTACCATTTTACCCAGTACTGATGTCAGGCTCACTTCCTTGTAGTTTCCTGGATCACCCCTGGAACCCTTTTTAAAAATTGGCGTTACATTAGCCATTCACCAATCTTCAGGGACTTCAGATGATTTTAATGATAGTTCACAGATTACTAATAGTAGGCCTGCAATCTCATATTTTAATTCTTTCAACACCCGTGGGTGTCTACCATCCGGTCCAGATGATTTGCTACTGTTTAGTTTATCAAGCAGTTGTAATATATCTTCCTGGTTTATTGATATTTCTTTCAATTCTTCCAATGCAACACCTTTAAATACTATTTCAGTCAGGAGTAACTTCCCTACATCATCTTCAGTAAAGACCGAAGCAAAGAATTCATTCAGTGTCTCCGCTATGGCCTTGTCCCCTCTTAGTGTCCCGTTTACCACTCTAATGGTCCAACTGACTCACAGGTTTTTTGCTACTTGAAAAAGTAGTTTATTATGTACTTGAAAAAGGTATTTATTATATGTTTTGGCTGCCTTATCAATGCCTTATACCTAACTTGCCAGTGCTTATGTTGTTTCCAGTTTTTGCCATTTGGCTCATTTTTCCATTTCCTGAAAGATGCTTTTTTGGCTACAGCTGCCTCTCTGACTTCACCTTTAAACTATGCTGGCAGTTTTTTGGACTTCCACCTTTCTTAAAACGTGGAATACAGCTGGTCTAGGTTTCCAAGATAATATTTTTAAATACCGCTCATGCTTGATGTAAATCTTTAACCTTTGCAGCTACCCCTTTTAGTTTTTTCTTAACTATTTTCCTCAATTTATCACAGTCTCCCTTTGAAAGTTTAAAGGCAATATTGTGGATTTTCTTGCTATCTTACCTGCATTTATGAAATCAAACACGATTATGCTATGATCACTATTGCCAAGTAACATACATACATAGTAACATAGTATATGATGGCAGTTAAAGACCAGTATGGTCCATCTAGTCTGCCCAGCAAGGTGGCAAGAGTAGGTGCACCTGCCACTCCTTGCAGGTCACCCCTCCCCATGTCTTTGTTTAGGGGTGTACCAATCGCTCCTTGTAGGTCACCCCTATTTACTGAGATGTAAGAGATAGTTATGTTTGTTTTGATTTTATCTTGTTGCTATAAAGGGATCCACAATGTCTGTCCCATGGCATTTTGAATTCTGTCACTGTATTTGCCCCCACCACTTCCATTGTGAGGGTATTCCAAGCATCCACCATCCTTTCAGTGAAAAAGTATTTCCTGACATTGCCTTTTAGTTTACCCAATTGCAACTTCATGTTATGCCCTCTAGTTTTACAGCTTCCACATCTTTGGAAAAGGTTTGTTTGTTCATTAATACTCTTAAGTATTTAAAGGTCTGAATCATATCTCTCCTGTCCCTCCTCTCCTCCAGAGTGTACATATTTAGGTCTTCAAGTCTCTTCTCATAAGTATTCAGAGGAAGGTGACCAAATCATTTTGCTCACCTTCCTCTGAAATGTTTCCAGTCTTTTTATGTCATTTGCAAGATATGGTCTCCAAAACCAAACACAATATTCCAAGTGAGGCCTCACCAGTGACTTGTACAGTGGCATTAATACGTCTTCCTTTCTTCTGGTAATTCCTCTCTGTATGCAACCCAGCATCCTTCTGGCTTTTGCCACCGCCTTGTCACACTGTTTCACCATCTTGAGATCCTCAGAAACAATCACTTTGAGGTCCTTCTCCTGATCCTTGCACAGCATCCTCTTGCCCCCTATCGCATACAATTCACTTGGATTTCTCCTTACAAGTGCATGACAGTGCACTTCTTCACATTAAATCTTAAATGCCAAGCATTAGACCATTCTTCCAGCTTTTGTAGATCTTTCCTCATGTTATCCACTCCCTCAGGGGAGTTTACTCTGTTGCAAATTTTTATGTCATCTGCCAAAAGAGAGACTTTTCCATTCAGTCCTTTAGCAATATCACTCATAAATATATTGAACAGGATCGATCCCTGGGGCACACTGCTAATCTTTATATTTTATCTTTATTGTCATTTGATATACTACCCTAAGCAGCAAGGCATCAGAGCGGTTTTCAAAAATCTAAATTAAAAAAAATGTAAAAGGAAAAGAACACCAATCATATATAGTACAGGACAGGACAAGTCAGAAAAGAAAGAGAATGGAGAAGAGAGCAATGGGCGGACGGGAAGGAAAGGAGAAGAACTTGGACTAAGAAGGGAGTGAGCTAAGGGGGAGACTGCTCAGGGGAAGGGTGGGAAGTCATAAGCCAAATGAAACAGGTATGTTTTGAGCTGAGATCTGAACCGGAGAAAGGAGGTCTCTGCACGTAGTGAGGCAAGTAGCGAAATCCATAGGGCAGGAGCAAGGAAAAAGCAAGCGGAATGACAGGTTTTTATTTATTTTATTTATTTACATTCTCTTATATACCGCGCTATTCTGCATCAGTGCGGTTTACATTGAACAAACTGAAATTACATTGAACAGGGCATTATAACTTGGAGATAACTATTTTACAGGGAACATGGGCTATGGAGGGTTAAGTGGCTTGCCCAAGACCACAAGGAGCACCTGTGGGACTAGAAACCCCAATCCTTCCGGCCCAAGGTTGCTGTCCTCTAGTGGGATTTGAACCCCTGACCTTCCGGCCTGAAGTACCTTGCCCCAACCACTAGGCCACTCCTCCACTCCAAATGTGCACTGGAAACTGAGAGGCGGGCCAAACTGTGAGTGTGGAGGGATATGAGGAGATGGTGGGGGGAGTGAAAATGAAGGTGGTCAGCCAAATCACCTTCCTTGCATCTGAGTGAGTTCAGTTTACTGTCACTTTCTGTGGTCTGTCAGTGAAACAATTTCTGATCCAGTTCATCACCTTGGGGACCCATTCCCAAGCTGCTGAGTAAATTGATAAGCCTCCTATGAGGAAAAGCATCAAAGGCTTTGCTGAAATCTAGGTAGATCAAATCCATTGCATGCCCTTGGATCTAGTTCTCTGGTCACGCAGTCAAAGAATTCGTTCAGATTTGTTTGGCAAGATCGTCCTTTGGTAAAACCATGTTGCCTCAGATCATGCAACCTGTTGTTTTCGAGGAAGTCCACTATTCGCTCTTTCAGGAGCGCCTCCGTTACTTTTTCCGCCACCGAGGTAAGGCTTACTGGCCTGTAGTTTGTCACTTCTTCCCTACTGCCACTTTTGTAAAGAGGTATCACATCAGCCCTTCTCCAGTCCTGTAGAACGTCTCCTGTCTCCAAGGATCTATTAAAAACATCCTTTAATGACCCTGCAAGAACCTTTATGAGCTCTTTCAGTATCCTGGGATGTATCCCATCTAGCCTTGTCTAATTTCAGTTTTGCAAGCTGCTCTAACACATCATCTTCTGAGAATGGTGTGGTATCTACTCCATTCCCATTTGCATATTTGTCAATCACAGATGGTACTTCTCCAGGATTTTCTCTAGTAAAAACAGAGCAGAAGTATTTGTTTAGCATTTTTGCTTTTTTTTAATGTCACTTTCCACAAATCCGTTTGAGCACTTTTGAGTCATGCAATTCCACCTGATTTTACTCCTGTCCCAAATATACCTGAAAAAAGTTTTGTCGCCACACTTCACATCTTTAACCATCTTTTCTTCTGCCTTTGATTTTGCTATCCTTATTTCTCTTTTTGTCTCTTTTAATTTGATCCTGTATTCTTTTCTGTGTTCCTCCGTTTGCAAACTTTTGAATTTCATGAAAGCTATGTTTTTTGCCTTTATTTGTGAAGCCACTTCTTTGGAGAACAAAATAGGTTTCCTTTTCCTCTTGTTTTTATTTACTTTCCTTACATACGTGTCTGTTGCCCCTTTTATTGCCTTCTTTAGTTTAGCTCATTGCAATTCCACCTCCCTTATCCCCTGCCAACTCCTCCTTCAGGTACCTGGCCATTTTACTGAAGTCAGTGTTTTTGAAGTCTAGGACTTTGAGCTTGCTGTGATTGGATCCTACCTTGAATTTTATCTCAAACCACATCGTGTAATGATCACTGCTGCTCACATGGGCACCCATCCGGATATTCGATATGCTATCTCCGTTGGTAAGCACTAAATCCAGTACCGAGCACTCTCTGGTCAGTTCCATCATCATTTGTCTAATAATGCATCTTGGAAGGCATCCACAATTTTTTTTACTTCTTTCCAGATTTGCAGAAGGAATACTCCAATCCACATCGGGTAGATGAAAATCACCCAATATGATCACTTCCCCCTTCATGACTATCTTTGCAATATCAGCAATTAATTTGCTTCCCATTTCTTCGGTTTGAGTTAGAGGCCTGTAGACTATACCAGTATGGATGACAGTGCCATCTCCTCTTTCCAACACAATCCACAGCACTTCTTCTTATCCCCACGTCCTGTGCATTTCAGCAGCTTTAATATTGCTTTTGACATAGAGGGCTAACTCCTCCTCCTTTTCTACCCTCTCTATCTCTTCTCAATAGACTATAGCCAGCTATGGTTATATCCCATTCATGCCCCAACACCCTCATCTCTTGCACCAGATCTTATGTACCTCTAAGGACCAGATCCAAAATGGCTTCCCCTCTGGTCGGTTCATGAACCAGCTGCTCCAAGAAGCAGTCATCTATTTCATCTAGAAACTTTATCTCCCTAGCATGTCCTGCCATCACTCTGACCCAGTCAATACTGGGGTAATTGAAATCATCCATTATTATTACTACTGTACTGTAACATTTGTTACCTTCCCTGATTTCTTTGAGCATTTCATCATCCATTTGTTCATTCTGGCCAGGTGGTCGGTAGTATACCCCCACTGCCATCGCCTTCCATGGAATTTCAATCCATAGAGATACTACTGTGTATTTTATTTCTTGCAACACTTTAAATCCTATGTGACTCGATGCCCTCTCCAACACTGAGTGCAACCCCTCCACCAATTTGATCTACTCTAGCATTGCAATATAATTTGTACCCAGGTATCACAGTGTCCCACTGGTTGTCTTCCTTCCACCAGGTCTTAGAGATACCAATCATATCTAACCTCTCATTTAGTGCCTAAGTTTCTAGCTCTTCCATCTAATTATTTAGACTTCTAGCATTTGCATACAAGCATTTTAGAGGTTGTATTTTATTCATATTAATCTGGTTATCAGTTAGCAGGGGTAATTTGGAATCTTTAAGCTCTGTCTGCTCTGTATTTGGTTACTTTTGTCTTTATTGGAACCCCTCTGTTGATATGCCGGCCTGCATGTGTAGGATTGCCCCCAGCTAACTCTGTCAAGGCTCCTCAATAGAGCCAAGGCGCCATGGCATGGCAGCTCCATGGCACCGTGGCTCCATTGAACAGCCACGATGCTGGCTGCCTGAAAAAGGGGTTTATTCCCCGCAGCCCAACCCAGCCTGCTAAGGCCAGGGTCAGGCTGCAGGGAATAAACCCTGGCCCCCCTGCCCCATCCGTGCCGTGGGCTGTTCAGAAAATCATGTCCAGAGAAGTTATTCCACCTTGGAGGTGGAATAACTTCCCCAGACATTTCGCTGGCAGCCCGGAAGCACAGAGGGAATCTACGTGCGAGACGGAATCGGGCACAAAGTGGTTTATAACAGATACATTAAAAAGAAAAAAAACAATCCTAGTCTACAAAATAACTTTAATTGTTGACATAGTGATTGTTTAAGTCACAAGGATTATGGGCCCAATTTTCTAAGGCATCTACACGGGTAACTGCCCTAGCTACCCATTAAATGCCTTAACAGGGAATTTTCGAAAGCACCTACATGGGTAGAGCCTTTGAAAATTCCCTGGTTTGTCCCTTACGTGCCCCGATGCTATGCGGTAGCATCGGGGTGTGTCGGGGGCATTTCGGGGTGGAGTGGAGGTGGAAGAAAGGGCTAACCGGGTAGCACTGAAAATCGCTGCTACCCGCTTAGCCCTTTCCTCCACCTCCACCTCCTTGGCATCTTAAAGATAGGCGAGGGTTTTCTTCGCTTATTTTTGAGGTGCTGGGGCTAACCGGGTAGCATCGAAAATCGCTGCTACTCGTTTAGCATCAACAGCTGCCGGCGTGTCCAGCCAACCCGAATTTTCACTTCCGTTGTCGTGGAAGTGAAAATCCAGGTTAAAGGGGTCAGCGGGCAGGCTATGCGCCGACACCGGACATAGCCTGCCTTAATGAAAATTGGGCCCTATGTCCTTATGCCTCAGCTATTCCATTATGGGGTAATTTTAAAAGGGACTTCCATGGATAATACTGTGCTTATGTGCAAATATATGCCTTTTTAAAAAGTGGCTGGACTATATGTATGTAAACTTTGCACATACAGCCCGTACTAGATTTTATGTGAATATTTTATAAAATGCATACAAGTGCACAAAATAGGCTGAAACATCTGTGTATATTAAATAACAAGGATAAATGTGTGGGCGTGTGTACTTTCCATGGGATAGTTTTGCAAAGACAAGTATGCACATACTTTCCCTTCGAAAACTGGTTTAACTCACCTGCACTTGATACTCAAGTTAGGCAGCTTGTTATACAATCTTTCAGGTGGACCCCATCCTCGGAGTACACTGTCTCTTCCCCCACTAGTATGCCCTGGTGCTCCACCACCACCCCACCCAACCTCCACATGAAGATCCCGACTTTTTTGTTCAGCTTCGTCATGCTCTTTTTGATACCACTTGGACATTCTGCCCCCTGCCAGTTCTGCCAAGGGATGATGTGGGACCAGATGACTCCTGCCCACAGCTCAGCGCATATCAAAACCATGTCTACCTTGATCTTGATAATAAGATCTATGCCCTCCGTGGCCACCAGATCATTAGTCCCAAGATATAGGACTACCCAGTCCAGCAGGAGGTCTGCCCGACTCTGGCCAGTGAGGGCAAGCCTCAAGTGGCCCCACCGCATCCACCCTTTTCCCAATCCAGTGTATACGGACTCGGTCAGGGTGGAAGCCAAGCTGTTTGACAAAGTGTCTCCCTGCTGCTCTTCTTCCTGCCCAGTAGACATAGGAGTGCCTTACTATCCAGATTGACATTGCTCCGGGACCTAGTGGGCAAGAGGGAAAACAGTGTTAGCGAGCGTCATTATGGCCTAATGCACAATTCATACTGGTTCGAAGCCCACCTCCTGATAGCCTGAATCTGACCCACCCCTAGGTTCAACACATGCGCTACGGTTGCCGCATCTATCCTGAAGGAGTGTAGTGCCAGCCCAATGGTCCCGAACCCCACCTCCCTTACCACCCTTAGCCACAGGGTCCAGAACTGATATTGAGAGAAACAAGATCCATCCGTGTGACATAACAGGGGACCTCTACCATTGGACACAACCGCAAATATTCCAGCATGGCCTCAACTGGGCAAAGCTCCCACACCGCCATAGTGTTCAGCCACACTGCCCTTCCTTTTCTGAGCCGGTCTGTCTTCGACCAGGCCAGGAACAAGCGCACCATGTCCCCCATCATCGAGGCATAGCCCACTCGCATGGCCATGCCTGCAGTGTCCTTAGAGGACCTAGGCAGTATTTCACACATTTGGAAGACACCAAAGAACATCATCAGAACTACCAGCCTAAAGAGTGTGCCCTCGAACCCATCTCTGGTGACAGATGCCGCCTGTCAAATGACCCTGCTCAGCATGTGTAGGGTGACTTGCCGGCGACCATCCGGTCACGGAGCATCCTCCCTGGCCCAGCACTCCACTGCTTTTTGCACAATGAATTCTTTCATTACATCTATGAACCCTCCCCCCAATTTAAGGAAGGTGACTAGCCCTGCCAGTGTCAGCTTGACCTGCCTAACTGAAACTCCCTCTGCCCATAAGTGTGTCTGGAACTCAAGCAGGAGGCCCGTTGCCACCCCTTGTCGAGATTGGCTTTCCGCTGTCTGATAAAGCCCTCCAGCCACCCCCAGGCTCTCCTGTAGGCCCTCCAAGTACTCGCCAACAGCGAAACCATCAACAGTCTGCCAGCACTCCGCATCCAATGGTCCACATCTCCTTGGACTTGCAGGCCGCCTCCTGTGCCACGTTTGGGGCAAGCTGCCAGAAGCACTGCAGCTGGAAACGAGAAAGAGCATCAGCTATATCATTGCTCTCCCCCAGGATATGCCTGGCCGTAAGAAATGCATTCAGCTCCTGGCTCAGCAGCACCAGCTTCCTGACCAATTGCATCACTCTCTCTGCCCTCGCTGTTTGCTTATATATAGCGAACACCATCGCTGCGTTTTCTGAGAGCAAAACTATTCTCCTATTCGCGAACTGGTGCTTTCAAATGACCATGGCTACCACAATTGGTAACATCTCAAGGAATGTAATGTCCTTGGTTACTCCAATTTGGTGAAGTCGGCCATCCAATGCTGTTGGTTCCACTGTCCCTTAAAATAAATTCCAAAGGCCCCCCCCCCCCCCAGTGGCTTCTGTAAAGAGTACCAGGTCCCTGCTGCAAATGGCCGGTGCCCTCCATATGTTCCTGCCATTGTAACAGGACAGAAACTGCTGCCACACTGCCAGATGCTCCCTCATGGGTGCATTGACCCTAAGGAAGTGATGCCCTCTGCAGACACCCTTTGTGGCATCTGCCAGTCGCCGGATGAAAGCCCAGCCCATGGGCATCACCCAGCAGGTAAAGTTCAGATGCCCTATCAGCGACTGTATCTGTCCCATCCCCTGCCCCACTCCTACATCATTAGAAAGCAAAACAGAAAGCACATACTCACCCCTCAGCTCTGATCCTCCCAGTGCATATATCTTCCACACAGCTACCACCATTTGGACTGCGGCCTTCAAGGCTAGCACTTTGCCTACCAGGAGGCACGTCACCATTTCTGTGGTGTCGATTTCTATCCCCAGGAATGACGAGCACTGCACCAGCCCCCCATTCTTGTCATCTGCCAAAAGTACCCTTAGCTCAGCGGCTTTCATCTGGAACGTTCACAGGTTATGCTGGCAACCTCGCTTGTCTCCTGCAATGAGCAGAAAATCATCCAGATAATGGATGATTCTGCCTTGGCACATCTCCTTTTCCATGATCCACTGGAGGGAGGAGCTAAACTCCTTGAAATAGGTGCACAATATTGAACATCCTATCGGGAGGCATTTGTTTACATATTACTGGCCCCCGAAGCGCAGCCCCAGCAGATGGAAGCTATCAGGATGCATCGGGAGCAGCCGAAAGGCGGATTCTACATCCGTCTTTGCTAGCCATGCTAATGCCTCCATGCTCCAGAACAACTCCAGGACCTGATCTATAGAAGCATATTTCACTGAGCAGGCCACTGGATCCAGGTGATCGTTTACCAATGCGCCATCAGAATAGGACAAGTGATGGATGAGCCAGAACTCTCCGGGCTCCTTCTTTGGGACCAGGTCCAATGGAGAAATGATCAGGTTAGGCAGGGGCTTGTACCTGAAGGGACCTGCAATCCGTTGGATCACATCCCTCCGCTCCAGTGCGGATTTCAGGTTCCCAGCCATCTGCAGGCCAGTGGGGCATTGTATGGAATAGCAAAACCTTGCATAAAACCATTAATCAGTCATTGAGCTTTGTCCCTACCATATCCCTGCAAATTCCTCCCCAACGCCCCGACTCTGACTGACGTAGAGGCCAGTCCTAGACTGTAGGCCTCAACGCAGGCACTGGAGGTCTTCTCCTTGCTTCTTTCCACATCAGACCTGGGGATGTCCTTCCCCGCACGTGGCGCAGGCATGCCTGCATTTGCAGGTATTATTAAACCTGCAGTTCCCCCCATTGAACAGCCTGTACAAGCCCTGGCGCGCTGGGTAATTGGGCTGCACATGGAGGACTTTGCCATCCCTTGTGCCGGGCCTGCTGTCCCACCAAAATGGCTGTGGAGGCCCAGTGTACTTGCTGGGCCAACTCTCCCCTGTGACCCCACTCAGTCTATTGCCCCGCTGACCTTGTGTTATCAACCGTATCCACAAATCAATGTCCTTCCTATCCCAACTAAGTCCCCTGTTTCCTGCCATGTTTATTTTATTTTATTTTATTATGCCATGTTTATTTTATTTTATTATGTTCCGACAAAACTGCCTGTCGTACTCCAGCCAAGTATTATCCCGTACACACTGTAGGCCTTGCAAATACTGGGTTGGTACTTGAAGAGCCTTTGACACTACTCCGGGTGTTTTTTGCCTACCACGCTGGCCAGTGCCCTAAAGGCCATGCACCAATTTGCAATCATCTGTGGGACAGTGTCGCCCTTCCTGGAGACCAACTTGCATTTTTTGCGGCAGCCCAAGCATTCACAATTCTTATCGCTCCTCCATATAAGCAGCGAGAATATGTCCACATATTTGCCCTTTCAGATTTTTTCTCTCTGGGCGGACGACATGTGGCTGTCTAATGCGCTAGTAAGGCATTTGCATTTCGCCGGCCTAATCTCTGATACCAATCTCCCATCCTTGGGAAGTGGGGCCCCCAGTGGGGTCGCTGGAGGGGGGCTGGCTGGTGGTCCCTGCCCCAACCGCCCCCGCCGCACCTTGTGCCACCTGGGGCTCGTCTACAGCTGTGCCAGTACCAGCCACAGTCCACACAAATCATGCAGAAGCCTCTCGATGCTCTGCCGATTTCCCTTGGCTGTGCTCCCTGCCCCCCACACTTGGTCTGCTGCTGCAACCACCTTCATCTGCCCTCCTCGGGCTCCTTCTCACCTGACCCCCGTACTCCCACTCTGAACTGCCCCCTGCAGCCCTGTCCCACCCCCCGCCCCGCTCCTACGTCATTAGAAAGCAAAAGAGAAAGCACATACTCACCCCTCGGCTCTGATCCTCCCAGTGTAGCCGCATAGCTCGCACTTGGCTCTTCTAGGGTCATCCCCCTGACTGGCGCTCCTTCTAGTGAACTCAGGAGCCTGAATGCGTCCCGCACCATGGACCACAGCTATGGCCATGACCTGGTTCACGAGGTCACACATAACTGGGATCTCGGTCGCCTAACTCTCCCCACCACTCAGTGGGAGCAGGTCACTAGTTATTGGTCCCATTGCCTCTTTCCCTGGCCCTGCTGCAGGCTCTGTGCACCACTGAGTGCCATGCCACCTCGCCACTTCCAGATCTTTTGTTGCTGTCTTTGCGCCTGGTCTCCTTCCCTTTGATGGCCGCCCTTGCTGGCCTGTTGCTGCTCTTTGTTTTTTCCGCACCAGTCTGCTGTCCTGCTTCTGGAGCGCTGCTGCTTGGCCATGGAGTATGCCGAAATTTGCGCTGCTGCTGTGCAAGTGTGCCGCATACCAACAACTTGATTGGTTGAGCATCCCTAGCCGGCTAAACGTTCTCACAGTTCAATCTCAAAGAATCCTCCACAGCTCTCAAAAGTCTGTTGTGCACAGCTTTAAAATTCCACAGCCTGCTGCGCTGCCCACAAAAAGACACCAGATGGGGCCCTTGCCTAACCGGTCTCAATGATGCTGCCCCTGTTGCTGCTCCTCTCCCATGTGTTGAGCCCTTCCTCCTTATGCCGCCATCCTCGGAGTCCTCAGCTGCAAATCCCATGGCTCTTGTCATGACCTCTGCTGCTGTTTCTGTAGCGCGGTTTACTGGAGAGCTGCTGTCGCGGCTCAGTGCCGCTACCGAGCCTCCTGACATTGCTTCTGCTACTGCGGGATTCTGCGATGTCCCTCCACTGATACCCCATGCCAGAAGGGGAGCTCCTTCAGCCATGCTGTGCTAATATAGGAGCTCAATCCGCCGCATGGAAGTCGTGCCGGTGAGGGAAACTCTTTTAGCCGTGTGGAATTCAGTCAACCACATCACCAGACAGAAAAGGAAGGGGCTGCTCCTGCCCCCTTCCTTTTATTGCTGGCACAGCTCCCTTCCCCGGCCCTTCTGCCTCTTCCTGTCCTCCACATCCAGCTGCCATGTTATGGGCCTCACACCCTATTGGTGATGACCTGACATTGCCTTAGAGCAGGGGTCTCCATTTCCGGTCCTGGAGGGCCGCAAAACAGTCTGGTTTCAGTATGTCCCTAATAAATATGCATGTCACCTTATGTCTTCCAAAACCTGCTGAAATTTAAAGCCTTCCAGCAAAACAGGCATACACCCAGTATGGATAAATATTCGATCGTTTTAATTATTTTTTATTTTTTCATTATAATAATTTTTATAATTTAATTAGGGGGAGAAAAAGCCTCAGGGAAATGACTTGTCCCACTATGCGGCAACATAAAGGCCCCAGCGGAACCAATGAGCTTCACATCACAGGCTTAAAAAACTCCCTCTGTTCTTTAATACTAAAACTGAAGGCCATTGTCAAAGCGCTTAAACAAAACCCTCCCACTCAAAGTATACTATTAACCAATAATTATTTAGGAGCTCTTTGTCATAAATTCAGCGGCAACAAGTACCTGCAAATAAAATACAAATAATCAGTATAGATACATAGCCCAGATCAACATAGCTCAACATACAAAACGTAACTGAACACTCCACTCCTATGCACTGATACCCTACTTGTATATAGTTGCAACGGTTATGATCTGCCTTTGCGGAAGAGACAGTACTTTTGTTTAAATTATTACACAATCTGTGTTAGTTGATTTATTCTGCCTAGTTTTAAACCCTATGTTATGCAAGTTAAGATGTTCTATGTAAAAAGTTCTAATGTTCTATGTAAAACAAGCTCTGCATCGTTAACTGTTGTTAATTGTACACCACAACTGATCGCTGGAAGATGCGGTATATAAATAAGTGTTAAATAAATAAATAAAATAAATTAACTGGAATCGGCAAACTGCAGACTGCAGTAAGACTCCGGGAACAACAAACTGCAAGCTGAAGTCTCTGCAGTGGCCAGCTCAAACTCAAGCTCATTTCCAAATGTTCACAGCCCATTAACCAGTCAAAAGAAATTGCCCTTGCCCAATAAAGATCTCTGTTTCACCTAATGGCTTCTTCAGGGGCAAACCAGACAGCCGGATAAAAGGTCCATGCAGAGGACGACATCGCCATTTAACTGGTAAACCCACCAATCAAACAGCAGTTAGCAGCTGATTGGGAGGACCTATCAAACACTGGGAAATTCAAAACCAGAACCAAATAGAGAGGGGAAATGATGTTTTTCTTAAAAATGAAGTTCCTAAAATGTCTTCTTTTATAAAAGATACAATGCATTTTCTACAACTTTTACAACAAGTAACATGTATTTCTGCGGTTCAGTGGCTCGGGATGTTTAATGTCGCATCACTTTACACCTCTATTCCTCAGGAAGAAGTTTTAACAGCACTGAAGTCTGTCTGGGATTCTAGGCCAATGCCACATAAGGTTCCTACAGGGTTTTTGTTGGAAATGGCAGATATTGCAATAATAAATAATTTTTTTCTGTATCAAGGAAAATTTTATCAGCAGATATCGGGCACTGCTATGAGGGCTACATTTACGCCCTCTTTAGCCAGTCTCTACATGCAGGCCTTTGAAGAACGATAGGTTGACACATCTAGATTTGCTGGGTGTATTGTTGAATGGTACAGATACATTGCTGATATTTGTATGATGTGGAATGGAACACAAGATCAATTAAGTGATTTTTTTCAGTTATCTGAATACTTGCAATGTTGCTATTACATTTGAAATGAAGTCCCCCCATCTGTCACGTATTGCTTTCCTGGATGTTTTGGTGGTAAAACATGTGGATGTATTCGAGAAAACATTGTATACAAAACTTACAGATAGGAACACCTTACTGCAATATCAGAGCTTCAATCCTTACCCTCTAAAAACAGTTTACCATTTTCTCAATTGTTGTGATGCCGTTGTATTTGTTCTAATGAGTCAGAATTTAAAGATCAAGCAGGTATCATGCTTACTAAATTTAAAAATTCGAAGTTATCCTGCTTCGGTGTTGTGCAGGGCATATAAGCGAGCCCATTCTAATCATAGTGAATGGCTTTTGGGCTCATGATTGGTAAAGAAAGTGGAAGAGCAAGAATCTGTGACATGTGTTGTACTGTACTCAGCAGTGTGAAGGATGTTGGACTGTCCTCTCAGTTTTCCCATGTTTTCTAGGGATGCGCCCGCAGATGGCATATAGCAGGGGTCGCAACTTGCATGATTTATTGTGTCCAGCAGTCCCCCATGTACCTTGCAGTAGCCACATTAATGGATATTTTAAGTGTGGTCAGTGTATTTTCTGTGCAATCATGGATGAGGGTTCGAGTTTTCAAGTGAATAATCATCATTTTTACTATTGTTGGAAGACCTCCTGTATGTCTACATATGTAGTTTATTTACTGTGTTGACCTTGCAATAAATATTACATCGGCAAGACTACGCGGCAATTGCAGGTTCGCATGTCCCAGAATAAAAACAATTTGTTAAAATGTTGGGATGAGGCAACCATAGTCTCCCATTGTGTGCAAAATCATTATTTGTTTCAAGATCTTCAGTGTATGGCCATAGACTATGTTCCATTCAATTTGCGAGGTGGGGATCATGGTAAACTTTTGATACAACAAGAGCAATGATGGACATTTAATTTCAACACCCTGGAGCCAGAAGAATTGAATAATAAGATTGATTGGGGTTTTTTTTTATAACGTCGGCTGTGAATTCCTTCTGGTTTTCTGTGGCTCTGGTGTGTTGTTCTATGCAGCTCCTTTGGCATGTCCCCTCTCTATGTGGTTCTGGTTTTGAATTTCCCAGTGTTTGATAGGTCCTACCAATCAGTTGCTAGCTGCTGTTTGATTGGTGGGTTTACCAGTTAAATGCCGATATCGTCAGATGCTTTCCTCTGCACAGACCGTTTGTCCAGCTGTCTGATTTGCCCCTGAAGAAACCATTAGGCGAAACAGAGATCTTTGTTGGGCAAGAGCAATTGCTTTTGACTGGCTAATAGACTGTGAACATTTGGCAAATGAGCTTGAGTTTGAGCTGGCCACTGAAGAGACTTCAGCCTGCAGTTTGTCATTCCTGGAGTCTCACTGCAGCCTGCAATTTGCCGATTCCAGTTAAGTTAATGTTTGGGCTATGTTGATCCTAGCTATATATCTATACTGATTATGTGTATTTTATTTGAAGGTACTCGTTGCCACTGAATTTATGACATGAGCTTCTAAATAATTGGTTAATAACAGTATACTTTGAGTAGGAGGGTATTGTTTAAGCACATGGACAATGGCCCTCAGTTTTAGTATTAAAAGAATAGAAGGAGTTTTTCAAGCCTGTGATGTGAAGCTCATTGGTTCCCCTGTGGCTTTTATGTTGCCGCAAGGTGGGACAAGTCATTTCCCTGAGGCTTTTTCTCCCCCTAATTAAATTACAAAAATTATTATAAAGAAAAATTAAAAAAATATTAAAATAACTGATTGAATATTTATCCATAATGGGTGTATGCCTGCTTTCCTCGTCTTCATTATTTTGAGGGCTTTAAATTTCAGCATGTTTTGAAAGATGTATGGTGAAAACCTTTTTGGGAATTGTTATCTATTCAATTAGTTGGTGTTCTGGGAGTTTGTGTTGGTGCTAATAAATATGCATGAAATATATTTGCATGCATTGCCCCCACTGTATTCAAATATACATCATGCATATTCATTAGGGACATCCTGAAAACCTCACTGGTTTGCGGCCCTCCAGGACTGGAATTTGAGACCCCTGCCTTAGAGCGTAAGACCTGCAAGACCTATAGGTAATTTGTTTTGCAGTCCTCCAGTTCAGAGCACTATACAAATGAGAAAATAAAAATAATATTCTTTTATTAGAGTGCATTAAATAGATCTACAACCAGTTGATGGTAGTAGACTTTAAATCTTAGCCCTGGTTATTAAAGTTTTTAGAAAAGTGGTCATGCAGATTTTATGGTAGATCATGCTTAGGGTGAAGTCCATTTCACTGGAATGCTTTCACCTCTGCAACTGAAAGAGATTTCTCTCCTCCCCCTCCCACAAGTGAATGGCTTCTTCAGACAGGTATAGTTGTGTAGGCAAGCTCACCTAGAGTCAGTCCTATAGTATGTTCAAGGTGTTGGCATGCTAGGCAAACCTTAAGCCAGATGCCCTCCCTTGCAATCAGAATCTACTGTTTAGCTTTTTATACCCTGCTCTTTGCTGCCCCCAGAAGCTGATACTGTAGGCACCAACCTGGTCTGACTAATGGTTGGGCCAGACCTGGCTCCACCTCATTCAAAACCAAATCCTAAAAATTGATTTCAATCCAAACCATGGAATGGTGGTCCCAACTCTTATCGTTTTTTATTCAACACAATCTTGGAAATGTTGTACTGAAAATAGTTTCTAATGCCACAGGATTCAACAGTAAGAAGGTAATTTTACAGAGTTCTCTCTATATCTAGAGTGTATAGAAACACAGAAACATGACGACAGAAAAAGACCACATACCCTATCTAGTCTGCACTTCCATATCAACCACTACAACAGTCCCTTTTTTCCTTTAGAGATCCTCTATTTTTGTCCCATGCTTCTTTGACTTCAGATCCTGTCCTCATCTCTACCACATCCAGTGGGAGACTATTCCACGGATCCACCACTTTTTCCATAAAGAAATATTTCTGCATATCACTCCTGAATCTATCCCCTTTCACACTCATCCCAGCTCCCCTCACAGCAGAGCTTGCTTTCAATTGAAAGAGGCTCTCCTCCTAAGCATTTATACCACAGAGGTATTTAAACGTCTCAGTCATATCGCCTTTATCTCACCTTTCCTCTAAGGTGTACATATTAAGATCCTTAAGTCTGTCCTCCTATGCTTTATAATGAAGACCACTAACCATTTTGGGTAGCCACCCTCTGTACCGACTCCAGCCTGTTTATATCCTTTCGAAGGTGCGGTCTCCAGAATTGCACACAAATCTCCAAATGAGGTCGCACCAAAGACTTATACAGAGGCACTATCACCTCCTTTCTTCTGCTGGCCATTCCTCTCCCAATGCACCCATGCATCCTTCTAAGCTTTTGCTGTCACTTTTTCTACCTCTTTAGCTACTTTAAGATCATCAGACACAATCACGCCTAGGTCCTGCTCTTCTTTAGTGAACAAAAGTACTTCACCCCCTATACTATATTGCTCCCTTGGATTGCTGCAGCCCAAATGCATTACCTTGCATTTTTTAACATTAAATCCCAGCTGCCAAATTCTAGACCATTCTTCAAGCTTAGCTAGATCCCTCCTCATCTTATCTACACCTTCCTGCGTGTCTACTCTATTGCAGATTTTGGTATCATCTGCAAAGAGGCAACCCTTACCCGACAGCCATTCCGCTATTTATTTATTTATTTAACAAGTTTTTTATACCGCCTTTTCCTTCAATCAAAGCGGTCACAAGAAATACAAGGTATAAACAAGGGAAATAAACAGTATAGACATGACAACATATGGTAATGTAGGAAAAATAACAAGGGTTAACAAAATAGTGGATTATTTATAAAATATATACAATAGATGATATCTTAGTCATTTGTTGATCCATAGTGCTCAATAAAAAGTAAAGTTTTTAATTGCTTACGAAAGTCACTTAAAACATCAATTGCACGTAAATCAGGGGGGAGAGAGAGTTCCAAATCAAAGGGGCAGCCAAAGAAATTGCTCGTTGTGATGTACATTTGCGTGATTTAGCGAAGTTTCTTGGGGTATTGAGGGTGTTGGAGGTGGATAATCTTCTAGGTCTGTTGCTGGTATCACGGGATAAGAGGGCATGGAGGCTGGTTGCAGAACTGTTGTGCTTCATTTTGAAGATGTTTATGATTAACTTATACTTTATGCGAAGGGTTATAGGGAGCCAGTGGAGATCTTTATCACTAACAAAGATGTTAAAAAGAATCGGACCAAGGACAGATCCCTGGGGCACACCACTGGTAAACTCCTTCTCCTCAGCGTGAGCTCCATTTATCTGTACCCTTTGTCGCCTCCCACTCAACCAATTTCTAATCCAAGCAGTAACTTTAGGGTCCATTCCTAGGGTGCTCAGTTTGTTTATAAGTCGCCTGTGTGTAACGGTCTCAAAGGCTTTACTGAAACCTAAATACACTACATCTAGGGCTCTCCCTCTGTCCAACTCCCTGGTCACCCAGTCAAAGAAATCAATCAGATTTGTCTGAAAGATCTGCCTCTGGTGAATCCATGCTGCCTCGGATTCCGTAATCCGCTGGACTCCAGAAACCTCACTATTTTCTCTTTCAGCAGCGCTTCCAATAATTTACTCACCACTGAAGTTAAACTAACTGGCCTGTAGTTTTCAACCATATCCTTGCTTCCACTTTTGTGTAAAGGGACTACATGTGCCTCTCTCCAATCCTTTGGTACCACTCCAAACTCCAATGAGGCATTGAAAAGGTCAGTCAGTGGAGCTGCTAAAACGTCCCCAAGATCCCTCAGTATTTTAGAGTGTATCCCATTTGGTCCCAAAGCTTTGTCTACTTTAAGTTTATCTGGTTTCTCATGAACACAGTCTTCTGAAAATTGTTCAAGATGCCCCTCGCTTCTGTTCCTGTTTGTGGGTGTTTTCTGAGGTCCTGCTCCTGATTCTTCATCTGTGAACACAGAATAGAAATATTTGTTAACCATTTCTGCTTTATCCTCAACAGCTTCTACATATTCCTCCCCCTCACCCTTAAGTCTGACAATACCACTTTTGCCCTTCCTCTTCTCACTAACATATCTGAAAAATGTCTTATCCCCCCCCCCCCCCCCATTTTATTGTATTGGCTATTTCCTCCTCTTTTTGAAGCTTTGCTTTCCTGACTACTTTGCTAGCTTCTTTACGTTTTTCCAAATACAGATGCCCATCTTTCTCTCTCTGTGATCTTTTGTATTTCATGAAGGCCTCCCTTTTTTTCTTCACCTTTTCAGCTACTTCTTTCAAAAACCATAGCGGTCTCTTTTTCCTTTTCCTTTTATTTATCATTTTAACAAAAAAGTTGGTTGTCTTTAAATATCCCCTTTCAGTTTTGCCCACTGTTTTTCTACATCTCCTGGCTGTTCCCCTCCCACTAATGACTCCCTTTGATATTGGGCCATCTTGGCAAAGTTAGTTTTTCTAGTCTAAGACCCTCACTTTTGAATGGATTTTAACAGCCCTAGTCCCGGTCACCATCTGGTGATCACTGGATGCAAAATGATCTCCCACTATAACATCAGAAACACTTTCACCATTGGTAAATACCAAGTCCAGTATGGCCCCTTCACGTGTGGGTTCTGTTACCAGTTGCCTGAATAGTTCTCCCTGTAGAGAATCCAGGATCTCCCTACTTCTAGATGATATTGCAGCAGGAATGTGCCAGACAACATCTGGCATATTGAAATCCCCTATCAGTAGCACTTCCCCTTTCCTAGCAATGCTGCATATGTCTTCAATTAATTCTCCGTTCACCTTTTCCTTCTGTGAGGGAGATCTGTATATCACACCAATGCAAATTTATTTCTCTTTCCCTCTTTCTAGTTTAAACCACAGTGCCTCCTCTCTCCCTTTTTAGCTCTGTAGTTCCAAAGATTTATTATTTTTTACATATAGTGCCACTCCTCCTCCCCTTCTTCCTACCCTGTCCTTTCTGAATAAAGTATAGCCTAGCATAGTTACATTACAGTCATGATTTTCTGTGAACCATGTTTTCGTAACTGCCACTAAATCCAAGTCAGCCTCTCCCATTAAAGCTTCAACATCTGGGATCTTTTTTCCCGTGCTATGGGCATTTATACACACTGCTTTCCATATGTTGCCCCTTTTACCCATTTTCATAACAGTATTTAATGTTTCACTTACCTGGGGGCTTTCTTCACCCATCCCCAATGAATCTGGTTTAAAGCTCTCTTCAGTAGATTAGCCAATCTGCTACTGAAGACACATCGATCTTTCTTGGACAGATGGACACCATCTCTGCTCTGCAACCCTTGGAACAGCATCCCATGGTCCAGGAATCCAAAACGCTCTCGATGATACCATCCATGCAGCCATGCATTCATCTCCAGGATACCAGCTTCTCTGTCTTGGCCTTTACCCTCAACAGGAAGGATTGAAGAGAACACCACCTGTGCCCCTATCTGCTTCACCCTCTGTCCCAGAGACATGAAGTCACTTTTGATATGCTTAGAGGGATGCCTGGCAGTTTCATTTGTGCTGACAAGGATTAGCAACATTGGGTAATAGTCAGTGGGCTTGATGAGTCTCGGCAAACTCTCCGTAACATCTTGGATTTTGGCACCTGGCAGACAGCATTCCTCTCTGGACATCAAGTCTGGTCAGCAGATTGAGGCCTCAGTACCTCTCAGAAGAGAGTCATCAACCACCACTACCCTTCACTTCCTTGTGGTCACTGATTCTGCAACTTTGGGGTGCTTGAGCTCTGGTTCTTCCCTTTCCAGGGAGCTTTCACCTCTTTCACATCCAGGGCTGCATAATGGTTCTTCAATTCAAGGGCTGTAGAAGTTGGATTGGTGATTCTGCAGGCCTGGTGACTTGTGTCCAGCCTTCATCATTCTGTAGGCTCCCATCTTCTCCTCTGCTGGAGAGCTTGGATGTTGCAAGAAGCATCTCATCAATGTACTGTCTTGAATGCTCCTCAGCCTCGCCACCTCCTCTCTGAGTTCCTCCACTTGTTTCCAGAGAGCTTCAGCATGCAGGCATCCTGCACATGGAACTGGTCGTTCAACTGGCACTGGTACTTCTGTCTGGACAGAGGCAGAATCTGTAACAGGAGCAACAGCTTTGGCGATACAATTTTTCCTAGCCATTGTTCAGTTGATGGAGCTTAGGTATCTGTTGAAGCTAAAGAGAGAGACCTAACAAAGTACCAGCCGGTTTCCCAGCTGTCCTTTGAGAGAAAAAAAACAGTTAAATCTCTTTTAAGTGTATTCAAAATGTGCTGTTCCAAATCTCTGTGTGTAGTTAATTGGGGAGGTGCCCTATAAAGCAAGACTGGGCGTTGTTGGGGGGGGGGGGGTAGGGGTAGGGAGGGAACTACATCTGATGAGGTGCCAGTAGCTTCAAAGGGCTGAGAAAGATACTAAAGCAGAGTTTTAAACCTACCCCACTAAAGAAAATATTTCCCCTTTAAACTAAAGCACCAAAAAGAATGTAGCTTTGTTTTAAAAATGTACCAAAACACTTTTAAGAGCTCACAAGCAGACAACTAGTAATTTAAAAAGCCGCAAACTCTTACATTTGCTTGAAACGTATAGCCCCTGTTAGGAATGCCTCAACAGTGCAAGGCTCTGAAGCCTTTTATGCAGGCCTCAGCTGCTCTCAGTTCTTTCACAGGCTAATAAGGCCAACTAACTAATGATTCTGATAAAACTGCACATGATATATACCTTGCAAAACACAGCCATTAAGGTTCTCATGAGGGGTTCTTAATGGGAGAGAGTCATCCTTTTCTTGAAAATGACATTTCTGATTTACTTAAGGATTACTTTTAATCTTTTACTGTTTTGTTCATAAAATTTTATATTCAAATCTTTTTTATTGAAACAAAACAGCACACCGCAGGGAGTAAACAAACAGAATACAACTGTCATATACATTTTTACATTTTCTCCTTCTCATCCACTCCCCCCCACCTATATCACGCCAAAGAAAATATATTTCTTTTTCCCTCTCTCTAGTTTAACCCACAGTGCCTCCTCTCTCCTTTTAAGCTCTGTAGTTCCAAAGCTTTAATATTATTTTTTACATATAGTGCCACTCCTTCTCCCCTTCTTCTTACCCTGTCCTTTCTGAATAAAGACGCATAAAAGGACATACAATTTTATTCAGATGTGGCCCTTTCTACATGGTTCAGATATTAAACTATGTACTTTAGGTCCGGCTAGAACGCTGCACTCTGCTGATGGAGTTTGTTAACATATCCTTCTTCAAAGAACTTTAAATTGAAGAGTACTTTAGACAAACACTACCTTTCAAGCAGCATTAGCGTTAAATGTACTCTCTTCTGCCCTTAAGACAGAGAAGCATTACATGAGGATCAGGCATTTTTTGAAAACATTCTTATATGGGAAATTTCTTGAATGATGCTATTGCTATTGGAATGGTTTGACTGGATATTATAGTCTGCTTTAGCATAGCTAATCAACTGTAGGACTTTCTAATTCAGGAAAGTGGTCAAATAACCGTTTTATTGTGTTTCAATCCTCTATTGTAATCTGCTCTGAACCCATGTTGGTAAAGGTGGGCTACAAATACTGTAAATAAATACGTATGTCAAAAGTAGTCTAAAAGTATGAACAATCTTTCAGGGTGGCTATCGGTGTGTAGGTGTTCTTAGGCGTATAAGTTTGGGTGGAGTTGGTGCTTAACTGCATTGTATGCATGTATTTTATAAAATACACCTGTACATGCTTAAAAATCTGTGGGGCTTCTTTAGACATTTTTTAGGCAGTCTTTGATGAAATTATCCCCTAAGATCAAGACCAGCAAGTGCACAGCATTATAGCAGCACACAAAGCTCCTTAATATTTGGAATTCATCTCCTGGCATGCCCAGTACAATTCATCATGCAAATTTATGATCCATTTACTCAGTGCTCATAGTAAGATGAATGATGAGACTTCCAACATAGGCTGTTTGCTTTAGGTGTCTCCATAATCCTGCCAGGAGCTCATCAGTAAAATAAAAAAAAAGCGGTCATAGGAACAAAGTATTTTATTGACCTCCTCCATGAGAAAACTTGTCTCTCCCCTGGCTTTTGCACCTGCAAGCATAAACGCAACCACAAAGAGAAGACCCCAACCATTGTGGACCTAGCATGTCTATCACTAGATGTCACTGCTTTTTACCACTTTTGTGAAGGGAAATAGCTATATCAATGATAACAATGCTAGCATTTATAAAAGCAATTAGATGATAATTATATATAGTATTTGTATAGAAATTTAGATATTTCCATTAACTAGATTTCAGGAGGCATTTGTAGTCAGAAAGTAAGTCTCTGTTAATCATTTCCCCAATTTAAATGGAAAACTGGCCAAAATGTTTCTTGCAGATCAGAATAGATGAGGAATTTAGAATAATATGTGCCCACATCTGCTTTATGATGATGACAACTGCTCCAAAAATCCATTTGCAGCATCATGTCTCTATCAATAACATGTTAATTGTGTGAACTTTGGATGGTCTTTGTAACTTTCCATTCAGAGTTGTGGCTTTCTCAGGAAATGTGTCTCAAAATATTTTTGGTTGAGAAAGCGTTGCTGCTCACCTGTAACAGGCAATCTCTGGGAACAGCAGGAATCATTCTTCACTTATGGGTGGGTTCTTCTCAATTGCACACCGCATTCATGTCAGGGCGGTGTATCTCCCAGGCAAACTCAATCTCCTTGAAGACAGACTCAGCCATATCCTACACAAGTGGACCCTAAATTGGGAAACAGCATCTTGGAACTTCCACATGAGGGAGACCCCAGCATAGATTTGTTTGACACCCAGGAGAACGCATAACTTCCTCTGTTCTGCTCACGGCTTCCTTCCCTGCACAGACAGGCAACAGATGCTTTCCTTCTCCACTGAGAACAAGGTCTGCTCTATGCATTCCTGCCCATCCCCTTGATACCCAAGTCCCTATTCAAGCTACAGGCCGACAAGGGCTCCATGATTCTCATAGGCCCTTACTGGCCCCGTCAGCCATGGTTTCCTCTCCTGCTTCGACTAGTGCAGACTTAACCTTTCAGTCTGGGACACACACCCAACCTCCTCTCTCAGGATCATGGGATGCTTCTCCACCCCAATCCACAGGGCCTCTGCCTCATAGTCTAGCTCCTGAAAGCACAATCCTTGCTGACCTCAACCTCCCACAACAGGTTAAGATATCCTACTTACATCACACAATCCATCCATCAGATGTTCATATACCTTCAAATGGCAGAGATTCACACTCTGGCTTTTCCCAAAGCAAATTGACTCCTTTACCTGCCCGGTGGAATTCCTTCTACAGTATCTCCTTCACTTATCCTCGGCAGTCTCAAGACAAACTCAGTCAGAGTTCATCTCAGTGCAATTACATATCACAAGTCTCTGGACACACAATCTATTTTGTCACACCCCTTGGTACAACGTTTCATGCGGGGTCTCCTGCTGTCCAAGCCACCCATCAAACCACCACCGGTGGCCTGGAACCTCAATGTCATTCTAGTGCAACTTCTAAAGCCTCTTTTTCAACCTTTAGCAACCGCTTCATTCAAGTTTCTCACATGGAATGTACTGTTCCTCATCACCCTGACCTCAGCTCACCAATTCAGCGAACTGCAAGCTATAGTGGTGGATCCTCCATACACTCGGTTCCACCATGACAAGGTGATCGTCCATACCCATCCACACTTCCTTCCGAAAGTGGATTCAGCATGTCACCTGAACCAGTCGATAATCTTACCGATCTTTTTTCTAAGACCACATGCTTCTCGGGCTGCATCAGAACTGTACACCTTCGAAAGTAAACGAGCGCTGGCTTACTACTTGGATAGAACCAAGGCTCACAGGAAATCCTCATAGCTATTCATTTCCTTTGATCCAAGTCACCTTGGACTTCCAGTGAAAAAGCCTATCCAGATGGAGAGCAGACTGCATTTCTTTTGCCTATGCTCAGATGGGACTCTCCCTTGAAGGTCACTTCACCGCTCACAACATGAGAGCCATGGCAACCTCAGTTGCCAATCTCCTTTTCATCTCTATTGACGAGATATGTCGGGCAGTTACCTGGTCTTCCATTCATACCTTCACTGCATGCCACTGCCTAGATGGGGACTCCCATCGGGATGCTATCTTTGGCCAGGCTGTACACCAGCACCTTTTTGGGACTTAAATGCAACTCCTACCCTCTGGCACCAGACTTCCATTAGAGGTGGTCTAGCAGACTGCAGTCGAGTCCAACAAGGTCATATTGTATCTATACAATTTGCTCTATCCTTAAGCTTCAGGGATATTAGTGCTATCTGCTTCCAGTCTGGTACCTGGGAGCTAGTGAGTTCCAAATGTGAAGACTGCATTCCTACTTGTTCCTGGAGATAACATTGTTACTCACCTGTAGCAGGTGATCTCCAGGAACAGCAGGAATCAGTTTTCACAAACTGCTCTTCTCCCCTAGGAATTGTAGGATATTCTCTTTTTTCCTCTGTCTCTCAGCTACAAGCTCAACTGAGGAGAGGACTTTGGAAGGTGGGAAGGCAGATGCACAGGCGCAGTGGATTGCTCCCAAAGGCTTTCCAATTGGACACTGGGGAGCATTCCTGCATGACTCCGTCGGTACCGACGTCACCATATGTGAAGACTGCATTCCTATTTCTTCCTGCTAAACATACCCAGGAATTGTAGAAAGTTCTCTATAGTCTTAGAAAAATATATTTTTCGCTCTTTGCAGCATTCAGCATTTTATAATCTTCCATCTTTGTTCACAGAAGTTAACATGACTTGTCTTCAGCCTAAAGAATTGTATTAAATGCAATAAATACTTTGCAGAACCAAAACCAGCTGTCACCCGTTGACATCACCATTCCTTAAAGGTATACAGTGAAGTCTTCATTCAACCATTATTATTTAATAAAGTAGACATCATTAATCTGTACAAATAGAAGCTAAGAATCACACCTTTAGACTAAGGTCATACATCCATGGTCAGCTTTTGAGATACAGTATGTTATTCTTTAATATATATTGGTACAATTTGAATGTTGTTTCTTGAATAGCTAACTAACTGTCTCTGTTTCAGAAAGAGAAGATTAGATACACATAAACTGTTAACTAAGGATAACTATTCAAAACTCTTTTTGTTAAGAATACTGTAATGCAAACAGCAAGCAGCGACACAGACTATGTTTCGAACCCGGTAAGTTTTCTAGGGCTCTGCTTCAGGCCAAAGCTAAATTCCAATCAGTGCTGGGAAAATAGTGTGAATAAATAGAGGCAAAGAAAAGTGCTCTTATAAGGCGTCATACCATGATGTAATTGTCTGAAGACCCAATGATCAGAGGTCATTTAACGCCGGTAGAGATGAAAGAAAATCAGCAAAAAAAACTACTGTAAAAAAGGAGAGCTGACTGATGTGAAAATTTGCTAAACTTGTCAAAGAAAACCTGTTAAAATATTTTTTTGTTCTTCAAATAACACTCCACCAATCAATTTCCTGATTGAGACCTATTGGACTGACTGAATTCAAAAGAAAGATCCAGCATTGTTCTCGAGTCTGAAGACTCAATGTCCTGTCACCGCCACGCACCGAAAACAGGACAAAATCAATAACATGCCAGTTGAGTTGTTCAAATAGATGATTATACTCAGTAACAATGGGATACAATCGGGGCTGACAATATTTGCTTGGACAGACGCAATCGAAGTTCGGCTAGTCTAATCTTCACAGGACGAATAGTATGGCCCACATAGAACAAATGACAAGGACAAATAAGTAGGTACACCACGAACAAAGAATCACTGGTCATATGCCATCTCCTTTTACCATTCTTTGTGGTTCACTTTGTGGTGTCTCACATTTGACGCCTTTGAGCGTCCTAATATTAGAATAAAAAGGAAACTGTTGTTTCAAGAGGAGTGTTTGCTTCTCCAGACAACATTTCCAACAAAAAGATTGAGAGCTTGTATTATTCTACTGTTTTGGCTCTTTTCTATCCTGGCTTTATTTTGTATGATGTTTTCTAATATGGATGTTAGATTATCTGGATTGGGTGAGAGGGGCCTGTAAATTAGACTGGTATATATGTACAATATCCACAGCATTGCATAAGCCTAGTAGTGCTATAGAAATAATAAGTAATGGTGGTAGCAGTAGTAGTAGCAGCAGCAGCAGCGAGATGCAGTAGCGACAGGGCTCGATTCAGAATCTTTGGAGATGTGTATCCTTGTCTGTAAATCCATCTTATGAGTAGGCCACTTGGAAAACTACTTACTAAGTAGTAGTAAGGTTGTGCCGTTAAAAATGTTTATTAATGCAAGTTAACGCGTTAGCAGAAAAACCTCTGCAGTAAAGTTTTTAGAGTAAAGGAGACACAGTCAGTAAGTGGAAATAAATAATCTGCGATATTAATACACATGAATGCAACAGCAAATAACATGGAAGCAGCTAACTACACCTTTGAGGATGTAGTTAACTTTTCCACAGCAACTACCCAAATTGCTGTTAACATAAGTGCTGTCTTGAAATTATCCAGATAGTGCTCTGAATATTGCTACTCTCTGGATAACAGTAGCGCTCACAACTCTATTCAATAGATAGCATTACTCGCAACCCAGATATTGCTGCTGAATGTCCACATGATCTTTAAAAGCCACGGCTGCTATTTTAAAAATTGCCAACTGTGCTATTTAAATATTGCCCTCAAAAAACGTTTCGAAAAAAGAATACTGCTTTGGTCTGGAAAACGTATTCTGTGTTATCAGACCAATATGCTACAGTTCAAGTCATCCACCTTGCCCAAAATCCAACAAGAACACCCTAATAGTCCCCACTGACTTTTGTAACACTACATGCATTAACCAGTAACAGAGCCTTTACTTTGCACCTATACTCTAGAATTCCCTACTGGAAAGGTTAAGAGTCATCAAAGGTTAAGAGCCACATTCCATAAGGAAATTAAAGTGCATCTATTTATAGAGCATGTTGGAAATCCACTAAACTCTAGGCAAAGTCTACCCAACCTAATCTCCCAACTCCTCCCCCCCCCCTTTTCTCTTATCTAATAAGAGTCCTCCTGCTTCATTAACACATTCTGCATACATTTGAATCACCCGTGTAAATATGTACATTTAAATTAGATGTGTTTTGTAAATCGTTCATGTTCGGATCATAAGCTTTTCCTTGTTCAAAGTTAGTGATCCTTGTTTCGATTCTGAACCCACGTTATACTCATGTTCTATGTAACTTTTTTTTGTTTGCTCATTGTAAACTGCCCTTGATCCCTGGAAAGGGCAGTATAGAAATTCAGAAAAATTAAAAATAAATGAACAACTCATGGTGATCCAGGAAGTCACTCAGTTGCACCACCACTTCCTTTTCCAAAAGCTTCATCAGTAGAGGCAAATTGGAAATCAGATGAAAGTTGGAGCAATCCCAAGGGTCACCCCCTGCCTTTTTCAGTACTGGTGGGACCACTGCCTACTTGAGAGAGAAGGATACACTGCACTAGGAAGGCATTCATCAGGTCCCGGATCTAAACCAGCAGCCACTCCGGGGCTGCCTTTAAATAAAAGGAAGGGACCGGGTCCAAACCCAAAAAGTACCCTTTAACAGCTTTCAACAACTGGCCCACTCTGTCACACGTGACACAGGTAAAACTTTGTATACAAAATGTAATTAGTTCCTGACAGTTTACCGCACTATTATCTGTAAAAAGTTAGAAATTTTCTGTTCTATGTAATGTATACAGAAGTATACAAAACTGTTGACTTGTTCCATGTAAACCGCCCCTGATCTCTGGAAGGGGCGGTATAGAAGAAATAGATAAATAAATAAAATAAAACTTACCAATGCCGGGACCCACAACACCTCCCGCCCCTCCAGGAAGGCAGAATTACCTCAAATCACTGTAGCCTTTGAACGCCGCACCTTATCAAGAAAAGCTCTGCCATTTGCTCTTCATCCACCCCTACCATCCCCTTCCCAAGGCATGCATTATCCACCAATCTTGCCACAACACAAAAGATCTTATACGGCTGATTGTAGGTCCGATCTATCCGCCCCAAGAAGTAACTACGCTTTGCATCCTTGAGCACCCGTAAATAACCATTTGCTGTCCAATGCCATATATGTCTGTCCTCTCTGCACCGCATACTTCATCAACGCCTTTCCAACTTCTGCAAACTCCATTTTTGAGCATGCAGTGATGCACAGTACCAGGACTTAGCCCCTACTCACCCAATGAGGAGGAGTCACCTCATCCAACACTACCCCTAAGGCACTGTGCCAATCCTCCAGGTGGGCATCCACTGGCCCCTCAGGACCACAAGATTATCACTGAGCCACCTCCTCCAGCATTCCAGGTCAACCATCCCTCGTACCTCCTTCCACCCCCACCCAGCATCTTTCACACACTGGACCTCTCCCCATCAACAGCAATGAAACCAGACCAAATAACGATCTGTCCATGGGATCAGTGAGGCCATAATCCCCTGAGCCCACCCCCATCGACCCAGGATGAGGAGGTGAAAACAGAGTCCAACAAATGGCCCCCCTCGTGCATAGGGCCGACAACAACTGTGAGAGACCACCTGCCACTAACAAAGATAACAGAAAGGAGGCCCTACTGTTCCCGCATCATCCGAGTGGGCGTTGAAATCCCCCACTACCAAAAGATCACATTGGTCTACCCTCTCGACAAAATGCCCTCCACCATAGACTCCCAGAGCTGCCAACTACTAACCCCTGGAGGAGAATTTACTAAGCTGCATTAGCCTGCTGAATGCAAGAATTACCGCATGTTAACAGTTAGCATGCACTAATTCCCGTGTTAAATAGCCAATACATGAAATACTATTTTGGGGAATGGATGGAAACTTCAGCTTACCTTTAAAATGGAGGTCGTTACCACACATTAATTAACACAGCAGATAACAGAGCAGTTAATGCCACCTCAAGAAGCATAGCTAACTACATTGCACATTATCTGTCATACACTTTTATCCATGGAAGATACTTTTGTCTGCATCAATTGCATAGCAATTATCTCAAAAATGCTGTGAATTCCTCCAGCAGTTAACTTGAAGATTTTGCAGTTACCGTGTGCTAATACTGGCAATTACTGGACAATAATAACCCTTCCCCCCCCCCCCCCAAAAAAGAGAGCGGTCTTAGAGTGACACTTTCTTTCCATGAACATACAGTATAATCTCTCCTCTCCAGTCACTCTTTCTACTACCTTCGTCAGATTCGCCCTATCCGTCTTTTCCTTTCCTCCCAGGCAATTACCACCCTTCTTCTGTCCTTAGTTATGTCACGCTTAGACTTCTGTAATCTTGCCCTCATTAGCGTTACCAAGACCCAACTCCAGCGCTTACAACTTTTTCAGAACACTGCCGCAAGGATCATCTCCAATACCTCACGCCACAATCATATCACCCCTACCTTCATAGAGCTCCATTGGCTTCCAGTTTCCTACCACATCCAGTACAAGCTCCTCACTTTAACACATCATGTTATCTACTCCAATACCCCACAATACCTCACTGATCTGCTGCATTTTCTCATCCCCCCTCGTAGTCTACGCTCTATCCATGTGAACCATCTGATACTGCCGTCCCCCTCTCACGCATGCCTCCAATCCACACTACTTCTACTGCCTTCTTCCTTGGCCCTTCCTTCTGGAAATCCCTCCCTACCACCCTCCGTCAAGAACCATCGTTCACAAAATTCAAGACCCTTTAGAAAACTCACCTATTTCAGACTGCTTTTGACCTACCCTCCACCTGCCCTTAATGTTCCTCTTCCTTTTCCCTTCAAGATCCTTTTCAGCTCCTTCCTCTCCCTTCCTATCTACCTGCTCTCCTCTCTCTGTCCTGTCATGAAATGGAGTTCTTTTCCTTTCTTCCTGGCCATGGGCCGTCCTTTCTTTATTTTTGTTAAATTGTAAACCCAATATAAGGAGGTGCGGTATATCAAGAATCATAATAAACATAAAAACATTTTTGTATTTTATGCTACCCAGTGTCCATGCTGATTATTTTTATACTTCATGTAATGACTGACTGGCATCTTAGCTCAGAATGGTAGCATTAAGACAAACATTTTGGTCTAATATGAACAGACAATGCTATCTAATTCTAAAGCTTACCCTTCCTCTAATTGTTAAAAACTAAACAAAGTTCTCTTCATTCTGATTGGAAGTTAATAGAAACCTGATAAACGCCGATTCTGTTATGTCTTGTTTGTTTAATACTCTCATATGATACAGCTCTACATCGGATACAATCATTTCACATGTACTGTTCACATCAACCGGAAGACATAAAAAAGACCATATTGATCGCTCCATCATAACTAAGATCAAGCCTTTCAAGGATTGACCAGTGGCATATCTAGCTACAGTAAATAAATGCTTGTACATCACCCAAACTGCTATCTAGGGACAGTGAATTTAAAAATCTCAGCTGTTAGAATATCCAGATAAGCTCTACATGGTGGCAGAATCAAAGGGAAAGCGAGCAGTGAATTATTTCCTGGATAAACTCTTCAAAAGTTCATGTATCCTCTTGATCCTCTCAGTGTTTTCATTCCCTGACTTTTAGTTAATTTTAACACAAAAACAAGTGTATATATGGGGAAACATGCACCTCAATGTTGTGATCCAATAAATTTGCTGTATTAAAGTCGCTTATTTGCTTTTTGTTTTAGCTGTGAATAGCAATCCTAAATTATAAAATTCTATAAAGTTTGAACACTAAAAATAAAATATATTTAAATAGACCTTATTGCATAAATTACCAAAAGACTGGAAAATCTAGGATGAACTATTAAAGACCACATAGTATAAGGCCTAGGGAGAATCAAACTATAAAAATTATATATTGGTATAGATTTCCATTCAAAGCTAAGGGGAATGTCTACTAAACTGTGCTAACGGTTAATCCGGGCTATCTGCTCCTAGGTCCCTTTGAATAACATGGGACCTAGGTGCAGAAAGTCCGGGTTAACCATTAGCTGAGCTTAGTAGACATACCCCTAAGTGTAGGGACAAAAATGCCAAATGGAATATTACTAAATGAAATTTAAAAAATACTTCATTCTTGAATCATTTTTTCCATTGGCAAAAATGCCATAATGATGTAGTTCTAGTAAACCCCAGAAATTAATGGGCAAGCAAATATGAATCCATCTCCTTTAAACGTTTTTGCAAATCTCTGTAGTTGTGAAACTTGAAACCAATACTTGGTGTGTGCACACAGTCCTGAAGTACTGTGATAAGTAAAATAATTTTTTTCAAAGACTAAGGGGGATGTTTACTAAAGGTGTTAGTTGTCTTTGTGAGACTGCAGCTATCATAGGTCTTTTTCTGTGGTAGTTGCATTTTGAGTGGTGGCTGGGCAAATAGGCAGGATGTGAGTAGAGAATGGGCTGTAAAGTTTTATGCAGCTACTGTGCGCATTGACATCACACGGTAGATGCACATTCTGCAGGCTATCACTACCTCAATGGGTGGCATTAGTTGCATCTATAAAGCTGTCACCCCACAATCCCAGTATTTTCTTTGTGGCATCTGCAGGGGAAATGCTGAGAATGTCTCTGCACATATTGCAGGACATTTGCTGCTATCATGGTGCTTTTGCAAAAGCCTACCATGTTTTAGTAAACAGACCCCAAACTGGAAAACTCAGGTGTTTTGAAGGCCTTTTAAGAAAAAATAGTTTGGGAAGCTTATTGTGAATTAGAGGTTAAAAAAGCATAGTTACTCACCTGTAACAGTTGTTCTCCAGGGACAACAGGAATCAGTCCTCGCATATAGGTGATGTCAGCACCGATGGAGCCCGCGATGGAGAAAGCCTTTAGGAATGTCACCACGCATGCATTGTCCCCTTCCCACCCAAAGGTGCCATCTTACTCAGTGAGGTGCCATAGCTATATCCCATCCAAGAAGATGGCAAAAATATACAGCAAGGTCGGGTGTTGAGGAGAAGAGGAGACCCTCGCCGAGACGGCCCTCGGGAGACCAGGCATCTTTGCCAGAGGCCTCTGCATTGGTTCGAGGTATCTTACTGGGCCGCTCCCTCTCCAACTCCAGAGACTGTCGAGGGGGGCTGAGAGACTGGGCACGTGACCTCTCACGTTTGTCTGGCACCCCCGACAGAGTCCTCAAGGCTTTCTTTTTCTTCTTCCACTCGCGTTCAGGTGACCCCTGGTCAGAGTGCTGCCGGGCACTGGGAGAAGCCTTGGAAGACTCCGGAGGTTGCGGGGCCGAAGAGTGGGAGGTTACCGGGGATACTGGGGCTGCCTGACAGAAGAGATCATCCAGCTTCTGCTTACGACTCTGATGGCCTTAGAGGACATCTTCTTACAGAGGGAGCATAGCTCCGGGTCATGGTCGGCTCCTAGACACCTGAGACAACAGTCATGGGTGTTTGTGAGTGACATGTTTTTGGAGCATCTATCACATTTCTTAAAACTGGAGGCCATTGGGGCAAAAAGAACCCCCGTGAGGTCGAAGATCCTCGACACGGCCAGTGGTTAAAAAGGGCATGAAGCGAGGTAAAAACAAAAAAGACAAAAAAGAAAAAACCCTGAGACCAGGGCAGAAACAGACACCCACACCGCATTGAAGAAGCTCGTACTGGTGAAACGAAGATCTTTGTTGGGTGTTTGAGGAACGGGGTGTGGGTGTCTGTTTCTGCGAAGAAGACAGACTGCTGTATAGTGAGCCTTATAAACAAAGCAGAGTATATGCATTTCTAAGCCTGGAACCTATAGCTTGAAAGATAAGCAATTATGATACTATTCTTTATGTTCGGCTGATATATTGTTGATTTCTGGCTCTTACTTGTTTGCAGGAGAAGACACTCATTTGCTTGCTGAAAAATGAAGGGTAATTTCAGAACGGTCAGTTCTGATATTTTGTGAAGGTTTGGGACGTTAAGAAGTTAGTAGAGAGAAGAATTGTTACGATGTCTTGAATGCTGAGAAGCACTTATCAGGATTTAATTTAGTATTATATGTTGTTATAGTGGATATTTTTCGCCAAATGTAGGGCATATAGCCATCCTGAGATCTCATTTACCCCTTGATAGAATATAGGTTGTTAACTACCATTAAGGAGAATTGTATGATTAATATAAAACCTTTTTGGGTAGATATATTTTAGCTAAGAGATTTTGTTGATGCTTGGAGATGCCAGAGAGATGACTTCAGAGTCGGCTGTGGAATCACAGGTATAACTAAAGAAGTCATGTATCCTTCAAAGATATCTGATATAGAAACCCGGGACGGAGGGTAGGGGTTCATCTAAGTCTGAAAGAGATGCTGGAGAACAGCATGGCCAAACAAGGCATCCCAGAGAGAGTCCTTGTCCAGGCAATAGTGAGCAGCAAAAGTGTGGACAGAAGACCAAGTTGTTGCTTTGCATATCTCATCAATTGCTACAGAGCATAGATCTGCCATAGAGGCCGCCATGGCCCGAACATTATGTGCAGTGGTGTGACCCTTAAGAGAGAGTCCTGCCTTTTCATAAGCAAAGATGATGCAGTCCACTATCCACCTGGAAAGATTTTGTTTGGATACTGGCAACTCCAGGTGACTCAAGTCAAAGGAGATGAAAAGTTGGGAACTTTTTCTGTGCTCTCGAGTTCTCTGGCGATAAAAAGCCAAGGCACGTTTGCAATCCAGAGTGTGAAGGGTTGCCTCTGCCCTAGAGGAATGAGATCTAGGGATAAAGACAGGAAAGTAGACTGACTGGTTTAAAGGGAAGGGCGAGACCACCTTCGGCATATAGTGAGGATGATTCCTAAGGACTACTTTATCATGGTGGAATCGTGTATAAGGAGGGTCAGCTACCAAAGCCTGGAGCTCACTAATGCGCCTTGCTGAAGTGAGGGCAATAAAGAAGTTGACCTTCCACGTGAGAAACTTCAGTGAGGTAGTGGCTAGAGGTTCAAAGGGCAACTTGAGAAGCTGTCCTAAAACAACATTATGATCCTATGCCACTGGAGGGGGCTTAATGGGAGGTTTGATTAATAGAAGACCCCTCATGAAGCGTGCTACAAGCGGCTGAGAGGAGATGGGCTGGCCATCTAAGGGCATGTGAGAGGCCACAATTGCACTTAAGTGTACTCTTACCGAATTGATTTTGGGTTCCGAAGAAGATGGGTGGAGGAGATACTCAAGTAATACCTCCACCGGAACTGAGAAGGGGTTAAGATCCCTCTAAGAACACCAGAGAGTGAATCTATGCCACCTGAAGGCATAGGAGCGCCTGGTGGATGGCTTTCTAGAAGCCAAGAGGATGTCCTTAACCTCCTGGAAAAGGTTAATGTCCTGGAAGGCTAAGCCCTCAGCAGCCATGCGGTGAGATGGAGGGACTGTGGATTGGGATGGAGCAACGTCCCCTCCTCCTGAGAGAGGAGATCTGGAGCAGACCTCAGATCTATGGGTTGAGCCCGAGACAGACGTAGAAGGAGAGGATACCATGATTGTCGTGGCCAGCATGGAGCTATGAGTCCCTGACTCTCTAGAGTTTGAAAAGAGTCTTGGGAATGAGGGGAATGGGAGGGAAGGCATATAGGAAGCCTTGACCCCAGTGGAGGTGAAAAGCATCCAAATGCTGGCTGTCTGGTGCAGGAGTCCTGAGCAGAAGCAAGGAAGCTTGGCATTCTGATGACTTGCGAACAGGTCTATCTCTGGGGTTCCCCAGTTCTGAATAATGTGAGCGACTTTGTCTGCATGGAGAGACCACTCATGGAGTAGAAGGACTCGACTCAGTTTGTCCGCCAAGATATTGTGTTTGCCCAAAAGATACACCGCATGCAGGTAAATGCGATGCTGTATGGCAAAAGACCACAGATGCCGGGCCTTGCTGCAGAGGGACCACGAGCCTGTTCCACCCTGCTTGTTCAAGTAGAACATGGCTACTTGATTGTCTGTCTGGACAAGAATTATGCAGAATCGAAGATGGTCCTGGAACTCTTTGAGAGCATTGTTAATGGCTCTGAGCTCCAGCAGATTTATGTGGAGTTGTGACTCCTGATGAGACCAGAGTCCCTGAGTGGAGAGATTGTCCAGATGAGCTACCCAGTCCAATTTGGATACATCCGTCATCAGGGTACATTGATGTGCTGGCATCTGAAAAGGTGACCCTACCAGGTGGTTTTCTGGGGCTTGCCACCACTGCAGAGATATTAGGAGGGTAGAGACTATTATTTTGTCTCCCAGGTGACCCTGATGCCTGAGACCACTGTGAAGCCAGTGTCCATTCAGCTGCGTGCATATGTAGACAAGCATATGGAACAACATGCACTATTGATGCCATATGACCCAGAAGTTGTAGCATTTCTTGAGCAGTGAGAAAGTTCTTGAGGCATGCCTGAGATGCTAACTGACTGAGTTGAGAGCAGCGGAGTTGGGGCAGAAATGACTGATTGCTGAGTATCTAGGAGAGCCCCTATAAACTAGAGTTTGAGAGGGGACAAGGTGGGACTTTGGAAGATTTATTACAAATCCTAAGTGTTGCAGCACCTGCATGGTGCATGAGAGGGAAAGGCTGGCCTCTACAGAGGTGTTTTCTTGAATGAGCCAGTCATCTAAGTAAGGGAAGACAAATATCCAGAGAGTCCTTAGGAATGCAGCTACTATCGCCATGCATTTTCTGAAGACTCTTGGGGCAGAGGCGAGGCCAAAAGGCAGGACTCTGTATTGATAATGTCTTCCTTGGAACATGAAGTGCAGGAACTTTCTGTGCTGTGAATGAATAAGTAGGTAAGTATATGCCTCCTTTAGATCTCGAGAACAGAGTCAATCTTGACTCTGGAGATAGGGGAGAAGGGCTCCTAGGAAGATCATTTTGAATTTCTCCCGTAGTAGGTACTTGTTCAGTTCTCTGGGGTCCAGAATAGGCCTGTACCATCCTGTTTTCTTTGGAATGAGAAAATAAGGAGAATAAAAGCCCATTCCTTGCTGGGATGGTGGAACCTCCTCTATTGTGCCCTGTAAGAGAAGGGAGGTGACCTCTTGCAGCAACAGAGCAGTGAGAGGGGGCTGAGAGCTGAATTCTCTTGGAGGAATCTGGGGTGGTAGACTTTGTAGATGAAGCTTGTACCCCTCCCGTACTATGGACAGTGTCCACTGCTCTGATATGATAAGATGCCACTTGTGGACAAAGTGACAGAGTCTGCCGGTGATGTGGATGGGATCTGGAATCTCCAGAGGCAGAACGGCTATGTTCTCCAGAAAGGAGTCAAAGACCCTTAGGAGGCTGGGTCTGCTGAGGTGGCTGTGACTTAGGAGTCTGAGCCTTCTTTTGCTGCTTTGATGTTTGCAGCCCCTTCTGAGGAGCATGGTGTTTGACACTGTACAGCAGGGGTGTAAGAAGGATAGCACTACTTATTACTGAAAAAAGCTTTCTTTGCTGCTTTTTTCCTAGCTGGGTTGGCAGTAGATCTTGATAGCCTATTAAGAGTGGTGTTCTCCGACTCTAACTGAGAGGCCTTGTCCTGCCAATCCTTGCCAAAAGGTTTTTCACCAGTGCAAGGGATATTACCCAGCTTATCTTGAACCCATTGTTCAAGATCCGATGCTTGGAGTCAAGCAATCCTGCGTGCCCTGATGCAGATGGATGAAGTTCTGCTGATGCACTCAAAACAGTCAAAAGTTGCCTTGTTAACAAATTTTGAAACATTCTGAGCATGCTTTACAAGGGTGAGATAATCTGTTTTCTTGTTATCGGAGAGACGAGGAGCCATTAACTCCAAATCCTTAGCCACCTCTCTAAGGAACATACCCATATAGAGTATGTAGGAACTGATCCTGGCCGATAACATGGAGGCCTGAGAACAATGTCAACCAAAGGCGTTGAGGATTCTCGATTCCCTACCTGGAGGGTTCGAGGAATGTGTCTTAGCACTCTTTATTCGATGCCATGGAATGGTGCAGCAATTGCGTCTTTTGAAAACCGGGACACTCCTGGGGAGAGAAGGTAAAAGGTGTCTCCCACATACGAAGCATAAGGTCACAAAGTATGCGATGGATAGGGAGCATAGCAGCCTCTTTCGGGACTGTAGGGTATTGAAGAATTTCAAGTTCTTCGGCCCTAGGATCTTTTTCCGATGTCACTGTTATGGAGAGACCCCAAGCAACATTGCGAATAAAGTCTTGAAAAGACATGTCCTCTGGAAGGGACATGCGACATTGTGGAGATGAAGATGGGTATTTCGGGATCATGTCCCAGGTATTGGCCAATTTATCATCTGACAAATTCGAATCCGAAGACTCGAAGTATCGACAGGCCCAGTGTTCCCGCTTTGCACGTACTCGGTACTGATCAAAACCGGTAGCTGAGGCTTGTGGTGCTGGAACCTCGGTACCAGAAACAGATTTGAGGGCCGGCATGAGTGGTAGCGTGATAAGTGGCAAAAAAGTCGATGCAGGTTGTGTTGGTACCAGAGCCGGTACCGATGTCTGTGGAATCGCCTGTAAAGGTTTTACTGGTACCAAGGCCGCCAGTAAGGCCGCTAAGCTCCGCTCGATAGCCAGAGTACGTTGATCCATGGAGCTTGCCAATGCTTGGGTATCAGTACTGGAATTGCAGGCCATGATTCCTGAGCATGGCACCAGGAGCTCTCCAGAGGTGGAGGCCTCGGGAACTCCTGTGACCCCACTAAGGCTTTGGAGGAAAGGTCCTCCCACCGGGGTTGTTTGGCCAGTGTGTCCCCCTCCAGGGCAATGCCCGAGGCATCTCGATGCTTAGAAGGAGATCTACCCTTGGAGGGCTGGCCAGTCTTCGATGAAGACTTAGGTTTCAATACCTGAGATCCTTGGGAGGAAGATGAAGCTCTCAATGATGTTGATGCTAAAGATACTGATTCAGAGGCAAAGAGGGTGCCCAGCTTTGCAGCTCGATTCTGCAGGCCTCTCTTTGTCATATTCCTACAAAGAGGACATTCTGATGGCTGATGATCGGGTCTAAGCATTTTAGACACCAGTCATGGGTGTCTGTGGCCAAAATGGTACTGCCACATTTGGAATACTTCTTAAAACCACTGGATGGTTTTTCCATTTTGTCTGTGACAAAAGGGGAGGCCTAAGCCTAAGATGGCGTCGATGCACCTGAAGGAAAGAAATAATTCTTTCCTTCACAGATTTTTATTTTTTTTTAAGAAAGAAAGAAAGAAGCACTGATGGGGGTCAGTACCAGCGTCGACGGGAAGGCAGACGCGACAATAAAAAATTTAAAAAGGACAAATTTTCTGCGGTGACAGGAATTACTTCTTGTCGGCTCCACGGAAAATGAAGAACTGAGGAGGAAGAGCTGGAAAGACAGGAAGGCAGCTACGCAGATGCAGTGGGATGCTCCCAAAAGCTTTCCTATTGGACGCTGGGGAGCGTTCCCGCGCAGGCTCTGTCGGTACCGACGTCACCCATATGTGAAGACTACATTTCTGCTTGTTCCTGGAGATCAGGATTTCTTTTTTTCTTACATTTATCTCTGACCTCCTTTATTTGTCCACTAAAGAAGAGCGGGACCTAGGCGTGGTTGTGTCTGATGATCTTAAAGTAGCTAAACAGGTAGAAAAGGCGACGGCAAAAGCTAGAAGGATGCTTGGGTGCATACGGAGAGGAATGGCTAGCAGAAAAAAGGAGGTGATAATGCCTCTGTATAAGTCTTTGGTGCGACCTCATTTGGAGTATAGTGTGCAATTCTGAAGACCGCACCTTCAAAAGGATGTGAACAGAATGGAGTTGGTGCAGAGGGTGGCTACTAAAATGATTAGTGGTCTTCATTATAAAGCATATGAAGACAGACTGAAGGATCTTAATATGTATACCTTAGAGGAAAGGCGGGATAGAGGTGATATGATTTTATTTTTATTTATTTATTTGAGCACATTTTTATACCGCTCCTTCCAGTGATCAGCAGCGGTTTACATTTAACAATTAACTCTGCATAGATTAGCATTTACATAAAACAGTAAGAAAATAACATTAGAACATTGAAAGGTGGCATTGTTTTAAGATAACTCATAACTGATTGAGATGTTTAAATACCTCCGTGGCATAAATGTTCAGGGAGAGAGCCTCTTTCAATTGAAAGCAAGTTCTGCTACGAGGGAACATGGGATGAGGGTGAAGGGAGATAGATTCAGGAGTGATATGCGGAAATATTTCCTTACGGAAAGAGTAGTGGATCCGTGGAATAGTCTCCCAGTGGAGGTGGTAGAGATGAGGACAGTAACTGAATTCAAAAAAGCATAGGACAAACACAGAGGATCTCTAAAGGTAAAAAGGGGACTGTTGTAGTTGTTATGGAAGGACAGACTAGATAGGCCATGTGGTCTTTTTCTGTTGTCATATTTCTATGTTTCTGTGACCTAATACATACAGTACTCAAGGTGATTTACAAATTCATATCCTCCTTTTTATTCCCTAAAGCAAGAAAATACAATTAGCACAATAATGAAAGGTTGGGGGTGGTAAGGGTCTTTAGAAAGTCTTATAGGTTAGCAGGACCTTGCTGGCAGTAAAGAAGGGGTGCTGCTCAAAAACAGGCACTTGAGTGTCTGAGTGAACAGAGCTCAGTGGCTAAGTGGCCAAGAATGTTTATGCTCTTTAATTCAGGGGAGAGGGGAGAGGCACAGGGTGGGAGCAGGCTTGGTGCACATGGAGCGTCTGGTCTCATTTTTTAAAAAATGGTAAATTCGAGCCCAGTCCTGAGTATGAGGGGATGAGTAAGGAAAGGGCCCAGCTATGAGGAATATGGACAAGCTGATAAATTAGGGTGAGAAGCCAAGTAACTGCATGATTTAATAGTTACTTGAAACGACTGTACACTTATCTCCTACATAGTGTGGTCTGAGATGGGGAGGACCTGCACCTTGCAAATTTTAAGTAATTAATAGAACTGGAGTTTGGAGATAGGAAATCCATTTAGGCCGGTAAGGTTTTAGATTTCACGTTTTTGTTATGCTGTTAAAAGGCAAGTTGTAGGGTAGGAAAAAATGATTAATTAAAAGCTATGGTTTCATTATTTCTAATCCAAGTAAAGGGGGAGGGGGGCTTTAGATTGCATACCATAAATGATACTGTGCACCTAGATTATGGCTTCTTGACTTGCACAGACTATACTAATCATGGCAACTTGCTAAAAGGTACAAGAAGGTAACCAGTTTCCCATCTACCTTTTGGTGTACTTTCATTAAGAAAAGAAACCCCTGTACATACCATAGAAGAAGCCTACCTAAATGAGTGATTAATAGTTATATATACAGTTCCCTTATGTTACTTTCTTAAATATATTTAAAATGCACCTCAGTTCACATTGCTATCATTAAGGCAGATATGCCAAGTCTCACTCATTTGAGGACACTCGTTAAAGCAGGGCTATCAAACTGCAACTCTGGAGGGCAACATAGCAATCAAGTTTTCAGGATATGCCTAATGAATAATCAGGAGAAATAGCTGTCTGCACTGCCTCCATAGTCTGGAAATTTATCTCATACATATTCATTGAGAATATCTTGAAAACCAGACTGGTTTGCGGCCTCCAGGATCAGAGTTTGACACTCCCTTCATTAAAGCCTCAGTGCCATTGCACCGATCCTAATCATTACTTTCATGAGAAGCAAGTGTAAGAAATGAAAGGCCAAGTGGCCCCACCAGTAGGAAGAAATCTGGGGACACTTTTCTGTGTACTACTTCATTCCTTTTACCTCTACCTACAAAAACACCTGCTCTGTTATTGTTAAGTGCCATTGAGTTGATGCCGACTCATGGCGACCCTCTGTATAGTTGTCCTAAACCAGGGGTCTCAAACTCAAATTGCTTTGAGGGCCAAATGAGGACTTGTAAAGTAACCCGCTGGCCGCATAAGACATGGGGCCTCATTTGCATAAGGGGCCTCATTTGCATAAATATTTGCATGATGTTGCATAATGAGTGTATGGATAAAGAAAGACTAAACAATTTCTATATTACTATAATCCAGTGCCAACCGCCAGGCACATTAGGAACTACTACAAACACTGCCCATTTAGAACCCATAGCAAACCCCCCGTATCATAACAGCACTACCAGGACTCACAAAGCACCAGACCCTACCTATCAAAAGGCAACACTGCAAATATTAAATCAATACATTTCAGAGAACAACAATACATGACCTACTGGGAAAAGAGAACAAGTAGCAATGTCAAATAGGAATTACATAAACAGAATACCTCAGCTCAGTTACACATGCAGAACATACACCATCACCAAACAAGGAATCACAATTTAGAAACAGGAAGACAATAATTAAATTGGGAACCCCAAAAGCCAAACTTGGAATGTACAACACTGTAGAAATAAAACTATAAATTAATTTCTTGTACTAAACAAAGCACAGACATTAATGATGCACATTTCCCAGAGCTGACATATTCCAGTTAATAAATTCAAAATAAAGAGATATTTTCCTACCTTTTGTGCATTTTTTTTTCAGTTGCAATTGTTCCAGCCACTTTCTTATGGTTTCTTCGTGTCTTCTGCTAACTCTCCATCGTCTGCTGTCCATTTGTCCTTTCTTCTCTCTTCTAGGTTTTTTTTTTCATTCTCTCTCTACATCTGCTTTAACATACTAATCTTTCTCCTTTTGCTCTTTCCTCATTCCTATTTTATCCACTCAAATATTACCCCTCCATCCTCAATCTCCACTTACTCTCCCAAAACCTGGCCAATTGTAGATTTGTCTTCCCTCCCGCACAAAATATTTTTTCCCTCTCCATTTCACTTTCCCAGCTCCATCCCATTCTAATCCTCCCCCAACATCAGCTCCCTTCTAGTTCCAGCCCCACCCAGCATCCGCTCCTTTCTAGACCCTGCATCAGCCCATTTCCAACCCTAGCTCCCCCCCCACTCAGCCCATTTCCAGTGCTAGCTCCCTCCCCTCACAGCCCATTTCAATTCCAAGCCCCCTCCCCATCAGCCATTTGCAGTTCAAGCCCCCCTTCCACTCAGCCCATTTCCAGTCCTAACCCCTCCCCATCAGCCCACAGCACATTACTAGTCCTAAACCCCCCCAGTGGCATTACCAGTCCTAAACCCCCCCATCAGCCCACAGCACATTACCAGTCCTAACCCCCCCCATCAGCCCACAGCACATTACCAGTCCTAAACCCCCCCAGTGGCATTACCAGTCCTAAACCCCCCCATCAGCCCACAGCACATTACAAGTCCTAACCCCCCCATCAGCCCACAGCACATTACCAGTCCTAAACCCCCCCCCCCCCCGTGCGTTGCATTACCAGTCCTCCCCCCCCATCAACCCACAGCACATTACCAGTCCTAAACCCCCCCAGTGGCATTAACAGTCCTAACCCCCCCCCCCATCAACCCACAGCACATTACCAGTCCTAACCCCCCCCAGTGGCATTACCAGTCCTACCCCCCCATCACCCCACACCACATTACCAGTCATAAAACCCCCCCGGGGCATTACCAGTCCTAACCCCCCCCATCAACCCACCGCACATTACCAGTCCTAAACCCCCCCCCGTGGCATTACCAGTCCTAACCCCCCCCCCATCAGCCCACAGCACATTACCAGTCCTTAGCCCCCCCCCCCCCCATCAGCCACGGCAAAATCGAATGTCCCGCGGGGCCCCCCCTGCCCGGCAGAGCCAGCCCTCCCCCTCCCTGCCTGCCTGCCTGCTTCCCTCCCTCAGTCCTTCTCCACTTCGGCTTAGAACCGCAAAGGGAGAGTTCCTCCCTCGCGACTCTGCTAAGCCCGCTGAGGCTTATGGGAAATTTCCCATCTGCCCCGGTGAGCTTAACAGAGTCGTGAGGGAGAAGCTCTCCCTTCGCGGCTCTGAAAGCCGAAGAGGAGAGGGACTGAGGGAGGCAAGGCTGGCTAACATCGGGGAATTCCGGGGGCAGGGCAGACTGCCTCCATACCTGCTGCGGAGAGCTGTGCACAAAATGGATCCTCGAGGGCGCGTGGTGCCTCGTGGCGTTTGGCTGGCTGCCCCCCCCCTCCTTCCTGTCTCTAATTGGTTGAGGGCAGGCTCGTGACTCGGGTCATGTGGAGAGAGAAGACGACTTTAGAGATAGTATTTTTTAACCCCACGCGGCCGCGCCGGCAATCAATTGAAAAAAGTAAAACCAACGAAAAAAGTCGTGGCGTTGCGGGCCGCACAAAATGCTCTCGCGGGCCGCGTGTTTGAGACCCCTGTCCTAAACTGTGTTCGGTTTTCAGTCAAGTGGCAAATTGTTGATAGAGTGGCATCCATAGCTGCTGTTATTGTATTATCCATCGCACTGATTTTCAACCTTGCCAAGCATGATGTCTTTCTCAAATGATCTCTTTCTTTGCATGATATGTTCAAAGTAGGAAAGTCGAAGTCTGGTCATCTGAGCTTCTAAATGCTTAGGTTTTATCTCCAACTAATTTGTTCTTTGGTCAGTCCATGGTATACAAAGTATTCTCCATCAGCACCATAATTCAAAGGCAATTTTTTTCCTGTCTTTCTTTTTCACTGTCCAACTTTCACATCCATATGTTATTCAAAATACCATGCTGTGGACAAGTAAAATCTTTATATGCAAAGATACATCTCTGCACTTGAAAATCTTGTCTAGGTCCTTTATAGATGTTCTGCCAAGAGCAATGCGTCTTTGGAATTCTTGACAGCTTCTCATTTCTTTATTGATTATTGATTCAAGCAAGTTAAAGGTGTCTACTATTTCTATTTCTTCTCGTTAAGGATGAAATTATTGATTTTGCCAGTTGTCAGGATCTTTGTCTTCTTCATGTTAAGGTGTAGGCCCATTTTTAAGACTATTTTCCTTGATTTTGATAAGCAAATGCTTTAGATTGTCTTCACTTCCAGCCAGTAACTTGATACTGTCAGCATAGTGTTGTTGAGTCTTCCACCAATCTTCATACAGTCCTGTTTTTCTGATTTTTTTGGCATATACATTAAAAAGGTATGGGGAAAGTATGTAGCCTTGTCATACACCTTTGCTGATTTTAAACCACTCTGTTTCTCCTTGTTCCGTTCTGACTATTTATTTATTTATTTATTTAACAATTCTTTTATACCGCGCTATTATAATCAGTGCGGTGTACATAGAACAAGAACATACTACAATGCATACAAGTAACATTGAGTTTTACATTGAACAGGGAACTTCAACAATAGGACAACCGGGGGAACTATGTACAGATTAACTTAATGGTATATACAGTAATATCAAACTCGATTGGATGTTACAATGTGGTTCACTAATAAGACTAGAGAGAAAGGTTGACCAACTAGCCCTTTTCAGGTTGTATTGAGGTGGTAGATTTGTTAGTGACTAGGTTGACTTCTGGGTAGCATTTTGTGAACAGGTGGTATTTCAATGCTTTTCTGAATAGGATTAGGTTTTTGATAGCACGGATTTCGTGAGGTAGTGCATTCCAGTTTAGAGGAGCAAATAAGGAGAAGGCCCTGTTGGAGGTGGCCTTAGTACACTTCGTTATTATCTTCGGGACAATTAAGGTGTTCATTGATGTGGTTCTCCTTTTTCTGTTTTCCAGGGTGCCATGGATGAGCTTGCTGATTGGTGTAGGGGGGTAGTTATTTAGTGCCTTGAAAGTAAGGACTAAAGACTTATACTGGATTCTGGCATGTAATGGTAACCAATGCAGTTCTTTCATGATGGGTGTTATATGGTCAGATCTTGATGAGCCGGAGAGGACTCTGGCGGCTGTATTCATGGCTAGGCGGAGCGGGTTTAAAGTTGATTGAGGGAGGCCATGTAGGATGATGTTGGCAAAATCCAGGTGTGGGAGGACTAATGCTTGGAAGGTTGTTCGGAAGTCTGTGGGATCTAGTAGGGAGCGGAGGTGACGTAGCGATTTGATCTTATAATATACATTTTTTGTGATGTTCTTGACATGAGTTGTCATATCTAAGTGCTGATCCAATGTGATGCCGAGGTAACGGATGGTAGCTTTTGATTTCAACTCTATGTTGTTGACGAGTAGTGATGGAGGCGGTATGAACTTACGGTTCCTTGTGACAAAAAGAACGTCGGTTTTGCTGTGGTTTATCCGAAGGTTTTGTGATAGCAACCATTCAGCTACAGCTTCAAAACATTTGATTATTGGGGAGAATACTGGATGTTCAATTGTGAACGGCATATATAGGAGGATGTCATCTGCGTAAGCGAGACATTGTACATTAAAGGATCTGATCAAGTCACATATCGGCTGCATGTAGATATTAAACATTAGTGCCGATAAGGACGATCCTTGGGGTACACCCTGTGATTGCAGGAATGGTTCTGAGGATGCGTGGCCTGTTTTTACTTGTTGCCACCTGTTAGATAGGTAGGATTTACACCACTCGAGTGCTGTGCTTTGAATCCCCTTATCTTTCAAGCGTTGTAGGAGTATATCATGACTCACAGAGTCGAAAGCAGCGGAGATGTCTAGGAAGATGAGGACGAAACCCTGTTGTATGTTGTTTATTCCTGTTACTAGAACATTGAATAGTGTTGTAAGGACTGTGTCAACTCCATGTGCTTCCCTGAAGCCATGTTGCGATGGATCTAGTGGTGCTTCAGTGTCAATATGATGTTGGATTTGTTGTTGGGCGGCCTTCTCAATGATTTTTGCAAGCTGAGGGATGCTCGAGATAGGTCTGAAGGAATCAACCTTGGATGGGTCCAGTCTATTATTCTTCAGTAGGGGCTTGATGGAAGTGTGTTTTAGGCTCTGCGGGAATGAACCTGATGAGAAAGACTGGTTCAGTATTTTGCTCAATATTTGACTGAGGTCATGTCGCATGTCCTTGATCCAGCTGGCTGGACACGGGTCATTAGGAGCTGTACTGGGGTTGATTGAGGCAATAATGTTCACAACCTCGCTATTTGATACAGTGGAGAAGTTGTGAAGTGGCATAGCATGGGATGTCTTAGGTGAAGTGGGGGCGTTATTGGCATTTATGTCTGTGTTGGTTTTTATCATCTTTGACTGCAGGTAGTTTGCGTAGTCCTGCGGCTGCGGCATAGGGGGTTGAGCTGAGACCGGTTCACCTGTTATGGACTTTACTATGCTGAACAAAGCATGTGGTTTGTTGATGGAGCGTTTTATTAATCCTGAGTGGTAAGTTTTCCTGCTCTGTGATATCTTTGCTCGGTGGGTAGTTAGGTATGAGCTGTATGCTACCATCGCCTCGGGGGAGTGAGTTCGTTGCCACTGTCGCTCGAGTTTGCGTAAATGGTGGAGGGATGAACGAAGGTCTGTGGAGAACCATGGAGTATGTTCACGTTTTCGAATTTTCTTTTCGGTGAGTGATGGGCAGGAGGCAGCTCTCAGGTTTTCATCCCATTTGGATATGAGATCATCTAAGTCCATGGTTGTGTTGGCCATGAGAGGTCTGAGATTCTCTAGGACTATGCTCTGGTTGAGTGGTCTAAAGCGGGTTGAGTGGGATCCAGATGTGTTAGGGGACTTTCGGCTTTTGTGGAATGCACTAATGGGTATATTGAAACTGAGAAGACTGTGGTCCGACCAGGGTACTGGTATTACCGATAATGCGAGAGTTAGGGGTATTGAGTCGTTGGAGAGAGGTGCGAAAATGAGGTCTAGTTTACCACCCTTAGTGTGGGTGGGTGAATCGACATGCTGTTTGTAACCTAGGTCCTCCAGGGCATCAAGGAATGCTGCTGAGTGGCTGTCTTGAAGAGATGGGAGATTAAAGTCACCGATTAGCCAACTTGGAGAGCGTGAGGTGGATGTGGAGCATGCCTGCTCAATTATGGTTGGAAGATCATCTGGTGAGGGGGAGGGTGCCCGATAGAAAAGGTGGATTGTGCAGTCCACTATTGCTTCTTATCAATGTAAAGGTTGCTCATGAGAACTATCAGGTGTTCTGGTATATCCATGCTTCTTAATGTGGCCCATGATTTACACAATCACAGGCCTTGCTGTATCCAATAAAACACAAAGATATCCTTTTGGTATTCTTTTGTCTTTTCTAGGATCCATCTCACATCTGCTAAAATGTCTCTCATTCCTTGCTCTTTCCTGAACCCTGCTTGCACTTCAAGCAGTTCTCAGGTATGGTTGTAGTCTCCGCTGAATGATCTTGACCGTCAAGTGAAGAGCACCCATATTGCCTCTGCTCTGTCTGAATCCTGTTAAAGGCTCAAAACAAAAACAAATATAGTTTTGTGCTGCTTTATTCATTTGCAAAGCAATGCTTCTATTAAACCTTTTTAACTTTATACCCTGAATGCACTATCTGAAAATTCTCATTCTTTGCATGGTAAATCTCTTTTGGAATAGTTCACCCTTGGCATCTCCAATAAGGACTTTGTTATAGTGGTCATGAAAGGCAGCTATATCTGTAATATACTCATTTTAATAATGAGTCACACGGTACAGGTTTGTGTATCTCTGTGAAGTTTCCAAGTTTAGAGTTCTAAGACTTGTATCAATTATGCTATGCAACAGGGACAGTATCATCTCTACTTTCAACTGACTGGTTTTTTGTTTTCAAATTAGGAAAGATGATAATTGGATGAGGCCACTGGGCTAGGGATCCCTGCTGCTCGTAGGTAACTGGGTGCTCGGCTTGGGAGCCCACTACCATCAGGTTTACTGCAAGGTGGGGTGTTTTTCCAGGTGAGGGTTTAGTCTAGGATGGCAGGGCTGGCAGTTGGGAATAAGAAAGGGGGTCAGTAGGGGGTGTAAGAGGTTAGGGGTGGCAATTGGGGGGGTTGGGGGGAATACGGGGCTATAGGGTGGCTATGATTTGAAATCCCCCTCGTCCTTAAAGGAGGGGCTTTCACTGGATGAGAAGGTGTGACATGGGGAGCTGGGAAGGTGGGGGGCAGCAGTTTGCCTCTGAGGTTTATTTACCTTTGCAGCCAGCAGGCCTCCCCTCTTTTCTTTGCTCTGAGGTGAGGTGGTGGAAGTTTCTTATCCCGCCCAGCCTGCCCTGTAATCGGACTTTTGTTGGGATGGGCATGTGGTTTTAAAGGTTATCCATTGCAGCTGGTGGGAGGGGGGCTGCCAAATATACCACCTGAACCTGCTAAAACCTTGGCAGGAAAGGTCTGCAGCAGTGAGGTTAGTACACGTAGAGAGCCGAATGCTTAACTTAAGTGGGATTACGCGCTGTCCGACGAGGGCGTCTGCAGCTCGTAATATCTTAAGGAGGGGGATGTGTAACACGGAAGATCTGCCCTCTGCCTCAGAAGCACAGAAATCTGCTGTTTACAGTTTAGATTCTGACAGGCAGGCAAGTCACAAGGTTCCCAGTTACCATAGGCAATGTAAACAAACTCAGACACGAGGTCTGCAGTCACGCCTAGCTAGTAAGCATTCCCCAGCTGCTGATGAAAACGACTTTCACCTGTGCAAGGGAACGCCCAAGAAGCTGTATAAAAAATGCTCAGTGCAGTCAGAGTTAGACTGGCAGGACACGAGAAACTTGCAAGACTGGCAAGACCCGAGAGACTTGCAGGAATCAGAAGAAAGCTCAGAATATTCAGGAAATACAGACACAGAGTCAGAACTGCCTGAAACTTCTAGCAGGAAGTCACAAAGAAATTCACAGAAAGAAACAAGGAGAGTTTCACACAGAGAGGTCAGCTGTAAGAAGCACTTACCTCTGACGCAGCTTGAATTTCCTAAGCACCGGGCTGTGCTGAATGAATGGGAGGCAGCAAAAGGCAAACCGTATGTATCTGAAAAGCATGGCAGCTTAAAACAGTTACAAACCCTAGAGAGGGAAAGAAATGCTATTGAAGATGTGTGTATGTCTGACCCTGAAGAGCGTGTGCCAGTGAAACCCTGCAAAAGATTTCCAAGAGAGAAATCTTCACATAATAGAAGAGAACAGTGTTATGGTTTACAGCCAAATGTAAAAGGCAGGAAGTTTTAAAGTTTTAAGGATAAAGCTTACTCAGAGAAAGGTGTCTCTCCTTCCTGCTATTACAAGTTATATGACAGCTATTTGCCCTGCAGTGAAGAAGGCTGTTCAGAGAGCACTGATAGAGATACGGGACTAAGAAAGGTGCAAACTTTCTGTTCTAATGAAAATACTGTAAATGATAAAGCAAAGTGTGAGCCTATGATTACAGAGGCTGGTATTGAAAGCCCATGTGATGAAGCCATGGATAGTACGCTGTTGTTATCCGATATGGTTTCCTCCTTATGCTGAAACCAGGATAAGAGTGCCTCGTGAGTGCTGAGAAAGCTAAGAAGAGACAGCTAGCATATCGGATAAGCTTTATACTGTGATTTATGAGTTCTGTTGAAGCAAGATGCTATGTTTAAGTTTTCTTCAGTTTACCAGAAGTATGGTTGTATCCTGAGTTTTTTGTATTATAACCTTTTTGAAAATCCAACCCCGGGAGGGGAATAAAAATCCTTTTTGAAAAACCTGACCACTTGACTCACAACTACAACTTTCTATAAGAAAGGTCAGGCCCAGCAGTCTGGCTGTTAGCTTAGGCCACAGTCCAGCTCCTGCTGGTGACAACTGTGATCAGGTGATTGCAGCTCAGAAGTTGTGTTTTTGTTCCCATAACGGTGAAATAAATCTGTGACCAACTGTTTTTCCATGTTGAAGTGCTTGTCAATTATTCAATGGCTCAGGACAGGTGGGGGGTGAGGGCCCCTATATACAGGCTACCCCTGCCACTAATAACCCGAGTCAGTTCTCAAAGGAGAATCCAGTGGGTTATCTATATCTAAGAGAAATCTTTGCAATACAGCAACTATATATATATCTTTCTGTTGGCAGTCTATTATTTTATAAACCACTTTTATGCTTTGGCCCTAGCGGTATATCAAGCTCCTGAATAAAGATAAAGATAAAGCATTCAAGCACATTACCATCTGGAACCCTGCACTGATGATGTCCCCTCAAATGGTGATGAAACATCTGCAATCAAACTATCAAGCTAGGAGAAAAATCCCACATCATGTTTTCCATAAATTTAACTATTACTACAACACTCTGTATTACAACTAGAAAGTGTGGTATATATCATCTATTGACTCATGGCTAGAAGAGGTCTCAGAACCATTAGGCTGCCATCGTTTGCTTCAAACCATACGATGGACTAATGCCTAAAATCACATCAATGACCTCATTTTTAACCATTAGCCACCGGTGTTTTAAACTAGTGGGACCTACAGCCCCTTCATCCCACTATTCTGGGTGATTGAAGCGCGCTCTCTTATATGCCTTCTTAATCACTCCTGGGGGGTATCCTCTATCCATCAAGCTTACCTTCAGATCATTAGCATGCTGTTTAAACTGTTCCAAACTAGAACAAAGGCGTCGCAGCCGAATAAATTGTCCCACCGGTAGACTCCTAAGAAGGGGTCCCGGATGGTAACTATGGTAATGCAATAAAGTGTTTCTCTGTACAGGCTTCCTGTATAATGTGGACTGTAACATAGAGCCCTGTTTATATATCAAAAGATCTAAAAATTCTATAGACTCCAAACTATGTTTTGGTACAAATTGCAAATTCCTGTTCACTGTATTAATCCAGGTATAGAACTCCTGCAGTTGGACTTCAGTACCAGTTCATAAGTAGAAGATGTCATCTAGAAACAGAGTCCACTTTAGAATATAAAGAAACCAGCCTGATGTATAAATGAACTCACTTTCAAATTTTGCCATATATATAGAGTCGCTATTGATGGTGCCACCGTGGCCCCCATAGCGATCCTATAAATCTGTAAATAATAACGCCCATCAAAAAGAAAAAAATTATTCTTCAAAACTCTTCTCAAAATATATATAATAAACTCTTTTGGTAACCATTCAGACCGGACACACAGAGGGGATCTATGTCCGGGACAGAATCAGGCCCATTGGGACTGGGAGGGCCAAGTGCTAGCTCTGGGAGGATGGTTCATTTTTAGTTCTGCTGTTATTGGGGATTTCTCCATGTCAGTTATAGTAGAGCAGGTAAGCATGCTTTTTGGAGTTTAGATTTGAGAGTCTTACAGAGCAAGGAGCCTGCTTACTAAAGTGCGGTAAGTTTTCACACTTTCCACAAATTAGGTGCAAAAATTAGCATGCGGTAAATGCAAAGCCTGTGTGGTAAATGTTGTGGATATGGCCAACATCTGCCCTGCACACAGAGCAGATGCTTAACGCACAGTAAATGCATCAGCAGATAATGCTATATGCCAATTCATGTACTGCGGACTGCTGCACTAAAAAAACCAAACACGCCCAATTCCCTGATCAACATCTCAATGCCCCATGGGCACCCAAACTTACCCCACCAGCATCAGGGTCGGTCCACATTCACCCTCCCATCCCCTGATTCCTCATTCTGGCACTTACGCAGGGGTTTCACTGGTGAGTTAGTGGTGGGACAGTAATGATCTGTAGATGTTCCTTTCCTATAGCCATCCAGGTTCAAAATAGGGGATCAGCAGTAGTGGGTGCTGCTCTTGCTAATGCTTGTTGAGGGCAGAGGGTATGGGGGGGAGGGTGAGTCCTAATGCTGATGATGTGGATTCAGGTATTCATGGGAGAGTCAGGATATTGATTTGTGAGATCGGAATAGGATGCTGATAGGGATCTATTGGGTTTTCTTTCTATTTTAGCAAGTATGCTGATAACACTTCTGAAAAGGTGTTAAGTACATCGATACTATCAGCCATCTTAACAGTGTGCAGTAAAACACCATGTGCTTGCCGAATGTGCAATCCACTCCTATTCGCTGACCATAACCTGCCCAGTTCCATCTCCAAAATGTGCAAAGCAGGATGTCTACTGCACAAGCTGTCTTTAACATGTAGAAGCCATTACCACGGATCCATGCTAACTTCTTAAAGCTACTGCAAACATGCTGCTAAGTGTATTTTATTAATGTATATGCTCCTGAGAAGAAGTGTATTTTATGATATTTTTGTTGGTCTCTAATGTGGTCTGTTTCCATTCACCTCATAAAACTAGCCAAAATGTCTGTGTCAAATCATAGCAGGTCATTTTCAAGGTGCAATTCAGAGGTCAAGGCATTCCATAAAATTGGTGTCGCATATGAGACAGAATAGGAATTGAGTTTCTGCCTTGCAGAGGACCTTTACAGGAGGAATTTATAGCAATCCCTGGTCTACTGAGCACAGAATATGTGCTGGACAATTTGGGGGCAATTTTATAAAGCCTTTTCTGCAGGCAAACCTTACCCGACAGCCCTTCCGCACTATCTCTAACAAACGTGTTAAAAGAATTGGACCAAGAACAGATCCCTGCCATACACACTGGTAAAATCCTTCTTTTTCAGAGTGAGCTCCATTTACGTGTGCCTTTTATGTTCTCCCACTCAACCAATTTTTCATCCATTCACTTTAAGGTCCATCCCTAGGGTGCTCAATTTATTTATAAGTGGCTTGTGCAGAACAGTGTCAAAGGCTTTACTGAAATCAAAGTACACCACGTCTCGGGATCTTCCTCAGTCCAACGCTCTGGTTACCCAGTCAAAGAAATTAATTAGATTTGTCTAACAAAACCTGCTTCTAGTAAAACCATGCTGCCTCGGATCCTGCAAGCCACTGGACTTCAGCAACCTCATTATCTTCTGTTATGGCACACTCACTCGCCACAGAGGACAGAGTAACTGGTCTGTAGTTTCCAACCTCATCCTCACTTCTGCTTTTGTGTACAGGGAACACATGTGCCCTTCTCCAGTCCTCTGGAACCATGCCCGGCTCTAAAGAATCATTGAAAAAAAAGTCAGAGTGTGGAACTGCTAGACCTTTCCAAAGTTCCTTCAATACTCTTGGATGTATCCCATCTGGCTCCATCGCTTTGTCTACTTTTAGTTCAGCTAGCTCCTCACAAACACAGTCTTGCAAATCGTTCAAGATTCACCTCGCTTCTTTTCCTATTTGTGGGTGTTTTCTGAGGTCCTGGCTCCTATCTGTCTGTATCAGACTTGCATTAGGAAACCCTGCGCTGAACTTTAGCGTAGGGCTCCGATACTGGGTTTCTGCATCAGTGGGATTTTCAACACTCTGCAACTTCAGCAGTCTCTGCAGCACATCCCCATACGAGGAATTACTATAACCTACTCTAGATATTACCAGTTTCTTTTGGACTGTTACCGGGTCTGATAGCTCCAGGTAAAGTTGAAGCTATCTAATCAGCCTTCAACTATAAAATGCTATCGGTAAAGGTTGCCGTTATTTGAGCCTCTACGGAAAGTTCACAGACTAGCTAGATCCAAATCTCCAGCATATAATTTTAATTCTTGATCTGCCTCCACAACTTTTCACACCAAAAATAACTCTGATTTATTAATGTTCAGTTGTAATCTATTATCTATCAACCATTTAGACATGCTGCCAGAAAAATACCGACACTGGCATCATGCTTTCTGCATCATTACCTAAACATAAATAAATCTTTAATATAAGAGTGTCATTCTTACAAACCCATATCATTTATGAAAGATGATGTTAAGATATTAGCAAAAGCACTGCAACTTCAAGCGGATACCATCGCGACTGGTTAAGCCTGATCAGACGGGTTTGGTTAAAGGCAGCTCATCACTTTTGAATACTAGATGTTCATTTAATAAACTGTTCTTAACATGCAAAGTGCACATCTCTAGTCTTGCTATATTCCTCGATGCTGATAAGGCATTTAATTGAGCGTTGGTCCAATATATATGCTATGTTAAAGCAGTTTGCGGATTTTGGAAGGTTTCATTAAATTAAACTGTTTTTTTTTCTTTATCTAAACTCTAAATGCAGTTTTTGATTAATAGAAAAGGCTGTCCCAGTCATTCCTGGTACATCATCTATCTCCTTTGCTGTTTGATATCAAACCTTTTGTGCAAATGGGTGAGGGAAGCTCAAGACTTGAGGAGATTTAATTTCAGGGGGTCAGCACATAAAAGGTTTTTTATTTTATTTTATATTTATCATTTTACAAAAATGTCCAAGCATACAACATACTATTTAAAGGGGAAAAAACTGTTTAAAGGATAAATACCATTAAAAAAAGAAACGTGAACAAGTCACAACATTTCTGCCCCCCACCCCTAGCCCATAATATAAGGGAGATCACAAATGAAATAAAAAGAAATAATCTGATACATGTAGGAATTAGACAGATGTAACAACCAAGAATAACAATCATACAGTGGGGGGTTTCTACGCATCAGTAGACCTGTGGGCACTCAGAAAAGCCAGCAGGTGGGATGGCTCAAAGAAAATATAGGAAATTGATTGAAGCTTAACCGTGTATTTGCACGGAAATTTAAGAAAAACTTGATCTCCTAACTGCTGGATACCGGCCAGAGTAGGAGAAACTTCCTCTTTCTCCATTGGGTTTCCCATGAAAGATCTGGAAACACTCATACAGCTAAACTCCTAAATAAGACATTTTATTTGTGAAAGAACAGCCTAAGAAACCAGTCTCTATCAGAAGATAATGCAAAGGTGACTAAACGAGTGGAAGGAATATAAGCTTCAGACCCTGAAGTTTCTACAAGAGCTGACAAATCTACTGAGTCTGCCTGCTGTACACCCAGTATTGCTTCACTACTTGAAGATTTCTGACTGGTAGGCATAAAATTATTTTAGATACCGTGGGATGGGATTCTACCGGAACCCCCAGCACCTCAAGTAAATATGATTTAAACATTTCTTTAAAACTGATAACAGAGGACTTAGGAAATCTGTAAGTCTTGAATTCTGATAGCGAGAGAAATTTTCAAGTGCTTCAATCCTTGCCTTCATGGCGACAACGTCCTTTCGAAAAGAATCTGCATAATCTTTCACCTGAGCAACCTTTGATTGCAACTCCGAGGTACCATTTTGCAAAAATAAAAGTTCCTCCGTATGCTATTGGAGTAAAGCAGTGTTAACCTGAGATTGCGCAGCTATAGAATGTAATTGGAGGACTAAAGTTTCCCCAAGTTGTGCTATAGCTGACCAAATGATCTCTAATGTAAAAGCTTCTGGGCAAACTAGGGAAAAGGTAGCTGAAGCTGCCACCATTCTGGCTCCTAATTCTGAGGCACACAGCGCCATCTGTGAGGTAGTCAACACAGCCGAGTCATCAGCAGAGTCTCTGATAGAACACTGAGGAAGGCAATTGCTGGCACACTGATCCGGAAGGGCTACTCTCCCCTCTCCACTGCAATCATCTATACTGCGATTGCCGGTTCACCACCTTGGGAAACAACCAGCTTTGTCTGGCTCACAGGGCAATTTTGCTTTAGCAAAGCAGCCTTCAGTGGATGCCACTGCTCCGGTGATAAGGTATCTGGCCCCGAACTACTCTTCGAGCATCCCAGCTCCGACAAAGTGCTAATGGGGCTCTGAATCACTGGCTCGCCTGGCTGTCACTGTGTCTGCATCAGGAAAGATCGAACAGTCCTGAAGAAAGCAATGAAGAGGATGCCACTGGGTAGTGCTGAGCCGGTCAACATTAATATTCAATGGCATTATCCAGATGATCTGATAAGTAAGTGCATTTGAGTACTGGACCCCTAAGAACAAGAACTATCCATGCACACAACAGCCACTACTACCTGAGTGCCTGCCTGCCAGACAGCAGAGAAAAAGGAAGAGAAACTGATCACTCTCTGAACCACTATATCACTGTTGTTATTCTTAAGTGCCATCAAGTCGGTATCGACTCATGACAACCCTCTAGATAGTTGTCCTAAATTGTGTTCGGTCTTCAGTCAGGCGGCTCATTGTTGAAAGACTGGCACCTGTAGCTGCTGTTATTGTATCAATCCATCTCATTGCTGGCCTTCCTCTTTTGCATTGACCTTCTACCTTCTACATCACTGAACGCCTAGAAAACTGTAGGGCTCTGTATCCTGTTCCTAGCACGATCTGTGCAGGCAAGCTCCCAAAGGAGTGCTCTCACAACTGGACCATACCAAAATATGTGGCTTGTCTAAAGGAGACACATTAGATTAGTGGGACTTTAAGAGATCCCCTATACTTTTACTTTTTAAATTGGAATGCCACAATTATTTTTGGAAATGTTTCAACATGAACCTGTGTCCCTCTGAACTATTATCTTTTTATTTCTGGGGAAAAGTACTTTGTGAAAGCTCCCATATTTCTGGTTCTGTGTGATATAATTTTATACATGGCATCTATGCAAGAAGTCCAATAAGGCACTGATTTTAAGCCTGCTTTATGAAAGCAGCATATTCGCCTATATGTCTTTATAAAATAGGTTCCCAGAACCAGTCCCCATAGTGTGAAAACTTGCACATATTCTGAGAAGGGTGCAAATATATTTGTGTACTCTTTGCATGCATCTGTGTATTTTATAAAATATGCACATACAGTTGTGACATTATTGGCACCCTTGCAGTTCAACCCCCTAAATGCCCAATACCTCCTAAAAAAAAAGGTGGCCAGTGAAATGGCTTTGGACTAAAGTTGATTTTGTACTCCCTGTCCACTATGTTGAGTACCCACCGATCGGTAGTTATGGAATCCCATGCCTCTCTGAAGTGCTGAATTTTGCCTGCTACCAATAGGTAGTCAAAAACTAAGAGTAGGTTTGGGAGCAGGAGTATGGTTGGAGGATTGTTTCCTGTCCCATTGCATGGAGCGCTGAGGGTAAGCTGATGTAGTAGGGCATTGTGATGGCTGTCTGGTAAAAGGTTGATATTTTCAGCGAAGGTAAAATTGCTGAAAATATTGATAATGGTAAGCTCGCCAATAGTGAGGACGTTGAGAACGTCTGGGTTGTGATGTCAGTTCTACTGATTGGGCAGCCAATTCCCTAACTGTGGACAAACAATCTTTAACCTCTGAGACTGCTTCTTGTAATTTAGATCCAAAAAAGGCTATCTCCTTGGCATGGGGTATCCGCAAGATGATCATAAAGGTCCGCACGGAGTCCAGATACCCAAAGCCAAGCTGTGCATTTGACTGAAATAGCTGTGGCGGTGGAGCAGGCCATTGAATCAAAGGCATCATAGATGGCAATATTTTCAGCAATTTTACCCTTGCAGATGATATGGTATAGGGACTCAAGCAAATTGGTGAGAAGTTGAAACAAATTTGATTGAGTTCTTTGGATGACCAGAGAACTAGATTAAGGGCATGTGATGGAGGTGATATACCTAGATTTCAGCAAAGCCTTTGATACTGTTCCTCTTAGGAGGCTTATCAATAGGCTGAGAAGCTTGGGGATAGGTCCCAAGGTGGTGAACTGGATCGGAAATTGCTTGACTGACAGATGACAGAAGGTGGTGGTAAATGGAACTCACTCAAAAGAAAGAAAGGTGCATAGTGGCGTGCCTCAGGGATCGATCCTGGGACAGATACTGTTCAATGCATTTGTGAGTAACATTGCAGAAGGACTGAATAGAAATGTCTGCCTTATTGCAAGTGACATGAAAATTTGCAACAGAGTGGACACTTCTGAGGGAGTGGACAACATGAGGAAAGATCTAAAAACACTGGAAGAATGGTCTAAAGCTTGTGTAGGGAGTCAGACCCAAGCCGGGACAGTGCTCCTGTAACTAGGCCTGTGAAGAAGGCCTGGATACAGGCCACGGGCTTGCTTGGGACCCTTGACCACTGTTAGGCCAAAAGAAGAATCAGGGGAAGAATGAGCTGCTGACATAACATGAGAAAATTCTGGGAGTGGTACGGAATGTTGCTGATTTAGTGTACATTTGCTAAGGAAACCAGATAACGCAAATGAAACAAAAAAAAGGAAACATAAGGGGGAATCAGGGAGTAAGATTTAATTAGGCATTGGCCTTGGGAAAGTGAGATGGTGTGTCCATGCTAACTTGAACCTTGGGAAATGTAAAAATGTGCCAATATTGTCTAGAAAAAAAGTATCACTGAAAACCAGCTGCATGAAAAGAAATAATCTTTGTATTAACGCCAGTCTTTCAGAAAAAACTTTATAAAAAACCAACCAGGACAAAGGAGAAAGTGGGGAGTTTATTCAGCCCTGCCATGGAGTGACAGTGTGCTGAATAACCCCATTAACCTTTCTCTTCTGTCTATTCCCTATATAGTAGCTATCTTGCACCTGTATGTAACCGTATTAGAGAATTTGTGTGTGAAGAATTTATGCTGAGAAAAGGATATCTTGTAATAAAGATTTCGTGAGTATTACTGAGAAATTGGTTTCTGTGTACTTCCTCCGTGTAAGGTGAGATAGTGGCTTTTGAAGCCCAGTAGGCCCCTTACACTTGGCAGTTACGATTTAATGTGGAGAAGTGCAGAAATCCCAAGGTAATGTATGCAGTAGGGGGAGAGAGATCGGTGTGCATGGACCAGGAGAGGAACCTCTGAGTGCTAGTGTCTGTGGATCTCAAGGTGGCAAAGCAATGCGAAAGAGCAGTAGCAAAAGCCAGAAGATGCTGGGCTGCATACAGAGAGGAATAACCAGCAGAAAGGAGGAAGTATTAATGCTCCTGTACAAATCACTGTTGAGGCCTCACTTGGAGTATTGTGTTCAGTTTTGGAGACCATACCTCACAAAGGACATAAAAAGACCTGAAACGGTTCAGAGGAAGGCAACCAAAATGATTCAGAGCCTGCGCCAGAAAATGTATGAAAAGAGACTTGAAAACCTAAATATGTATACCTTAGAGGAGAGAAGGGACAGGGCAGATATGAAACAGACTTTTAAATACTTAAAGGGTATCAATGAACAAATACATCTTTTTCAAAGAAAGGGAAGCTGTAAGACTAGAGGGTATATGATAAAGCTGCAAGGCGGTAAACTTAAATCCTTTTTCACTGAATGGAATGCCCTCCTGATGGAGGTGGTGGGGCAAATACAGTGTCAGAATTCAAAATGGCATGGGACAGACACAGGGGATCCTTTTATAGCAAGAAGATGAAATCCAGGCAAACAAATATCTTAATAGTGGGGAGCTGACTTGCACGGATAAGCAGGTACAACCCTATCTTTATCTTTATTGTCATTTGATATGCCATCCTAAGCAGCAAGGCATCAGAGTGGTTTACAAAAATCTAAATTAAAAATAAGGAAAAGGAAAAGAACGCCAATCATATATAGGACAGGACAGAAAAGAAAGAGAATAGAGAAGAGAGCAATGGGTGGATGGGAAGGAAATGAGAATTTTAGACTAAGAAGGGAGCAAGCTAAGGGGGAGACTGTTCAGGGGAATGGGAGGGAAGGTCATAAGCCAAATTAAACAGGTGGGTTTTGAGCTGAGATTTGAACTGGAGAAAAGAGGTCTCTGCATGTAGTGAGGCAGGTAGGGACTTCCATAAGGCAGGAGCAAGGAAAAAGAAAGCGGAATGACGTGTTTTCTCCAAATGCGCACGGGAAACTGAGGGGAGGGCTAAGCAGTGAGTGTGGAGGGATCTGAGGAGACGGTGGGGGGAGTGAAAATGAAGAAGGTCAGCCAAATATTGTGGTATGCCTGTGTGGATTGCCTGGTGAGCAGATATGAGAATTTTGTAATTTATGCAGAATTTTATGGGAAGCCAGTGAAGTCGGATCATGGTGGGAGAGATGTGTTCACGGTGCGAAGTGTAAGTGATAATCCAGGCTGCTGTATTTTGGAGAAGTTGCAATCAACGATGTTGGTAGTTGGGAAGACCGGCAAGTGCACTGTTGCAATAATCTATTCTAGAAATTACTAGTGATAGAAGGAGGGTAGTAAGGGAGTACTGGTCGAGCGAAGAATGAAGAGCACGGGTCCGATGGAGAAAGAAGAAAGACCATTGGACAAGGGAGGAAATGTGGCCGTGAAATGACAGAGAGGAATCTAGAATGACCCCAAGATAGCAGAGGGAGTGAACAAGAGGGACTGGGGAGTTGGACAGAGAAGGGGCTATTGTGGGTCGTGGGATATTAAAGGTGAGCCATATTGCGGAACATTTGGAGGGATTGAGAGAGAGACAATTGGAATGAAGCCAGTCAGAGACAGAAGATAAACAAGCATTTAAGGAGGTTATATCTGGGGAGCAAGCATTTGTGTGAAAGAGAAAGAGGATATCGTTTGCATAAAAATAGGCAGAGATACCAAGTTGCTGGGTTAGTAGTGCAGGGGGGGGCTAAGAAAATGTTGAAGAGGATAGGGGCCAGAACTGAGCTCTGGGGGATGCCACAGGTTAGTGGGATGTGGGGGGGGGGGGGGAGGGACAAGGCAGAACCACAAAGCACTAAGAAGAAATGTGAGGATAGGAAAGTCCACAATCAGAGAGACGAGAAAGTAGAAGCGGGTGATGTTTATGTTTATGTTTATTGGATTTGATATACCGCTGAGGAAAATACATCACAGCGGTTTACATAGTACAATTAGAGTAAGTTTTGAAAAGAAAGGAAGTTACACTATGGGACAGGAAAGCAAGAGAGCAGAGTCATACAACAGCACAGAGACGGGGAGAGGAGGGGAGGAACAGAGAGGAGTAGGGTCACACAGAAGGATCTGGTAGGTCGAAGGCACGGGCAAAGAGGTGAGTCTTGAGGTTTTTCTTAAAAGTAGGGTGTTCGGACTCAAGTCGGATGGAGGAAGGCAAGGAATTCCACAGAGCGGGGGCCAGGAAGAAGAACGCAGATGAGCGGGTGGACTGAAGACGAGCAGAGGAGGGTGAGGGAAGATAGAGGCGGTTAAGGTGGAAGGATCGGAGAGAGCGGGTGGGGGCATGCAGGTGTACAAGATTGGACAAATACTGGGGTGTATGAGTGTGAAGGACCCGGTGGAGGAGTACCAAAATTTTATAGTGGATACGGAATTTGATAGGTAACCAGTGCAGATGGATAAGAAGAGGTGTGACGTGATCACGGATGGAGGAATGAGAGATAAGTTGGGCCGCTGTATTTTGTATAAGTTGGAGACGACGGAGGTGGACATTAGGGAGACCGGCTAGAACTGAATTGCAAAAGTCAAGACGGGACATAACGAGTGAGAGGAAGAGAGTGGTGAGGGCTGACGTGGAGAGAAAAGGCCTGATGGCCCGGATTTGGCGGAGATGAAAGAAAGAAAGCTGTGAGATATGTGCAACGTGGTCGCGGAAAGTCAAAGCAGGATCAAAGAGGACGCCAAGGTAGCGAAGGGAAGAGACTATGGGAACTGGTGAACCAGAGAAAGAGGGGGAGAGTGTGGGCGGGGAGGCATCACGGGTGAACCACATGGCAAGGGTTTTGGTAAGGTTGAGGTGTAAACAGTGAGTAGTGAGCCAGTCGGCGACAGCAGCAAGACAAGTGTTTAGAGGAGAGAGGTCAGGTGGAAGGGGGGAGGTGTGATAGAGAAGGAGTAGATCATCGGCGTAATAGAAGGCGGATATCCCGTGTTGTTGGACTAGGAGGGCCAGAGGTGTGAGGAAGATGTTGAAAAGAAGAGGTGCTAGGACCGAGCCTTGGGGGACCCCACAGAGAAGAGGAGGAGGAGGCATGGGAAGAGCGGACAGAGAAGGACCGGGAGTGAAGAAAGGAGTGAAACCAGTGAAGGACTGTGCTGCAAAGACCAGCTTCACGGAGGCGGACTAGGAGAAGGGAGTGATCGACGAGATCGAAAGCGGCTGAAGAGGTCACCCCGATCGTGAGCAGTGTGGATTTCATTCAGAAAGCCCAAGAGAACGGTTTCAACACTGTGACCAGATCGGAAGCCAGATTGACGGGGGTGAAGAAAGTGAGTAGAGTCAAGATAGGAGGACAACTGGGAAAAAACATCTTTCTCGAGGATTTTCGACAGAAAAGGAAGATTAAAAACGTGGCGATAATGTGCAGGGGACTAACGAGTCAAGTGAGGGCTTTTTCAAGATAGGGCGAACCAGGGCGTGCTTCCATGGCTGGGGAAAAATACCAGAGGAAAGGCTAGTGTTGATCAATGTGAGAGCTGGAGGGAGGAGGGCCAAGGAGGGAATGAGTAGCCAGGAAGATGGAATGGGATCAAGAGCACAAGAGGTTTCCTTAGAGGAAGATACAATTGCAAGGAGCTCAGAGGAGGTGAGTGGATGGAAAGAATGCCAAGCATGAGACAGTTGGGAAAGAGCGGGAGGAGAGCAGGGAGGGGGACTGGGAATAGGAGGAGGGCAATGGGGGAGAGATTGCCGAAGATCAGTTACTTTGGTGCTAAAGTAGGATGCTAATTGAGAAGAGGAAGGCGAAGGAGTAGGGGGGGAAGGGGAAGTATGATACTGGAGGGAAGTGAGGGAGCGAAGGACAGAATAGAGATGACGTGTTTGGTTTGGTGCAGAGGAGATTGCGGCGGAATAGTACACCTGTTTGGCTTTGTGTACTTGGGTTCTATAATAGGAGTGCACAGAGAGGAAGTGGGAAAGAGTAAGTGAGGAAGGGACCTTGCGCCATCGGCGCTCAGCACGGCGGAGCTGAGATCGAAGAAGCAGGAGACCAGGGTGAAACCAGGGCTGGGAGGGATGGGAGGCAGACGACCGGGGGCGAAGAGGTGCAATAAGATCCAGGGTGGATGAGAGGGAAGAGGACCAGGTGGAAGCCTGAGAGGAGGGGGAGAGAAGGAGGAAATCGGTAGGGAGCAGATCAGATGCGGGAGGGAAATGTTGAGGAGTCTCTGAGGAGATATGGCGGGTATAAGAAACCGTAGTGGAGAGAAGGAGAGAGGAGCGGGGGGAGGGGGAACTGGTGGATGGGATGGGGGAGGAGAGAAGGCACTGAAATGTAATACAGAGGTGATCGGTCCAAGGAAGGTGAAAAGCGTGGAAGGACTGTAAAAGATAGAAAGAAGTGGAAGGAGAAAGAAGGAGGTCAAGAGTATAACCAGCAGAGTGGGTCGGGAAGGAGATATGCTGGAGAAGGGACAAGTCGTGTAGGAAGGTAGTGAAGGAATGGTCCCTGGCAGAGACAGGGGGATCGAGGTGCAAGTTGAAATCACCAGCGATAAGCAGTTGAGGGTAGGCCAGGGATAGATCGGTGATAGAGGAGAGAAGTAGATCCCATAGATCAGGACGCAAAGCTGGAGGAGCATAGAGAAAAAGCAGGTTCAAAGGGGGGGGGGTACAGTGAAGTTTTAGGAACAGAGCTTCTGGGTAGCACAATAAGGGAGAGGTGATGGACTTGAAGGAGGTAGTAGAGCGGAGAAGGGCCACCACGCCACCACCTGAGCGGCCAATACGGGGGATAGAAACACCATTAAAATAAGGTGGCAGACAGCGAGCCCGGAGACCGTCTTCACCTTCTTTCAGCCAGGTTTCAGTTAATAGTAGGACATCGAGGGAGTTGTGAGAGGCAAGGTCAGAAATAAGAAGTGTTTTGGAGCGAAAAGAGCGGCAGTTGAGGAGGCCGAAACGGAGGGAAACGGGGGATGAGGAAGAGGAGGAGGGAGGAGGTTGAGAGCTGGCAGATGATGAATTGGGCAGGCAAGGGAGAAGATTTACAAGGGAGCGGAAAGAAGAGCCATGACAGTGGCACTGTTGGGAGAGGGGGACAGGGCGGTTCCCCCAGAAAACCGGAATTGGAGGCATAGAGGGGGGAGGATCACAAACAACAGCTAGTGTAAAGAGGATGTCAGAAGGGAGCAGAAAACTTACAGAAGTAGAAGCGAGCTGAGCGAGGGGGGAAATCCACAAGGATTGGAGGGGGCCGACAAGGGCCGAAGTTGAGAGCAGACAGATCAGTAAAAGGACAGGGAGGAGCGCCCTGCAGGAGCCGTCCCAAGGAGCGCACGGGTTAAATAGCAGGGGCTACCTCTGGGAGAATGACTGCGTGCCCGCGGCCGCGTCACTTCCGGAGAAGGCGGGAACAGCACTTGGAGCAGTGGGAGAGCAACCAGGTAGAGTCTGTGAAAATACAAGGGGAGCACACAGGATACTTCAGCAAACATCAAGTATACAATACAGCAAAGAAAATAGCAGGAGATCTAAGCGCCACCGGCGCATGGGTTAAATAGCAGGGGCTACCTCTGGGAGCGCGACCGCGTGCCCGCGGCCGCGTCACTTCCAGAGAAGGCGGGAACAGCACTTGGAGCAGTGGGAGAGCAACCAGGTAGAGTCTCTGGGAGTGCGACCACGTGCCCACGGCCGCGTCACTTCCGGAGAAGGCGGGAACAGCACTTGGAGCAGTGGGAGAGCAACCAGGTAGAGTCTCTGGGAGTGCGACCGCGTGCCCGCGGCTGCGTCACTTCCGGAGAAGGCGGGAACAGCACTTGGAGCAGCGGGAGAGCAACCAGGTAGAGTCTTCTGCAGAAGCTGAGAACCTGAGTACTTAGCTGCGATGGATTTGATCTCGCCACCAAACGCTGAGGCCCAGAGCTTTACACTGGTCCCAATCTTTCCGGGGCCACTCAGCGGTTCATCTTCGTGCGTCTGCCGGGGGCTGAATAACAGGTGATATGATCTAAGCCCGGGCAGCGTGGCCAGGTTGTTACAGGGTCCTGTTTGTGGTGCTACCAAATCAAAGGCTGTGGAGAGATCCAAGGAAATTGCAAGAGAGATGTAGCCTTGTTCATGAGCAGTATGTGTTTTGCTAAGCAGGGAAAGAAAGATAGTGTCTGTGCTATGGCCAGTGCGGAAACCAGATTGGTGTGGGATGCAAGAAGTGAATGGAATCCAAGTGTGAAGAGAGTTGAGAGAAGATTAGTTTCTCAAGGACCTTGGAAAGGGAGAGAAGATTAGAAACTGGATGCCAGTTAACCAGTGTCTGGAGCAGGTGAAGGCTTTTTAAGGATGGGATGGACAAGGGCGTGCTTCCATAGAGGGAAAGATACCCGAAGCAAGACTGGATTTAAAGATGGAAAGTACAAAAGGAAGGAAGGCAAAGGAAGGTTCTGTGATCCAAGGGGAAGGGATAGGGTCAGAGGGGCATGTAGTCTTACAGGATGAATTGATAACCTTGAGTAGGGTGGTGGCAGTGACGGGCTGGAAGGAAGACCAAAGACGAGGGAAGGTAGGGGTGGGTAGGGAGGGGGAGGATGGTGGTGAAGGCACCAAGCCAATGGTGGGGAGGGAAGATGAAATTTCTGTTGCAGGGGGATGGAGAGGGGGAAACTTGAAACAGTGTACAGCAATCTTCTCAGAGAAGTAGCAGGCAAGACGAGAGGGATCTGGCAGAGGGTGGTGGGCTGAGGGTGCTGAGCTGTCGGTGACCTCTGAAAGAAAGTGAAAAATTGAAAAACGTTGCCTGGAGGAATTTGAGGAAGATGAAATAATGGTGGTGTAATAGGTCTTTTTAGCTGACGAGATTTGGGCTTTGTAGTGGCGACGGGAAAGACGGAAGCGAAGAAGGCTAGAGGGGGTAGGTTGACGCCACCAGAGACGCTCAGCTCTATGAAGCTGAGCTCGGAGAAGGGAGAGATCATGTGTGAACAAGGGATGCTGACGAAGGGTAGGGCGTATAGTGCATGATTCAAGGGGGGCTAGCCTATCAAGGTGAGCGGAGAGAGTGGAATGCCAGGACTGAATCTGGACATCGGTAGATGAAGAGCCAAAATCAGAAGGAAAGATGGAGTCTCCAGAGGGGAAGTGAAGAAGGGTGTTAGGAGTGATGAGCCGCTTCAAGTGTGTGGATGCAGAGATAGACTGAGGGGGAAGAGGGGTGGGAGGGACAAGGAGAAGAACACACAGAGGTGGTCCGTCCAGGGGGGGACAAAGTCGTGATCATAGAGGGGACTACAGACGACAAAGGAGCAGTAAGAAGCAGGTCGAGAGTGTGACTGGCTGCATGCGTGGGAAGAGAGACGTGCTGATGAAGGGAAAGATCAGAGAGAAATGAAATGAAGGATTTGTCTCTGGGTCGGGAGGGAGAGTCGACGTGGATGTTCAGGTCGTTCAGAATTGTAAGGCGTGAATAAGTGGAGGAGACTTCAGACAGGGTAAGGAAGAGGGAGTCCCAGAGGTCAGAATGAATCAAGGGGGGAACATATAGGAGGAAATAATGGCTGGGCGGGAAAAACCTGAGATAAAGAAGTGCCTCAGGCTAATGGAGAGCTGGGAAGGATATTTCCTGAAAAGATAAGGAAGAATGGTAAAGGAGAGCTAACCCTCCGCCTGAGTGGCCGGAGCGAGGTAGAGAGCGAACAGAGAAGCCAAGGGGAAGACATTAATTGAGGATAGGCTCCTCGCTAGGACATAGTAACATTTAACCTCATGTTACTTTGATACTGTGACTCTTAATGTGTAAATAGTTTCTCCTATTTCTCCAAGTTTGCTGGCCTGTTAATTGTAAACCCTCCCTTGTTATCCAAGTTTGCTGTCCTGTTAAATGTGAACTCCCCCTTGTTATCCAAGTTTTGCTGTCCGGTTAATTGTAAACTCAGACACATGTTATCCCGTCTGATTTTTTGTTCCATGTAAACCGCGCTGATGCCGAATAGTGCGGTATATAAGAAATTGTAAATAAATAAATAGCCAAGTCTCCATGAGGAAGATGCTGTCGAGAGAAATCTGTAATATAAGGTCTTGAACAAGCTCTGGTTTAGAACACAGGGAGCGGCAGTTGAGCAAAGCAAGGGCCATGCTAAAAAAAGTAGAGGTGTGGTCCATGGGGGGTGGGTCCAGGGCTGTAGGGCAGGGTGAGCAGGTAATGAAGTTAGATAACACCTGAGAGGGGCCCGATTTATCAGTAGGTGTGGGAATAAGCCACCGTGTCCAGTGAACAGGGATAGGAGGCATGGTCCGTGGGGCTGAGAGTGGAGAGTCAGAGGAGAACTCCTCAACTTCAGGAGGAAGGGGACAAAGGAAAAGGCTGAGAATTAAGAGGAGGGAAACAAGGAACAGAGAGGGTCGAGATAGCTGAGGGGAAGCAGGGGGTATACTGCGGGTATACTGTGGTCGTGCTGAACCTCTGTGCCAGACCCACCCGAGGTCCCCGCCTAAGGGCCACACCAAAGGGCCCTCTGGCGAGGCCCTCAGGCGTGCCCAGCACGCTTATGCTTTAAACAATGCAAGTGAAGTTCCTTGGCTCTGACTGGCCTCAGCATCAGGGGAGTGGGAGGAAGCTGGGATTCCCTTTCTCAACTGCAGATGCTGATCGGTGCTCTGCTCTATACAGGCATTGGGGGAGGGGGGGTGATCTGCATGGAGCTGCAGTTACAACCACTCTAGCCACCTTAATGGGCAGACTAGATTGACCATACTGATACTGGTCTTTATCTGCCGTCATATATTATAATATACAAAAAACTCACTCCATATAATTCCACAAAATTTGCTTCTCAAAAACTGCTTCAATGTTCATTTTCTTCAACAAACAAATCCGACACGGAGAGTCTCAGTAACCACGGGCTCAATACAAAGACTGTAAGATAACATGTATCAAACACCAGCCCTCTTAACATCAATGACACTCCGTGTAAGCCTGGGCTGGCCACCATACACCTGCAATGGCAAATTACTTAACTTTCAAAAGAATGTCGTTTCTCAAAACAGGTGACCACCCCATTCCCCGACACTTCAAATCAGCGCTCACAATGACCCTCGCTTCATCAGGGGAAACACCAACTGTCAAACAAAACAAACATTGAATAATTAAAAACTCTCCTAACCGAAGCATAACCCAACAACCACATGTCTACCCCCAAACTCACTTACAACACCGATTTGCACAGCCGACGGCAAACATGGGACCACAATGTCTCCAACTCGTCTTAAACAAAACTGATCCAAAAAGACGCCGCGCATGCGCCCTGCTCATACCGAACCTGCCTTAAATATCATACTAACTTCTTGTCAAACAAACACTCCACCCCCGACTATATATACACACACACCCCAATCCAACTGGAGATTCAAGCCCTCAGGCACCACAGTACACACCCGGAAGATCCATCGTTGTTCACAAAACAACGACGACTGTTCTCTAGATTTATCCTCCCTCCTGGTCAGAACCTGATCCATACAAAAACACCACAGATCATCAAAGCAATCGGTGTTGTGAGTGAGTATGGGAATAGACATGTGGTTGTTGGGTTATGCTTAGGTTAGAAGAGTTTTTAATTATTCAATGTTTGTTTTGTTTGACAGTTGGTGTTTCAACTGATGAAGTGAGGGTCATCGCAAAACACTTTGTGAGCTCTGATTTGAAGCGTCGGGGAATGGGGTGGTCACCTGTTTTGAGAAATGACATTCTTTTGAAAGTTAAGTAATTCGCCATTGCAGGTGTATGGTAGTCAGCCCAGGCTTACACGGAGGGTCATTGATGTTAAGAGGGCTGGTGTTTGATACATGTTATCTTACAGTCTTTGTATTGAGCCCGTGGTTACTGAGACTCTCCATGTAGGATTTGTTTGTTTGAAGAAAATGAACATTGAAGCAGTTTTTCAGAAGCAAATTTTGTGGAATTATATGGAGTGAGTTTTTTTGTATATGTGAATACTGCACTCTGATAAACAACCGATTATTGTTTTGAACTACGTCATATATTATATGCACACACATTTGACACAGAAAAGAATCAAATAAAACAAGACCAGTTAAAAAAGGAAATAGTATAAAAACTGGGACATTGCCCAGACATGATTACTGGCACCCTTATAAACAATTCAAATAAGTTTGGACAGAAGAACTATATTCCCACTGGAGTAAAATTAGATGCACTTATGATCAACTGTCAGTACTCACATGATTTGAATCAACCAATTAATGATGGCTCTAATGTTTAAAATGGCCTCATTTATTCCCTGTTCCATTTTCACAATGGTGAAAACAAGAGAGCTGCCCAAGACTATCAGAAAAGCCATTATCACCGAACATCAAACTTCAAAGGGGTACAAGGCCATCTCCAAAGACCTTGAGATTCCTGTGTCTACAGACATACCTGATCTTTGCCCAAACCCAACTTGAGAAACCACAATCCTTCTAGGAAAATGTTCCGTGGAGAGATGAAACCAAACTTGATCTCTTTGGCAATGCAGACGAGTGATACATTTACAGGCAAAGAAAAGAAGCTTCTATAGAAAAAAAAAACCTTCCTACAGTTAAATATGGTGGAGGTTCCATAATGTTGTGGAGCTGTTTTGCTACCGCATGAACTGAAGGCCTGGAACGTATTAAAGGAATCATGAAATCAGAGGATTACCAAGGTATTTTGGAGTGACATTTACACAACATACCTAAAATGCAAGGGTGGCAATAATGTTGACCACAACTGTACATTGCAACTCTGCTTCTGCTCCTATACTGTGCCCCAGCAATGTCTATGCACAGATTGCATAAAATACACACACTTTTTCTATACAATCACTTCACAGTCGTGTATATTGGCATGCAATTTTATAAAAGCACTGGCTTGGGAACCCAGAGACTAGGCTTTGATTCCCACTAGCACTCCTTGTGGCCTTGGGCAAGTCACTTAACCCTCCATTGCCTCAGAAAAATCCAGGTTATCAATATTCCTGTTTAATGTACATTACCAAGTTTATTACAATCTAGACCGCTTTGATTGAAATGATAAAGCGGTATATAAAACCTGTTAAATAAATAAATAAATAAAGGCCCTTTACTGCAAGAACGATAGGATTTACCTGTGGAAAAAGCTTTATAAAATTATCCTCTTTAAAGTTAACGGAGCATCATCAATGGGCAAAGAGGACACAGCATATTCACAAACTGCCAGCATTCTACAAAGTGTTTTGGGCATCAACAGTTACAGAAAGTGAATGTAAAAATAAATACACTGACTGGTAGACAGCAAAACCCATGCAATTGCACAAACTGCAGAAGAGTAACCTATAAAGACAGGGACAAAAACACTTACACGTATCTAACATGAATCCCAAGATGTAGTGAATGAGAGGTTTAATCATCTGTTTCCTATTAAGAAAACATTTGTGGTTACTCCCAAGATGAAGTTAATTAAGAAATAATCAGTGGAAATTGCATTATAAGTTCAGAAACACAAACCTTCTCTATTTCTGCATATTTGCTATACAACCTAAATGACATTCTGCATGGTGAATGTTACTTGGAAAGTTTTGAGCAAGGCTATTATCAGAAAGGTTAGCATGTGTAGCTCTCACAGTGGATTAGACAGAATCATCCAGATTTTTCTTATTCTGATGTAATGGCATGCCATAGAGAAACAAAGAAATAAAACAGCAGACAAGGACCATACAGCCTATCCAGTTTGCCCATCCATTCCAACTACTGAGCTCTACGATCCTTTCCTCTCCCTTAGAGAACGTCTGTGCTTGTCACATGCTTTCTCGAATTCAGATACAGTTCTCAGCTCTACTACCTCCACTGGGAGACTATTCCATGCATCCACACAGATTACTCTTTGTGTGTTTTCCATTTTGCTTTCATCCTATGCCTCCTCGTAGCAGAGCTTCAATTCATTTATACTATGGAAATATTTACATGTCCCTATCATGTCTCCCCCTCCTGCCTTTCTTCCAAAGTGTATATATTGGATTCTTTAAGTCTGTCCCCATATCCTTTATGACAAAGGCCACTGACAGTCAATAGAATTGCACACAATACTCCAAATGATGACTCATTAGAGATTTATACAAAAGCATTATCACCTCCTATTTACATATCAGCCTTCCAAAGGAGGGGCAGAGGAGGGTATCATGGGTATAGAATATATTAGATTGTTATTTATTATATTCCCATTTATATTGCAGTCAACACTGACAATTGAATAGACAACACTAATTAAAAGGCAAACCACCACCCACCTCCCCCAGTTCTCCCTTCTCAAAAAAAGACAGACACTTTCAGGGTAGGAAAGAAGAAACATTTTAAGGGGAGTTTGGAATCATGGAGCCCTGAGTGTGAGGTCTGTGTGACAGAAGTGCAGGTGAAAATCCCAGGGCTGCTCAGAAAAGCAGGGCATAAGTTATAAGAAAAGGCAGCAACAGAACGGAGGAAAAGAGGAATGAGAAAGTGCGAAAAAAAATCCCTGATCGCCAACAGAGGTCTTATGCCAGGGATGGTAAACCTCAGAGAACCTAGGCATTAAACTGTGCTAAAGCTCCTTCCATGGGGAAAGGTAATCATTGTATGTGAGGCAACATAGCTGGCAGAAGCAGACAGGAGATTTGCTTTAAAACTGTTTGAAATTCTTTAATGGGAGAGGGCAAGGCCTGTTTCTGAATTAACACGAGCAGAAGCAGATGGGACCTTTGTCTTAAGAATATGTGTGAAACTGCTTTGGGGTAGGCTAGGGAATCATGGTTGATGAAGAGCGGGACTGAAAAACTGCTTTTAAAGTAGCTCTGAAAAAGAAAAGAGAACAATTTCACAAAAAAAGTATGAGTAAAGAACCAGTATTCCTCAATGATATAGTATTTAACAGAAACAGACTAAATCAGAGAAATGTAAGCTAACATAGTAACATAGTATATGATGGGGAATAAAGACCAGTATGGTACATCTAGCCTGCCCAGTAAAGTGGCTAGAGTAATTGTAACCACAGCTCCCTGCAGTTACCCCCCCCCCTTTTATCCCTTTGTTTAGGGTTGTACCCGCCACTCCGTGTAAGTCACCCCCCTCTGTGTTAAAGTATAAAAGATGTTTGTTTTGATTTCATCCTCTATCTATAAAGGGATCCATTGTGTCTGTCCCATGCCATTTTGAAATCCGTCACTGTATTTGCCCCCACCACCTCCATCGGGATGACATTCCAAGCATCCACCACCCTTTCAGTGAAAAACTATTTCCTGCCATTGCTTTTAAGTTTACCTCCTTGCAGTTTCATTTTATGTCCTCTAGTTTTATAGCTTCTCCTTTGAAAAAGATTGATTTTTTACTAATACCCTTTAAATATAAAGGGACCAGAGGTAGTCTGTAGTAGTAAAAAATCCAAGAAAATCAGATAGACAGTCTTTAAGTAGAGCTAACCCTACAGAATGAACTTAGATTGGAAAGCTAAAGCGGACTTAGCAGCAGCAAGCTGCAACAGAGGGCTCTTGAGATCCTCAGAGATAGGGCTGTGGGTGGAGTTCAAAATGGGAGTTCAACTGAAGTTGAGGCCTGAACAATCCAATAAGATAAATCTATATAAAAGCAGAGCAAGAGCAGAGTGGGAGGGGGAAGCACTTTAACAGATGCATACTATCTATATAATTATACTTCTATGATGTGTGTGTGTATATAAATATATATACAACTTACATGAACAACATTACAAAACCATATCTTACTGCAATGGTGATTGGACTGCCTAGCTAAGCATATATCATCACACATTTTCTCCAGGCTAATCGATAATAATAAATTGCATTTCTTGGAATGTTTGCAAAAACACATTTCCATTTATAAACCTTGTTAATTCCTGCTACACAACATCTGGCATGAGAATGAACATACAAATCTAAACATGCATTTTTGACGAACTGTTTTCCTCATGAACACACTATAAATAGAAAATGATATATACTGTAAAGCCTACCCTTACTCTCTGTACATAAGCCACGGTCTTCTCAAGCAAAACCAGTGAAATGCTTGGAAAGAAAGATTTCTTCTGACAATCTCTCTAATAATACTCCTTTATGGGTTTATCTAACATCACAGAAGATTAGCTTCCAAAGCTCAGAGTTCATTATCAATCTCTCTTTACATTTAGTTATTGCAATATCCACTATTAAAAGCTATTCCTAATTATAAACCAAAAAGCTGTGCTGATGTGAATCCCACATCATCTTTGGCCAATATGACCTTTGAAAGTCATCTTCTATCCAGCTTCTAACTACTAAACATGGTAATCAGAAGAAGCTTCGCTATATTCTATATCTATTAATAAACTGCAGACAAAGTGAAAATTATTGATGTTATTCATTATTTAAACCTTCCAAGAAACAAAAAAATAGACAGAAAGAGATACATTTTCAACGTTTTCAAAATATAGCCTTCAGACGCTGCAAAGAAAACTAAGGGTTGATATCTAGTAGCCTGTTATTCAATTAACTTTAATGTTATTTAAAAACTTATATTCTACTTTTAATATTCATTAGATTATTCAAAGTGATTAGAGGTCCAATACAAGCAGGGTCAGAAACATATCCAGTTAGGTTAGGCTTCTGAATATAGCTGGTTAAAAGTAACAAAAATGGATGTATAGCCCAACTTAACTTGTTAACTCTGGAGTGGACAGAATGGATATTCAGTACTGTGTCATTAAAGTGTAAGGGTATCCCCAGTATGTCTCACCCCCTTCCTACTTGTAACTAGTTAATTGCTGACTGGATATGTCAGGAAAGGGATATGGATTTAGCTCACACTTTTCTCAGAAGTTCAAAGCGAGTAACATTCAGTAGGTATTTTCCTATCTCCAGAGGGTTGACAATGTAAGTTGATATGTGAGGCAATGGAGGGTCAAGTGACTTGGTGAAGATCGCAAGGAGTGGCAGTGGGATTCAGCCACTTCTCTAGCTTTTCGGCTATGCCTCCAGCCTCTGCAGGCTGCAGTTTTAAAAAGCTAAGGTTTGTCCAGGGAATTACCCACCCGAGCAATGGTCTATGGTTTGTGAGAGTAATAAGGAAATCCAAATCGAATCAGAAATATACTCTCAATATTATTGTAGAAAGTGAGAAAAGAAATATGTGATTTAAAGTCTTGTAATACAATGAATAAATTTTTTGGGAAGGGTAAGGTCTCAGAGCATTATGGGCCGTCAGCGGCTAAAGTTAACGCTCACTGAACAAACCTTGTAGCATACATCACCGACCTACCACCATCCCTTCCACTATTAATTTTTTAAAAATTTTTGTTCAAACTACAGTGCAACTTGTGCAGTCCATAAAACTACTTTCAAGGCTGGCAATCTTCTTTCAAAATAATAAGCTGTTACTTAGCTTTTTCTGAAGAAGTTTGATAAATAATCGAAAAGAGGCCTGCCAAATCTTTGACAATCTGTAGCTGGCAAATTACCCAGACAAATCTTTTAAATATGGCCCATAAAACGTCATTTTTCTTCTGTGAACAAACACTTTGCAGTGGTTGTTCTTTGGAGAACTTGCTCTACATTTTAGCACCATATTCATTACTCACTGATTCCATAAGATGCATTATTATGTTCATTATAATTTATTAAAAGACTCAAACAAATTACAAATCTTGCATATTAACAAAGTCCCTTTTCTTAAATCCACGAAGTTGCACGCAGGTACTCAAAGAAAGTGTTCCAAAGGCAGAGCGAGCTATGGAGTCCTGAGCTACTGTGGTGCGAGGTAAAACTGCTTGCATTTTCCATATTACTATATTTAACCATTTTACCATTCCATAGCTTTGAAAGGTAAAGTGAGGTTATTTTGCATTAATTTAAAAGATAGGGTTCAAATAGATTATGCACAGCTAGAATGAATTAAACATTTGGGCTTTCCTGGATTTACTAACTTTGCTAGAAGAATTGCAGAAGGATCTTGTACAACTAGTATCCTGAACATCTAAATAGCAGATAAGCTAAATTACAGGTATAAAGTACTGGGTACTGAGATAGGAGTCATCACCAAAGAAAAATATCTTAAAGTTCTTGTGGACAACAGTTGAAATTTTCAGCTCCATGTGCTGAGGGTTGCTTATTAGGGATTTTCTGAAAAGGAATGGTGAACAAAACCAAGAACATCATTATGTCTCTTTGTAAGTCCATGGTGCGACCGCACCTTGAGTATTGTGTGTAGTTCTGATCACTCCATCTCAAAACAATGCAGCGGAACTGGAAAGGTTGATGGAAGGGCAACAAAATGATAAAAGAAATCTCTTATATGAATAAAGGCCAAATGGGTTATGGTTATTCAGCTTGAAGGAAAGATGACTGAGAAGGGATATGATAAAACGTTTATGGAGTAGAAAGCTTAAGGAAAATTGATTTTTGCTCATTTGTTTTCTCATAAGTTCAAGTCCAGTTATATTCAGGTATAGTAGGTATTTTCCTGTCCCCAGAGCGCTTACAATGTAAGTTTGTACCTGAAACAATGGAAGGTTTAGTGACTTCCCCAAGGAGCACCAGTGAAATTTGAACCCTGGCTTTCCTTGTTCTCAGCCCACTGCTCTAACCTTTGTTTGAAAGGTTAAACACTAAAACAAGAGGACACTCCATGAAACTAGCAACCAATAGATTGAAAACATATTGTAGAGACTATTTTTTTTATGCAGTGCACCCTTAAGCTGTGGAATTTGGATATGGCCAAGGTGGCTATTATAGCGGGGTTCACAAGATTTGGTCAAGTTTCTTAAAGAAAAGTCCATAAAAAATTATTTACCAGATACCCTTGAGAAAACCTTCACTTTTCCCTTAAAAAGAGCTATGAAAAAGTGCTCAACGTTTTGATATCTACCATGTATTTGTGACCCAGGCTGGCCGTTCTCAAAAACAGGAAGCTGGGCATGATGGACCTTAGTCTGACTCCACTTGCTTTTCTTGTGTTCTTATTTATCACTATAAATAAATTCCTACTGTAACCACTAAGGCCACACTATTTCACATTTTAAGGAGCTTAAACTTTGTTAGGCATGTCCCACTCAGTGCTAAGTATCAAGTGCAAAGAGCTCATAGAACAAGTATAGTTGGGAACACAATAAAATGGCCCCAACTGCACGCAGAAAGGCTTTGTGACCTGCGCATAGGCATTCTTTGCAGACAAGCTGCAATATACACACAGATTTTATAAACACATCATCTCTGTTGCTTTTATAAAATATATTTGAAATAGGCACATTTTGGACTTCTCCCATAGACACCCTATTATAAAACTACCCTTAAAATGGGCAAAAACCTGTAGAGTAAAAGTTAGAAGCCTCAAGTGGATTTATAGGTGCTGCAAAATGGCATATGTATGTAAGTATCGATTGTGGAAAAGATGATACTTATATGCTATGGATGCAGGAATTTAAAGGAGGCCTGCTCTGGCTAATCATTGACAGTAAGTGTGTATTACTGTAGCTTATAATGGTATTATACCTATATAGCAGCACTTTTAGCCAGCAGCATTTACACACACTAATGACCCCTGCCCACTTTCTCTTTTTGATCTGCAGTGCTCATCTCTGGTGTTCAAAGTCATCTCCCTTGGAACAAAGTTTAACTTTCAAAGAATCTAACCATCACCACATTGTTTGTGATCACGGAACCAGTTTCTGATAGATATACAATACCATCTTTTAGGGAAGTCAGATGGGCAGAATCAAAAGCTTGTATATTTTCCATTGGTGGTCCCACCCTAGGGAATTCTCTTCCTTTGGAATTAAGATTAATTGATAAATTAGAACAGTTTAGGAAGAAATTGAAACCCTATCTTTTTGGGCAGCCTTCCCAGAAGTACATTAATCCCCTGCTTTGTGGTGGGATCAGGTTCCATTCAGGAGCTAGCAGAGATGTACAGTAATGTTATTAACTAGGTTGTTTTGTTTTATATGTTTGTGGTTATGTTTTATGGATTTTATTGTGAATGTACTATTGTAACCCGCTTAGATTTTCTAGATAATTGGGTTGGAAATATTTTCAAATAAATTTTTTCCTCGTTAGCGGCTCTTGGACATGCAATTTTACAGAATTTGCCACATATACATTTAAGTGGCAGCACATAACCTATGGTAGTTAATTTCATAACAGAGTATCTATGTGTCTTACAAAATAGACACCCAGAACTATCCACATTAGCGCACAAATTCTCTCATACAAATTTATACCTGAGACAGGTGCATATTTGCCCTATGCATGTACAAAGATTTAAATAAGATTTATAAAGAACATAAATAGATTGCCTCTCCATCCCAGCTCTGCCCAAACTATGTCCCCGTGAATGCCTATAAGCAGATTGCATAAAAGCAGGCACTAGCTTTTGACACGCCTACTTTTTATGTATGTGCACCCCTACAAATTTGATAAGTTCCAGGGCGCAGGCAGGGTCCCGGGCCCGTTTTGTAACCGGGTGCACGGCCCGGCGCGGGACCCTGCGCGTCCTCGGGATCGCGCGGCGACGTCAGGACGCCCGGGGGGCATCTTTCAAATTGATTGGCTCTGCTGCGAAATTGACGAGCGGAGCCAATCAGGTGGGCGCTTAAGGCATGTGCTCCGGGGCTCGTGGCTTGCCCGGAGCTCATGTTAGCGGGCGCTCACCTGCAAGGAAGGAGCTTCTGCGTCGCGGTCCGGTGAAGGCGCGGTACTTTTCGGGCTCGGGGGAGAAGCGCGATCGAGGAGACCTGCAGTCGCAGAGTGAAGGGACTCCGGGCACGTGAGCACAAGGGCGTGCAAACACTTTCACGGGAGGGGTGGAAGGCCGGTGCGGCAGGATCGCAGGCTGAAAGGGGGGGGCTTGGTGTAGCAGCGGGTCGCCCAATTTTAGTCGGGAGCAGGGGGTTGGTTTGTTCAGCGGTGGGGGGAATGGGGCCAAGGAGGCCTGCGGGGGGTGGGGTGGCTGGGCGGTCAGCGGCTGTAAAGAGGACTGGGGAAAGGGGAAGAAGGGGGGCTGGCAGCAGGGGGAGACTGCGGCAGCGGGGCAGGGGAGAGGGGCATGACTCTGAGGTAGCGCAGGGCAGTAGGATGGATGCTGCTACGGCTCCTAGGGTTGGGAGGGGGGCTGAAAAGGGGCGCTCGACTAGGCCCCGGAGAGCGCGGGTCCCGGGGGGGTTAGGCAGATCTGGCCCGGTGCTGCCCGAGCCTGCCCTTGTAGGGGGGGAATTAGGTGGCAGTCCAGAGGTGAGCAGTCCTGGGGAGGGAGTTTCCACTAGTGCGCTCCCCGAAAGAAGGGGAGCATGGGGTAGCGCGGTGCCGTGGGAATGGGGCGGTATTGGGACCAGCCCAGCGTGCGGGGGGGGCAGAGGTGGAGATGGGTTTGGAGGATATACGCTGTCACCGGGGGCTATGGGTCCCCGCGGGCAGCATACTGCTTGGGACAGGTGGCAATCAGGGGGCCAAGGTTCCTCAGGAATGGATTGGGTGGGGGCATGGCAGCCGTCGTGGCCCTCATTTTTCTCCCCTTTGTGTTCCCCTTTTCTATCTCCACAGGTCACCTTTCCGGCAGCGCCTCGGGGTGTCCCGCTTACCGGGGAGTCGGCGCGCGCGATGGCTAGGGAAGCTGGCAGCGGATTGATGGGAGCGGTCACGACTGCGACGGAGCGGGAGCAGGATGCACGTGATCAGCAACGAGTGATGGACCCTCGCGACGGAATGGTGATGGCTCCTGACAGCGCAGCGCCGGGAGGAGCGGCGGGTGAGTCCTCCGGGCGGGGAGTTGAGGGGAGTGGGGGGTCGCGGGGGGAGCGCTCCGGGAAGGCGCGCAAGAAAAGGAAGCATGCTTGTCGGCGGAGGCATAGCTCCGACTCATCTTCATCTTCCTCGTCGGACGGTTCGGATTCTTCGTTGGGCGGAGCATGGAGGACGGCTATCTCGGGTGACGGGGGGGCCGCCGGGCTCGGAGGCGCAGGTTCCGCATCCTTAGCGGCAGTGGCGGAGCTGTGGGAGGGCGTTCCTAAGAAGCTACGGCGTAAGATTCTAAAACGCAAGTACATTGACATTTTTCGTTTGCTCGAAGGCCGCAAGCGTTCCGGGGATAGTAAGAAGAAGCGTAGGGAGGATGAGAAGGCCGGAAGGGTGCGGGCGGTATCGCGCAACGTAGTCAACTGGGTTCGATCGTTCTTGCGGTTGGCGAGTGTTTGGGGTCATCAGTTTCCTGAACAGTACGGCAGCTTGCTGTCCTATGCTGACTCTATTTTGGGGGCGTCACAAGCGCACGAAGGATGGTCGTGGCTTAATTATGACGAAACGTTTCGGGATAAAATGGAAGAAAACAAGTTCTTAACGTGGGGGACGCAAGACATTAATCTGTGGTTGACGCAGATGTCTGTCAAAGCGGGTACGGGGGGAGCTGGTGGAGCTAAGATGGGGCCAGGTCCTTCCGGTGGGGCGAGTCATTCCTTTCGTGGAGCAAACCCAGCGGGGCTGTCAAAGCCGGTCCTTGGGGCGGGGGCAGACCTGTGTTGGAGGTATAACCGGACCACCTGTCCATTCCCGGATTGTAAGTTCCGGCATGCATGCTCGGTATGCGGGGGTGCCCATCCAGCGGCAAAATGCCTTAAAAAAGTGGGGGCCCCTACGCCAATTACGGGAGCCAAGTGAGGATTCGCATTGTGACTTAGCGCCTTCCCTAATTCGGGTGCAGGTGATTGGTACCTGGCTTCGGCGGTATCCAAAGATGAAAGATAGTTTGACGTTGCATCTAGGTTTTAAGTTTGGTTTCATTATTCCCCTTCGAGGCGAGGTGGTCACGGGGGCGGTTAGGAATGCTGCGAGTATTCAGCGCTGGGCGTCGGTAGCGCGTGAAAAGTTGACTGCAGAATTGCGTTTGGGGAGAATTGCGGGGCCGTTCCGCAACCTGCCGTTTCGGAATTTTGTCATTTCCCCTTTAGGAGTTATCCCCAAGAAAGAGCCGGGAAAATTCAGATTGATACATAACCTATCGTCGCCGATCGTAACTTCCGTTAATGACTTGATACCATGCGAGTTCTGCACGGTGCGGTATGCTTCGTTCGATAAGGCGGTAGAGTTGGCATCCAAGGCTGGTTGTGGGGCGCTGTTGGCGAAAGTTGACATAGAATCGGCCTTTAGATTATTGCCAGTGCATCCATCGGCTTTTAGGTTGTTGGGTTTTCGGTTCGAAGACGCATTTTACTATGACAAGTGTCTGCCGATGGGTTGTGCGATATCTTGTGCCTACTTCGAGATGTTTAGTACCTTCCTGCATTGGATGGTCATGAAGAGGGTGGGTCGTTCGGAGGTGGTACATTATCTCGATGATTTCCTCTTTGTCGGTAGGGTGGGGTCCGACGGCTGCAACAGACTGTTGGAAGGTTTTGAGGGGATGGCGGAGGAGTTGGGGGTACCGCTGGCGTAGGGCAAGATGGTGGGGCCTACCACACAGCTTACCTTTTTAGGTGTGGAACTCGATTCTTCGAATATGGTGGCGCGGTTGCCGCACGAGAAGGTGGTAAAGCTCAGGGTCTTAGTGGCCAATGTATTGGCCTCGCCAAAGGTGACATTGAGAGAGTTGCAGGTGCTATTGGGGTCCCTTAACTTTGCCTGTAAAGTCATTCCTATGGGGCGAGTGTTCAGCAGGCGCTTGGCGGCGGCAACGGTCGGAGCAAAACGGCCGCATCATCGCATTCGGGTATCTCAGGTCATGAGGGAGGATCTACGCGTCTGGGATGCCTTTTTGGAAGGTTTTAATGGGACGTCAGTGCTGCGTGAGGCGGAGATCTCCAGTCGCGACATCCATCTTTTCACGGATGCGGCAGGGGGAGTTGGCCTGGGAATCTATTTTGGGGGGGCTTGGTGCGCTGAACGATGGCCACAGTCCTGGGCGGAGGCAGGTTTGTTGAGTAATATTACTTTCTTGGAGCTCTTTCCGATGCTAGTCGTGTTGGAGTTGTGGCCAGATCGATTGGTTAACCGCAGGGTGGTGTGGTGGTGCGACAACGAGGCGGTGGTTCATGTCGTCAATCGTTATTCGCCCCGCTGTGTTAAGGTGGCTTCGCTTATGCGGAGGGTGGTACTTGCTTGTATGCAGTTGAATATTGATTTGAAAGCGCGACATGTTGCAGGGCAAGTTAACGAAATTGCTGATGCTCTCTCCCGTTTACAGATGGAGCGTTTTCGGAAGTTGGTGCCGGAGGCGGACGAGGTGGGTCATGCGGTCCCCTCGACATTGTGGAGCGTTGGCCTGCAGAGATGAGGCAACTTTTGAAGAGTTCAGTGGCGTTTCACACCTGGGAAGCCTATCAGCGAGGTTGCGCATGGGTGCAGCAGTTCTTATGTGAGAGGGGCTGGAAAGGGGGGAGGGTGCCTCCTATGTTGCTCGGGCAGTATGTGGTGTGGGCCAAAGAGAATGGGGTTTCGCGGTCGGCGGTGCGTGGACATATGGCAGGGTTTGAATTTTTTGCTAAGGCGGTAGGGTGGGATTCCGGAGGCAGAGGTTTACTAGCACGGAGGTTGCTTCAAGGTTGGGAGCGGTCTCAGCCAGCTCCGCGGGATCGCCGATGACCGATTACGCACGAGTTGCTGGTGAAGGTGTGCCTGGAGTTGGTGCAGGTGGCGAGTGCCCCCTATGAGGCAGTGCTATTCCGGGCGGTTTTTTGTCTGGCTTTTTTCGGGGCGTTGCGGGTCAGTGAGTTGGCGGAGGCGTCGGGAAAATGCGATAGCGGGAATAGTCTGCGGCGGCAGCATGTTTGGATTGAGAACGCGAAAATGAGGATCTTATTGGCCAGGTCCAAAACGGATCAGAAAGGAAAAGGTTTATGGGTGGTCCTTCGGGCGACGGGCGGGATTACCTGCCCACTGTCTGCGATGCGGGAGTACTTGGCCATTCGCCCTGGGGGTATGAGCGGATTGTTTGTGCACAGGGATTCCTCCCCACTTACGTGTTTCCAAGTCACGGCTGTATTGCGTTTAGTTTTGCGGCGGATGGGGGAGGACCCTTATCGGTTTTCCTCGCATTCTTTTCGAATTGGGGCAGCCACTAGTGCGGCAGCGGCGGGATTGTCCAGCGAGGCTATACAGAGCATCGGCAGATGGCGCTCGAGGGCCTTCGAGGGCTATGTCCGATTATGAGGCATGAGAAGGGGGGGGATGGGGGTCACTAATGCTGTATTTTTCTATTGCAGATGGGGGTGTGAGTGTGCTGGGATGCTGGCTGCTGGGGCACTCCTTCGTCTATTGGGCCGGCCAGCGGGCGGCACAACGAACGGGTGGAGCGAATTTGCGTCTTGATCCATCAGTGGTGGCGGTGTCATGGCTGGGCGAGCGGGGTCTGCGGTGGTCACAACTGCTGACCTTGCTTCGTCACCACCAGCGCATCAGGGGCCAGCCAGCGATCCTGTTGGTGCACCTAGGGGGGAATGAACTGGCTGCTTGGACGTGCAAGCAGCTGATTAGGGCTGCCAAGAAAGACTTTGCAGTTCTGCTCAGTATGTTTGAAGGGGTAGTCTTAGTGTGGTCGGACATCATCCCGAGGCCTGCGTGTGCTGGGGGCAGCGGCGCTGGTCTCGTGGGTTGATCAAGATCAACAGGCAAATTGGGAGATGGGTCTGTGCACAAGGCGGATATCAGGTCCAACATCCCTGGGTGGAGGTGGCCTGCTCCGGATTGTACAGAGACGATGGGGTGCACTTATCTCCAGTGGGTACAGATTTGCTATTGAATGATTGGCAGGAGGCACTGGAGAAGGTAGTGCAGGAGAGGCCACGCTGGTAGCAGCTTGGGGCTATGGGGGGGCGGCACAGGTAGATATTATCCTCCTGTGCTGGTGGCGGGATCCCGGAGGTCCGGGGTCCGGAGCCTTTGGCGACTTGGGGAGGGGGCGGGGTGCCCTCGACCCAGACAACCCCTGGAAGACTTTTGCTAGTAACATGGCAAAGTCGGAAAGGGGGGGCCGAACCTGGCCGTTGGTGGGGGAACACGGCTTGAGTGGAGGTGTGGCCACTTTGCTAGTTGCATGGCTGGCGGTCCCATCAACCGCGGGGTTGGTTGGCTCCATATATATATATATTTACATATATATCTGTTAATGTTTATGGATTGTTAAAATAAAGCTGCGACCAGTTTCCACCAAGAACTGTTGTTTGTGGAGTTATTCGTTGGGGGGGGGGGGGGAGGGATTAGGATAAATGACACGGGGGGGGGCATGGAAAGAAGGGAAGCCGGGTCCGGTTACCCGGTTAGTTCCAGGGCACGGGCAGGGTCCCGGGCCCGTTTTGTAACCGGGTGCACGGCCCGGCGCGGGACCCTGCGCGTCCTCGGGATCGCGCGGCGATGTCAGGACGCCGGGGGGGGGGGGCATCTTTCAAATTGATTGGCTCCGCTGCGAAATTGACGAGCGGAGCCAATCAGGTGGGCGCTTAAGGCATGTGCTCCGGGGCTCGTGGCTTGCCCGGAGCACATGTTAGCGGGCGCTCACCTGCAAGCCCTCCCACCCACCCACTTGGCGGGCTGGAGGGGAGGCAATGGGGTGTCGCAGCTGGGGGAGGGGGGGTTTTAAGGGGGCGGGATCCCGGAGGTCCGGGGTCCGGAGCCTTTGGCGACTTGGGGAGGGGGCGGGGTGCCCTCGACCCGGACAACCCCTGGAAGACTTTTGCTAGTAACATGGCAAAGTCGGAAAGGGGGGGCCGAACCTGGCCATTGGTGGGGGACCACGGCTTGAGCGGAGGTGTGGCCGCTTTGCTAGTTGCATGGCTGGCGGTCCATCAACCGCGGGGTTGGTTGGCTCCATATATATATATATATTTACATATATATCTGTTAATGTTTATGGATTGTTAAAATAAAGCTGCGACCAGTTTCCACCAAGAACTGTTGTTTGTGGAGTTATTCGCTGGGGGGGGGGGGGGAGGGATTAGGATAAATGACACGGGGGGGGCATGGAAAGAAGGGAAGCCGGGTCCGGTTACAGCCATTTTCCGCCTGGAAAACATGCTTTACACATAGAGAATGCTTTATAAAATTACACCTACACGTAGCAAAATTGTCAAATATGTGACACTGCTCTTTTTGTTGTTGCTTTTAATGCATGCATTTCTAAAATCCAAAAACAGATGGCAAGCACACCCACAAATGTCAAGACCGCCCGGAATAGAGTGAGGTGATCTACATCACAGAAGACCAAAGGATAGTACAATAAACTTTTGTATCGTGTCCATAGGTCTACCCTACACGGGCCGTGTTTCAGCACTAGCCTTTGTCAGGGGTATAGGGACCCTTTAACAGACAAACATGAAATAAAAATGAAAATTAAGACTTCCGGTGGCATGGTGAACTAGGAGAGACGCACCTCTCTTAGCTCCGGAGCCCTCTTTCTCCCCATACCCAGATTTCTCGCTTTTTCAGCCTACCTACTGCGCCGGGGAGGAAGAGCTACTTCTCTTTCGCTGGAGCCAGCCCGAAGTGCCTGCCCGGCCGAGCGCACACGCTGCATGGCGGCAAAGATGGTCCGGCGTGAGAGGCCCCGTGGAGGAGATACCAAGATGGCGGAGGGGGCGCCCGAGAGCCCGGGGCCCGTAGACACCGCAGCGATGGTGACAGAGGTATCCCGAGCGGTAGTGGAGGCGCTGGAGGACCGTCTCGGGGGCCTGGCAACACAACTGGCCGCCGTGGGGCAAGCAGTGACTGACTTTGCTAATCGGGTCGAGCTAGTTGAGAACCGGGTTGGCGCCCTAGAAGATACGCGGGTGCAGGAAGCGGCCCGGGTCAAAAAGCTGGAAGAGGCCTTTGTCAAACAGCAAGAAAAACTGGAGGACCTGGAAAATCGGAGTAGAAGGAATAATCTTCGCTTTATTGGTGTTGAGGAGACTGTGCCTGATAGGGAGCTGCGGGCATATCTGGAGCGATGGCTGCCGGCCCACCTGCCTTTGGAGGAGGGTACTGGGGGCATTGTTTTGGAGAGAGCACACCGGCTAGGGCCCCTCCGAGCGGGAGATAATCGGCCCCGTGCAGTCATAGCACGTTTCTTGAACGAAGCGCAAAAGGAGGGGGTCCTGCGGGCTTCGCGACAGGCGCGAAGATCCAATGCTACTGCTCCCCGGATCCTGATTTTTCAGGATTACTCTGCTGGGGTTTCCCTTAGGCGGAAGGCCTTCAAGGAGATATGTGGGCGCCTTGTGGAGAAGGGCATCCGTTTCACGTTAGCCTATCCGGCGATCTTGCGGGTGGACACTGCCAGCGGCCGTCGTGCCTTCTCATCCCCAGAGGAAGCGCTGGTATACTGTGACGCCCTGGGTTGATGGCTGGAGTGCTGTGGAGGGAGAGAGCGCTCTTCTTCGGCCGCGCTCCTCTTTTCACTTTGCAACATGTAGATTGCTTGGAACGCGGCGGCAGGCCCTACCGATGCCACTTTGGTCCCCTCGTACTGGGTATGCCGGATTCTGGATCTAGCTGGGCATACAAGGCGATCGGGGCTTGATGACTTTACCTCGATTACTGGCTGCTGGCCCCTGCATGCAGACTGGTTTTTTGCCGGGACATTTGAGGGGACTTGAAGCACCTTTGTTATGTGTTTAATAGCATTGCAGTGCTGGACGTTCTGACCCTTCCCATGGGGGATGCCTGGCTATATAGGAATCTTTCCCCCCTTTCTCTGTTGTAAGTGCTGTTGGGTCCCCCTTAACTATGTTTAATAATGTTTTACTATGTTAAATTCGCGTTTGGTACCTGTATGTGGGGAGTGTTGTACTTGGATTGCGGGAAGGGGACTTTGGGCGGGAAGGGGTATACGGGTATTTCTCTCTTCTCCTTATTTGTGTCTGGGCGTTTTTCACATCTCCCCCTTTCGGGGTTTCCGGTGAGGGAGTAGGCTTATGCTAATTATTTGACTATTGGTAGCTGTATGGATTAGGCCCTGTTTGTGATGGGGGGGGGGGGTGGAATTAGGGACAGGGAGTTTGCACTTGGGTTGGGGTGGGGGGTGGAGGGCTCCGCATGCGCAGGAAGTCAGGGTGGTGCCAGTGCCGTTTGCCTGGCTGGGGGTGGATGCTAGTGGGGTAGTGGGGAGGGGGGGGGTCTGAGGGTGGGGTGGGGGGGCTGTGGGAGGTTAGTATGGTTATGGGGTTATTGTTCAAGGGGATGGTGGGTGGGGGGAGGGGGGGTGAATGGTTACCAGAGAGGTATAAGTGCGGTGCTGGATGGCTGTTGGTTGATGATTGTGTGGGCATGGCTGTCTAGAGGGGCTGTGGTGTTCTGGAGGGTGGGGGCCCCAGGCTGGGGGGGCTTCTGCTTTGCTGTAAGTGGGACTAGTTTTTTCTGGGTGATCTGTTGGGTTTATGATCCTGGGTGATACTACCAGAATAGCCTCTTGGAATGTCTGTGGGTTGGGTTCCCCTATAAAGCGTTATAAAGTTTTCCAGTATCTTAAACGCCAACGCTTGCATGCCATCATGTTGCAGGAGACGCATCAGTCAGAAGCGGAGCACGCGAAGTTGTGCAAGGGTCCAATCACGCATTTATATGGGGCTCAGGCGGTGGGGAGGAAGAGGGGGGTAGCAATCCTACTCACCAAATCCGCAAATTGGGTGGAGGAGCGGGTGGTAGTGGATCCCGAGGGCCGGTATGTCTGTGTGTGGGGCATGCTAAATGGAGCTAAAGTGGCTATGTGTTCCGCCTATGGGCCGAATGTTTATGACCCTTGGTTTTACTTGGGGCTTACTCGCTTCCTCGCTGATACCGGGGGTTATCAGGTAATATTGGGAGGGGATTTCAACGAAGTGTTGGAGGCTGCGATGGACCGCTCCGGCGCGGTGGGAGGGGGTGATCGGAGGGCTCGACGACGATTATGGGGACTTTGCGAAGCGCATCACCTTGTGGACATTTGGCGGGTCTTACACCCGGGTGAGCGGGACTACACTCATATGTCCCGGGCACATGGCACGTGGTCTCGTATCGACTTCTTTCTGGTTTCGGACTCGCTATTCCATTTGGTCTCCGGGGCCGAGATTGGGTCCTCCGTCTTGTCTGACCATGCGATGGTACTCCTAGAGCTCCGGGAAGCCGGTCCTTGTCGTAATCGTCTTTGGAGATATCCGTTAGATCTTTGTGGGGATGCGTTCTTCGAGGCACACCTTCGCGCACGGTGGAAGGAATACTTGGATGTCAACGAGCAGCCGGATATCTCTCCTGCTCTTCTTTGGGAGGCCGGGAAGGCGGTTCTGCGCGGGGAGATTATCAGCTATCACTGCCAAAAACGCAAGAGGTTGCACCGACGGATTTTGTTACTCGAGCGTGAACTGGGTAAGGCACGGCGGGTGGTAGCTGGGTATAGGACGGATGCGACTTACCGCCATATGCGGGACATTCAGACTGAATTGGAGACGCTTCTCCATAGCAGAGCCCGAAAATCAATGCTATACTACCGCTATCAGTTGTATCAGTATGGTAATAAAGCGGGGAAGTTGTTGTCCTCCCTGATGCGGCCCGCGGGGGGGCCCCAGCGTGTCGGGGCAGTCCGGCATGCGGATGGTACTATCCGCCGCAACACGGCCGATATTGAGCGGGTTTTTTGGGATTTTTTTCGGGATCTGTACGCCAAGGAGGGGAGCGGCGAGCAGGAGGGGCGATCGTTTTTGGTGGATTGTGCTCTGCCGCGCCTTCGTGAAGAGCACTTACAAGCTCTCAATCAGCCTATCTCAGGGAGGGAGGTGCAGGTAGGGATTAAGAATCTCAAAAATGGAAAGGCCCCGGGCGTGGACGGTTACAGGGGCGAATTTTATAAAACTTTGGGGGATGCGGTGGTTGTCCCCCTGGTAGGCTACTTTGAGGATTTGATTCGGAGAGGGGTTTTCCCATATGAGCCAAATAAACCGGTGGTTACTATTTTACCCAAGCCGGGACGGGATCCTCTTCTTCCGGGTTCTTACCGCCCTATCTCGCTCTTAAACGTTGATATCAAGATTCTCGCGAAAATTATGGCGGATCGGTTAGCTAACTTTCTGCCGACGCTGATACACCGGGATCAGGTGGGTTTTGTTCGTGGTCGTCATGCCGCGTATAGCCTCCAGCGGATCTTGCTCTCTCTTTGTGCTAGCCGACGGGCAGGACAGAGCTCCCTGCTCATCAGTTTCGACGCTGAAAAAGCGTTCGACAGAGTAAATTGGGGGTTTATGTATCAAGTCTTGGACGCGATGGGCTTCACGGGAATGTTTGTGGATGTAATTCGACTCCTGTATGCCAATCCGCTTGGAGCTCTGATGGTTAATGGAGGACTGACTGCAGACTTTGAGATCCAGAAGGGGACGCGCCAGGGTTGCCCATTGTCACCCCTCCTGTTTGTTTTAACTCTGGAGCCGCTTTTACTGCAGATTCGTTCCGCTACACACTTTCATGGTGTCCCGGTGGGGAGGGAGGAGTTCCGCGTGGCGGCATTTGCGGATGACTTATTGGTCCATCTAGGTGACCCCCACACTGGACTTCCGCACTTGTTGCAGCTTATTCGGGATTATGGGGTTCCCTCAGGGTTCCGCCTTAACCTTGACAAATCCGAAGCCATGTTGATAGGGGAGGGCGGCCGGCAGGGATGGACGGGCACATTCCCCTTAAAGTGGGCGAGTGGTCATTTCAAATACCTAGGTATATATCTACCGGGGAATACCGGGGACCTATATCGTTTGAATGTTTCTAAGGTGCTACAGGCGGTGGAGACCTGTGTGGACAAGTGGCGTGATTTACCGCTGTCTCTGGGCGGGCGGGTAGCTCTATGTAAAATGGTCATTTTCCCTAAGATTTTATATCCGCTCCAAACTCTCCCGTTACTTTTGCAACGCCTCGATCTTCGCCGCTTGGAACGGTTGCTGAACAGGTTTCTCTGGCAGGGGCGTCGGTCACGGGTCCGCCTTGAGATCCTTAGTCAGCCTCGCAATTTGGGCGGGATGGGCTTTCCTAATATACAGAAATACAATCTTGCTTGTTTGTTACGCTTCGCCCGTGATTGGTTGTGGGATTTGGAGGACTATTCCCCTATGGCGATGCTACGAGGCGCAGCACATCCCTTTCATTTGAGGTATCTCTTGCATGCGGCCCCAGCTAAAGGGCTTGATGGCAATTTCTCGAAGTTGATCCTCACTCCGGTGCGGAAGGCGTGGCGGATCTTTTGTCAAGGGAGGGGGATATGCGCGAGCTCTTCTCCTTATCTTCCTATTCGGGGAAACCCGGATTTTGCTCCGGGTATGGGGGGTTCGCAGTTCGCACGGTGGGAGCTCCTGGGGATTCTGAATCTCGAGCACGTGGTCACCCCCGCAGGTGAGATGATGGGTTTTCCCGTACTCTGTCAACTCTTTCCCTTAGGGCAGCGCGACCTCTTCTTATATGCCCAACTCCGTAGCTTTGTCCGTTCGATACCTGCGGTCGCTCTGAGGACGGAGATCTGTTCGGCGGTTGAAGTGGCATTAATGGGGGGTGAGACTGGGACACGGGTGTCCTGGTTACATAAAATGTTGTGGGAGGGGGCCTCGCTGATTGGGGTGGCTGCTCTGGGCTACGGAGTTGGGTGAGGAGGTTGGGGAGGAGGGGTTGCTTAGTAGTTTGGCTAGTATTGCCTTATTAAGCGTGTCCATTCCGCATAGGGATATCCAATACAAAATTATACGTCGCTTGCATTTTGCCCCCTTGAGGGCTTGGCGCGCAGGGGTGGGGACCACACACTGTTGCCCCCGATGTGCAACACCCAAGGCATCACTGGGGCATATGTTTTGGAGCTGCCCGCTGATCCAGACCTATTGGGGGCGCATATTTGGCTACTTGGCGGTTTGTCTCCAGCGTCCGGTGGTTCTGTCCGCAGGGAACGTTGTCTTGGACATTTGGGAGAGCTCCTGGGGGGAAGAACTCGGTCCCGGAATTCTGCGCTGGCTCCGTTTGGTACTGGTGTCTGCCCGTCAAGTTCTTCTGCAGCGGTGGCTTGAGGCTAAGGGACCAACATATGGCCTGTGGCGGATACAGCTCCATAGACTCTTGCTTTTGGAGATGTTGCGTGCCCGTGGGGCGGCACGCCGTTGGCAGTGTTTTTTGGATAGTTGGGGACCCCACCTACATTCCTTACCGTGGAGGGAGCGCAGCAGGGTTCTGAGCATGCCTTGAGGGTTCTACTCCTGGTTTTTGTTTTATTTTGTTGTTTTAGTCTCTCCACTTTGTCCCTTGCCTTTTTATGACTTTATGGCGGGTGTCCGTTGAGCCTCCTCTATCCCTTATTCTTATCTCTGGGATGGGTGTGCCTGCTTATTATTGTCTTGGCCGCACCGCACTTTTGTTCGTTGGGTTTGGGGGGGGGTGTTGGGGTTGGTTAGACGCTACGGGGGGGGGGGTTGGGCGGGCGGTATGGGATGGGTGTTGGGGAGGGGGGGGGTACCGTAGGGGGGCCCCGGGGGGACTGTTGCTTGGATGGGGATAGGCTCGGGAGCAGGAACCACCCTGGGCTTGTCCGAGTTCTCCGTGCTCTTCCCTGTCGGGGGTCCCCGGCAACACTGATCTGTGGGTGCTCTCCGGGGGGGGGGGGGGCGCGGTTTGGTTGGGGATGTCTGTCAGTTGCTTTGAGGGTGCCTACCTCTTAGGCTATGAAGATGTGTGTGTGAGTACTGCTGTTGGTTTGGAGTGAATTCCTACGCCACATCTGCTGTCTCTTTCTTTCGTTACACTTTTCTCTGGGTATGTTTATTTATGATTTGTGGGGGGTATGCACTTGTCTGTTTTCCCTGTGCTTTACTACTGGATCACTGTTATTGTACTATTGCAATGGGATGTTGGTTGTGTACGAAGTTGCTGGTTATACTAATAAAAATGTTTTCACATAAAAAAAATGAAAATTAAAAAGTGTGTATCACAATGTAAATAACACAATTATTGAGCTAGGATAAAAGTAATATTGAAGAAGAGTATACAGTTATGAAACAATATATATCAATGTTCTTCATGAAGTAGGGGAATGACTTTCTGAAGAACATCGATATGTATTCTTTCATAACAGTATACTCTTCCTACAAAATGTGCTCCATGCATTCCTAGCTGATCCTAGCTTTCCCTTTCAGTAGTTTTTTAAACTTTTTATTTATGCTATTTTCACAATAATACAAGCATTAAACATACTTAAAGGAAATGTGAGTACCAGGAGAAATCATTTAACAAGAAAAAGGAACTTGACATATACCATGACCTACATGAGACAAATATAAGCATGGTACCCAACACCCAGCCCACAAATGGATACAAGATAAAAACAGAAATAAACCACAAAGGCAAAGACATTAGCCTATATCGAATGAAAAGCTGAGATTGGCATTGAATGGCTAACCCTTTAGACACAGGAAGGAGATTGTGCAGACCCCTGTGCCACAGCATTATGGGCATTTAGAAAAGAAATTAATTGAGAAGGAAAAACAAAAACATAGGATAAACCCTGGAGCTTAGCAAGGTACTTACAGGGGCATTTAAGAAAAAACACCCCTTTTAGCTGGAGAACCCATGGTCACAGAACAAGAAATTCACACCTACGATGTTGGGTTTCTCTAGCCAGGTCAGGGAAGATCCTGACCAGACAACCTTTAAAAGGAAACATTCCATTTACGAAAAAGCATTCGGAGTAGCCACTCCATATCCAATACTAATGGCTAGAGTTATCAAACAAGTAGCTGGAGTTACCAAATCCAAATCTGCATTAGATCTCTCTAAAAACTCAGAAATATTTAAGATGTCTACCACTTAAGGGCCAAGAATCACTGCAGAAGCAGATGTTTTCTGGCCCTGTTGTAGATAATACACTTTAACCAAAAGTGGACGTCATTGAGATAGAACCCTCAACACCTTTGCAAGATACTGAAGAAACACATCCTTTGCAGGAATATTAGGGGATCTCGGAAAATTAATCAAATTAGTGTAATTCTCTAAATGCTCCAGTTTAAATTTTATATTATTAGTCTTTAATAAATGTGTCTGACTGCTCTTCCACACAGACCATATATGAAGATAAACAGTCTACCATAGCTTGCAAATATTTAATGGACTCCGTATTCCTCGAACAGTCACCAGATAACTTCTGCGTCTGAATGTTTAAAAGTTTGCATTTGGGGACTAATGGCTTCCCCCAAAAGCTTTATCATATTCCATATGGTCTCTAAAGTAAATTGTTCTGACCTCTGCAAAACAAAGGAAAAAGAAGCTCCATCTACCTCAGTGACCGCAATTTCAACCGGTACAGCACAACGGACATTGTCCCTGCTGGCTCGTCTAAACTCCCTCTCCACTGCTGCCGTCACGTCTAATGACCCAGTGAGAGATCCGGTACCATGGCAACACTTCCACCAAGCATTCCCTGAGAGGAAGCAGAAACACCAATGCTTGGAGATCCGGTGACCTCCAACCCATCTGGACTGGATCCGAGGCACAACAGCTTGGGAGGATGCTGCGTCTGATGGGGGCAAAAGCTCCCTTCCCGAGGGTGACAGAGCTGGAACACTCCAACAGTCCACCAGCTGGGAAAACTGCACCCCCTTCTAACACCGATCGTTACTGTCGACGCACAAAAATGTCCAAAAGTCCAACCGCAACAGGAAAAGAGGTAGGCAGGCGAGTCAAGGACTCTTTCACCTGCTTTCTCTTAATCTTCCGACCCATTGTGAAATGGATCAGAGACAGTCACTCAGCATTCCACCATCTTGGATCACAAGGAGCCCCTTTCTGTATTTTAATAGTTTTAAATGTTTTTATTTTTAAAAATGTTTTAATTTGTTTACTTTTAGAATGTTATTTGAGAGCCATATCTTATTTTGCTTTTTAGAAGCCTTTTATATATTTTTTCAAAAAGTGTCCTTCTTTTTATGGTATCCTACATACTTACCCTCAGTACTTGAGTAATACCAAAGCTTCACATTTTTAAGTATGGAAGTCTATTTTTTTTATAAGGATGTAGTGTTCTTAATATACCCTAAGCCGATTTTAACTTCTTCTTTTAACATTTTTATTATTAGTCTCCTTTATTACTATTTTAGTTTTATCAGGTTTTAATTTATTCCTTTTTAAGTTGCCTTTGAATCATTAGAATGCCAAACGTAATGGTTCTATAGTATCTCAATGTATTTTATGTCTGGTTTTTATGACATTTTGGTTATCAAGGGCTGGGTAACGCAGACATTGATGACTTCATGTTTTCTACTTGTTTCCTTTTTTTCTTTTAACAGATAAAGCTTGGGTACGCTCCTGCCTCACTCGGACGGTCTTTATTACTACTGATTTTATACAAGAAAAAACTTAATTTTCAAATATATTTTATCTTCCAATACCCTGCCAATTCTTATTTATTTTTTAAGCACTGCCTGAGCAGTCTTTCTGTGAATTATTTCATAGATCTAAGATTTCTTGGATAGACCGTACTCAGATTCTCAGTGGTTGCCTTGACAACAGCAAACATAAACTTTGGCACCAAACTTAACTTTAAAAATGGCCCCCACGGCATACATGGGTACCCTGAATTGGCTCGCAGGGTAGACAGTTTGATTTGCTGCGATCGTACCTGCACCGTTTAAGGTAAAAATGTTCTTTCTTTACATTCATGTTCAATTTCATGGCATATAAAGTCATTTCATGCAAGGTGTATTATGAATTTTAAGTTCCTTATGGCAATGGAAATTCAGCATTTTTTAAGCCGAAATAGTATGTTCACTTTACATATCCTTTCAGCTGTCATTGCATGTCCACCTTGCATACTCGATGATGTCTTATAGAGACATTTAATCCTTTTATGTACAAAAAGGGCAACCTCTCAGTGTAGGAACTAAAGCTTCACATCTTGTCTTATGCACTTTTTGAGTGTCATAGCTACAACCCTTCCACAGATGTGGTTATTTTTACCGTAAAAATAGAAACGCATGTTTGTGCACCAATAATAATGCAATATTTGGATTTAGATGCACATAGGTTACATATCCATATTCGCATGTTGGATTACACGCTCTTCCTATCAAGGCTATGTTGCCATTTAAACCTATTTGGCAACTGGCAATGTAATAACGAGTCTCAATTTGACTGCTGCCACTCTACACAGTACAACTTTCCCCAGTACATGATGCTTAAATTTGCTGGTTACCACACTTCTCTTTCTCTTCTTTTTTCCCCTTCTCTCTTCTCCTTCCCCCCTCTTTCCCACCTCACCTTACATTCACTATGGGACGATGCAAACCTACTTATTGTTCCATTATGTAATGCTTTTCAATCTGGTAGTTTTCATTTCAACAATATTGGCTCATCCACTACAAAACATTCTATATATTTTTTGGATCTACATCCATGTAAGTTTATGATCTAAAGTGTATTTCCCTATCTATTTTATGTCTTTATAGGTATAGAACGTTTTAGAAGGATGTTTGTGATTCATATCATTCTAAGTTGATAGTTCTGTCCTTCAACTTCTTTATGCCCATTATTTGGTTATAATTTAGACTCTGGAGGCTTCCCTTAGCCCAGCTTAAATTTACTATGCCCCACACTCTACATGTTCTTATTATAGGAAAATTACATTTCCTTCCCGTCTATGTTTATAGCTCTCGGATCCTTTCTTTTCCTAAAGTATAGTATACTTTCAAAATACAATATACAGATATAATAATAGGAATTTTGTTAATCAACATAAAGGATTTTAAGTGCATTTATCTTTCTTTATGGGGTTTTAGGTAATGTCTTATGTTTTGTATGTATTTTACCCCCCTTTGATGTAATCTCTCTTGAGACGTTATTATTGACCATTTGTTTTAATGTTCCATATTGTATTTATATTATCCTAACTCAATAATTGTGTTATTTACGTTGTGATACACACTTTTTAATTTGAATGTTTATTTCATGTTTGTCTGTTAAAGGGTCCCTACACCTCTACGGGCACAATACAATAAACGTTTATTGTACTATCCTTTGGTCTTCAGTGGTGTACATCGCCTTGCTCCATTCCTGGCAGGCTGCATTTTTAAAATGCCTCTGTGTTGTGTGTGGAACATTTTTACGTCTATCTACCATAGTGCTACATGTATTTTATGAGCCTTACATAAACTATTTTCCTCATTTTACTCATACAGACTTAAATGTCCATTTTGCAACCTGCAAGACCAATACAAAGTTACTCTCTTAGTAAATAGGTCTCTAAAAAAGAACTAATACAATGTGCGTCAATAAGTAGAAAAGGATCAAGGCAATTAAAATGAATGTATTGCATTTAACTTAAAGATCTACATGTCATTTGCTAGGTATGTGATTTGGTTTGGCATCTAAATTATACCAAATTTTAAAGTGAACTGACACACATAAACTTACCTTGAAAATTACCCCAGCAAAATTACCCGCACACTTTTACACTTCTTAAAAAGTGTGTGCAGTCTTTCCAGAGAAATTTGCAAAAAGTATGACATAAATGAGAAGTGCACACATAAATGAAAACCCTGCTCTGATCCTGTTTCCAGGAATGCCTCTAAAGGTTGCGGGTAAAAATACCTGCTACAGGGGATTTGGTTCGTACTTTTACCGGGATATTGAGAGGGCAAAGCCTCTAGAAAGATATTTAAATGCATAAGACACCATTTTACCTGCAGAAATGTGTTTTAAAATTGCTCCCCGTGTGGACCATACTCAAAAAAGCAGATTTTACATTACATTTTAGAAAGGATCATATGATGATTGATATTTTTCTCTTAGACTTTCCTCTCAGCATTCTACTCAAAATCGTCCCTTAGGAATGTTAATTAGTAAAGAAATCAAAGCAAAGTGATATAACATTTTGCATGTTCTCCTGGATCAGGAGCTATGTCTGTCCTATAAATATGCAAATTATGGATTGCTACTCTGTCCCTATTCTCTGTGGGTAAAATACGTACAGCATTACACCTGCTGTGAGAGGCATGTGTGTTGTGCCTGGTGAGGAAAGAGTGAAAGTACATGGGTGGTGTTTCTGGTGGCCAAATAAGGTGAAAGGTGGAGTAGTGGGCTGAGAACCAGGGAAGTCAGGGTTGAAACTCAATTAAAGCCCCCTGTGATGTCAGGCAAGTCATTTAACTTCCTCTCCCCCCCAAGCCTCTGGTACACATTTAGACTGTAATCCCTCTGTCATTTAGACTGTACCTGACTGTAACTCACCTTGACCTACTACTGACGAACTACTCACATTCAAGTATTTATAGCGAATTCAAAATGTCAGATAGCTGACCCTATCGAAAGAACATAATCCATGTCTTTAATCACTCTGAAAGAATGAAAGTAATGCATTCTGAAAATCAATTTAGTTTCTTTTTGAATTAAATAATGCTTTCCAGTTACCACTCATTGCCCATTTTCCAGTTTTAAAAAAATAACAAAGAATCCTATTTAATTAAGTGTTCTGACATTTCTCAAAATGTCTGTATATCTCTGGAGTCAGCAAATGTCAATGAATTGCATTTATGTATTGTTGAATTCTAGTTTTAAGGGTGGAGTTATGCAACCTATGTAAAATTTTCAACAGTGACAGTGTTTTGCCTAAACATGATGGTTATCACAATCACTGTGCTGACAATATACATTTTTTGATCAACCACTATTTAAAATTCCTTTTATGTATGGATTTTTCTATAATGAATGTCTTATACAGCTGAACAGCTCCATCAGCACTCATTTCTTACACATTGCAAGATCATGAAAATTTAAAGCATACAAAATAGAGAACCTCTTCTCATTAAATAAGCACAAGAGTCATTTTAATATTTTACTACATGCTATTCTAAATGAAGCAAACTAACAGAGAAAGATTTGGTTTATATTACTCAGGGATTCTTCTCTGAAGGGCCTGCTTCTAAGGGGCCCTTTTACTAAAGCGTGCTAAGCAGTTAGTGCAAGTTTGGTGGGTGGTAACCATGTGCTCGAGTCCGCGCTAACTGCGTGACAATTACCATGTGCTGATTGCCACACTAACTGCCATTTGTGAAGAATGAGTGGGTTGGGGGCAGAAAGTGAGTGTGATGAGTGCAATGCAATTACACTGTTAATGTTGCAGTTAGCATGGGTGCAATTACCTTCACCTCAATAGATGGAGGTAAGTGCGCCCACAATAATAGCACCATGCGCTACTGTGCACATGATCGTTATGCCCCTAACAGTTACCGTGGAGACCCTGCACTTAGCGGACATCAATTTTCACAATAAATGTGCATTAGGTGCAAAACCATAGCGCAGTTTAGTAACAGTTTTTTGTCCGTTGTTCTAAAAAGCTGAAGAATGACTGTGTGCCAGGTATGTACAAGGACATTTTAAAAAATGAGTTTTTGGGATCAAATGGTTTTCTACAGTTGTAAAAGATGTTCAATATGTTAGCACGCTGTACAGAAAAGAGATTTAAAAAATAGCGGATGGGAAAACTATACTGTCAACACATTCATTAATATGACAGTCATCACACGTTGTTTATGCATTTCAGTGTCGCTGTAGAAACGTTTTACATAGATTATACAGCTCTACTTCATAAATTCTGCATTCAAGCAATATAAACCCAACTGATCAACATTTACTGGTTCCTGGATTATAGGGACATTCTAAGACATGTCACAAGGCTTCACTTAATATTTTTCCCCTCAAATGTACAAAGTCAGAAAACCTGGGAAGGGTGCTCAAATGCAGTTTGCTACATAAAGAAACTGAATGACTTCAGAACGCATGCAGTACATCTTTATCGACTGAATGAATCCACTCATTATTATTTGGATAGCGTGTAATAAATGATATTTTTGTACTTATTGCAAATACTTGGATATGGATTATTTATGACATTAGATTTCTGACATGCTCTTTTTCATGATAATACATTATTTTACTTGCATTTGCAAGAAATACCAAGTGATTTTAGCATGGGAAAGGAAGATACAAACCAGAATATGATAAAGTAAAAGAGAACAGAATAATAATTAATTTCCAATATATAGCATAGAAATGAGCAGGGCCCAAAAAATTTTCAGTTAAAAAAAAAAAAGAACCACATTTTTTAAATTTTTGTAATAATTGCATGCCTTCTATGTATGCTGCAGCTTTTTTATGCATACAAATGTGCACACAAATGAATTTTGTGCATGTTAATTCATAGGTATACACGCACACAAGTAATTTGTACGCATTATTAATTTTTAGACACCCAAATGAAATTAAACTGCACATGCTTAATATACAGGGAGAAAAGCCAACAAAGGAAAGATGAGAAGGCCCTCCCTAAGAACCGGAAAAAGAAGAAAATCTAGGGAGGAATCATACATCAAACCATTTTATCTTAATCTTTTCACTCGCTGACAGGACCCCTCTCTTCCAGTCATGCAGTCATGAAGATTCAACTAGGACCCACTATATGCAAATACAAGGAATATTTACATGTATTTTTGTACCATGACAGATGTACTCTTGACATCTACCAAGGAATTTCTTCTTCCAATCTTGAATGGACTTACACCAATATGAAAAAAACCATTTGCCCAATAGTCAAAGGGGATGGCCAGCATCTACATTAAAGCATCAGAACTTAACTTTATTCATAAATCCATTTAGCTAGTACTGCTGAATAAATTTTTGACTGACAACTGCATCACACTTAAGCGTTTAAATTTAGGCATGGTATTGGTTCAAAATCAATCAGTGGTGATAACAGACTAGTTACTTATTCCTGTGGTTAATTAGCAATCTGCCCCATGAACGCTCCCTGAAGTGAGCCCTCATGTGGTTAGGTCTAGGATTCTACTGAATATGTGAGATGGAATAAATCAGAGAATCTTTCTGTTGAAATTCTTTCAGATACATAAATATACATGCCCAATATTGGACACATAGGAACAGACACAAACATTTTGTCTCAGAATCTAAAGGAAGAGTGGCTCAGTGGTTGGGACAGGTTACCTCAGGCTGGAGGGACTGGGGTCTCTAGTCCCATGACTACTCCTTGTGGCCTTGGGCAAGCCATTTAACCCTCCATTGCATCAGGTACACTTAGATTGTGAGCCCTTCGTGGACAAGGGAATAAAAAGTGCCTATTAGCATCGTATCTGTAAACAGCTTTGACCTGGGGAAAAGCGGTATATAAACACAGCTAAATAAATAAATAAATAAAGTCAGCCTACAAGGCGCAGGGAGAAATTGGCATGGAAAGGGCACAACCAACTGACTCTGTGGCAGAACTTAAGTAATAAGGGCGCGGGCAGGGTCCCGGTGCCCGCGCGTAACCGGGTGCCCAGCCCGGCGTGGGACCCTGTTTGCGTCTGGCAAGGGGGGGGGGCCCAAGTCCCGGTTGCATGGGGACGCTGCGCGCGTCTTTCAAATTGATTGGCTCCGCTCGATGGATGGGGGCGAGCGGAGCCAATCAGGGAGGAGTTGCCATGTGCTCCGGCGTGTGCGGTCGTTGCCGGAGCACATGCGGCGAGTCTGGAGGGCGAGCAGCAGCTGGTTTCATTTGCAGAGGCTGATTCGGGCCTTGAAGAGTGTCGGGATCCCGAGGGGACGGCTGTGTGGCAGCGTCAGCCGTTCGGGCAGGGAGCTCGGCAGCGGGGGAGCGTCCTGTTAACTTTGTGCAAGCGAGTTGGACAGGGTTTGCATTGGGAGTGCATTGTCGTTTAAGTTTAAAAAAAAAATGGAACACAAACGGGGGGGGGGGGGGTCTGGGGACGGTAGGAATTTATAAATAGAAAAAAAAAATAGTACACTGGGCGCAGCGGTGAGGACGGGAGGAGCGTTACAGGAAAATAATTAAGGATTCAGGCTAATCAGTTGCAGTTTGTTCCCGTGCTGTGGGGGTGGCTGATAGGTAGGTAATGGCGGGCAAACAGGATGGCAAGGGTCGGGGAGGTTGCAGGGCCGCCGTGGGCAGGCAGGCAGGTAGGGAGGCACAGGGGTCGGGGGTCGGACAGGGGGGGAGAATTGGGCCGCGGAGTAGAGTGGAGAGTGGAAGCGCAAGTAGGGGGGCGGGGAGTACGCGGCGTACGGCGAGGGAGCGTGGAGGGCTCTCAGTTCCAGGGAGGAGAGCACGTAGGGGATGCAATGTGCAGGGCAGTGATGCTTCTGGTTCAGTTGGGCAAGGTGGAGGTGGGGCAGGGGTGGGGGAAGAGGTTGCTGTGGGGAACAGGTCAGAGCTTGAGCAGATGTGTGGAGTAGGCCCCTGGGGCCAGTGGTGGGAGGGGACCAGGCCGGGGTTTGGTGCGGTGGCAGGGGCGAGTAGCAGTTTGGTATCTCCTGGTAGGAGTATGGCTTCACCTAGGGGATATGGGATGTCAGAGCAGCAGGCAGTTTGGGAACATTGGCTGAGTGGGGGGCAAGGTTCTTCGAGGTCGGATTGGGCGGGTGCGTGGCAACCGACTTGGTCTCCTGGTTCCCCCCTTTGGGTTTCCCGTTTTTAGCTCTGCAGGTTCCTTTTCTGTCCACGCCTGGAGCTGTGCTGTCTACAGTGTCTTCACCTGGTGTGGCGAATATGGATTTGGGAATCGCTGCTGCAGGGAGAACGCTGAGGGAAGGAGATCGGGCACAAGGAGCATGTGTGCAGCAAGGGACGGTTGATCCTCGAGTGGGAGTACCGCTTTCGTCAGATGGGATGGCTGCCGAAGACAGGACAGGTGAGCTACTGTCGGCCAAGGGGGGGTGAGCATGGTGGGAGTGTGTCGCGGGCCGAGCGGTCGGGACAGGCGCGCAAGAAAAGGAAGTACGTGTGCCGACATCAGCACAGTTCTGAACCGTCCTTCTCCTTGTCTTCAGAATCGGCGGGGTCATCAGTGGGCGTAGTCGGTGTGAGTGAGGCAGTGCCGGGGCGAGGGTCTTCTGTTATTCACGCTGGCGCCGGCTCTTCGTCATTGGTGGCTTTATCGGAATTATGGGAAGGTGTCCCGAAAAAATTGAGGTGGAAAATTCGAAAGCGGAAGTACATTGATATTTTTCGTTTGCTAGAAGGGCGTAAGCGTTTGGGAGATATTAAGAAAAAGCGTAAAGATGAGAAGGCTGGCCGTCTTCGGAAGGTCTCGCGGAATGTCGTCAATTGGGTGAGATCGTTCTTATGGCTGGTGAGCGTATGGGGTCAGCATTTTCCGGGGCAATATGGTATGTTGCTGTCCTACGCAGATTCGATTTTGGAAGCGTCCCAGGTACCCGAGGGCTGGTCGTGGCTCAATTATGATGAAAGGTTTCGTGACAAAATGGAGGAGAACAAGTTGTTGACTTGGGGCACACAAGACATTAACCTTTGGTTAACTCAGATGCCTGTCAAGGGTGGGGTAGGTGGGGGGGGTGGGGGAAAGGTGGGGCGGTGGGGGAAAGGTGGGGCTGGGGGTTGCGACAGGGGTGGGTCGTTCCTTTCGTGGTGGAGTTTCCCCAGTCAAGACCAGACCGGGCCCCAGTGGGGGTGCTGACGTGTGCTGGAGGTTTAATAGATCAGTGTGCTCCTTCCCAGACTGTAAATTCCGCCACATGTGTTCTATCTGCAGTGGTCCCCATTCGGCAGCAAAATGTGTTAAAAGAGGGGCCGTGGCGCCGCCCAGGTCAGGACCCAAGTAAACAGGTGCTATTCGAGTTGGCTCCTTCTCCGATACGGGTACCGCTGTTACGCAGGTGGCTTCAAGGTTTTCCGTGAAAACATTATAGGTTAATCTTGCAGTTGGGCTTTCAGTTTGGTTTTGTTGTTCCGATTCGGGGTGTTGTGGTTGTTATTGAAGGAACTGCAGGCTCTAATAGGATCGCTTAATTTTGCCTGTAGGGTAATTCCAATGGGGAGGGTGTTCATTCGGCGGTTGGCAGCGTCGACAGCAGGGGTGCGCAAGCCTCATCACTGCATCCGAGTGTCTAGCGTTATGCGCGAGGATTTGTGGATTTGGGACGTCTTTCTGCGGGACTTTAACAGGACTTCTGTATTGCGAGATGCAGAGATCTCCAGTGAGGATTTGAAGCTGTACACGGACGCGGCGGGAGGTGTTGGTCTGGGAATATACTTCGGTGGGGTGTGGTGTGCCGACAAATGGCCGCAGGCGTGGGTGGATGAGTGGCTGTTAAGTAATATCACCTTCTTAGAGCTCTTTCCCATATTGGTGGCGCTGGAGTTATGGCCGGACAAGTTGGCCAACCGCAGGGGTGTGTGGTGGTGCGACAATGAGGCAGTGGTGGCGGTCATTAATCGTTATTCTCCACGTTGCAGTCAGGTAGCGTCTCTAATGGGTTGGGTCATACTGGCATGTTTGCGTTTGAATGTGGACCTGAGGGCGCGCCATATACCAGGGCATACTAACAAAATCGCTGATGCTCTTTCTCGTTAGCAGTGTGAGCGGTTTCGGAAGTTGGCTCCACAGGCGGACGAGGATGGGCTCCGGGTCCTGTGGAGATTGTGGAGCTGTGGCCGGCAGAGATGAGGAGCCTTCTCAAGAATTCGGTGGCGGAGCGAACTTGGGAAGCTTATCAGCGTGGTTGTGAGCGCGTGCTGGAATATCTATACATAAAGGGATGGGCTGGGGGGGAGGTGCCGGAGTATCTGCTGGAGGGGTATGTCGGGTGGGTGAAGGGGCACAGTGTGGCCAGATCGGCGGTGAAGATTCATTTGGCTGGGTTTGGATTTTTTGCCAGGGCAGTTGGTTGGGGATTGTCAGGTCGCGGATTCCTGGCGCGGCGGTTACTGCAGGGCTGGGAGCGTTCTCAGCCTAGGCTGCGTGATCAACGGCTGTCAATTACGCATGATTTGTTAAGAAGGCTGTGCCTGGGACTGCCGGAGGTGGCAGCGTCGCCATACGAGGCCACTCTCTTTCGTGCGGTTTTCTGTTTGGCATTCTTTGGTGCCTTTAGGGTCGGCGAGCTGGCAGTTGATTCGGGGACTGCGGGTTTGGGTAATTGTTTATGCCTCCAAGACGTGTTTAGTGAGCAGGGGCTCGTACGCGTGTTGTTAGCACAATCCAAAACGAACCAGAAAGGGAAGGGGTTGTGGGTGGTGCTTAAAGGGATCAGTGGGCCCACATGCCCAGTTGCTGCCATGGAAAAATACTTGTGTGCGCGCCCTACGGGTAAAGAGGGGTTATTTGTGCATAGGGATTCCCGTGCGCTGACACGATTTCAGGTGATGGCTGTGTTGCGCATGGTGTTGCGCCGGATCGGGGAGGATCCGCGGCATTTTTCTGCACACTCTTTTTGCATTGGGGCGGCGACGAGCGCAGCAGCTGTGGGTTTGTCTGGGGAGCAGATCCAGAGTATTGGCAGATGGCGGTCTAAAGCTTTTAGGGGATATGTTCGACTATGAGACGCCTGCCTATTGTTGGGGGGGGGATATTAATGATGTTTTTTCTGTTGCAGATGTGGGATTGAAGGCGTGGGGATGTTGGGGCACTCCTTCGTGTTCTGGGCTGGTCAGCGAGCGGCAGTGCGGCCTATCGGGCTGAACCTGGGACTGGATCCGGCAGTGGTGGCGGTTTCATGGCTGGGCGAGCGGGGGCTGCGGTGGCCCCAGCTGATGTCTTTGCCGCGTCATCATCAGCGCATCCGGAACCGGCCAGCGATTGTAATGGTGCATTTGGGGGGCAATGATCTGGCTGCCTGGTCCTGTAAGCAGCTGATCAGAGCCGCCAAGAAGGACTTTGCTGTACTGCTGCGTATGTTTGGCGGGGTAGTCTTAATCTGGTCTGATATTATTCCCAGGCCGGTGTGCTGGGGGCAGAGGAGATGATCCCGGGGATTGACAAAAATAAATAGGCAGATCGGAGGGGGGGGGGGGTATGTGAGCAGGGGGGTATCATGTGCAGCATGCTTGGGCCGAGGTAGCCTGTGCTGGGTTGTATAGGGCAGATGGTGTGCACCTATCTCCGGTGGGGATGGATTTGCTCCTGAACGATTGGCAGGAGGTGTTGGAGAAGATGGTGCAGGGTGAGGCACACTGGTCGCAGCTTCATGATGGGTTGGGGGAGCGGCACAGGTAAGGTTGGTGCCTGTGCCGGTGGCAGGATCCCGGAGGTTTCCAGGGTCCGGAGCCTTAGGCAACTTGGGACGGGGGCGGGGTGCCCTCGACCCGGACTACCCCTGGAAGACTTTTGCTAGTAATATGGCGAAGTCGGATAGGGGTGGTAGGAACGTTGCTGGTGGTGTGACCATGGCTGGAGCGGAGGCAAGGTCGCCTTGCTAATTGCGTGGCTGGTGACGCATCACGCCACTGGGGGTTTGTTGGATTCCTGTTTATTGTTCAGTATTTTGTTTCAAATAAAGCTGCGACCAGTTGTTACCACAAAAGGCTGTCTGTGCAATTTGTTGGAAAGGGTGGAAGAAGTATTTAATGGGACGGGGTGGTTAAGTTGAAAGGGGGAGCGACGGGTCCGGCTACCCGGTTACCAAGGTGAGAGCAGCTCATAGAGCTGAAAGAAATGTCTCAAGTTCACAACAAACAATCAAAAATCAAATACAGTCATCTCTCGCCACTTCGCGCTTCGACTTTCGCGGCTTCACTATCGCGTTTTTTTTCAAATACGAGTGTAATGGTGACTAAAGGGGTGTTCTAGGTCATAAACAGGTTTTCTATGCTCTAATTATGAAAATATTCAATTTATAAATACAGAATCCTACTTCGCAGAAATTCACTTATCGCGGTAGAGTCTGGAATGGATTAACCGCGATAAACGAGAGACGACTGTACTGACAAGAAGTAGGATTCTGAAAACAGCATTGCTTGGGGGATAAAAGGGATATCATGGAAAGTGGTTTCCAAACTGTGGATCGGGCCCCTAAATAAAGCAAATACATCAGTGGATGGGGCACAGAAATAGGGCTGCCTCCCTCCCTGGTACCCCCACTGTGATCTGTGCCCAATAATGGGCCTGTGAGTCAGCGAACATTCACAGGCCCTGACTATGGGTCTGTGTGGGCTTCCGGTTTGATTGGAAATCTATGCAGAGTGCTGGTGCTCATTGTTGCTGTGTCATGCTTTGGATTAAGAGGGGGGAGGAATGGATGAGGGAGGGAGTGGGAAATCTGCTATTTTCTTTTCATCATCATCTGGGGGTCACATGAATTTTTAAGTGTTAAAATAAGGTCATATTGGATAAAGGTTAATGCTGAAAACACACAAGTTAAACACTACTAATCACCTGTTATTGTTGCCTGCATCAATCTGTATTATAGCTGAAGTACTGCCTCTGGGAGGTAGCATACCATGTAAGACTTAAAACATGCCTCCTACAAAGTTTGTAAATAAAAGCAACCGACTTCAGAATGCAGTGCTGTCTTTGACGATAATGTAGCAAGCTGTGCATGCCCTTAATCTCCAAACCCTTGCAAGTTATCATAACCATCTGAAGTCCATTACACCATCTGATCAACCTAATTACAGAACTCACTTAACCATAGCCATAGTCTGGTGGAGGGGGGCATGGGGAAGCTATTACCAAGGGGTATGTTTATTAAACAGCGGTAGCAGCGCACTGAAGCCGCTACTGCTGTTTAGTAAACACGTTTTATTTCTTGACACAGGACTGTTTTGATATCACTCAAGATAATAAAGTGATTGTAGGCCATGGCATATATGGATTCTGCTTCTGTTAAAATCTGCTTCTCTGAGACACTGTGCCATTTGAAGTTTGTAGGAAATCTGATACATTACAGATCATGATATATTTCTTGAAATAACAAAATGACTGAACATGTAGATAATCATGGTTTAATGACAAAAAGCCAACTGGATTTAGACAAGGAAAATCTTGTCTCACTAATCTCTTACATTTTTTTAAGGTGTTACTAAACAGGTAGATAAAGATGAGCTGGTTGATGTGAAAACACATTTTGCAAAGGACGTCCAAGTGCAATCTGCGACGTCAAAGCCAGAACATCTGAAAAACAAAGCAGGCACGTGAAAGTTCAGGCACGATTTCACAAACATGGACCTGCCTGATATGGATGTCTATTGAGAAGCCTACACAGACATCCCCAGAATGGCATTCCTGAATAGGGTTGCTAACTGGCTCCAGATGCGCCCGGTGACCATCCTGGGTTTGCCCCACTGCATGCAGGGACATGTATTCTGATTTCTTTATTGCACTCCATAAGAAAAGCAAGACTGGAAGTCCCTGCATGCAATAGGTAAACTCAGGACTGGATGAAGTCTGTTGGACGCATCTAGAGCCAGTTAGCAACCCTATTCCAGAACAAGGACTCTAATAGAATAATGGTTAGAGTAGTGATTTAGGGGTGGGTTCAAAACCTAGTGTGAGCCTTTGTTATCTTAGGCTAGTCACTTAACTCTCCATCCTCCCTGCACTCTCTGATGCCTATTCAAGCCTGGAACAGGTCTAAACATGGACTTGCCTGCAGACAGAGAGTAGGGCTAAATGGCCAATTTTCTCAATGGAGAAAGGTAAATAGTGGAGTACCCCAGGGATCTGTACTTGGCACTCAGCTGTTTAAAATATTCATAAATGATCTGGAAATGGAAACAATGAATGAAGTGAACAGATTTGCAGATGAGATAAAATTATTCAGAGTTGTTAAAACCCAAGAGAATTGTGAAAAATTACAAGAGGACCTTGGAAAATTGGGAGACTGGGTGTCAAATGGCCGATGAAATTTAATATGGGCAAGTGCAAAGTTATGCACTTAGGGAAGAACAACCAAAACTACGGTTTCACGATGCAAGGTTCCACATTAGGAATCACCACCCAGGAAAAGGATCTAAGCATCATCGTGGATAATAGATTGAAATCCCTCTGCCCACTGTGCAGCAGCAACCAAGAAAGCAAATAGAATGCTAGGAATCATTAGGAAAGGAATGGAGAATAAAACAAAGGATATTATAATGCCTCTGTATCGTTCCATGGTGTAACCGCACCTTGAATATTGTGTGCAATTCTGGTTGCTATATCTTAAAAAGGATATACCCTGTTAGAGGGAGGAGTGGCTCAGTGGTTGTGACAGGTTACCTCAGGCCGTAAGGCTGGGGGTTCAATTCCCACATGGGGACAAACAACTTCAGGCCAGAGGGACTGGGGTCTCTAATCCCATGGCCACTCCTTGTGGCCTTGGGCAAGCCACTTAACCCTCCATTGCCTCAGGTACACTTAGATTGTGAGCCCTTCGGGGACAAGGGAATAAAAAGTACCTGTTAGTATACATGTAAACCGCACTGATTCTAAAGAGCGCGGTATAAAAATAAATAAATAAATAAAAATACATATATCAGAATTAGAAAAGGTACTGAAGAGAGCTAACAAAATGGTAAAGGGAATGGAAGGATACCCCTATGAGGAAAGGCTGAAAGGCTTAGGGCTCTTCAATTAGGAAAATGATGGCTGAGGGGAGATATGATAGAGGTCTATAAAATAATGGAGTGGAACGGATAAATATAGATTGGTTGTTTACTTCTACAAAAAGTATAAAGAATAGGAGACAGGCAATGAAGCCCATCTAAGACTAATTGGAGAAAAGATTCTGGAATTCGCTACCGGAAGATATAGTAAAAGCTGATAGTATAGCTGTGTTTAAAAAAATGTTTGGACAAGCTCCTGGAGGAAAAGTCCAAAACCTGCTATTAAAGAGGACCAGGGAAATCCACTACTTACCCCTGGGATAAGCAGCATGGAATCTGTGTACCTTTTTTGGTACCTGACAGGTACTTGTGACCTGTACTGTCCTCTGTTGGAAACAGGATACTGGGCTTGATGGACCATTAGTCTGACCCAGTATGGCATATCTTATGTTCTTAATTGATAAAACAAAATATATCTAAGGCTAAAAAAATTGCATTTTCTCCAGGGCTGGTGCAAGGGTACTGGGTGTAAAGGTATTGGGTGCCCTAGGCAAACTTTGGGCTCCCAGATTTTGATAATTAAACTCAACAATCATGATGACTGAAACACCCTCCAATAATCCTGCAATGAATTTAAAAGTGTACACTTACAATGTTCCCCAATTTGCAGAATCGGGCCGATGGGGACAGTATATGCAGGTGTCATAGGGGGTGTCGGTGCATGTGTGTGTCATGGGAGATATTGGGAGGTATGTGTATGTCATGGAAAGTATTGAGTGTGCGCGCATGTGGAGGTGTGTCATGTAAAGTATCGGGGGCACATGTGTGTGCGTCATAGGGTGTTATCGGTGTGTCTGTGAGATGAAGGGTATCTGCTGGGTACATACGTGTGTGTGTGTGAATCATAATGAGCATCGGCAGCACAGACGCATGCATGTGTATATGTGTGGGTATGTGTTTCTTGGGGTGGTCAAGAGTGCATGCATGTGTGTTTCATGAGGGTGTTGAGGGGCTATGTGCACATGTATTCTGTGTGTGTGTCATGGGCAACAGATGAGCACATCCATGTGTCTGTGTCATGGGAGGTGTTGGAAGGTACATGTGTGCACAGGGTGTGTCATGGTGAGTGTTGAGGGGTATGTGCATCCCTATCCTTCCCTTCACTCAGCAGTGCACTCTCTCCCTCCCCTCCCAATCAACTTTGCACTCTTTTTCCCTCTACCTTTCACATCCTCACTTGCACTCTTTCAGGTCCATATGTTCTAAGTTTATTACCCTGTTATAATGTAGCACCATTTTGTTATAATGTAAAACGCTTTGACCACAGGATGAAGCGGTATATTAAAACTGTTAAATGATTAAATAAATAAATAAAGTCTCAGTCCCTTCCCTGACCCCGCCCCTCTTCTCCCTCCCTCCTCTCTGGATTCACCCATCCCCTTATGTTTTTCCCTGCCTCCCTCCTCTAACCTCCACCCCTTCTCTCTATGTTCCTCCCCCTTACCCAGCCCTTCCCAGCTCTCAGGAAGCAGCTCTGCTCTTCATGCTAGTGGAACCGGGGCCTCCTGGTATCTTCACGCCCCAGCCATGCTCTTCATGTAGCAGGACCCAGGGCCTCCCACTGGCATCTTCACGCTGCAGCCCAACCCTTCATCCCAGCAGACCGGGGTCCCCACTGGTTCTTTCACCTGTTGCGTTGTTAATCAACCCTCCCCAGTAGGTGCTGTCACTTATGCAAAACACATACAAAAATGCATAATTACAACTATACTTTTAAATATTATACTTTGCTTTGTATTTCTATGCAGGCTCACTCTCCCTGCAGGTAAAAGAATGTGCTGATGGTCCTTTGAGTTTGTATGGCCGCAGCTCTTTGCTGACCCTGAGAAGCTGCTGCCCTAGGCGAATGCCTAATCGTGCCTAATGTTTGATAGACCCCTGCTTGCTAAAACTCTTCTTTACATTGCAGGATAAATAGCCAATTCAGAGTAAAAGAACTGGCATTCTCCCATTGCTGCCACCTCCTCCCATCTTCCCCCCTTCCTCCCCCCAGGAAGTGGAACTTTGTGTAACAATACAGGCATAAAAGCCTAACAAGTAGTTTCCCTTCAGGAAATCTACTGCCTTCCCCACGCAGCTTATTCATGCTTTACTGCTACACACGCTACATTATCACACAATTGTTGAGGACAAATCTATCCCAGAAGGATTGCATAACTTCCACCGTAAAAATGTAAATGGATTATTTCCCATTAATATCTCACTAAACTGTAACACTTTAGATGCAATCATTCATCTGTTGCTCCAAACATAAAAGTGAAATGACATTTTCCCAGTACGGTAAATCATCAGGTTGTTTACACAATTAAGGATCCCTTCACCCAGCATCTTTTCTTCACTTCTGAATGGGGGATCGTAGAAACAAAGTCAAACAACAGATATTCAGTCAAAAAAATAAAAATGTTCTACAGCCTGAACATGATATGTGAGTTGCACAAAAGGTACTGCCAAAAAGTGCTTTTAACTCTCTCCACAGGCATGTTCATAAACACCCAGGGACCTTTCATTCACCTCTGGTAGCCTGCTGAATCATGGTTCAGAAATGCCCATGGAAAAAAGTTGTATTTCGTTTTCAGGCCTTTTTTGGATTTTTTTTCACGATTTACAGATTTCTTTTTGGTTCATTTGACATATTTGTTTCCATAACCATTTTTAATGTATACTAGAATTTGACGTTAGCTTAATGCAGTTAATTTGTAGGTTTGAAACATAGAAACATAGAAATATGATGACAGAAAAAGACCACATGGCCTATCTAGTCTGTCCTTCCATAACAACTACAACAGTCCCCTTTTTACCTTTAGAGATCCTCTGTGTTTGTCCCATGCTTTTTTGAATTCAGTTACTGTCCTCATCTCTACCACCTCCACTGGGAGACTATTCCATGGATCCACTACTCTTTCTGTAAAGAAATATTTCCGCATATCACTCCTGAATCTATCTCCCTTCACCCTCATCCCATGTCCCCTCGTAGCAGAACTTGCTTTCAATTGAAAGAGGCTCTCTCCCTGAACATTTATGCCACGGAGGTATTTAAACATCTCAATCATATCACCTCTATCCCTCCTTTCCTCTAAGGTGTACATATTAAGATCCTTCAGTCTGTCCTCATATGCTTTATAATGAAGACCACTAATCATTTTAGTAGCCACCCTCTGCACTGACTCCATCCTGTTCACATCCTTTTGAAGGTGCGGTCTCCAGAATTGCACACTATACTCCAAATGAGGTCGCACCAAAGACTTATACAGAGGCATTATCACCTCCTTTTTTCTGCTAGCCATTCCTCTCCGTATGCACCCAAGCATCCTTCTAGTTTTTGCCGTCGCCTTTTCTACCTGTTTAGCTACTTTAAGATCATCAGACACAACCACGCCTAGGTCCTGTTCTTCTTTAGTGGACAGAAGTACTTCACCCCCTATACTATACGTTAATGCGCATTAAATCTATTTAATGTTGCACTAAATTTCTTAAGGCACTCTGATGAACCAAACGTACATTAATGAATGCATTTCCCTATCTTCCCTATCTACGGTTCATCTGAGGTTTGGTCAAGACAGGGAAAGTCAGGAAAAAGGTCCACGCAGGCCTATAACATTCACTTCCTGTCCTTGTGGGCCACAAATGGAGGTTTCATGCAAATCTATCTCTAACATATTCACTAGGGTTATCCTGAAAACTGGCACTTTCTACCGCCCTCAAGGACCTTTACGGGGTTATTCTGTGCCACAAATTGCGGGGATGGACATCCCAACGGGACGTCCATCCCCGCTATTCGTGCCTTCTCCTGGCTGCGACTAACTTTCCCGTCGGTTGAGCGGGGAAGTTAGATGGGGGTGGGGAAGAGGCAACTAGGAAGCAGAGTCTGGGCGGTCGCCAGCCCTGGACGTACAGGGCCGATTCTAATGTCGGCTCTGTACGTCAACAGCCAGTGATATGTGTGGGGAAGTTATTCCACCTCTGAAGTGGAATAACTTCCCTGGACGTGTAAATGCTGGGACACGGATGGGGTAGGGGCAGCCTGACCCTGGCCTTAGGAGGCCAGATCGGGGGTCGGGTGAAGGGAATAAGTTTTATTTTGCGGCAGCCGGCATCAAGGCTCTTCAATAGAGCTGCTGTGCTATGGTGCCGTGGCTCCATAGAAGAGCTTTGAGTTAGCCGAGGACAGTCCTGTATGTGCAGGCCGGATTGAATCGCAGTCCCGGCCTGCACGTACAGGACTGTTTGCGATTCTGATCCCACAGGGCTAGAATCGCAATCCCTTCTGTACGTCTGGTTCAGACCGGACGTATAGAGAGTATCTATGTCCGAGACAAAATCGGGCCCTTAATGAATATCACTGATGGAGGCTATGTAAGAACAGAGATTTAGAAAGATTGTCCCGTTGAGCCAACCATTAATCCTTGTAGCCTTTTGGTTTAAATATGGTGGCCAATCAAGGGTGGTTCTCCTACTGGACCAATCAGCAATTTCTCTGGTGGTGAGAAAAGGAGTTTCTCTGGGTTTGCCAGGGATCATGACTCCATGAAGGAGGCTGGCTGGGCTAGCCGGGTAAGTGTCAGGACGTCCGGGTGCCTGAATCGGGGCACATCCTGGATGTCCCGGCCTTATGCCATGATTCTGCTCCCGTGGGGCTGTTGAGCCCCAGTGGGAGGAGAATAGGGTGCATCCCCGGGCCATCCAGATTTCTGGACAGCACAGGGACACACAGCATGGAATTGACCTCATTGTGTCCAGTACTGATGGTCCTCCTATATTGTTATCGAGTAAGTTTGTTTTATTTACATTCCTTTCTAACAATTATCTTTATGAACCACATCACTATCAATATTTTTTATCCTATTTTTATTAGCTGCTTGTGTATTTTGTGGTTTTAAGTAATATTTGTGTATCTGTCAATATATATATTTTTGCTGCGGGTCCATTTCCGGGCTCATTATCATCATTTTTATCACTGGTTTTGTTCACATGTGTCTTTGCGGTTATTAATTTCAATTATTATTGCTATTATTTATGGCATGATATCCTTGTTAATACAAATGTTTTCTTCTCACTATCACCTCTCTTGATCATCGACCTTTGTTCCTTTGGAATGGATGGTTTCAGTGCTATCATTTCCTATGTTATATTTTCATGTATATTTTTTATATTAATGTTTGTCTCTGTTTTTATTATATTTTATTTGAGGTCCCACCTGTTTGGTTTGTCAGTTCGCTCTTTGTAATGGTCATAGGGAGATGTGCTAAGGGTGTTATGTGTACCACAGAGTTCATATGACCTAGTACAGTTAACATCTTGTGAGCCATGACCTGCTGACTGAATTGAGTTTCCCGCACCTATGTGGACAACCTATGGAGTCTGTTGTGCAGGAGGAAGACTCTTGCCTGAGAAATGTCGAGCAGGACTCCAATGAATTCCAATTGTTGGGTAGGCTGTAGATGGGATTTGGGGTAATTTAAGATGAAACCTAGTAGTTCTAGCACCTGAATGGTCAACAGTGTTGATTCTCAAACTCCTTCCAAGATGGTACTCTTGATCAGTCAATCATCCAAACAGGGGAAAACAAACACTCCCACCGTCTGGAAGTAAGCTGCTACTGCTGCAAGGCATTTTTTGAAAATACATGCTGCTGAGGCTAGGCCAAAGGGCAACACCCAGTACTGGAAGTGTCGTCCCCTGAAGATGAATCTGAGATACTTCCTGTGAGTGGGTCTGTATGTGGGTGTACACATCCTTCAGATCCAGGGAGCATAACTAATCTCCTTTTTGAAGATAAGGAAGAAGGGTGCCCAGAGAAATCATTCTGAAGCTTTTGTTGACGAGTTATCTATTCATATCTCTAAGGTCTAAGATAGGAAGGCATCCCCCTGCTTTTTTGGGGATCAAGAAATACCTGGAATAAAATCCTTGCCTTCTTTGCTCTGGTGGCACAAGCTTGATCACAAGATCCCCTAAGTGGGCGGTGATTTCTCTATGAAGCACTTCCCTAATGCAGACAGTCAATGTGATGCACCCTTGGATGGGGGGGGGGGGCAAATTTAGAGGTAGGTCACATAGATATAATTTGTAACTGCTTTGAACGATTTGCAGAATCCAAGTGTCTGAGGTTATGAGGAGCTACCTTTGGCAAAAAGAGTGAGTCTTCTCCCAACAGGAGAGTTTTCCATTGTAGTTACTGGTAGAGTGACTATGCTCTGAAAGAACCAGTCAAAACCCTGCCCCAAGCTCTGGCTGAGAAACAGGCTGGGACTTCTCCCGCCATGGTTGTGGTTGAGAAGCCTGCTTCAATTGGGAGGTTTGGGAGCCAGAAAAGTACCTATACTTATAAAAGTACAGGTCTTTTTCTGGCCTTCCTCTTGGTACCTTTTGTGGTAGGAAGCTGGCTCTGAGATTCCAAAGGGTGACATGCTGCTTTTCAGTGAAGCCAGCTTTCTCTTCAATTTGTTCTCTGAAGAGATTCTCTCCACAACATGGCATGTCAGCAAGTTTGTTCTGCCACTGGCTGTTCCAGGTCTGAGAACTTGAGCAAGGAGTGTCTCCGAGCACCAATACTCATGGCAGAAGCTCTTGATGCTGTTTTGAAGATATCATAAGTCTCTCAGACCATGAACTTTGAGCAGTCCTTGTTGTGAGCCACTAGGGAGCAATACTGCTCTATTTTCTCTGGAGGGAGATATTGGGACAGATCGGCGAGGTCACATATGATGTTCTTCAATAATATGCCCATGTAGAGCTCGTAAGAGGTCAAGCTTGATCACATGATCCCCTAAGTGGGCGGTGATTTCTCTATGAAGCACTCCAGCCTCCTCGTCCCAACGGCCCAGCCACAGCTCTCCCAGGCAGGTTTGAGCTTGCCGGAACCGGAAACAGCCATCCCGCAGCATGCTCTGCCCAATCGGGGCAGCCCGGCACAGTTCAAAAGGAGCGCCATCGGGCGCTGACGCCGACTCCAGCCTCCTCGTTCCTCCGGCCCAGCCACAGCTCTCCCAGGCGGGATCGAGCTTGCCGGAGCCGGAAACCGCCGTCCCGCAGAGTGCTCTGCCCAATCGGGGCAGCCCGGCACAGTTCAAAAGGAGTGCCATCGGGCGCCGATGCCAACTCCAGCCTCCTCGTCCCTCCAACCCAGCCACAGCTCTCCCAGGCGGGATCGAGCTTGCCGGAGCCGGAAACAGCCATCCCGCAGTGTGCTCTGCCCAATTGGGGCAGCCCGGCACAGTTCAAAAGAAGCGACATCGGGTGCCGACGCAGACTTCAGCCTCCTCGTCCCTCTGGCCCAGCCACAGCTCTCCCAGGCGGGATCGAGCTTGCCGGAGCCGGAAACAGCCGTCTCGCAGAGTGCTCTGCCCAATCGGGGCAGCCCGGCACAGTTCTAAAGGAGCGCCATCGGGCACAGCCGCACCTGGTGGGCCTGCGCCTGAGGGCCTCACCAGAGGGCCCTTTGGCGTGGCCCTTAGGCGGAGGCCAAACCGTGAGGCCATCCACACCAGTAAGCCCACCCGACAAACGGCAAGGCAGATGACTACAACCCCCACAGGAACACACCCAAAGTGAGTAGCATCCACTTCCTCATCCTCAGTTGACCAAAAGAAAACAGTCCCCGGACACTGAAGCACTTGTAATACTCCGCTTACGGGACCCACCAAGTAGCGATTAGAACGACAGAATTGCTTGCTAAAACTGTTGTTCTTGAATCCGCCTTAGAATTGCTTGCTGAAATTGTTGTTCTTGAATCCGCCTTAGAACTGCTTGCTGAAACTGTTGTTCTTGAATCCGCCTTAGAACTGCTTGCTGAAACTGTTGTTCTTGAATCCGCCTTAGAACTGCTTGCTAAAACTGTTGTTCTTGAATCCGCCTTAGAACTGCTTGCTAGAATTGTATCACATATAGTATCACACAGTTGTTTCGCAGATTCAAATCACCCGGACCACAAAGTAGATACCCAAAATGGCACCCTCCCTTCCAGCAACAGCCAGCTGTTACCTCCTTGCCAGCCTACTCCACAGCGCTCACACCCTCATCACGACATGCAACCCCATACCAGTCCTACGGGGCCCTGGGAGGAGATGGTCGGGTACTTCCCGCCAAGCAGCAATGGAAGCTAAACACACTCCATACCCGCACCTATTCTAGGTCTCATTTCAGCACGCCAAAAAATCCCAATCGGAGAAGTGCCCACACCCCCATAACCTGAAATGTGCCCTCATAAATGCCCGTTCAGTCCGGAAGAAATGGCCTGTCATCTCCAACCTGATTTCAAGCCACAGCCTAGACATCCTACTGGTCACTGAGACATGGCTATCTGACCCCGGTGCTGTCATCCTTAACCAACTCATCCCACCCAACTTCTCAATTCATACCTGCCACAGAACAGACCGCAGAGGTGGAGGAGTACTCGCCCTTACAAAAACGGAGCTCCAATTTCAGCAGACCTCTGCCAGTAGCACCATACACCTCGACTCTATCACCATAACCAACAAGCACATCTCCATCAACCTAATCTACAGATCCCCGTCTCCCTCCCCAGATGACCTCTCAGCAATAATCGACCTTGCCTGCAATACCAAAAACCCACGCACACCAAACTGGATTATAGGAGACTTCAACTTGCCTGTCTTAACAGACGCTTAATCCAGAGCCTTCCTAGATGCACTTAACGAGTTGGACTATGGTTAATCAACACTCCCACTCATTCAAAAGGAAACAAGCTGTACCTGATCTTCGTCCAAAGATTGACCACAGAATTAACGAGATCGACCACAGACCCGTGCCACGCATCTGCCCTATCCATCACTCCAGTACCATGGTCTGACCACAGCCTAAGATTCCAAATGCCCACACATCTGGATAACACAAGCTCCCGTACCACAGCTGAAGCCTCCTCAGCATCAAAGTCACATTTCTGGCCTTCGACAGGGAAGAAATACTCAGCAAAACCCTACCACTACTTGACCTCACAGAACCTAGCCTCGAGACAATGCTCTCCACCTGGAACAATAGTCTAGGCTCCATTGCCCACCGACCAACTCTGAATACACCACCAAGAAGAAGAAAGACTGCTCCATGATACTCTCCCGAACTACGAGCATCACTCCTCCACCTAAGGAAGATTGAAAGGAGATGGTGTCGATCACGCTCCGCCGCCGACCTGGGATCTTACACCACCCACCTGAAGAAAGACTGTGAGGCAGTTATGGAAAGAATGAAACAATACTACGCAGAAATCCTACAGCGCTCCCTGAACAAATCACAGGACCTATTCAATCTAGTGAGGACCCTCACAAAAGAACCATCCGCCACCCAACTGAACATGCCAAATCCACAGGAATTCGCAGACTATCTCCAGTCAAAAACAATCCAGACCGACAAAATCATATCCCCCAACGCTGAGCATGGACTACGCGACCCAACACCACTAACCACATTCTCAACACCATCAGAGAGAAGCATTGAGGACACCATCACGGCTATCAACACCACCACAGTTCCAAACGACCCCTGCCTAGTGTTCTGGATAAAATCACTACGCAAGGAATTTAGCCCGTTCCTAACCAAGCTCATGGACCTATCCTTCTCAGCAGGGTCATTCCCAAGCAGCTTGAAGCAAACTTCCATTAGACAACTCCTAAAAAACAGCAAACTCGACCCCCAGAAGGTAGATTCATACAGACCAATCTCAAGCATCCCGCTAATCCCAAAATAATTGACAAAGTTTTCCAACGCCAGATCCAACACCACATTGAGACCATCGCTCACTTCGACCCATGTCAACACGGATTCAGGGAGTCGCACGGAGTCGAGATGCTCCTGACCACCCTCTTCAGCACATTAATTACCGGATTGGACAACATCAGACAAGGATATGCCCTAATCTTCTTGTAAATCGCCGCGGCATTCGAGTCCGTTGATCACGAACTGCTCCTGGCATGCCTTGCAGATAAAGGGATCCAGGGCACAGCCTTAAGCTGGTGCAAATCATACCTGACAGACAGATGGCAACAGGTACAGACCAGCCCCACGACTTCCAAACCGTTCCGACAGGAACAGGGCGTGACACAGGGCTCCTCGCTCTCGGCCCTGTTCTTCAACATATATATGCAGCCCATCTGTGCAATCACCCGCACCTTCAATGTCGCATGCCTGGTATACGCCAACGACGTACTACCATACACACCATTCTCAATTGACCAGCCGGACTTTTCACCACTAACAACCTGCTTTGATGCTATCACTGAATGGCTCCACAACCAAAACCTCAGAATAAACTTCAAGAAAACGGAGGCACTATTCATTACCAGGAACCAAGCTTACAACCCCCCCCCCCCCTGCATCACTAAAAGAAAGATGCGCCGAGCTCCAAAGCAAGTCCACGATCCGCTACCTTGGGGTCACACTAGACCAACAGCTGGATATGAAAGCCCACATAAAGAACACTGTCAAGGCAGTATACCACAAAATACGGACAGTCCGACACCTACGACCCTTACTCGAGCCAGACAACTTCCGCACAATCTATCAAGCCTTGATAATCCCCCACTTCGATTACGCCAATGCAATCCTACAAGGACTTCCAAAAAACATGCTGAACCCACTTCAGCTTGCAATGAATGCAGCCGCCAGAATACTACACGGAGCCGCCAGGAGAGACCATATAACACCAATCCTGAAACACCTTCATTGGCTGCCGGTCCACTGCAGACTCTCCTTCAAATTTCTACTGCTAACCTTCAAGGCCATCAATGGCCTCACCGCCGCCTCCATCACTGATCTCGTCCTCCCCACTCTCCCAAACAGAGTCAGAAGGTCAGTCGCTGCCAACACACTGAGAATACTCAGCAAAATTACAAAGTGCTCTCAACCAACAAGAAACAGAGCCTTCATGTACTATGCACCCACATGCTAGAATGCTTTCCTGCCCACCATCTGGTCCATCATCGACATTACCCAATTCAAGAAGGCCCTGAAACACCACCTCTTCCTCCAGCACTACTCTCACAACGGGGACACGCCACAACCAGCCACACTCCACGCTACACCTTTACTCATCCACCTCCATTGGCTTCCCGTCAAATCTCGTATCCACTTCAAAGTCCTGACACTCCTTCACCGCGTCCTTTACCTCCACTCCCCTCAGTACCTCGCTGATCTTGTTCATTTCCACACCCCAGCCCGTTCCTTACGGTCTCTTCACCTCAACCGCCTTCGTCTCCCTCCACCTGTTTGCGCTCGCCTCCAATCCACTCGCTCCTCTGCTTTCTTTTTCCTCGGCCCCGCTCTATGGAATTCTCTTCCCCCCGTCTATCCGGCTCGAACAGACACACACTACTTTCAGAAATAAGTTCAAAACCCATCTCTTTGCCCTTGCCTTCGATCTCCCCGACCCCTCCGTGTAGCCCACCTCCCCTTTCTTTCCTCTCCCTTTCCCTTCTCTTCTTGTCATGTCGAATGAATCTGCCTGGTTTGCTGTCCTATTAATATTGTAACTTCCTTTTCCTTTCTCTACCATATGGTTTCCTTTTTGTACTATGTGAACTGCTCTGATATGTATTTGTTGAGCGGTATATTAAGTCAATAAACATAAACATAAACTCAACCAGCAAGACAACCCCCACAACACACCCACAATACAACCAGTCACACTCAACCACAAAGACAACCCCCCCAACACACCCACAATACACAGACCCAGCCCAGCACAACAGCACTAACAGACACCCGGGTATGCACTTGTAAATAGTCACCTAATTGTGTAAATAGTGGCCAAGCAGCCCCTGTCGCCACCGCCCATCGATGGCCCGACTGCGTAGTCTGTATATAGTTACTTAAAAGAGCTGCCACGCTGCCTAGCTGTGCAGTCTATACATAGTTACTCCAGTTAATCCAAGTTGCAAATCCTGTTCATTGTAAGTACAGTATCGGCCCTGCTGGGACTGTACAAATTTGTTGTTGACTGTAAACCGAGCTGATTTTAAAAAGCGCGGTATAGAAAAGACTTTAAATAAATAAATAAATAAAGGTGTGCCATGAGCATGGAACTCTGAAAAAATAGTCTCCCAAAAGAGTCCAATGTTTGGGCCTCCATCCCTGGGGGCGCCGAGGAAAGTTTGGATTTCTTAAGAGCAGATTTGACCATCAAGGAATGGTGTGAAAGCTGGGGCTTCTCGAACCCAGGAGCCTTTTGAACTCTATAAATGGAGTCAAGCCTTCCACTGACTCGTATTCTCATCTGTACTCTCTGAAGGATGCAATGTATGGGCACTGTCACTGCTTCCTTAGGGACCAAAGAGTACTGAATGATCTCCAATTTTTCTGCCCTGGGAGGCTTCTCAGTCTCTAAAGGAAATGGTATGGCCTTGGCCATATCCCTGACAAAATCCTGGAAAGTCATATTCTCAGGAGAGGACTTGCATTGCTCATGAGGAGGAGAAAGGTCTGATGGAAGCTCTGGAGACCTGTCCTCCAACAAGTCCTCAGATGCGACATAAGTGACCCAGCCTTCTGAGTCAGACTGGATCTCTCTCCTGATCCTTGGAGACCGAGAGTGATGATGCACTGATGCCTGCCTAGATTTTGAGGGTGAATCAGACCCTGAAATGCTAGAGTGTGATATCGGCTGGGCAGGAACCTGTGTTAGGGCCTTTTGATACCCCGATGTCGATGGCTCTCCCATGGCAACATGGTGGTGCAGTGCACACAGACAGTATGTGCAAGAACAGAAGGTCACAGGTTCAAAGCCCAGCTGGGGCTACTGCCAATCCAGTCCACATTTTTGATGGCTCTCCCATAGGCAAGCCATGTACCTTGAGGATCAGATGGACGGTTGCTGATGTCCATTCAACTGCTGTAAAGGCCCCGGTCTGCTGCATGGCCAAGAGCACCACGATCAGTTCCTTGAGAGACTGCAGAAGGCATTTCTCCATAGCTGCCAACTCTGAAGGCTGTGGACTTCAGCAACCTCGACCAAGGTATCCGGAATCTGTAAGAGGTTATTGGCGGTTTGGTCTCAGCTATTAGTAGACCATTGCTGCCCCTCTGATGTCCTGGACGATGAGCTCTCCTCTCTTTGGAGCAGCTTGGAGGAGCGTTCTCAATGCTGTGCCTCAAGGGGTTTTAACACCAGTGCACCAGAGCCTTCACTCGGTGCTTGGCATAATCAACCCTTTGGCACAGATGAGGATGAAGCCGAATCCTTCCTCATTCTTGGGTTGAGATTGATTGACGGCAGATGTTCCGGAACATTATGGGTGCTCAGTTCAGAGTGGGTTTGAAAACTCCTGTTGATGCCCCACCACTGTCTGATGCAGCCTTCGAAGCCACTGAGGCTGGTGCTGCCGATGCATCGGACCTGTGATTTTGTGCTCTCTCTCGACCCTTGAGTACTCTTTTTGTCATCTGTAAACACAAATGACAAGAAGAGAGCTAATGATCGGGTCCCAGGCACTGTAGGCACCAATTGTGAGTATCCATGGCGGATAAGGTCCTTGAGCACTGGGTGCACTTTTTAAACCTGCTGGCCAGTTTTTGGGACATACTGGCCAGAAAAACTTCCGCAGAAAAATCAAATGGCTTGATCCTGAAAAAGAGCAGGACCCACAGCCAGAACACTGTGCTTAAAGGGACAGAGGTGCCGTGGAAAATAAAAGGCAACCTAAAATGAACGAAACCAACTAAAGAGAAAAACTGTGACAGACAGGAAAGAAAATGGAAGTGTCAGTGAAGGTGGTAGAGTCCACAGTGAGAGGAAGATTACCCAAATGACAAAGAACTTGTAAAACACATCAGTTGGGCACCATGGAAAAATAAAGATTGTTCTAAAATGGTGCCACGGTGGCAGGCAGGAAGATGGTATGCATGTGCAGTGAAACCTCTCAAAAGCATCAATTAGTAGCTGGGGAGCATTCCCGTGCGAGCTCCATCGGATGATATCACCCATACGTGAGGACTTCATTCCTGCTTGTCCATGGAGAAGAGAGCTGTCCAAAGGAAGACCCACTTCTCATCTCAGAAGACTATGAAAGCTCTTTATTAGCAATGCTGGGGCATGCTCTTCTTTGGATCCACATGTATAATCCTTTCATTGCCTCCCTGAGGAATGGAGGGGTGGGGAGAAGGTTGTGCAGAAGAAAAGTATTGTATAGCAGATAAGGACTGGCTAGGGAGGAAAAGAAGTGATTGGATGATAAGAAGAATACTTTCAAACTACACTGATGGCTCTTCATGCCTGTGGAGCAGTTTAGCCACTGATATGGATAAATACAAAGTTCAACAAGATTTAATTTTCTAGTCATAAATGAGAAAGTCGTCAATTGCACATGAAGGCCATATTAGATAGCACGTGGTGATCGTAATTGAAATATCAAGGTCACAACACACACAATTCTGGAAATATTGTTGTAAATATTCTGCTAAATGTGGGGCTTGTGTTAAAACAGCACAGGAGTGGGTAAGTATCTGCCGAGACGTGGAGCCAGAGGATCCATTTTGCAAATATACAGGTTGGAAAAATTAACAGGGAAACTTGGCAACTTTCACTTGTAGGTAGCCAGCATTTTCATATGGAAGTTTATATTTCACAGCTTCCATATGTTTATCGGCCATTTTGCAAATCTACATGTATAAGTGCAGCCAATTAACTAGAGATGCTGCTATCTTTATCTAATTTCACTTTTGAGGGAGAAATACTGGCGGATCAAGGAGGATGATACCCTTAATTCCTCCTATAACGGGCTGGCCAAAACAAGCACTTTTTAAAAACCTATGTATGCCAGGGAGCTATTGTAAATCATGATGTGGACAATTGTAATCATGCATGCATATTTCCTATATGAAATGGGGAATACAGGTGTAAATTTTTTACCTGTCGATGACACTTCAAAAACACTCACTTCAGTAAATTGGCCAAGTACCTGAAGGAGGAGCTGACAGGGTGAAAGGGGATAAGGGAAGTGGAAATGCAGTGGACTAAACTAAAGGAGGCAATAAAAGGGACAACAGATACATATGTAAGGAAAGTAAATAAAAACAAGAGGAAAAGGAAACCTGTTTGGTTCTCCAAAGAAGTGGCTGCACAATAAAGGCAAAAAGCACAGCTTTCACAAAATTCAGAAGTTCACAAACAGAGGAACACAGAAAAGAATACAGGATAAAACTAAAAGAGACAAAAAGAGAAATAAGGATAGCAAAATCAAAGACAGAAGAAAAGATGGCTAAAGATGTAAAGTGTGGCGTCAAAACATTTTTCAGGTATATTCGGGAGAGGAGGAAAATCAGAGGTGTAATTGCAGGACTCAAAAGTGCCAGGAATGGATTTGTGGAAAGTGACATTTAAAAAGCAAAAATGCTACACAAATACTTTTGTTCTGTTTTTACTTAAGAAAATCCTAGAGAAGAACCTTCTGTGATTGACAAATATACAAATGGGAATATAGTAAATACCACACCATTCACAGAAGATGATGTGTTAGAGCAGCTTGCAAAACTGAAAGTAGACAAGGCCATGGGACCGGATGGGATATATCTCAGGATGCTGAAAGAGCTCAGAGAGGTTCTTGCAGGACCATAAAAGGATGTTTTTAATAGATCCTTGGAGACAGGGGAAGTTCCACAGGACTGGAGAAGGGCTGATGTGGTACCTCTTCACAAAAGTGGTAATAGGGAAGAAGTGACAAACTACAGGCCAGTAAGCCTTACCTCCATGGCGGAAAAAGTAATGGAGGCACTCCTGAAAGAGTGAATAGTGGACTTTCTCGAAACCAACAGGTTGCATGATCTGAGGCAACATGGTTTTACTAAAGGATGATCTTGCCAAACAAATCTGATTGAGTTCTTTGACTGGGTGACCAGAGAACTAGATCAAGGACATGTGATGGATGTGATCTACCTAGATTTCAAACAAAGTCTCTGATACTGTTCCTCATAGGAGGCTTATCAATACACTAAACTGCTTGGGGATGAGTCCCAAGGTGGTGAACTGGATCAGAGATTGGTTGACTGATAGACAACAGAAGGTAATGGCAAACGGAACTCACTCGAATAAAAGGAAGGTGATTAGCGGTCTGCTCCAGGGTTCGGTCCTGGGACTGGTACTGTTCAATGTATTTGTGAGTGATATTGCTGAAGGACTGAATGGAAAAGTTTGTTTGTCTGCAGATGACACAAAAATTTGCAACAATGTGGACTCCCCAGAGGGCGTGGAAAACATGAGGAAAGATCTACAAAAGCTGGAAGAATGGCCTAATGCTTGGCAGTTAAGATTTAATGTGAAGAAGTGCAGTGTCATGCACTTGGGAAGCAGAAATCCAAGGGAATTGTATGCGATAGGGGCGAGAGGTTGGTGTACACGGACCAGGAGAAGGACCTCAGAGTGATTGTTTCTGAGGATCTCAAGGTGGCGAAACAGTGTGACAAGGCGGTGGCAAAAGCCTAAAGGATGCTGGGTTGCATACAGAGAGAAATTACCAGCAGAAGGGAAGAGGTACTAATGCCACTGTACAAGTCTCTTGTGAGACCTCACTTGAAATATTGTGTTCAGTTTTGGAAACCATATCTTGCAAAGGATATAAAGAGACTGGAAATGGTTCAGAGGAGGGCAACCAAAATGATTTGGAGCTTGTGTTATAAGACATATGAGAAGAGACTTGAAGACCTAAATATGTACACTCTGGAGAAGAGGGACAGGGGAGATACGATTCAGACCTTTAAATACTTAAAGAGTATTAATGGACAAACCAACCTCTTCCAAAGACGGGGAAGCTGTAAAACTAGAGGGCATAACATGAAGTTGCAAGGTGTTAAACTGAAAGGCAACATCAGGAAATACTTTTTTTAAAATTTATTTATTTTGGATTTTTTTTACAACAGTAAACATTTCATAACTAATACAACCCCAACCCACCCTCCCCTCCCCTCCCCCATCTCTTTGCATAGATCTCCACAACTACCAACTTTGGTAAAGATTCCATTTGACAAAATATATATTACACAACAGTTATCCACCGACAAACCCAAAGTCAAAAGACAGCAATGGCGGCATATTCGTAAATAGTGCCATTTCTTAACTTTTATGCCTTGAGAACCATCAGACTTATCGTGCACTTTTTCATATTTGCAATACAGACATAATGTGTTCTACCAACTGCGCCACTCAAGTTTAGCAGTATCCTTCCAGTGAGAAATTATTAACTTTTATTATTAACGTGACCGCTATCATAAAATTAAAAAGAAAAACGTTGTCCTTGTCTAGAGATGGATCCATTGCGGCAGAATGCAGCACAATCAGTCACCAAGAGAGTGGGGCATGAAAATGCAATACACTTTGCATACTATCCCAAACATGGGTCCAAAAGGGCTGAACATAAGTGCATAGGAACATTACATGGTCCAGCGTACCTACAGCGATCTGGCATGACCAGCATTTGTAACCACTACTGTTATCCCATTTGGACAGCCGTAGTGGAGTTATATGTGCTCGGTGCGCAAAGAAGAGATGATGTTGGGTGAAGGCTGCAGATTTGGATACCCTGGTGATTGATCCCCATAGTTTAGCCCATTCAGACTCCGAAAAGAAGGATCCCACATCTTTCTCCCATGATCTCATTAGGCCTACGAGATGAGGAGGCGACCTATCTTGGAGCAATGCATAAAAGGAGGATACTGCTCCAGAGGAACAACTGAGAGCATCCACTATCTTACGCAGTTTCCATTCCCCTGCAAGGGACTTTGCTAGTACATTAGCTTTTATTATACAATGCTTCAATTGAAGCCACTGATATTGACAAGTATAAGGAAGGTCGAATTCTACCTGGAGATCTTCAAAAGATTCCCACCCTTGAGTATTCGTCAATTGCCCAAGTGTTCATATACCATGAACCTGCCATTGTTTCCATGAGACTGTTTTTCGCTGGATCTTGAATAGGGAGTTATTCCATATTGGCATGCCTCTGCCGGGGGGGGGGGGTATCTTTCCCGAGACAAGAAATTAAGGTTTGGAATGCCTCCTGTGTCGAAGCCACAACCAACCCTACACTGGAGGGTATCTGATGCCGCATACTAATTAGTAGTGACATAGGGATGGGTGCAACTAGTCTCTCCTAAAGCTTCATCCAGGTCGGTTTATCCTGGCTCTCCTTCTCAGTGACCCACCTGATCCCTGTTTGAGGAGGAAGACTATGTGATACCAATAAAAATCTGGAAACTGTACCCCCCCCCCCCCCACCATTAAGCTTACTCGCTTTTAACTTCTTTGTTGCAATTCTTGGGGTCTTACCCATTCCATAAAAAAGCCACTAGTAAATGTTCCAATGTTTTATACGTCAAAAGTGGGCATAGAACCGGAAACATCTCTAAGTTACAGTTCAACTTTAGGAACAAGAACTATTTTGATTGATTCAAGACGCCCCCACCAGGAAAGGTGCAAAGGGGACCATTCCAGGGTAAAATTACGTACCATCTCTATCACATTCTTAATATTTAGTTGGAGAGTGTCCTCTAAGGTAGAGCAGAATTTAACACCCAGGTACTTGACGGCGCTGGGCTCCCACAAAAATGGAAAAGGAGCCGCTGCCAAAGTGGGGGTTAACCTGCTAAGAGGAAAGGCTACTGACTTGGACCAATTAACTTTATACCCAGATAGTGTGAGACCATGCCGGTCCTAGGCGGTTGCCTAGACCCGGGATAGCCTGGGGTTGTGGTAAATAAAGGACACTGTAGTCGTGATCCAAATGAAATTAAAGTTGGGTTTTATTCCCCTTCCCTTGAGGATGTCATAGAATAAGGGACAACATAAAGAACGGTTGTTTTCACCAGGGTAAAGGATGTTTAACCAATAATAATCATGCTTCTTTCCAGCAATAAAGTCCAACACTTTTCAATGTGCAAAATACAGTTTCTTTCTTGCTCTTTCCGTTTAACAAAGGCTCTCTATATCATCAGTCACGCATACAGCACGTTCCATGGGTTCAAGGATATTTTCTGAGCTATTCTTCTCCCATTGCATAGGGCTAAGGCCTGTCCCTGTATAAGGACACGGAGCCCCTATGAAGCTGCTCTCTGTGTCTTGCTCTGGGGAAACCTCAGTTGCCACTAGTGGGAGCGGCTTTTGTATGTCCCAGATATCAGGAGCTGTGCTGGGGATTTCTTCCCACGGCTTGGGCCAATAAAAGTTCCCTTGCTGGTTATAAGCCTGGCTTCTATCCCGGAGACTCCCTTTTCTCCCCTTAGTAAAAACAGGGTACTTATCTTTTCTTTTGGAGAAGATGAGCTCAAACCCCTCTGCTTCCAGCCAAGGTTTTCTTTCTGCCCTGCAGCCTGCTCTTCTGTGGGAACCCTGGTTACGATGTCTGGCTGAGGGAAACTCACTTCCTGCTTCCCATGTGCTTCTTTGGTCGTGACCTCTGCCTTCTGTTAACTGGACAGTTTGCCTTGGTGTGAGGACCCCTCTGGCTGGGAAGACCTTGCTGCAGTTTTGCTTATCCCACCTGGGTTTGCCAGCCTGCCTTTCTCCAGCCCTGGTTCTCCAAGGTAACGTGTCTTCCTGCAATTGCTTGGGATTTCTACTCTCACCTTCTCTCCAAGCCTGCCTGAAACAGCAGTCAGAGTTCCTTTGGTCTCTGCTTTCCTCCTGGCATTCAAGCTCCGGCTCCCGCCCTAATCCAGGCTCCAGCTTCCACTGCCAATGCTCATTCTGCTGCTTCCAACTCTCTTCCTCCTCCTTGTTTTCTTTCTGTGAGATTTCCCACCTGCTTTTATCTCTCAGCTCCTCTAACGTGGAACGTGAATCTGAGTCCAGGTGAGCCTGATTGGCACTCTTAATTCTTACTGCGTCACTACAACCCTGTGGAAAGTTTGTTTTCCTTTTCCCTGCCTCTCTGCACTGCGAATGCTGCAATTGCCCCTGAGGCTGCAAGGTAAGTCTTCTTCCTTTTCATTTCTTAATATTTCAGGGTCTGTGTTTTCTAACTCCTGACGGGTAAGCCCTTCCTTCACATTGTCCTTTAATGTTTCAGGCTTAGTGCTGTCTAGCTCCTGACAAGTAAGCTCTTCCTTTGCATTGCTCTTTAATGTTTCAGGCCTAGTGCTGTCTAGCTCCTGACAAGTAAGCTCTTCCTCTGCACTACCCTTTAATATTCGAGGTTTTGTGCTGTCTACCTCATGACATATCCCCCCTCTTAAGCTATTTCGGGCTGGGGAGCATATGTCCTTACAGCACGAAATACAGGTTACGACAGTCGCCTTGACCGGCCGCTGTACCTGCAACTTCCCAACTGCTGCTGTCCGCTCTTGCCAGGGTTTCAGGACGTTGATGTGATACATCTGACGGCGTCCCTTGTCCGTTTCCACCACATAAGAGACTGGTCCCTTGCGATCTATTACCGTGTAGGGCCCCCTCCAATGAGCTTCAAATTTCGGCCCAGGGTCCGCTACCATCACAACTACCTTATCCCCAATTGTGAGCTGACGGGGCTTTTTCCCCCGGTCGTAATATTTCTTCTGCAGCCGTTGACTACCCTGTAAATGCTGTTCTGCCGCCTGTGAGGCCCTCTGCAACCGCGACCTAAGTTCCTGTAGGAACTGCGGTATTCCTACTTCCTCTCGTTTTGGCTCCACCCACTGATCCCTTAAAATGTCAAGTATGCCCCTTGGAGCTCGGCCGAACATTAGCTCGTATGGGGAAACTCCTAATGAGGCCTGTGTGCGCTCCCTGCTTGCATACAAAGCAAATGGGAGCATAATATCCCAATCGGCCATTTTCCCATCTAATCCCCGCCTTAATAATTGTTTGAGGGTCTGATTAAACCGTTCTACCATCCCGTTGGCCTGGGGATGGTATGCTGATGTTTTCAAGTGACGGATCCCGAAGGCATCCCAGACTTGGGTCAAGTATCGGGATAGGAAATTGCTCCCCCTATCTGTTAGCATTTCCTTCGGGAACCCTACTTCACAAAATATCTTGATAAGTTCCCCCGCTATTGTTCTGGCTGAGATGTTCCTTAGCGGTATAGCCCAGGGGAACCGGGTGGCCTGATCCATGATGACTAGGATATATTGGAACCCTCTAGGGGTCCTTACCAAGGGACCGACGATGTCCATCGCCATCCGTCGTATAGGTTTGGCTATAGTGGGCATTGGTATCAAAGGCACCCCCTTAGGTCTTGCGGCAGAGACCCTCTGACACGCAGGGCATGCCTCACAGAAACGCTTGGTTTCCTGGAACACACCTGGCCAGTAGAAACGGGCCAGCACCTGGTCTAGGGTACCTACAACCCCTTTATGTGCCCCAACCGGGTGGTCATGGGCCAACCTCATCACTGTTGCTTTAAAAGGAGTGGGTACTACTAGCTGTTTCCTCACAGCCCCAGTCTGTGGATCATTACTTTCCCTATACAGCAACTCCTCTTCTAGGAAAAATCTGGGAAGAGCATCTCCCCCGGACTGGGCATATTCAAAAGCGCGCCTTAAGGCGGGATCCGCTTTTTGTTCCTTTGCAAATGAGGGAAACTTTTGTACTAGCTCTTCGGGTACCCAGGGAAAACCTATCCCCTCTCCTGCCCCTGCCCTTAGCTGGGCCCTATTGTGGCGCTCTCGCCTCTTATCACCCTTACTTTTCTTAACTACTTTCTTTGGAGGGTTGATCAAACCTTCATGGCTGGGTAGTTCTCCTAGCCCTTCCTCTAGGGGTGTATCTTCTTCTTCTTCCTGTGGTGCAACTTCTTCCTCCGAAAGAGGGTCACTATCCTCCTCGGGTTCAAAGTTCTCCCATGAACTGTGGGCCTGGGACCTTGTGGACACTAGTCCCTTTTTTTCTTGCCTGCCCTTCCCTATGCCCCTATAAAAATGTGGCCAATCTTGACCTAAAACTATGTCATAGGGTAAATGGGGAATTATTGCTACTAGGAGCTTCCTATGTGTGCCTAGTGCTTTTACTACCACTCTATATTGGGGGTAAGAGGTGGCTGACCCGTGTATACAACGGATCTTGCTAGTGCCTTCTGGCTGATTCAGGGGAACTGCTTCACTGTCCTGTAGAAAACCCCAACATTTTTCTGACACCATTGTTTGTTCAGCTCCTGAATCTAATAAAGCCTTGGCCAACACCCCCTGCACTTCCACCTCAAGGCGAAAGCCTTCTTGCTTGTATTGTGCTTTTTCACCCATTAGTGCTGTGCGCTCTCTGCATTCATACCTCTTGTGACCCCTCCTCCCACATTTAAAACATATTATGCAAGAGTCATGTGCTATACCTTTACTTCTACATTTTTCTGTAGTTGGTATGCTCAATCCTGGGTCTTTCATAACTCTACCAGAGTTTGCCATGCCACGCGAGCCGGTAGCCCCTCCTTGGGATCCATGGGCTACCTGAGCCTCCATGAATCTCTCTGTTAGGAGAGTAGCCTCGTCCGTCGTCTGGCAGTTCTGTAGAGTGAGGAATGACCTTACCTCTACAGGCACAGCTTCACAGAATTGCTCTAACACAAGCATATCTAAACACTTTCCATTGTCTTCCCTTCTGGCATGAGCCACTTCCATACAAGGCTACGAATCCGCTGGCCTAGTGCCTTCGGAGTTTCACCTTGTTGGATCTTTGTAGCCCTCAACATTCTACGGTATACCATAGGCGACAGGCCTAGCCTATCCCGTATGGCTGCTTTCACATTGGCATACTCAGTCTGGGCAGCCGGCATAGCCTTGTATGCCGCCAGGGCTTCTCCCGTCAGGGAGGTAGCTAGGCGAACCGCCCATTGTTGATCGGGCCAGCCTGCAGCACGAGCTACACGCTCAAAGGCTTCCAGAAAATCGTCTATATTGTCTTTTCCTGACCACTGTCCAAAAGACAAAATGCCACATGTCTGTGGGCCTACCCCACCAAAGTGTCCTTCGGTTTTCCTCTCGGCTTGCCGCTCCTGCAGTACCGCCTGCAACAAGTCCGTCAGCGGCTTTTGCTGTATCTGCATGGTGGCTAGGGCTTGTTCTTGGCACTGATGGGCAAGTTCGCGTTGCTTCTCAAACTGGAGCCCCATCCACTTCAGGATATCCGCCGGTGACTCCATGTTGGCAACCTGCGATAATCAGAGAAGAGAAAAAACCCAAGTGCGGAACCTCTCTTTTTTTTTTTTTTCCACTGCTCCCACTGGGATTTTCAGTCCCGCAGATACCTCCTCAGAATCCCACCCTGGCTGTCATAGATACTATTACCTGAGTCAGGTGGTGATTCTGGCCTTGAGAAGGTCTTTGACTGCTCCCGGGGTTGTCTGGGCGTGGTTCCACCTCCTTCCTGGTTGATTCCTCTGGCGCTGGTGACTCCGTCCCTCTTGCACGGTGTCCTCTTTTCTGGCATCCAAGAACTACATCATTTGTGAGACCATGCCGGTCCTAGGCGGTTGCCTAGACCCGGGATAGCCTGGGGTTGTGGTAAATAAAGGACACTGTAGTCGTGATCCAAATGAAATTAAAGTTGGGTTTTATTCCCCTTCCCTTGAGGATGTCGTAGAATAAGGGACAACATAAAGAACGGTTGTTTTCACCAGGGTAAAGGATGTTTAACCAATAATAATCATGCTTCTTTCCAGCAATAAAGTTCAACACTTTTCAATGTGCAAAATACAGTTTCTTTCTTGCTCTTTCCGTTTAACAAAGGCTCTCTATATCATCAGTCACGCATACAGCACGTTCCATGGGTTCAAGGATATTTTCTGAGCTATTGCTCTCCCATTGCATAGGGCTAAGGCCTGTCCCTGTATAAGGACACAGAGCCCCTATGAAGCTGCTCTCTGTGTCTTGCTCTGGGGAAACCTCAGTTGCCACCAGTGGGAGCGGCTTTTGTATGTCCCAGATATCAGGAGCTGTGCTGGGGATTTCTTCCCACGGCTTGGGCCAATAAAAGTTCCCTTGCTGGTTATAAGCCTGGCTTCTATCCCGGAGACTCCCTTTTCTCCCCTTAGTAAAAACAGGGTACTTATCTTTTCTTTTGGAGAAGATGAGCTCAAACCCCTCTGCTTCCAGCCAAGGTTTTCTTTCTGCCCTGCAGCCTGCTCTTCTGTGGGTACCCTGGTTACGATGTCTGGCTGAGGGAAACTCACTTCCTGCTTCCCATGTGCTTCTTTGGTCGTGACCTCTGCCTTCTGTTAACTGGACAGTTTGCCTTGGTGTGAGGACCCCTCTGGCTGGGAAGACCTTGCTGCAGTTTTGCTTATCCCACCTGGGTTTGCCAGCCTGCCTTTCTCCAGCCCTGGTTCTCCAAGGTAACGTGTCTTCCTGCAATTGCTTGGGATTTCTACTCTCACCTTCTCTCCAAGCCTGCCTGAAACAGCAGTCAGAGTTCCTTTGGTCTCTGCTTTCCTCCTGGCATTCAAGCTCCGGCTCCCGCCCTAATCCAGGCTCCAGCTTCCACTGCCAATGCTCATTCTGCTGCTTCCAACTCTCTTCCTCCTCCTTGTTCTCTTTCTGTGAGATTTCCCACCTGCTTTTATCTCTCAGCTCCTCTAACGTGGAACGTGAGTCTGAGTCCAGGTGAGCCTGATTGGCACTCTCAATTCTTACTGCGTCACTACAACCCTGTGGAAAGTTTGTTTTCCTTTTCCCTGCCTCTCTGCACTGTGAATGCTGCAACTGCCCCTGAGGCTGCAAGGTAAGCTCTTCTTCCTTTTCATTTCTTAATATTTCAGGGTCTGTGTTTTCTAACTCCTGACGGGTAAGCCCTTCCTCCACATTGTCCTTTAATGTTTCAGGCTTAGTGCTGTCTAGCTCCTGACAAGTAAGCTCTTCCTTTGCATTGTTCTTTAATGTTTCAGGCCTAGTGCTGTCTAGCTCCTGACAAGTAAGCTCTTCCTCTGCACTACCCTTTAATATTCGAGGTTTTGTGCTGTCTACCTCATGACAATAGACATGAGTAGCTCTCAATTACCTCAAGCACTGCCACTATAGTAGAAGGCTAGACAAAAACTAAAAAGTCATCAGCGTATGTGGAGATCTTGATATCTAAGTCCTCCACACACATGCCATGTACCTCAAAAGACTGGCGCAATAATAAAGCCATAGGTTCCAAAGCTATACTGAATAGAAGTGGAGATAAGGGGCAACCTTACCATGTGCCCCACTTGCGGTAGATACTTGGAGCCACAAAAAAGCAAAACAAAGGGAGAGGAGGTCTCAGAATCAGCGGGCTAGAAATCGGCATTCAGGAAAAACCTATATGCCGCTACCCTTAAAGATTAATGACCAATCCTACTCCACTTTCAAAACATATAAATGTATTCTAAACATCATTATTTCCTAAAGACAGAACAGCAGATCAAATCATTTCAAACATAACTTCAAGCACAACTTGATAGATAATAAGATCTGTGGGCGCCGAAGATAGGCATTGGGGCAAGCAGATCTTATTATCCATCAAGTTGTGCTTGAAGTTAAGTTTGAAATGATTTGATCTGCTGTTTTGTCTTTAGGAAATAATGATGTTTAGAATACATTTATATGTTTTGAAAGTGGAGTAGGATTGGTCGTTGATGTTTAAGGGTAGCAGCCTATAGGTTTTTCCTGAATGCAGATTTCTAGCCCGCTGATTCTGAGACCTCCTCTCCATTTGTTTTGCTTTTTTGTGGCTCCAAGTATCTACCGCAATATTTGTTATTGTATGGAGTGATTTTTCTTAAGCTTTGGATATTTTTTCACTCTGAAAGTGACCTTTATTGTTCTATGTGTCCCACTTGAGCAAAAAGGGCTCTGATAGGACCCCATTAGCCAAAATGTGCGCCAAAGGATTCCTATAAAAGGTCTGAATCATATTTATGAAAGGGTTTCCGAAGCCAAACCATTGTAATGTCTGAAACAAGGAGGACCATTCCAGCCGATCAAAAGTTTTTACGACGTCTAAAGAAAGCCCCACTCCTGCAAATTTTGATTGTTCAGCCAATGCTAGAACATTGACTAAGAGGCAAGCATTATCTGCAGTGGAGCGACCCACCATAAAGCCACACTGGTCAGGATGAATTAATAGTGGAATTACTTTGGCCAGTCTCTGTGCTAATACAGTAGAAAACAGTTTATAACCTGCATTAAGCAAAGAGATCGGCCGATAGTTTTCTACCCTTTGAGGATCTCTCCCAGGTTTTCCTAACACTAACAATGGTTGCTTCAGACAACGTGCCAACATTGTCCTGCTGCTGGGAGAATAGTTGAAAATAATCTAATAGAAAAGGAGATAGATCTGAATCAAACATTTGGCAAAACTCAACAGGGGTACTGTCTGGGCCTGTGGCCTTCCCTGAGTTCATGCTACTTAGGGCCTCCCTGAGCTCTTGCAATTGAATATGCTGAACTAGTAGATCAACAAGATCTTTAGGAAGAAGCAGGTGAGTTAAGTGCTCTACTAGCTTATTAAAGGCAGAGGGGTCAGACGCTACCTCAGAGGAATATAGATGTGTATAAAAGGATCTGAACAGATTTCAAATCTTATTTTGCGTATAGAGTTGCAATTTATCATACCTTTAAGCTTCAATCCTTGATTAATTCGGTCTCGCCTTAAGTGTTCTAGCCAACAATCTACCAGCTTTGTTCTGCTCCAAATAATACTGCGCCTGGTGGGCCTGTACAAATTTACCTGCCTCTGTACTCAGAATACTATTGTATTGATACCTTAATCGTTGAAGACGAAGCAGTATGTTAGGCTCCAACCTAGTGAGGAGAAGCCTTTCCCCCGCTTTGATTTGTTTGTCTAATCTATTTAGCTGCATCCTGGCTTGGCAGGATTCCTTGATGGTAAAGCTAGTTACAGTCAAACGGATGGAGGCCTTAAAGGCCTCCCACCATGCCCACACTGCGGTGTCACTCAGAGAATTTATTTCAAAATACTCTTTTATTGCCTGACGAATGTGATCGCAAAACTTCTCATCAGATAAAAGTGACCTCCTAAATGACCAATGTTGGCTTGGGAGAGGATTCAATTGACGGAAGGAGAGAGACCATGATAGCAGCATGGTCAGATATATGGGCACTGCATATCCCAGCTTCTATAACGCCTGATCTCAAAGACTTAGACACAAAAGACTTCACAGACACAGGGGCTTTTTCTCACTCATTATGGCAGCACGGCTGGCGATCTAACAAGGGATCCAAGACTAGATTAAAATCCTCCGCCACCATAGTCTCATAGGAAGCAAGGTCATATAGTTTGGCAGCTATCGTTTGAAAGAAGCCAGGACAATCAGAGTTAGGAGCATAAATGTTAAAGATTACCATCATATGACCAGCCATTTTGAGCAAGACCTTAACCCAACGCCCCTCCTGGTCTACTTGTAGCTGCACAACCCCTGGGGCCAGAGACCTACAGATTAGGATAGCTACCCCATTCTTTTTCTGATGGGCCGCTGAATGCCCAACTAAGACATAGTGCCTGTCCTCCAATTTATACATTTCTGCTGTAGTAAGGTGGGTTTCTTGTAGTAGAACCACATCTGCTTTTTCCCTTTGCGCAAAGACCAGGATTTCTCTTCTCTTTATTGGATTAATGATACCCTTCACATTCAGTGATAGAAATTTAATTGGGTTCATGTTTACAAACAGCAGATCAGGCACTGCAAAACTCAGTAAGGAACATATTGCCGCATAGAAATTTTAATCCATTTCTAGACAAAGACGTGGAGAGTTCGCAAAGAGACAACCCTTCCCCGAACAAGAAAAAAACAATTGGGTGAGTCAGCGCTATTTGCAGACTGCCGCTTGAATCCATCTGCCCATGATTACTATTACCCCCTCCCCGCCCATAACCTAATATCTACATTGCCCCTTTGTAGACCCCCCTCCCCCCGGTTGTTCATTTTGGTACCCACACATACAGAGTTAAGGGATCCCAACCCTTGTCATCGCTACTATAATACCATACATTTGCAGACTTCCTACAAAGAAGACCAGTCAGGTTTTCATGATGTCCCTAATGAATATTCATGAGATCTATTTGCATCCACTGCCTTCCATTGCATGGAAATAGGGCCATGAATATTCATTAGGGACATCATGAAAACCTGAATTGTCTGCAGCTCTCCAGGACTGGAGTTGCCCACCCCTGGCCTAGTGGTTAGGACAAGGTACTTCAGGCCAGAGGGCCGGTGGTTCAAGTCCCACCTGGGGACAGCAATCTCAGGCCAGAGGGACTGGGGTTTCTAGTCCTTTAGGCACTCCTTGTGGCCTTGGGCAAGCCACTTAACTCTCCATTGCCCACCGCTTTGATTGAAGGATAAGGTGGTATAGAAAACTGGATAAATAAATAAGTTTATTTACTTTAATCCCTGTTTTCTTCTTCCCTGTTTATTGTAAGATTTTGAACTTCATTGTGAACCGCTTTGATTTTAGGAAAAAGCGGTATATAAGTCCTGTTAAATAAATAAATAAAATAAATACATAATATTACCACAATTCAACCGTGAAGGACCAGGTGTAGGACCACATGGCTCCAATATGGGCCATCTGCTGATGCAAATATCTGCATGAGGTTAAGGGTAATATGATTGATCCTTCCTACAATGGAACTGCAAAAGCAAGCAGTCCAATGCCATATATATTATCCACCCCAGTCGAGAAGAGAGTTGTGTGTCCTTCCCTTCAATACTTCAAGGCCATGTCCTGCCTAAAATCTTGAAAAGATCCCCGGCAGTCCAGGCACCAAGGATTAGTTACCTAAAAATCAAACGGCCGCACCAGACTGCCCGAGATTGACCAGTATCATCGTTGATCTTAACACAGGCTAGGTCAGCAGGGGACAAATCAATCTTAGAAGATGCCAAACCTGACTGCCATGGGTAGGACCGACTCAGTATGAAGTCCACTGAAGTGCCAGCTAATGCATCAGTATTGCCTCCTGCTCATCCAAGAAGGCTTGTAAAGCTTCTGGTTCCTTGAAGGATCTTGTTTGGTTGTGGTGATTGATCCGCAATCTAGCCAGAAAGAACATATCATAATGTGCTTGCAACTGCTGCAGTCTCGGACGAAATGAAAGAAGACATTTCCGTCTCTCCACCGTAGCCTTGTAATCGGGGAAGAATGAGAGTCTGTGCCCATCAAGTTGCACTGGAGCAGAAGTTTTAGCTGCGTGCATTATCTGCAAAACGTGTTGATAACGCAGGACTCGCAATATAACAGGCCGTGGCTGACACATATTTGGGCCTGCATAGGCTGGGATCCTGTGGGCTCTCTCAATTTCGAATGGCTGCGAAAAGTCTAACTTGAGCAATTTGGGGATCAAATTTTCCCAATACGCTATCAAATTAGAGCTTTCTACTCCCTCTGGAACACCAATAATGCGAATATTGTTCCTGCGAGAATGGTTATTTAGACCCTCTAGATTCCGCTCCAAATGGCTAATGCATCTGGCGTCCGTGGGGAGTTGCTTCAGCTGCTCTTCATATGTTGAAACTTTAATGTCCAAACTATCTAGTCTTTCAGTAAGCACATTTATTTGCTGCTTGATATCACCGAGCTCCTTTTGGACACCGATGACAGATTCATCATTTGCCACAACAATGGCGCGCACTACTGGGATTTCAACCAAAAGCTCTTGAATCTCCTCGTTGGTCTCCTGAGCTGACGCCATTTTAAGAGGAGAGGGGGAATCCGATTTTGCCCTCTTAGCACCAGTATTTTGAGCAATATTATAGTCCAACCGAGTCGGCTTGCTGCCAGACATATCCTGCGACCAGCAGTTCTCCTCGGGAGCATCAAACAAAAGTGAGGGGTGGGGAGGAGGTAGGATTTCCCAATGGATTCTTCAGCATCTCAAGATCAAGCGGCCATCTTTCACTGCAGCAGGCTCCACCCCCCAGGAAATACCTTTTCACTGAAAGGGTGGTGGATGCTTGGAATGCCCTCCCGATGGAAGTGGTGGGGCAAATACAGTGACAGAATTGAAAATGGCATGGGACAGACACAGTGGATCCCTTTATAGCAACAGGATAAAATCAAAATAAACATAACTATCTCTTATATCTCAACAAATAGGGGTGCCCTACACGGAGCAGTGGGTACACGTCTAAACAAAGGCATGTTGAGGGGTGACCTGCAGGCTTTGAGTTTACAGTCATTTGCATTTCTCCTTTCTCAGTAAAGGATATTTGGGGCTGCAGTTTTACCACCTTGCTAGGCAGACTAGATGGACCATACCGATCTTTATCTGCTGTCATATACTATGTTACTATCTAACCACATCCCAACACACTCCCTGGCAATTTCTGCCTAGTAAAGGCATCCATGAGTAAAATTCAGCCCTTTCTAAAATATCCATTTACATGCAGATGCCATTACCATGTGTTAATTGCAATTAAGGCTTATAAAATGAACCTCCCCGCGTATCTGTACAGAATTATAGCATTAGCTTTAATCTAGTCCACCTTCATCCTGCTTCACTTTTATCATCCACAATGCATTTTTTAAAATCAATCCTTAGTCTAATCCTTCAGGCATTTTTTTTCTCCTTGAAAGTGAGGCTTTGGTTCTTAACGCAATGTCCTTGGATATCCATTCTGCAACAAGTACAGGTTGGAGGCATGTTTAAGTGGCTCTTACGGTTAGCATCCTGGAAATCAAGATCTATGTTAGATGAGCCGATTTCTAAATCTAGATTGTACTAGAGATATTTTTCTCTGTGCTGAATGCTACTTGGCTTCTGTTTTAGAGACTCATTTGCTATGCTTTTTCCCCAGAGACAAAGAATAAGAATAAAACCTTACTAAATCAAACCCTAAATGTCTTTATTAATTAGTTCTTGATGGGTGCCTGGATAGTTTCCATAGCTCCGGTCACAAATATCAAATAAAGATGTTCCAGTTGCTTTGCCATTCTCTAATTAGTTTTATATTTCTCATGTCTGCAGATATAACAAACTTGACTTTGGTACTGATACGGATTTGTAATATTTTATAGTAATGGCTTAAGCATGCTATGTTCTTTTTTCTACTGCTTCCAAGGAGTTGAGCTGCATAAGGAGTTTTGAACATACTTAAATGAAGCAATGTGTTGATTTAAATGTGGCAAAGACATTTTAGCTTCTTATCGTGCCATAAACACACTCAGTGCATTTCATCCACCCAACTCCGTATACCAGTGAAGCCTCGGTAACAACTGCACATCAGAAAGGAACAATAAGTGGTACTGCATATTATAATGAAATAGATAATATATTATGTTATATAGAATAGGGGCTGATCTAAAAATAACATCACAAGATGCAAAGGAAAACAACCAATGGAGAATGATCATGCTGAGACTCAAATATTCCTTAAGAGGTACTTTATTAAGGACCCGACTTGATCACATTTCGACAAATTATGCCTGTGTCAGGGGTCTGTGGGCAAAAGCTGATGGAGTTAACAGGGAGCAGCAGTAGCAGACAAGTGCAGCCTCCTTTCCTTCTCCAGCAGAGTAATGCTCCTAAAAATAACATCTGCGAATTTCAGTGGGAGGATCTGAATTTAGGTTCCCAAAGAGGAGCCACTTAGCCGCTAATGGCAACATGGCTATGCTATGCAGCTACAATAACATTGCATCTTCTTTAGGGCCTTGGTCTGAATCTCACCATTGGAAACACAGCATGTATGTAGCTTTTCCAAAAAATGCAGGTCTCTGAACCACATTTTTCTTTACCTTTTCAAATGGCTTAATGTTTAGGGCTTCTGATTTTAGGTTTGATAAACACCAATAAAACACTCCTGAACAGGCTAACCTGTACATAAAATGGGTAAAAGAGCCTGGACAGCAATGGATTAAGCTTTAGATTTGGGATTTTTATTTATGTATTTAAAAACTTTATATCCCGCATTATCTGCAGATCTCTGAGAGAAAACAGTTTTGTTCAAGTCACATCTATCTATCAGTTTTCTACATTATAGGGATTGTAAAAGCCTTACTGGCAGTATACACATGTAGAATCCAGCATTTACATGTGGAAATGGCGATTTCAGAAAGGGCTAAAATTATACTTGGATGTCCATAATATGTAGAAATTGCAAAGGGGCATGTTTGGGGGATGGTCAGGGTGTGGGCTGGACAGGTCAAAATTCTACATATGCATTTCACACAGGGAATGCACGTGTATGATCAAAATTATCCATGTCGGGATTTACAGTTGCCTCCTAACAAACATAGGCCTTTGTTTCTGTCCATGCAAAAGCTTGGTTCATATGTCACGGATTCTCAAAATATGACCCTGACGCTAGTTAAACTACATTTAAAAACCTTGTCTTTAACACTGGTTATTATGGACATCAGATCCCAGTATAGGAATATAACTGAGCAGGGTACACAGGTGGTTTACACTTTGACGTCAGACAGACCTCATTCATACAGAGTGTCCGCTTTATTTCGGTTAGGATGGAGGAAGTAACCCTTACTAACAAACAATCTGTTTGTCTTTAACACGTTTTTTGACCTACAGATACGAGACACCATGATGACAGCAACAATGGACCTCAGATTTATCAAATTCATATATGGGTGGCATTTGGAGATAAGTAGAAATATAAGTATCCCTCTAAGAACACCAGATCCATCTCTGGAAATGTTACATCGACAACATCTTTATACTGTAGGATGGTTCCCCACAGACTTTGAGGTCATTTTTGAGTGGGGGATCCACACTTACAGGTTATTATGCATAAGCATTCCAAGAGATTCCATTCTTAGGCCTCCTCTTTAAAACCTCAGTGGGCTTTGCTATTTCAATCATGATATTTTTTCCTATGTTCTGAGAGCATGCACTTCAAGCACTTTAAAGAAACGTACCTGGTGGGGAATTGATATCTTTTCATTTGCGTTTCTAAAGCCTCTCTCAAAAGCCTTTTGACATGCTTTATATTGCCATCATGACTAGCTGTTCTTACTAACACAGCCCAAAATGGAAGATAGACTGGTGTGAGTTTCCTCCTTTTCATCTCACACAAAGAGATTAAGGAGGTTATTTTGAAAGACAGATGCCATTTACAGTACATATGTAAAAAGCCGATGTGTGTACAGCAAGAGAACGTAGGGAGAAGTAGCAATTTTAGAAAAGCCTCCATTGAAACATGTCTGCCAGCAGTATGTACTGATGTAGAGGAGGCATGCTCTGAGCATGATTTGGGCAGTCTTGAGGGTACATGTTAATGCCGTATTTCACAACAGCAATACACCTGCTTCAAGTCACGCATAGCTGTCAGCTAATTTCTCATCTGGTCCTGTGCTTTGAGGGGAGAGTTTAAGGGAGGAACTGAGCTTACCTCACTGGGGGTTAAAAAACACCCTGAAATGACAAAACATGAGTTTTGGAGCTCGGCTCTTTAAATAGCTGCACTTGTATGTGCAAATTTGCAAAATCAGCTACCTAAATAAAGTAGCAAAATCGTCCCTTATAATTGTAAAGTGACACTACTCACATGTACACAGTCTTGAGCGATGCTGCTCTGATGCACATTTTCTTTTGCAAACTGGCTGCTTCTAACGTGCGTCATACCAAATATGCATATAACTGCGATACCCTACCTCAACCAGATCTCCTCTGCCGCACTCGGCAGCATATAATCTAATAGTATATAGTCATGTATAACTTGTACACCTTGGCAACTAATTCCGTACAAATTGTATATAACCATGTATAGTCTGTACACCTTGGCAACTAATTCTGTACAAATTGTATATATGGGGCCCTCCCCCAATCTACTGAAATCAAATGTATACCTTGATCTGTGTGCTTTAATCAAATATGTATCGTATCCAAATGCTTGTCCCGTGTTACGTAATCATTGACTAATCAAAATGTAAAACTGAAATCTCAATGTACCGTACAATACATTATGATTCTGTAAAGTAAACCGCTGCTGATCGTAGGAAGCAGCGGTATACAAGTGTTTACTAAATAAATAAATATATTTACCACAGCTCTATAAACGTTTATAAAAGGCTTGGAGCTCAGCAAGCTTTTCAAAAAACAAACACTTACGGTTTTGCGTGCATGGATTCAAATGGCAATTCTCTGGCCTACATGCTCTATACAAATTTAGGCTGTAAATCCCTGGTATGCCACACAACTTCCCAAGGTGTTTGCTACTCCTTCCACTCAGCAATTTCTTTTCCCAGACCACAGAACATCAGAGGCACACCAGTCAGATCAGAATTGTTATCATGCTGGATCAGACTGGTGCAGTAAATCCCAGACCTTCACGCTATTGTTTGTGCTGTAGGTCCTCTTTCTTTGTATATTCATGAATTCTGTTTACTTGGCTCTGCTCTCATGATCTCTCTACATCCATAGTTCAATGCCCCAGCTTCAAATTCTATGCTAGCAAGACTGCCTGCCCCCTTGCGCATTCGGCTAGCAAAGCACAAGAGTTGTTTCAAACATCAATGTTTTGCGGCACTTCTAAAACTGTGTACAGGTGAGTAGTGTCACTTTACAATTTTTACCATTCTTTGACATATTTATCTATGTTATACACTAGGTCATGTTGCATTGACAAGGTAGAGATTTATCTAAAACCAATTTATACACCCTTGATCTTGATAGATTAAATACAAATGGATTTTTTGTTTTAAACTTAGCGATGGCTGCTTTCATCTTTGGGATTGTTCACAACTTGCTTTTTTCTCAGATTTTGCCAGGTTAAAAGAATGACGCACTGGTGCATTTAGTTACTGAGTGAAATGTATTCAAGTTGGACCTCCAGCTTTGCTTTACTGCCCCCACTCACCAGCACGGCCATTGCCTCAACCTTAACCTTGTATTCTTCTCTAAATGCTTACCCTCAAACCTCTGTACCTCAGTTCTTATCGGACCATCACCTGCTAAGCTTCACTCTTCATCACTCACTGCCTCAACCTCGCCCTATCTCCTCCAAACTCTTTAGAAATCTTCATGCTATTGACCCTTTGACTCTCTCCTCCACTGTCTCATCTGAGTCTGTTGATGAGATAGTAGCCTCCTATAATGCTGTACTCTTCTCTGCTCTGGTTGCTCTTGCTCCACCTATGCCACGTCCTGAGAGGAGTACTATACCCCAGCCCTAGCTGTCTTCCACTACTCATTATCTACGTTCCTGTGTCCATTCAGCTGAGCATGCTTAGCTCAAATCCTTGCAGACTTTCTACACTTCAATTTCATGCTTGTCTCTTTCCAGTCAGCCATAGCACTCACCAAACAAGACTATTATGTCCCTCTGACCGACTCTCTTGCCTTTGACCGTCTCTTCACAACTCTCAACTCTCTCCTCAAGGTGCCTCCGCCTCTGACCCCTCCTTCTTTTGGTCTAAACCCTGGCTGACTATTTTCATGACAAAATCCACAAGATCACACTCCAATTTCTCATGATTTCAGCTACTTCCCCTCCTCCCTCTCTTTAATTCCAACTCCCCTCCCCCCACCTCTGCTACCCTCTCTTCCTTTTCTATGATCTGAGGAGGAAACCACACACCTTCTTTCCTCCTCTGAACTCACTACCTGCTCCTCTGATCCTATTTCCACCCATCTCCTAAGCTCCATCTATTCCACTGTTGTCCCTTCAATCTCTCATATTCTGAATCTATCGCTCTCCACTGCAACTGTCCCTGCAGCCTTCAAGCATGCTGTAGTCACATCTCTCCTCAAGAAACCCTTACTAGACCCTACCTGTTCTTCTCCCTCCCCTTCATTTCTAAACTACTTGAACATGCAGTTCACCGCTGTTGCCTTGACTTTCTCTCCTCTGAAGCCCTCCTGGATCCTTTACAATCTGGCTCTCGTCCTGCACATTCTACTGAAACAATTATGTTTATGTTTATTACATTTGATATCATGCCAAAGTCTCCAGCGACCTATTCCTGGCTAAATCCAAGGGCCTTTACTCGATCCTCATCCTTTTTGACCTTTCTGCTGCGTTTGACACTGTTGATCACAATCTTATCCTTGATACCTTGTCCTCACTTGGTTTTAAGGGCTCTGTGCTATCCTAGTTCTCCTCTTATCTCTCCCATCACTCTTTCAGTGTTTGTTCTGGTGGATCCTCCTCTACTGCTATCCCGCTCTCAGTTGGTGTACCCCAAGGATCTGTCTTGGGTCCACTCATTTTCTCTCTCTATACCCAGTCCATTGGTGCATTCATCTCTTCCCATGACTTTCAGTACCATCTTTGCGCTGATGACTCCCAGATCTACCTCTAGACCTGAAATCTCTCCGGTGATCCAGGCCAGGATCTCTGCCTGCTTTCTGACATTGTTGCTTGGATGTCTCACCGCTACTTGAAATTGAACATGGCCAAAACTGAGCTTCTCATTTTTCCCCCTAAACCCTCCTCTCCCCTTCCTCCTCTCTCAGTCTCTTTGACTAACTCTCTACTCTTCCCTATCTCCTCAGCTCGTAACCATGGGATCATCATTGACTCCTCTCTCTCCTTCTCCACACACAGCCAACTGAAAGCTAAAACCTGCTGTTTCTTTCTCTATGTAGAATCAAGGAAGCCTACTCAACAAAATAGCAAGATCTTAATTATAATTGGCAACTAACAAGAGAAAAAAGACCTCAGTCACGGTTTACTGGCTTTACATCCATTGCATTATGTCTGTGCTCTAGCTTTGTTGGGGACTGTTATTGTCCTACTGTCTGATAAAGTATTTTGTGAAATGTCTGGTGCTGGAGTGGTGACTGGTTTAAAGCTAAGTTCCGTGTTTCTGTACATGCTGAATCATTGTTTTTCTACTTAAGCCTATGAATTGCTAAGTGCTTATTTTTCAACGTTTACATTGTATGGGCTCTCCAACTTTTGTTATATTTTTGCCAGGCACTATAAGAGGTTTTTCTGTCCCTGATGCTGCTGCACCATCCCCATTTGTTATTTGTGGGGTGGTTGACAGGCTTTCCCGTAATAGCCTGGTTTTCAGCTCCAGGATTGCAGCCTGAGGTCTTTTTCCTTGTTAGTTGCCAATTATTAAGACCTTGCTATTTTGTTGAGTAAGCTTTCTTTGATTCTACATAATGTTCCCCCCCCCCCTACTCATTTAGGAGTATTTTTGATAGTTTCTTTCTCATTAACATCAACAAAATTCGCCCATTCCTTTCTGAACACACTACTAAGACACTTATCCACTCCTTAGTCACCTCCCGTCTAGACTATTGTAACCTACTCCTTGCTGGTCTCCCTCTAAATCATCTCTCTCCCCTTTAATCTGTTCAACACTCTGCTGTGAGCTAATCTTCCGCCAGCCTCGTCATGCTCATATTACCCCTCTTTTCAAATCACTTCATTGGCTCCCTATCTGTTTCCGCATCCAGTTCAAACTTCTCCTGGTGACTTATAAGTGTATTCACTCTGCAGCTCCTTACTACCTTTCCTCTCTTATCTCTCCCTATACCCCTCCTCGGGAACTCTGCTCTTCTGGCAAATTGCTTCTATCTGTGCCCTTCTCTTTTCTTGAAAACTCCAGACTTCTCTCCTTTCACCTTGCTGTTCCTTATGCCTGGAACAAACTACCTGAGTCTGTATATCAGGCATCTTCTCTAGCCCTTTTAAAATCCAGGCTGAAAAATCACCTCTTTAGGATCTTGACTCACCTGATCTCTTTTGTGTTTCCTTACCATTCCCCCTAGATGTATCCCATGTCTATGGCTATTGTGTTGTCTGTCTTGACTAGATTGTAAGCTCTGATGAGCAGAGACCATCTTTTACATGTATTGGTGCCACGCTGCGAACTTCTTTCCACCAGAGTATTTATCACTGCAAAAAAGCTTATATTTTCACTCCATATACCTTACTGTTAGAGATTTCCAAGACGTAGGTCCCCAATGTACTAAAGTATTCCAACAAAAAATAGCACAAAATGCCTGGAAACGTGCAAAAACTGCCAAAGTGCAGACATTTTGTGCTGTTTTGCATGTGAACTGTACTTTTACAAAGTCATTTTACTACTGCAAAATGTGCTTTTGTGAACTTTAAGCCCATTTTGAGAAAAGGTTTAGGTAAATCTGGCAATTAATGAGCCACTGCAATTCAAAATCTTGCAAAGAAGCTCACAAATAAATTAATGCGCAAAAATCTGAAAACCAGCATGTGAAAAAAAAGAGAAGCAGCAGCAATCAGAGCAAATGAATAGAGCCTGACAGCCAAAAAACCTCAAAGAGCCATCAGCATATTCTTTTACCTTCAGAAAGAGCAGATACACACATACATAGAAAAGTTTAATATTTAAATGTGTGACGTCACCTGATGGCATGGGACAGACACAGTGTATCCCTTTACAGCAACAGGATAAAATCAAAATAAACTTAACTAATTTCTCAACATAAAGGGGTGTCCTACACGGAGCGGTGGGTTGACCCCTAAAACAGACATGGGGAGGGTGGCCTGCACGGAGTGGCAGGTGCACCTACTCTTACCATCTTACTGGGCAGACTAGATGGACCATACTGGTCTTTATCTGCCGTCATTTACTATGTTACTATGTCTAATTATGAATTTTCACAGAATTTCTGCAGGCAGGCTAGTACTGTGATGATCTGAAGGTTTACCAAGAGTGCTCAATGCCCTATCACCAGCCAAGGACCCAATGGTCTAGATTGAAGGCCCTTTTGAGGTCGCTTTCCTGTGAGCAAACTTCCACTCTCCTCCCCAGAAATGGTAGAAAGCCCTCCCTCCCCCCTCCACTCCCATTTTCCCAAAGCCTTGGCCCTTCTATAAGTGAGCGTCATCGCTCGTTCCCCTGATTTACCCCTAGGGAGGACAATGGGTGCACGAGCAATATCTACTTGCTCCTACCTCTGAGACTGCCTTATTCAAAATGGTGTAGGTTGACTCTTAGTGGTAGTTTCATGTTACTACTGTTAGAGGGTCTTCCTTCCAGATAAGGGCACACATTTGTCAGAGTCAGGAAGCAATGTTCTGCTAGAAATTCTTCAGAATCCCAAATTTGGATGTATTGAGATTTTGCTGCAGGAATGAGTAGGCCTGCATAATTTTTAAATGAGAAAACATATTATGACATCCTTTCTGAAGGACTTTCTGGAACAACTTTTTCTTCTCCATAAGAGCAGAAGCTAAAGCAACACTTGCAGATGTTACGAACCATCATACATTTTAGTCAGGTCCCCTATGAGATTTATTTTTAAAGGACAGGAAATAGATGATTATTCCATGTTATACTAGATAACACACATAAACAAGCTTTGATCATGACTACAGGGAACCAAAACCTTTCGTCCTTCACCAAAGCTCAATGAAATCCATAGGCAGATAAGTCCAATTCAGGTGTGAGCAAATGCGGATAACAAGGAAGTAGATCAAATCCAGAATCAGAATCAAAATCAGAACACAGGACCAGCATTTGATGGCAAGTCCCCGCAACTTCAAGTCAGCTTTCTTGTTCTCAATTGCCCTTTTTGACATCGTCCAACCAATATGGTTTTTCAGGCATGGTTTTGGAAGATATTTTGAAACCATATCCTAGAAAATTTGTTTTTTTTAATTTAATCTTTATTAAGTTTTCAATATAACACCAGTCCCTAAAGGGGGTAATCCCAAACATATCTGTTAACACCCCAATATCAATCATCATGACAGACTCAAAACTACAGACAATGTTATGAAACAGCTATTTAAACCTTAGGACTCAAACTGTAAACATCAAAAGAACCACCAGGCCCCCAGAGTTGTCATGGCCAAGCCAGGTACAAATCCTAACCCTCACAGAACTTATCAAGATCCTCCAGCCCCTCAAGCCTTCTTCCCAACTGTCTAAAGCTGTATTCCCCCCCCAACTGGCCCTGTACCCCCCTCCCTCCTTCCCTCCCACCCCAGTTGCCAGAGGATATTTGGACTGAAAGTGCAGCCAAAGCTGTTTATAGTGCACCCATTTAAAGGAGAGGAGTGCATCATATGTTTGTCTTTTGGCCCCCACCATCAAGTGAATCACAGACACCCAATGGGAAAAGGAGGGAGCCGCCTCCCCCATTCAGTACTGCAGAATTAGTTTCTTAACCACCCAAATCCCAATCCTGATAAATTTTCCTTCCACCTGCCTAAGTTTTTGTTTCTATAGGGGGCTCTTGTCCCCTAATAATAGCATACTATATGACCACTGCACTTTCTTTTTAACCATTTGAGTCAGAGACACTGTAAAATGGGGCCCTATAAATCCATCAGCATAGGGCATTCTAAGAAAGGTGTGCCAAAACGTGTCAGTCTGGCTCTTACACTTGGCCCACAGCCCCAAATGTGTGCCCCGTTCTTGTGTTAGGTATCCCCGATGTAATATCAAACTGCATTTCTTGATACCATGCCAATGAAAGGACCCTCGGGATTTATACAAAACAATGTTCCACCTGCTCTTCTCCTACCTCGTCCCAAAACTCCTCCATCCACTGCCTTGCTAGGTCTGGAACATATGAAGCCAGGGTGTCCCTTAACATGTGGTACTAATTCCCTAATCTGTTCCAATGTGGGACTAGATTTCAGAAATCTTGATCCCCCTTCCTGGTTTTCTATCTCACCTGGGTGCATGGCGTTCAGGGTTCGCCAATAATGTTGTAATTGTAGGTAGTGGAAGTAATGGTGGCCCAGAAGTTGCAGTTCCTGTTGAAGTTTCCAAAAAGTGGGAACCCCCCACCTCCATCTCCAGAGTTGTCCTAGATCAAGGCAGTGAATGATCTTTCTGCCATCGACTGAATTTCGTTTGACCCTGCCCCAGTCCAAAACCGGGGTCATCCACTACTTGTAAGAAGGGGGTAACCTACCAATTACATTTAGGTTGCCCTGCCCACCCCTTGCTCACCATTTCCAAATCCTCCGAAGAGCTCCCAACCACCTCTCATGTTCTGGCCAAGTAAGAGTGACCTTGTTATAATGCATGGCACTAAGCAGCCCATAAGGATGGTTCCAGACTTCCCTTGGATGCATACTGATGCGTTCCAGTATATGCATCACTAGCCAGTGGAGCAGAACCACTGCATAATAAATCCATAAATCCCCCCCCCCCCTCCCATCTCCTTAGTCTGGATCATTTTAACATTGCTAATTTTCACTCGCTACCTCGCCACAGGAAAGCCCGCAGGATTCCCCGGAAGAATTTCTCATCCCCGAAGCTCAGCCAAAGTGGCAGCATTTGTTTATTTGTTTATTTGAACAGTTTTTCTATACCACCCCTTCCAAAGATCAGGGGCAGTTTACATTAAACAAACCAGTTACAGAGAACAATTATGCAAACCATGAAAACTGTTCAACTATGTACAGTTACAGAAAACAGTTATTACAAACCATGTCACCACAGAACCAAACAACTATGTACACAGTAAATACATGTACGTATGCATAGCGGAAAGATAGGGGTGAGCAATTTTATTTCAATAATTGTTGTTATAGTATTCTGTGAAAGAAGCATCTTTAATTCTTTTCGAAAGGTCTTTGATTGACCTATTGGGGTCTGGCAGAGAGGTCCATAGTGTTGGTACAAGATCTAAGGCATTAACACCAGCCAAACTACTGCCACCCTCCCATAAAGTGACAGGGGTAGATCTCTCCATTGCTCAGCTAAATTTTTCAGTTGTTGGATTTTGTCATGTATATTAAGCTGGTAAACTATTTTGGGATTGGGGTGCAAATAATGCCCAGATATTTCATGGAGTCTTATGTCCATTTGAAGTCTGCACTAACACCCTCCCTGGCCCAAAAGATAAACTTCCAATCTTCTGGTATGGATCTTGAGTCCAGAAAACTGCCCAAATTGCCTGAGTAGCATAGTCAGTGTGGCCCGCCTCTCCCCTGTATGTTCCATGCTTATCATCATATCATCAGCAAACATGCTGATTTTATTCACGGAACATCCCAACAAAACTTCCCAGATATCCCTCAAGCTGTTGGTAATTAAAATACGTGAGGCTGAGAGTAAAATAAATAGCCATGGGGACAAAGGGAAACCCTGCCTTGTGCCCTGAGCTAGCCTGAAGGGCTCTCCCAGGAACCTGTTCACCATAACCTGCACAATAGGCCCACTGAACAATAGTCACACCCATTGGTGAAAGTACTACTAGTACTTCTACTATGGATCATTTATATAGCACTACAAGGCGTACACAGAGCTGTACAAACACATATAGAAGACAGTCCCTGCTTATGGAGCTTACAATCTAATCAAGATGGACGGTACAAGACAGAAGAAACAAGTGGTAAAAGGGAGGGAGACACAAGGAGAGTATGGGATTGGGAACCAAAAGTGACTTTGAAGAGGTAAGCCTTTAGCGTGAATATGAAGAGGGGGAGGGAAGAGACTTGACGTCAAGAAACAGAAAGTTTGTTCCAGGCATAAGGAGCAGCACGGTGAAAAGAAATCTAGTCAACGACGGGTGGCCATACTGGTGAAGAAAGCCAGGAGAGGAGCAAATTTCACAAGGGGGGGGGGGGAGTAGGGAGAGAGGAAAGGTAATAAGGGGCAGTAGAGTGAATGCATTTATATGTTAAGAGAAGAAGTTTGAATTGGATACGGAAGTGGAAGGGGAGCCAGTGAATAGACTTTAGAAGAGGGGTAATATGAATATATCGAAGCTGGCGGAAGCTTAGCCACGCAGCAGAGTACTGAATAGATTGGAGGAGAGCAATGACACTAAGGGAGACCAGCAAAGAGGAGGTTACAATAGTCAAAATGGGAGGTGACCAAAGAATGGATAAGAGTTTTAGTAATGTATTCAGAGGAGTGGATTTTGTTAATGTGGCAGAGGAAGAAAGTAGCCTTCGATCCCAAACCTAGATAGCACCCAAAATAGATATTCCCATGCCACACTCTATTGAAAGCTTTTTCTGCATCTAAGCTTATCATAGCACTGGGGAGTCCTTTGGCCTCCACTGCCTAAACAAAGCCGGTCTGATCAGGGTGAAAGATATCAGGCAATACCGCAGTGAGGCGTCAAGCTAAAGCTGTGGTAACAAACTTAAAGTCCTGGTTAAAAAGCGAGGTCCCACCCTGGCCTGGGTAATAAGACTACCACTGTCCCAGCCATTTGAACCCCCATATGGCCCTTGGCCATTGCCGCATTCCCCACAGCCACCAAGGGGCCCGTCACTAAATCCTGAAAAATTTTATAGAATTCTGGGCCTAAACCATCAGGGCCAGGGACCCATGCTGGCTGGAGTTTCCAAATAACAATTCTTAATTCCTTTCCGCTAAGGGACGGTTCAGCATTTGTTTCTGTGACTCACTAATTTGTAGAATACGTAAACCCTGGAAAAAGGCTTCTCTGATTTCTAGGGCTCCATCCTCAGCCCGGTAGAGCTCCCAGAAAAAAATACACAAATCTCTGGGCTATCTCGGCCTCATCCATGGTCACCATACCATCCGTCTGCCTCAGGCATGTCACTGTGACCCTGATGCGAGTGGGTCGGATTAGGATGGCCAGAAGCTTCCCTATTTTATCTCCCCATTTATGTAATTTATACTTATAGATACATATACTAAGCATGGTCTTTTGTTGTAACATCACCTGTACTTTATTCCTCCCTTCCTGTAGCTGCAAACGTGTGGTTTCCATGCCCTCCTGAAGGTGCTGGACCCGCAGTGCACATACATTAGGCCCCTTTGCCCTTGTTGTAGGTGACACCTTGTTTGCCCTGTTGGGCCACTGTAAAATCCAGGATTTGCCCTCTCAAAACTGTCTTCGCTGCTTCCAAATAAATTATGGAGCCCACAACGTCTACCCTTTTTTCTGCCTCATAATCTATCCATGATTTTCGAAGGAAAGTACGAAAGTCATCACTCCGCATCCACATTGGGTTCAGTCTCCAATATTTCGCACCCCCTCTCCCCCCAATTTACTTGACGTTGTACAGTCATGTGATCCACTACCATCATTGGGTGTATGTCTGGACAATCAACTTTGGGTAAAGCTGTTCCACCACCAGCAGGAAATCTATATTGTGATGCAGCTGGTGGGGCCCAGAGTAATGCGTAAATTCCACATCTAGTGGGTTGAGCATACGCCTCCCGTCTATCAGCTCTAATTTCTTATATAGGAAATTAACACTTCGATTTTTAGCACCTTTAATAGCTACCTTTGGCGGCCTACAGTCTACAGCAGCGTTGGCCATGGTGTTAAAATTCCCTCCCAATATGATTTGATACTTATTCTGGTCAGCCAGGTTTGCTATTAATTCCAGAAAAAAACGATATTGGTATATGTTAGGGGTGTATATCAATTTTCTCCTCTGCAGTTCACCCCAAGCAAGGACATATTTCCCCTCAGGATCCCAAACTACCCGACCGGGGAGTGCAACCCCTCCCCACATACAGAATAACTATATTGCCTTCACTCTTTACTCATCTTGAGTTCGGTATAGAAAAAAATCAAGAACTCTTTTTTTGTTCCCCCAGGGGCCTCCCAGCTGAGCCCCCTCGTGGACCTCATTGGCCATGATGGCTACCTCCTCTCCTATCCAAACACTTGCATTTTCCTTCCCCTGGCAGCTCCCAGAATCTTGCATAACTTTACACAGCCCTCCCTTTAAACCCATTCCTTGCTCCCCAGACCCCCCCCTTCCCCTCTGTACCCCATCCTCTCCAGTCTGTTGCACACACATGCACCATGCACTTCCCCTCACCCTCCATTTATACCTTCCACACAAGCTATCCCACCACCCCCAGGCCTCCCACCAATCAAGTTCTCCCTCCAGAACACATCCCTTTTCATCATTTCACCCCCTTCACTGCTGTGCTGATTTGAGCACATCAGTCCCCCTCCCCCCATCTACCCACTCTCCCAAAGCAAAGCCCATTGTAGTCAATAATTGCAACCACTGCCATCCCCTCCATTGGGAGTGGCTATGATCAATGTTCATCACAGTAATCCCCAATATCAAGTCCAGGGTGGAGCAGTGAAATCACCATAAATCCAGTGTCCCTCAAAGAGCCTGCTATTCTGTCTCTGCCTCCCTACTGCAGAGGCTATATCCGCCCTCCAAAACAGGGCTCATTTCTCGCCGAGTCCTCCAATTGATAGCTGTCCACTTGTGGCTGCAAGTATGTCCACTATGCCCTCTACTCCTTAGAGCTGACCGGGCCTAATGAATGCTGTGGGATCTCCCTGTCTGGCTAAGCCAGCCTGTCCATTAAGGAGCACCCCTCAGTTGCAGTATTAAAATGCAAAATTTTGCCTTCATGCTGGATTCTTAGCTTGTGAGGGAATAATAGCACAAACCTCACTCCACACTGAACCATACTACCAGACAGGCACAACTTCCTGGCGCTTAGCCACCACTCTGGCAGAGTAATCATTAAAGAGCAGTAGTTTCTGGTTCTGATACTCCAGGGTTCATAGTTTTCAAAATTCTTGTAGGATTTGTTTTTTCACTGTCCAGATAAGGTAGTGTCTTAAGACTGCAGGCAGATGGTGTTGCTCTACCATTTTGGGTCCTATCCTATGTGCCCGCTCACATTTCCAGGCCCTCTCCCTGCTTTGGAGTCCTAGCTGATGGGGCAGCCAGTCTTGAAAGATTTGATAGAGCTCTGAGTCAGCAACAGTTTCTGAAGATTATTTCTCCGGGATCGAATCTCATACTCCTCCAATTTGTCCAGTATTTGTGTCTGGTCCCATGTGAGTTGAGTGACTGTTGCGTCTAGCCGGCCAATAGAAACCTCCTGCACTGTTATTCTTGTTTCTACCTCTGCCAGTCACTGCAACTGCCCTTTGAACTGCTCTGTGGATTGTAATTTGTTCAAGCGGTCTTCTAATGCGGCAGCCACTACTCAGGAGATCTCGGCTGCGAAGACTCCTGCCCCCGGCTGTATTGGCTTATGAGGGTTGTCCATCTCCACTTTTCCTCACTAGTTTTTGCGATATGCTCTGCCTTGCCGCAACACTATTGGTCCCTGTTGTCTCTCAAAACCAGGGCCCGCTGATTTGCATTAAACTGGGATGTTTCTCAAGTCTCTTTACCAGGTAGTTTCAATGATGAATGAGGCATGGAGTGGGAGTGCAAGCTTTACACGTCTGCTTTCCAGCTGTGCATCGCTGGAAGTCCCATTTTCTTATGTTCTTATATTAGTACACTAATCAAGGTATTTGGGCTCGGATCTGAGCTGACCCCTATTCAAATGTCTCAGAGGCCAGAACTCACAATTTTTTCCCTATATATTAAGGCGGCAATTTAATAATAGGGCACCAAGTTATGTAAGCAGGAAGGCATTTATTTTATGCCTATTTTATAAAGACACATAGGTGCCTATGTGACTTTATAAAATACGAGTGCAAATCCTGCAGCAATAGCACCTACTTTAAAGGCATAGAGACATTATACCTGCTTGAGTATCAACAAATATGCATGCACTGTATAAAATGCTCATATAAATCACATCTCTATGTTCCACCCAAAAACCCCACTCCTGTGCATGTCTACAGGGTAATGTTACTAACTACGGCATATTTAACGCACACTTTAGGCGAGTTATTAAAGGTCTATATTATAAAGTCAATTACATGTGTACTTGACTATATAAAATAGTAGCATGAATGGTATGTTAATTTAAGGCACAATCACCTGCACCAACCCTGGTGCTGATGTGAATGCACGCACCTAGATTTTTCAAGAATACTATATCATAATTTATAGGTGTACCTATGTGCTAACCCATGCCCTATTGCTGTCTATGCACACAAGTAATTATGCATGATAGGGTTGACTGATGCACTTTTGTAAAAGCGAATGCATCAGTTTTGCATGTAAATGCCCATAGACATGCATATATGACTAAAATACCTTGATTTACATGTACTGTTTGTGTATAAATCTAGGAGGTTTTTCATAAAATTATCCTCTTATTGTGGAGGTATATGCCGACTTGCATTGCGTGTACTTTTAATGGTGATCACATTTCATACACATGAAGCGCTGTTTTATGCATGAAAATGGTTTCCAAAATGATCCTACTCAGGGTAATTTTATAAGGCTTTTTTGCCTATAAAGCACACTTTACATGTTGAAAATGTCTCTTAAAAAACTGTGAGATTGTGCTTACGTTTATATGATCTGCGGCCAGCATTCCCAGGAGCAAAGGTAGAGTGAAGCTGGGGCAGACTTGGGTTTATGTGCATAATTTTAAAAATTACACGTGTACACATAGAGAGTACATGCACACATCAACTCTTTCTTGGGCCAAGTGTGCTATTAGGGACAGTTCTGAGAGCATATTTTATAAAAACCATATGGGCACCTTTTATGACAGGTCACATAGGCCATCCTGTTATGAAATTACTCCCCACATGTTGGAGGGTAAAGAATATATCTACATAGTTAAGCCAACAAGGTTTCGTTAACAGTAGCATAAATCAAAAAAGGCACTTTATAAATAATTTATTTTAACACAGTGAAGGCTCTATATTTTGTCATTTTTTCTGGTAATGATTCTTATGTTTGTGCCACAATGTCTTTCAGAAAACAAGTTGCTTTGTCTGTTGATCTGGACTTGGCTCGTGGTCTTTTGCTGATCCTAGAACTGAATCATGCTGTTTGCAGCAGTTAAGAGCTATTGAATCTTCATGGGTTTTAACATATGGATAAACTACCCCAGTCATTCAAACCAGCAGTCCTGCCAGTTGTGTCACAGTATATCTGTCTTTGTCTTGTTAATGACTTTACAAATCATTTTCACAGAGCTAGCAAAGAAACTTAATTTGTTCATGTGCCATTTTTACACATCTCAGGCGCAAAGAAATGTCGTCATTATTTAGTACAAAAATAGATGCATGCTTTCGGCATCTAAATAACAAGAATAAGAAAATGTGTCATCCGTGATAAATATATTCTGTAGTTTATTTTGCTTATGGGAAATCTTGCCATATATATTTCTCCTCTATATCATTTCAAATCCTGATTTTATTCCCTGTGAAAAGAATTCTTGTTAACAAAATTTTATTTAGCTATTACACGATTACCCATCTGGGCAGCAGCAGAATGGGATAGTGTTGATGGCGGAGGATCACATTTCTGTGACAACGGCAACACCACCAAACTTAAACTGCGCGGAAGAAAGGCCCGGCAATCTACTTCTGTATCTTGCCATGAAAACCCAGTGGATAGTTACAACAAAACAAATTGTGCTATAGTGCTGGAAGATGAGACCCCCAGGTCGGAAGGCACTCAACTAGCTACTGGGGAAGAGCTGAAGACTTCTCAAAGTAAAGCCAGCATTTATGATGTGGCTGGATCAAAGCCCTCGGGAAGTCTGACTGCTGATGTAGCTGTGCATGAAATGAGAGTCAGAAGCTGTAAAGATGTCTTACGTATTGGAACATGGAACGTACGAAGCATGAACCAAGGGAAGTTGGAGGTAGTCAAGAATGAAATGGAACGTGTACAACTTGATCTGTTGGGTGTTAGCGAACTGAAATGGACTGGCATCGGGCACTTTGCATCAGATGATCACATGGTCTACTATGCTGGAAATGAAAGACAAAGAAGAAATGGTGTTGCATTTATAATAAAGAAGAAACTTGCAAGAACTGTAATGAAATACAATGCAGTCAGCGAACGCTTAATCTCTATTCGTCTACGAGGAATGCCTATCAACACAACTATAATTCAATTATATGCCCCAACAACAGCTGCAGAAGAGAATGAAATTGAAGAGTTCTATGAACAAGTACAAGCTGAAATTGACAGAACATGCAAACAGGATATCCTGATAGTCATGGGTGACTGGAACGCAAAAGTTGGCAACAAAGAAGAAGGCAAAGTAGTTGGAAAATATAGACTTGGCAACAGAAATGAAGCTGGAGAAAGACTGATAGAATTCTGCAAGACCAACGATTTATTCATCTCAAACACCTTCTTCCATCAACACAAGTGGCGACTGTACACATGGACTTCACCCAATGGATTGTATAAAAATCAAATTGACTACATCTGTGGAAGTCAACGATGGAAAAGCTCTATAACATCAACAAAGACAAAACCTGGAGCTGACTGTGGTACAGATCATCAACTACTAGTATGCAAACTCAAGCTAAAGTTGAAAAAGAGCAAACCACTCATGAATGCAGCAAAATATGACCTTGAGAATATACCACTGGAATTTAAAGACTGCCTGCAAAATCAATTTGCTGCTTTAGATACAAATGACAGAGCTCCAGAAGAGTTATAGAATGACATCAAGAAGGTTGTGTTGGAAGAAAGCGAGAAGTCTCTACAAAAGGTGAAAAAGCAAAACCGGCCAAAATGGATGACGGAAAAAACTCTGAAAATTGCCCAGAAACGCAGAGAAGCTAAAGCCAGAGGAGAAAAAAACGTTCAAGACTATATCCCAAAGGGAACTGCAATTGACTTTACGTCCTCCCAACGTAACTAAAGCACTTAAACGGCTAAAAAAGGTCTCAGACATTTTTTATGGCACTGTCTTATCAGACTCACGTCTTGATTTTTAACTGTGCCCGACACCATCAATGACCTTTTTTTTATATGTGTGTGAATCGAGGGAACCCAATCTGCGAAGCTATTGTATCCCGGAAGTGGTTTTAAATGCTGATCTTCTCCTTAATTTCTCTGGACTTTTTCCAACATTAAACTTATCGTTCTCTATTAATTTATAATACCAACGATTTCACTTGAATCTCTGCTTCCTGGAATCCCAATAGTGACAGATTAATTTTTATCTGAAACAACTTAACTTTCTCTCATGTGTGTTATGTTTTTTCTTTGTTCTTCCTCCTATGGTTCCCTCTGACGATCCCGACGCTCTCCCCAGGTACCGTTAGTGCATTTCACCGCCTCGGTTTCTTCAGGGGATCTTCTTATTGTCACTATATGCTCTGTACAAACACAAAACTAGATCAACTTACTACTCGTTGTTCCCACTAAAACCCCTAACTTTACAAACACTCTATGCAAAAATAAATAAACGAATACATCAGGATTCTTACCAAAATCTCGTAACGATGCTGCCCACGTCTACTCTTTTACTGTGTTTAACGGACTGTTGTCCATGCAAGACTCACCCTCCCGCTTGTTCTCTAGACATCGCGCATGCGGAGTGCTCTGAGCATCATTCTTTTAAAACCCCTCCCCGCCATTCCTCAATTAACTCAGCATTTCGGGAAACTACAGACCGGTGAGCCTGACGTCAGTACCGGGAAAAATGGTAGAAACCATCATAAAGAATAAAATTACTCAGCATGTAGATAGTCACAACCTAATGGGAGACAGTCAACATGGCTTTAGACAAGGAAGATCTTGTCTTACTAATCTGTAATGTTTTTTTGAAGGAGTGAATAAACAGGTGGACAAAGGTGAGTCGGTTGATATTGTGTATCTGGACTTTCAGAAAGCCTTTGACAAGGTTTTGGCAAAACTAAAGAGTCATGGGATAGCAGGCAGTGTACTATTGTGGATCAGGAACTGGTTAAAAGATAGAAAGCAGAGGGTAGGGCTAAATGGCCAATTTTCCCAATGGAGAAAGGTGAATAGTGGTGTACCCCAGGGATCTGTGCTGGGTCCGCTGCTTTTTGACATATTCATAAATGACCTGGAAAGTGGAATAACGAGTGAGGTTATCAAATTTGCAGATGACACAAAACTATTTAGAGTTGTTAAAACCCAAGAGGATTGTGAAAAATTGCAAGAGGATCTTGATAAATTGGAAGACTGGGCATCAAAATGGCAGATGAAATTTAATGTGGACAAGTGCAAGGTTATGCACCTAGGGAAGAACAACCCAAACTATGGTTACACGATGCAAGGTTCCACATTAGGAACCACCACCCAGGAAAAAGATTTAGGCGTCATTGTGGATACCATGTTAAAACCCTCGGCCCAGTGTGCAGCGGCGGCCAAGAGAGCAAATAGAATGCTAGGTATGATAAGGAAAGGAATGGAAAATAAAACAAAAGATATTATAATGCCTCTATATCGTTCCATGGTGAGACCGCACCTTGAATATTGTGTGCAATTCTGGTCGCCGTATCTTAAAAAGGATATAGCGATTTTAGAAAAGGTACAGAGAAGAGCCACCAAAATGGTAAAGGGGATGGAAGGATACTCCTATGAAGAAAGGCTAAAAAGGTTAGGGCTCTTTAACCTGGAAAAGAGACGGCTGAGGGGAGATATGATAGAAGTCTATAAATTAATGAAAGGAGTGGAACGGGTAAACGTAGATCGATTGTTTACCTTATCAGAATATAGAAGGACTAGGAGACATGCAATGAAGCTACAGGGTAAACTATTTAAGACTAATAAAAGAAAATATTTTTTCACTCAACGTGTAATCAAACTCTGGAATTTGTTACCGGAGGATGTAGTAAAGGCTGTTAGTGTAGCTGGGTTTAAAAAAGGTTTGGACAAGTTCCTGGAGGAAAGGTCCATAAACCATTATTAAGAAGTGACCGAAGATATCAATGCTTGATCCAGTACAAGCATTGTGGAACTTGTGTCTCTTGGGGAAACTGCTAGGTACATATGACCTAGATTGGCCACTGTTGGAAACAGAATACTGGGCTTGATGGACCTTGGTCTGACCCAGTATGGCATATCTTATGTTCTTATGTACTATCCAGTGAAAAGCTTATTCAGTTGGTAATTAGCCTGAATTCGGCATCTCTATCTATAAATTTTAACTGTCTGCTGCAATTAGTATGAAAACATGATTCTTCCGCTCTTATCCGCTTGAATAAGCTCCTAACTCCTCATTCCTGCACTCACTTGCTCTAAACCCCAAGTCATATTCTTAACGTAATGCCTCACTACCTACTATCATTTGTTTTATTATTATTGTGTGTTTTATTATTCACTCTTCCTTATCTCAGATGTCTGCTTATCTAAAGTGGAGACTTGCTGGATTTCTCAATTATGTAACTGTTACAAGCAAGCTCCCCAATCTATTATAGCATTTAAACCTGTGGGCATGGTGGACTTCAATTTATATATCCACCGTTGCTCGCGAATTAGGAGTGTTTTATCGTGTGATTTGCCTGTCAACCCTTCTTGCACCTTGTCTATACAAAAACAACGTAGCTGTTCAAAAATATGCCCCTTCATAATACAATGTTGGACTATTGGTCCCTCAAGCACCTTACATTTTAATCGGCTCCTATGCTCTCTCATTCTTAATTTAAAGGGGCGCATGGTTTTTCCCACGTAGATCAACCTGCATGCGGGTTGGGGAGGGGTTTTAAAAGAATGATGCTCAGAGCATTCCGCATGCACGGCGTCTAGAGAACAAGCGGGAGGGTGAGTCTTGCATGGACAACAGTCCGTTAAACACAGTAAAAGAGTAGACGTGGGCAGCATCGTTACGAGATTTTGGTAAGCGTCCTGATGTATTCGTTTATTTATTTTTGCATAGAGTGTTTGTAAAGTTAGGGGTTTTAGTGGGAACAATGAGTAGTAAGTTGATCTAGTTTTGTGTTTGTACAGAGCATATAGTGGCAATAAGAAGATCCCCTGAAGAAACCGAGGCGGTGAAACACACTAACGGTACCTGGGGAGAGCGTCGGGATTGTCAGAGGGAACCACGGGAGGAAGAACAAAGAAAAAATATAACACACACGAGAGAAAGTTAAGTTGTTTCAGATAAAAATTAATCTGTCACTATTGGGATTCCAGGAAGCAGAGATTCAAGTGAAATCGTTGGTATTATAAATTAATAGAGAACGATAAGTTCAATGTTGGAAGAAGTCCAGAGAAATTAAGGAGAAGATCAGCATTTAAAATCACTTCCGGGATACAATAGCTTCGCAGATTGGGTTCCCTCGATTCACACACATATAAAAAAAAGGTCGTTGATGCTATCGGGCACAGTTAAAAATCAAGACGTGAGTCTGATAAGACAGTGCCATGAAAAAAGTCTGAGACCTTTTTTAGCCATTTAAGTGCAATGGTTACGTTGGGAGGACATAAAGTCAATTGCAGTTCCCTTTGGGATATAGTCTTGAACGTATCTGGTATTTGGAGGAACATTGAACATTCAGAAAAAGACCTAAACAGAGAGGAGAAAGAAAGACAATAACAGAACTCAACAGAGATTTCCAACGTGCAGCAAGACAGGACAAGGAAAAGTACTACGACGACGCATGCAAGGAAATAGAAGCAGAAACTATTAGAGGAAGAACAAGATCGGCTTTCCTAAAGCTACGAGAGTTAAAGAAAAAGTTCCAGCCTCGAATTGGAATGTTACAAGATGCTCAAGGTTCTATGTTGAATGATGCTGAGAAGATCAAGAAAAGGTGGAAGGAATATACAGAGTTTTTATATGATAAAGATCAAGTGGACCAACAGCCGTTTCAACCTGTACCTTATGATCGGGAACCATTGGTGATGAAAGAAGAAGTTAAAGCAGCATTGAAAGCCTTATCAAAGAAAAAAGCACCAGGCATTGATAGCATTCCCATAGAAGTATTACAGAAATCTGATGCAGCTGTTACCATACTTACAAGGCTCTGCCAAGAAATATGGACGACAACATCATGGCCAACTGACTGGAAAAGATCTGTGTTTATACCAATACTAAAGAAAGGTGATTCATCTGACTGTGGAAATTATCGCACAATCGCTCTGATCCCACATGCCAGCAAGATTCTACTGAAGATTATTCAAAAGAGACTACAACCATACCTGGAACAAGAACTACCTGAAGTGCAAGCAGGGTTCAGGAAAGGGCGAGGAACGAGAGACATCATTGCGGATGTGAGATGGATCCTTGAAAAGACTAAAGAATACCAAAAGGATATCTATTTGTGCTTTATCGACTATAGCAAGGCTTTTGACTGTGTAAACCATGAGAAACTCTGGGCCACATTAAGAAGCATGGGTATACCAGAACACCTGATCGTACTCTTGCACAATCTGTACATTGATCAAGAAGCAGCAGTTCGAACGGAACAAGGAGAAACATAATGGTTTAAAATAAGCAAAGGTGTAAGACAAGGCTGCATACTTTCCCCCTACCTGTTTAATTTATATGCAGAACAAATCATCAGAGAAGCAGGACTGTATGAAGACAACAGAGGTGTGAAGATTGGTGGAAGATTCATCAACAACCTTTGCTATGCTGATGATACCACATTACTGGCTGAAAGTGAAGATGATCTGAAACATTTGCTTCTCACAATCAAAGAACATAGTCTCAAAATGGGCCTGCACCTTAATGTAAAGACGCCAAAGATCATGACAACTGGCATAATCAACAGGTTCATCGTTGAAGGAGAAGAAATTGAAATCGTGAACAACTTTAACCTACTTGGATCAACTATCAATAAAGAAGCAACAAGCAGTCAAGAAATCAGACGACGCATTGCTCTTGGCAGAATGGCTATGAAAGACCAAGATAAGATTCTCAAGAGCAGAGATTTCTCTCTCCATACAAAGATTTGACTTGTTCAAGCCATGGTATTTTCAATAACATCATATGGATGTGAAAGCTGGACAGTGAAAAAGATAGACAGGAAGAAAATTGATGCCTTTGAATTATGGTGCTGGCGGCGAATACTGTGTATACCATGGACTGCCCGAAGAACAAACCAGTCGGTACTAGAGGAGATCAAACCTAAGCTTTCTTTAGAAGCTCAGATAACAAGACTTCGCCTTTCATACTTTGGACACATCATGCGAAGAGAGAGATCATTAGAGAAAGACATCATGCTTGGCAAGATAGAAGGTCAACGCAGAAGAGGAAGGCCAGCAATGAGATGGATTGAGACAATAACAGCAGCTACAGGTACCAGTCTGTCAACAATGAGCCGCCTGACTCAAGACCGAACACAATTTAGAATAGCTATCCAGAGGGTCGCCATTTATTTATTTAGCTGTATTTATATCCCGCTTTTCACCAGGTCAAAGCGGTCAATTGGGGGATACATTTAACACGAGGGGATATGAGACACACACACTAATACATACAGGGAACATGGGCATTGGAGGGTTAAGTGGCTTGCCCAAGACCACAAGGAGTGCCTATAGGACTAGAAATCCCAATCCCTCTGGCCTGAGATTGCTGTCCCCAGGTGGGACTTGAACCCCCGACCCTCCAGCCTGAAGTACTTTGTCCTGACCACTAGACCACACCTCCCTCCAAGTGGACTCTGACTCGACGGCACTTAACAACAACATTACATTACATGATTATTGACTTGACAAGTACTGGGGTAAAAGTTCAATTAATCCCATCTGTCATGTGCACTATTATCATGGATTGGCCACTTTATCTCTCTGTGCATCAGTTTATTCAATTATAATTGGGCAATAACAACATTAATATCATCCTTGTGTTTCCTCCATATTAAAATGAAATATTGACGGCCAATTTAGCTTTTAATACTTTTCTTTATCCTCTATTTCCTCTCTCTTTACATATGCTTCCTGTCTTTCCCAGGTGACCAGCCCACATGACTACAAAGGCCCTTACTCTCAAAGGATTATGAGAGAAGTCCCCTTAGAGCTCTAGTCTTCACTCTCCGTTCTTGAGGCTTACTAACAGGTTTTCAGGACATCTTTAATGAATATTCATGAGATTTGCATGCCCACTACCTTTTGCATGAAAATCTCTCTCATGCATATTCATTAGAGATATCCTGAAAGCGGGGCCTATTGGCAGCCCTCGAGGATTGAGAGTGAAAACCAAGGACTTAGACTTGCTGAGGTCACTGTAATAGTAGCCACTTGGTTTCCTGTCTCCTGAAGCCCTAGCACATCTATGCATGATGTCAGAACCTCACTGCTCAGGAGATTAAAGTCAGTCTTCTGTGCCTAAAGGTATACTGGAAAGAGTAGGAGAATGGATTTCTACAATACTAGGCATTTGGGAAAAATATTTATATAAATTAGATATCAGGATATCACTTGCCTTGTTGCAGGACAAAATCTACCTATAAAAAGTATCCAAGTATCCAAGTTGAGCTACCTGTTATCTGTAATTTACGGTGTAACCCCACCGTAAAACCTAAATGTTCCATGTAAACCGCGCTGATGTTGAAGAGTGCGGTATATAAGAGAAATAAATAATAATAAAATAAATAAATAAGTAATTGGTGAACATTTTCTTATCACTTGCAATTGAACTCTATTACTACTTTTACTTGTGTGGTCATTTCATCCATTGAATTTTGGGAACAAGAAGCTACATTATTGGTGATATCCCGTCACATGGCTGTTACAAGACATGCAAATGTCAAGGACATTTTCCCCAGCTGTTTCTGTGACCAGTTGTCATAAGGCACAATGAAGAACACTGAACACATAGTAGTTCCCAAAATACATATTCTGAACATCCTAATGACAGTATATGAATTTAGATTTGCTAGTCTATATTTCCTCTTAGATTTCTCTTTTTATCGGGTCTGTACTAGTTTTTCTACATAATTTCTAATCTATTGGCTCCATGCATAGCTTTCTTAGTTCACACGTTCAATATTAGCTGAAATTAGATACTGTGCTAAACAATTACATTATCTCAGATAAGACAACAAAATATTAAAATACTATACCAAAACATTTTAAGTCTGAAATGATTTTACTGCAGCTGCCTTTAAATTACAGGACATTTATAATTTACATTTTGTGACTTTCTTAATTCCAAAACGCAACTGGGGTAAATCTGAGACACGAATAGCGGGGGCGGACGTCCCATTGCAATGTCCATCCCTGCTATTCGGCCCCTCTGCATCCCCGGCTAACCTCCCTGTATGAACAAGGTGTTTGTACAGGGAGGCTAGACAGGGTGGGAAGAGGGCGGAGTTAGGGTGAGCAGTGGGCGGTCCATGGGCCCCAGACGTACAGAGCCGATTCTGATGTCAGCCGTGTACATCTGTGCCGGCGGGGCTGAACGGGGAGCTTATTCCACCTCTAGGCAGCAGAAAGGCTCGGAGAGGGTGCAGATGATTCCCTGCAGCCCAACTCTAGCCTTCAAAGGCCAGATCGGGGGTTGGGCTGCGGGGAATTGCAGAACAGATTGGCAGCTGTGGATCACGGCTCCTAAATGGAGCTGTGGTGCCATGGCAACCAGTCACCATGGGACAGACACAATGGATCTCTTTACAGCAACAGGATAAAATCAAAATAAGCATAGCTATCTCTTATATCTGAACAAATATAGTAACATAGTATATGACGGCAGATAAAGACCAGTATGGTCCATCTAGTCTGCCCAGCAAGGCGGCAAGAGTAGGTGTATTTGCCGTTCTGTGCAGGTCACCTCTCCCCATGCCTTTATTTAGGGGTATACCCACCTCTCCATGTAGGTCACGTCTATTTGTACAGATATAAGAGATAGTTATTCTTATTTTGATTTTATCCTGTTGCTATAAAGGATCCAATGTGTCTGTACCATGCCATTTTGAATTCTGTCACTATGTTTGCCCCCACCACTTCCATTGGGAGGGCATTCCAAGCATCCACCACCCTTTCAATGAAAAAGTATTTCCTGACATTGCCTTTCAGTTTACCCACTTGCAATGTTCCCTCTAATTTTCTGTAGGCTGTGTGCGCATAAAATATCAGCTGTGTGCAGCTTTTGAAGGAAGGTTAAATTTTTGTGCGTCACATAACGACACTCTGAGTTATATACTTTAAAATTTGACTACACGTCAGAATACAGTATGTACACCACATTGATTTTAATCAAATTAAATGAAAATAGACGATTACTGAATGAAGCGGGAAATTTCTAGTAATTACAATCATAACTTTTAAATTTTAAGACGTCTTTGTTGTTTTCTATCAGAATCAGAGCCGTAATTTTTGTGCGCTCTGTAGTAAAGTATGTGCGCTCGCTCGGCGAGGTGTGTGCGCGCGCACACGCACACACCTTAGAGGAAACAGTGCCCCCTTGCAGCTTCATATTATGCCCTCTAGTTTTACAGCTTCCCCGTCTTTGGAAGAGGTTTGTTTGTTCATTAATACTCTAAGTATTTAAAGGTCTGAATCATATCTCCCCTGTCCCTTTTCTCCTCCAGAGTGTACATATTTAGGTCTTCAAGTCTCTTCTCATAAGTCTTCTGATGCAGGCTTCAAATCATTTTGGTCACCTTCCTCTGAACCGCTTCCAGCCTTTTTATATCCTTTGTGAGATACGGTCTCCAAAACTGAACACAGTATTCCAAGTGAGGCCTCACCAGCGATGTACAGTGGCATTAGTACCTCCTCCTTTCTGCTGGTAATTCCTCTCTGTATGCAACTCAGCATCCTTCTAGTTTTTGCCACTGCCTTGTCACACTGTTTCGCCACCTTGAGATCATCAGAAACAATCACACGAAGGTCTTTCTCCTGGTCCATGTACATCAATCTCTCGCCCCCTATCGCATACAATTCCCTTGGATTTCTGCTTCCCAAGTGCATTACACTGCACTTCTTCACATTAAATCTTAACTGCCAAGCATTAGACCATTCTTCCAGCTTTTGTGGATCTTTCCTCATATTATCCACTCCCTCAGGGGAGTCCACTCTGTTGCAAATTTTGGTGTCATCTGCAAAAAGACAGACTTTTCCATTCAGCCCTTCGACAATATCACTCACGAATATATTGAACAGTACTGGTCCCAAGACTGAACCCCAGGGCACACCGCTAATCACCTTCCTTTCATACGAGTGAGTTCAGTTTACCGTCACTCTCTGTTGTCTGTCAGTCAACCAATTTCCGATGCAGTTCACCATCTTGGGATCCATTCCCAAGCTGTTGAGTTTATTGATAAGCCTCCTATGAGGAACAGTATCACATCCATCGCATGCCCTTGATCTAGTTCTCCGTGACCTAAACGGATTGGTGGGTACACCCCTAAACAAAGGCATGCGGAGGGTTGACCTGCATGGAGCGGCAAGGGCACCTACTCTTGCCACCATGCTGGGCAGACTAGATGGACCATACTGGTCTTTATCTGCCATCATATACTATGTTACTATGTTTAAAAAATTGAAGCTGCTTTATTCAAAACAGCAGACAGCCAATGCTTCCTAATGAAATCAAGGGGGAAACTTCCCCATAAAATCTTAGAAAAAGGTAAAAGAAAAAAAAATAAAGACAGCAAAAGATAAGGACAGAAAGAGGGAAGGGAGACCTGGGCCCAACTTAGTGACCCCCCTCAGGGGCCCTACGGGGTTCTCTTGTTCTTCTTTGGCCCACTAGTGTTAGTATTGCATAGAAACAACATGGAAACAGGGCGGTTGTCCACTCCAGGAGACATGGCCCACTTATGTTCCGAGTTGTTGGTTCCTCCATGACCCAATCCAAAGCCTCGGCACTGTAGTGTGGGCAAGGAGAGTCAACCTACTTTTCACTGCTGTATTAGTGCACACACTGCCACCTGCTGGAAGCAGACAATACTGGCTTCTCTCAGCGCCATTCCAGAGGATATACAGTACAAAGTGATGGCATCACTGAAGGTTGCTCTAGTCTACCTCCACATGCTGGTAAGGGAGCATAACCCACTTGTATGGACTGGTTTAGCTGGATGATAAGGAACCTCGTTTTTTCAAAGGTGTGGATAAAAGTTGAGTTTTGCCATAGTCCGAAAGACCTGAGGCTTAAGCAATGACAAAAACAGCCTCAGATTTGCACTGCATAGAATCATTTCATAGGTTTATCCTACTGCATTGTTAAATTCCTATTTTTAGGAAAAGAAAACAAAATATGCAAAGCTAATATGGATTTAAATCTATAAAAAAATATAATGTCTTTGGTTTCACTTTTAACACGCATTATTTGGTATCAAGGGTAAATTGCATTTTTATTATTGGGAAGTAAAAAATATAATTTTATGGCATTGTGGGTAAAAATTATGCAAAGAGACAATTTAAGGCAAAAAGTAAAAGGGTTAGCTTTAAATTCCCATATCCTTTCTCTATCTCTTTTCTTCACTTTGAAGCCTAGATTACTTGAAAGATTTAGTACATCATACACACTGACATTTATATTAGAATGGCAATTATACAAAGTCATTTTACAAGGAGGGCCCTATTTTCATGAATTGTTGACAAAGGCACAGGAGAAAGCCTTCTGGAAATACAGCAGGGCTTGTTAATAAATACAAGTCTCCAACCACACAGTGCAGAATTAATTTGTTTCCTTTTTCAATTAATACAAGTCACTTAAGAGCTAACTTCTGATAGAGTCATCGCTCAGTTTCATACCAATGACATAATTATGTCCTTAAAAATCTTTATTCTGAATGTGCAACAGAGAAAGGTAAGAATTATTGGATTTAGCAGGCAGCAGTCAGAAAAACTTTAGTACCAATTTCGAGCAACTGTTGAAGAATCCAGAATGGGGTTCTGTTACCTGCCTGAGGGACTCAGTTGGCCTCAAGTGTTCAGGGAGCAGGCAGAGATGATCGGTGATGCTCCCTTCTCAACGGACTCAGAAACAGGACAAGGCAATGGTCAGGAGAAAAAAAATGGAAGCAACGGTATACCACTCGAAGCTTCACATGAAAGTAGATAGCACCAGAGAAGATTCAATGAAGTGGAACAGCCTCATGAAAAGAAGATACCTCAGCTATGCCCATATATTATGTTACATTTTCAACTTAGTTATTGCCCTACTCCAACAAAGGTCCCAGGAAGGCTTACAACAGTTCAAATATGTGCATCGTATATATCAAAATACACCAGCATACACAGCAAACATGACAATACATCAAAAATGAATGAGAGAACTGGAAACAAGAACATTAGAAAAGGAAATCAGCAAGAGGACACACAATCCTGGTCCCATGAACCGAGGAGAAAAGGAGCTATCTGGAGGCAGCAGAAGAATGTAGCCTGCTGATGTCAGAGACGAGTAAGGGGAGCCTCTCAGGCAGGAACTAGGAGCAGAGAGGACAGAGCTGGGGAAATCAGAGTGGGGAAGAGCACAGGAGGAAATGTCAAGGTCTGTGGAGAGATGACCAGAGCCACCAAGGAAGGTAATAGACATTGATGGCAAAGAAGAGAAGGGTAAGAAAAGGAAATGGGGATAAAGAGAGAGGTAGAGAATGGCAGGAAAAATCTGACAGAGAGAAGCAGCAGAGTATTAGTATTTTCTGATATACTGTATATGACAGTGCCAGAAGTGGCTGTATGTTGCTAATATTTTTTCCAAGTCATGCATTAGCACCTATCTAGTGGTTTCTGGCACTGTCGTGTGTAGCATAAAAAACTGAGGCCCCTATTTAGTAAAGTGTGCTAAGGTTTTATAGGCTAAAAAATTAAAGTGAAATAGCTGCAAATCTCTGCATTGACTGTTGGAGCATTTTTGAGAAGGCTGCTGTGTAGCTCTAGTAGAGAAAAAGCTGCTGCAAGAGTTAGTGGCGCAGCTGATACCGTGCAATGAATTTAGTCACGCCTCTTAAGGCGGAGTTACCTGCACTGTTATTTGCTGTGTTAATGATTAACGTGTGCTTATGACCTTCAGAAAGAGCTGGATTTAAGATTTTGGCACCCATAGCCAAGACCAGACATCAGATCTCAGAAAGCAGAAGGGAGGGGCTGTTAGAGATTTCAAAGGGAGTGAAGAGCCGAAAGAAGAGCATAAAAAGTCCACAGTGACACCCCTCTGAAGCAGCACATGCATACATATTGGCCCGAAAGTAGGTGGGAGCAGGCTCTTCTTTGGCCTGTGTATTGGTGTCTTCAAATGTGGCACCTTCGGCAGCTGCCTATGCCTAAATCCAGGTTTGCCTCCACATTAACTCTAAGGTGTGGTCCCACCCATTCTCCACCCCAAAATTCTATTTTTCCTGTTAACACATGATAATTGCCACAGTAAACAGCTAAGAGTAAATGTGCTGGGTGTTGGAGTGGGTTAAACGCTGCATTAAGTGGAAGACAGCATAGCAAATAGGCCCTTAGAGTGTATTGGTCCCCCAGCACTACTCCCACTACCACCCACCTTCCTTCTTTTTAGTACGTACTACAGAAATATGGAGGAGTGGGAAGGGTTGGACTGGAGTAATAGTAAGCTGTGTGGTTTTCACCCACATGGTACTGTAAAACAATAATAACACTGTTAACCCGGTAGCATGTTGTACCCGATATTCAAAAAGCAGTTAAACCCTCAGCCTACTGCTGAATATACAACTGCTGTTTTTCAACAAAATTAGGCAGCATAATACCTATGATGCTATATGTATATCTTGCTATGTGTATACCATTGTATATAGTATGAAGGGGTGTGTTTAGGGCACTCGGGGGATGATGCCCGCTACATGGTCTGTGTCTGACAGCGAAAGACACTCACCCGGTTTGCATCACTTCACTGCCTAGCAACTGCCTTGCTCACCGGCATTTAAACTGCCGCTCTAGAGGCTCATTTGAGATTGGGGAAAGCAGCTGATGACATCTTGGTGTGTGGGCGGGAACCTCTCCTCACCTCACAGACTGCCTAGCAACTGCCCTGCTCACCGGCATTTAAACCGCCGCTCCGGAGGCGCGCCCGCTCCTGAGGGCCTCGCCAGAGGGCCCTTTGGCGTGGCCCTTAGGCGGAGTCCGTGGCGATTAATTAAAAATCATACAGAAATTGTGAGTCTATTTGTCATGCCTGTAGTTTGTGAAGGTAGTCTGTTGTTCTGTTTTCTCCTATCTTTGCTATCTCTTTGTCTATCTGTTTCTCCTACTCTGTCCTATCTTATTAATGGCGTTCTTTTCTTATTTTCCGTAACATAAATGTAGGATTGTAAACCGCTCTGATGCTTCTTGGCCTGAGTAATAATAAACATAAACACTTGCTGAATGGATAAGTGCCAGTGAGAATTTTCAGTGGCACAATCAGGTCAGTGTCGCTGAATATTTCCTCTGACCATCCCGGCACTATCCAGATAATGTCAGGACAATCCATGGGCAGAGAGTGGGTGAAGCTTTACAGATAACGGCATTTTCTAGCTATCCGGATAACTATCCACATAAGTGAGGACACAAAAAAGCTTTGCTAGGTGCCATGTGCATACACTATCCGGAATATTGTCACTATCTAGGCAGGCTGATCATTGCCTGCAAAATCCATATATCTGGCCCTGATATTCGGCCCCTATATGTATATCTTATACATTTGGCTCAGACAGAAAAATCTGGTATATCCAGGGATATATTTGAGCCAAACACATCGGTTTCCACAGAAGCCTCCAGCCTTTGAAAGAAAGGAACCCAGCACTCATCATATGCCAATGATACCAGATCCAAGTGCGATTCCAGCACAGCTTCAGGGGCTTGAGTCTGCCTCACACACAGCCTCAGGTACACTGAGAAGATGGGCAAAATATCTAAAGAGAAGGCATTCCCAATCATGGAAAACAGCAGCAAAAATAACTGACTGCAAGAATGGTGCAAATGGTCATTAGCTTTAAAGAAATTCAAAGGCGCGTCACAACTTACTTAACTGAGAGAAGAACGAGCTACCCACAAGTAGCTGCATCTTTAACACAGAAGGATAAATTACCACCTGTGCTTAGGCTTTGTTCATTGCTGCTGCCAACTGCTATCACTGTTTATGTGAACCTAAAGCTTAAGTGAATCGTTGGTTCAGAACATAAACTCTGGACTGGACTCATTAATTTGTGAAGGGAAGAGGAGTGAGAGTGTCAAGTGCCAAGGGCTTCCTGGCAGGGCTGTAGCAAGGGCTGTGCGAGTAGTGTGGAGGGACAGGGCACAAGTACAGAAAGGGTGCCAATGTTTTCAATAAGCCTCAAGGAAGCCCAAAAAGCACAAGTCCCTGCGCGTGGATGGGTGCAAGGGGGGCACCAGATCTGCAAGTCGCCCAGGGCTCATTTCTAGCTTGGTATGGCCCTGCCTCCTGGTGTATGCCGGTCCCAAAATAAAGAACCCTGATAATTACGCCCCATGAGTAAAGACTGAAAAACTATAAAAAAAGCCTTTTGGGTTGGTGTGCTCCCTTTTCTGCCAAGTAGCTTGTGAAGTGGCTGCTAGGACCACACACAAAGGGGGTTATATACATTTAGCTTAGACACAGAACAACCAGGTATAACCAGGGATATCTTTGAGCTAAATATACAATAATTGCCATTTCTATGTGGGTTTTCAGATAGCCCAAAATAACCAAGTGACCAGGTAAATTTGCAGAGGTTGTGTCTTTTATTCCTTTCCAAAATCTGTCACTCAACAGATAACACAATTATTTCCTTGAAACAGTGATCTTCCATACATATGCAACAAGTGTTTATACAGAGGCTGGCATAAAGCTCTACAAGCAATTTAAAATTCCCATTTAAAGCTGTATTCTGTCACTTGCTATGCACTTCCTCAAGCTACGGGCTCCCCAGGTGTCTTTCAAGACTATGCCAACTTGAATGGTAGTTCTAGGCTTACCACAGTCTCTCTTCAACTAGCCCATGCTCTTCTAGCTCTTCCGATCCCCTAACTTTGCAGTCTCTGACCTTTTGTTCAGCTGCTGTCTTTTTAAAATTCTTTTAAGAGACTTTCAATTTTGCTTTTCATTTGTCACATCTCCCATGGCTCTCATCCCATTAGAACTATATTACTCGGCAACCTCCTGGTTATCATTTCTCGTCTTCTTCCATTTCCCATTCCCAGTGTTCCCTGCTTCTCTGGTGAGCTAATTGCACTTTTCCCCTAATGTGCTTCCAGCAGAGTGAAGTTCTAACTCCTATATCCCATCCCAGTCCCTTCGATCCCAGTCCAAAAATCAGTTGGGTATCCCTCTGGTGCCTCCATGCCTGTCTTGGATCTATGAGGCATGTGGCCTTCTTCCTGCTCCTTCTCTCTAGAATGCCCTCCCAGTTGCTCTCTGGAAAGAGTCTTCTTGCAAAAACATTTTAAAAATGGTCTAAATCTCACCTCAGTGGTGCCCCCAGGGAAGACCTTTGACCTTAGCCAATGGATGAGATTAATTGAGGTCGCTTGTAGCTTGCAATGCCTTCTGAAGTCTAATTTTCTCTGATCTGACTTGTCTTACTGGACTTCGCCTTTGTTCCCTTATTTTCCTTGTATTATTATACTGTAAACAGCTTTGGTGTGCTTGTCCAAGAGCAGTATGGTAGGTACAATTTATTTATTTATTTAGACAGTTTTGTATACCACCTTATCCTTCAATCAAAGCGGTCACAACACAATTGGGGGGTACATTTAACACGCAGGGATATGAGACACATACACTGATAATTACAGGGAACATGGGCAATGGAGGGTTAAGTGGCTTGCCCAAGACCACAAGGAGCATCTGTGGGACTAGAAACCCCAGTCTTTCCGGTCCAAGGTTGCTGTCCTCTAGTGGGATTTGAACCCCCGACCTTCCGGCCTGAAGTATCTTGCCCCAACCACTAGGCTACTCCTCCCTCAATAAGCATATACATAACATTATTTCTGCAAGGCCCTCCCAATTTTTTTTTTTTGCTATTCCAGAGAATCAGTGATCACGTCTTACACAAATAACCATTTACCAACCATCTGTCAAAAACGTGAAAAGTTTCACTAATCTTAGCAGTATTACTGTATGTGCAACGATGATAATATCAAGAGGGAGGTGAATTGTAGGCTTGGCACAGTTGCATCAGTATTTTGGAAGCGTCCAATATAATCAACAATAACAATCAACACTAAAATGAAAATTAAGCTCTATAAAGCTATTGTCTTGCCAAATGTGATCTATGCCTGTGAAACATGGAAAATCATTACAAAGACAGCACAGAAACAATCTATTCCATCAGTGGTGCCTGAGAGAAACCTTTGGTGTCATGTATCATGGCCATATTACAAATAAGGAGATCCTGAGAAGTAACTTATTAGAAGCTCCAAGATCATGTAACTGAATGAAAGGATTTTCTTGAATGGACATCAGTAGATGGGAGGACAAAGAGAGGGAGACCAAAGAAGACCTAAGCCAATCATCCAATGTTCATCATGCACTGGACAAGTAGCCTAATGGTTAGAGCACTGGCTTGGGAACCAAGAGACCAGGGCTGAATTCCACTAGCACCCCTTGTGGCCTTGGGCAAGTCACTCAACCCTCCATTTCCTCAGAAAAATCCAAGTTATCAATGTCCCTGTTTAATGTATATTCCCAAGTTTAAGCTACAATGTAAAGCGCTTTGACTGAAGTGATAAAGCAGCATAAAAAATCTGTTAAATAAATGAAAAAGAAATAATGCAGCATTCTATATGAATATTTATGGAAAAGACAGTCAGCATTTCTTTACATGATTTGGGTCCTCAAGACTTGCTAGGATTCATTTAGGCTAGACCAGTGGTTCTCAACCACTGACTGGCCTGGGGGTCCCAGAGGACTGGGTTGAGAACCACTGGACTAGATTTATTGTAGGCATTCATTCTTGATTGGCTTGATTCAACATCCCATAGTATGAATCTGAAGACACTTTGAATTGTTACTGAATTTGCATATAGTGGAACTGTGTTCTGGGCAAACTTGCATTTTGTTCTGTGGAAAAAGTCTATACTTTGCTTTATTTGTTTATAGACTGCAACTATCAAGTCTGCTCACATCAAAAAACATGACAAGTATAACGGTATAAACTTAATATAAAGCACAAGGACCATAACAGGGAAGCAAGGAGGGAGGAGTGGCCTAGTGGTTGGGGCATGTTGCCTCGGACCGGAGGGCCAGGGGTTTGAATCCTGCTGAAGAACAATAATCTCAGGCTAGAGGGGGACTGGGGTTTCTAGTCCCACAGGCGCTCCTTGTGGCCTTGGGCAAGCCACTTAACCCTCCATTGCCTCAGGTACAAAACTTAGATTGCAAGCTCTTTGGGGACAAGGGAAATATATACCGTACCTGAATGTACACCACTTTGAACCAGTGAAAAGCAGCATATAAGCATTGCTAAATAAATAAATAAAATAAAGGAATCTGGAGAGCCAAAATGAGTTAGAATAAATTTGATAATTCAACTTTGGCTCTTTGGACTCCTTGCTTCTCTGCTATGGTCATTGCACTTTCTGTGAGGATCACTCTCTGTTTGGTGCTAAAAATCATGCATAGAGGCAGGCTCAGTAAAGCAAATCTATATAATAAGCATTAGATCAGACAGTGACCAGTGGAGCGTGCATGCACACCCTACTGTGGCATGCAGAGTTGCCAAGTTACCCAAGACCCAGGAGTGAGATTTTAAGCCAACCCTGGATTTCTGGCCATGTACTCATGTAGCTCTGGCAGCCACAGCATCCTTGTGGGGTGGAAGGAGGAAGGCAGGAAAAGGACGTACAGTATGACATTAGAAGGTGAAAGGATAGCCGGCATGAAAGAGAATGGTACCTGATCCCTGTAAACCTATGAGACAAGAAGGCGACAGAAGATGCCAGGACTTGGTGGAAAGAGGAAATTAGATGCAGGGGAGAGAGAAAAAGATGAAAGTCTTCTCCCTGTATCAGATTTGACAGAGGAGGGGAGTGAAGCAAGGAAGGAAGGATGTGTTGGGTCCAGACTGGGAAGGGGGGAGGGTAAATGATGTCTGTTGAATCTTCAATGCATAACAGCTAGTAAATACAATAAATATTGTTCAACCCGAGCATGCTGCACGCCTTTTGGTCTCCCCCTTTATTCCTGTTCCCCTCTCCCCCCCACCAAGTACCAGACGCACCACTCTGTCATTATACAAACACTTTTATTGGTGGGAATAAACAGCCACACCTTATATAACAGTGCCCCCAAACGTTTTACATAACATGTAGTAATGCCTTTTTCCCATCCGGGAGGAGTACCACCCAACCGTTGTCCGCTTCCGCCTAGACCAGCCCCATGACCTAGGTGTAGCTCCCTCCTTCCCCGGCTGCCGACCGCTCAGTGTCAGCACCCAGATTCTCTTATACTCTCATTCTTAATCATCCCAGAGCCTAGGCACTTGCTCCTTTGGTACCTGGTCTCCCGTCATTGGGCCCAGGCACCCCAAACCAGTACCTGATCCTTCCCCCAGGCCTTGGTACACCCCCCTTTTTTTGGTGAGGTTCCATCACCAGGAGAGCCGTCGTCCAACTCACCCCATAGTGAGAACCAAGCAAACCACCTTATGCAGGCCATCATTAAAAATATCTAAACCAATGTCATTAAGATGTAAACTGCCAAGGCCCCAGCCACGATGCCCTCGTGCTTGACCACCTTCCCACCAAGGGCCCGCACAAAGTATTTAATTTCTTCCTGCTTCTCTCGATCCCTACTTGCTGGATCGCTCCGATCCACTTTTGTTGGGGTAGCATGTGGGACCACATGATCACCGAAGCCAGCTCGGAGCATATCCAGGCAAGATCTCTCTTGACCTTGATGATGAGGTCAATTCCCTTCATAGCCACCAAGTCGTTGCCGCCCAGGTGCAGCATGATGATGTCCGGGGGTCGGCTTGCACCCAGTCGGTGCCTTAGCAGGGGCTCAGTTGGTCTCACAGCATCCCATACTTGCCTAGCCACTGGATGTCTTGCAAAACCAAGCTGCGTACCGTACGAGCTGTGCATTGCTCTCCTATGCGCCTAGATGATGTACGAATGACCCACTATCAAAATGGTGGTTCTACCACTACCTATGGGAGAAGAAGGGGGAGGGGTTTTTAAGCTAATGAGCTTCAATTTGCTACCTGACATATAACCTGAACCTGCTGGACACCCATCTACCTATCTTCCGAATCTGAGGAAGTGCTGTCCCTTGTGGATGCCTTTGATGAAATCTGCTACGCGTCAGATGAATGCCCTGCCCATAGGCATGACCCTGCAGACAAAATTTAGGAGCCCCATCAGGGACTGCATCTGCCGCAGTGTGACCTTCTTGGCTGAGGTGGTCAAACGCACAGCGGACTTTTATTTATTTATTTATTTTATGTGCTTTTCTATACCGCCCCTTCCAGAGATCAAGGGCGGTTTACAAGGAACTCAAAACAACAATACAGCAGAACAGTGCAATATTGCATTACATTAAACATTAAGTATTACATAAGAACTATGATACATAGAAAACAGTGTGTAAGCTATTAATAAAAGGAACATAACTATGTTACAAGGAACCAAAAATGGCAAGTTATTTACATGGTTAGCAAGAGTTATTTGCAAGACTTCAGGTCTGCCAGTTTCTCGGCTAGCAGCCGGGTCACCATGGCCACCATTTATTTATTTATTTATTTATTGAACGGTTTTATATACCGCCTTTCAGAAAAATCAAAGCGATTTACATAGAACAAAACTTGAACATTACATTGAAACTTATTCAAACAATTGAAATTACAGTGAACATTAAATTGTATATAGTAAAAATGGTAATTTGAGGGTTACAATGCTGAGTAAATGCTGATTAGGTATATAGATAGTTTAAACATATATACAGATTTAAATATTTACAAATTTCAAAAATCTTATCTTATTCTGAGCAAGGAAAAATGTATTGTAGTTCACTAGAATTATTAGTGTAAAGAGTAAATGTGATAATGTGGAGAATTGGGTATTGTAGGATAGAGTAAGAAAAAGGAAAAAAGTAAGTTGTGAATTAATGAATATGAGTATACATGAGTTTAAGTGGGAAATATTTCATCTATTGGGAATGAGTCTCCAAAGTACTCTATAAATAGGTGAGTTTTAAGATCTTTTAGAAATGCTGAAAGATCTGTGATATCTCTGAGTTTATCCGGCAGAGCGTTCCATTTTAAAGGAGCATTGAAGCTGAATGCCCTATTTGTTGTAGTTTTATTGAGTTTTGAAAAGTTGTTTGGAACAAGTAGTGTGTTCAGGTTCCTTTGTCTCACTGTTCTGGTCCTTGAATGAACTGTCAGTAGATCAGTTAGATATGATGGGGCTGTATCTCTTATCAGTTTGAACGTTGTTATGATAACTTTATATTTTATCCTACTTTGTATAGGTAACCAGTGAAGTTTGTACAGTATAGGGGTTATGTGTTCAGTTGGACCTGCATTTATAAGCATTCTTGCAGCAACATGTTGTGCTACTTTTAGTTGGTGTAAAGCATGTTTTGGAATACCTTGAAGAATTATGTTACTAAAATCTAAGTGAGGCAGGATCAGGGCTTGAAGGACTGATCTGAAGTCCAGATTTGATAATAATGGTTTTAGATTTTTAAGATATCTTAATTTATTATATATTGTGTTTGTTGTATTCCTGATGTGTGTTGTTAGACTTAACGTTCTGTCTATGATAACGCCAAGGTATCTTATTTCATCTTTTATGGGGATGCTTATGTTTTCAATTTTTATTTCTGTTGGGGGGGTAAATTTTTGATTTCTAGAAACCATGTCCTGCACCGGGCCTTCCGTCTTGTCTGCCGCTAAAGAGACCCCCAGCTCCTTCACTATCCGCTGGAAAGCCTGCAGGTTCCTGGCACAGGACAGTTCATCACCGGCTAGGAGTAAGAAGTCATCCAGGTAGTGAATGACATTGGCCCCCCCCCCAATTTCCTTCTCCACTATCCATTGTATAGCCGAGTTGAATTCCTCAAAGAAAGCACAGGACACAGAGCATCCCATAGGGAGGCACTTGTCACAGTAATATGGCCCCCCCTGAAAAGGAAACTCAGCAAGTGGAAATCTGATGGGTGGATCGGCAGCACCCGGAAGGCAACCTCCACGTATGTCTTGGTCAACAATGCTAAGCTCCTGTGTGCCCTCAGGAGGCCCAGGGCCTGGTCCACTGACACGTATTTTACCGCGGATACCACCTGCTCTAAGTGGTCGTTCAATAAATTTCTGTCTGGGTATGACAGGTGATGTATGTGCCTGAACTGGCCCAGATCTTTTATGTTGAGCCACCAGTACCATCAAAATCAGCAAACTTCAAATACCTATTAAACTAACTAGATCTCAGATAAACAATCTGTATATAACACTTTTTGACATAACGATAATAGCTAAACATAGTTCCACTGAATTTTTAACCATTAATTAGTAAACAGTTGAGTAGTAAGTATGGAAACCTTATGTATGTAAAACATATGCTTGTCCAAAACGTGTTAATTATGTCAAACTGCTGACTTCGCCCTCCTTACACAAAATACTATGTCACAATTTCAGTACAATAGGATGTCAAACCTCCTCCAGCCCTTCAATATAATGAATAATAAACTTAAAAATCACAAAAAAACAGAGGCATACAGACCAGCAACTTAAAACCCAGCCATCCCTAAAATGTGTAATGGAACAGACAAATTGCATTTGTCACGCACAGAGGGTAATTACAGAGAACATTGTCTAGGCTTAAACTAGACACCTATTTGGCCTTCACATTTAGGCAGCCTGTTAATTGCTTGCAAATGTACAGATTTTCTGAAAGAAAAAAAAAGGCTTCAAATGTGAGTTACAGTTGTTTATGTTTAGTCAGATTTTCAGTTATTGAAAGGAACTAAGGAGTCCTTTTAGTAAAGTGCAGTAAAAATTTGTACTTACTGCTTGTCGGATGCAAAAATTAGGAACAAGGTAAGTGCATAGCCTGTGCACTAACTGTTGGGGGCATTCCCAGCATGTTCCTATATACTAACCAAAAGAAAAATACTTTAATGTGTGGGCTTACTGCCTCCTATTTAGGAGGCAGTAAGTTCTTTATGACAGTGTGCAGTAAAGTACCGCACACTCACTGAAATGTGCAGTCCATGCCCACTCCCCTCCTCATATCAAGCTATGCAGCTAGCATGGAAATTAGTAATACCAGCACAATAATGCATACCATGACCAATGTTCCCTCTAATTTCCTGTAGGCTGTGTGCACATAAAATATCAGCTGTGCAGCTTTTGAAGGAAGGTTAAATTTTTGTGCGCCACATAACGACACTCGGAGTTATATACTTTAAAATTTGACTACAGGTCAGAATACAGTATGTGCACCACATTGATTGCATTATAAAATATTGTAGAACTTGTGAAAACTGTAAATACACAACAACTTTTAAATTTTAAGATGTCTGTGTTGTTTTCTATCAGAATCAGAACCGTAATTTTTGTGCGTTCTGTTGTAAGGTATGTGCGCTCGCTCAGCAAGGGGTGTGCACGCGCACAGCTTAGAGGGAACAGTGACCATGACCATGCACCAACAATTGCCATGCTCATTCACACAATAACCTCTTAGCGCATTTTAGTAAACGGTTCCCTAACTATATACTAACTGCAGCCATACTATGATTTCAGCCCATCAGGGCAGCATGCTGGGCTGTCTCACGGTTCGTTTCAGGAAGACAGCTACCATTTACAATGTCATCTGAATGCAACAGAAGTGATGGCACCTGCTGTACACCTTTAAACTATTTAAGATAAAAAGAAAATTTATGCCCTTGCATCCACTCCAATAAAAAGGACACCACTATTGATCTTAGCAACACAGATGTAACAGCTGTATGCATTTTTAGACTATGAAGTTCATCCATCATTTACTCCTCAATCTAATCTCCAACCATACTGCCATTATCCACTTCCCATCAAGATATGCTAAACGAATCTTTCCACAGAAGCCTTTGGGGCATGACCTGCTCGTCTTCTCTGAACCTCAGACATCTCATTGTCTGCTGCTTTAGGCCGCTCTGATGTCTTTTTAAAGATATCCTCTGTGTGCTCATAAACAAGATTTTTCTCTGCAGCTATTCCCGGGGGGGGGGGGGGGGGGAATGCTGGCATCTGAAAACAGAGAAAGCGGTGCTAGCTAACTTCAAATCAACTGGAGTACCGCCCCTCTCCATCTCGTCTCTCACCTTTTCCGCTGTCCTCTTTCACCCCCTCTTTTCATCTATTTTTAACCAAGTCCTTTCTTGTTTTCACTTAAAACCCGTAGCTCTGGAAACACTGCATAGGTGCAACTATACTCTGCTGTCTTTGAAGACAATGTCTAGTCACCGTCTTCCATGTTTCTCTGAGAAACACTATTTAAAAACTCCCTGCAGCCCAATAAATCTATTTGATTGGATAATCAAGTTTTAAAGGTGCTCCTTTTAAAGGTCACAGAGCGTACTACAAAAAAAAAAAAAACACACTCCATAAAAACTGTATTTATCCAGTAAGCACGACTCTTGCAGTGGTAGCCAGGTACAATTCTGCAGCAATTTCTTAAGTTTAATACCAACTTCATCTAAGAATTGAAGGTATAGATTGATTTTACTTCATTAGGGGGCCCATTTACTAAGTTGTGCTACCTCTTTAATGCAGGAATTAAGACATACTAACAGCAAGGGCCTATGCTAACAACAACCAAGACCTCTCATTAAATCATATCACTCCTCATCAACATAATATCATTCTCCCATATCTCTGTATATAGTTGTATATAGTTGATAATTTAAATGTATTCATTATAACCCATGTAACCCTCCTAGTTGTAACTCCCTGTTCTATCTAAAGCTTGTTGCTAGAACTGTTATATGTAAACCACTTTGAACTGAAGAGAAAGCGGTATATAAAACCTGTTAAATAAATACATAAATAAATAAAATTAGCATGTGGCAATTCCCACATTAAACAGCTGAAGCAGAGCAAGGCATGAAATGAGTGGCGACTGTTGCTTTATATTTAACATGCAGGTAGTTACTGTACCTACTGGTTATTTGCTCAGGCCTGGTGCTAGCTTTTTGATTGCCCTGTGCAAATTATTAGGCTGTCCTCCTCCCCCCCCCCCCCCAATTCATGCTTGAACACCATTTACAAGAGCAGTTGGAGTATATTAAGATGACCAGATTTCTACACAACGTCCCTGCAGTGTTAACTGCCAGGTATATTACAAAATACTCCAAAGCTCTGCTCATTTATAGCCCACAGCCAACCTGAATTGCACCAACCCTACCTACAGCACTACAAATATTATGTTGAGCCATAGGAAAGCAAAATACCACCTATTAGGAGAACTGAACACGTAGTACTTTTTCAGTCATGTGGGTCCCAGTCTCTATGTTTTTCTCCAACCCATTTAACATTTCTCCTTTTTTCCAATTTTTGTCCATTCCTCCCTTGATGTCACTTTCATTTCTGCCTATCCGCTCAAATTGTACCTTTCTTCTCACCATCCACGCCTCAATATCCTCCTTTTTACCTTTCACCTGTCAATTTTCCATCTCCTTCCCAGCCCACTTCCCCACTTTTACCCTTTCCCTAGCTCTCTCATTCCCTACCTCACTCCTTTCCCAGGACCTCATTTCCTTGTCTTTCTTCCATCCGCACTCATCCTCCCATTTCCACCCTTTGAAATCATTCCCCTCCCAGCCACCATCTACCAACTCTCAGGTCCTCACCGGCCCCATCATCTTTCCTGTCAGTCCGTTATCCTCTCCAGTCCCTTTCTTCTGTTATCATTACCCAGTCTCCTACTTCCCCCTTCTGCCACCTCCCCAGCTTTATTTCCAACTCTTCCCACCCCCATGACCTCTCCCAATATGTTCAGCAGCTTCCCTTTCCCCCCTCAGTCCAGCATCTCCCTCTTTTTTCCCTTTCCCCCATCAAGCCTCTCCCCTTTCCCCTTTCCCTTTTTTCTCCCTCTCCCTCAAGTATATCATCTCCCTGTAAAAGGAGTTCATGCTGCTTGCGCTCAGTGGCTGCCTCAGTGCTATCGAGCGCAGAGTGTGCAGGTGAGAAGCAACTCTGGGTTCTGACCCGGCCTTTCAGCGAGGTCCCCACTGCTGGCATGGACCCCATCCATTGGTAACCTACATTTTTTTTTTAAGCTTAGTATTTTTTCCATGTTTGCTGTTCTCATTAAATACTATAGTTTCGGTGCACTGCTCTTGCCTTGGGACTGCACCCGCGCACCAAAAGTGAAGCATTTAATGAGAGAAGCATGCTGCAGCACCGCCCTGGAAGGAATTCCAAGTTGGAAAAAAAAATCAGGGTTTGTCCCATCTCTTGTGCCATTGGAGTTTGTGTCCTTTTCGTCCTGCTGCCGGAGTTCATGCAGCCACTGCTGCCCTGTGCAAGTGCACAGCTTGCCCAACGGGTTGCACCAGCCCTGTATCTAGCCATGCAGTTAATATGTAATAATAAACATTTCTCTGTTAACTATATGAGAAAATGCTGGAAATACCCTTCCCCCTCAGTTAAAGATGTTTTTCAGTTACCGCATGTTAATTTTGGCAGTCATCAACAAGCAAAATGCAAAGCCTTAGTGGCCCTAGATGTTATAAGTGGACATCAAAAGCATGTACAATGTATGTGGTGTGGGCACTTTGTTATATACACACACACTTCAATAAAAAAACTTTCTTTGATATTAACATGAACCTTATGCTTACAACTCAAAATTATTCTAGAGGTTAGCAGCAAAGAATCTGTTTCAGTCTAACATGGATGTCTGTCAGAGAGGTCTTTCAACATGCTGCTGAGAATCAGTGGCAGCGGTATGGGAAACATCAGGCTGGTTGCCAGCACCACGTCTTGCCACAGCTGAGCAGGCAGCAGCTCAACAGAAACAGAAACTGAAAATGAAGAGGGGGGGAAGGAAAACTTCTTTGTACTAAGCTGAAAAGCAATCCGCCAGAACCTGTGTGAGTGTGATCAAGTAAAGCTTAAGATGGCCAGCTTGGTAGGAAGCAACGCTCTTTTTCATTCTTTCCAGGCTGAAGGAATGCCAGCAGTTATTTGCTATCAGAAATATTTTTGGACGTTATCTGCTTAGTGCTAATTTATGTGAGAAAAATACAAAATAAAGAAGCAGCAGCAACAGCAACTTCACCATCTTTAACAAAGTAATTTAGAACATGTTTAGCTGGTCCTTTTGCAGGTGGACAAATTAATCTTCGGCCATCAAAATCGAAGACAAGACTACAAGAAGACTGCTACCGGCTTGCATTTGCAATGGATGACTAAACTTTGGCTAGGATTTAAAATCAAACATACAGTCAGACAACCATTTGTCATCCACTTAAAAGAGTCTGCTGAAAACCACTGTGTGAATGCAAGCCTAACAGCAACAGAAGTGAATATCTTAATTGCTAGAGCCTAAATCTATGGTGGCCATGAAGCACTAAGTCCAGGGGGACAAGCAGAACCAGTTCTGGTTTTACCCCATTTCATGCATGAAGATGTCGTTCTCTCTTTTGAGTGAGTTCCTTAAGACAAGCAGGACTACAAGCTCTGTGCATGTCATAGAATAAAATTAGGCTAGGCTTGGCTAACTCGCCCCTTGCACGTGGAACTATGTTGTCACCCTACCAAAAACGTTTGTGTTCTTTATTTTCTTTCTCTGCAGTTCAACCCTGGGACCAGGTAGAAAAGAAAATATCAGGTGAATTAGTCATTCCTAATATTCAAAGTTATAAAAGCTTCCACTTATATGCCCTCGTGAGTTTGAAAAGGAAAGATCTCAAACGGGTTCCACTGCAGAAAGATTATTAAATATGCCATCTAGTGATAGTAAACGGTGATTAGTAGTCCTCTTTTGACTTGCTCTTATTTATGCTCCTTTCTGCATAAGACATTTCTTGTAATCTATTGGATTTAGGGTGGCTATCTGCCTTAAAGGAACAGGGAAAAGGTGAGTGAACATGATCCATGCTTTAGCTAAAAATGTAGCAGTTTCTGATAGGTATTGTTCTTGCACAGGTTCCCCTTTACAAGCCTTACTAACACACATGCCAACGCAGAAAGCTAGCGCAAGCTTTATAAGCCCATAACGCCACCTTTAAGCACATTTTCAGATCCTTTTAAGTGCAGGAAGGAGATGTAAATGCAGATGGAAAAACTAGTGTCCAATTAACACCACCTGTATTTAAACTTATTTAAATAAATTCTAATTATTCAAATGTATATTAATCAGCTGGGCTGGTATGCAAATCATGGCTACTCCTGATGCACAGACAGGTATAGAGGATTTTGCAACCAGTACTTTGATGGCACCGGGTGCTTTTCCCAATACCTTGGTCATCTTCTCCTTAGATGATCAGGCATCGGGAAAAGCCCCGGATGCCATCAAAATACTGGCAGGGGCCGTGCCAAGAATCCTTAGAGCCCTGTCCCCCCCCCTCCCCCCGAGCTCGTCTCCTGCAGCTCTGCAAATGTGTTAAAGGAAACCGGCTGTTCCTGCTCCCTGGAGCCAGCAATAGGCCCTTATGAGCATTTTTGTAGCAGAACCTCTAAGTTTTCATATTAATCTCATTTTGGCAGTCTTTGTTAAACATTAAAAAAAAATGCAAATTAGCCACCGGTGCCTGGAGAGCAAGCCAAACTAGCACAGACTTCTTGCGCACATGTGTTTGGCTTGCTTTCACAGTTTAACACTGCAGTGGCTCATTTGCATGTGCACGGTTACTGTGGCGGGCATTTGCATACCCTAGCCTTCCTGCATCGCACGTTAAAACGTGTGCGCTGTCAGGAACGTTAAATAAATCAATCCAGCGCGGGTCGGCCTGACAATGAGAGAATTTAATACTAGGGCACCTAGTCAAAGCATGTTCCAACACACCTAGATGCCTATTGTATAAAGATTAAGTAGGCACCTACTTGTCTGTATAAAGTACTAGCAGTGGCAGACAACATGCCTGAAATTAAGGTGTGATCACTCACACCCCCCCCCTCCCCCCAGAGCTGATATAAATGGCCAAACCTACATTTTGCAGGCACACGCATAGACTATCATGTTCTATAATTAATGCACATACTTGCTCACTCCACCCTTCTTTGCCCTTGTGAACGGCCACAGTGGAAGTATGCACCATGCAAACAACGCACAAATATTTACACTGGTTTCTCTTTTATAAAAGACCACTTATGTGCACAAATGACTAAAATATCAACATTTATGCATGTTGTTAGTGCCTAAAACTAGATAGCTTATAAAACCACCCCCTGTGTGTCTCTACAGAAGGGCTTACCATGTCGAGTTGCTTACAGGAGCACATCATGTTGTTACAGCACCTCTGAGGCATGCTGTCATAGTATTTTCCTAATTCTTTAATAGCCAAAGACACCTAGGGGTATGTTTTCAAAGCTACGGTAGCGGCCTCCATGCGATATGAATTCAATGGGGCCGCAGCTCCGATGTCGCACGGAGACTGCTACCGCTGCTTTGTAAACATACCCCCTAGCGAAAAGGGCGCATTTTCTTTAAAGTTTTACAAGAGACAGGCTCATTAAGAACATAAGAACATAAGATATGCCATACTGGGTCAGACCAAGGTCCATCAAGCCCAGTATTCTGTTTCCAACAGTGGCCAATCTAGGTCATACGTACCTAGCAGTTTCCCCAAGGGACACAGGTTCCACAATGCTTGTATTGGTTCAAGCATTGATATCCTGGGTCCCTTCTTAATAATGGTTTATGGACCTTTCCTCCGGGAACTTGTCCAAACCTTTTTTAAACCCAGCTACACTAACAGCCTTTACTACATCCTCCGGTAACAAATTCCAGAGTTTGATTACACGTTGAGTGAAAAAATATTTTCTTTTATTAGTCTTAAATAGTTTACCCTGTAGCTTCATTGCATGTCCCCTAGTCTTTCTATATTCTGATAAGGTAAACAATCGATCTATGTTTACCCGTTCCACTCCGTTCATTAATTTATAGACTTCTATCATATCTCCCCTCAGCCGTCTCTTTTCCAGGTTAAAGAGCCCCAACCTTTTTAGCCTTTCTTCATAGGAGTAGCCTTCCATCCCCTTTACCATTTTGGTGGCTCTTCTCTGAACCTTTTCTAAAATTGCTATATCCTTTTTAAGATATGGCGACCAGAATTGCACACAATATTCAAGGTGCGGTCTCACCATGGAACGATATAGAGGCATTATAATATCTTTTGTTTTATTTTCCATTCCTTTCCTTATCATACCTAGCATTCTATTTGCTCTCTTGGCCGCCGCTGCACACTGGGCCGAGGGTTTTAACATGGTATCCACAAGGACGCCTAAATCTTTTTCTTGGGTGGTGGTTCCTAATGTGGAACCTTGCATCGTGTAACCATAGTTTGGGTTGTTCTTCCCTAGGTGCATAACCTTGCACTTCTCCACATTAAATTTCATCTGCCATTTTGATGCCCAGTCTTCCAATTTATCAAGATCCTCTTGCAATTTTCCACAATCCTCCTGGGTTTTAACAACTTTAAATAGTTTTGTGTCATCAGCAAATTTGATAACCTCACTCGTTATTCCACTTTCCAGGTCATTTATGAATATGTCAAAAAGCAGCGGACCCAGCACAGATCCCTGGGGTACACCACTATTCACCTTTCTCCATTGGGAAAATTGGCCATTTAGCCCTACCCTCTGCTTTCTATCTTTTAACCAGTTCCTGATCCACAGTAGTACACTGCCTCCTATCCCATGACTCTTTAGTTTTGCCAAAAGTCTCTCATGAGGGACCTTGTCAAAGGCTTTCTGAAAGTCCAGATACACAATATCAACTGACTCACCTTTGTCCACCTGTTTATTCACTCCTTCAAAAAAACATAACAGATTAGTAAGACAAGATCTTCCTTGTCTAAAGCCATGTTGGCTGTCTCCCATTAGGTCATGACTATCTATATGCTGAGTAATTTTATTCTTTATGATGGTTTCTACCATTTTTCCCGGTACTGATGTCAGGCTCACCGGTCTGTAGTTTCCCGGATCACCCCTCGAACCCTTTTTAAAAATTGGTGTTACATTGGCGATCCTCCAATCCTCAGGTATTAGAGATGATTTTAATGATAGTTCACAGATTACTGATAGCAGGTCTGCAATCTCAAATTTCAGTTCTTTCAACACCCTTGGATGTATACCATCCGGCCCAGGTGATTTGCTACTCTTCAGTTTATCTAATAGTTGTAGGACATCTTCCCGATGTATCGATATTTCCTTCAATTCTTCCACACCTTTAAATACCACTTCAGTCGTGGGTAACATCCCTACATCTTCCTCAGTAAAGAGCCTGCTCTAGGTGTAATTTCTTTCTAAATCTTACATCTCTTGAACTCTAGTCTTTCAGTGGGCAAAAGAAGCTGAACTTACTAATGCTACTGAACCTTTGATTTAAGCTTTACTTCATAAAGGCTAAGAGTCAAATTGCAAAGGACAGAGATTCACTGCATAAGATTGAGAGCACCTGGTTTCACGTTTCTATTTTTATACTATGGGGATCAGGGTTGTGCTCCTTCTTTATCTTATAGCGGATTTGTCAGCTGCAGCTGTATGTATCAGAATTGAACCCGACTTTAGTGACTCTGGGCTTCTTCCCCATTTGGAGTATTGTAATTCTGGGTTGATAAGGCAGGAGATTTGCTGTCTGCAATTGGTGCAGAATAAGGCTACTAGGCTGATTTAGGGTCTTTGGCAAATGGCTTGTGAAACACACATTTTGAAGGCAGTGCATTGGTTGTAAATACAGTACAAGCTTTTCTTGATGGTTTTTCATTCTAGAAGTAATACGGCTTTGAAATATTTGTCTTCCAAATTAACCCATTATCTTTTGAGTAGACTCATGCGCCTCAAGCTGGTGGGCTATTAGTAGTACCAAGTGTGAAGACAATCTTGAAGGTTTATTATCAGGATAGGGCTTGCTCTGTACCTATATGCTGAAATGTACGCCCCTTGGAGATTCGTTTGAAGTAGGATTTGGACAAATTTAGAACGTCTGAAAATTCATATGTTTAAGTGTACATTTGGGGGGAGACTGAATATTAAGGAAAAAAAATCTGAAAAACCAGTGGGACTGTGGCATTGATTTATATTGGGGGTAGGGTTTTATGACAGTATTAAGGCGTTGCTTTCTGTTTTGTTAGTATGTAATTTTATGCGGCTGTAAACCTCATGAAGCAGACTGAATGTGCCGTATAGAAATATAAATAAATAAAGCATTAAATGTATAAAAAAAGGAAATAATAAACCCACTTAGAACAAAAATTTAAAAGACTTATTATTTTTAGGTGAGATCACATTACTGTTTATGCTAGTAAGTGCTTTTACAACTACTTCATATATAGCTGTAGGTTGAGTCCAAGCAGGGTCAGGAATATCACTGAACGGGGTCATATAAAAAAGCGCTTACTCCCCCCCCCTTAACCCCTCCCCGCAACATCCACTGAAACCCACCTCAGTATGACAGTCAAGGTGGAATCCTTGAGCCAGTTAACATTCAAGGGCTAGCATCTTGCTTCGGCAAGGCTGTTTGTTAGACTAGAAACCGATGTGGAGGGCCAGGACCCACATGCACACATTGACTCACAGGTCCTACTTTAATTGTTTCTACTGTTGCCATGACTGCTGTCGCTGCTTTCCTGCTCTGGGTGAGTGAGAGGAAGAATAAAGAAAAGTATATGGAGGTTTGTTATTTTTTCCCCACTGGCTGGAGTCATGTGAATTTTCAAATGCTAAAAGAGGGTCATATTGGATATAGGTTTGGGAAGTACTGCTATACAGTATGTGTTGTGCAGTCCTCAAAAGTTTTATAGACTGGTATTTTTTCCCAGGGCAGATAAAAGTTGCAAAACCTTGGAATGAGCATTTTCTGCCTTTACAGGCTTTTCCTTTATTTGTTTGTATAGTATCTGCGCAAAACTAATCTGTTGGAGAGGAGTATCCTAAAGGTTTTGAGCAGTGGGTTGTGAATCAACAAAGCCAGGGCTCAAATCCTGCAGGACTGCTTCTTGCGATCTTGGGCAAGTCACCAAACACTCCACTGCCTCAGGTACAAACTTAGCATATGAGGCCAAACTTAAGGATCTTAATATGTATACCTTAGAGGAAAGGCGGGATAGAGGTGATATGATTGAGATGTTTAAATACCTCCGTGGCATAAATGTTCAGGGCGAGAGCCTCTTTCAATTGAAAGCAAGTTCTGCTGTGAGGGGACATGGGATGAGGATGATGGGGGATAGATTTAGGAGTGATATGTGGAAATATTTCTTTACGGAAAGAGTGGTGGATCCGTGAAATAGTCTCCCAGTGGAGGTGGTAGAGATGAGGACAGTATCTGAATTCAAAGAAGCATGGGACAAACACAAAAGATCTTTAAAGGAAAAAAGGGGACTGTTGTAGTTTTTGATATGGAAGGACAGACTAGATAGGCCATGTGGTCTTTTTCTGTCGTCATATTTCTATGTTTCTAGATTGCAAACCCTCCAGAGACAAGAAAAAGCCTATTTTACAAGAATGTTACCTGCCTTGAGCTACTACTGAAAAAAGGCACAGGCTAAATCCAAAATCCCTCTTTTGTACTTTGAAATTCTAACGTGGAAAGATTTACCATGGTAAGGCCCTTCGTGTACAAGGAGGCAAATGCTTCTCTTAGTTAATTTGAATGAATGCACAAATTAAATTCCTTACATGTATTTCGGTTATAGTAAAGCAAGCACACACACACATGGAGGAACAATGTTTTTGCTGCATACAAACGAGAATTGGATTGCATCAATGGGCATAGCAAGTTACCACTAGAGAGGTGGGGATTCCTCTCTACAAAGACTGTGAACGAATGAAACTATGCTCTCATTAACTGTGCCATGTCACCCATTCTGATTATTTAAAGAAAATTGCAGATACTATTATTACCATTTTCTCTCTTCCTTCAACATTGAGCTACAATCTGACTTCTTCAGACTCCTCACATGTTCGATAGAAATGAAAAACAGCACTCCAGTCTTTGTCCAGACGAGTAAATTGGCAGGAATGATTTAATCTGACACTTTGTGATGGGCAAAGAATATAAGGGATCAAAAAGCCCCCTGTCTAATATCAAGTTTAAAGCCCTCCCCCACCACTGTATATCTATGGATAAAAAAACTTAGTAAATCCGACCCTTAATGCACTAGGGTTACATGACTTAAGTGTGCTTGATGACCATATTAACAGGTCTTGCAGCTCACCCCTGGTAAATCTTAAATCACAAGGATTATTGAAAAGAAATCAGAAGGTTAAACACATCTAATAAACACCCTGTAAAATGAAAAAAAAAAAAACCTTGATAGATCAATTCACAGCAATAGCAGCTCAAAGGTCACTGATCTCAATTGTGAAGTAAGTTAACATTTGGACTAAAGAAACGTGCTTTCCATATTGTGAGGGAATGATGAAGAAAATCTGCATACCTTAAAAAGACATTTGCTTTCGAATGAATTTTCCTCCAATGCATATTTTACTAAAACTTAAATTTCTGAAACCAATTTATACGCGGATCCCACTTTCCCAATGTCGTCCGGTTTCTGCAGCAAAAAAGCTATAGCTCAAAAATGAACACTTTTCCTTTATGTCCTAAATACAATTTCTCAGTTAATTTGCATTAATCCCACTTCTTGAAAATATAGGAGAGTCTTTCACTAAAGGACGCTAAGGTGTTGCACCTAACATGCCAATAGCTCCACAACCATGGCGCGTTAATTTCAACACCATCGCATTAACTGTCGAGGGTGTCGAAAGCATGTTCCCAGCAGTTAACTTGGCACCCTGTGCCCTAACATGGGATACAAATAGCGCAGGTGCACTTACCTTCACCTACTGTGGTGTTGTTAGGTGAACACACGCTAAGTTCAAGGGTCAGAGTTAGCATGCCGTGTTGACCCCACGCTAACTGTACACTGCTCACCATGCCCACTCTCCACCCCTAACCTGTTCCCTCACCACCCCACCGCGCCAGTCACAGTGCAGAAATTGGCCCATGCTGCCATGACCCCATGCCAGCGCGCATTCAACGCGTGCCAGAACATGTGGCAACAGCCAGCGCCCTTTAGTAAAAGGCCCCATAGTTTTAGGCAGAGCTGAATTTCTAGACAAAAAGGAACTGTACGGTGATGGGGGTGAGCGGGCTATGCAAAGAGGCAACTCGGAGGCAGGTGTGAACTGTCACTCTACAAAAAACCTCCACGTGCCCTCATGAAAACACTAACTGATGCAGAAGCCCTATATTAGATCCCTGCACTAAAGCTTGTTGCAAGGTTTCCTAATTGAAAATTTGCTCTCAGGTGCTGCAAAGCAAGCAGCATGCAAGTGTGCACAAAACGTCAGCGCCATACGAGGAGAGCAATGCAGATGCATGTGCACAGAGGTCTGCGTTAGCAGCAGCCATAAAATAAAACCTGTTTGGAGCTTACGTGGACACAAACAGCAATATTATTCTGCACCGACGTTCTGCTCAGAAAAAGCCTAAGAGGAGGGTTTGGATTAAGGAACAGAATGACTTCTCTCTCCTCCGTCTGATCAAGGAACAGATGGAACGGAGGTACATAGTGGCTCACAGGACTGGCGCAAGAGAATTAGCTATTCTTGGCAACCCTCAATTTTCTTGCCCCCACCCTTACTGCTGCTGCCACATCTCCCCGGTGCAGAAGGGATGGCGGCAATGGCTGCACAGCAGAAAACCTCTGAACCCCTGTGTAGCGAGCTCTGAAAGTCTGCCTTGAAGGCGGTGGCATTTGCTGCACTTTCAGAGCACAGCACACAAGCTTGGAGGCTTCTCTGTGTTGCGCTTCTTTACTGCTTTAGTACCAATGCAGCTGGACTCAGGAGTCATGATGGCGGCGGCAGCAGTAGTGAGGGAGAGGTTCAGGTGGGAGGCTGGAGACCGGAACGTTATGCCGCGGTGCTGCCCTCCAACGCCTGACGCTGTGGACACTGCCTAGTTCGCCTAATGGTAGTATTGGCCCTGGTGGCCCATATAGTAGCAAATTAGAGGACTGTAATATGTGGCAGCATTCACATTAGCAGTGCATATATTAGATTACATTTCTATGCTTTGTGTCTCAGCTCACTGGCAGTTTTCATTCATATCCAATGCAGTCAGAGACTGGACAAATCCCTATACTCGGATCCTGCTGCTTTCAACTGCTTCCTAACTATAGCATACAGTCTTTCCCCAAACGATGCCAGGCAAGTTTTACTAGATTTAACCCTTTCGCGTCCACATAATTGTTTTGCAACTGAAAATTTTTGTGTTTTTTTAATTAAGATTTGAGCTAAATGATGCAGAATATAAAGTTTTTTTGAAAAAAAATTTTATTTCTAAGAAACAATATTTACTGTTGCCATAAGGCAACTACGGTCCTGAATGGCTGAAAATTAAAAATAGTCTTGGCATCAGTTTCATTTACTGCTGGGTGTGATAGTTTAAATAACAGGTTTTTTCAGATGTCAAGCACACATACACATCACATTTCGCACACAGTGTGCGGATGTTTTGGAAATATAGAATCCGGTAAAAGATTTGGGGGAACATTTGAAGGTTGCCATATGGCAACAACAGCCATGAAAGGGTTAAGCACAATCTTCCACGGAGTAGCAAAGGAGGCTTGAACTACCAAACCAGAATTTAAGAACAGACCAACACAAAACACCAAAAGCAACCTGATTTGATAAACAGAACAAAAAGCTAAACAAAAAGTGAGAAAAGTATCTGGTCTAAAACAGAGAGCCCTGCAGTGAAGATTTATGTAATGCGTATCTTCAAAATCTTAGAAATTAGAAGACAACTCTAAAACAGAAAAAATATAAACACATAAATTAAAAAGTATCCAAGATTGAGCAGGCCATAAATAACAGTTCCCTCTGGGACAAGTGGAAAGGACTTAACGCCAAAAGAAAAACAGATTTAGCAATCCAAAATAGCACAATTTGCAGTGGACACTTCCAGCACTTCTATGAAGACACCAGACCTGAACATCTTGCACAAGAGTAAATACACAACCAAGAGAAACTAAATCTGCTCAAAAAAATGATCAACAATACAGGAAATCAAAACATGTCTCTAAACACTTGAGCCCAGAAAAGCATGTGACCCCGATCAGGGCCAGATTTAAGATTTTGGTGCCCCCAGGCAAGCCCAGACAGCAGAACCCAGAGAGCAGGTGAGGCTGGGTCATCAGAGATCTCAAAGACTGGAGAGCCAGAAGAGGAGCAGAGGAAAGCAAAAGGAGTGGAGGAGTAGCCCAATGGTTAGAGCACTGGCTTGGGAACCAAGAGACCAGCATTCAATTCCCACTATTGCTCCTTGTGGCCTTGGGCAAGTCACTTAACCCTCCATTGCCTTAGAAGAATCCAAGTTATCAGTGCTCCTGTTTAATGTGCATTACCAAGTTTAAGTTCCAATGTAAACGGCTTTGACTGAAATGATAAAGTGGTATAGAAAATGTGTTAAATAAATAAATGTGTCACAGTGGTGTCCATTTATTTATTTATTTGCATTTATATACAGCTTTTTCCATGGATCAAATGCGGTTTACATTGAACAAGAGTAATTAACTCAAATTACATATGTACTATTAACAGTGAACACTGAACTCGTGGCTAGACTAGAAGTCTTGATGAGCTATATAAAATGAGGCATGACTTGGGTATAGGCAACAGTCAGTGGTGGAATGATTAGAATGGATGTGTACTTCGGGAAGTGTAGATAATGAGAGTGTGCTTGCAATATGTGGTTGTGGCTGTGGTCTATAAAGTTTAGATATGGTCTTAGGTAGGGTCAGGGTTTAAGGACATGTTTGAGTTTCCAAAATGTAATTTAAAAAGATGTGGTTTTAGTTCCTTACGGAATGTGGCAAGATATTTGACTGTTCTTAGTGTATCAGGTAATTTGTTCCATAGAACAGGCGCAAAGTGTGTGAATGCTCTGTAGTTAGTGGCTCGGGTAGATTTACGGAAGTCAAATGGTACTGCTAGTTGGTTTTGTGTGGATCTTCTTTTTAGACATGTGCCGTCTGGTTTGGTGATGAGTGTTGTAAGGTAGGATCCTGCTGTATCTCTAATGAGTTTGAATGTTGTCATTAGAAGTTTGTAGCTTATGCGGCTTTGGACTGGGAGCCAGTGTAGGTTGTATAGAACTGGTGTGATATGATCTGTTATATGAGCTTTCCAGGTTATTCTTGCTGCCACATGAAGTTGATTTAGGGTAAATTTGGGTAGGACTTGTAGTATGCTGTTGCAAAAGTCAAAGTAAGGTGTGATTAGGGCCTGGAGGACTGATCCGAAGTCATGATTGAGGGGGGTGGGGTTCTTGATGTTGAATGGGAGATATAGCATTATATCATCTGCATATATATGGTAATATACACGGAATTTTTTTAAAATGCTGTAAACTGGCTGGAGGTAAATAATGAAAAGAAGAGCCGAAAGGGCAGAGCCTTGCGTTAGACCTTGTTCTTGCTTGTATGGATCTGATGTATGTTGTCCAATTTTGACTTTTGTGTTTGATTTGATAGCTACAATTGGAACCACTGTAGAGCGGTCCCTTTGATCCCTATTTATTGAAGTCTGTGGAGCATTATATTGTGCTTAATGCTGTCAAATGCGGCTGTGATGTCTAAGAATATAAGGATGAATGCTTGTTTAGTATTTTCTGTTCTGCGAATCAGTTTGTCAAATAGGACAAGGAAAAGCGTTGCTATGCCATGGTGTGGCCTGAAGCAGTACTGGTCTTTGTCTAGGGGAGCGTGTAAGGCCACATGGTCCTGAAGTTGTATATGGCTTATTTTCTCAATTAGCTTGACCATAAAAGGGAGGCAAGATATCAATCTATAAGATGTGGAATTGTTTTTATCTAGGGAGTTATTTTTTAAGATGAGGCAGATCATAGCTTGTTTTAGTAATGGTGTTTGTCCTTGTGCCAGAGATGAGTTTACAATGGAAAGTATAAAGGGTGACAGCTTTGTCTTAGTTGCCTTTATCCAGCTGACCGGGCACGGTCTAAGCTGGATGTTGTAGTGTTGATTTTGAATAGTGTTTTGCAGAAAGCATCTGGCTTGATCTGTGAGAAAGTTGTCCAAGTGTGCTTGAAGCAGCACCTGCAAATGGCTCTACCCAAGCACCGGAGGGGGTGGAAGCTAAACAGTCCCATGGTGCTAAAGTTTTAAGGTAAGCCCCGTGGGGCAGTTTGAGACCATTGCCGCTGCTGCGGATCCCGGAAAGGTGCAGCAACAGCAGTCATGGGGGCCGGAGAGGGGAGTGCAAAGGATGAGGTTCACCAAGGGCACCTCACCTACTTGCACCAGCCCTGGTAACATCCAGAACCAAAACAGCAACAGCCAGGCAATCCAAACACTGCAATGTGCTCTAGCACACCAACACACCTCTTATTAGGAGGCACAGATTGGAAAATAAAATAAGTCAGACCACTACAAATCCCTGCACAGAAACTGCACACTAGCAGAATACCTGACCTTGATCATACATGCAAAACACAGGCTGACCCTCACCAAATACAGAATAACTGACCACAGGTTATAAATAGAAAGATGCAGGTAAAGCTGAACTGGAAACCCCAAGATGATAGATTCCGCCCTGCAATGCAACACTTGAAAAATAGAAACAAATGCATTTCCTTTTGCACTGTGAAAAATACAAAGACATCAGAAATCCACGTTTTCCAAAACTAACAGTGGAAATCAAAGAGTTCCCATAAAAGAATGAGCAGGAACAACATTGCATAATTCTGGGGGAAAGAGAAGAAACAGCGGCTATAGTAGCAAAATATGCTGTAGCCGGGCAAGAAAAAAGGACCTAGGCAGACACAACGTAGGAACAGAACTTGGGAATTGTTCCTGCTATTAACTACTCTGTGTGTTATAAGTATTTTGCTGATATTACTGTTACATTGTAAATTATCTCCTGTCTTTTCTTTTCCTCTTAAATGTATTACTTAGGCAATACATGTAAAACTGTCATTCCAAGTCATCTGTGTCTGAATCAAATTGCCACAGTCACAGTGTGCTTGCCCCCAGGCCCTGCCCTTTCCTACCTGACTTCTCCTGAATCACAGGTGGTCTGTGGCTGAGCATTGCTACTGCCTGTGCCCTGCTATGAGCCTATAACTGTCTCTGTCTTCTTCTTGTCCTGCCTGCAGTGGCCCCAGGCCTGGGGAGGCAACTGCTGGTGTAGTCGTGTGGCATGGATGTGGTGGTGGAGTCCTGACCTCTGCTACCACAGCCTAGGCAAGTGAGAGGTGAGCTCCAGCCTGTTCAGGGAATCCGAGTAGGTGTGGAGTGGAATTGCATGTCACTGTGATGTCCTGGGCTATGAGTCTGCTCAGACGTCAGAGTGGGCATGGAATCCTGCCCTGTGCTATGTCCTAAGTCCTCCAGATCTCCACTGGAGCTAGATTGATTGCTATCTTGTCATCCATCCTGAGAGCAGTCAATAGCAGGTAGCATTCACAATTTGCCTCTGCCTGCTGCCCTGCCTGGACTTGATCTTTTGCCACAGCCTAGGGTGCCTGTGAGCAGCTCTAAGCCTTTGCAGGTGCTGTGTGCAGGCAGTTTGGATAGTTGCCTCTACTGTAATAGCAGCTACAGGCGATGAACATAAGAACATAAGATATGCCATACTGGGTCAGACCAAGGTCCATCAAGCCCAGTATCCTGTTTCCAACAGTGGCCAATCTAGGTCATACGTACCTAGCAGTTTCCCCAAAAGACACAGGTTCCACAATGCTTGTACTGGGTCAAGCATTGATATCCTGGGTCCCTTCTTAATAATGGTTTATGGACCTTTCCTCCAAGAACTTGTCAAAATCTTTTTTAAACCCAGCTACACTAACAGCCTTTACTACATTCTCCGGTAACAAATTCCAGAGTTTGATTACACGTTGAGTGAAAAAATATTTTCTTTTATTAGTCTTAAATAGTTTACCCTGTAGCTTCATTGCATGCCCAGTCTTCCAATTTATCAAGATGCTCTTGCAATTTTCCACAATCCTCTTGGGTTTTAACAACTTTAAACAGTTTTGTGTCATCTGCAAATTTGATAACTTCACTCGTTATTTCCTTTTCCAGGTCATTTTTGAAATACTCCAGCCTACTTGATCTGTTCCATCTCTGCATTGCCATGTAACTGTATTGACCTTAGTACTAGCTGTATCACTGTAATTTACTAGCACACTGGCTATACTGTCACACTGCTGTTTTCACCATACCTTCCTAACCTATCCTCTAACATTTTCAGTGTTCCCACTATTTTACCAACTGCTCCACATCCAACCTCTGAATATCGATCCTCTCAAAACCACACTTTATCCCACCCATCAATCACCACTCCAACATGGCTACCTCTCAGCCTTGGCTCCTGACATTTGGCGCACACATCCGAATTTCAATCCAAATCTTAGCTCTGCTAAATAATGGGCTATAAGTGGAACATAACATAAGAATACCAATAATACACTCCCACCGACACCTACCCACCTCTAACCAATCACCCACATCTATGTTCATCACCCCCCCTACCCAGAAATGCAGACTAACTAGAATAAACATCTCCCCTACCGCATCTGACCCACTCGCTCCTAAACCCCACCCCACCCACCCCCCTTAATTGTGCCTTAATTAACACCCATTTGGCTAGGAACAACATCCCCTACTTGCCGATTTAATAACTGATTATAGCCTAGACATCCTTTGCCTCACATAAACATGGTTCCAGGATACAGACTCTGTACTCATGAACCAACTATGCCCACCTACCCACAATATTCACAGCTGCAATTGTACTTCTAGCAGGTGGTGGAGTATGTTTAATTTCCAAAAAAGAACTAAACGTTTCCATTATCGAAACTGCCTCTACCTCGGGGATGGATTCTTTCAAAGCTTCCAATAATGCACTCTCACTGTGTTTAATATACAGAGCAGCACAATCAGAGGCCCAACACCTTTCCACAATCCTTGAATTAACCATGCATGATCCAAACATCCTCTCACCTCCTCATACTCCTAGGTGATTTTAACCTCTCCTCAACTAACTAGAAAAAGGCCTTATCCTTCTTAGATACTATGGATGTGCCACATTTCTCCCAAATCCTAAAAATCCCAATCCACACCAAAAGTAATACACTTGACCTAATATTCATGCCTCAATCCACCATACAAAACAGCCAACCCTCCCACTTTATCCTCCCAGTACCCTGGTCTGATCATTCACTTATCCTCCTCTCCATCCCTTGCAGACACATCCAAACCCAGTTACCTTCAGCAAACCAGATGACCCGCAAATTCAAGCAGTTTGATTCTAACCTGTTCCTCAAGCAGGTTACCCCCAACTTAGACCTTCTCAATAGTAACCACTCAAATCTCACCACCCAAACCGAAGTTTGGAATGAAAGCTTGGCCTTTGCATCTCAAGCCCCACCAAGACCTTCATTTAACAACCACCGCAAATGAGCTCCTTGGTTTTCAACATCTCTACACAATCTCAAGAAGGACCTTAGATGGCTGGAACACAGCTGGAGACATTCAGGAGATACTTCTATCTACAACTCATACTCTTATAAGCTCCAGGCCTACCACACTGAAACCCTAAAACATAAAAGGGATTACAACGAGAACATCATCATGCACTCAATAAATAAATCCAGGAAACTATTTTCAGTACCTAATCTCTCCTAAATGAACCAAACAGGCAGCAGTAAATAAAATAACCCCACAGTCTATAGCTGACCACCTTTGCTCTAAATTCCTCACAACCCAACCTCTATCAGCTCAACACATTGATTACTTACCTACCAATGTTACCCATAAAGTAACCTGGGAAAAGTTTGACCTGCCTTCCCCTAGACAGCATAACTACCACTATAGCAAATCTCAACGCCTCTACCTCAGCACTAGATCCCTGTCCAGTCTTATGGGTAAAAGGCACCAAGGAAACTCTCGCCCCATACATACACAACATCGTACAAGCTTCCCTCTGCACTGGGATCATGCCACCCCCCCCCCCTGAAGATGACCTTAATCTGACCCATACTAAAAGGATCCAAGCTTGACTCCACCACCCCCACATCATTCAGACCAATAATCAGGTATCCCCCTACTGGCAAAAATAACAGAAAAGATCATCAAAACTCAACCTCAGAAATTCATTGATGATCATGCTCCCCTCAACCCTTTTCAACTTGGTTTCAAAAGGAACCACGGTGTGAAACCCTATTCACCTCCCTCCTAAATACAGTAATCCCATACATCCAAACGCCTACAAAGGGATGTCTCCTAATTTTTCAAGATATATCCTCAGCTTTCGACTCTTCCATACAACCAACTCCTCGACAGACTCTATGACATCGGCCTTAGGGGTACCACTCTCAACTGGTTCTGCTCATACCTAGACCACAGAACCTAGCAAGTAAGAATTGGTGAAAAGACCTCCCAACTATTTATTCAATCTCTAGGCATTCCTCAGGGTTCCAGCCAATCTGCACTTCTTTTCAACATCTTTCTCCAACCTATATGTAAAATTTTCCAAGATTACAAAATCCACTAGCAACGCTACGCGGATGACATCATGTTCTTCACCCCATTTAACATCACAAAGCCCGTCTTCACTAATATCTGCAATTGCTTCAAGCAAATCAGACACTGGCTCCAGCAACATAATCTTTTCATCAACCTAACCAAAACAGAAGCCCTCCATTATTCATTGACCCATCTTACATCCCCTCTATTTCCCTGGTCCTAGACGATTATACAATCTCTGTAAAAACCGAAGTTAAATATCGAGGCATAATACTCGATCAGAACCTCACCTTCCAAGAACAGCTACGAAAAACAACTCACTCCATATACTATAAGATTAGAACCCTGAGAAATCTTCGCCCTCTATTAAACCCAGACTCCTTCCGTACCATTTGCCAAGCCCTAACTACCCTTACTCTCGACTACTGTAACCTCATATACCATGGCCTCTCAAAGCAAAGTATCCACCCGCTCCAATTGGCCCAGAACACAATAGCATGTTTAATCTCCAAGACCTCCCAGGAGAACCCAAATTACGCCCCTACTCCAACACCTCCATTGGCTCCCTATCCTATCTAGAATAAAATTTAAAACTCTCACACTAATCCACAAAGTTATTCATTTTGAATCTGCCCCTTGCCTTCACTCACTCCTTTCCAGGCCTACTAGCTCCAGATCTCGCTGGTCTAACACTGCAAACTTGCTACACATCCCAGCCCAAAAATTAAGATGCACACAAGCTACCTGCAATTGTACCTTCTCCCTCTATGCCACTACAGAATGGAACACCCTCTCTCCTGACTTTCAAAGTTGCCCTGATCATGCAGGGTTCCACAAAATCTTAAAACACTCCTTTTCCAAGAATACTTGAGCTGCACCCCCCAAAGCTTTATCCAGCCAAGTGCCTCCTAAACCTAGCTAAGATCCTACCCTACATTCAATATCCACCCCCACCCCATTCTTCCCCCCCCCCCTCACCCCCATCTAATGTAAATAGTTGCCTCATCTGGCATTATAACTGACTTATTTTTGTTTGATCTTAAATAAGTTTTCGTTTGATGTAAACAGTTATATCTACACTGTTATTCTTGGGTTCCATATAAACCGTCTTGAATTGTAGAAAGATGGTATATAAAAAATTTAAATAAATACATACATACTAAAAGTGCGATACCACATTAGCGCACACTACTACTACTACTACTAAGCATTTATAAAGCGCTACCAGGCGCACGCAGTGCCGTACAATGAAAACACAAAAAGACAGTGCCTGCTCAAAAGAGCTTACAATCTAAAAAGACAAAGCAAGAAAAGGAGTAGAAAAAGATAAGAACAAGGGCAAAGAGACAAGAGCAGGAGAGACAGGACAAAGGAAAGAGGTAGCATACTAATACTGTTAATATACATGCATCCCATTACATAAAATGGGAGCTGTGGTAAATAGCAGACATTAATGCATGTTAGTTCATGATAACATGGCAGTGCATTTTAGTGAACCTTACTCTATTATATCAATAAAAGGACTCAAAGTTCAAATACATATATCATATATAAAAATATCAACAATACAGCTGAAAGATATGTAAAGAATTAATTTAAAAAATCAAGAAATGTTTCAAAGATACTAAAGGTGGACCATCACCAGGGCTGGCCTGAGGGTTTCTGCTTCCCTAGGCAGACCCTCCATGCTGCCCCCCCTCACAGCATACATCATCTTGGGGGCGGCAAAAAGATCCCTCCACCACATCGGGCTTTAAAGTGCCCATAATGGTGTACTCATGACCTGCCGCTCCTGCCCCCCTCTGATGAAACTTCCTGTTGGAGGGGGCAGGAGCAGCAGATCGTGATTGTGCCAGTGCAGGCACTTGAAAGCCCAATGCAGCAGAGGGATCGCTATGCTGCCCTCCCTCCCCCAGGTGAGAAAATGGATGCCAGGCAGCACTGAATTGCTGCTTTGCTGAGGGGGTACTGATGTCACACACTGGGGCTTGATGCCCTAGGTGACCATCTTGTTCACTTCGTGGATGGGCCAGCTCTGATCATCACAAAAAATTATAGTTACAGCTAAAAAGAGTGAGACTGAAGGTCAGAATAAGATCTCTTTAGGCCTCTGGAGAATAGAAAGGAAGATAGACAAAGTGGGAGACAAATGCATGGAAAAGGAATCACAGAGGCTTTCAGGAGTGAGAGAAGAGACTCACAAAGCATGAGAGGGAAAGAGCTTTCAAAGGAGTGAACATAATTCTAACGAGTAAGAGTCAGCATTTCTAGTATTTATAATACACTAATCACAGCCAGTGCTCAGGATACAGTTCAACAAACATGTAACTAACCCATATCTAAACAATTCCAATTAAATATAAAATCATACATAAAAGAACATTAACTTGAGATCTAACCACAATTGATCAGAAAGTCATTACACAAATACAACCACATTTTGTTAATGATCATTTTCTGAATATCTCCATCCCCGGAGTCTAGGCTACTATAATTCTAATCCACCTTCTTTCTGGGGAAACTAGCTATTATACATTGTGGTTAATAATAATAATTAACATCTGCTGCTATATGCTCATTCTGTTCAGCGATATGCTGTTTGTAGTTAATGTAAGGTAATGTAATGTAAGTTATGTACTGTGTTCCCTGTTTGTACTCCTAGTGTTTTGTTGTGATGTAATGATAATGCAATGTATGTTTCCCTCACCTTTGTTTAACTTTGTGCTGTATTAACCGCTTTGATTGAAGGAAAAGGCGGGATACAAAACATGTTAAATAAATAAAATAAATTACTGGTTAAAGAAATTATAAACACAGCTATCCAAAGCTTCTACCTAACAATTTTGCAGCATGTGCCACACATTAACCCATGGTCGGTGGAATGGCTTCATGAAACACATCCTAATTTTAGACAAACTTATGCAACCCCCTACCAAACATAGGTCCATAGTAACTGGCATGTAATGCACATCCAGGGGCCCAATTAACAGCACGTATTGCACATTGTCAATTCAGGAACTTTCAACTGATTTAGCATTGGGGCATCGTAGATAAAGACCCCAAAATAATACTGGGTGCAGAAGCACACAATTATGGGTCAAAGTTGGGCCTTTGGTTATCTCCACATGTGCAAATAATCACTCATGAGGTGTCTCTCACAGTTGCCTATTTCAGAGATAGTATGCAGTGCAAGAGAGCTCAGATGCTGTGTTTTTGTTTACCTGCTTGCCCATGTGTATATCCCTAGGCAAATTTCATAACAGCATATCCGCTGCTCCATGCACTCAAGTCCCTTATATAATTATGCCCTTAAAAAGCAGTGCAAAAAGGCTTTGGGCAAGATTACAATTTACACATTTATATAGATTAGTAAATCTAGCACTTAGATGCCTTGTTTTCAAAATAGTGTGCATGCAGAATTCTCCTATACAAAAAACAAAAGAGCCAGAGCTATATGGTGCGAGTATGTCAGCTGCCAAAAAGGCATGCTAAAGGCACGCTACACTGAACATGCTCAGTTCTCTTTTCCTCTTAGTTCTTCCTGCTGGCTTCAAGGGATATACAGTTAAGTCTGGTATATGAAGATTGCTTATCAAAGCAGAGGGAAGACATGGGAATGCTTCAATGCTAGGACATGCCGCGGGAGGTCAAAGGACAGCATAAAAGATCTAGGAGAGCATGATTACATATTTAGAATCATCTGTTTTCTTTGTTATTAAGGATCATCAAAGAGTGGTGCGAGAGAAGGTGTTAGGAGAGAGAAGACAGAATGCAAGGAGGCGACCCAGGGAGGAATCTAGCCACCCTGATGCAGGATGACACTGGCAGGTGACCAGTCCTTCTGTGAACACACTTCAATGGCTGCACCACACAGTCTACTATCGCCTCAATATCCAGAGACACGAGTTCTGTATTCAAATAAAAACAACCGATCAGATCAAAAAGAAAAACTTTTGAGGCTTAGAATTTTCTTCGGCTTCAAACCTCTGAATGCCTACAGTGGTCTTTGGCCACACACACAACTAACAAACAGCAGCAAATATCTTTGTCCTCTGGGAGCCCATTATTCGAAAATACATACGCTTTTTGCAAGGGAAGATGGATTTACTTTTTTTTTTTTTTATTTTATAAATTTTTATTATCAACCTTTTCATATACATTATCAACCTTTTCATGTACATTATTATCAACCTTTTCGTGTACATTAAACAAGTCCTTTCACCTCTTATACCAAAGGACTGGCTATCATCCTGTACATAGAACCGGAGCCTAATTCCCACAAACATAAAGAAAACACATGTCCAGCGCTGATTAACCACAGTGCCCTCATTTCCCTTTCCCCCATCCATATGCCCATGTCTGACCTTATGGTCAGAAATTACATACAATGCACCTTACAACCTTATAATCAACAGCCATCTGGTACAGAATATCATGATCATGTCCTTTTCAACATTCCCTTGTACCCCTTAATCCGTTAAGGTTAAGTCCCCTCCAACCCCCTAGTCTCCCTCATTTCTACCCCCCCCCCTTACCCCTCCTCCCTCCACCCCCCTTCTCGCAGCCAGTTCCAAACCCCCGCCCACCGCTTCTCAACTTGCTCCCCTCGTCCCTCCTCTCACCCGTCAGTTTATACATTGCATACAGAAAAGACACTCTTCCTGCAAAGCTAGCTATGGAAGGCAAATTCGGCCGCTTCCAATACCATGCTATTTCGCATCTTGTCGCTGTTACACAATACCAAATGATTCTCCAGTCCCCTTCCCACCTCCCATCAGATTTATGCAGAAGACACATCTCAGGACCAAGCACAATATTTGCCCCCACCATTTTATTAATATTCTCCCCTATTTTACGCCAATACTCTCTCACCACTGGGCACGTCCACCACATATGCAACCAAGAACCGCGCTCCCCACACATACGCCAACATTCATCCGTCTGTCGCACTCCTGCCCTACACAATCTCTCCGGTGTGAGATACCAGCGACACAACACCTTATAGCCATTCTCTCGTAAGGATGTGGCTATAGAGAACCTAGCTATACCCATTACTATCGCCTCCCACTCTTCCACCCCCCACGCTACCCCCAAATCCTTTTCCCACTCTTCCATATACTTCAGCTTTCTTTCCCCTCTGGCTATCAATCCTCTATAAATCCTAGAGAGCATCCCTTGTTGCCCCATGGAGCCTAACCATGCTCCTTCAAACCACTCCCCTCCCCCCCTTCCTCCCTGCTCTCTCCCCTTTTGTCGAAGCACCGAGCACATCTGCATATACGCGAACCTATCCGACTCACCCAATCGATATAAATCTCGCACTCCCTCAAAACCTCTGCACTGCGTCCCGACCACTATCTGGGATGCCTGGGACATGCCAAGCTCTGCCCATCGCTGGAGTACTGCCGCGTTCGGGCCTATGCCCTCTGCACAACAGGCCTGCAGGGACATGGTGGGCGACCATTTCTTTTCTCCCACTAACCGCTTCTTATACTGTTGCCACACCTTCAGTGTGTGCCCCACTATCGGATTCTGACCCCTGTCTCCCCCCCCCCTCCCACACTATTCGTTCTAGTTCCCCTGGTCTATACTCGTCCACCTCCATCCTTACCCACTGCTTATATGGCTCCCGCATCCACGCATAGACTGCGCGCAATTGCGCTGCCGCATAGTACAAACTAAAGTTGGGGATCCCCATCCCCCCCTCCCCTACCGGCACTTGCGTCGTTCTGGCCGCCACCCGTGGCCTTTCCCCCCCCCCCAGATAAATCTCTCCACCTGCTGTTGTACCCTCCGCAATACTCTTCGGGGTATCGGTATAGGCAACACTTGGAAGAGGAATAGAAACTGGGGAAGAAGCATCATCTTCACCGCTGCCATCCTCCCAAACCACGAATAATACCCTCTACTCCAGCCCTGTAGTCGCTCCTCCACCCGCCCCACCAGTTTGTTATAATTCAGCGCGTATAAGGCCTCCAAGTTCCTCCCCAGCTGTACTCCGAGATATCGAATCGATGTCTGTGCCCATTTAAATGGGAAACACTGCTGCCACACTCGCTGCCCCTTCTCCTCGCCCACTATTCTTCATATCTCCGATTTCCCCCAATTAATCCGGAAACCTGCCCTCTCGCCATATTCCTGTATCTCACTCATCACTGCCTGCAGCGTTTCTCTGGGGTTCGTGATAGTCAGTAGAATGTCATCCGCGAAAAGGGAGACTTTGTATTCCTGGCTTCCCACTCTAACCCCCGCAACCTCGGGGTTTATTTATTTAGGTTGTCCCTCAACCTCGCCGCTAAGGGCTCGAGGGAGAGCGCAAATAATAAGGGGGATAACGGGCATCCCTGCCTAGTCCCACGTTCCAGCGGAAAGAACTCAGAATAGCCCCCATTTACTCGTACATATGCTTTTGGGCTATGATATAGAGCCCTTATCCACTGCACAAACCCTGGCCCAAACCCCAGTTGTTCCAGTACTGAATATAAAAATGACCAAGACACTTGGTCAAAGGCCTTCTCGGCATCCAAGGAGACCAACAGAGTCTCCTTCCCCTTCTTTTGTGCTGACCAGATCACATTCAGCACTTTCCGTATGTTGTCTGCCACCTGCCAGCCTGGCACAAACCCCGCTTGGTCGGCATGCACCAATTTCCCCAAGTGCTTATTAAGTCTAGTCGCCAGCACTTTTGCCAGTAACTTCGCATCAACATTCAACAAAGAAATGGGCCGGTATGACGCACACTCCTGAGGGTCCTTCCCTTCCTTATGGATAAGGGTAATACCTGCCCATCCCATTGTATCCGCCAAGTTCTCCCCCCTGCTCGGCCCATTAAAAACCCTAGTCAACGGCCGCACCACCAGGCTGCCAAACTGTTTATAGAAGCGTGCCGTCAGGCCGTCGAGCCCTGGGGCTTTACCGATCTTTAAAGCCTTAATGGCCTGCAAGACTTCCTCAGTTTGGATTTCCCTATCCAGCCCTTTCTGCTCATCCGCCGTCAATCCCGGGAGCCCTGCTCCCCTCACATACTCTAGAATATCCTCCCACGACCCCGCCTCCTGTGCTGCATACAAGTTGCTATAGAAGGCTACGAATTCCTCTCGGATGTGCCGGTCGTCCCTCACCACTTCCCCCCTGCTCTTAATCTGGGAAATCCTATTCCACTCCCTTCGCTTCTGCAGCTGCCTCGCGAGGTATTTCCCCGCTTTGTTACCCCCTTCAAAGAATCGCTGCTTCAGCAGCTGTAGGCGGAACTGTATCTTCTCTGCCTCTATTGCATTAACTTTGGCCCTAAGTTCCAAGACTACCCCTCGGTGCTGTCCTCCCCCCTCCTGCATATCCCTCTCTTCCGCCTCGCGTAGTTGCTGCCGCAGCTGCTCCTCCCGCTCTGCCCTCTCTCGCTTAATGCGTGCCCCCCACTTAATGAACACCCCCCTTATAACTGCCTTAAAAGCATCCCAGAGCACTCCCTCTTTTACTTCTCCACCCCCATTCTGCCCAAAATACTCCGGAATTAGGCTCCGTATTTCTGTTACCACCCTCGCATCCTCCAACAGACCCTCATTCAATTTCCAAAATTGTCGTCCCTTATCCTCCCCTGCCACCCGCACTTGTACCACCACTGGAGCATGATCGGACCAGGTAATTGGGTCTAGTTCCCCCCCCTTAATCCTCCCAGCTAGCTCCTTCCCCACCCATATAGCATCCAATCTAGAGTATGTTCCATGGGCCGCTGAGAAGAAGGTAAATTGCCTTCGGCCCGGATTGAGCATCCTCCACACATCAATCAGGCCATTCTCCTGCACAAATCTCTGGTAACACTTCCTATCCTTCCCCCTCCCTTCCCGTTGGCCCATCGTGTCTCTCCCCACCTCCCAGGTCAGATTGAAATCCCCCCCACAAATCAGCACACCTTCCCCCATTGCCGCTAACTGCTCGCCCAATTCCTTCCAAAACTCGGTTTGGGTTCCCGTAGGGGCATACACATTCACCACACAAAACCATTCCTCCCCCTGCTTCACCCGCAGCAAGAGATAGTGTCCCCCTTTATCCCGGGATAGCATCTGGACCTCAGTTTGGGCTTCCCCCTTAATGAGTACCGCCACCCCGCCTTTCTTTTTCTAAGATTAGAAGCGAATAGACGATGCTTATACCCCCTGGGTTGCACCAATGCCTCATGCTTTTTCTGTAAATGTGTCTCCTGCAGCATTACTATGTCCGCTTTATGCCTTGTTAATTCTTTATACAGTCTCTGTCTTTTCCATGGTGAATTTAATCCTTTAACATTCAACGTTAGTATTTTCAATTCCCCTCCTGCTCCCCTCCCCCCCCTCCACCCCGCTGGTCCTGACTCTCCCCCCTCCCTTCCTCCTCTTCTCCCCCCTCCCCCCTCCCTTCCTCCTCTTCTCCCCCCTCCCCCCCTCCCCCCCTCTCATAACTCTCCTCTGTGGAGACTCGACTTCCATATCAGTGACCCCCTCCACCTCACCACCAGTTCTTCCCCAGTAACCCCTCGTTCCCTCCCCAGCCTCATTCCACACCCCCCACTAACCCCTACCCCTCCTACCCCCCACCGCTCCCCTCCCCTCTTAATCCCTCCTCTCCCCCCTTGCACATCACCTGCCTCTCCCTCCCGACCCCCCGTAGCCTACTATCCTGGCCTCCCCCTCCCCCCAAGCCTGCCAGCCAACTTATTTAAAGATACCAGTCCCTTGGTGGAATGCCACTGCTCAGCCAGTCTCTTGCTCTGCTGCCGGACTCCGGTGACCTCCTTTAGCCGTCCTGGCCAATCTCCGGCCACTCGCCCTCTGCCATTTCGCACTCTCCATCCTCCCTGGTCTGGATTCCGTTCGCTGTGGAGTAGCGGTGCTATCGATCATCTCCGGTAGATGCTCTGCTCCAAGCTCTCGCAAGGCTTTCCAAGCCTCCGCACTGGATCTCACCGTCCGCAATCTCCCTTTCACCGTGATCAATAAGCCAAATGGAAGCAGCCACTTATATCTCAGTTCTGCTCTCCTCAGATAGGCCGTTACTTCTCTGATCTCTCTCCTGCGCTGCAGCGTTCCCTGGGACAGATCTTGATACAACTCCACTTTATGGCCCTCCCAGTGGAAGCTCTTCAGCTTGCGGTTGGCTCCTAGCAGCAGTTCCTTGCTCTTGTAGGAACTCAGGCACACTACTATGTCCCTTGGCCTATTTTCTCGGATGGGCCCCAGGCCTCTATGCGCTCTTTCTATTTTCGGGCGGGGAGCATCCACTTCTTCCCCATGTCCAGCTGCCACTAGGAGGTCTTGGAATATCTTTTGGACCACTTCCTCACTATTTTTGTACTTAGGCTCTTCCGGCACGCCTCGCACTCGGAGATTACATCGCCGTGATCGATCTTCGAGATCCTCTGCTTTGGCTTTGAGGGCCTCTTGCGCCGACTGCAGTTCTTCCCAGCTATGCTGGAGCTGCGTCAGGGTCTCCCCTTGACTATCCAACTTGGTTTCGGCCTCATCAACTCGTTCTCCCAGCTCCAGGATGTCTTGGCGCATTGTCTGCACAGCCTCCTTGATCTCATTTTTCACCCCACACATCTCCACCTTCAGTTCCTCCTTTAACTCGAGGAGCCACTGCTTAATCTGTTCCGCTGCAGTCAGGCACTCCTCTCCACCTTCACTCTCTCCCGGGCTGTGTGGGGTCTCCGTCACCGTTTTGCCGGATTTCTCCCCTTCCTTCCCGCCTTTGGACGTAGCATATGGGGATCGAAACTCAGCCAGTTTCTTTTTCATCAGGCCCTCCTTTTTTGCGTTTGTTTTCTCCATTATGAGCCTGTGCCAGCTTCCCCCAGCCGTCAGTACTGCCTGCACTCCGGGCTCACCTCCCTCCTTTTGCTCTTATGTAGGTGCAGTAGCTGGGCCTTACACCCGGGCCTCCACAGCGTCTTATGCCCGTCCTAGTTGATTTCTGGTTTTTGAAGGCTCCCCGAGGGGCACTCTGCTTCTCCTCACCTGGCTGGCTCCAACTCTCCCACTGCTCCCCTCTTCAATTGATATGCGGCCTGTCTGCAGTCCTTCCGCTGCTCTGCCCCCACCATGTGGCCGTCTTCTCACAGCCAGCAACGCTATGCACCACAACGCTGTGAAGGGAGGTTTTATTTTAGTACTTTGTTTTAAGCTGCCCCAGATCAGGTCGGGCTTCTCCCAATGATAAGCGCTCCCCTTCAGCCGTCTCTCAGCCGGCCTGCCTCCCGGCAAACTCCACTCTCCCGTGGTCGTCTCACCTCCTCTTTTGGCCGCACTTCCCACGTGGTGTTGGGCTGCCGCTCCGGCTGCGTGCTCGGCTCCCCGCTCTCCGTTTCGCTCTCTCGGGCCTCCGGTGGGGCGAAGCAGCGCCTCCCCATTCACTCACGCTCTCCTTTCCGCCCAATTCAATGCCCGTAGGGGCTATTACAGCATTATTTAATTCATTGGTGGTGGAACTCCTGCGCTATGCCGCCATTCGGGTGGGTGACGTCACCGGAAGTCAAGATGGATTTACATTTGAAGGATTCAAGTGTATGTCACTGTATCTCCTCTGCCAATTTATTTTCAGTCATTCTTTCCTCCCATCCTTGTTTCCTCTGTCTTGCTGATTCCCTGTAAAAGCTCTTTGTATACTGGGTAGGGGGCTGGAGGGGAGGAGACTAAGAGGCCCACTGGCTAATCACTTGGGTGGAGGTGGGGGCACTAATATTTGACTATCTAGAGGTAGGCTACACCTCCAAGTAAAAAGACGGTCATGGAGAGACTTAATTGCCAACATTGCTCTATGGCCACACAAACTCCAGCAACGATCCTGAGAATCATACAAATACCTTGGCGCCTGGCGCCTTCCACGCCAGTATGAAACTTCTGTACCCTGTACATTGTGATGTATGTAGCAATGCTTGAAGAGCCTTTATAGTTTGTTACTTTAGGTTTTTTTAGAAGACCAATCTGTGTTACGAATGTGTGTCCAAAAAGGGGCTAATTTTACAACAGTCAAAATGGCGCTTATTTTATAAAGGCGATATAGGCTTTGTGAAATAGGTTCACACCCAGTAGTACATAAATGCTGTCACACAAATTTACACCTGCTCCAAAGGTGTAAATTTGTGCATACATTTTATGTATGTACAAATGTATGTTATAAAATATGTACATAGCTTGTAGCTCCGCCCCTGTTTTTCCCTCAGGAATGCTCACATACAGCACATGTGTAAGTACACGTCATCTTGTCTTGTGGCCAAATGTGTTCATCACTAAAGGCCTTCATGTCATCTCCTCTCTATGGGCTTCATTTTCTAGACTCTCTAATCAGTTCAGCATGCTAACTCAATGTGGCTTGCCTGCAGTAAGGAACACGCTCATATTAGTAAGTTATCCCCAAGTCTTAGCAGGTATTAAATAGCATCCAATTAACAAGCACTTGTAACAGAGTGGAGGATGTATATACCAACATACCACATTAACATGCATTTAGTAATGTCTCATTTGCCTATGATATTCCTTCATTTGCAAATGTTTTAATTCCCACTTTATCTTCTAGGACTCTTAACATGCATGGCAAAGCCTTCCCGCCTATATCAACTTGATACTTTTAGGATGCATAAGAGGACCTTAATGTGCCCTCTAAAGTTTATTACTTAGGTCCCTATTTGGGTTTGATTTTGTAACAGGGTGCCTATATGGAATGTCAGAAAAGGCACCTATTTTATAAAGACAGCACAGACGTTTATATGCCTTTATAGCACATACTTGGAATCAGACCCTATAATGTACACATCCTGTCATACAAGTTTACACTTGGGGAGCCTTTAACTAATGTGCACTAAGCTGTTGCATGTAATGCACCAGCGGTACTGAAACCATGGCGTGTTACATGCAACACCCCTGCGTTAACTATTGTGGGCGTGAAAATTATTTCGCCGGCAGTTAACATGATGTTCTGTTCCACAGCATGCACTTCATTTAGTGCGGGCGCATCTAATGCCATCTATTGAGGTGGTGTTAGGGGAACCCGTGCTAATGCAGTCAATGAGCAGTATGAACTTAGTGCTAACTGCACTAAGCTCACCACACCTACTCTCCGCCCCTATCCCACCCACTGGTGACGTTAAAGCGGGTTGCAGAGTTAGCACGGGAATCACCCTGCGCTGTCATGACCCTGCGCTTCTTGGCAATGCATGTCCCAGCGCGTGCTAGAAAATGCCTGCCAGATAGTGCCCATTAGTAAATGACCCTCTGGATCTGAAAATCGTATAAAGGTGTTATGCGGCTTCACTATCTGTGTATATATATATTTCACAAAATACGCATGTACATTGCAGCCCTGCCCCTGCTTCATCCAAACCCTGCCCTTAGGAATGCCGTTGCACAGTGCACATAGACTTACACAGAGTCTTTCTATGCACAAGCACTTTATTCACAGACCTGCGCAAAACTGTATAAGAGTCCTTTCCCATGCGTAAAACACACTTTACGGACAGAAAACGTTTGATAAAATTACCCCCTATATGTAAAGCTAAAACAAAGAAGATTGTGGCAAAGCTGTTTCCATGCAAGTATATTCCACGCCCTTCCAACTGCTCTCAGAAGGAAAAAAGATGAAGGAATGATGCCGAGAGACTTTGGCGGGGAGAGAAGAGTGCTCAGCTCCTGCAGCGCAAGGCACCATGACAAGTCTGCTTAATAGTATGCTTGCTTGCTTCGCTGCCTCTAGGGGCCGGCGGGGGCACACCACCATCCCGCTCATGGTACACCACTGTCTTGGGAAGACCTCTGGAGACAGGGAAATACCTATAGCTTGCCTTCAACTACTACTGGAAAGGTGCAAGCTAAATAAAGAAAATATGAATTACCAGAGGGTTTAAGCATATTTTTGGGGATATTTCGGAAATCAAACTCCACCCACCTATAGTGGCTGCACAGTCAGTAATCTAAGCAGTCAGAACTTACTCTAGCTCACTGCCATCTGTTAGTGACTGTACTGTGACTACTGCTTTGAACTATCCCTTGGCTTCTTCAAATGAGACTAATGGAAACAATTTATCTTTCCAACCTCTCTGCTACTGAAAGTGACTAAGGAAGCAAACAGCTAGCAGAGCAAGTCACAAGAAAAATACTCTGTGCGATTAGAGCATAAGTATCTATTCATCACTTGATAAGCACAGCCAAACACTTGGTAGCATCGTACAAGACCACCACCATACACACAACACACTTCACAACCCTATAAAATAACTAAACTGAAGTTTTTAAATAGGAGAATTCTGCTTTAAAGAATTCCTTTCCATTTAAGCAAAATAAAAATAACAGTGGCAAAATTCAGTATGTTAATTTGAAAGCTAATCACAATATATAAATTAATATGTATCTTCAATGCTGTTGAATATATGCGTAGTGCAGTGGCTGTCTCCACTGCTATCCATTTAGTTTAGCCCTGCTATTCGTCAGGCCTGAATTAAACATACAGTCTATCCCTCGCTATATGCGGAGCAATACATCCTCAGCCCCTTTATTATATGAACAGATTTGGCCAGTTTGAAGGATTTTCATCTCAACATTATTCATATACCATTTGGAAATATATGGCTAGGGAAGTTATATATTTACTGCCCACAAGAAAACAAATCCCTTGGACAACTTACCTCATAATATTTTAGAATTATTTTGATTCACATTTGCAGCTATATGGCTCCTGTACTGTGTATATGATGCTATGTTGAGTTTGTTATTATGTTGTACAGCTTTATGAATGTGTTATGAATTTGAGCACGTGTGCTTTTATATTATTGTATACATTTGTCATGATTGTGTGTGCGTTGTGCAATCTGTATTGGTTGTGAAAAATGTTTGTATGGTATAATGCTAGTAATAGTTGTGGATATGGCACTGTGGTTGCGGATTGTGTATGTGGTGGCATGCAATCACTTACTTGCACTGAATAAGAACAATATGCAATTACTGAAAATCAAAATTAATAGACATGCTAATAAGATATGAATTGCATTAATGTAATATAGTAGTGGCCTATGTAAACTGCAAATAGAATACCAATTAATGCAAACTAATATGACTTAAGAGACCAATATAAAGAGCAATAAATACTAGCCAAAATAGTACTGTACTACTCCAAACATAGTGGTCCTTAAAACATACAGTATTTCTTTGAACTTGTGTAAGCAGACTACCTCAACTAAGCCTTCACTATTCTTACAGCCCACTGCTCTCACAAGGCTGGCGTCTATGGCTCTGGGCCCAGCCACCACTGAATGACCCCTCATCTTCTCTCTATCCCTGTACTATCCCTTTCCTATTCAATTTGTAGCTCCTTTCTTACTCTATGCATTTTAATTACAAACTGCTTAGACGCCTAAACAGTGAGAGGCAGAATAGCAAGAGCCAGTGGTGTAAATTTTGCCCAAGAAGCCCCCACAATGCACGGGGGCCAGGGCAGAAAGGGGGACCACACAGCTGCGGCAGTGGTAGCATGGCAAATTTACTTTATCATGTTTGCTGCACTGCCTCCACCGGGCTGAAGTCTCGCAGTAATAGCCATGAGACTCTGGCCCAGTGGGAAACAGCTGCCGGGCCCACAGCAAACTTACAAGAGCGGAGGCAGCAGAGCAAATGCAATGAAGTAAATTTGCCGCTGCATGGGAGCCCTGCAAAAGAGGGTGCGCCACCACCACAACAAAGGGGGCCCCTCATTGTAACTTACACCACTGGCAAGTACACATTAAACATAAAATGGCAAATCAAAATCAAATCACTCCACCAATGCATACAAAATCACATCAGGCACTTCTATCAAAAGGTGTTCAAAAATACATGGAAGGAGAAAAGAGCCTCAGAATCCAATGAGGTAAATTGTTATAAGCTTCATACAATCGAAACCACACCTCTCACACATCAATGGCTCGAAAAAAACTCCTTCCACCTTTTTGAATTCTTCAATTGTAACATTTTTTCTTTTATAACAAACTATGTGTTAAGAATAAAACACCTCTAATCTCTCAAAGCATAACACCACTTCACCTCACAAAATTCATGGCTTGGCTGCAATGCTGTGACAACACATCAAATAAGCAAACTGCCGTTAGAAGCAAAACAGGCTCAAAAAATCAAAAACTCAAGGTATTTATTTATTTATTTATTTATTTATTTAAACGTATTTCTATACCGCCTTATCCTGCAATCAAGGCAGTCTGAACAGCAAACAATCAATAAGATACAGTGTCTAGTGTGCACATGCAGTGAGTAGTGTATGCGTGTGAGTGTGTCTGGACGTTGATTCTTGTGGTGCTATTTACAGCGTGCGCTATTTACAATGCTATGGGTATCAGTTCCTTGCTTAATTACAATTATAGTGACATGTAGGGGGAATTGAGGTGTCTGTTGCATGGTTTAAGTAATGTCACCGTAGTGTTCTATGAAGAGGGTTGTCTTCAGTAGTTTCCTGAACTCCTTAAGGTCTGTTGTTGAACGCAGTTTGTTGGGGAGGGCATTCCAGATTGTTGGTGCCGCCTTTGATAAGGCTCGTTTTTCGGTGTCCTTGCATACCCTGTTGATATCTTTAGGTGTGTTGACACGGTCGGATGTGCCTCTTCTTCTCGGTCTTGTGCTGTTGTCTGGTTGTATGAGTGGTGTAGGCTGAAAGCTGATGATTGATGTTTGATTTTGAAAATGTTTATGATTGTCTTGTATCTAATGCGGGCACTGATAGGCAGCCAGTGGAGCTCTTTTAGGGTGGGTGTGATGTGTTCTTGTCTTGTGGTGCCAGCAATTATGCGTGCTGCAGTGTTTTGTGCCAGTTGCAATGGTCTTAGTGTCTGTTTCGTTAGACCTAGATAGATTGGGTTGCAGAAGTCTAGGATTGGGGTTATTAGTGCTTGACAAACTGTGCGGAAGTGTTCCTGAGTGAGGAGGGGCTTGAGGCGTCGTACTAGTCTCATCCGGTGGTATGTATTTTTGGTGGTTCTGCTGATGTGGGACTGAAGGTTAAGTTCTTTGTCCATTGTCACTCCGAGGTATTTCACTTCTGATTGTATGGTTGTGGTGCCTATCTTGATGTCGCGGGGGGGGGGGGATGAAGTCGGAGTTTCATGTGATGATTAGCGCCTCGGTCTTGCTGTAGTTTATGGTCATGTTGTTGTCTTGAAACCAGGTGTTCATATGTGTGAGACAGTCTGTTATCTTGGTGTGGTCTGGGTTGTCGAGGGTGATTGGTGTGTATATCATTATGTCGTCCGCATAGATTGTGTATTTTATCCCGTGCTCTTTTATGATGTTGCATATTGGTTGGATGTAGATGTTGAATAAGAGAGCTGATAGTGCAGATCCTTGGGGTACGCCTTGCATGACTTTTATGGGTCAGGATGTGATGGGCCCAATCTTGACCTGTATCTGTCTGTCCATTAGGTAAGAGTGGAACCACCTCAGTGTGGCTCCGTGTAGTCCGATGTTCTGTAGTCTTGCTAGTAGTGTTCCGTGGTCGACTGTGTCAAACGCTGATGATAGGTCAATGAAGATCATGAGTATTCCGTTCTTGCTGTTGTCTATGAGGTGTAGTATGTCGTTAAAGAGGTATAGCAGGAGTGTTTCAACTCCATGGTTGGGGCGGAAACGGTGTTGGTTGTGGTCGAGTTGTGCGTGGTTGTCGATGCAATTTATGAATACCCTTTGATAGAAGTACCTGATGTATTTTGTATGCATAGGTGGAGTGATTTGCTTTTGATTTGTCATTTACTGTTCACTCCTGGACTGACCTATTTTTGGTTGTGAGTTCATAATAAACATAAGCCAATCTCTCTTCCCACATTTCCGGGGGTATCAACTTAGAAAACCTCTTCCCCCTTCTCTCTTTATCTGCAGATATTCTTTTTTTCGATTTTTCAACCCAGGATCTCATCTCCCGTTTTTCACCCCTTTTGGACCTCAGTTCTTCCTTCACTCAGCTCTCTTAGACTTTTACTTCCCATCTTTTCCAATTCCCATGAACGTAATTTTCCCTCTTTCCCTCCACGCATCATATTCCACCCTTTCCCTGCCCATATCTCACAATTGGTGTTGAAGTGTCAGTCACTGTAAGTTTGGAGAGGCTGCAAGGACTGAGTTGGGGCAGAAGTATGAGACATGGCACTTCCGCAGAGGGATATGAGGCATGCAGGATCAGTTCTCACAATCTCTCCCAATGTACATCCACTGCCTATCAATAGGGCCCACAACAGTCAATGGTAAGGTCTAGCCAGGGGGAGAATACAATCCATAGGTGAGGGTAAGGAGGAGAAACAATGTCTGTGGTGGGTGGAGGAGAGAGATAACGTAAGAACTAACATACCAGGTCAAATCAAAGTTCCATCAATTCCAGTGTTCTGTTTCCAACAGTGGCTAATCCGTTCCATGCTACTTATCCCCATGGATAAGCAGTGATTTACTCTTGGATTACCTTAATAACCTTAGGGACTTTTCCTCCAAGAATTTGTTTGAATCTTTTTTTAAACTCAGCTACAGTACCTGTTTTTACCACAACTTCTGTCTGAGTTCTAAAGACTAATTATACATTGAGAAAAAAATATTTTCTCCGATCTGTTGTAAATACACTGCTTTGTAGCTTCGTGATGCGTCCACTAGTCCTTGAATTTTTTGAGAGAATAAACAATCAATTTATGTCTACCAATTCCACTCTACTCAGGATTTTATAGACCTCTATCATATCTCCCCTCAGCCGTCTCTTCTCCAGGCTGGAGCCCTGATCTCTTTAGCCTTGCCACAAAAGAGAGTCTTTCCATCCTATTTATCATTTTAGTAGCCCTTCTCAATGCCTTTTCTCATGACGCTATGGGGCTCATTTTAGAGAATTCAACATCTGAAAATGGGAACATAGAAGCCAAGTATATAGATCTCCCCAGAGCGAGAATGTCTAGGTAACATGCGTGTGCGCTGGAGGTGTGCCTGGGGTGGAGCAAGGGAGCTGCACATCACGGTGTGATTTCAGCATGTCACAACCACATCAGGCCCTGGTTGATGGGACATGCATGCCTATACCTGCTCCTGACCACAAATAAGGTGCAAAAAAGTGCTTGATGCACGGCTGCAACGCTTCCAAGGGGGAGAGCAAAATGCACTTGTATTTCAGCGGCTAATATTTCCTGGCCAAAGAAACTTGCCCATAAATATGTATGCCAAACATATTACTGACCTGTTGTTGCAGATTCGAGTATCTGAAATGGCAGGGCAGGATGCGTTAGGCAGGGGCATCCAAGTACCTGGGCTTTGTGGGTGTGCACTATGGGGATATCCACATTTGTAAAATGGCCAACACCCATGCGCATACCTGGCCTTAACATCTGTGGGGGGCCTGTCTCCAGAACCAGTTGTTGGGATGTTCATTTTTCAGGGTGGAGATGGGCTGATTTCAGAAAGCATGGCTACCACTCCTTGCAGTTTTTGGATGCTATGTTCTGGAAGTCCCAGAATTTTCCTAGATGTTCCCTTCTAAAATGCCACTTCATATCTTTTTTTGAGATGCAAAGACCAGAATTGCACAAAACGCTCAAGGTGCAGTTGCACCACAGAGACATTATGATATCCTTTGTTTTATTTTCTATTCCTTTCCTAATGCTTCCTAACAGTCTGATGGAAAGTAAGAAAATTATTGAGGGGGAATATGAGTGAGCTCCATGATGGCAGACCAAACTGCAACCTTCCTGGCTGGCATACCTCTTTCCTCCACGGAAATTAGATTATTGTTTTACATATGCTTCACAACACAAAATTTGCTTTATAAACAAACAAATATAGTGGTTCCCAATACCCATCCTTGGAACCATCAGCCAGGGCTTATTTTTGAGGATAACAATGAACCTCCTAAAATTCAGACCATGGAGTTATAAAACAGACAATTTGTATCCATACCTTCCTTAATTTTCCCTTATGCCAATGACTTTTACTACTCTTCCCTCTTTCTGCCCCCAAACCTCCCTTTAAATGAGTTTACACATATGAAAGCAATCTATTCTATTCTGCAGGGCTAACACTTCTGGAATTCTGTCATCATCCATATGAGACATGTCTGAGCTACTAGAGAGATAGGCTTCCGCAGGTATAGAGTGTAGAAATATGAGCACACTCCAGGACTTTAGAGCTTGGCATGTTATCTTTCCCAGAGATATGAAGGATTCCACAATCAGCACATGTAGAGACTGTTATGAATACAATGTCCGTGGCTCGCTGCCACAGAGGACTGGTTTTGTGGATACTGGATGCAGTGCATTCCATAAATCTGCTGCTCTTCTAGACTCTCTTTGTAAGGCCAAACAGACTGGTGGCAGCTTTTACAGCTTTCTATGGGCCATAGCTATCTGCAGCTCAGCTATTCTGACCTCAAGCAGGTCCTGTTCCCTTTGGATTTGGATTTTAGATTTAGATAGTCACCTTTTCCAAATCCAAGCTCAAGACAAGATATAATCAGTTACACAAGCTATTTTGCTGCCTAAGTAAGTTTACAATCTAAGCTGCACCTGAGGCAAGGGGGGTGAAGCAACTTTCCCAAGATCACAGGTGTGTCTATTGGAGAAGCAGGGTTTGAACCCTGGCTTAACTGGTGCTCGGCCTGGTGATCTAATCACTAGGCTAGAGGTTGTTTATGAAGCTGAACCCCAAGTATGTGAACTTTCAACTTAGATACGGACAGGGACGCTTGTAAAATTTTGTCCCATGACAATTGTGTTTCTTAAAATACTAGTGAGCTCAAAGTCCTGGCATGCATGAAAAAAAATGATCTATGATGCACTGTAGAGGTTCTGACAGAAGCAGCAGCAAATAATAGCTCTCAAATAAGAAAGTCATCAACCTTGTTTTTTGCTCTGAGTCATAACAAACTGAACAAGTTTCCCATTAGATCTTGGGTGTTGGTATATATAATCCAAAAACACATTTTAACAGGAGCACAAAGAAGATCCTAACAAGCGTGTAAGCAAGGAAATATTGTTTTACCCCACTGTGTATGTTGAAGGCCAATGAAGTTGATTCATCATATTGGATGATGCTTTTCATGTTAATCTGGGAAAATCAAGTACTATGGGGTAATTATACTATATAAGGAATTGCCTAGATTTAGGCACCAAGTATGTGTGTAAATGTCAGTATTTTACGCACATTAATGACCTCTCATAAAATACCGACTAGTGTAAAAATATGTGCCTTATGTTTTTGTTATTTGCTTTCACTGTCGGTGGGTGCAGGGATGAGTTTTGGATAGAGTGTAGGTAAAATCCGCACTTACTGGGGATAGGGGCCGATATTCAGTGGTGGCATCCAGTGATGTTAAAGCAGTTGGCTGCTGTCCCTTTAAGAACCAGATATTCAATGCTGGGGGTCATATCTAGCCACCAGCAATGAATATCTGGATTGGTCAGATAACAATTTAGCTGTCCGGTGATATTCAGCCACTGCCCGATTAGCTAAAGTGGCTAAAGTTAGGACAGCCTTTTTTCTGCATAACATTAGCTGCTTTATGACAACGGTCTGGCATGTGAGTATCACCTACTACTACTACTAATACTACTATTACTACTGAACATTTATACAGCGCTACAAGGTTTATGTAGCACTGTACTCTAATTGGTTATCTTTGGTGCTGCCCTTAAAATAAGCGCTTAGTATCAGGACATCTAGCGTCATTAAAGGAGGATACTGAACAACGCAAACCAGCTACATGCTGCTGAATATCCCGCTCACAGTGATTAATGTAGTCAGCAGGTCTGGTAACCATGTTAATCGCTTTGAATATACCCCATAGAGTATAAAATCCCTTACTTTACACGCATACTTGTGGAAAGTCAATGCTAACATTTACACTAGCCCTGGAGCTGGTGTAAGTGCTACTGCCTACATGTGCATGTATTCTTTCGTGCTTACACTAGTATTTCATAAAGTCAAGGACACATTACTTTACTTTATAAAATAGCTGTATGAGAAAGCATAGTTACTCACCTGTAACAGGTGATCTCCGGGAACAGCAGGAATTGAGTCTTCACATATGGTTGACGTCGGCACCGACAGAGCCCACGTGGGAACGCTCCCCAGCGTCCTTTAGGAAAGCTTTTGGGAGCATCCACTGTGCCTGCCCTGCTGCCTTCCCGCCTTTCCAACTCTCCCTCCTAGTTGGGTTTGTAGCTGAGATAAAAGGAGAGAAGGAGAGAGAGAGAAAGAGAGATACAACTCCTAGGGGAGGAGGGTGGGTTGTAAAGACTAAATTCCTGCTGTTCCCGGAGATCACCTGTTACAAGTAACTACACTATCTCCAGGAACAAGCAGGAATGTAGTCTTCACATATGGGACTCTCTAGCTTGGGGATGCCAGGGAGATGACCCCAGAGAGAGCAATGAAAAACAGGCTGAATTAGGTCATGTTTCCTCCCAAGGATCTCTGGTATCAAAACCCGGGACGGGGGGCAGGAGTTGTTCTAAGTCTGAAAGAGATGCTGGAGAACAGCCTGGCCAAACGAGGCATCCTGATGGGAGTCCTTGTCCAAGCAATAATGGGCCGCAAAGGTGTGGACAGAGAACCAGGTTGCTGCTTTGCAGATTTCATCAATCACCACCGAGCGTAGATTTGCCATAGAGGCAGCCATTGTTCGCACATTGTGTGCTGTGACATGATCTTCAAGAGAAAGTCCTTTACTGTTATAGGTAAAAGAGATACAGTCTGTGATCCACTTGGAGAGAGTTCTCTTAGAAACCGGTAGACCGAGGTGACTGGAATCAAAGGCAACAAAAAGCTGTGAAGCCTTTCTGTGCTGTTTAGTTCTCTGAAGATAAAATGCCAAAGCACGCTTGCAATCCAGAGTATGCAGATTCCTTTCTGCACTAGAGACATGAGGCCTGGGGAAGAAAACAGGCAGGTAAACCGATTGTTTCAAATGAAAAGGCGAAACCACCTTTGCCATAAAGTGGGGATGAGTCCTAAGGACTACCTTATCATGGTGAAACCGTGTATAAGGTGGGTCAGCCACTAAAGCTTGGAGCTCACTGATGCATCTGGCAGAAGTGAGGGCAATTAGGAAGATGACTTTCCAAGAAAGAAACTTCAGGGATGTAGAGGCTAGGGGTTCGAAGGGCGGCTTCATGAGCTGTCCAAGGACAAGATTAAGATCCCTTGCCACAGGTGGTGGCCTAATGGTAGGCTTAGTTAAGAGTAGACCTCTCATAAAACGCACTACAAGTGGTTGAGAGGAGATAGGTTGTCCATCAAAGGGCATGTGAAAAGCAGCGATGGCACTGAGGTGAACATTTACTGAATTAGTTTTAAGTCCAGAGGATGAAAGGTGGAGGAGATACTGAAGTAATGCCTCTACTGAAACAGAAAAAGGATTAAGATCCTTTTTTGAACACCAAATTGAGAACCTTTTCCATTTAAAAGCGTAAGCACGTCTTGTGGAAGGTTTCCTCGAGGCCAGAAGGATTTCTTTAACCTGTTGAGAGAGGTTGATATCCTGGAGTTCTAAGCTCTCAGCAGCCACGCCATCAGGTGCAAAGACTGAGGATTCGGGTGCAAAAGCGTCCCGATCTCCTGGGATAGAAGATCTGGAGCACATCCCAATTCCAGAGGTTTGGCTTGAGACGTAGAAGCAGTGGGTACCACGTCTGTCATGGCCAGCATGGGGCTATGAGGATCATATGGCCCCTGTCTCTCTGAAGCTTGAACAGAGTCTTGGGAATGAGGGGAATGGGTAGGTAGGCATATAGGAAGTCCTGATCCCAGTGGAGGTGGAAAGCATCCACTGCCTGACTGTTCTGAGCAGGAATTCTGGAACAGAAGCGGGGAAGTTTGGAATTCTGAGGACTTGCAAACAGATCTATATCTGAGGTTCCCCAGATCTGAAAGATTCGAGCAATCTGCTCTGAATGGAGAGACCATTCGTGTGGCAGTAGTACTCGACTGAGTTTGTCTGCCAGGAGATTCTGCTTGCCAGGGAGATACACCGCTAGTACGTGTATCTGAAGGCGTACGGCAAAGGACCATAGGTGTAGAGCTTCATTGCACAACACCTGAGAACCTGTTCCACCCTGTTTGTTCACAAAGAACATGTCAATCTGATTGTCCGTCTGGACTAAAACTGTTTTGGAGCAGAGGTAGTCCTGGAAAACTCTGAGAGCATTGAAGATGGCTCTGAGTTCTAGCAGGTTTATGTGAAACTGAGCCTCCTGCTAAATCCAAAGACCCTGAATGGAGAGACTGTCCAGATGAGCTCCCCAACCCAATTTGGATACATCCATCGTCAGAGTGGACTAGTGTGGTGGCTTCTGAAAAGGTGACCCTACAAGTAGGTTTTCTGGTGATTGCCACCATAGGAGGGACAAAATGAGGCGTGCAGAGTGCCTGATTTTGATCCCCAGATGCCCTGATGCCTGAGTCCACTGCAAAGCTAGGGTCCATTGAGCTGCATGCATGTGTAGATGAGCATAGGGAACCACATGTACAGTGGAAGCCATATGACCGAGCAACTGAAGCATTTCTCAAGCAGTCAGGGAGGTTTTCATAACTACCTGAGAAGCCAGTTGAACTATTCGAGTGCAGCGTACCTGTGGCAGAAAAGCCCTTGACTGCTGCATGTCTAGAAGAGCCCCTATGAACTCTAAGGTTTGAAAGGGTGAGTTGGGATTTTGGAAGATTTATTACAAACCCCAAATGTTGAAAAACCTGCATTGTGCGGGAGAGAGTAGAGCTGGCCTCTAGAGCTGACGATGCTCGGATGAGCCAGTCGTTTAAGTAAGGGAAGACAAATATCCCTAGAGTTCTTAGAAATGCTGCTACTACTGCCATGCATTTTGTGAAGACTCTTGGGGCAGAACCCAGGCCAAAGGGTAGAACCCTGTACTGGTAATGTCTTCCCTGAAAGAGGAACCGAAGGAACCTCCTGTGATCCTTGTGGATAAGGATGTGTGTATATGCATCCTTTAGGTCCAGAGAACATAGCCAATCTTGACTCTGGATGTAGGGGAGAAGTGTTCCAAGAGAGATCATTTTGAATTTCTCTTGAAACAGATACTTCTTTAATTCTCAGAGGTCCAGAATGGGCCTGTATCCTCCTGTCTTCTTTGGTATAAGGAAGTAGGGGGAGTAGAAGCCTAGGCCTTGTTGGGAAAGTGGCACTTCCTCTATCGCTCCCTGAGCGAGAAGGGTGGTGATCTCCTGGCACAAGAGTGTGGTAAGAGGGGGGCCAGGAGCTGAACCCTCTTGGAGTGGAGGGAGGGGGAATACTTTGGAAGTGAAGTTTGTACCCCTCTGTCACTGTGGAGAGAGTCCAATGTTCTGATGTTATCTGGTGCCATCCTTAGGCAAAGTAACACGGTCTGCCTGGGATGTTGACTGGCTCTGGAATTTCCAGGGATAGGATAGCTAAGTTCTCTAGCAGGAAGTCAAAGACCTTGTGGAGGCTGGGTCTGATGAGCTGGTTGAGCTCTGGGGGCCGGAGCCTTCCTTTGTTGCTTCGGTTGTTGCTGTCCCTTCTGGGAAGCATGGACCAGACAGTGGACTGCATGGATGTAAGAAGGCTAAAACGTCTTCTTCTTCTTCTTGAAAAAGGGCTTCTTAACCATCTTTTTCTTAGCTGGGTTGGCAGTGGTCCTAGAGAGCCTGTTTAAGGTGGTATTCTCTGACTCAAGCTGAGAAGCTTTATCTTGCCAATCCTTTCCAAAGAGGTTTTCTCCCGTGCAATGAATATTTCCCAGCTTATCTTGCACCCACTGTTCTAAGTCAGATGCCTGTAACCAAGCAATCTGACGTGCACCAATGGAAATAGCAGAAGTCCTGCTAATATACTCAAAATAATCGAAAGTTGCTCTGTTTAAGAACTTAGAAACATTCTGGGAATGTTTAACAAGTGTCAGGAAATCAGCCCTCTTGTCATCTGGGAGAAGAGGAGCCATTCATTTCAAATCTTTGGTCACCTCCCGAAGAAACATACCCATGTAGAGTATGTATGAACTTATTCTGGCCGACAACATGGAGGCCTGAAAGCATCGACGGCCAAAGGCATCGACCGGGACACTGCAGTACCCGGTACATGGTATTGAGTCTTCCAGAATGTGGAGACACCGTTAAAGGTGTTTCCCACATCCAAAGCATGAGGTCATGCAATATCCAATGAATGGGTAAGGTTGCAGTCTCCTTAGGGGCTGCCGGATACTGAGGAATTTCAAGTTCTTCAGCTCTCGGTTCCTTCTCGGAGGTCACAGTAATTGAGAGGTCCAAGCCACATCCTGTATAAAGTCTTGAAAAGACATATCTTCTGGTGGAGACATTCAATGTTGTGGGGAAGGAGCAGGATCTTCCAGAAGAGCCTCTCCGGTACCGATAGATTCATCAGAAGAATCGGACGACTTGAAGTATCGACGGGCCGTGTGCTCCCACCCGGCCTGATGATGGTACCGATCGAAATCAGCATTGAATGCCTCGGTGCCGGACACTGATTCCAGGGCCGGCATGGGTGGTAGCATGGAGAGCGGTGCAATGGTCGATGCCGATACCGATACCTCCTGTACTGGTACTAATGGCTGCGGAACAGATTGTAGAGGCTTTAGCGGTACCGAGGCCGCCAGCAATGCCGCAAGACTCCGTTTAATGGCTAGGATACGTTGATCCATGGAGCCAGCTGATGCCTGAGTATTGGTACTTGAACAGCGGGCCACAACCCCAGAACACGGCACCAAGAGCTCTCCAGAAGTGGATACCTCGGGAACATCTTGGGACCCCGATAATGCTTTGAAGGCCATGCTTAAAGCATCTTGATGCTTAGAAGGAAATCTACCCTTTGAGGACTGACCAGGTCGAAGAAGACCTGGGTTTCGTTATCTGAGATCCATGGGAGGAAGACGAAGCCCTGGACAACATCGATGCCATGGATATTGCATCCGAGGCAAAAAGGGTGCCGAGTTTCGCAGCTCCATTCTGCAGGCCTCTCTTTGTCATCTTTCTACAAAGGAGACTTTCCGACGGTGTATGGTCTGGTCCCAAACATTTAAGACACCAGTCATGGGTGTCGGTAGCAGAAATGGTACTGCTATATTTGGAACACTTTTTGAAACCACTAGTTGGTTTCTCCATTTTGAGGAAGAAAGGGGCCTAAGGCTCAAAATGGCACCTAAGCACCTAGAGGGAAAGGTCCTCCAAGAAAAACCTTTTTTTTTTTTTTTTAGGCAAGAAAATAGAAGAAGAAAAGAACACCGATCATACCGGTGCTGGTGTCGACGGGAAGGCAGACGCACCACAAAAAGAAAAGATTTTCTGCAGTGACAGGACTTGCTCCCTGTCGGCTCCACGGAAAATGAAAAACTGAGGAGGGAGAGTTGGAAATGCGGGAAGGCAGCAGCGCAGGCACAGTGAGATGCTCCCAAAAGCTTTCCTATAGGACACAGGGGAGTGTTCCCGCGCGGGCTCCGTCGGTGCCGACGTCACCCATATGTGAAGAGTACATTCCTGCTTGTTCCTGGAGAATACCCATTAACTAGTCTTGAATTTATAAATCTACTCTTAATATGTCTGTAAGTCCTGCTACCTTAGCACAGAGGGCTACACTCAGTATCAGGTTAAATCCTTGGTCCCTAGGTTCCTATATCCTTTTCTTACCCCTGTGATGGATTCTGCATTGAGGAGGAGGAGAAGGTATAACCTCCAGGGCCTGAGTATAGAGTGTGTTTCTATCTTGTTTTCTGCTTAGTAGAGAAACAGTCTGATTCATCAGTAGTGTTCTAACATAACTTTTATTGATTAATTTATGCCCTAGAAACAATCTGACATCAAATGCACTTATTTTCTAATTATGTTCATTGCTACAAACATAATAAACCAAATTTCTCTCTCTGTGATCCTTTGAATCTTTCTTCCAAGAATGCCAATGACCCATCATTCGTTCTCTGGGATCTATGAATGGGAAACTCCTACTTCTTAGTGAATTCCATCTTCATGCATGGGATCCTTTGGCTTGCTATAGTACTTGGCTTGCACTCCCTCCTCTGCTCAGCTGTATTGAATTGATACCTCCTTTCCTCTCTTCTCTCGGTGAACATTTAAGATGATAGTAGGTCAAATACTTGGACATCACAATAGACCAGAATCTGAACATGTTCTCCCACATTTAAAAAAACCCATTAACACTGCATATCATAAACTACGAACCCCACAAAACGTATGTCCATTACTAGATCCAAATAACTTTAGAATAGTATGCCAAGCCATAATTACACCACATCTGGACTATTGCAATATCCTGTACCAAGGCCACCCCAAACAATCTCTTTACCCTCTACAAATGGTCCAGAATACTGCTGCCAGGATCATCATCGGCTCTTCTAGATACAATGGAATCACACCCATCTTAAAATCCCTCCACTGGCTTCCGATATCACAAAGAACTCTATACAAGGTTGTCATTACCATTTTCAAACTCCTTCAGAACCAATCACCAACCAAACTATGAAATCTAATAAGCAAAGCTCCAGTCACAAGATCATGAAGATACAACAACTAGAACCTTCTCCTTATCCCAGCGATCAAAACCAAAAGCATTAAACAAACGTGCAACAGAGCCTTCACCCTCTCTGCACCCATTATCTAGAACTCACTCCCTGAACACTCACGATCTTCCATTACTGTACCTGAGCTATGCAAAAAACTAAAAACACATCTGTTCATCGATTCCTTTGGGTCAGACAGTGGCGGACAACCCCCCTCCCCCCCACCTGTCAAATGCAGCACAGCTTTTACTTCTCCTCCCGTCACTCCAAGTTCTATCCCCCTCCCCAGTTTCCCATTCCTTGTTTATCATGTAATTATTATGGCTCAATGTTAATTGTAAACCTTCCCTTCTCTCCTATCTTTCCTATTTCTTTGACTATCACTGTATCTCCTATTCTGTCCTATTGTATAAATGGTGTTCCTTTCATATTTTCCGTAACACTAATGTAGTATTGTAAATCGCTCTGATGCTTCGGCTTGAGCAGTATATCAAATGTATATATTGTTAAAGATTAAACCACTTTGACTGTATGATAAAGCGGTATATAAAACTGGCTAAATAAATAAATAACATAAAATAAAATAAATAAATAGTTCTCCTACTTTTCTCATGCCATGGTGGGTACCCTATAACAGGGACACCTGGATGAATCTCTTTCCTTTTCATTGGATAGAATGGGAGGAACAAACTTCCTTTCAGAACTAAAAGTCTGCAAAGGAAACTCTTTTCCGTGGACACTGTGGTTCCATTTACACCTTAACAGTTGTTTCACCTTAAACTTTAGCTCTGTAAAAATAATTTAAAAGGTATTTAACAGGAGGAAAGAGATCCTGCTCTAATCAACATTAGAAAGAAATAGAGGGGGAAAGAAAGGAAGAGAGTCTGTATCCATAAAGCCCAAATAAAATGTCCAGAGCGTCATTAGAGGGTATATCTTGCTAATATGGATATAGGAATTAACTATCATAGCAGTCTCGCAATGGCATGTGTAGAAAAGGTGGCATAGTTCTCTATCGTACTGTTTCTGCTGTGACCTTTCTACAGGAGCATACTGCTTTAGTAGTTATCCCGGCGGGACACTACATGTCTGTAGCAGAGTTGCAAACTCTTGGGAGAGAGTGAGAGTGCCATCCCTATTATGTGGTTATAAAATTGACAATTTTTAAGTACCCTTTTTAATGCTCCCTTACGCCAATGAATTTAAATTAGAAATTATTATATCTCCCTCTTCTGCCCACCAAATCTTCCATTGAAGAGCTTTCAAATACAGGCATATTGTGAAGACAATATATCCTCTGTCCTGTGGGGATGTGCTATGTGCTGCTGACATGGCTACTGGCAGCACTTAAAAATTCTACCCAAGATGGATTTACTTGAAAACTTTAGTCAAGAAACATGATCATTCAGGGATAATGGAAGCAAACGAAGCATTTAAAATTTTACAAAAAAGTATCAAAGTAAACACTTAGGCTTCAAATGGAAGTCTGTATTTATCACAATACTGGTAAAAGCAGCATCGCTTTTAGAGAGTTCTCTCACTGGAATGATGCCTGCAAGTTCAGAAGGAGTTTTAAATACTGAAGTAACCTCAGTGCATGAAATCTGGCCAGTGAACTGGGAAAGTTTGTTTCAGAGATGAAGTTGCATCCCTACGCACGCATGTTTTAATTACGAGAAAACAAAGAGGTAATATTCTGGAGCAAGCAAAACTATTCATATTAGTTACGTCCCCTAAAGTTTAACAAACGTGAGAAATTTTGTGTGGCACAATACAAAAACAATGAACTTCCCACCATGGGGAGAGAGCTTTTGAATATCCCATAATCGAACTAGGAAGAAAAGATTTGTTAGTGAAGCTACAGACTATGCGGCAAGATGGAAAACTACTAGTTAAGAGACTGCAAAGAAACAAGCTACTACACTACTTCCAGGCAATACTGTACAGGGACAAAGATTTTTCACACTGAAACAACAAAACAGATTTTCAAAGATCTTGTCTGCCATCTAAATGGCTATCTTTCTAGCCGAACTGATGTTAACCATAATTACTGTAACACAAGAAAGTGAAACCACTGAAATTGTTCAAATACCTGGAGCAAATCTTTGCTCCCAAGTGGATATCTATTAAATAGCTTGCTTCCCCATACTATGATTTCTATATGTCATTTACTTCGGTTCACCTTCTGATGTTCTCTTTTCCAATTAACCCTATGTCTGAGTGAGCTGTATATAATTGCTCCTTGGACTATGATGCTAGTGAACAGATCAAAACATATTACAGAATGCCGATCAAAAAAAAATTAAGCATTCCCCATTTCAAACATTTAGCGGATACATTTATAACAGGATGCCTATGTGAAAAGTCCAAAAGGATGCCTATTCGAGTACATTTTAGAAGAGCAACAGAGGCACCCATGTGCCTTTATAAAACACTTTCACAGAACCAGACCCAGCAGCACACAAATATAAATCTGCTTTGAAGGAGGTGTACATTTGTGCATGTATTCTATGCGTTGTAATGTAGAAGGTCCTTCCGAGGCTATGGAGCTGGGTGAAACAGAAGATTCTGTTGTAGTTTCTGACAGGCAAGCAAAGCACATGGCCCAGGGTTGCCATGGGTTACGTAAACAGTATGAGTCACGAGTGCAGCAAACACGCTCAAGCTGCAGAGTATCCCTGAGCCCCAGTCTTAAGGAGAAACACCTGGGTGGAGGCGGGGCAGAGTTAAGCCCTAGAAGACAGGGATATAAGAATTGCTCACTAAGGTTCAGGGAGGAGAGCAGGGAGGAAAGCAACGAGCAGAGCAAGGGGAGGAACCCGGAGCAGAGCAGGAGGGACGAGCTGAGCAAGGAGAGCAGGAACCAGGAGAGCAGAGATGGCGGAATAAGAGGAGCTGGTGGAACTGCAGGAGTTCCAAGAGCTGCAGAGGGAAAAGAAGCAGCAGAGAGAGAAACAGGAGATAAAGCACAAAAATTCAAAGCTACAAAGTCCCGGAGAGCCCAAGCCCAAAAGCCAGGTGGGAGCTACTCTCAATTAGAGCCCTATTGTGAAGGCAGCTGGAGAGAGAGACTGCCTAAGAGGTCAGTGTGGGAGTGCTCAGAAACTCTTGGGAGAGGAGGCTGTTGGCCAGAGGACATTTGCATGACTGAAGAAGCAGTGCTGAGAAAGTCTTCTAGGAAAAAGCCAGAAGATAGGCTGTGTAAAGCATTGAAAGAGAAAACTAAGCAGAAAAGTTTTCCCTGTGATTGCCAAGCTCTGTTATGTTTATGTTTATTACATTTGATATACCGCTCAGGCCAAGAAGCATCAGAGCGGTTTACAATCCTACATTTATGTTATGGAAAATAAGAAAAGAACGCCATTAATAAGATAGGACAGAGTAGGAGAAACAGATAGACAAAGTGATAGCACAGATAGGAGAAAACAGAACAGCAGACTACCTTCACAAACTACAGGCATGACAAATAGACTCACAATTTCTGTATGATTTTAATCATTCGCCACGGACCCCGCCTAAGGGCCACACCAAAGGGCCCTCTGGCGAGGCCCTCTGGCGTGGGCCCGCCTCCGGAGCGGCGGTTTAAATGCCGGTGAGCAGGGCAGTTCCTAGGCAGTCTGTGAGGTGAGGAGAGGTTCCCGCCCACACACCAAGATGAAATCAGCTGCATTCCCTGATCTTAAATGAGCCTCCGGAGCGGCGGTTTAAATGCCGGTGAGCAGGGCAGTTGCTAAGCAGTCTGTGAGGTGAGGAGAGGTTCCGCCCACACACCAAGATGAAATCAGCTGCATTCCCTAATCTTAAATGAGCCTCCGGAGCGGCGGTTAGACTCTCCATGTGCTAGTTCCCAAGTATACGGCAGTTATCAACCCTGCTCTATAGAGCATTCTGAAGAGAAACCTCTGGGAAATAGAGGGGGTCTGTGTTTTAAAGCTCCGTATGATTTTGTACAAACCTGCTCAGCTGAAAGTGATGAGGAAATGCAGACAGGGTCTGTTGTAGAAGACTCTGAGGAACAAATGGACTGTACGCTATCATTTGCAGATGATATCATATCCCTGTGCTGAGATCTGTTACCAGAGCTGTTGGAACAGCAGCAAAGAAGCAAAGTGATTCTTTTGGATTTAAAAGGAAATGTTTCTTTGAGTTGGTTGAAGCACTGCATTGTTTAAAGCTGAAGAGGAAGAAGCTGTTTTGTTTAGTTCCTGAGTTTTGTTTTCTTATGCCAGAAGCATGGCCCTTTTTGTTCTGTATTTTATTGGCAATTAATCCACCCGGAGGGGAAATAAAACCTTTTCATATTGCCTGAACCACTCGACTACAGTTATTCCTTGCTTGGGGAGTGGAAGGGGACTACAACACCCAGAAGGCCGTGCATAATCAGTGCACTGCCCTACTTCCTGAGTCAGGATTTTCCCAGGCTGACCTTTCTCTGCATGCCTCAGGGCTCCAGGGGAGGATACTGGTGACAGTGTGCACTTGCGTATTTTATAAAAGATGCATGAGCATTGCAATTCCACCTCCAATAAGATATATGTACAGCACAGTTACTTACCTGTAACAGGTGATCTCTGGGAACAGCAGAAATAAGTCTTCACATATGGGTACGTCGGTACCGACGGAGTCTGCATGGAAACGCTCCCCAGCGCCCAATCAGAACGCTTTTGGAAGCATCCCAACACGCCTGCGTGCTGCCTTCCCGCCTTTCCCAACTGCCTCTCCTCAATTAAGTTTTAAAACTGAGGCAAAGAGAGAGAGAGCAAGAAAGGGAAAAATAGAGATAGAGAAATGCAACTCCTAAGGGGAGGTGGGTGGGTGGGTTGTGAAGACTTATTCCTGCTGTTCCCAGAGATCACCTGTTACAGATAAGTAACTGTGCTATCTCCAGGAACAAGCAGGAATGAGTCTTCACATATGGGGACTCCCAAGCTAAGATGCCTGGAGGAGTCCCAGCATGTTGCGAGTTTGAGAGCCATGCTAATTTACCGAACCCCCAGGCATTCCAGGGATGGAGGGTAGGAGTTGAGCTAAAAAGTTGTGCTGTGGAACAGCTGGACCAAACAGGATGCCTAGATAGGCGCTGTGCAGGTGATATTTAGTGGTAATATTGAAGAGCAATAAACCAAGATGGACCTCACCTGGTGGCATTGTAGAGGGGTATATGGAGTTCATGAGGACTTGTGAATATGCTCCGTAGAGATGCAGAGAGCATGTTGCAGGTTAATAGAAGAAACGTGATGTTCAAGAGCCCGCAGGCAGCATGAACTACTTCTCCAAGCCCAGAATGGGGGGGGGGGGCTAAGGAGAGAAGGTAAGGTCTGCAACAATAGTCAGAAAAGGTTCTTAAACAGTCTGGGACCTAGTGGCAAGGCCAGAAACCATTGAAATTGGAGAACAAGCCCTGGCTGCTTGGACAGCAAGTTAGTGGTCTAAGCAGTAAGAGCCCCTGCAGTTCTAACTATTGATAGGGCAGCAGAAGGTCCCAAGGTTGGGAAAGAAATACAGACAGAAGTAGGAGAGGTAAGACTCCGCTACTGTCTGAGAAGCTGCCAGGAAAAATTAAGAATGCAAGGGGGAGACAACTCTGAAAGAAACTGTTAGGGGCTTAAGGAAAAGCCCTCAGTAAAGTATTTATTTATTTACATTCTCTTATATACTGCGCTATTCTGCATCAGTGCGGTTTACATTGAACAAACTGAAATTACATTGAACAGGGCATTATAACTTGGAGATAACTATTTTACAGGGAACATGGGCTATGGAGGGTTAAGTGGCTTGTCCAAGACCACAAGGAGCACCTGTGGGACTAGAAACTCCAGTCCTTCCGGCCCAAGGTTGCTGTCCTCTAGTGGGATTTGAACCCTTGACCTTCCGGCCTGAAGTACCTTGCCCCAACCACTAGGCCACTCTTACAGACCAAATGTCCTGGAAAGAGTGGCAGAGTTGAAAAGAAGACTTATTGTGGAGGAAATCCTCAATAAGTAGTAAGAGAGATGCTGATACAGGAGAAAAGTCAAAGGTAAGGGATGGTGACCTTATTGACAGCTGTTACTCCTCTGTATAGTTCAGAGGATGAGGAGTAACTGTAGTACCTGTAAAGCATAATCATCTCAAGAAGCTCATTGAGCTAATAGTTAGGATGTGTCCTTGAGAGGGACATATGTAGTTAGGATGGAACCGTTGCAGATGCTTATAGAGGTAAGAAGCAAACTACAGGATCTAAACCTCAAGAGGAAAAAAGGATTCAGGGAAGAGTTTATCAGCAACTTTGCGGCTGCTGGGTTTCCTGAACCCGTTGAGGTTGTGATTTCCTGAGCCTGGCTGGGTGATTCCCCTGTCTAGAAACATCTGTATGATGGGTAGAAGATGGATAAAACCTTCTCCCATTAGGGGAACAAAGCTTAGTAGTAGACTTTCTACCAACTGGGATAGAGGAAGGCGTAGACAAGCCTCTGAAAACAATAGTGTCAGTGGTAAACTGAGCAGCCTGGAGTAAAGTCTCCTTATTAAAGAGATTTTCTCCAGTGCAAGGAGCATTTCCTAGTATATCCTGTACAGATTTGTCCAAGTTTGAAGCTTGGAGCCAGGCTCTACGTCGTGCTCCTATGGCTATAGCAGAAGTTCTGCTAACAGACTCGAAAGAGTCTAGGGAAGCATGAGTAGGGAACTTAGAAATATTTTGAGCATGATTGACTAGCATAGAAAAATCTGCTCTTTTAGGCTCTTGGAGGAAAAGGGTCAAAAGTAATAAATCTTTTGTGACCTCCTCAAGAGATAATCCCATATAGAAAATATATGAAAGGATTCTTGCTGAAAGCATGGATGCCTGGAAAGTTTGACGTCCAAAGGCATCTAAAGTCTTAGCCTCATGACCTGGCGGATAAGAAGAGTGCTTCTTAGTACTCTTAACACGCCTCATTGCTGATTCTACAACAAGAGAATGATGAGGGAGCTGAGGCTTTTGAAAACCTGGAGAAGGGGGCACCTTGTATAGAAGATCAGTTGCCCTAGAAGGTGGGGATACCATTAAAGGAGTTTCCCACGTTCTAAATAGGAGATCCTGCAAGGTTTGATGCAAAGGAAACATAATGACTTCCTTTGGATTGCAGGGGATCTGTATAGGTTGTGGATCCCCTGGTGCAGGGACTTGACCAGGTATAGAATTGTCAAGTAACTTTGCCATATCAAGCAGAAAAGCTTGAAAAGAAATCTCCCCAGAGGGGAGTCCTCGAGGAAGAGGAGGAAGAACTAGATCTGTTGAAGAACTAGCTCTAGCAGCCACCTGCTCATTCAGATTCTGTGGAATAGCAGATCAAGAGGGGTGGAGCATCGGATTATCCTTGAAAGATAGTTGTGGATACCGATGAAAACCGGTACCACAACGGGTCGGTAGCAAGTCCTCCATGCTAGGGATCGATTCAAAACTCGGTATGGAAGGAAGCGAGCCGGCTAGCATGGGAGGAACCAACACCGATGCCGATACTGGTACCAGGATCGGTACCGTTGGTGACACCGATATATGAAGATCAGTCTGTAATGGCACTATCGGTACCGTGGTAACCGAATGTGACAGGCCTTGATCATCGGTGGAATGTCTACGGTACCGTCTGAAGTCATCCAGACTAGAGATCGATTCTAGACTCGGTATCGAAAGAAGCGAGTCTATTGATGCATATTGGGAGGGTACCGATGTGGATACCAGCATCGGTACCGGGACCGATGTGGGAAGATCGGTCGGTAGCGGCTCTAGCAGCACCGAAGATACCGAGAGCGCTCGACTGCGATCATCGGTGTGGAATGTTTCATCCAGCACCATTGACGATGCCGGGGTACCGGCACCGCTCAAAGCAGATACCACCACCGGGCATGGCTCAGGCATGTTCACCGAGGTAAAAACCCCGGGAACAACCTGAAACCCCGTTATTGCTTTGGAGACAGAAGCCTCCCGCCGGGATTTTATAGCCAAAATGTCCTCGGGGGCAAGCTGAAAGGCATCTCTATGATGGACATGAGATCTACCACCCGAGGACTGGCTAGTCTTTACAGACTTTTGTTTGGTTACCTGATCCTGTGAAAAAGAAGATGGAGCTGGTACCCTCAGGACTGAGGGGAACGGCGTATCGAATTGAGCTCAATGCTGAAAACTTCTTGCAGAAATAGAAGTGCAGGAGGGACAGTCCAGCGGATTGTGTTCAGGTCCCAAACATGGAAGGCACCAATTATGGGTGTCTAAAAGTAATTTGGTAGTGCCACAGTTAAAACACTTTCTAGTGGCTAGAATTTCCATGAGGGAAATGGAGAGGCCTAGCAGGCCGAAGCCTGTCAGGCACCAAATAGGAAAAAATTATCTACAGAAGGAAATATCTGTAAAAGAAAAGAAGAAGAAAACACCGGCGGTACCGGTGCGTCGAGGGAAGGTAGACGCGACCACAAGAAAAAACAAAAAATGAAGGAAGAATTTTCTGCGGTGACAGGAGGATGCCCTGCCGGCTCCGTGGAAAAACGAAAACTGAGGAGAGGCAGTTGGGAAAGGCGGGAAGGCAGCATGCAGGCATGTTGGAATGCTTCCAAAAGCGTTCTGACTGGATGCTGGGGAGCGTTCCCGCGCAGACTCCGTCGGTACCGACGTACCCATATGTGAAGACTCATTCCTGCTTGTTCCTGGAGATAAATAGGTCCACTCTTTCTGCGCACCTACATTTTACATAGACATATCCTTGCACAATTTGATGAGCACATCCTTCCCATGTATAAAATATACTTTACATGTGGAGAAAGCTTTAAAGCAGCTTATGAGCTATGAGTGTGTATATGCACATTTTATACTATAACCTGCACATGTTCCAACTCTGTCCCATCGCCACCCAAACTATGCCCTGGAAACACCTATGCATTTTCCATATATTTTTTATGCATGTACACACAGTTTTAGAACAGTTTTTTATGCATGTACACACAGTTTTAGAAGAGTTCTTTCTGAAGGTTAACCATGCTTGAAATGCAAAAATAAATATAAAATCACTTCTATAGATGACAGCATGCAATGTTTAAAACACTGAAAGAAGGCATGTTCCATGTGTCATTTGGGCAGGCCTTCAACATACATGTACATGCCATTTTTTAGACCTGCAACATGAAGGTAGTTTTATAAGGCGCCGTGGAAATTTATTTGCCATTTATGTGCATAAAGGTGAAATTAGACTTACCTGCTAATTGTTGTTCCTTAAGGAACTCCAGTCTAGTCCCGAAACCTCTGGGGTTTAGTACGTCCTCTCGCAGCTTGGAGACTGAGCATGTCACTCTTTTGATGACACCAGTATAAGTAGCCCAGGCACCGCCTCCTTGTCCAGTAACCTAATGACAAAGCAGACTCACCAGAGCAATAAGTAAGTAGATAACAACCTTAAAACTCTTAACCTAACTATTGTAACAAAGTACTAGTGAAACTCTGAGTTTGGTAAGAGCCCCTACACAGAGACTCTAATATATGCGCCTCCCCCTCCCCATATGTCACTTCCTTAAGAGAGAGAAAGCTTCACCCCCACCAACCTCCCGACTTCCTATCCAAAACACAGCCCTACCTACCGGACCTTAAATCTTCAATCCTCTGCTTCAGGCTGTCCCTCGGCAGGCAACATCAGGGAGGGATACGGGACTAGACTGGAGTTCTTTAAGGAACAACAATTAGCAGGTAAGTCTAATTTCACCTTCCTTATCGTCCCTCCAGTCTAGTCCCGAAACCTCTGGGGAAGTAATAGAGCAGTACACCTTAACGGGAGGGCCCTGCAAGATCAGCCTGACGAACCGCTGATCCAAACCTAGAATCCCCTTCCGCCTGAACATCAATGTGGTAATGCTTGACAAAAGTATGCAACGACGACCAAGTCACTGCCTTACAGATCTCTGCTGCTGGTGCTAAACTCAACTCCGCCCAAGACGCTGCCTGCGCTCTAGTCGAATGAGCTTTTAAACCATTTGGCACAACTTTACCTTTCAACATGTAAGCCGACGCAATAGCTTCCTTAATCCACCTAGCAATTGACGACTTAGAAGCCGGCTCCCCCATTTAGGACTGCCAAATAACACAAACAACCTTCAGTCTTACGAAGCGCTGCTGTTCTATGCAAATATTTTCGCAAGGCTCTGCTGACATCTAATCGATGTAGCCGTGACTTCATCCGATCCTTACCTGCTTTTTCAAACACCGGCAAAGATACCACCTGATTAACGTGAAAAGCAGAAATTACCTTGGGCAAGAAAGACGGAACCGTCCTTAACACTACCTTCTTGCTATCAAAGCACAAAAAAGGTTCTCTACACGATAACGCCTGCAATTCCTAAATTCTCCTTGCCAAAAAAATTGCAACCAAAACACCACCTTTAAGGTCAGGTCCTTCATTGTCGCCTGAGCTAAAGGTTCAAACGGCTCCCGCACCAGCGCTTCCAACACCACATTCAGGTCCCAGACCGGAACCGCAGCTCTGCATAGCGATCTCAACAGCACCGTCACTCTTAAAAATCTTTTCACATCCGGATGCGATCCCAGCGTCATTCCTTGGACCTTACCTCGAAAACAGGAAAGTGCCTCTAATTGCACCCTCAATGAGGCTGCCGCTAGACCTTTATCAAAACCATCCTGCAAGAATGCCAAGAGCTGCGGAATTGAGGCCCGTAACGCTATAAGGTGATGGCCCTCGCACCAAGACTCAAAGATCCTCTAAACCCGGATATATGCCATCGAAGTAGATCTCCGCCTGGACCTTAACAACGTTGAAATCACCGTTGCCGAGTAACCTCTGGCTTTTAGCCTTGCCCTCTCAAGAGCCAAGCCGTAAGCAAGAACTGATCCAACTGAGGCATAGTTAACGGGCCCTGCCTCAGCAGATCCCTCCTGTTCGGTAGTTTCCATGGCGGCTCCACCAGGAGACGCATCAAGTTGACATACCAAGGCCTCCTTGGCCAATCTGGCGCCACAAGGATTACCAGTCCTTTGTGCCGCTCTCTGCGCTGTAGGATCCGACCTATGAGCACCCAAGGTGGAAATACGTACAGAAGGCGATCCTCTGTTCACTTCTGCAGCACGGCATCCAAACCTTCCGACATCCTTTCTCTCCTTCTGCTGTAAAACCTCTCCATCTTTGCCGACGCGAACGTCGCCATTAGGTCCATGCTTGGCAGCCCCCATCGCTGCACCAGTAAATCAAAGACTTCCTGATGAAGGACCCACTCCCCTGGGTCCACTTTGACTCGACTCAGAAAATCGGCAGTCACATTGTCCACTCCCGCTACATGCGCTGCCGATGACGCTTCCAGGTGAGCCTCTGCCCAACTGAGTAACTCATCCGTTTCCTCTTCGAGAGCCACGCTGCTTGTGCCGCCCTGATGACTGATGTAAGCCACAGCCATGGCGTTGTCCGACAGCACTCTGACTGCACTGCCCTGCAGTCTCTTCTGAAAGGCCGTCAGGGCTAAAGTGACGGCCCTCAACTCCAATCTGTTGATTGACCACGTCTTTTCCTGGTCCGTCCATTGACCCTGAGCGTACTGCCCCTCGAAGTGCGTTCCCCAGCCGAACAGACTGGCGACCATCATCAGTGGCTTCCAATCTGACGATTCCAGAGGCATTCCCTTTTCTAGAGAACCTGGAAGGAGCCACCACTGTAGAGCCTGCCACGTTTCTGGTGGACAAACCAACTTCTGGGATAAATGATCCGACTGATGTGACCATCTCCTGAGCAGAGCCCTCTGCAGCGGTCTCATGTGAGCCCTGGCCCACAGCACCACCTCTAGCGTGGCTGCCATCGTTCCCAATAGCTGTAAATAGTGCCACGCTGTCGGAGCCCTTCACCCCAGAAAGACTTGAACCAACTTCCTCAATTTATGAATCCTGAGTTGTGGTAGATACGCTCTGCCCTTGTCTGTATGGAATCGGGCCCCCAGGTACTCCATCTCCTGTGATGATTGAAGCTTGCTCTTCGCTACATTCACCACCCAACCCACGGACTTCAGAAATTGCACCACCCGACGTGTGGCCACCACGCTTTCCTCTTTTGACTTCGCTCACATCAACCAATCGTCTAGGTAAGGGTGCACCTATACCCCTTCTTTTCGCAACGCAGCAGCAGCAGCCACCACCACCATGACCTTGGTGAATGTCCTCGGTGCTGTAGCCAAACCAAAGGGCATCACTTGAAATTGAAAATGCCCCATTGGCACCGCAAAGTGAAGGAACCTTTGATGCTCCAACCTGATTGGTATGTGCAGATATGCCTCCGAGAGATCTAAAGACATGAGAAACTCCCCCTGTCGAACAGCCACTATCACCGATCTCAGTGTTTCCAAGCGAAAGTGGGAAACCCTGAGACATCTGTTTACTCTTTTGAGATCCAGTATGGGCCTCAAGGTCCCCTCCTTTTTTGGCACCACGAAATAGATCGAGTACCGACCGCAACCGCATTGGTTCGGCGGCACCTGCACCACCGCTTTGAGAGCTAACAACCTTTCCAGCGTTTCTTGGACTGCCAGTAGCCTTGATCTCGCTCTGCAGGGAGATTGGACAAAAGAGTCTTTCACTGGACGTTGGAACTTGAGTGCATATCCCTTCTGAACAACCTCCAACACCCACTGATCTGAGGTAATTTGGGCCCAGGCCGGAAAGAACTCCCTTAATCGACCTCCTACGGGGTACTAATCCCACCTGGACCTCCCTCACTTCATTGCGGCTTTTTAATGATTGGGGAGGATGAGGCTCCAAACCCTCTACCTGCTCCCCTGAATCCGTGAAACCCAGAGGATCTATACTGAAAACGTCCTCTCTGAAACTGACCAAATCTGGACTGACGAAAACACCTAAACTCTCTCTGCTGGCTCCTGGAGGCCGGTATAGGACGCCCCTGCTTCTGCTTGTCCACTGGCAACCTGCCCTCTTTAGACTCCTCTAAGTCCTTTACAAGCTTGTCTAAATCCTCTCCAAAGAGAAGCTTCTCCCTAAAGGGGAGCTTTCCTAGTATCGCTTTAGAGGCCGCATCTGCCGCCCAATTACGCAGCCAAAGGTATCTACGTGTAGCCACTACTGAAGCCATTCTTTTTGCTAACCCACGATTAAGATCGTACTGACTATTCGCCAAATAAGCTGCTCCGGATTCCATTCGAACTGCCTCTTCGACTGCCTCCTCTACCTGTAAACCCTTAAGCCTTTGAGACCACCTAAGGCACGCCCTTGCCACCCACGTTCCATAAATGGAAGCATGCATGGAAAGAGCATTAACCTCAAATACCTGCTTTAATAGCGTATCCAACCGCTTGTCCTGTGCATCTTTAAGCGTGGCACTTCCCTCCACAGGTATTGTCATCTTTTTGGTAACTGCCGAAACTGCCGCATCTACCTTAGGAGCCTTAAAAAGCTCCTTATCCGGCTCTTGCAAAGGATACAACCGCGCTTGCACTCTAGAACCTTTGAGGCCTGCCTCCGGCATATCCCACTCTTCCTGTATCATTTCCTTAAATACTCTATGAATCGGGAATGCCCTCTGTGATTTTCTTATCACTTGCAATAAAGGATCCTCCAATGAGGTATCCTCCGCCTGTCCTGCTACCGGCATATTCAAGGCCTTCAGCGTCTCCGTAATCAACGCTGAAAGTTCTTCCCTCCTGAACACCTGGACCACTCTCGCCTGGTCTTCTGGTTCTGTTATTTCTCCTTCCTCCAACTCAGGATCTATGTCCGAGTCCTCCAACAGCTCGGAGCGTTCCTCCAAAATCACTTCCATATCCGCTATTTCTGGCAGCAGTTTAGCCTTTTTAGCCGGGACGCCTACCATCCCCAACTCCAATGGGGCTCCCTGACGCTTAGCCCCCTTACCTACTTCCTCCGTGGATCCTGCCAAACTGGCCCCAGCCCCGGAGAGCCTGCTGCAAAAGAGTCAGAACCTGCTGTGAAAAAATTGCCACCAATTCCCCTGGCATAGAAGGTTGGAGCAAGGGAAGATCTGGAGCTGAGGAAGGTCCTGGTATGGACTCCGTAGGGTCCGCTGGCCCAGCAACCTCTTTTGCCAGTTCTCCCCCACTGTATTCTGTCATGTCCGTCATTGAGGCTTCGTGCGCACACCACCTGCACACCCCTGCCTCAGAAAGAGACCCCCTCCAGACCCCACACAGAAGACAGCGAGGTCTAGAAGGCATAAAGAACAGAGCACTGCTTTAAACCAAAAAATAGCTCCACAGCCAAACACAAACGCCTTTTTTTTTTTTTAACCAACTGACCACCAAAAGCGTTTGACCCAAAGTACTGCTTCCCCCCGGGCAGAAATCTCCTTCTGACCTCCAGAAATGACCCCAAAAATGAACGGCCCTTTTTCCCGCGCAAAAACCACGTGGCCCAATGATTACGTCTGAACTGCAACTTCACCGTCATCTAAACACAAACATCTGTAATACAGCCTTCTCTTACCTCCCCGGAGCCTCCATGTTACCTCTGCTCTGCTCGGTAAGCAAAAGGACACCGGCTTTTCAGACTCAAAAAACTGCCGAATCGTCTGTCAGCAGGGCCTCTGTCTCACTACTGCTCCCGCTCTGCTTGCTCTGCCGGTGTGCGCGGCTGAAGCGGCGGACCTCAACGGCTCCTCACCCAACACGTGGGATTGGCACCGGAGGACACCAACACAACCCCCTCACTCTTCCCTGCCCTCAAGAGTCACTGCAGAGAAGGGGGGGCGGTTGGGGTGGCAATCTTTCTCAACTCCTCCGAAATTGAAGGCAAATTTCCCAAAATCGCTGATTTAAAGGAACAGTAGTCCCTCTTTCTTTTTTTTTCTTTTTTTTTTTACTCCAGTGAGTCCCTAACCTCTGGGCTCACATCTCCTTCCGCTGCTTGGAGACTGAGAACTGGACAAGGAGGCGGTGCCTGGGCTACTTATACTGGTGTCATCAAAAGAGTGACATGCTCAGTCTCCAAGCTGCGGGAGGACGTACTAAACCCCAGAGGTTTCGGGACTAGACTGGAGGGACGATAAGGAAGCATACATTTTCAATGACTTATATGCGTCTATGGGCACTTATGCGTATAGTTTAGGAGGTTGCTATTATAGAAGTATGTGCAAAAGGCCGATCGCACGCACTTTCAATGTGAGCATGCACATGAGCAGAGTGCACAAGTATGCAAATACTATAATTTACACACATTCTTGAAAAATCTCAGTGCGGATATTTACATCAGCCTTAGCACTGGTTGTAAATGCTTGTGACTTGATTCAATGCACATTATTGATCACTTACGCCCTTATTTTATAAAGCATATGCATGCTTGACTTTCTAAAATAGGTGTTAGTGATGTGCAGAATAATGCAGGTTAACTAAGTGGGAATTTATAAAATTACGCTTCATGCATACCTTGGAAACTTTTGCTGTCAGTATTTACACCTGCTTAAAGTCATGTCTAGTCTCCAACTAACCTGCCTTTTGGACCTGGGGGCTTAGAGAAGCACTTGATGTTGGATATGCTGATCTATCTGAGAGACGCAAACTTCCTCACTCAAAGGATAAGGTTTAACTTTTTGAGGAAAGCTCCCTAATTATCAGATAGTACATATAACAAATGCTAGATATACACGTATGTGTCATGGCACTTTATAGAATCTCAGTATCCACATTTACATAGCACTCAGTAGTGTAAGTTCATATAAGCAGCTCCCAAGCAAAATTTGCTGAAGGCCCCTCATGACAACAATGGTGGCAGCTAGGAGAAGGTGACTGTTGGACAAGGGAGACAGAGGCTATGGGAATCCCAGGGCCCACACTTCAGAGCTTAGTCACCAGTGCTTTCTCCCTGCTCTCTCCTGGTATGCGGCTGCTGCTGTTCCTTTTTCCTCCCCAAAATGAGCTTTATTGTTCCAAACATCCCGAGGCCAAGGCTGCCTGTCTGGCCTCAGGGACTTATTTCAGCATCCCAAGACAGGGGGGGAGGGGGGAGAGGAACAGTCCACCGCTGGCTTGGAAAAGAAATTTAAAAAAAAAGAGAGGGCTCCAGGTTCCTGAAGCTGCAGTGCTGGCATGAAGTAAGTCTGCCCACCCTACCCTGCCAGAAAATCTTCAACCTTGCAGCAATTGTCTGTCCACACCTGCTGGAGAAAGAGCAATACTGACAGCTCTCTGCTGCACCAGCATATTTATACAGGGACATGAGTAGCTTTGCTCTGTCTTCGCTTGCTCATAGGTGGGGCATGATCCTATTGGTTTGAACTGGTCTAGCAAGAGTGAGGAATGGTTTGTTTCCCACTAAGGAGAACAACCTGGCATTTGACACCTCAGTCCTGTGACCCTGCATAAAGAATGACTTCACAAAAACATCACTGCTCCTTGACCTTAAAGAATGATAGATACCATTAGGCAGAAGTGGATTGTGGCCAAAAATTATCCTGGGCAACAAGATTCCAACCCTGGCTCCTGCCCTCTCCTCAGTTTCTCTCTCTCTTCCTCTTACCACTTAAATTTAATGATATATTCTTTATTGCTGCAGGCCCTGGCTTTATTGCTACATGCCCGCCCTTATCACTGCATGAACAATGCCCATAATTAATGTAAACAAAATGTAGCAGTAGTACATTCTCTCTGAGTCTGCTCTGTTGAAGTCATAGGCTAGCAGAAATTCTTATACTGCTGGCCTGCAAACCTCTGCGCCTTTAAGAGCACAGACTTTGTGAGGACCTATTGCTGCAGTGTGTTTATTTATTTATTTATTTTTATTTATTTAACACTTATTTCTATACCGCTCTTTCCCAAGTATCAAGTGCGGTTTACAAAGAACAGTAAATTATATGGTATGTGGAAGCACATACCTAGTCGTATCACATAGAACAGGTGGAACTATTTACAAGTAACAATATAACATTTGAACGGTAAAAAGTTAGAACGTATTTACATTATGGGTACTTACAAATTATATCATAGGGCAAATTGTGATGAGTAAAAATATTATGTGTGTTTTGTTGTTTACATCAGCAACTCAGTGAGGGATGCCTGAACCCCCAAATAGGACAGTCTGCCCCTGCAATTAGGGTTCCTACATTTTGCACAGATCATAACTAGCCATTGCTAGCCCTCCCTCAATAATCTCTGTTCCCTCTCAAGCTTCTCCCAGTCCTGCTAATCCCAGTCCTCATCTACTGTCTTACCTTCCCCCAATCCACGCAATTCTTCTTAATCACAGGTCCCACACTAACTATTGCTAATTCTCATTCTCCTTCTGTCTCTCTATCTGAACTGGTAGCAATAGGAGTGATGCATTTTACCTGCATCCATTCTCCATTGATCGCTTGGTTGCAGTTTCATGCTTCCAAACTGCAAGACTGCAGCACCCCTGCTCCTAGAGTTAGAACTTTGTTAAATTATTCTGTGGACTATAATTCCCTGAAGTCAGGCCTAAAAACTGAAGCCTGCTGTCTTTGCTTGGTTAAAGGAGAGTAAAGACTCACTTAAAGTGCCAAAGGCCCAACCCTCTAAGTTTGTTACTTCAATAAAGTCTGCCAGGAAACACTTAAACTTTAATTCAGCAAGAAATCGCCTTTGCGGCTGCTGCTGCCCCTGGAAACTGTCAAACAGCTTTACAAATTAAAAAGTCCCTTTTTCAGAGAAAAGAATTACAATTGAAAGCAAAGCTCAGGAACAGGCCTTTAGCAGTTAACGTCCATATACAATAAGAAGGCCTGTCTAGGGCTTACATATGAGTGGAGGTGTTGGCATGTGTCTCCCGGCACCCTCATTTTAAAATCATTACAATCGGGCCCAAGGAGTCTGCCAGAGCTTTGAGTGGTGCAGAACAGTATGCCTAAGGTGATACGGGTGCGAGGGGTCAAAAGTTAGGCGAAAAGTGCTGCTCCTGATAGTGTCAAGTTAAAGAAACCAGTGATGTCTTGAGTGAGCCCTTCACCTAAGATGGCGACGACCGAGGTACCAATACTGTGGGATCCAAATGGTGCTGAGAACCTTGGTGTGTCAGAGCTCCTGGCAGAGATCAGGTCATCTAAAACAGAAATTATCTCCGAGGTCTCTGCACGCTTTGATAAGCAGTTCGATGCCCTCATTTCCAGAGTGATAGAGGTGGAAGAGCGGGGAGGACTACTGGAAGATCAAGGTATAAATCATGCTAAGGACTTGGAGAAGCTGTGTAAAGTGGTGTGCTGGCTTGAAGATAAAGCAGAGGACCAGGAAAACAGGGACCGCTGGCAAAACATCAGAATTTTTGGTATCCCCAAAGGAGTGGAGATTTCGGATACCTGTGCCTTAGTACAGTGCCTACTGCAGGACTGCTTTCCCTCCAATCTAGCCATGCCCACCTATGATATAGAGCGAGCTCACCGGGAAAAAAGGCCCCGACCCCAGGAGGACCAACACTCGCGCGCACTCATCATAGTCTATTGCGGTACTGGGAGAAAGAACACATAATTGTGGAGGCCCGCAAGATGAAGAAGGTGTTATATAAAAACTAGTCTGTGGCAGTGTTTCCAGATATGAGTGCAGAGACGGTGCGGAGAAGGAAAGCCTTACTTCCTTATCGGGACTCCCTAGTGAAAGCAGGCATTCCGGTGGCAATTTGGTTCCCCGCCCAGCTCACAGCTCTCCGGCAATGGAAAGCACAGTTACTTACCTGTAACAGGTGATCTCTGGGAACAGCAGGAATAAGTCTTCACATATGGGTACGTCAGTACCGACGGAGCCTGCGCGGGAACGCTCCCCAGCGTCCAATCAGAAAGCTTTTGGGAGCATCCCTCAGCGCCTGCGTGCTGCCTTCCTGCCTTTCCAACTGTCTCTCCTCAGTTGAGTTTCATAGCTGAGACAAAGAGAGAGAGAAAGAGGAAAGGAAAGATAGATAGAGAAATACAACTCCTAGGGGAGGTGGGTGGGCTGTGAAGACTTATTCCTGCTGTTCCCAGAGATTACCTGTTACAGGTAAGTAACTGTGCTATCTCCAGGAACAAGCAGGAATGAGTCTTCACATATGGGGACTCCCAAGCTAAGATGCCTGGAGCCCTAACATGTTGAAGATTGAAAACATGCTACACCTCATATGGCCAGGCATCCTGAGGATGGAGGGCAGGAGTTGAAAAGAGAGGAGCTGCTGAAAAAACAGCTAACCTAAGAAAGGACTACCCGGAAGGAGTCCATGTATGTATGATCATTATGAAAAGATATATTGAAATGAACAATCACCATAATATTGGAATGAACAATCACCATATGATGCTCACCTACTGGATTGCAGTAAGTAGAGAGGCTGATGGAGTCTACTGGGGATCCAGTAGAATAATGTTCAAGGTGACCTCACTGGAGTGAAGGTGGAGGTCAACATCTGGAAGTGAGAGGTGACCACAGGATTCAATTGGGGTAACACAAACACGGCAGGTCTTCACTGGGAAGCTTCATGGAAAGCTGAAAACTCTTTTGGCTACAGAAGTATTCAGAGGTAGGAGCAAAAGAGGAAGACTGACCGATCTGGACAAACAGACCTAGTCCTTGAGGGAGGAAAGGGTATGAGAAGAACCCCATACTCCCAAGAAAGGACAGATGTTTGAGGAATTGAATCTGAAATCCACTGAAGATCCACCATGTCTTTCCTAACTGGTGAGAGGTAGGAAGACATTGGGGCATGGAGCTTCAGGGATACGTAAACCTAGGATACGGTAGGGCTGTCAGTTCCACAGCAGTGGTTGTGTGCAAAATATCTGAAACATACTGTGGAACAGTATGAAACTGTGCAGAAACATACAGGAAGGTAAAAACCTTTATGAGCATAGACAGTTAGGAGATAAGTATGGAAATACATATCTACCTATAATAAGTATCTGGACAGATACACACATATATGTAGAGATATGTATATAGATATATAGATATATATATACCTCTATACATCTCTGTAGATGCATCTGTCTGTCAGCTAAGTGTGCATATGCTATGCCCTTTAGATCTTATTATAGATATCTATCTATCTATATACCCATATATATAGATAGGTATATAGATAGATATATATCTATAATAAGATCTAAAGGGCATAGCATATGCACACTTAGCTGACAGACAGATGCATCTACAGAGATGTATAGAGGTATATATATATATATATATATATATACCTGAATATAAAGGTCTAAAGATAGATGCCTGCAATAAGCAGACAGAGCTATGCATATCAGGACATTCACATGGAGATGTGAAGGGAAAAGATTCATCTAAGAACAAGGAGGTGAAACCTACTTGAGAAGATATATAGAGAATCTATTCCCCCAGAGATGATGGTAAAGGAATGCTATCCAGTGAATTACCAGGATGGTTACGTGAAAAAACAGGATAATATCAGTCTGTAAGCAGCAAGTCCGGAGTCCTGTGGAACTCCAGCATGGTAAAAGGACAGAAACGCATAGAATGAAATACCAGGTTGACCTATATGAGGGACAAGGAGGTATCAGGCGTTTTCCAGAGTAATATGTGCTGTCCTTGAAGTATTAGGATACCATGAGGACAAGCTGCAAGAAAAAAGAGTATATTCCCTATAGAAATGGGAGAACTCTAGACTCTCACGTGGAGAAGGCTTAAGTCCTTTCCCCTCTTTTTTTTTTTTTTTTTTTAAAAGAAGATAGCAGGGTATGAAGAACACTCACAGTCATAGGGGATGACTGAGGAAGCATTTTTCAACCATGATGGATAGCCATTAGAGAAGCTCTATGCTCTCTAGCAAGGGCCCATAGTGGAAAGCTTCTCAGTAGGATTGCAGAGAGCATTATGCAGGAGAACTGGGATGTAGAACTGGCTGATAGAGAAAACTGACAGCCACGTCCACTACGTTGCCAAATCCAGAGATTGGAGATGGCAAGGGTAGAAGATAGTGTAAGAAGCCTGTAGTGAAAAGATTATGCAAGAAAGATGTAGAAAACTTTCTTGGAATCACTACTAAGGCCAGACAGAAGTGGTGGAAGACAAGACTGGGACTTGTGGAAAAGTACCAGTAGTCAAGCACTGGACTCCTGCATGGGCAGCTACTGAATAGGACAACAGAGAGAGTCGGTCTGTGTCAGACAGGAAGAAACAGACTGAACAAAGAGAGCAAGCTGTCTCTGTCTACAGAGCTGCCTAGATAACGAAGGGAGTTTACTCAGAAGAAACTCTACAGTGAAAAGAAAGACAGAAAGTCTTTCAAAGGTATGGTACCACTCTTACAGGGGAAACCCTGGCGAAGAGGGTAGAGATAGAAGCTGAAGAAGGACTTACCATATGGTAAGTCCCTGTAAGGAAAAATTTCATGCTGGTACAGAGAAACTATCATGTGATAGTTGCTAAACCTCTCTTCTATTCAGGAAGAGGTGGAAAACTCTGTAACTTATAGACATGAATAGCCTGACTGTTCAGCATAGTGAAGAGTAAATGGATTTCCTGAGAATAGGAATCCCTGAGCAGAGTTTTGAATGTAAAAACAGTGAAAATCTTCTGCTGAAAAGAAATTAACTGTAGTTAGAAAAAGATTAATCAGAAACCTATGGTTACTGAGTTTATTCAGCCTGGCTAGAGTTTGGTTTCTTCAGACCAGGGCGAGACCTCCCCTGCTTGGGAACATCCGAATGATGGGCAGGAGAAGTGGTAAACCTCTTTCTTTTAGGGAAAGAAGGTTTGGTAGGGCATTTCCTACCTGCTGAGGAAGGAGAGGGCTTAGGATGGCCCTCAGAAACAGGAAAGTCAGTGGAGCAATGAGCAACCTGACGTAAGGACTCCTTATTGAAGAGATTTTCTCCAGTACAAGGAGTATTACTCAGTCTTTGTTGTGCCCATCTACTCAAGTCTGAGGCTTGGAGCCAGGCTTTACGACGTGCTCCTATGGCTATAGCAGAAGTTCTGCTAACAGACTCAAAAGAGTCTAGGGAAGCACGAGAAAGAAACCAAGAGATATTTTGGCTATGACTAAGAAGTAAGGAATAGTCTGCAGCCTTGGGCTCTGATAGAAAAGGAGTCAAAAGAGATAATTTCTTTGTGATCTCCTGAAGGGATAGACTCATATAGAAAATATATGAGAGAATCCTTGTTGCCAGCATAGATGTTTGGAAGGTTTGACGTCCAAAGGCATCCAGTGTTCTAGATGCACACCCTGGCGGGAAAGAAGAATGTTTTTTCTTGCTTTTTACCTTCCTCATTGCTGATTCCACTACAATGGAATGATGGGGAAGTTGAGGCTTTTGAAATCCTGGAGAGGGGGGCACCCGATACAGAAGATCAGTTGCTGTAGGAGGTGAAGAAACCCTTAAAGGTTTTTCCCATACCCTCAGAAGAAGATTCTGCAAAGAGTGATGTAAAGGAAGCATTATATTTTCCTTTTCTGCAGAAAAATCCTGAGAAGACCCATAGCCAGGGATAGGAATATTAAGGAAGGTTGCCATGTCAAGGAGAAATTTCTGAAAAGAAGGATCTCCGATGGGAACCATCCCTGGACAGGTTAAACCTGAAAAAACAGCCTGGGCACCGGAAGATGTACCTGTCCAGTGCAGAACAGGATTTGTAATGGATGGACACTGGAACTGGCAGTTATGAGTTGAGACAGTCAGTAGTGCATCATCCATGCCAGGTATCGACTCCAAACTAGATATAGAAAGGAGCGATACAGGTGAAAAAAGCATGGAAGGAGCTGGTCCCGATGATACTGCCGGTACCGACATTGATACCAATACCGGTAGCTGTGCCGGAATCGCCGAAGCAGTCAGCAGAGGCTGCTCAAACGGTACCGAGGAAACTCGAAAGTCTCGGTGACTATCCTCGGTACCGCGCATCTGGAATCTGTGCGTGTCGGTTCCGAGACACGTCGGTACCCAGTCTTCCAGACTAGATATCGATTCTAGACTTGGCATCGAAGGAAGCGAATCGATCGATGCATGTCGAGATGGTACCGGCGTCAGGGGTCGTATCGACGGTGCCGATACCGGAAAGTCAATCTGGGTATCGATCGGTCCCGAAGGTACCGAGTACACCAGATGACGATCCCTGGTGAGGAGTGAATCGCTCAACACCAGTGCCGATGCCGGGTTATCGGTACCGCTCGAAGCGGATGCCACCCCCGAGCATGGCTCAGGTATGTTCTGTGAGGGGTGAGCCCCAGGAACAACCTGAAACCCCTGAAATGCTTTGGAGCCCGAGGACTCCCGCTGGGGTTTTGATGCCAATGTAGTCTTGAGGGCAAGGCCGGGGCCGTCAGCATGCTTAGCATGAGACTTACCACTCAAGGATTGGCTAGTCTTAACAGACTGTTTGGGGGTTACCTGATCCTGTAGAGAAGAAATGGCCACAGGGAGGGAAAACGGTATCGAGGGAAACTCGAAAAAGGAAATCTCTTCTCACAGTATTGTAGCCTGACTGTTCAGGGGAAAAAGGGTCAGGACCCAAACAGGTTAGACACCAGTCACTGGAGTCTAAAAAGAAAACTGTATTTCCACAGTGAAGGCACTTCTTAGGAGAAGGCGGCTCCATGATGGAGAGGCCTTACAGGCCCAAAAAATTGTAAGACAGAAACTGAGGGAAAACTCTCCCTCAGTTCGAGAAAAAGAAAAGAAAAACCCCACCGGCGGTACTGGTGGCGGCGGGAAAACAGCCGCGACATACAAGAAAACAAGAATTAAAAAATTAAAGAAAAAAGTTTCTGCGGTGACAGGAGGACGTCCTGCCGGCTCCGCGGAAAAACGAAAACTGAGGAGAGACAGTTGGAAAGGCGGGAAGGCAGCACGCAGGCGCTGAGGGATGCTCCCAAAAGCTTTCTGATTGGACGCTGGGGAGCGTTCCCACGCAGGCTCCGTCGGTACCGACGTACCCATATGTGAAGACTCATTCCTGCTTGTTCCTGGAGATGCATATTTTTCTTCATTCGTAGGAGTAGTATGAAGAAATATTTCTTTACAGAAAGAGTGGTAGATGCGTGGAATAGTCTCCCAGTGGAGGTGGTAGCGATGAGGACAATTTCTGAATTCAAAAAAGCATGGGACAAACACAGAGGACTTCTAAAGGAAAAAAGGGGACTGTTGTGGTGGTTGATATGGAAGGGCAGTCTAGATAGAAACATGATGGCAGAAAAAGACTACAAGGCCTATGTTTCTATGTGTTACTGGCTCCGCTGTTGCGAGCCTAGAGACAGATCTATCAGAAGGCGTGTTACCGGTCTGCGCTCGGTCCAAAATTGCAAATTGTGGATATGCTACCATTCAGTGGTTCCTCTTTTGCCTGGTTGCGGGGGAGGGGGGGCATGGAAAACATGGGGACTACTCTGTTTTACGGACTTGGTGATGCAGGGCACCTGTCTGAGCCTAACTCAACTCCAGAATAAAGAGGGGGGGCACTAGTCCCCCTCGACCAATATTTTCAACTGTAGTACTTTGTCATGGGCCCTGGGATTTGGAATCTGCTGACCTGATCACCCATAGCAGTAGAGAGGATACAGTACTATAAGATTGGGTGTTGGAAAAGCATAGTTACTCACCTGTTCTCCGGGGACAGCAGAAAGAACACCTGCTACAGGTGAGTAACAACGTTTTCTCTGGAAACAAGCAGGAAGTTAGTCCTCACATATGGTACTCTTCAGCTACAGGCTACCGAAAGCCCACAGAGAAAAATCACGGTCACCCTCAAGGGGAGTAGTGAGCAGCAGCAATTGAGTCCGCGGATACGGACTACAGTAGGACCCGTGTGTCCAAGGGAAACCAGCACTCTGGTAGCCTGAACACAGAAGGGTCAGAGAGTAGGAGTTGCCTAGACCCTGAAAAGATTACAGAGCATAGCTTGGCCGAAGGCACTGTCCCATCGGGACTCCTTCTCCTTATCATCCACTGCTTGCCTATACCCTGAAAAGATTACAGAGCATAGCCTGGCCGAAGGCACTGTCCAGTTGGGACTCCTTCTCCTCATCATCCACTTGGGTACAAATGACCTGGCTAGAAACAGTGCCACTACAGTTCAAAGGGACTTTCAAACTCTGGGGAGAAACTAAAGCCCATTGTTAACACTGTAGCATTCTCAGAAGTTATACCTGTTCTTGGTAAGGGGGCAGAAAGGCTAAATCACATAAACAGCATTAACGCATGGCTCCAAACCTGGTGCAAAGAGGAAGGATTCAGATTTATAGGCAACTGGGGAAACAGATGGACCAACAAGAGACTATACTGTACTGATGGACTACATCTCTCTGTCAGAGGGAGAAGAATCCTAAGTGAAAAATTCAGCCAGTATGTGGATACGCATTTAAACTAGAAAAAGGGGGTGACGAATGGGGAAGGTCAAGTTCTGGATGTCACTCCCTGCAAAAGCAGAACAACATCAGAAATAGATACACTTTCACAACACACATCAAAAACAACTGGGAAGAAGTAGACAGAACAAAATCAATGCAAAACACACACACACCAGTTAAATGCTGGAAAGCAATGAGCACAAATGCTCAAAGCTTATCCAATAAAGTTCCAGACCTGGAAGCCCTAATGGTGGAAATGGACTTGGATATTGTGGCCATTACAGAAACATGGTTTAATGAATCGCATGACTGGGATATAGCCATACCTGGCTATAATCTATTCAGAAGAGACAGAGAAAATGGAAGAGGGGAGGAGTAGCCTTGTATGTCAAAAGCAATATTAACTCCTCCAATAGGTCTCTCTCTGAACGTTCACCGATGCATATAAAAAGTGTTTCGTTCAATTCAAACAGCTGCAAAAACAATATTAAAGCTACTGAAATGCAGGGGGCATGGGGAAAAGAAGAAGCGCTCTGGGTTGTGTTGGAAAGAGGAGATGGCACTGTCGTCCATATGCTGTAGTCTACAGACCTCCGACTCAAATCGAAGAGCTAGATAACGAATTGATTATAGACATTGTCAAAATAGCCACAAAGGAGGAAGCGATCATATTGGGAATTTAATCTACCCGATGTGGATTGGATTACTCCTTCTGCAAATCTGGAAAGAAGCAAAAAAATTGTGGATGCTCTGCAAGATGCATTACTTAGACAAATGGTGATGGAACAAACAAGGGAAAGCTCAATGCTGGATTTAGTCCTCACCAACAGTAATAGCGTGTTGAACATCTGGGTGGGTGCACCTGTGAGCAGCAGCGATCAGCACACGGTGTGGTTTGAGATAAAAACCAAGGTGCAGTCCAACTATAGCAAGCTCAAAGTCCTAAACTTCAAAAATACTGACTTCAATAAAATGGCTACATCAGCTTTCTAGTTGTATGTACAACTTGCATGATGCTGTATAAAGAATTAAGCAGTTTCAGTTGTATGACATGAATCTGAATCAAAGGTCTAAACATACTGAATACTGACTTGCCAAAAGAATTTTGACAAAGTTATTCAAAAGTACAGATTGGAGGAAGGCCATAAGAAAATTTCACTGGGACCTTGGGACACTGTCATGTCCACCATTGTAAAGAAGAAACAGTTTGCATTGCAAAAAAAACACTGCTTTGATTACCATATTAAGTATGCACTAGGACCCTTTCTTGACCCTCAACAATTTTATTATAGCTATGATGAGGTCTTCTTCTTGCACTCAGGCAAATCCACACTACCACATGTCACACACATCCCAAGGACCTCAAAGACTTTGGTCTTTATATTAACTCTTAACTGCCTTGATTATAACTGCATTATATTGTGGCATCAAAGCATCTTCCCTGCAATTCAACTTCTCTAAAACACTACTGCAAAACTATTCTTTAGGACCTTCTGCTATGACCATGTTAGGATTTTACTGGTTTCCTTCCATTGGCTCTCAGTTCTTTTTACAGTCTAGCTCGTATCGTAATGCATTTTGATGTAATAGCTTATTTATCTATTTTACTGATCCCCCATCATTCACATTACTCATTCGCTCTCAGTATGTGAATCAATTAACACTACCTATTCCTGTTCAAAATCAATTTGATATAACTCGACGTTTCGTCTTTATCTATGTCACCACTCTCCATTGGAATGCTCTACTTGTATCAATCCAATGCGAGACCTCAAGGTCCCATTTTAAGGCTGCTCTTAAGAACCATCTTTTCTCTCAGGCTTTGGAAGGGAAGTAAAACCTGGGAAGTCCAGGAAGGGTGGTGGCTGTAGATGATCTTTCCTCTGATTAGCACTGTAAACTATTCTGCTGTACTCACTTCTTTAAAGGCAGCATATAAAATCTTTTAATTAAAACCCTAGCTAGAATGCTGCTCCAAAGTCAGTAGCCATCAGTTTAGAAAGCTGCTGAGAAAGGACAATATGAAAGCCTTATTCATGCTTTGGATGTCTGAAACCGGGCATAGAGACATTCAAAGCACAGAAATGTTTCCAGAGCCATTTTTGAAGCCAGCTCTGGTGACATTCCCCAGCATGACGACGTCCAAGTCTGAATGGGGGTGTGACCGAGGTATGCCCAGGATTTTCCCAGGAATCTGTATGATCTCAGAAAGGTCATGGACATCTGGCATCACATCTAAGTTTAGACCTGCTTCAAGAACGAAGAGGCACAAACAGGCATCTGAAAAGTGCTCCTTTTGGCTGAAAAACATGCATAGGCTATAGAGAAGATAGCATTTCATCACCCCCAATACTCTGCCCAAACAAAATGATAGGAGCAGTGGGATTTGAACTCTGGCTGCCCTGTACCTAGCCCACTACTCTAACCATTAGACTATCCTAGATGTCCAGGTTATGAAATACATTTCTGAGAATGTCTATGAAGGCCCCCCCCCCCCCCGATCCCCATTACACAGAGATATCCATATCGGGCATGTCCACATTTGCGAAATCATGTCTACACCCGGACGTGCTTGCTTTTTTTCCCCCAGACGTTCTTGTTTAGTCCCAGATGGCACTTGACATCATTTCTAAAATTCCCCTCTATGTGGTTTAAGATTACTTAGAAATAACTACAGAGTTTTCTATTTATTCAACTTGGCAATATTACCTTCAACAAATTCTCTCTTGTGAGAATTATTATAAAAAATTATTTACTGTAGTTTCTAAGCTTGTTGAACATAGACTCTCAAAAAGAAGGTAATCTCCGAAGCTGCTGCCCCGCCAGATATTTTTGCCAATTTCTTCTTTGCAAAAGTGTTAGACATTAGGTTGTTTTTTTCTCATTTGAATCCATCTGTTAGCTCTGGGATTATATTATCAGCAGATACGGACTTGGTAGAGTTTTTACTCATCTGACTGAAATGTTCGGTCTGTTTTCAGTCTTCCATCATTGCTTAGTTTAGAGAAAGCCTTGATGCTACTGAAACCATCATCTCCTCCATTCAACCCATTTTTGCCTCATTTTAGTAAAAATTCAGAGCTTGGCCTGCTTCCTTATATCTTAGGAATGGTTCAAGGATTTTTTTTATTTATTTATTTTAGACAGTTGTTCATTGGGTAGATTTCCAGTTTTATGGAAGAAAGCAGTTGTATGGCTATTATTGGAATCCCCCCCCCCCTTACATTTTAGATCCCACTATTGTTTCAAATTATCATCCATGCCAAATTTATTATTGATATCTAAAATTTTGAAAAAAAGTGGTTTTTGATCATTTGGAGAATTTCTGTAAAGGTGTGATTCACCCTAGGCAAGATAGTTTCTGCGCAAAAAAGCACAGAATCAGCTTTGATGGCATTAGTTAATTAAGGCAGGCTTCATTGGGACTTATGGAATGCTATTTTGGTTTCATTAACTTTAACGACTGCCTTTGATCTGGTAGATCATATAATCCTGTTTTCTCAACTGACAGATTTAGATAGTGGGATGACAGTATTAAAATGCCTCATTTATTCTATTTACTCTATTTGCCTTATATTTATTCTGTTTACTCAGTCCAGCACAGACTGACTCACAGGGTTCCGCAAGGATCAGTATTAGTCCCTGTTTGATTTAATGTTTCTTTATTACCATCAGCACTGCTTATTCCGTCCCTTTGTATTAGCTGTTAAATATACGTTGTTTAGAGGCTGTGGTAAATTGCATAGCAACTAATAGGCTGAAATTTAATCCCACTAAAGGTGAAGCCACTTAGCTCTCTAGGAGAGCAAGCTTGTTAACCTTGTCCTGATGACTGGGGATTCGTTTGGAAAATACTGTTGCTGCACTGGGTGAGTTGACTGACTGCACAGTTGACTTTTAAGCCACAAATTACAAGTGTAATTAAGCTACGTTTTTATACCATATATGATTTGTGCAATCGGAGTGTTTTTGGAATCTAGGGAAGTTTTTGATCCATGCACTTTTGGTAAGCAAGTTTGATTACTGTAATGCTCTTTATAATGGTCTGCCAGTGAATTCTAACAAACATTTAAACATCACCAAAACTACAGCAATTAAACTGTTATGTAAGGCTCAAAGGTACGATCATTTTACACTGCTTTTAGAAAAGGAACATTAGTCACCTGTTTCTTTTAGAGTGGTTTAAAGTGTTTTACCAAAGTACTTACCGAATTGGTCGTCTCCTTATATGCCCTCCCAAATATTATGATATTTGCAAGGAAACTGCCTCTGGGTTCTGCTTTCAACTAAGATTTATTGTGAAAGCACAAGACAGATATCTTTTTCTAAATTTATCCCTGGATCTTCGTTTAGAATAACCGTAGGTTAAATTTAAGAGGGGTCTGAAAATTTTGGTTTTTTAAACTCGTCTTTGAGGAATGACAGCGAACATCCTGAACCTACTGTTTTCTTTTTAAATTTATGTTTATTTTGTTTTTAAGTTATTGTTGTGTATTTAATTTTCTACTGATTGTTTTATTGTATTTATGTTGCACATTAGTTTTGGTCATGTAATTCATACTTGATAGTTTAAGGTTGTAAACTGCTTTGCAATATAAATCAAAAAAACAGTATAGAAAATAAAGTTCTTTACATATCTACTACATGCATATAGGATGTTTTGGGCTCTGCGGAGATCAAAATCTAACGTTTTGGTCCCAGTGCTAAGCAATATATGTGGCATAAAGCAGACACAGTGCAGCACCCTACTAATACCACTCTTTCAATGGCAGCATGATGTAGCAGGGGTGTAAGCAGGGGCGGCTCAAGGCAATCTGCTGCCTGAGGCGAAAGATGAGATGGTGCCCCCCCCCCCCGTAGAGGGGGCGGGGCTTTTTCAAAACTCCAATCAGGGACTGAACCAAACCAAAAAGCTGACTAGATGAAATGGAGGATATGCAAGATGTTTGCACACCAAGGAACTAAAAGAGAACGAGAACCACAGCACAGTTTATAAAACTAAATTATAACTAATTTTTATTTTGTTGTTATAAACTGCGTTATGGTTATTGCTTTTTCTTTTTCAACATATATTTTGCATCCACAGAACCCCCTTCAACAGTTGGTGCAGAGCAGAACCAGGACATTCACCCACAGAACTCAATATCTTTAAAAAAATCTGATTCTGATCATCTCACTAACAACAACAAACATTCTCCAGTACCAGGCATATTGTGAACTAATACAAAACCCTACAACAAAGTCACTGAGTATCTATAGAGCAAATCTACCATACCATACCATATCAGCACCAACTTCCAAAACTCACATAAGGAGCCCATCCAAAAAAAGCATCACTATAAATACTACAATGGGCCCTGAAACATCCATACACCTATTTGAAAAACTGCAAATTATTACAAATTATTACAGTACAGTATAGATTTTTATATACAAATTCCATGTTAACAGAACACCTGGGCTCAGTCACACACTCAGAACACAGACCCTCATCAAATACAGAATAAGTGACTTACAGTCTAAAGTAAAAATAAAAATATGTACACACAATTTAAACTGAAACCCCAAGAAACCAGACTCCTCAAGCAGTTCAACATCAGGTAAATAAGATATGCAGTTACCCATACAGTGTAAAATCTAAAGATAACACAAAGTCCAATCACTAAAATTAAATTAAAAATTTTTTTTTAGCTTTGTTGTCTGACCATTTTATTCTCTAATCATGCTGGTCCCGATCTGAGGCTTCTGCTTGCCTGTCTTCTCTTAGCTCTCTTTCTGTGGTCTATGGTCCATCTGCCATTTCTTATTTCTTCTTTTGTTTTCTTCACTTCTTTCCATCAGCCTATTTCCAGTCCCAGTAACCCTTCCCAGTATCAGTCCCATTCCAGTCCTCACTCCCAGTACCTTCCAATGACAACTTGCATTCCCATGACTGCCACTGTTGTCCATTCCCTTCCAGTCCCTCTCCTTCTCCATTGTCCACCCCTTCTAGTCCAAATACCATGGCAGCCCCTCTCAGCATCCACTCCCTTCCAGTTCCATTCTCCCATCCCCTCGCATCAGCCCATTTGTAGCCCTAGCCTCCAGTTTTTTTCCAGGGCCAGCAGTTCCATCCTCCCCTCCCCTCCCCGCTGGGCTCAACTTTAACAGAGCCGCGGGAAAGAAAGGAAAGGCAGTTCTTTCCCATGGATCTGTAGAGCCGGGGCCACCAACCGCCAGAGAGCAGAAAACATCCCTTTGACTACAAGAGGAGAATAAAAAGCACAGCAGTAAAAAAAAAAAAAGATAAAGACAAAATGCAGAGAGAGGACAGCAAGAGGGAAGGAGGGTCTGGGCCCAACTTGTCAACCCCTGCCAGGGATCCTATCGGGTTCTCCTGTCCATTCTCCAGACCACCAAGTGCTAGCAGCGTTGGACACAGGGCAAATTGTTGGCTCAGGGAGACAGAGGTGTACCCAAGCTCCGAGCAATGTTGGGCCTACAGGTTTCAGTTACATAGGGCACAGGACCAAAGTTTGAGCTAGAGAAGACAAGCCTATCTGCCGTGCTGCACTAATCCATACACCTTGCCATCTGCTGGAGGCAGACAGAATTCTGAGTCCTCTCAGTGCTGTACCTGTAGATCTACCAACTGATGACATTACTGAAGTTGCTCAGGTCTGCCTCCAAACCTACTGGCATAAGAGAATAACTCACTCGTCTGGACTGGTCTAGCATAGGAGTTCCTCAACCCAGTGAGGTTTTCAGAATAACCACAATGAATATGCATGAGAGAGATCTGCGGTGCACACAAATTTCCCTCATGCATAATCACTGTTATCCTAAAAACCTGACTGGCTAGATGTGTCCCGAGGACTGGGTTGAGAAACCCTGGTCTAGCAGGATGATCAGAAAGAAGCTGTTACAGCCAAGAAGAGGGGTACTTTAATAGATTTAACAGAATATGGCTCCAGTGACCAGTTTTGTAAAGGGTAAATGAGGTTTAATTGTTATGAAAATCTCATCTGTGGAAGAATTGCAGCATGTCCTGAGCAGTTGTTTCCATGTTATTCAACTGTTATAAGATGTATTGCTAAAAAGCTTCAATAAAAACATCTGAACTCAAAAAAATAGCTTCTGTAATATGCGGTCCTATGCTCTGAGGTTGGTCAGAAAATGAGAAAGCTGGACAAGGGACAGAAAACTGATTAAAAGCTGCCTACAGATGTTGGGAAGGTTAAGTTTTATAAAGCTACTGTCCACATCTAGGACCTCTCATTCTAATCCTAGGTGCTTATAAGAGGTAAATTTAGGTCTTTATTTTTCAGGTAGTTAAGTTAGTTTTCATCTTCTGTAAGTGCATTGCTTACATTTTATAAATTTAATTCCATTTTTAAAACAAAAATCAGCCAAAAGAACTTGCATGAGAGAGGACTGTGCCTCAAGAGGGGAGGGGCAGGTGGCAGGTGCTGGGGTGTGTTTGTGTATGGCCAAGGGCCTTTCTGGAGGAAAGAGGGCTATGGATGCAATATTTACACTCCTCAAAAACTCCCTCTGATCCTCCTACTGACACACACACCTACACACCATTTGTACTTAAATGCTCTCACCCCCCTTCCACAGCCCATGCCCCGCTAATCCTCTTGTCCCACTCACCTCCTCACTAATCCCCACATTCCCCTTATTCCCCAATTCCCTCATTCCTCCTCACCATCCTACTCGTCCTAGGGATCTTCTCCTCTTTCTATCTTCAGCGGCTTATCCTATGTAAATGTAAAAGCCTTGGGTCACTTTCTCTTCTCCTGCAGCCCAGGACAGTGGGCATGTTGCAGTGCCACGTTGTACAATACATGCTTATAATGTGACACTCTTAATATGACTTGCAGGCAAAGAGGAAGTGGCTCGAGGTGCTGTTATTGGTTGTAAATGATCAAACCAGCGAGGGGAGATGCAAGATGAAGCAGTCGGCGACAACCTGGCTGCAGGCCTGCCTGTTTGTGGGCTGGAGGCGCTTGGGCTCCTCGCCATCTTGTTGCGATGATGTCACCCAGCAGCTGCCTTCCAACTATTCTTGACTCATGTCAGCAGAGCTCTGCAAGGCAGCTCTAGTTTCAGGATTTTAAATTTCTAATCAAAAATCAGAAGCCCTTATTACTCTTATTATACAGAGAGAAGAAGTAGGCAGGCAGAATGATAATTGCAAAGTTTCGTACAGTACAAGAAATTTATTTATTTATTTAAATAATAAAACCATCAGGGTAGAAACTGCTCCTTGCAGTCGCAGTGCATAAGAAAATGGTTTAGAGCCAGATAGCAGATCCTTCAGAAACTCACTCAGCCTCTATACATTTACAAGTGAAGTTTACGTTCTTCCGTCCTGAACTTCCAGTACTCAGCTAGACTTTCACAGAACAGAGACGATGCACTGGGAAAATTACACTTTCTACTTCCAGCCAAATTTTCACATAACGGATGTCCAGGCAAATTGTTAAACAGAGCTCTAAATTACCAAAATCTTCACTCACTGTCCATTAAACTGTGACTCTCTCCTCTTTCTGCAGCCGCGGCTCCCGCCTCTTAGAACCACGGCTGTGTGGGTGATCTGTAGCTTAAATGAAAACGAAGCTGATGCGGAGCCTTCCTGCCTCGATGAAGGACCCCGTGCAGCTTTGTCCCGCCAAAGGCGGGAAGGCTTAGCACCGACTTCGCTTTCATTTAGCTACAGATCACCCGCACAGCCGCGGTTCTAAGAGGTGGGAGCCACGGCTGCAGGAAGAGGAGAGAGTGAGTTTGCCACTGTCGAAAAGTGTACTCGGCAGCGGCAGCAACTTGTGCACTTGGGTTTTTTTTTCTTAACTTTAGAAGGCAAAGTGAGGCAGCTGTTTGGGGGGTATTTTTTGTCACCCTCAAAACTTTGCCGCTTGAGGCAGCCACCTCACTTTGCCTCATTATAGAGCCGCCCCTGGGTACATGAAAGTAGAGGAGACAAGGCGGCTTGTGAAGATCAAAGAAAAATGGATGGTGCAAAGTACAGTATAGGCAGATCAATACTCTGCTAATACCATCCCTATTATGGCGTCCATTTACCCTAAACCTCCTTTGGGCCTCTTTTGCTAATGTGTGCTATATTAGTAAATAAGTCCCAGTGAATAAAATAGGACCTGCACATGAATGCAGGAGCTCAGTTTAGTAAATGAGGCCCTTTATAAGTTGTTTGGGTCTTACCTGTCTGTCTTGAGCAGATTGAAAGTCCCAAGGAGTAGGGCCTATCTATTATGTGTCTCTAGACAGCACTGTATAGAACTGGAATGTGCAATACAAATGATTAATAATTCCAATGAAAGAGCTTAAAAACAAAACATATCGAAAACCAGAAATAAATATTTGCATACCTCTTGATTTAAACTCTTTCCTGCTCTTTAGGTTTGATAGTTACAAAATAGCCGTGCAATTTTTGTGGATTAAAGATAAAACTTGACTGATATTCATTTTTATGTGCTGCCTTTCTCGCCTGATGGAGAGCCATGAATATAACAACTACAATAATAAGCAAAAACATAATGCATAAAAATATATTATACACTCGTTCCAAAAATCTACTCATCCTATACTCTCCATGAAGGGATAAATCTTCCCATGACTTGGCTTATTCTTTGGGCCAGTATGTTAGCATAACTTTCAAGTCCATATTAATTGATGAGAGAGGCAAGCAATTTTGAATAAGCAGAGCGTATTTACCTGTCTTCTCCAATTTTATAATTACCACCTCTGCTTTACTGTGGGAAATGAAATTCTATAGTTGCTTAAATCTGGGAGTCACTTAATGTTTTGTTAAAATTCTACGACAAACTATGTAATTCTGATGTCTTAAGAAGAGTTAGAGATTTCAAGATTTCTTGCTGAGTTGGATTAAGGTCCATCGAGCCATGATTCCGTCTCAGACAGTGGTCACTTCAAGTCGTAAGTACTCAGAAAATCCCACAAACTAAAGCAAATTTCCAGGGATAACTGATGGCTTTCCCAAATCTACTTATCTAATAATTATTCATGGACTTTTCCTTCAGGAACCTCCCCAAACGTCTTTTGAGCCCTGCTACATTATTCATCTTGACCACATCTTCTAGCAACAGACTCCACAGCTCAATTATGGACTGCATGAAAAATAACCTTTCTATGATTTTTTTCAACATTTTAGATGTTAGTTTCATAGAGTGCCCTGGTTTCAGTCTTGTTTGAAAGGTTAAACAACTTTTCCTTATATAATCTTTCCACCCCATAGATGGTTTTATAAACTAACATGCACTGTCTCAGCCATCTCTCGTTTAAACTGAAATGTTCTAACCCATTTAGCCTATCAATATGAGAGGTATTCCATCCCCTTTATCATTTTTGTCACGCTTCTTTGAACCTTTTCTAAATTAGTTATCATGTTCTCCCTGTTAAGAAACTTGTTTATTGTATACCCAAGTTATTTTTACCTGTTTATTGTAAGCACAAATCACTAAACTGAGATGTGTAGATTTAATGTTTATTGTAAACCGCACTGATCTTAAATAGCGCGGTATAAAAGAAAATGTAATAAATAAAAAAAATAAACAGTAACCACATGACTGAATATAGACGTCTTAGTATTAGTTTTTGCCTTTACATCAAAGCTTCTTCTCAAAGTCTCTCATGGCCTCTCTTATCACTCTTTTACATCTAATTTGGCAATACTTGTGCTCATCACCATTTTCCTCATTTGGGTTTGTTTTTTATTTTATAAATGATGCCCTTTTGGCTTTCATTGCCTTTTCTCTCTCACCAATAAAGTATGCTCTCGGTTGGTCTTTATTCTATAGTCTCAAAGAGTATGAATATATTTTATATGGGCTTCCAGAATGGCATTTTTACATAATACCATGCCTCATGTAAACATTTAACCATAGCAACTACTCCTTTTAGTTTTTTCAAACTACTTTCCTCATTTTATCATAGCCTCCTTTTTTAAAGTGAAATGCTACAGAAGTATTTTTCTTTCAGCACTATAAAGGTTGTTTTAAAATCGCTCTGTTTAATCACAGAGCTGCCTCTGTTTTCTTCTTCTGTCTCCAGCTTATTTTTTCTACGGAAGTCATAGGTTATTTGCAGAAGTCATTGGGTCACATTTAAGTTAAACGAAGTAGTAGCACATATATGGTGGTTTCTCACACAAGCCTGGATTACTATAATGTATTGCCTGCATGCCCATTATATTTCTCAGAAATTGAGTGGAAGATTTTCACATTGTGCCGAGGCGCTACAGGACTTCATTATGGTTTTATGGTATCTCTCGTAATCAGAACACACAATAACAAACCTGCCAGAACTGAAACTCTCAAACTATGTAAATTTCAGAATACTAACTCAAAGTAATTCTTTCTAGATCTGTCAGGAAGTCACATATTCTTCTCAATCCAGTTATAAGCAAGAAACAACAACAGTAAAAATAATAATAAAAATAAATTGGCATATAGTTTTAGCCAGGCGTACAGTAGATAAACTCACCATCTTTCCCCTGTTATTTTCTGTTCAGCTTCTTCTGTGCATCTGAATCACTGCATAGCCATTTTGTTTTTCTGACAGAGAATCAATATAACCTTGTTTTTCAGGACCCTGAAATGTTTTGCTCTCATTATTCGCAGTGACTTTCATCCTTGCTGCACTGGACAATCCAGATACTGCTTTCACATTTCCTAGCTGCTCTCATATTGCCAGAAACATGTACCTTCTCTGTGCTGTACCTATCTAAATCTGCGAGAATCTAAATTTCCATGTCCATGGTCCTGCAAACGAAACCCAACTATGCACTGTTAACTTTGGTGAGGTGGAATGCGTAATTTAGTTGGAATTGGGTTTGAACTGCAGTCCCTTGTGAGGTTTTGTTAATGGATGGTGGGCCCCCTACCCCCTCCAAACAGCATACACAGCAAAGGAAAACCTTATTCTTTAAGTTAAACTTTTTTTTAATTTTTTAGTGCCATCAAGTCAGTGTTGACTCATAGCAACCCAGCTACCTCTGGGTTTTCGTGGCAATGTATCACCAGAAGCAGATTGCCAGCCTTTTCTTCCGAGGCAATGGAGGGTAAAGTGACTTGCCCAAAGTCACAAGGAGTGCCAGTGGGAATCGAACCCTTAATCTTCTGGGTACTAGTCAGTTGCGCTAACCACTAGGCTACGCCTCCACTCCATTCAACTAATTCATGTTATTCTCTTCCCATAGGCAAAGACAGCATGCTTTTACTTCTCCCTGCAATCCAAACAAAGCCGAATAGCCAAGTACTGTCTCTAACAGCTTCTGAAAGAAACACACAATCTGCACTATATCTTGATCCAAATTCAGCACTTGATTAAATTCTTTTGATCTCCCACAGGGCTAAACAAACAGAACTGAATCAAACTAATCGCCTTGTTTGTCAGTTCTGTCTTAGCATGTGTGTCAAATCACAAATTAATTTGCTCTTTTTTGAGATAAACCAGGGACAAAGCAGATTAATAAACAGTTAATCCTAAATAAAATGTAACCCTGCTGTTCAATGGGGTGTGGTTGTTTTAGGTTGCCAACCACAGAGGGTACACAAAGAATTAGCAAAAATCAACAGAGGTTCTGGTGGGGTGGGTGGGGATTGGCTATGGCCTCAAGACCCTAATTACCTGATCACAGTGGGAAAAATACTTCATGATACTCCCACATTTAAAAGAATTCCAGCTCAGCCCAGTCCAGGGGATATTTTCTTAAAAGCACCTCTATTACATGTATCCCCAAAGAGTAAAAATCAGCAAAATCACAGATACAGTTCAAAATGGTACCAAAAAAGAAACACACTACTATAGGTCAAGGATTGGTAAGTTTCTCTCCAAATCAACTGGTAATGCTTCCTTTCACTTTAAATTAGGTTACCAGGCATGTCTCCTCTCTTTGGGTATGACATCCTCTCCCTCTCTAGAAAACACTTTAAGTGGAATTTTAGAAGGGACGTCCAAGTGCAATCTGGGATGTCTATGCCAGAATGTCTGAAAAATATTCAGGCACATCCAGGTGCAGACATGATTTCCAAAACATGGTCGTACCTGATATGGCGTCTGTGGGGCGCATCTATACAGACATCTCCAGAACCATATTTCAAAACCCAAGCATCGAGGATAGTCTAATGCAGGGGTCTCAAACTCAAATTGCTTTGAGGGCCGAATGAGGACTTGTAAAGTAACCCGGGGGCCGCATAAGACACGGGGCCTCATTTGCATAAATATTTGCATAATGTTGCATAATGAGTGCATGGATAAAGAAAGACTAGAAAATTTCTATATTACTATAATCCAGTGCCAACCACCAGGCACATTAGGAACTACTACTAACACTGCCCATTTGGAACCCATAGCAAACCCCCCGTATCATAACAGCACTACCAGGACTCACAAAGCACCAGACCCTACCTATCAAAAGGCAACACTGCAAATATTAAATCAATACATTTCAGAGAACAATACATGACCTACTGGGAAAAGAGAACAAGTAGCAATGTCAAATAGGAATTACACAGAATACCTCAGCACTGTAGAAATAAAACTATAAATTAATTTCTTGTACTAAAGCACAGACATTAATGATGCACATTTCCCAGAGCTGACATATTCCAGTTAATAAATTCAAAATAAAGAGATATTTTTCTACCTTTTGTGCATTTTTTTTCAGTTGCAATTGCTCCAGCCACTTCTGGTTTCTTCGTGTCTTCTGCTATCTCCATCGTCTGCTGTCCATTTGTCCTTTCTTCTCTCTTCTAGTTTTTTTCCATTCTCTCTCTCTACATCTGCTTTAACATACTAATCTTTCTCCTTTTGCTCTTTCCTCATTCCTATTTCATCCACTCAAATTTTACCCCTCCATCCTCAATCCCCACTTACTCTCCCAATACCTGGCCAATTGTAGATTTGTCTTCTCTGCCAGACAAAATATTTTTCCCCTCTCCATTTCACTTTCCCAGCTCCATCCCATTCTAATCCTCCCCCAACATCAGCTCCCTTCTAGTTCCAGCCCCACCCAGCATCTGCTCCTTTCTAGTCCCTGCATCAGTCCATTTCCAGTCCTATCCTAGCCTCACCATCAGCCCATTTCCAATCCTAACCCCCCATCAGCCCATTTCCAATCCTAGCTCCCTCCCCTCACAGCCCATTTCCATTCCAAGCCCCCCTCCCCATCAGCCATTTGCAGTTCAAGCCCCCCTTCCACTCAGCCCATTTCCAGTCCTAGCAACCCCCCCAGCCCATTACCAGTCCTAGACCCCCCATAGCCCATTACCAGTCATAACCCCCCCCTGCCAATAGCCCACTTCCAGTCCTAACCCCCATCTGCCCACCTCCAGTCCTAACCCCCATCGCCCCATTTTCAGTCTTACCTCCCCTCATAGGCCATTACCAGTCCTAACCCCCCAATCAGCCCACCTCCAGTCCTAACCCCAATCTGCCCCTTTCCAGTCCTAGCCCCCACCATAGCCCATTACCAGTCCTAAACCCCCCTGCCAATAGCACACTTCCTGTCCTAACCCCCATCTGCCCACCTCCAGTCCTAACCCCCATCACCCCATTTTCAGTCATAACCCCCCCCTGCCAATAGCCCACTTCCAGTCCTAACCCCCATCTGCCCATTTCCAGTCCTAGCCCCCACCATAGCCCATTACCAGTTATAACCCCCCACTGCCCATTTCCAGTAATAACCCCCCCCCTGCCAATAGCCCACTTCCAGTCCTAACCCCCATCTGCCCATTTCCAGTCCTAGCCCCCACCATAGCCCATTACCAGTTATAACCCCCCCAGCCCATTACCAGTCATAACCCCCCCCCTGCCCATAGCCCACTTCCAGTCCTAACCCCCATTACCCCATTTCAGTCAGCCCCTCCATAGCTCATTACCGGCCAGCGAAGGAGGGAACCAAAATAAACCCCAAAACCCTGGCTTCTGCTGCTGCCGTTGCCGCCGTGGCAGCGGCAGAATCAATTGTCAAATTTAAAAAAACCTGACTTCTGCTGCTCAAGCAGCAAAATCAGCTGTCCTGCGGCCCCTTCCCCTCTGCCCGGAGATCCGACTCTGCTCTATCAGCGGCGTGCTTTTCAAGCCGCGACGAGAGTATTCCCCTCTCGCGGTTTAAGCCTATTCACTTTTCAAGCCACGCGAGAGGGGAATACTCTCTTCGCGGCTTGAAAAGCACGCCGCTGATAGAGCAGAGTCGGATCTCCGGGCAGAGGGGAAGGGGCCGCAGGACAGCTGCTTGAGCAGCAGAAGTCAGGTTTTTTTTTGAATTTGACAATTGATTCTGCCGCTGCCACGGCGGCAACGGCAGCAGCAGAAGCCAGGGTTTTGGGGGTTTTTTTGTTTTCCTCCGTCGCGGGCCGCACAAAGTTGTCTCGCGGGCCGCATGCGGCCCGCGGGCCGCGTGTTTGAGACCCCTGGTCTAATGGTTAGAGTAGTGGGTTAGAAACAAGAAAGGCAAGGTTTCAAATCCCACTCCTGCTATCATTAAAATTATGCTGCGTACTGTGGATGATGGAGTACTATCTTCTCTACACTGTCTGGATGTTTTTCAGCCAAAACAAGCACTTTCACCTGCTAACCAAATAAGTGTCAGCAAGAGGAACATTTAGCCACACTATCCGCAGAGTGCCACTGAATATCTCCTCTGACCATCACTACAATATCCAGACAATGCCAGGACAGTCCATGGGTGGGGCAAGGGTGGATCCCATTGTAATCTGGTTAGCAGACTATATATCACTGCTATCTGGATAACTACTGCTCAGCATTGAAACTGGATTTTCAATGTCAGAGGATATCTGAATTCCGGCACTGAATATCTTTGTTTCACTTAAAAAGTCATGGCTGATTTTATAACGAACATCAACCGTGGAGTTCCTTTTCCAGCTCCCTAAGAATTCTTCAAGGGTGCAAAAAAAATCAGTTTTTATCAGTGGTTTCATGCCACAGATACTATTACTGGGTATCTCTTGTGATGGAATCAAATATGTGCATTTGGGCCACTTAAAAGTTTTTTCAGCTCAGAAAAGGCATAAAAACTGAGTGCAGGATGAGCTAGGACCAGGGGAAGTGTTATTTCTATGATGTTTATGCAATGAACATCTACTTTTTTTCTTTGTGCCACAGGTGTTTTTTTATGTTTATTGGTTAAAATCTAAAATCAAAATCTTTAGACATATTTTCTCTAAACATCATCCAAACTCTTTAGTACCTGTGTTAAGCACCAATTGATGTTGTGCCTTGGACTGTTAAAACCCCAAATTACTCTCAAATATCGTACCTGTGGGAAAGGCAAGAAATGCAGGAAGTACATTACCTCCTGAAAGACAAGGTGAAATTCGACCTTACTTGCTAATTGCCTTTTCTTGAGTTCATCCAGTCCAGTCCGTGTGTGTTGTCTCCCTCCACCAGCAGCTGAGGACTGCGCATCTCAGGTTTCTGAAGTCATAGTAGAAGAGCTCTCTCCTTAGGCTCCAGAAACCAGTATCCTATTGACAAAGCAGACTCCAGAAGAGCATATTAAGAGAACAAGCCCTGCTAATGCCAATCCCTAAAACGTGGGGCACAGCTCGAAGAACCCTAAAAACGTTTTTTTTTTCCAGCCTATAGAACTAGTACAAGGCAAGAAACAATCAACAGTTCAAGACCATACTTGCCCATCCATAGACCACCAACCAAGTGGATCCTGCTACCTGTAAAGATAAAATTCTTGACTAGGTCTACCCGGAATCCCAGCTAGACTCAACAGCACTCCAGTACCTAAAGAAACCCGAAAGACCCCCAAAAACCACTAAGGAGGGTCCTGGATTGAATGGACTCAAGGAAAGACAATTAGCAGGTAGAGTCTAATTTAGTCTTCTTTATCATCCCTACAATCCAGGTCAGTACATGCGGAATGTACCAGAGCAGTACTTAACATTCAGATGGTAATGTTGCATAAACGTGTGCAAGGATGACCATGTAGCTGCTCTGCAAATGTCCAGGAATGGAACCAAACCATGTTCTGCAAACAAAGTCACTTGCGATCTTGTTGAGTGAGCCTTGAGCCCGTTTGGGACTGCCTTGCCTTTGAGCAAATAGCCAACAAACAATAGAAGCCTTGGAGGCCACTGCCCCTTTGTGAACCCCCCCCCCCCAAACAAAATGAACAAATGATCTGACTGACACAAGGACTGTGCCCACTTGAGATAGTGTCGCAACACTCTGCCTAAGTCCAGCCAGTAAAGCCGCCAGTCTCCATCGGCCAGCACTGCATCCGTGAAAACCGGGAATGTCATTGCTTGGATGACATTTAAACATGAAACCCTTTTGGCAAGAAGGCTGGAACCGGCTGCAGAACCACCTTCTCTTTGGATATGACCAGGAAGGGCTCCCAGCACAAAAGGGCCTGGAGCTCCGAAACCCGCCAGGCGGAACATATTGCCACCAAAAACACCATTTTTAAAATAAGATCCTTCAGCGACACCTGTGCAAGAGGCTCGAAGGGAGCCTTGGTCAAGGCCAAATGCACCAGATTGAGATCCCAAAGGAGAACCATAACTTGAAATGGTGGCCTAACCTGTTTCACCACTCTGAGGAACCTGATCACATCAGGATGCGCCGCTAGAGAATGCCCGAGTACACGCCCTTGATAATGTGAAAGAGCTGCTACCTGGACCTGCAATGAGTTCAGAGCCAGCCCTTTGTCTAGTTCAGCCTTCAGGAAGGCCAAGATGTCCAGAAGCGAGGGTGAAAAGGCTCTTAGGTCCTTGTCCTCGCACCAACTCTCAAACAGTCACCAGACCCGAAGTATGCCAAAGAGGTCGAACGCTTGCGCACCTGCAATAGCGTTGCCACCACCGCTGCCAAGTAGCCTTTTCGCCTCAGGCATGCCCTTTCAAGAGCCAAGCTATAAGCAAGAATTGATCCACATGTGGCATCAGGATGGGATGCTGTGTCAACAGGTTGACTCTGTCAGGAACCTCCACAGACTTTCAATCAACATCCGGCAAAGGTCAGCATACCAGGGCCTGCGAGGCCAATCCAGAGCAATCAGGACCACTCGACCAGGATGGCTCACTGTCCTTTGAAACAGCCGCTCTATGAGGGGCCATGGAGGAAACATATGCAACAGCCCCTCTGTGGGCCACTTCTGTGACAGCACAGCACATCCCATCCCTCGGATGTGTGCTCTCAACGCCTGCCTGAGAACCGGTTTGCCTTGGCATTTGACACTGTTGCCATCAGGTCCATGATTGGGACCCCCCACCAGCTGGTGAGGTCATGAAACACTGCCATGTTGAGTTACCATTCTCCAGGTCCAACCAATGATGGTTGAGATAATCCACCTGCACATTTTCTTTTCTTGCTACATGAGCCGCTGAGAGAGACTCAAGATTCCCCTCTGCCCAGTCCCCATGCCCCACTGATGATTGATATAGGCCACCATCATTGCTTTATCAGAGCAGATCCGAACTGCCTGATGGTTCTTCAGGGAGTGGAAAGACTGGAGAGAAAGAAAGACCATCCGTATCTCCAACCGACTGATGGACCAGGCACTGTCCTCCAAGGACTAGAGCCCTTGAGTCACCTGAAATTTGCAATGCGCTCCCCAGCCAGTAAGGCTAGCATCCGTGGCCACTAGAATCCAATCCGGTGGCTCTGAAGGCATTCCCGCTATCAAATGTTCCTCCTGTAACCACCAAGCCAGACTGTCATAGGTTTTTGTTGGACAGATCAACCACGTCGACAGTGGGTGCCGCAGAGGAGACCAATGAGATATCGGTGCACGCTGCAAGGACCACATATGCACCCATGCTCAGAGCTGCCAACTCCAGAGCTGCCTCCATCATACCCCTATTTAGAGAGGCTAAAAAGGTTAGGGCTCTTCAACCTGGAAAATAGATCTATAAATTAATGAATGGAATGGAACGGGTAAACACAGATCGATTGTTTACACCATCAAAATACAGAAAGACTAGGAGGCATGCAATGAAGCTACAGTGTAACCTATGTAAGACTAATAAGAGAAAATATTTTTTCAATCAACGTGCAATCAAACTCTGGAATTTGCTACTGGAAGATGTAGTAAAAGCTGTTAGCGTAGCTAGGTTTAAAAAAAGGTTTGGACAAATTCCTAGAGGAAAGGTCCATCAACCATTATTAAAGGGGACCCAGAATATCCACAGCTTGACTCAATACAAGCATTGTGGAACCTGTGTCTTTTGGGGAAACTGCTAGGTACTTGTAACCTAGATTGGCCACTGTTGGAAACAGGATACTGAGCTTGATGGACCTTGGTCTGACCCAGTATGGCATATCTTATGTTCTTAAACCTTTACTCCTCGATGGGCTGCCTACACCTCTCCTAGGCATTTCCAGGCCCAGTCAAAATCCACCATAAGGTAATCTAAGAAGCTCACACACTTGAAGGCCTGGCTTCCTGATATTCCATGTCCTCAAAGATACAATCCCAGGGTTCTGCTTGTCTCAGCTCCATAGGCTCAGGCACCTTAGGAACTGTGGCAAGCCCCTTGGTGCTTTGGGAGCTGCTTTATATCCTCCTCATCCTGCCAGGGAGGAATATCAGCTCCACTCTCTTCCTCAGGCCCCTGGAAACCACCCAGTCCCTGGCTCCACCCCTTTGACCCTTTGATCTCTAAATCCTGGGTTAGAGCCAGTCTAGCTCCTTCTACCCTGGCTTATCCTGGGCTTTTCCTAGTCTTCCCTGCACAGGTGGCCCTAGCTAGGGTGTATTCTTGGGGCTGGGTGCTGTGGGGTTCTTCACCTCCCTGGACACAGAGGCAGGCTAACTGTGCCATAGAGTGGCAGAGTAGCCTAATGGTTAGAGCACTGGCTTGGTAACAGGGAGACCAGAGTTTGATTCCCACTAGCACGCCTTGTGGCTGTGGGCAAGTCACTTAACCCTCCATTGCCTTGGAACAAAGGTCTGGCAATCTACTTCCAGTCACACTGCCAAGGGAACCCAGGAGCTGCTGTACATACTGTATGTAACAATTTTTCCTGAATAAAGGATACTACCACAGATGATAAAGCTCATTATTACGTTTGACTTGCTGTTTCCTAGACAGAAGAACAGAGGAAAATCAAACTATTCACAGTCCTTCAGATTTTTGCTGCCTTTAAGAGGATTTGCAGAGCCACAACTATCAGGTGACCTGCAGGAGCTAGCAAATCAAATCCCTATATGAACCCTCCTTTTTCATATTCTACACTTAAGCCAAAAAGACAAAAGGGACCACAGAAGACCTCATGCCTCTCAAACACTCAGAAGAATCAAGGATCATGCATTAAATATACAAAAATAAAACGATTAAAAAAAATTCCCCTACAAAAAATTGGAAAGACATTGTCATTTTCTACTATTTATGAAATTGCAATAAGGATTCTGGAAAAGTGAGTTTTCATTCTGCAAATAGTTTTATGAACAGTGCACAGTTTTTAAATGCCATCAGAAGTTAATTAGGCAAGGGTATGCAGCTAACCCAGGGTTACCTAGAATCAAGGATTCAAAAATCTGTTTGCCAAATGAGTGTTTTCTTATGGCTTATGAGACTATCCTGGGAGTAGAAGGTATCATCTTCAGCCAGGTGGTGGATAGTTTTGACCCCCAGCTGGAGCCTCAGAAACCAGCAGCAGCATCTTCAGCCCTCAGTCTGGGTCCTCTGAGCTGGTGGTGGTGCTATTTTCAGTCCCCAATTAGGTACCTGAAATCATCAGCAGCCATTTTATCACTAGTTGAGATCCTACGTGAAGGGAATGGCAAGGGACAAGGAGGCCTTTTCAGTTCTAAAGTGGGCTTGGTAGAAAGCAGCATGGGACAAACTACAGAAGAGAGAGGACAGGAAGAGATTTGAGTGAAAAAAAGAGGCAGGGACTTCATGGATGGGAATCAGGACCGGTCGTCCATTGTGCGAGAATGTTGTTTGCACAGGACCCTGCACCAACAACATCCCGCCATGATGTTCAGCTCCCGGCAGGGCCAGCTTCAGAGGAAGCCGAGGAGGCCCGAGCCCCTAGATCACCTCTGTACAGCCGCCAAAGTGAAGAGTGCCGTTTTTCTTCACTTCGGCAGCTGTATTCTAGTACACTTCGGCAGCTGTATTCTAGCTGCTGGCGCACCGGAGGTTAAATGGCATTTTCTGTTTCCCGGCATTCAGCGGACAGCAGCTTATACTAGAACACAGCTGCCAAAGTGAAGAAAAACAGCACTCTTCACTTTGATGGCTATACAGGGGTGAGCTAGGGCCTCTTCAGCTCCCTCTAAAGCCAGTAAGACAGGCACAGGGCTCTTTGGGGGAGGGGAGAGGCTAGGACTGAAAAAGGCTGATTGGGGAGGGCTTAGACTGGAAATGGGCTGATGGAGGGGTTAGTATAGGACTGGAAATGGCTGATGGGGAGGCTAGGATTGGAAATGGGTTAATGGGGGGACTTGGATTGCAAATGGGCTGATGGGGAGGCTAGGATTGGAAATGGGCTGATGGGGAGGCTAGGATTAGAAATGGGCTAATGGGGGGCTTGAACTGGAAATGGGATGATGGAGGGCTAGGATAGGACTAGAAATGTCTGATGGGGGGCTAGGACTGTAAATGGGCTGATAGGGGGCTAGGATAGGACTGGAAATGGCTCATGGGGGGCTAGGACTGTAAATGGGCTGATGAGGTGGGGCTTCGACTGGTAATGGAGTGATGGGAGGCTTGGGCTGGAAATGGGCTGATGGGGAGCTTGGGCTGGAAATGGGCTGATGGGGGGGCTAGGATTGGAAATGGGCTGATGAGGTGGGACTTCGACTGGTAATGGAGTGATGGGAGGCTTGGACTGGAAATGGGCCGATGGGGGGCTAGGATTGAAAATGGGGTGATGGGGGGGGCTTGAACTGCTGACGGGGGCTAGGATACGACTGGAAATGACTGATGGGGAGGCTTGGGCTGGAAATGGGCTGATGGGGGGCTAGGGCTGGAAATGGGCTGATGGGGGGCTAGGATTGGAAATGGGCTGATGAGGTGGGACTTCGACTGGTAATGGAGTGATGGGAGGCTTGAACTGGAAATGGGCTGATAGGGGGCTAGGATAGGACTGGAAATGGCTGATGGGGGGATAGGACTGAAAATGGCCTGATGGGGTGAGGCTTGGACTAGAAATGGGCTGATGGGGAACTTGGACTGGAAATGGGCTGATGGGGGGCTAGGATTGGAAATGGGCTGATGGGGGGAGACTTGAACTTCTGATGAGGGCTAGGATATGACTGGACTTGACTGTTGGGGAAGCTAGGACTGGAAATGGGCTGATGGGATGAGGCTTGGACTAGAAATGGGCTGATGGGGAGCTTGGACTGAAGTGGGCCGATGGGGGGCTAGGATTGGAAATGGGCTGATGGGGGAGCTTGAACTGCTGATGGGGGCTAGGATACTAGTGGAAATGACTGATGGGGAGGCTAGGACTGGAAATGGGCTGATGGGGGCTTGGACTAGAAATGGACTGATGGGGGGCTAGGAAAGGACTGGAGATGGCTGATGGGGGCTAGGTTTGGAAATGGGCTGATGGGGGAGCTTGGATTGGAAAAGGGCTGATGGGGGGCTAGCATAGGACTGGAAATGGGTTAATGCGGGGGGGGGGGGGGAAGGGAGTATGGGACTAGAAGGGAGCGGATGCTGGATGGGGCTGGAACTAGAAGGGAACCGATGTTGGGGGAGGACTAGAAGGGGATGGGGTTGGGGGAGTGAGGATGGAGAGGGAAAAAGATATTTTGTGTGGGAGGGAAGAAAAATCTACAATTGGCCAGGTATTGGGAGAGTAAGTGGAGAATGAGGATGGAAGGGTGAAATTTGAGTGGATGAACAAGGAATAAAGAAAGAAATGGAGGGAAGAGCAAAAGGGGAAAAATCAGTATGTTAAAGCAGATGTAGAGAGAGAATGGAAAAAACTAGAAGAGAGAAGAAAGGACAAATGGACAGCAGACAATGGAGAGTTAGCAGAAGAATTTATTAACTGGAATAAGTCAAATCTGGGAAATGTGCATCGTTAACGTCTATGCATTTTGTTTAGTACAAGAGGAAATTATTTTATAGTTTTATTTCTGCAGTGTTGTTGTACATTCCAAGCTTGGCTTTTGGGATTCACAATATAATTATTGTCTTCCTATTTCTAAACTGTGAGCCCTTGTTCTTTGTTTGGTGATGGTCTATGTTCTGCATGTGTAACCGAGCTTAGGTATTCTGTACATGTAGTTTCTATTTGATAGTGCCACTTGTTCTCTTTCCCAGTAGAAGATGTATTGGTATTCTCTGAGATGTACTGGTTTAATATTTGCAGTGTTGCCTTTTGATAGGTAGGGTTTGGTGCTTTGTGAGTCCTGGTTGTGCTGTTATGATACAGCGGGTTTGCTATGTGTTCTAAATGGGCAGTTTTTGTAGTACTTCCTAATGTGCCTGGCGGTTGGTACTGGAGTATAGTAATGTAGAAATCTGGTAGTCTTTCTTTATCCAGACAATCATTAAGAGGCATGTTTACTAAAAGTTAGCGCGTTAACATTATGCAAGTATTTATGCAAATGAGGCACCTTGTGCAAATGAGACCCCGCAATGAGTCTCCACACATGGCCCTGCACCCCGCTTGGGCCGTCCCTAATGGGAGTGAGGCAGGGACTGGGGAATGCGTAAAAAGTGAAAGGAGAAGAGTCAGTCCAGTCACTAGGCAAACTAGGTAGCTGCCTAGGGCAGCAAGTTTGTTTGGGGCAGGGAGGACAGCAAAGAGCAGCTACAATCAAAGTAAAACAATGGGTCCCAACAGCCATAGAAACTCAAAGACTCATCAATGCATACTTTTATCCATTAATAGTCCATTTATCCTTGTAAGAGACTTTTGGAGATTTCCCTCATTATGTATATATATACAAAATAAAGTTTAATATTTAAAAGAATGATGTTGAGATGATTCTGATTGAGTTTAATTAATGAAATCTTTAGGGGTTAACAGTCTAAAAGCTAGTTGTGAGGCGGTGTAAGATTGAAGGTTTGCCTAGGACATCTAATAGTCCTGGCAAAGGGGGGACTATGGGACTGAGCAGAGACTGGGAGAAGAAAAGAGGACTTCACATGAGTAGGATGGGGCAATAGAGGAAAGAGAGTGAGAGAGCTGCATCAGGGTGGAGTAGGGGATATGCCTTGCCATGAAAAAATTCACTTAAGGCCTGAATCCATCCCCGACGTTAATCCCCTCTGTACGTCCGATCTGAGCCGGACGTACAGAGGGGATCACGATTCTGATCCTGTGGGGCACATCTAACCCTGTGGGATCAGAATTGGGATCAGAATTGGGATCAGGCATGTCTGCGATTCAGTCCGGCCCGCACGTACATGCACAGCCTGACTAACTCAGTCAGGGCTTTTAAATGGAGCCGCGGCACCATGGCGTCCTGTTGCCATGGCACCACAGCTCCATTTAAAAGCCATGATGCTAGCTGCCTGAAAAAGGTTTTATTCCCTACAGCCCGACCCCTGATCTGGCCTCTTAAGGCCAGAGTTGGGCTGCGGGAAATGTCCCCTGGCTCCCCCTGCCCCATCCATGCCCCGGGCAATTAAAAAAAACATGTCCAGGGAAGTTATTCCACTTCGGAGGTGGAATAACTTCCCCACACATGTTGCTGGCCCTGGACGTACAGGGCCGACATTAGTATTGGCCCTGTATGTCCAGGGCTGGCGACTATCCACTGCCCGCCCAGACTCCGTTTCTGGGCCGCCCCTTCCCCGCCCCCTTCTAACTCCCCCGCGGACAGGAGAAGGCACGAATAGCGGGAAAATCCATCCCCGCTATTCATAGCTCAGAATAACCCTGTTAATATATACTTCTGCCACACACCCTACTCCAAAACAAATTAATGGGAAAGGGATACATGGCAAGTACATTTTATCCCTGGTAGAAAAGTCTGGAAGAATTTCAAAATTCTTCACTAGTGAACCCAAAGCTACCTGGAAAGCCAGGCTTGAATATGGACAAAAAAATGGCAACATCCGAGAAGTCAGCATGCACCAGTATAGATTAGCTCTAGGACTGCCATAGGCCTAACTGATAATAATAACATAGTAAATGACGGCAGATAAAGACCAGTATGGTCCATCTAGTCTGCCCAGTAAGAAGACTGGAGTAAGATAGCAGGAGTAGGTGCCACTCTGTGCAGGCTGCCCCTCAGGCCACCCCTCCCCATGTCTTTGTTTAGGAATGAACCCACCACTCCATGCAGGACAATGTAACAAAAGGAATCATAAGTAATGTGCGCTACTGTGTTAGTAGGTATTTATGCCATTAATACATATTTGTAATTGGGTCCCACTGCATAAAATGGGATCTGCTGTAACCTAACATGCATTACCAACATTAGTAAACATTAATGCAGTACTAACTCTAGCTGTTAATAGGTCATTTACAGTTTTACTCTACTGGCCATGTATGTTGACATATGCATGGCTTAAGAGCCCTTTTACTATGCATTGTTAAACAGTTAACGTGCATTATAGCGTGAGGTACTGACTGCAATGAATACTAAGGCATGGACATGCCAGCTACTGACTTCTAAAATGTATATTAACTGGCACTCACATGCTAACATAGAGAGTGGGTGGGTTAGGGATGGAGTGTGGGGTGTGGAGAGCACATTAGCACAAAAGCACTCTTAATGTGGCAATTAGCGCAGGTGTACCTGACGATACATCTATGGGCATCATTAGGTGCATCTGCAACCTATTTAGTAGGACATTAATGGCTGAGAACAGGCTAGTCACGCCCCCAATAGCTCATGTGGAGCCTTTGCACTTAACTTGCACTACAAATGCAAGGGCTCTTAATCTTTAAAAGAAAGCATATGCTATGGGAATGATCAACTAGGTAGGCATGCAATGTATGGTCCGGTAGGCTACAGGATGAGACATGTGAGAGACCAGCTCCCTGATTCTTCCCAAGATTGCCTATAAAGCTCTGTGAAAAGAAAATATCTGCAGGTGTAGAAGTAAGAATGCCTAAACCAGCCAAATGAAAGGCTCCAAAACAATAAGAACCGTACTCCACCAAACTGGATCAAACAGGGAAAGGAGGCCCGACTTCAGGCGTGCCTGCCTCACCAGAGTCAGGAGTGGGAAGCGATGGAGATAAGCGCAGCACATTATTGGAGGCATGTGTATCATTGTTACTAAAGGAGATTAGAAACTCTAAAACAGAGATTCTGGAAACAGTCCTTGGCAAAGTTTAAGAAAAATTTCACATGATTTATCTTCATTAAAAGATGTTTCCATGGGACTTGAAAACAGCAGTGATTAGGCCTCTTCTGGTAAAGAATTATTTTGATCCTGATACTGTTGAGAACTATGAGGGGAAAATGAATCCCCCTTCAGGTACCCTTGTCTCAGGTTGGACCACTGTCTTCCATCTTGTGCTAAGGTCTCCAGCTCTAGGCCTAAGTAAGAAAGAGCCTGCTGACCCTTTTCACCCTGGAACTGCAGAATTAGTAAATCATAGAGTTGACACAATAAGAGGTGCTGATCTTAACGACTCTGAAAACTACACAGCTATTGAAACTACCACCGGGGCCCCTTGAATGAACAAAGGGAAACAAAAAAGAAGAACTTGACCAACATCAGTATCTGGAGTTAATCTGCAGGAAACAGGGCTAGCAAAGGCGAAAAGAACTGCCATGAGGATGAGGAGACAGGATGCCACAAGGGAACGCAGAGGGCAAGAGGGCAAAAGATTAAGGAGCAGATTTGCTTGAGAAAAAATAGGGAACAAGAAGGAAAGGAAATCTGCTTATCAGCAGTTTTGTTTCAGAAGCCTAAAATTAAGTATAAATATAGGAGAGAAACTCTGATGGATGGACAGACACTAGCTGACCTCCACTGCAATGATGCTGTCTCTGTCTCAGGACCCTTTACACTTAAGTCAGGTGCTTTGCTTGCTGTAGATGTATTGATGCTATGTATTGCTACTGAAATTTGTACCTTATCATTTAAATGTGATGTTACAGACTTGACAAAGAAACGTTTCCATGCTCTTAACGGTGGCACGAGCAATTTGTTTAAGGTGGGTCCTGTATAAATTATGTATGTTGGGGTGAGCAGTGCAGCCACAATCCCAAAATAGAAAATCCCCAAATAATCCTAGGGGAAGTCCACGAAAACCCCAACAACTACTGACTTGTTTGTCTCAAATTTGGACTTCCTTGGAAAAGTACTTGGAAGGAGGACTGTGGCTGATCAGTTGCGGACATTTCTAGTTGCCACGTCTATTTTACAATTGTTTCAGTCTGGGTTTCATAAGTACCATGGTACAGAGACTACTAGTTTCTCCATTAGATCTTCTTCTATTGTGACCTTGACTGAGATCACAGAGTCATGTGGCTTTATTTTTTTTTTTTAACATTTCTTCAGCATTTGACACTACAACTTATGTTTTGTTGTTAATGCTTTAAGATTTATTGGTATTACAGGAACAGTCCTGCATGGATGATCTCAACTATCCATGGGCTTGGAGATTAAGGGCAGGGTTCCCCCAAGATTCTGTACTATTTAATATTTTCAAGGATAAATTTGTAAAGGCTTTCCTACATGCATTAGTCATTTTACACATGGAAAAGGCCTTCTATAGAGTAGTTACTCACCTGTAACAGGTGTTCTCCAGGAGCAGCAGGAATCAGTCCTCACTTATGGGTGACATCGGCGCCGACGGAGCCCTCGCGGAGCAATTTCCCCAGCTTTCGAAGAAAGCCTTTGGGATTGCAGCGCGCATGCGCGGTCCTCTTCCCACCCAAGGATGCCATCTTGCTCAGTCGAATGACATAGCGGAAGACAGCAACCATAAGAATGACTGCAACTCCAGGGGAGGAGGGAGGGTAGTGAGGACTGATTCCTGCTGCTCCTGGAGAACACCTGTTACAGGTGAGTAACTACTCTTTCTCCAGGACCAAGCAGGAAGTCAGTCTTCACTTATGGGACTCCCTAGCTTAAGGCTACCGGAGACCTCAAGCTGGAAAAAGAGAGCTCCCTCCAGCTCAACCGCACAGAAGGAAGGAATCTTCTCTGAATACGAATCCGGCCGGTAGCCAACATCGGGGCCGGCGGGTAGGAGTTGCCTAAACCTCAAAGAGATTGTGGAGGACTGCCTGTCCGAAAGCACTATCCCTGCGGGACTCCCTCTCCAGGCAGTAATGAGCCGCAAACGTCTGGCTAGAAGACCAAGTAGCGGCCCGGCAGATGTCTGCCAACGGAACAGAGCGGAGGTGTGCGACAGACGCTGCCTTCGCCCGGACACGGTGCGCCGTGACTCGACTCTCCAAAGAGATGCCGGCTGCCCCATACGCCCAGGCGATGCAGTCAGCTACCCAGATGGACAGAGTACGCTTCGATACAGATAACCCCAACCGATTGGGGTCAAAGGAAACGAAAAGCTGGGCAGCTTTCCTATGCTCATGCGTATGGTCAAGGTAGAAGGACAAGGCTCTTCGACAGTCCAGGGTATGCAGAACAGTCTCAACTCTGCTGGTATGTGGCCTGGGAAAGAAGGTCGGAAGAACCACCTCTTGATTGATGTGGAAAGAGGAAACCACCTTAGGAAGAAACTTAGGGTGAGTCCGTAAGACAACCCTATTCCTGTAGAACCTAGTGTAAGGGGGCTCCGACACTAGGGCCTGTAGTTCACTAACGTGCCTAGCGGAGGTGAGGGCTACCAAGAAGAGAGCTTTCCATGAGAGGAAGCGGAGGGGGCAGGTAGCCATGGGTTCGAAAGGCGGGCAAATAAGCCTTTGTAAAACCACATTGAGGTCCCAGTCAGGAGCCGGAGGGCGCAACGGGGGCTTAAGCAGAAGCAGGCCCCTGAGGAAATGCGCCACCAAGGGATGCGAGGAAAGGGGCTGGCCCTCCACCGGCGAATGATGTGCAGAGAGAGCACTGAGGTGGACTCTGACAGAGTTGGACTTGAGGCCTAGATCGGAGAGGTGCAGCAAGTATTGCAGTACCACCGACACTAGGCAGGCGAATGGGTCCTCAGAACACTGAGAACACCAGACGGAGAAGCGACGCCATTTGAGTGCGTAAGACTTCCGGGTAGAAGGTCGCCGAGACGCCAGGACGACAGCTTCCACCTCCGGGGGGAGCGAGAGCGGGGCCAGGACTACCCTCTCAGCAGCCAGGCCATCAGGTGAAGGGCCCGGAGGTTGGGGTGCAGAAGAGTACCCTGATCTTGGGTCAGAAGATCGGGCTGAAACCCCAGAGGGAGAGGGGTGTCCACCGCTAACTGCAGGAGCAGAGGAAACCAGGGTTGCCTCGGCCATCGGGGCGCTATCAGGATCACGTAGGCCCCGTCCCGGGCGACCTTGAAGAGCGTCTGGGACACCAGCGGCGTGGGAGGAAAGGCATACAGTAGGCCTGTGGACCACGAAATGAGGAAAGCATCCGGGGCCACTCTGAGGGGATGCGGATGCCGAGAGCAGAACCGGGGGAGCTGCCAGTTCAGGGGACTGGCAAAGAGGTCCACGGTGGGGGAGCCCCACCGGCAGAAGATTTGCTGGGCAACACCGGGGTTCAACCTCCACTCGTGGTGCTGCAAGACCCGGCTCAGCCTGTCGGCCAGGCAATTCTCCTGCCCGGGCAGGTAAACAGCCTTGAGGAGGATGTTGTGGTCAACTGCCCAGGAGCACAGTCGCCGGGCCTCCTGACAGAGCAGGAGGGAGCCCGTGCCCCCCTGTTTGTTCACGTAGAACATGGCCACCTGATTGTCCGTCTGCACCAGTACGGACTGGTGAGAGGTGAGGTGAGAGAAGGTCCGCAGAGCTAGGCGGATCGCCCGCAGCTCCAGGAAGTTGATTTGTTGAGCCGCCTCCCAAGGAGTCCAAAGGCCTTGAGTGCGCGCTCCCTGGCAATGCGCTCCCCATCCCAAGAGAGAGGCATCGGTCGTCAGCACCTGGGAAGGTGCAGGAGACTGAAAGGGCATACCCCGTACCAGGTTGGGCAGGTGGAGCCACCACTGCAGAGAGGAGACCAGGCGGTCGGAGATCTGTAGAAGGTCTGCCAGACCTCCTGTGGCCTGATGCCATTGAGTGCGGAGACACCACTGGACAGGCCTCATATGCAGTCGGGCGTTCGGCGTGACATGGACCGTGAAGGCCATATGACCGAGCAGCTGCAGGAACCTCCAGGCCGGAACCGGAGACACACTGTGGAACCTGCCGGCCAAAGCCATGAGTCTGTCGGCTCGCTCTCGAGGCAAGAAGGCACGAGCTCGCAGAGTGTCGAGCCGAGCTCCTATGAACTCGAGATCCTGAGAGGGGCGCAACGTGGACTTCCCGACGTTTATGATGAAGCCCAAGTGCTGAAGCAGAGCCACCGTACGCTGCGTGGCCTGAGCGACCTCTGGGGCCAACTGCGCCCGTACGAGCCAATCGTCCAGGTAAGGAAAAACGAACAGGCCCTGAAGCCTCAGGAAGGCCGCGACCACCGCCAGGCATTTTGTGAACACCCTGGGGGCGGAGCACAAGCCGAAGGGCAGCACGCGGTACTGATAGTGTTTCCCAGCCACTACAAATCTGAGATATTGTCGGTGGTCCGGATGAATCAGGATGTGAGTATAGGCATCCTTTAGATCCAAGGAGCATAGCCAATCTCCCTGCTGGAGGTAGGGCAGCAAGATTCCAAGGGTAAGCATCCTGAACTTTTCCCGCTGCAGGAACATGTTGAGGTTGCGCAAGTCCAGAATGGGTCTGAGGCCTCCCGTCCTCTTTGGGACCAGGAAGTATCTGGAGTAGAACCCCTGACCCCACTGAGGTTGGGGCACTGGTTCCACAGCCTGCTCCTCCAGTAGACCCTGCAGCTCCTGAAGGAGTAAGTCTCTGTGCAGAGGGGGCCTCGGAGGCTCCCCCGGAAAGTAGGGGGAGGCACCTGGTGAAAATGCAAGAGGTAGCCCCTCTGAACCACCTGCAGCACCCAGGAATCGGATGTTATGGCTGACCACCTGTGAGCGAAGTGGATCAGCCTGCCCCCCGTGCTGAGCGACGGGCGCGGAGGGGGAGAGGCTATGCTGGCATAGTCAAAAAACCCCACCCTGCGTGGCAGTGGGCTGTGTAGCGGGCTTGGGGGCCCACGGCCTACAGGGGCCATTCCCCTGACCCTTAGTCTGTGGGCCCTGAGTGGAAGCCGCCGGTACTTGGTATTGAAGGTGGGATTGCTTATAGGCAAGCACCTTCCTCGGGTAAAAAGGCTTCTTCCCCGGACCCTTCCTCTTCTGCGTGGGAGCGGAGGTCTTTCGGGACAGTCGAGTCCGAGTGAGAGTCTCGGACTCGAGTTCCGCAGCCTTATCGGACATGGGCTTGCCGAAAAGGTTGTCACCTCGGCAGGGGACATCGACTAACTTGTCCTGTACCCACGGCTCGAGGTCGGATGACTGGAGCCAGGCCTGTCGGCGGGCACCGATGCCGGCTCCGGCTACTCAGGCCGACGCCTCGAAGCCGTCGTAGGCCGCCTGAGAAAGGAACTTCGAGCACTCTCGAATACTATCGGACAAGGCCAGGAACCTCTGCAAAGGTTCATCGGAGAGACCAGCCGAGAACCCGGCGAGCTCTTTCGCCAGGTCTCGGAGGAACATGCCCATATACAGCTGGTATGTCTGGACTCTGCAGGCAAGCATGGAACCCTGGAAGCACTTCCTACCGAGGGCATCCAGGTTACGGGCCTCCTTACCTGGGGGCACCGATGAGTGCATCTTTTGACTCTTAAGCCGATGCACTGCCGATTCCACAACCATGGAGTGGTGTGGCAGTTGCGCCTTCTGGAACCCGGGGCTCTTGCAGACTCGATAAATCGAATCGATCCGCTTGCTTAACACCGGTGTTGAGGCCGGGCTTTCCCACATGCGGAAGAGCAGCCGCTCCAGCAGCGGAGGGACCGGCACTGTAAAGGCCTCCTTCAGGGGAGAGTCGTACTGGAGTGCCTCGAGCTCTTCCGCGCGAGGCTCCTCCTCGGGATCCGCGGGGAAAGCCAAAGCCTTGGCCATATCCCGCACAAAATCAGAGAAGCGCGTATCCTCCGGAGGGGATCGCCTTCGAGGCTCCGACTCGGGCAAGTCGGAGGGGACGCACCGGGTCTGAAAAGAGCCGGGCGACTCGTCCCCTTCCGTGTCCCAGTCCAACGCCTCCATGGAGGAATCGAGGGGCTCCGTGCGGGCGAGGTTTCATCCCGACGCCGATGCCGGCGTCGACGATCTCGGTCCCGATCGGGAGGCCGAGGGAGACCTCGACCGAGGATCGACTCGAGCATGCATCGACTCGAGGATCGACTCGGCCGCCGGGGTCGACTTTGGCATCGACGTCCCGGTGGTCTGGGCAGATGCACTGGCGATGCCGGTCATCCAAACCCGCTGCTGGTCCAAGAAGGCAGAGATACTGCGCTCCAAGGATGTCAATCTGAGGTCAAGCCCAGAAGACCCGGCAGCCACCGACTCGGGCCCCGACGGCGTCGGGCCCGACAACGGTTCCGTAGGGGAGTCCAGGAGGACAATAGTACTCACGTGCGGCTCCACCTCGAGTCGAGGAAGTTTAGAAGGTCTCTCCGCCTCTGAGGACTCGGGGCGGCTGGCGGGGCTATGCGACCCGGCCCGCGAGGGACCAGGTGCGTCCTCCGACGCCGCCCGCATGAGTTTCCTCTGCCGACGATGCTCCCGGCCAGGGGACCCCCGCTCAGAGGAACTCTGACGGAGCTTGTGGCCGGAGTCACGAGACGTCGAAGCCTCTGACGAGGTCCGGGCCGGATCGGACTCGGGGTCAGAGAAGATTCTGTCCTTTTGCGATTGCCGACTCCTCAGCGACTTGGAGGACATCTTGCCACACGGACCACAGCTCCCAGAGTCATGGTTGGGTCCGAGGCAACGGAGGCAGAAATTATGTGTGTCTGTAAGAGACATTAATTTAGAACAATGATCACATTTTTTGAACCCGCTGGCAGCCATCGGGGGAAAAAGGGCCCCCGTGAGGTCGAAAGACCGAGCCGCCAGGGGTGGAAAATAAGTGGCGGGAACGCCAGTTAAAAATTGAAAAAAAAAAAAAAAGAAATGTGAACGGACTCGATAAGGAAAAATCGAGGCCGGGCAGGAAAAGGACACGCGAACCGAGAAAACAACAAATCAACCTTTTCAGCGGTGGTAACAAACTACGTCTGTAGGGCTCCGCGGAAAAAAGAAGACTGAGCAAGATGGCATCCTTGGGTGGGAAGAGGACCGCGTATGCGCGCTGCAATCCCAAAGGCTTTCTTCGAAAGCTGGGGAAATTGCTCCGCGAGGGCTCCGTCGGCGCCGACGTCACCCATAAGTGAGGACTGACTTCCTGCTTGGTCCTGGAGAATAAAATGCTCTCCCCCCCCCCCCCAAATTATACACGTGTATTAAGTAGATGTGCCAATAAGAAGGTGCATATTTATACATGCATAGTTATTTTCTGGGTAGAGCAGTGGTGATGTACCCTAGTATCATATAACATATACAAGTGCATGCCTAGAATACAGGAGTCAGACTTGCAGCAGGTGTAAATGTGTGCATCAGCATGTGTGTGCTACTGGGGTTGGTTCTGGGAGCAGTTATATAAAGGCATATAGGTGCCTATGGTGTCTTTATAAATTAGGAGCCTTTCTGGACTTCTCATAAAAGCGACCTGTAATAACATCAAGTCCTAAATGAATAGGTAACCTCTAACATCTCTTTTGTCTTTTTTTTTTTGCATTTTATATTATATTGAGCATTATATTACATACTTGAAGTAAACAGAGAACTATTGGAAGTATAAATATTGTTCTTTCTCAGTAATTTTAAACACAATACAAGAATATCAAATCTTTGAAAAGTCCTCAATAATGGAGGGGACGGATCATGAAACAGGAGCAACTTCTGTAAGAAGAAATAAGAAACAAAAAGATAATAGAGACAGATAGCTGCACTCCTATACAAAGACCATGATAAACTGAAGGCTTCAAGTTTGGTCTGAGAGCCCAGAAGTTGTACCTCAGGGGCCTTCTCATTTAAAAAGACAATCAATTGAGAAGAATAAAAAAAACACATAATTCACATCTCTGTTTGAGGGAGGCCTAGTGGTTGGGGCAATTTACCTCAGGCCAGAGGGCCAGGGGTTAAAAAAACAAAACAAAAAACAAAACCCTTTTATTCACGATCTTTTTATCTCTAATGCCCTACACCTTCTTGCCTTGACCGAGACCTGGCTCTCCCCATACGACACCGCATCCATTACCTCTCTTTGCTATGGGGGCTACCAGTTCTCCCATACACCCCGATCTACTGGTCACGGTGGTGGCGTTGGCCTCCTACTCTCTCCCTCCTACCAATTCCAACCCCTCTTGCCACCCCAATCACACTCCCCCCTCTCCTTCGAAGTCCACTCCATGCGCCTCCTCACACCACTCCCCACTCCGAGTAGCTGTTATTTATCACTCACCCGACAAATCCAAATCAACCTTCCTCACCGACTTCGACTCCTGGCTTTCTGCCTTTATGGACCCCTCCTCCCCCACTCTTATTCTTGGCGATTTCAGCATCCACATCGACAACCCATCCGACCCCCAAGCCTCAAAGTTCCTTGCTCTTACCTCCTCGTTCGACCTCAAACCTTGTTCCACTGCCCCCACACATCTACACGGCCACTGCCTTGACCTAATACTCTTCTCCAATTCCTCTCCCTCAAACTTCCAAAAATCAATCCTTCCCTCATCTGACCATCACCTCTTAATATTTTACTCTTCAGCTTCTGCTATCCCAACCTCATCCTGTCTCCTCCAACCTATTTAGAGACCTTCATAATATTGACCCCATGACTCTTTCTTCCACCATTTCTCCATCTCTCCTCCATTTTATCCTCCAAGTCCGTCGACAAGGCATTATCTTCATACAATGTTACACTATCCTCAGCCCTTGATTCTCTTGCCCCTCCCACCCCACATCCTGTTAAACGATCTACTCTCCAACCCTGGCTTTCACCCACAATCCGTTACCTATGCATCTGCCCCTGTTCTGCCAAACGAGCTTGGTCCAAATCCCGCTCCCCGGAAGACCTTCTACACTTCAAATTCATGCTTGGCTCCTTCCAGTCAGCCTTAGCACTTGCCAAACAAGATTACTACATCCATCTGAGCAACTCCCTTACCTCTGATCCTCGCCATCTCTTTAATACCCTCAATTCCATCCTCAAGGGTCCCCCCCCGATCCCGCCTTCCCTTTCTGCCCAAACCCTAGCCGACTACTTCCACGACAAAATCCACAAGATTACCCTCCAATTCCCTACCCCCTCATCTCCCTCCCCTCCTCCCCATCCATACTCCCCCTGCCACCCTCTCCTCCTTCCCTCTGATCTCTGAAGAAAAAAACACACTCCTCCTTTCCTCCTCCACACCCACCACCTGCTCATCAGATCCTAACCCCACCCATCTCCTACGTTCCATCTCTGTCCCCCCCATCACTCACATCCTTAACCTCTCACTCTCCACGGCAACTGTCCCCATCGACTTCAAACATGCTGTTGTCACACCCCTCCTCAAGAAACCCTCACTTGATCCCACATGCCCTTCTAACTATCGGACCCATCTCCCTCCTTCCCTTCATATCCAAACTATTGGAACGAGCAGTCCATCGTCACTGCCTCAACTTCCTCACCTCCCAAGCCCTCCTGGACCCACTAAAATCCGGCTTCCGTCCCCTACACTCCACTAAAAAGGCACTCACAAAAGTCACCAATGACCTGTTCCTGGCTAAATCTAAGGGCCTCTATTCCATCCTCGTCCTTCTTGACCTTTCTGCTGCTTTTGATACTGTTGACCACAACCTTCTCCTCACCACCCTCTCCTCGCTTGGCTTCAAGGACTCCGTACTATCCTGGTTCTCCTCCTACCTCTTCCATCGCTCATTCAGAGTATGCTCTGGTGGCTCCTCCTCCTCCCCTACCCCGCTACATGTAGGTGTACCCCAAGGATCTGCCTTGGGCCCCCTCCTCTTCTCTCTCTATATCCAAGGCCTTGGCGCGCTTATCTCCTCCCATGGCTTTCAGTACCATCTCTATGCCGATGACTCCCAGATCTACCTCTCTACACCTGATATTTCTCCAGAAACCCAGTCCAAGATCTCTGCCTGTCTTTCGGACATCGCTGCCTGGATGTCTCATCGCCGATTGAAACCGAACATGGCCAAGACTGAACTCCTTGTCTTTCCACCCAACTCCTCCCCCCCACTTCCCCCTCTCTCAGTCCAGGTGGATGGATCTACTATCCTTCCTGTTCTCTCGGCCTGCAATCTAGAGGTTATCTTTGACACCTCTCTCTCCTTCTCCGCTCATATCCAGCTTGTAGCTAAGACCTGCCGCTTCTTTCTCTACAACATCGGCAAAATCCGCCCCTTCCTCTCTGAACACACTACCAAAACGCTTGTCCACGTCTTGATCTCCTCTCGCCTCGATTACTGCAACCTCCTCCTCGCTGGTCTCCCCGTAAGCCACCTCCTCCCTCTTCAATCCATACAAAATCACACTGCTCGAATGATCTTCTGCCAGCCTCGCCATGCCCACGTTACTCCTCTTCTCAAGTCGCTTCACTGGCTCCCTGTCCAATTCCGCATCCAATTCAAGCTTCTCCTACTAACCTATAAATGCATTCACTCTATGGCCCCTCAATAACTATTATCTCTTATCTCCCCCTACGTCCCCTCTTGTAATTTGCGCTTCGCTAACAAATTACTTCTATCAATGCCTTTTACCCACACCGTGAACTCCCGACTGCGCTCCTTTCACCTTGCTGCACCATACGTTTGGAACTGCCTACCTGCATCTGTGCGCCAGGCATCCTCCCTGGCCCTCTTCAAATCCAGGTTGAAGACCCACATCTTCACCGTTGCATTTAGATCTAACTAATGACTGTACTGTGTTCTTTTAACTAGATTGTAAGCTCTGATGAGCATGACTCTGACAGGCAGGGACTGTCTCTTTTATGTTGGCTACCTCCTGTAGGTTAGCTGTGCAGCGCTGCGTGCATGGCGCTTTATAAGTGCTGAATAGTAGTAGTAGTTGCTAGAGGACAGCAACTTTCGGCCAGAAGGATTGGAGTTTCTAGTCCTACAGGTGCTCCTTGTGGTCTTGGGCAAGCCACTTAACTTTCCATTGCCTCAGGTACAAAAATATAGATTGTGAGCCCTTTGAGGACAAGGTATATATCTATATATATATATCTATATCTATATCTATATATCTATATATATATCTATATCTATATATATACATATATATACACACACATACATACATATATACATATATATATATATATATATATATATATATATATATACATACATATATATATATTATATATATATATATATATATATATATATATACATATATATACACACACTACCTGAATGTACACCGCTTTAGCCTAGCTAAATATATTGGACAACACATTTGCAGGGAAATTTTAAAAGAAAAGAAGCCCCCAATTGGAGGACCCTAGGTTTCAACAAAAGAAAAGCCTTCCTTCGCTTCTGTGTGGGTCTAGAGACAACTGGAAATGCCCATACTTTCATATTACAAAACATGGGATGACGAAACTTGAAATGCAACTTAAGGACAAGGTCCCGATCAGTTTCAGATACAAAGATGGCAATCAAAGTGGCTACAGACGCCTCAAGAAAATTAGTTAAGTCCAAACTATCTGTAGAAATCCTCAAGGTCTCCATCTGGTTGGCACCCATTGCATCTCTTCTAGATATTGGCAAATAAAAAAACACGAGCCACTAGTGTTAACAGTTCAGCAGAAATCTTCAAAATTTCAGTCATATATCTCCTAAACACCTCCTTAGCTGAAATGGGTGGTGGCCTAGGAAAGTTTACAAAATGGATATTCCTTGCTTGCATTGCATTAATTATCAAGAAATTCACATTTCCTATGAATGGAAATGTTATCTTTCACCACCACAGCCTCATTAATGGATATCTTCTTAATCTTGGCTTCACACACTCTTATTTTAAGCTTGCAGGTTTCTATCTCAACAGCATTAGATGCCGAGCATTTAGCAACTTGAGAAGTAAGGTTAAACTGCCCCCTCAGACCTTTACCCAGGTCTTCAATGACTAGTCAGAGGGATTCCATCATGATCTGCTTAGGTCGTTCCAAAGAGAAAGCCGGCTGCATGCCATCCCCCAATGCCACAGCAGTAAAGGTGCCAGAATAGACACTCCTTGGCTGGAGAGGGGAGATTCTAACTCTGGAGTTATGGGCCCGGCACTTGCTCCCAACCTGGTTTCCAAACCCCTTTCTTCTGACACAAAACCTGCCCTATCAGGGGGCTGCCTTTGAGCTTTGGGCATCAAGCTGACCTCAGAAGTCATAGAGGACACTGGACTCCCTTCACCAGACAATCCTCCAAGCAGCTCCACCCGGGGAATCACTGGACCTTGTGTTCAGGTCACAAAAATATCCATCGGGCCACTCAAGACAACTGGGGCCGCAGCAGTGGAAGGGACACACGCCGCCCCCTTCCTTTTTTTCCCTAGTGACATTGCAGGGTAAGGCAAAAAAGCAAGAGGTAAAATGTAATCGGAACGAGTGATCAGCCACCCGCCATCTTGCTCCACCCCCTTTTTCGCCTCTTTTAACCAAACTATTCCAATTAAACACTATGTCAAAAATACACTAAAATCGATTTTCTTTTTACAACATCAAAAAGTCAATTTGTCACCATTAGCAATTTGATACAAGTATTTTTGAATGTTCCTAGCTGCTAAGATAAAACACCCTCTTAAATTATGCTAAGGAATTGTAAGTTCTATGAGAAGTTTGTATCAATGGGTTGGATCTGATGCCTTTGTATTACAGAATAGCTTCAGTTGCCAAGCCAGTGGAAATAATTACCTGCCAAGCTGAACCGTAGGTCACCTCAAAGTATTACAGAGCAGAGATCTAAAAATATTAACACAGGTGTACCAATTATACTGAAACAGGGAATGCATAAATATTTTCTTTCTTTGAAAAAGACTTATCACAAGAGACTTTCATTTTTCTAGAAAAATACAAGACACATATTAGGATCTATTTTGTTCAAAATATATTGGCAAAATAAATCAGCAACCCATTTCTTCCACCTATACCTTTTAATGTTTTTGCAAAGACAGAACATTACCAGTACTTTAACAATTCTACCCTTTCTTTATCTCAAGCTCCCTTTACAGATTATCTTTAGCTGTTCTGATTAAATACTTTCTCTCCAAGCACCGTGGCGAGTATAACTCTTATCAAGATTATGCTGTTGTGTATATCATTCTGCTTGGAAGATTTACCTAACTGGGCAGAAGGTGCCTCAGCACAGAAATACAACCAGCACAATTTTTGCCCCAAAGTCACAAACAGTATTTAATCAATCCCAAGCCTCCTGTATTTTAACTCTATAATCCTTCCATAAGGCATGAGATCTCAAGAGACATCTATACCACTGTATCTCCGTTACAAAGAAAAGGAGAAAGAAGATTTTTGTTTCTGCATCTCTTGGTTATAATTATTGGTGTCACAGGGTCAATGGGCTTTATATGAACGTCTAGGTGCTTTCTAATTGTTATCTTCATCAGCATTATATGCAAAATGGCATTTAAATATCCCGCTCCACATATAATACTGTGCATTTGGCAGGACGGATGAGTTTGGGGTGTTCCACGATCAGGGCGACCGAAACAGCTAGTATAGATGTCTAAACAAGGATTTTTAGCATCTAGAAGTCTAGATTATGTTGCTGCAAAACCAGGTCTAAACTGCAGTGCCTAGTCAAACATATAGGCACCTATTTTCGGCATCCAGACATTTAAATTAGGCATCCACTTTTTGGCATGCCCAGGCGTCTATGTTCAGTGGTGCTAAGCAAATGCTTATTGCTGCTGAATATTGGCATAAATTGAAACTTCTTGCTTAGAAGTTTCAGTTTCTGCCCCAGACATCCTATTGGATATAGTCTCTCTGGATTTTCAGTGGTTTAGTGCTGCTGAAGATCTCCCTCCCCACCCAAGTGAGTTAAACACCCCGTCATTAGCAACAGGGCATTCTGGGGACAGTACCATTAGCCAGCCAGTGGCAATATTCAGCTGTAGCTTAAATTAAGGACATATGAAAGGCTGTCCTAATTTAAGGCACTTTTGCAATCTGGTTAGTGGTCGAATATCACCACTAACCAGACTGCAAAAGAACAATCCAGGTAAACCAGATATTTAGTGCCGGCCACTGGAAATGGCCCGGCACTAAATAACCAGGCTTTATTTAAAGCGGTGACAGCCAGCCGCGTTAAGAATGCTGGAAATTCCATCCTAGTCTCCCCATTGGTGTCCTTATGAGCTAGTTAGTATAGACCTGTAGAAGAATCAAACTATGCAATATTGGATTGAAGAATGTACTCTCTGCCACAGCACCCTCACAGGAGGTTACTTCATTGGTTTATTCTTGCTTTCATATCAGTGAAAAATCCCATACTGTCTGCACTGATTTTTTAACATAGTAAATGATGGTAGATAAAGGCCAGCATGGCCCATCTAGTCTGTCCAGTAAAGTGGCTAGAGTTGTGCAGGCTACTCCCCTCGTTGCCTTTGTTAGGCTGGTGCCTGTCGCTAAGCGCAGGTTACCTTCCTCTATTTTTGAAGTGATTTAATTTGCTTTGATTCTATCCTCTTGCTATATTAGGATCCTCTGTGTTTGTGCCATGCCTTTTTCAATTCCATTACTTTTGTTACTGTCACCACCGGGCATACCAGACATCCATCACCCTTTCTGTGAAAAAGTAATCTCCAGGAACAAGCAGGAATGAGTCTTCACATATGGGTACGTCGGTACCGACGGAGCCTGCGCGGGAACGCTCCCCAGCTTCCCAAAAAGGAAAGCTTTTGGGAGCATCCCACAGCGCCTGCGCGCTGCCTTCCCGCCTTTCCTAACCGCCTCTCCCCAGTTCTTCTTTTCCGCGGAGCCAGCAGGTCGTGTTCCTGTCATTGCTGAAGAAGTTCTTTGTTCACGCGTCTGCCTTCCCCGACGTCGGACCGGTACCGCCGGTCTTTCTTTCTTTTCTTATAAAAAAAAAAAAAGAACATATTTTTCCCTCACTTAGTGTGTTTTTCCTCTTTGGGCCTTAGGCCTCACAAGAAATTTTCCTCATGGAAAAACCAGCCTCCGGGTTTAAAAAATGCACTAAGTGCAGCGGTACTATTTCTGTCACCGACACCCATGAATGGTGTCTTAAATGTTTGGGTCCTGACCACTCCATTTTGGATTGTCCGTCCTGCTCCTTGATGTCTAAACGAGGTTTACAGAACCGAGCAGCTAAGCTCCATTTGCTGTTTCCCTCTGATGCAGCTTCAGTGGCATCGACGTCTTCCAGGGCTTCTACTTCCTCCCATGGATCTCAGGTAACCAAACATAAATCCAGCCGGTCCTCGAAGGGTAGATCTCCTTCCAAGCATCGAGATGCCTCCGGGCTTGTCCTCGAGGATTCCGCACCGGCAAAACAACCCCGGCGGGAAGCTCCGGCTTCCAAAGCTCCTCCTATGGGGTTACAGGTTGACATTGATGGCACGGCCTCGACCGATCACCTGTTAGAATGCTCTGGGGTACCGGCGCAACCTTCCGGTACCGAATTCCAGGCATTCATGGCGTCGATGGATCAGAATGTTCTATCCATGCAGCAGGCTATCACGGCCTTCATTCAAGCTGCAATGCCGCTGATACCACAACAAACTCCGTTGACGGTATCAGCTCCGGTACGGGCACCAGTGTCGGTACCGGTACCGACTGCATCGACATCGACCAGGATGCCGACTGCAGTGGTTCCCTGTCCAGGGATGCCCATCGGTACCGAACCGGTCCCGATGACGCCTGATGTCGATACCACTTGATACGCGTACCGAGCTTTGGGAGAGCATCCTGACAGTCGATACTTTGATTCCTCCGAAGACTCTGATGCATCGGAGGAGTCTGCTGAAGTATCTATAGCTCTTCCTGAAGAGCCTTCTTCTCCAAAAAGAAGAATGTCTCCTCCAGAGGACTTGTCCTTTCAAGACTTCATAAGAGAAGTGGCTAAAGGACTTTCTATTTCAGTAACCTCTGAATCAGAGCCTAGAGCTAAAAAATTGGATATTTTAGGTTATTCTAAGGCTCCTATGGAGGCAGTCACCTTGCCAATTCATGAGATTCTTTATGATCACATGATTGACTTATGGGAGACTCCTCTCACTATCTCTCCTCATTCTCGTAGATTGGACACTATGTACCGTGTCCCTCCTTGTCCTGGGTTTCATAAAACACAGCTTCCTCACCATTCTATTGTGGTGGAGTCAGCTATGAAAAAGATAAAGAGTGCAAAAAGACACTCCTCTGCTCCTCCAGGAAGAGAATGCAGGACCTTGGATGCTTTTGGTAGAAAAATCTTCCAAGCCAGTATGCTCATTGCCAGAATCAACTCCTATAGTCTTTATATGGGTATGTTTCTGAAAGAAGTTGCAGATAAGCTGCACACTTTCCTCCCTTTTCTTCCAGAGGATAAAAGGGAAGAATTTCTTATTTGGATTAAGCATACTCAAGATATTTCAAAGTTTTCCAACCGTGCAGCTTTTGACTCCTTTGAGGGTGCCAGCAGGGCTTCGGCCATTGCCATAGCTGCATGCAGAATTGCTTGGCTCCAAGCTTCTGATCTAGAATCTTGGGTCCAGGATGGCTTGGGAAATCTTCCCTGTACAAGAGAAAACTTGTTTGGCAAAGAATTGGCAAATAAAAGCCACTCAAATGGATGCAGAAAATTCTGCTTTGGATAGACTTTCAAAGTCAACCTCCATTCCTGCCAAGAAAAAACCTTTCAAGAAGTCTTTTTTCAAGAAAGGCAGATTCCATCCTGCTTCTGGCCAACAGTCATCTACAGGTCGTTTTGCTACTAGGCGTCAGCAACCTAAACAGGCCAGGCCTAAGCCTACAGGGGCTGCTGCAACTCAGCAGACCCAGCCTCCTCAGGGTTTTTGACTTGATGCTAGAGAACTTAGCCTTTCTGGCTCTGAAACAGCCAGAGCCTCTCACCATTCCAGGAAGGTTAGCTCATTTTGCTCCCAGATGGGAGCAAATTACAGCAGAGCAGTGGACCCTCTCCATCATAAGGGAGGGCTACAAGCTTCATTTCTCAAACCTTCCTCCTCACACCATGGTGAGACATTTCAATTCTCCAACATCTCTCCTCGACCTTCTAGGTCAGGAGGTGGCTGCCCTTCTTGCCCAAGGGACAATAGGAGAAGTACCTCTTCTTCAACAAGGGTCAGGGTTTTACTCCCCCTATTTTCTGATCTCAAAGAAAACAGGGGGCTACAGACCCATATTAGATCTCAGAGAATTGAACAAATTTCTACGCAAGGAGAAATTCAAGATGCTTTCCCATACCTGGACGACTGGCTCATCCGAGCTCCATCTCAGTCAGAGGCCCAGACTTCCCTGGACTGCACAAGGCACATTCTGCAGTATCTGGGACTTGTGGTAAACCTCCCAAAGTCCCAGCTCACCCCTACTCAGTCCCTAGAGTTCATAGGGGCCTGGCTGGATACTACCACTGCAAGGGCCTATCTTCCTCAGGCCCGTTGCCTACGCCTAGTGCAGTTAGCCTCCCAGATTCAGTCAAAGAGTCATTTAACTGCCCGGGAGATGCTACAACTGCTAGGCCACATGGCATCCACAGTGCATGTGGTACCCTATGCTCGCCTTCACATGAGAGCAGCTCTGGACTTTGTCCACCCAGTGGACTCAAGCATCAGGAGCTCTCTCAGACCAAATAGCAACCTCCAAACGCCTCTTTTGGTCTCTCCAGTGGTGGATGTCCACCCCAAATCTGTTGCTGGGGTCCCCCTTCCAACAGTTGTGGCCCCAGGCAACCCTCACAAAAGATGCCTCCCAAACAGGTTGGGGAGCTCATCTACAAGACCTCTCCACTCAGGGCACTTGGTCTCCACAGGAGACCTCTCTGCATATCAACCACTTGGAGCTCCGAGCAGTTATTCTAGCTCTCAAGGTCTTCCATACCCTGCTCAGCTACAAGACAATCCTCATTCATACGGACAATCAGGTAGCCATGTTTTACATAAACAAGCAAGGAGGAACTGGCTCTCTGTCGCTTTGCAATGAAGCTTTAAGATTGTGGGCCTTCACCAGAGAGCATCAAATCCATCTCCTGGCCGTATACCTCCCAGGAATCCAAAACTCTTGGGCAGACAGACTCAGTCGAGTTCTGCTTCCACACGAATGGTCCCTGCACATGGACCAAGTACTCAGAATCTTTCAAGAGTGGGGAACCCCGGACATAGACCTCTTTGCAAGTCCGTGGAATGCCAAACTTCCCCGGTTCTGTTCCAGAATTCTGTGTCAGGGAGTTCAGACCAAGGATGCCTTACTCCTTCACGAGGGTCAAGACTTCCTGTATGCCTTTCCACCCATTCCTTTAATTCCCAAGACTCTGTTCAAGCTCCAGAGGGATCAAGGATCCATGATCCTCATAGCTCCACGCTGGCCACGCCAAGTGTGGTACCCTCTACTTCTGCATCTCTCTCAAGCTCCCTCCCTAGACTTGGGAGCTGCTCCAGACCTTCTGTCCCAGAAGGAGGGGACTTTGTGGCACCCAAACCCCAAGTCCCTTCACCTCAGAGCTTGGTTGCTGAAGGCCTAGACCTTCAAGATTGGAATCTTTCTCAGCAGGTGAAGGATATCCTCCATGCTTCCAGAAAACCTTCTACTAGATGTTCCTATGCTTTTAAATGGAAAAGGTTTTCCATTTGGTGTGCTGAGAAGGGTCTTGACCCTCTAGCACTACCCTTTGAATTCTCTAATGGAATATCTCCTGCATCTCTCCAATGCAGGCCTTAAGACGAATTCAGTAAGGGTCCATTTGAGTGCTATTGCAGCATCCCTTAAGCCTATTAATGGACAGCCTATTTCCTCTCATCCTCTTATTGCAAGATTCATGAGAGGCCTAACTTTAACTAAACCTCCCATTAGGCCTCCTCCGGTGGCATGGGACTTAAATCTGGTTCTTGGTCAGCTTATGAAGCCAACTTTTGAACCCTTAGCCACCACCTCCTTGAAATTTCTTTCCTGGAAGGTTATTTTCCTCATTGCAGTCACCTCAGCTTGCCGCATCAGTGAACTGCAGGCCTTAGTGGCTAATCCACCTTATACAAGGTTCCATCATGATAAGGTAGTCCTTAGGACCAATCCACACTTTATGCCTAAAGTGGTTTCACCTTTTCATCTTAATCAAGAGGTGTATTTACCTGTCTTTTTTCCAGGTCCTCATGCATCAAGTGCAGAGAGGAATCTTCATACCCTGGATTGTAAGAGAGCTCTTGCCTTTTACTTACAAAGGACACAGCAACATAGAAAGTCTTCTCAACTCTTTGTTGCCTTTGATCCCTCTCATTTGGGACTTCCAGTCTCTAAGAGGACACTGTCCAATTGGATTGCTCAGTGTATTTCTTTCGCCTACCAGAGTAAGAACCTTTCTCTGGAAGGCCATGTCACAGCTCATAATGTGAGGGCCATGGCCACCTCTATGGCTCATCTAAATTCTGTGTCCATCGACCAGATCTGTCGAGCGGCCACCTGGGCCTCGGTTCATACCTTTACAGCCCATTACTGTTTGGACAAGGACTCCCGCCGGGATGCCTTGTTTGGTCAGGCTGTTCTCAAACACCTGTTCCATGCTTAATCAACTCCTGCCCTCCTTCCCTGAATGGATGCCTGAGATCCATAGGAGGAGATAGAGCCCTTCACAGGGTCTCATAACCTTGGGGATCTCCCAGGCATCTCTAGCTAGGGAGTCCGCATATGTGAAGACTCATTCCTGCTTGTTCCTGGAGATAGCACAGTTACTTATCTGTAACAGGTGATCTCTGGGAACAGCAGGAATAAGTCTTCACAACCCACCCACCTCCCCTAGGAGTTGTATCTCTCTATCTATTTTTTTCCTTTCCTCTCTCTCTTTGTCTCAGCTTTAAAACTCGAACTGGGGAGAGGCGGTTAGGAAAGGCAGGAAGGCAGCGCGCAGGCGCTGTGGGATGCTCCCAAAAGCTTTCCTTTTTGGGAAGCTGTGGAGCGTTCCCGCGCAGGCTCCGTCGGTACCGACGTACCCATATGTGAAGACTTATTCCTGCTGTTCCCAGAGATCACCTGTTACAGGTAAGTAACTTTGCTTTTCCTGACATTGTTTTTTAAGTTTACCTCCTTCCAGCTTTATTTCCTGTCCTCTATAGCTTCTCTGTATTTGAAAAAGGTTTGTTTGTTCATTAATACCTTTACCTCTGTATCAGATCCCCCCGTCTCTCCTCTCCTCTAGGTTACAAATCTCTTCTCATAGGTGCTCTGGTGCAGGCCCCATATCATTTTGGTTGCCTTCCTCTGAACCATTTCAAGTTTTTGAAATATCCTTTGTGAGATATGGTCTCCAAAACGGAACACAATACTCAAAGTGAGGCCTCACCAACAACTTGTACAGGGGCATTAATATCTCCTCCTCTCTGTATGCAGTCCAGCACCCTTCTGGCTTTGGCTAGTGCCTTGTCACATAATGTCAGAGTATCTCAAGGTGGCAAAAAATCATCCCAAGGTCCCTCTCCTAGTCTGTGCACATCAGCCTCTTGACCCCTATCACATACAGCTTCTTTAGATTTCTGCAGCCCAAGTGCATCACATTGCACTTCTTTGCATTAAATCTTAACTGCCAAGCATTAGACTATGCTAATTTTTGTATATTTTTTCTCATGTTGTCTTCCCCCTCCAAGGTGTCTACTCTATTGCAAATCTTTGTGCCATGTGCAAAAAGGCATACTTTTCCTTATAATCTTTTGGTAATATCAACCACAAAGACACTGAACAGTATCAGTCCCAGAACAATCACTGAAGCACTCCACTACTCACCCTCCTTTCATCAGAGTAAATCCCATTTACCACAACCTTCTATTGTCTGTCATTCAACCAATTCCCAGTTAACCACCTTGGGACTCATTTCCAGACTGTTCAGGCTTCTGGCTTTGGCTAGTGCTGAACTCTAAGCAGATCATGTATCCTTGGCATACCCTTAATCTAGTTCTCTGGTCATCCAGTCAAAGAAATCAATTAGATTTGTGTGCCATGATCTTCCTTTGTTAAAACCATATTGCTTCAGTCTTGCAACCCATTAAATTCCAGAAAGAGTACCATCCTTTTTTACAGCAGTGTCTCTTCATTACTTTTCCCAGCACAAAGGTAAGGCTTACCGCCCTGCAGTTTGCACTTCTCTGTGACCATATTTGTAAAAAGGGAACACATTAGCCCTTCTCCAATCTCAAGGAACCTCCCCCCTATCTCCAAGGACCTATTAAACACATCTTTTTAAGGTCCTGCCAGAACCTCTCTAAGCTATCTCGGTATCCTGGGATGTATCTGATCTGGCCTTGCCCACGTTCATTTTTGCAAACTGTTCATAAACATCTTCTGTGAATGGTGTGTCAACTAATACATTCCCATCAGTACCTTTGTCGATCATGTTTTTTCTCCACAATTTTCTTTTATGAACACGAAACAGAAGTATTTGTTTAGCAATTCCATTTTTTCCTTATCACGTTTCATAAAGTGGTCCTCAACATCTTTGAGTCTTGCAAGTCCACCTCTAGCCTTCCTCCTCTTCCCAGTACACCTGAAAAAAAAATCTTCTCACCTCACATCACATCTTCAGCCATTTTTATTTCCGTGTGCTTTTATCATTCTGATTTCTTTCTTTGCTTCTTTTATCTGGTATTCCTTTCTCTGTTCATCTTTTTCTGATTTTCTGAATTTTGTCCACATTATCTGTATTGCCTTTATTATTGCAACCACTTCTTTAGAGAACTATATCACTTTCCTTTTCCATTTGCTTTCATATAGATCCATTATCCTTTTTTTTAGCCTCTTACAGTCTTGCCCACTGCCTTCTCACTTCCTTTATCTTCTCCTTCAGAAACTCCTATTTTACTGGTCTGCATTTTTTAAATCTAGGACTTTGAGTTTGCTGTGATTGGACTCTGCCTTGGCTTTCACCTCAAACCATACTATGTGGTGATCGTTGCTGCTCAAGTGGGCATTCACCCAAACATTAAACACACTGGGTCCGATATTAAAAGGGATTAACATGGTTAGTAAACCTGCTAACCATGTTAATCCCCTAGGTCTGGACTGTGCCGCTGAATATTGCAGGTGCTGCTGCTGTATACCCAGATGCTAACCATTAGCATTGAGGCATTCTGGGTGCGGCACTGAGCGATAACCAGGCAGCAGCAATATTGAGCTGCTGCCTGGTTATCACAACATGGCAAAAGTCAGGCACAGTAAAGATGGGCCTACCTTTCGCCTCTGAAGCTAACTGGCAGCAGCTGAATATCGCCGCTGCCCGGTTAGCTTCATAGCAATCCGGGCAACTCTGATATTCAATGCTGGGGCCCGGGCTTTAGCAGCACTAGCTGCTGCTGCTGAATATCGGGTCAACTCCATTCATTATTTTATAGATTTCTGTCATATCTCCCCTCAGCTGTCTCTCTTCCAAGCTGAAGAACCCTAACCTTTTAAGGCTTCCCTTTTAAGGGATATCCTTCCATCCCCTTTACCATTTTTGTCCCTCTTTTCTGTACCTTTTCTAATTCCATGATATCCTTTTTAAGATATGGTGACTAGAAATGCACACAATATTCAAGGTGTGGTCACACCATGGAGCAATACAGAGGCATTATAATATCCTTTGTTTTATTTTCCATTCCTTTCTTTATGATTCCGAGCATTCTATTTGCTTTCTTGGCTGCTGCTGCACCCTGGGCAGAGGGCTTTAATGTATTATAAATGATGACACTTAAAATCCTTTTCCTGGGTTGTGGTTCCTAATATGGAACATTGCATCGTGGAACCATAGTTTAAGTTGTTCTTTTCTAAGTGCATAACTGTACTTGTCCAGTCTTCCAATTTATCAAGGTCCTCTTACAATTTTTTAAAACCCTCTTGTGTTTTAACAACTTTGAATAATTTGGTGTCATCTGCAAATTTAATCATTTCACTCGTTATTCCCATTTCCAGGTCATATATAAATATGTTAAAAGGCAGCAGGGCCCAGTACAGATCCATGAGGTACCCCACTATTCACCTTTCTCCATTGAGAAAATTGGCCATTTAGCCCTACTCTCTGGTTTCTATCTTTCAACCCGTTCCTAATCCACAATAGCACATTGCCTCTTATCCAATGGCTTTTTAATTTCCTCAATTGTCTTTCATGAGGGGCTTTAGCAAAAGCTGTCTGAAAATCAAGATACACTATATCAACCGGCTGACCGTTACCTGTTTATTCACACCTTCAAATTAAATATGAGAGATTTGTGAGACAAGACTTTCCCTGGCTAAATCCACATTGGCTTTCTGCCATTAAACCATGACTACATGTTCAATAATTTTGGTTTTTGTAATGGTTTCTACCATTTTATATGGTATTGATTTCAGGCTCACTGGTCTGTAGTTTTCCGGATCACCCCTGCAACCTTTTTTAAAAATTGGCATTACATTGGCTACTCTCCAAACTTCAGATGTTACAGATGATTTTAATGATAAATCACATATTACTAATATTAGTTCTAGAATCTTATATTTCAGTTCTTTCAGTACCCTGGGGGTGTATGCCATCCACTCCAGATGATTTGCTGCTCTTTAGTTTATCAACTAGCTGTATTACATCTTCCTGATTTATCGAGATTTGTTTAAATTCCTCTGATACATGACCTTTAAATATCATTTCTGGCATGGGTAGAGTAGATATAAAGCTACTTATTTTATTTTATTTGTAAACCGCTCTGATTGAAGGATAGAGCGGTATATAAAACCTGATAAATAAATAAAATAAATAAATAAATGGGTAAGTTTCCTACATCTTATTATTTATTTATTTAATGTTTTTTCTATACCGTGCTATTCATCATCAGTGCGGTTCACAGGCAACATATTCATTCAGTGTAGGAGGTCTACATTGGACTTACAATAAACGGGGGATTTAAACAGGGATAACAGGTGAACTATGTACAAATCGTCGGCCAAGGTTGTAGTCACAGCTCGGCATTATTTACAGGTTAAGCAACAACATGATTATATACATTCTAGGTGCAAGTCGCATAGTAGAGACAATCACATCATTATATCGGTTGGTGTCATATATCAGATTAAGCAACGACATGACTATATACATTCTAGTTGCATGTTGCATAGTAGGAACATCACAACGTTATATAGGTTAGTGTTGGATATCACAGGGAGTTGGTTACGGAGTGGGGGTTCAGTTAGGTGATCTGAATGGGGTGTGAGGTGCGTACTCTGGGGGTGCTGGCTTGGGCCAGTGGTATGGATGGCTATGTGGTGTCATCTGAATTGGTAAAGTACTGAAGAAACAGATGGTGCTTTGGTGCTTTTCTAAACTGGGGGAGGTTGTTGATGGCACGGATGACTGGTGGCAGGGCGTTCCAGCAGGAAGGTGCGTAGAGTGCAAAGGCGCGGTTTTGCGTAGCTTTGGAGCATTTGGTGAGTGCTCTCAGGAGTAGCAGAGTGTTGGTGGCTGCTGATCTCCTTAGCTTGTTGAGGGGAGTGGGGTGGACGAGGTCTGAGAGGGAGATGGACGTGCACTTGTTGATGGCCTTGAATGTCATTGTTAGGATCTTAAAGGAAATCCTGCATTGGACAGGGAGCCAGTGCAGATGCTTTAGCACTGGGGTGATATGATCCTTCCTAGATGCTCCATGAAGGATTCTGGCTGCAGTGCTCATCGCGAGCTGCAGGGGGTGTAGCGAGCTCATAGGAAGACCGTGCAGTATGGAATTAGCGTAGTCAAAATGAGGCATTACTAGAACTTGATAGACTGTTCGGAAGTCATTCGGCTCTAGAAGCTGTTTCATATGGCGCAGTGTCCGAGTTTTATGATATATCGCCTTCACCATGTTGGCTATCTGGGCATTCATGTTGAGATGTTGATCGAGTGTGATACCGAGGTATCGTATCATAGGCTTGGTGAGGAGCTCTGCATCACGAACCTTAAGTGATGTGGGCGGGGTGAATGCCTGGTTTCTGCTGATGAAGAGGACATCAGTCTTTTTGAAATTTATTTTGAGCTTCTGTGTGTGCAGCCAATCCGAGACTGCATCGAAGCAGGTAGATAGCCGAGTGAGGTCTGGATGCTCCGTGGATATTGGCGTGAACATCAGAACGTCATCGGCGTATATTAGGCAGTTAATGTTGAAGGAGCGGATGAGGGTGCAGATAGGTTGCATATAAACGTTGAACAATAGAGCTGAGAGTGATGATCCTTGTGGCACGCCCTTCTCTTGCGGAAAGGATGTGGATGTGGAGGAGCCAGAGCGGACATGCTGCCATCTATCATTCAGGTATGAAGCACATCAGGTCAGTGCCGTGCCTTGGACTCCCTTCTCGGTGAGGCGGGATAGGAGTAGTTCGTGACTGATGGAGTCGAAAGCTGCAGTGATGTCAAGGAAAATAAGAACAAAACCTTGTCTGATGTTATCCAGACCTAGGGTTAGTGTACTGAGTAAGGTAGTCAGCAGGGTTTCTACTCCGTGCGACTCCCGGAAACCATGCTGGCAGGGGTCAAGGGGTCCGTTATTCTCGATATGGTAGTTCAGTTGGCGTTGAACTATCTTTTCCATAATTTTAGCTAGGAGCGGGATGCTCAAGATAGGTCTGTAGGAGTCCATCTTTGCAGGGTCAAGTTTATTGTTTTTCAGGAGCGGTCTGATTGATGTTTGTTTCAAACTTCGGGGGAAGATTCCGGTCAGGAATGATGCATTTATAATTTTGGTAAAAAATGGGCTAAGGTCGGGAACTGCTACCGTGAGTGAGAGGAGGTGCACGGAGCCTGGAGACAGGCTCCTGGGATTGCTGCTGCGGTTTTCACGCCGCTGACGACGCCCTCTCCTGCCCTGGACGATCGGGCAGGCAACGCTGCAGTTACCTGCTGCTGAGAGGTCCTGAGCTGTGCCCTTTAAAACCTGTGCCGTTGCGTTTACTTCTCCGGAACTGCTACCATGAGTGAGAGTAGGTGCACGGAGCCTGGAGACAGGCTCCTGGGATTGCTGCTGCGGTTTTCACGCCGCTGACGACGCCCTCTCCTGCCTTGGACGATCGGGCAGGCATCGCTGCAGTTACCTGCTGCTGAGAGGTCCTGAGCTGTGCCCTTTTTTTCACGCCACTGACGACGCCCTCTCCTGCCCTGGACGATCGGGCCGGCGCTCTTTGATTGGCTGTGCTTGGGTGACTTTTACCTATAAATTTGCTTGTGTTTTTTGCGACCGCGGGGCGCGATCCGAAGGGGCGTGTCTAAAGGGGCAGGTTCTGCCCCTTTCACGCCCCTATGGCACCACGTGGTGCTTCGTGGTCTCTGTATATTAATTGTTATTTTTAGTTTCACTTTTATTGTATTGTTTGGTATTCAGTTTGCGGTGAGCCACAGCTTTATTTAAATGGGGAAGAGGAAGGCTAAAACAGGGAGCAAGGTGCCAGTAGATGGAGCTAGTGGGTCGAGTGGAGGGAAGGTGGTTGGCCCCTTGGATAAGCACCTTGTTCCCTGTCCGCTGGCACAATCCTCTCCAGAAGGAGTCTCCCTAAGTTCAGAGGGTCGGACTCCTCCTCCCTGTCCTTTGCCCCTTTCGCCTGACGCTTTGTTTCAGGAGTCTTCAGTTTTGGTAAGTCATGTAATTCCATCCTTGATTTTACCTAAGCCTGTTTCTGAGTCTAGCTCTGTTTCAGAGCTCCCTGTTCTTTCTCCCGATGGTGAAGTCACCTTAAAAGACCTAGGGGGAGCGCTTCAATGTATAGATAGTAAGTTAACTAGTAATGCTAAGTCATTGTGTACCTTTTCTCAGGAAACTGTTGCTTCATTGCGACAGTTGGATGAGAAAGTAATTTCAGTAGATAGAGTTGTCTCCAAATTGAAGGATCAAGCCGCCCCTCTTACCGTTGCAAATGTTGCCGGTATAAAAGATTCTATGATGGTACACTCTAAGTTGGAGGCCCTTGAGAATTCTGTACGTGCCTATAACTTACGTTTTTTGAATTTTCCGTGTACCTCTTTGTTAGCACCTCGGATTTTATTAGATAAATATTTGAAGGAGGTCCTCTCTATCACTGATCCTGTGGATGTCTCTTCTCTTTATTACCTTCCCCTACGGTCTAAAAAGGTGCACTCTGCTGAAGGAGGTACTGATATGCCTGAGCCCTCTATAACTAATTTGACCGCCTTTCTTGAGGACTCTCTTGATATAATACATTCCCGTTCTACGCTACTGGTGACCTTTCATTCTTTAGATCTGAAATTTCGAATTCTTAAAGCCTTCTTTAAATGTAAGGCTGTAAAATTTTGTGGTTACACAGTTAATATTTTTCCTGATGTGGCACATAGCACCCAACTCAGACGGAGGCTTTTTTTTAGCTTTAAAGCCTCAGGTTCTGAGTTTTGGGAGCTACGTTCTACTTACGATTCCCTTGTCGATGCGTCGTCAATTGTGAGGGTGCATCTTATGTGTTCACTGATAGCTCTCATTTAGGACGTTTTATTTCTGATCGTCAGGCAGTATCTGGGGCAATTCAGGGTGAGTGATTTGTTATACACCTTTGTAGATGGGCAAGATATTGCTCTGTTTTCTGATAAATGTACGTAGATGCATTTGATTTATAGTTCTTAATATATGATCACAGTCAGTTCCCGTAATGTGGTCTTCATTATGTATTGTTTTCCTTTCAAGGAGATTATTTGTGATATTTTCTGATTTTCCTTGATGTTTTCCGATTTGTTGTAATTTTGGAAACTTTATAAATAAAAATATTAAAACAAAAGAATGGGCTAAGGTCGGCCCGAAGGGCTATTATCCAGAATGCTGAACATGGGTCATTTGGTGCTGTGGTGGTGTTTATGCTTGTGATGATGTCTTGGATGTCTTTTTCGGTTGGGGTTGAGAAGGTGGTGATATGTTCAGTCTCCAATAAGATTTGAGAAGGAGCGGGGGGCGGGATCAGTTTGGGTGCTCCATCTGGGGCGTGGATGTTTGAGGGTAAGCTGGACTGACTCGTTTTGGCTCGTAGGTAGTCTGCATTTTTGGCGTGGCCCTTAGGCGTTGGTCCGTGGCGTCTGTATCTGGAATCTATATTGATGTATTGATGTCCTGCTTATCGTATATCAGGGTAACTTGCTGTTCCGTGTCCTTCTCTTTCTCTTATCTGTTTGACTGTCTCTGTCCTCTACTCTGTCCTATCTTATAAATGGCGTTCTTTTCTTATTTCCCTAAATGATGTAGTATTGTAAACCACTCTAATGCCTTTGGGTCTGAGCGGTATATCAAATTCAATAAACATAAACATATTCCTGTGGGTCCAGTTGGTTTGATTGGCTGAGGGAAAGACTGAAGCAAAAAAATCATTTAGTCTCTCTGCTGTGGCCTTGTCCTTTCTCAGTGCGCCTTTTACTCCTCCATCATCTAATGGTCCAACTGACTCCCTCACAGGTGTTTTGCTACAAATATACTTGAAAAAGCTTTTATTATGCGCTTTTGCTTCCATGGCAAGCTTGTTTTCAAATGTTCTCTTTGCCTGCCTTATTAATGCCTTGCATTTCACTTGCCAGTATTTATGTTGTTTCCTGATTTCCTCATTTGGCTCTTTTTTCCATTTTCTCTTAGCTATAATAGCCTCTTTGACCTCCTTTAAGCCATGCTGGCTGTCAATTGACCTTCCTTCCACCTTTTTAAAGCATAGAATACATCTAGTCTGGGCTTCCAAGATAGCATTTTTAAATAACACACAGGCCTGATGTAAGCTCTTCACCATTGCCATTGCTCCTTTTAGTTTTTTCTTAACCATTTTCCTCATTTTATTATAGTCTCCTTGTTGAATGTTAGTGCAGTCGATTTTCTTGCTATACGCCCTCCATTTATTAAATATATTATGATCATTGTTAAGTGGCCCCAAAACAGTTACCTCTCGCACTAGATCCAGTATTCCACTGAGGACTAGGTCTACAATAGCATCCTCATGTGTCAGTTGCTCCATGAAGCAGTCATTTACTTCATCTAGAATCTTTATCTCCCTAGTATGTCCTGATGTAACACTGACCCAAGTCAATACCGGGATAATTGAAATCTCCATTATTACTGTGTTGTAAACTTTGCTAGCTTCCCTCATTTCTGTTAGCATTTCATCACCTGTCTGTTCATTGTGTCCAGGCGGATGGTGGTACACCCCCACTTTCTTCTCTGACTTCGCTAACAATCTGGTTTGTATTTTTGCTGGCTGAAGATTCTTGTAGCATCTGACCACCTTCTGACTCAAACAGATTTTTAGATTGGATTTTGAGAAAAAGAATGAACTTTTTCCTTCTGTTCCTCTGCATTTGAGTTGCAGGCTTAAAGCCTAGGAGAGTGACTCTTGGTTTTTGGTAAGAAATTAACTTCTAGTTCATTCCCTGTGGTTAGAGATTTATTTCAATTAGCTGTATTACATCAAGTCTGGGAGTAGTTTTGTTTTGGAAGTCCTATCTACTATTCCTTTCCAGAGAAAGAGGTTAACAGAGACCAGGATGAAGACCACAAATATTCTAGGATCCTTGTCCCTTGCCTCTTCCAAGAGAGACTCTTATAGTATTTTCTTTTTGGAAGTAAGGAGTTTTGTTTTTGTGACTGGAGGTTTTTCTAAGCTTTGTAACCATTTCCACCACCCTCGAGTCTCCCCAGTTTGAGAGACTCAATTGTCAAAAAAGCAAAATATGAAGAGAAAGAATGGATATACATCAACTTTGTGCTGTCTGCTGAAGCGGTGACACACAAGGTACAATACAGGAGGAGAGACAGCAACTGCAGTGGATTCAACAACAGAAGGAAATCCTTAATTAGACAGAGAGAGTGCTACTATTCTGCCCAGGGGAAGTTCCAAATGAATCAAAGGGACCCCCCTCAAGGAGCAGACAGGTATCACAGGCTCATGAATTTACTGATGTGAATTGAATTATGGAGATCACCAGAAAGAACTGCACAAAGCAGCAACATAGGGGGACTGCTTAAGATGGTGGAACACCAATACCGCTGCTGCCATGTAGCTGAAAAACAATTTTGGGATGCTCTTTTTTAAGCTGGTGGTGCATGTGTATCACTGGGCAGTATGAATACTACAACCATAGTACAAAATGCCATATTTTATTTACGATTAATGAATATTTCAGTCGTTTATGTTGGAACGTCACATTGGATTTTTAGCGTGTTTGCTAGCATACAAATAGAGAGAATACTCCTCTACACCTTGGACTCTGAAGGTCAAACCTCTCTCTCAACAAGTCCACAATGGGAATTTGAAAGACTGAATCAAAGGCTTGGCCCTCTATTGAGTTTAAGTCCGTCACCCTTGGGAAAGACCTAAGACAGGATTATGTGCACATGAGAAAGATTATACTCGTATATAGCAGGTTCTTTGGTGTCCATTTGGAATAAATATGTACGTATTTGCTTACTATCTGTAGAGAAAAATGGAAACACTACATTAGTGTTTCATGCTTCTATCAAATAAAGGCAGACATAGCTTAATAGGTGATTGAATATGCATGGCTATCTTGTTTCTGTTCTTAAGACTCAGTTCATGATGGGATGGGATAGAGAATAGCAAGAAAATAAAGTAACTTATTTGTGACAAAGTTAAAATTTAAAGCTAAACTTTATGCTAAACCCCTCATTTTTAATATCCTTAGTTGTTAAAAAAAATGGAAAATATGATTCAGAATCAATAATATCCCTCGTGTGCCCACTTGAGTATAAGCAGTGGCCTTTCATAGTAGCCTTCAAATGGCATTTTGAGCTCTTAAAGTCACATTAGCTGAGAAATTTATTTTAAAAAATCCCTATTTGGAACAATTCAAAGACTCTTCTTAAGACAACAGACAGTTGGAAATGCTAGCAAGATAGAAGGGTCTGATGCTTGGGGCAATGAGTTGCAGAGAGCCACTTCAAAAATTTTGAAGAGCTCCTGCAAGTTTGTTCTCTCAACCATTCAGTTCTAGTAATGGATACAGTTCCAGCATTCAGTGCTGGGGGAAGGGGAAATTCCTGATGAGTGGTTACTGGAAGAGGTTTCTCTGAAGTTAGTTTCTCTCCCCAAAGTTGCTTCAAATTTTTATTGGGTAATAAGGCAGAAACCTCAGAAAACATGTTTAGGCACAGAGAATCTTTGGGATGTTGATGGAGGGGTCCTTATCTGATAACTGTTGAGAGATATTTTGGCCAAGGGGTCCGCATATGTCTCTTCCACAACAGTCCTTATTCTTTTTGAGTCATCAAGTGTTGTGCATCCCTGTTAAGTCAGCAAAGTTTAAAGCTCTGAACAATTTGTGCTGTTTGTGTAAGCAAGGAATAGGAATTCTCTTGCACAAGATATACATTGCCCCAATCTTCAAGTATTTTGGGCAGAGGTCTGGGGAAAGAAAAGTAAGATTGTAGTTGTAATACTGCAATTATCTCTCACAGTGGTAATCTGGAAGACATTAGCAGTTGATGAAGATATATCATCCTCTGATTCCTATTTACTGGAGTTCTTGTTGTCTGTGGAATTAATAATTAATAACTGGAGAGTTAAATGGTCCTAAATGCAAATGCATGATGGAACCTGGTATACTTAATGAGGAAACATGAGCTGGTAAATATAATACCGGTATGCTGAATATCATAAGAACTGCCATACTAGGTCAGACTAAACGTCCATCAAACCCAATGTCCTATTTTCAACAGTGGCCAATCCAGGTCACAAGTACCTGACTGTAAAACTTTTGAAATGAAGATAAGATATGATACTTTGAATTAGGCCAGACAGGACTCAATAAGGACATTGGCTTCCTGTCACATTATCCCTACCACAGATAAAGGTCATGGTGAGAGTGCTCATGGGCCCACTGTGGCAGGAGATAAACCTCAGAAATTAATGAAAAAGTTAAGCGGATTAACTACAGTTAAGTGGACTTTTGCAGATAAAGAGGAGATAATATACTACTACTTGCAACTACTATGCTGAGCACTAGCAGTAAATATGAGAGATTGAGATCATACTCCGCCCACATACCCTGGCTTAGAAGTGAGGTTCATGACTGTTATGGAATGTGCAAAACTAACCCATTTGGAGAGACTGCCCCAATATAAACTATACATATCTACAGCCTTATAACCAACAAATACATGTTCTTTCTGTCACATTCTAAACTATAAATGTTTACAGCCTGGTCACCCTTTGATCAACTATTCATCTCTTCTCCCTCCCCTCCTGTCAATAATATGCTTTATAGACTCCTGTATATATTTTGGTATCAACATCTGTTGCTTATATTGTCCTGACTTGAGGAAGAAGGTTTGACCTTTGAAAGCTAGTCTAGAAATGTATTATGTTAGTCCAATAAAAATGTATCACCTTATTTTCCTTTTTTATTTAACATTATAGTGGACCAACATGGCTTCCACACTCATTTCTGATATCATTTCATCATCTGTCTGCTCATTCTGTCGAGGTGGATAGTAGTAAACCTCTACCGCTATTTTTTTCTCTTCACACATGGAATTTCTATTCATGAAGATTCAATGGTGCATTTTGATCCCGTAGAACTTGCATTCTAGCTGACTCAATGCTCTGTTTAACATATAGCACCACCCCTCTAACAATTTCATCCATCTTGTCATTGCAATATAATTTGTACCCTGGTAGCAAAGCCAATTACATTCTCTTCATTTAGTGCTATATATGCTAACTCTCCCATCTTATTTTTTAGACTTCTAGTACTTGTATAGACATATTTTATGGTATGTCTGTATGACTTTATAACCTTCTTAGTAGCTGACTGGAATAATTTGCAATCTTTATTGCAACCTTTCTATCAGAATGCCCTAACTTCCCTATTTCGATGGTATCCTTCAAAGATACTTCACTCTGAACCATGTGATCCTGAGCAACTCTTGCCTTAACCACAGGTTGTAGTATAAAAGATACTTTTTGAATGTTAGTGCCAGCAGCCTAGTACCAACCTGGTTAAGGTGAAGCCCATCGCTGTAGAATAGGCTCTTCCTTCCCCAGAATTTAGCCCAGTTCCAAACAAATTGAAAAACTTCCTCTCTGCATCATCACCTCATTCATGAATCAAGCTCTGCCTGTCTTTTGGGTCCTGCGCATGGAACAGAAGCATTCTGTGAAAGCTACTTTGAAGGTCCAGGATTTCAACTTTCTGCCTAAAAGCCTAAATTTGGCTTCCAGAAACTCCCTTCCACATTTTCTTATGCTTTACTGGCACCAACATGTATGAGGACAGCTGGCTCCTCCCCCCAACATTGTCTAGAATACTATCAAGATGATGCATGAGGTCCCCCTATACCAACTAGGCAAGTGATTAGGAAATTTTCGTGCCTACCAACCATCAAACTATCTACATGCCTAATGATCAAATCACCAACTAAGGCAGCTGTCTAACCCTTCCCTCCTGAGCAAAAACCCTTTGAGACTTATCCTCAGGATGAGAGGATAGTGCATCCTGGAGGGAAACTACTGGTTACAGGATCACTTTCTGCACACACCAAGGTGATGTTCTTCTTCCAGGTGACCTCCCTCCTCCAAAGTAGTACTGAAACTGCCATACAGGTGGTGTTACTTCTCTACTATGCTCCTGAAGGTCTCTTCTATGTATCTCTCTGCATACCTCAGCTCTTCCAATCTGCTATGCTAGCCTACAGAGATACATAGAACCATAGAAATATGATGGCAGAAAAAGATCATATCTTCCATAACAACTACTATAACCCTTTTTTAACTTCAGAGATCTTCTGTGTTGGTCCCATGCTTTCTTGAATTCAGATACCATCCTGGTTTCTACTACATCCACTAGGAAACTGTTCCATGCATCTACCACTTTTTCTGTAAAGAAATATTTCTGCATATTACTCCTGAGTCTATCCCCTGTGCTTCATCCTATGCCCCCTTTTTGCAGGCTCTCATTCTGTTCATTTATGCCAAGGAGTATTTAAACGTCTCTTATCATATTCTCCTCTCTCAAACTCATTCTCTGAGAGCCAGGAGTTCTTTGTACAGAGGGCTAACATATGCAGAAGAGTGGATAGCCCTCCATCTTGCTGTTGGACTGCATCTGCATCTTCTACTGAAGTTTTGTTGTTCAGAATTGCTAAGGTTGTAGGGATATACTAAAAGGAACGACTTAAGGACTTTTAGTATACTGCTAATATTAAGTCTTCTCGCTGAACTGCTAATAATCTATTAAGGATTAATCATTGCTGATTAAAATATCCTGTTATAACAAATTTCTCTCTTAATTGGGAAAACTGACTATAAAATGAAGGGATGTGCCTGGGTGGATGACATTAAATAGATATGTAAACACTGGTGGCTGATGTCTTATTTCATTCATGTTTATAGGCGTAGTATGTGTTCCTTTGTTCAATGTTACTTTAATTTTGCTGGTTCATAAATAAAAAAAATTGAATATTCTCCTTCATGTGTATGAAAAGTAGGATACGTATGAGAATTCAGGAACAGCTGTATGACACATTTTCCCTATCAGTACAAAATGATGAAAACATTTTAGTGCATCTGTCCTCAACAATTATCATATTGCTGTGTCATGTTCTAGAGCTGCATTTTCTTTATTCCTAGTAATGAAATTTAGAAGGGATTGCTCTTTGTTGTGTGCAGCTACTACAAAAGCAGTGAGAACAAAGTTAACTAAGCAAAGGGAATAAGACAGTTTATTTTTTTCTTGCATTTCTACACATTAGTCTTTTCTAAAAACATTTTGTATAACATCCTTCAAATCATGAGAGTGTTTTCCCCTTGCCCTGATATGTTGATCTTTTGTTTCTTTTTCCATTTTCCTATAGATTCCAAACACACGTAACCATGTAAGTGCATCTAGGTATGCTTAAACAAGGTAGCTTGGAGAGTAAAAAATGAACAAGCACTTTGGCTTCTGGCTTTTAACCTCAGCTAACATCACAAAGGGAAATATACTCAGCAGATGTCCTCTAGTTCCAGATGTTGGTGACAACAAAGCCCCTGCACGGGGAAAAATGGCAGCTGTGCATACTATAATGAAAATGAAGACTTTTTGTTTAATTCTGAGCAGGGGTCAGTTTAATAACTTGCATAAAGAGAGTTTATTCAGTTTCAATAAAATACATAAGGCTTCTGAGTCCTTTTTAAATAGAGGACAGGATTTTTTTTAATTTGCCAACAAATAAAAGAACTTTCAGCTGTAAATTTTGTCAATTCTGAATATGGATGAACAAAGTCCATAATATTCTTAAATCTGCACCAAAATAATGAAGATCATTGGAGGTCTATGAGACCGTTACAGAAGCTCTGCAGCACACAGAAGAGAGAAAAGAGAAAGAGAGAGGCTGGTGGAAACTGCTTGGGAGAGACTGGAGGGGAAGGACAGAGAGAGACTGCTGGGGACGAGAGATAAGGGAGCTTGAGAGGACAGGCTTAGTACTGAGGGAAGGGGGTCTGGAAAGAGTGACGGGGATGAACTGGGCTGTCCCTGAAATTTTTAGGATGTTAATAAGGGGTCCACAAAACCAAAAAAATTTAGGAACCCCTGGAGTAGATTATTCATAGCTATAATCTTAATAAACAAAAAAAAAATAAATGTATCCATAACAGCTCAGTGAGAATTTCCATCAGCTGTAACTACTAATTGCCACATTCTACCCGTTACAGAACTTATTTTTTTTCTTCAGGTGCATTATATGTTCTCTTAAATTCCTGCATATTGCAGGAGTAATCCCTGGCTGTGGAGAATATGTAGTACTAGCACTTAAAGTCTCTCTTAGATGATTAAATATTTCATCTTCACTTTAATGTTTAAAGCACTGCAGCAGCGGTTCATTGCTTAGTATAATCCAGCAAAGTAGATATTATATGTTATTTTAATGATGCAATGTTTGATGGATCATGAAAAAATAGCAGTACAGACAAACGCTTAATCATATCAAATGTAAGTCGGTGACAAAAAACATTTTCTCTTTTTTGCTGCAAGTTTCAGAGTCACATCCAGAGGTTGTCTCCCCCCCCCCCCCCAAATTTGCCTAGCAGTGTCTTCCTGTTCCTTTTGAATTCCAGTTCAATGTGAATCTGCCTTAAGCAGAGCTATGCCAGCATGAGCCTACATTCACAACTAGAAGGACTTCATCCCAATCCTATACTAGTTCATCTACTGCAGCAAGAATCCTCCATTGGGAGCCTTGAACTGTGGCACCCTCCAGAACCCAAAAACTTCTAATCGGAGAAGGCTTGGGTAATTTTGTCCATCACACTACTGAGGATATTGACATTTTCATTAAGATAAACACTGTCCACAAATAATTATTCATGTAGGGATTTTATTTAATGAATACTAGGGAGGCAGTAATCAGTGGCATGGAGTAGTCATCTAAGGAGTTAAAGCAGTGGGCTGAGAACCAAAAAAAAGAGTTCAAACTCTACGGACACTTTTTTATTTTGAGGCAGGAGTGCAAATGCATGTATGATGGGGCTGTGGTGTGAGTGTGTGTGTGATGGGGCTGGTGTGGGGTGTATGTGTGATGGGGCTGGTGTGGGGTGTATGTGTGATGGGGCTGGGGCTGTGTGTGTGTGTGAGTGATGGGGCTGATGTGGGGGTGTGTGTGTGATGGGGCTCGGTGTCTGTGCGTGCGTGTCTGTGATGGAGCTCGGATGTCTGGGTGTGTGTATATATGATGGGGCTGGGGTGTCTGGGTATGTATATACGATGAGGCTGGGGAATGTATGTGTGTGTGTGTGGGTGTGTGATGGGCTGGGGTGGATCGGTGTGTGTTAGAGATGGGGCTGGGGTGGGCATGTGTGTGATGGGGCTGGAATGTAAAGAAACCTATGCATATAGACAGATGAACAAACAGACAGAGGGACTGACCCTCCTCGGTAGGCTCAATCGCTTGGGCAAAGCATGCCTAAAAAACTGCCACCTGTTAGGGAAATCCATTGGGTAGTTTTTTCCCATGGGCTTTGCTGTGACAATCAAAGCAAAACTATGTGAACAGTTTTGCATTCATTAGTACCAAATGGAAAGGCACCCAATTTGCCTTTGATTTTTGCGCAGGTACATTTTTAAAGCAAATTTGTGCATGTAGTTTAGATTAATTAAAGCTGCATGTGTATTTGCTTCCCTAACCTAACACTGCCCTGGGAGCGCCCCCTATAGCGTAGGCAATTATTTAAAAAATACTTTTGTGAGTAAGACCAGGGTCGGCGCTACCATTAGGCAAACTAGGCAGACTCCTAGAGCACCAATGGTCATGTAGCTGCATGTATATTTGCTTCCCTACTTATCACTGCTACTGCCACCCATCTCTGGACATGCAGCGTTAGCAATGATTTTCAAATGGCACCGCAGTGCTTAGCATTACCTCAGGCGCTGCAGTGTGGTTCTGGCTTCCGTCCCCTCCGATTCCACTTCTTGTTGGCATGGAGCGGAAGCGGCTGGACCACCCGGAACGTGCAGCGGCAGCAATGGAGGTGGGGTGGGAGCATGGGGGGGCGATAGGAATGATGTGTGGCTAGGGTGCCTCATATCCTTGCACTGGCCCCGAGTAGGGCAAGGTTTTACTATAATTGTTATTGTATATCTTATAAGAACCCTTTTCTTTCTAACTACGACATTTAACTTTTGTAATGATTTCACGCCGCTTTGCTGTCCCTCAAAAGACTTTAATCATTGCCTTCCGTATGTCAATCAATAAAAGAAGGCAAAATACAACTAAGTGCTGTGTTCTAGCTTTATACACTCAGCCAAGCAGTTATTTCCAATAAAATTAACAGTTAAGAAGAAAATTGGACTTTCTCCTGTGGGCTTTTACATTCTGCTTGGCTCCCTGCTCTACTTTTCCAGACTTCTCTCCCTTTAACCTCCAGAGATCCTGCATGTAAGCTATTTAAAATTATAAGGTTATAAAGTTATAATATTCCCAACATACCCCTCCCACAATATTCTCTGTAGCAAATTGTTCCTCTGTAAACAGCTTTGGTAACTTGAAAAGCGGTATATAAAAAAGTTTAAAAAAAAGGTTTAAACCAATCTGACTTGTATAGTTGTCCTCTTCAGATTGGCAGTGTGACTCAGTTTTCCGTAAATTATTCTGAACCCCCAGTGGCTGGCTGGCTGTCTGCCATAGTCCCAGTGATCAGACCCCCTAATTGAGAATGCACAGTTCCTCACAGAATGCAACTTGGCTTTGTCCTTAGGTAGAGTTCTCTCTCTCTCCAGGAACTGTGAGCACTGTACTATTTTTATTTGAATTTAAGTGTCCCCTCAGTTATGATATGTGTAAGACACAAGAAATGTGTGAAAAAGTGATACTCAGTAACTTGAAGAATGCATGCATATTAATTTGAATATCACAGATACAGAACGTCTATTAAGAATCACAGCAAGCTTTTCTGTGGAAAGATAAAATCATATTATTTCTTTCTCCATAGGGTAAGACTGTGCTACTAGATCTTACTTACTTTGGATGTATGAATTCATCTATGAGAACTACTTTTTCAACCAAGTCTCCTCCAATGTGTCGGACTAGATCATAAAAATCATTTGCAGCATATCCCTCAGGAGGCAACCAAAATGAGATGTCATTTGTCAGAGGAGGATATTTGCTAAGAGGCTAAACAAGGAGATAAAAAAAATAAAAGAAAAAGCATTACATACTGTGATGGAAATTGTAAAGTACTTCATACAAACAAAATAAATTCACACAGGACTCTGGCAAATGAGAAAAACTGCACTCTCTCTTCCTCATGTATAAGATAACTGTTGGCACCAGACACAAAAGTTAGCCTAGCACTCAGCCAAGTGACCTCAGAAATGCCAAGGAACCACTGCACTCTTCATGGTCTCCTTCTCTCTTTCTGGCTCAGCAAAGTGCGCAGCAAGATGTGGATGACTGATATAGGAAGGTAGTCCATCCAATCAGAGCTGAAATAGGGTGGGATCCAGGACACTGGCAAGACTGATATATCAGGCTCAACAAAAGAGAAGAGGCTCCTTGTTCGCTACTGAAGAAAGATGAAGGAAAGTCTTCCACCCTCCCATCTTTCAAGATGGTATCTGATGGGGAGGACTGTTGCCAGAATCGGTGCAAGGATATCTGCTGGCCTACACAATCTCTAAATCCTGCTTCACTTTGCCTTCCCCACCCATTTGAATAGTCTAATATCTCCTTCATGGGAGGAGGGGGGGGGGGAATAGCACTGCAACCCCTCCGTCATGCTTCATAGCAGTGGCAGAGCAAGCTGCTTCGGCAGGCCTTGAAGCACCAACGCCTGCATGCACTTACTCATAGCTTGCCTTTTCTGCCCCCTCCGATGCAATCTTCCTGTTGAAGGGGGCCAGAGCAGCAGGCTATGAGTACATGTGCGTGCGTGCATGGATGCTTCAAGGTCCAACACACGGCACCAAAGCAGCTTACTATGCCACTGCTCGGAAGTAACTCAGAATCAAAACCCAAATATGGTGATCCAAATAACACCACCAAACAAAATAAAGTGATCCACCGCCTTAAAACATGCAGGGTGGTGGATCACTGTCATTGATCGTCCACCTCTTTCTCATGACAATCCTGGCCATTTTGGCTGTGGCAAGTGTAAAACTTGCACCATTACATTGGAGGGGGAAATATGAACTGATCAACAACGGGCACTGACATTGCGTTCTCATTGGCATACAAATTGCTAGTCAAATCTTGTGGTATATCTCATAATATGCCCTTGCAACCTTTTGTACATCAGTCACACAACCAGACAAATGAAGACACATTTGGGAGAACATGCGTCCCGATTATGTACAGCCACTACATCAGCCCCTATGGTTGAACACTGTTTGCAATACCAGCATCAATTTCAGAAGATGTGGTGGCGCATCACTGATCATGTCCCAGCAGATCTGCGTGGCGGGGATCATCTCTTTAAATTAAAGTGGAGTGAACAATACTGAATCTTTAAACTAAAAACTGTAGTTCCCTCTGGACTCAATTTGGAATTGGACTGGCCCAGCCTTTAGTGAGATACACCAATTACACAGGGAGTCTCCATTTGGTGGATGCCCCCTGTATTTCTATTGGTCTATTCATATGCCCTATGTGACTGCTCACATCAGACGCCGTCTTTAAAATGGGCAGGTTTTGTTCTTTTACTTCACAAGCGCCGAAGACTCTTGGAGCTTTGGAATCTTACAACACCTGAAGCAGAGCCTTTGTTTGAGGCTCGAAACGTTGCTAATGTTGTAGGCTGATTCCACCTTCACCTTTCTCCTCAAGCGCTTCTTCAAAAGTCATGTCACAATAAAATGGATTAAAAGAAGGCACAGTTTATATGGGATTAGAGGTTACCTCTCTCCCTTTGATGGTAGCTCTGACATTTTTAGTTAAAAACAATTTCTGTACTTGCATGTTTTAGAGCTGTGGATCACTTTATTTTGTTTGACTACTCGGAAGTAAAGCAGAGAGGTGATGGTGCTGTCCCTCAAATGGATCTGCTGCCCTAGGCAGCCACCTGGTGGATGGGCCAACCCTGGCTGTTGCCACATGAAAAGGAAATGTGCTTCCTTATCCTTCTTTGGGTCCTGCAAAGGGGCGAGTTACCCAGTGATAATCACCTGACAGAGGGGCAGGTTGCCAGCATTTCTGATTTGTCCTCCAGGGGCATCTAAGAGCACTGCCACTGTAAAGCATAGTTACTCACCTGTAACAGGTGTTTTTGAGGGACAGCAGGAATCAGTCCTCACATATGGGTGACATCGGTGCCGGAGTAGCTTGCGCGGAGCATTTCCCCAGCTTTTAAAGAAAGCCTTTGGGACATGCTACCATGCATGGGTGGTCCCCTTCCCGCCCAGGGGTGCCATCTTGCTCAGTCAGAAAACATAGCTAAGACGGCACTAAAAATAACCCCAGGTAGGGGAGGCAACTCCTAGGGGAGGAGGAAGGGTTGTGAGGATTGATTCCATCTGTCCCCAGAGAACACTTGCTACAGGTGAGTAAGTATGCTTTCTCCAGGAATAAGCAGGACGTCAGTCCTCACATATGGGACTCCCTAGCTCCAATCTGCCGAGGACTGAACTAGGACAGCACCAACAGCGAATAATTGGGTAGCTGTGAGTTGCAGAAGGTGAGTTCCCACTGAGAGACTCTGCAAGACTCTAGCATCCAGCAACACTATCACTCTGGTAGCCTAAACACAGAAGGGTAGAGGGCAGGAGTTTCTTACAACCTGAGAATATTACAGAATACTGCCTGGCAAAGGCACTGTCCCTGCGGGACTTGCTCTCCAGGCAGAAGTGAGCAGCGAACATATGAATTGAAGACCATGTTGCGGCCTTGCAGATTTCCGTCATAGGCACTGGGTGGAGGTTGGCCGACGCAGCCATCGCCCTCAAATGATGCGCTGTGATCCGGTGATTGAGGGAGAGGCCAGCTCGCTCATATGAGAGGGCAATACAGTCTGTCACCGAAATAAACAGAGTTCGCTTAGTCACGGAGAGCCCCAGTCTACTGGGGTCATAAGACACGAAAACCTGAGGACCTTTTCGATGGCCTGAGTCCACTGTAAGTAGAAGGACATGGCCTGTTTGCAATCTAGTGTATAAAGTACTAGTTCCTCCTTGCCAGCATGAGGCTGTGGAAAGAAGGTGGAGAGGACCACCTCTTGGTTGAGGTGGAAGAGAGACAGCACCTTTGGGAGGAATTTGAGGTGTGTGCAGAGCACTACCCTGTTCTTGTAGAACCTTGCAAATGGTGGATCTGCCACCAGGGCCTGGAGTTCATTCACTCTTCGAACGGATGTTAGGGCCACCAGAAAAGCCACTTTCCATGACAGGTACCGCAGGTGGCAAGTGGCCAGGGCTCAAACGGTGGCCAGGGGCTCAAAGGGCGGAGAGGGGGCTTGGATAACAGGAGACCCCAGAGGAATCTGGAGATCAGGGGCTGGCTTGATAGGAGATTTCCCTCTACTGGGTGGTGGTGAGCAGCTATGGTGCTCAGATGCACCCTCAACGAGTTAGATTTTAGCCTGGTGTGTGACAGGTGCAGTAGATACTGCAGTACAAATTGCACTTGGCAGGAGGAGGGATTTTCCTCCTTTTCCGCACACAAGATGGAGAACCTCTTCCACTTAAAGGCACAGGCCTGTCTGGTGGAGGGTTTTCGGGAGACCAGTAGGATCTCCTCAACTTCTCCTGGGAGATTGAAAGGAGCCAACGCTACCCTTTCAGCAGCCACACTGTTAGTGACCCCAGATTGGGGTGCAGGAGAGAGCCCTCCTCCTGGGACAGGAGGTCTGGGGATCGGCCCAGAGGGACCGAGAGTGCCACTGATATTGAAAGCAACAGAGGGAAACAAGGTTGCCTGGGGGTGATCAGTATAACTGATACCCTTTCGCTCTGAACCTCAAAGAGGGTTCTGGCAACCAGGGGGATAAGTGTGAACGCATTGATTAGACCCTCAGACTATGATATCAGGAAGGCATCTGCTGCCACTCTCTGCAGGTGAGGCTGACGGGAGAAGAAACGGGGTAGCTGTGTGTTGTCTGGAGAGGCAAAGAGGTCTATCACGGGCGAGCCCCAAAAGTGGAAGAGCTGATTCGTTACTCTGGGGTTCAAATGCCACTCGTGTGGGTGAAGAACTCTGTTCAGCCTGTCTGCTAGGCAGTTGTCCTGGCCCGGGAGGTACACCGCTCAAAGAAGCTTGTTGTTGCGTGCTGCGAAGGAGAGGAGGACCATTGCCTCCTGGCAGAGGGAGTACGAGCCTGTGTCCCCCTGCTTGTTGATATAAAACATGGAGACCTGGTTGTCTGTCTGTATCAGTATAGGCCGGTGTCGCAGGCGGTGGCAGAATGCTCATAGGGCCAAGAAGATTGCCCTGAGCTCCAGAAGATTGATCTGTAGGAGTTACTCCTCCTGAGACCAACTGCCCTATGTGCGGCAGTCTCCATAACGTGTCCCCCAACCCAGGAGGGAGGAATCTGTGGTCAGGGTCCTCCTGTGGTGTGGGTGCCTGGAAGGGCATTCCCACCTGGAGGTGGTGTAGGTTTTGCCACCGGTCGAGGGACTCCATCAGTTGGTGGGTTACCTTGACCCTGTCCCGTAGCCTGCCCCGTGTGGCCTGAGTCCACTGCGAGCATAGGCACCACTGGGCTGTCCGCATGTGTAAGCGAGCTAAAGGCGTGACGTGGACCGTTGAGGCCATATGGCCCAGTAGGAGGAAGAGGAGATGAGCCAGACTGACTGGCGGCATTGAACCTCTCCTGGTAGTTGCCTGAGGTGTTCTGCCCTTTCTCTTGGGAGGAAGGCCTTGACCTGCAACATGTCCAACTGGGCACCTATGAACTCCAGGCTTTGGGTTGGAGAGAGGTGGGATTTGGGGTAGCTGATGACAAACTCCAGGTGCTGTAACAGAAGGGTTGCATGTTCTGCTGCCTGACTGACCTCTGAGACCGTATCGACCCTGATGAGCCAGTCGTCCAGGTAGGGGAAGATGAAAGCCCCTTGCAGGTGCAGGTAGGTGGCTATCACCACCATGCATTTGCTAAAGACCATTGGTAAAGACCATTGGTGAGGAGGCCAGACCGAAAGGTAGCACCTTGTACTAGTAGTGCCCTCCTCCCACCACAAACCGTAGGTACTGTCTGTGGGAGGGATGGATTAGGATGTGCGTGTATGCATCCTTTAGATCCAAGGAGCACAGCCAATCTCCCTGGTGGAGGTAAGGCAGCAGTGTTCCATGGGAGAGCATCTTGAACTTCTCCCTTACTAGAAACTTGTTTAAGTTTCTCAGGTCTAGTATAGGCCTGAAGCCCCCAATTCTCTTTGGGGCAAGGAAGTATCTGGAGTAAAAGCCCTTTCCCCACAGATGTTTGAATACAGTTTCTACTGCGTTGTCCCTGAGCAGACCTGTGAGCTCTGGAGCAAAAGGGTCTGGGTGAAGGAGAAGTCACACTGGATCTCCTGGAAAGAACCTGGGTGGTACCTGCTGTAGGTGGAAGAGATATCCCCTTCCTTACCACCTGCAGTACCCACTGGTCCAAGGTGACACTGGCACACTTGTGGGCAAAGAGTGTCAGGTGACCCCCTGTGGGCTAGTGAAGATCTTCCGTGGGAGGGGAGGCCCTGCCCTGGGAGTCAAAAGCTCCCCCCGGGCAAGGAGGGAACTGGGTCCTGGGGCTTCTGTGCCTTTGGCTTCTGGTCTCCATGGCCGTGTCTTTTAGGGTGAGAATCCTGTTGTTGCCCAAGAAGGGCTGGTAGTGGTGATTCTGATGACAGGGCTCCTTTTCCCCAATGGTTTCTTACGGGAGAAGGATGAGGTCTTTTTGGAGAGCCTCTGCCAAGTCACCATATTGGTCTTTATCTCGGCCGCTTTGTCGGCCATAGGCTTGCCAAACAAGTTCTTCCCTGTATAGCCGAAGTCAAGCAGCTTGTCTTGGACAGATTGCTCGAGGCCCAAAGACTGCAGCCAGGCTTGGTGCCAGGTGCCGATGCCAGCTGCTGCTGCCCAGGCCGCTGATTCAAAGCCATCATAGGCTGCCTGGGAAAGGAACTTGGAGCAGTCCTTGATCCCGGAGGTCAGGGCCTGGAACTGTTGGAGGGGTTCCCTGGTAAGCCCCGCTGAAAACCTGGACAACTCCTGGGTTAGGGCCTTGAGGTACATGGCCTTCAAGGCCCTAACCCAGGTCACAGGAGGTGCTGTCATGGTTCAGTCCTAGGCAGTGTAGGCAGCAGTCACGGGTGTCGGTTACTGATATGGTTTGACCGCAGTGGTCACATTTTTTGAACCCACTGGGAGAAGTATAACTCATAGGCCTGGATCTGACACACCGGCATCGAGCCCTGGTAGCACTTGCGCCCAAGGGCATCGAGGGCTCTAACATCATTACCAGGGGGGAACAGAAGAATAGGTCTTCTGGCTCTTAAGTTTTTGCATGGCTGACTCAACAGCAATGGAGTTACATGGGAGATGGGGTTTGTGGAACCCCGGCCCTTTCCTGACGCGGTACATGGCATCGAGGCACCAGCTGAGCACCGGTACTGATGCCAGGGTCTCCCACATTCTCAATAGGAGCTGTTTAAGGATTGGTTGCACCGGCACCATGAGTTTCCTTGGGTAGAGACTCATCCGGTTTTAGACCTGGCCACAGCACCGAGACTGTCCTTCTCGCCCTTCTCAGCGACCTTCACCGTTCCTACGACCGTGGTGACTTGTCTATTGCCGTTTCCCTAGATCTCTCTGCTGCTTTCGATGTTATTTATCACCGCACCCTTCTCACTCGTTTGTCCGATTCTGGTATCCACGGCACTGTATTACACTGGTTTCATTCTTTTCTCTCCCATCGTTCTTTCTCAGTTCACTCTGGCGCTTCTACCTCTGCCCCCTCCCCTTTACACTGTGGTGTTCCACAAGGTTCCATCCTTGCCCCTCTACTTTTCAATATTTTCCTTGCTCCCCTAGCCCTTCTCATCCAGCAATCCGGTGTTTTCTTTCTACTTTTATGCAGATGATATCCTCCTTGTCCATCATACCAGTTCTGCTTTCCCTGACCTTTCTGCGCTCAATACTTGTCTGTCTCGTGTCGCCTCTTGGTTCTCTGAAAATTTTCTTTGTGTTAACCCTTCTAAATCCTCTGCCATTTGGTTCTCTTTCTCCACTCCTCCACCCAGCTTAGCCCCTGTGATGTCCTTCCTTCCTATTCCCGTTGTCTCCTCCCTCCGTTATCTGGGTGTTACCTTAGACTCCTCCCTCTCCTTTCATCCCCACATTTCCTCCCTTGTCCGTACTTGTCACTTCCACCTGCGCCGTATTCGTTCTCTTCGGCCTTTTCTTTCCTCTCAATCCCTCACCACTCTAGTTCTTTCCCTTGTAACTTCTCGTCTGGATTACTGTAATTCCATCCTTGCTGGCCTCCCATCCTGTCAACTCCGTCGTCTTCAGCTCCTTCAAAACACTGCCGCTCGCTTACTCACCTTTTCCTCTCCTTCTGATCATATTACCCTCTGTCTCTCCTCTCTTCATTGGCTCCCCATTAAATTCCAGCTTATCTATAAGTATCTCATCATCACTCACAGGGTTCTCTATACCAGCACTCCTCAGTACCTCTCCGATCTTATCTTTCATCAGCCTGCCCCCCGTCTCCTCCGTTCATCTCATACCAATCGTCTTTTCCTTCCTTCTCCATCCCAGGCTCACCTTGAACTTACCCGCCATTCTGCTTTCTTCTTCTTAGCCCCTGCCCTCTGGAATTCCCTTCCTCACACCCTCCGTACTGAGCCCTCTTTCCCTCATTTCAAAGCTCTCCTCAAGACTCATCTTTTTTCTCAAGCATTTGACCTTCCAGCTTCTCCCTGAAACGTAACCATCATGCCAAATCCTGACCATCATGTCACATTCGACTGCCATGCCCTGCCCTCCCTCCCCCCCTGTGTTTCTTTGTCTAGCCCTGTAGCCTCTGTCCTTTTTTTTCTACTCTCTATCTTTCACTAGCTCTTTCCTATTATCAAATGGCGTTCTTTTCTCTCTTTTTTTTTTTCTGCGGCTGCCTTTTATTGTACACCGCCTTGATACTTTGGTCTTGGGCGGTATATCAAGCCTGAATATAAATAAATAAATATATAAAATACTGAAGAATCTCCAGTTCTTCAGTGCATTGATCTTCCTCCGCCTTGGTTTGCACCAAGAGGGCACTAGCCATATCCCTGACAAAGTCATGAAAGGCCATGTCCTCCAGAGGAGAATGGTGCCAAGGCGCCGGGGGAAACTGGTTCGAGGGGATGTCTCGGTGCCATCTGGTTTCTGGGGATGCCTCATCATCAGTCTCCAACTCGGAGTCAAGGGATGACAATGAATCCGAGGCCCTGCAACTCCTTGCCTTGAGACCAGCACCGAGGGGCTGAGGGCCTGCAGAGGACCTGGGGTCTGAGCCGCAGAAATTGGCTAGGGAGGATCGGATTCCCGAGGAACGGGACTGGGACCTTGACCGGCGCAGATGACTTACCCGAGGTGCTTTGAGTTTGGCTCGACTACCAGGGATTCCCCCGCAATCAGGGGGCCAGTCATTGGGGCAGATGATGTGGATGAACCAGCCATCATTGCCTGCTGCAGGGCCAGGATCGCAATGATGCTCTACCCCAGGGCTGCTATTCTGGTTTCCAAGCAGAAGGCTTTGGAGCTTTTGGTGCGGGCACTCAGGCCCAGTATCGGCACTCTCGTGAGTATGTCCTCGACGAGGACTATAGCCTCGAGGAACCTCACATGGTCTCCGCCAGCTGAGGAATCCTTTTTGAGGACCTTGGTAGGGTGCTTCATGGAGCCACCCGAATCCCTCCGAGGGGTTTTACTGGGTTTCTCCAGTGGAACCTTGACAGACTTCGAGGATTTTTTCTTATTTCTCTCGGGATCTAGGGTCTTCTCGGAGGAGACACCGCCACGGGACTCCAAGGATGCTCGAGCATCACGGGAGCTGCTGGGCATGGAGCTCAGCATCGGGGAAGGCAGTGCTGAGTCGAACCTTGTGAAGAGTTTCTCCTGCATCTCCGACCTCTTTTTACTGGTCTTAGGTGTCATGGCCTGGCACAGGTCATAGGAGGTGCTGTCATGGTCCTGTCCCAGGCAGTGTAGGCAGCAGTCACAGGTGTCGGTTATTGACATGGTCTGACTGCAGTGGTCACTGGGAGACATGGTGGGAAGCACCCAGCTGGAGTCAATGACCTCCGGGCAAAAAAAGGCTTGAACGCCGGTCGAGGCAAGCTCGATCAAAAAAAGGGGAACACTGGAACCGGTACGCAAACCAGGAAGCTAACTTTTTTAAGGATAATTAGCAAGGATTTTTCCAGAGAAACAAGACAGACGTCCATTGGGCTCTGTGGAAAAAAGGAAACCGAGCAAGATAGCACCCTTGGGGGGGGGGGGGGAGGCATGGGCTGCATCGGCGCCGATGTCACCCATATTTATTTATTTTTATTTATTTAATATTTCTTATATACCGCCTTTCATGATATCAAGGCGGTTTACATTGAACAAACTGACATTACATTGAACAGGGCATTATAACTTGGAGATAACTCTTTTACAGGGAACATGGGCTATGGAGGGTTAAGTGGCTTGCCCAAGACCACAAGGAGCACCTGTGGGACTAGAAACGCCAGTCCTTCCAGCCAAAGGTTGCTGTCCTCTAGTGGGATTTGAACTCCCGACCCTCCGGCCTGAAGTACCTTGCCCCAACCACTAGGCCACTCCTCCACTCCATATGTGAGGAATGACTTCCTGCTTGTTCTCAGAGAAGAGTCAGTTTCAGATGGCCTGAGGGGTGAATACAGGACTTCAGAGTAGGCATAGGTCTTATGTTGTCACAGGCTCAGAAGTGTTGGCTAAGTTGGACATAGACTTCCATTGCCACAGACCTGGGCTCCCTGAATGTGGACTCTCCCCTAAATGAGTCACTGTTGACCATTTCAAGGCAGTTCATAGTGGTCAGAGGCCTTTAAGGCAAGCTATGTAGCCCCACTGGATTTATGTTAATGACTATGAATGGTTTGCCAATGAAGGACTAAGGAAGGGGGTAAAAGAGGTGCTGCCTACACTGCCTAAGATGTGTCCTCATAAACGCACGCTCGGTCCACAGGAAATGGCCAGCCATCTCGGACCTTATCACCCACCACAGGCTAGATATGCTATTAGTCACGGAATCATGGCTCTCCGACTCAGACTCAGTCCTCCTCAACCAGCTCATCCCCCCCCCTGACTTCTCCATCCACACATACCACAGAACTAGCTGAAGAGGCGGAGGCGCCTTCATCCTAGTAAAGACGGAGCTCCAATTCCAGCTGCTATCCCTCCAATAGCACTACCAACATGGAGTCAATCACCATAGCCAACAAGCACTCCACCATCAGCCTAATCTACAGATCACCATCCCCCTCCCCTGATGACTTGTCGACAATAATCGACCTTGCCTGCAACCCCAAGAACCCACGCATACCAAACTGGGTAATAGTGACCTTAACCTGCCAGCTCTCCAAAGCACCCTGGCTGAAGCCTTCCTTGAAGCTCTCAATGAGCTAGGATACAAGCAGGTAATAGATGCCCCCGCCCACACAAAAGGAAAAATACTGGACCTGGTCTTCGCACCAACACCTACCATAAGCTCGAGCTACAACCTTGATTTATCCATCACGCCAGTACCATGGTCCGACCACAGCCTAATTAAATTTCAGATGCCCATGAACCAAGATAACTCTCCTTGCAGGACAGATGAGATTCCCTTAGCATCCACAAGGCGATTCCGACTCTTTGATAAAGAAGAGATCAGCAAAAATGTACTACCTTGCCTCAGCCTGACATCACCCAGCCTCGATGAAATGATATCCACATGGAACAACAGCCTAAGCTCTGTCGCGCATCTATCTGCCTCAAACAAACTACTAAAAAGAAGAAAAGTGGCGCAATGGTATTCTGCTGAAATTCGAACTTCACTACTCCACCTTAGGAAGCTCGAGAGACGATGGAGGCGCTCTCGATCCACAGATGATCTGGCAGCCTACACTTCCTACTTGGACTACACCGAGAAACAACCTCAAAGAAACGGAAAGAACATCACACTGAACTCCTGCAACGATCCCTAAATAAACCCCACGACCTTTTCAACATTGTGAGGTCCCAGATGAAGGAGCCTTTTCCCCCCCCAACCAGGCCTGCTACACCCCCAAGAATTCGCTGATCACCTACAAGCCAAGTCCAGCCAAACCAACCCCACCATGACCCAAGTTCCAGAGCCCAAGCAGCACCATCCAAAACAGTTGACAGCTTTCACACCTCCATCCACGAGAAGCATAGAGGAGACCATCACATCTATAAACACCACCACAGCCCCCAACAACCCCTGCCCAGCATTCTGGATAAAATCACTGTGCGCTGAATTAAGCCCATTCCTAACCAAGATCATGGACCTATCCTTTTCAACAGGTGTGTTCCCGTCGGCTCTAAAACAGACCTCCATCCGACCCCTTCTTAAAAACAACAAGCTCGACCCCAAAAAAGCGGAATCCTACCGTCCAATCTCCAGCATTCCCCTACTGGCCAAGATAATAGAGAAGGACATACAATGACAAATCCAACACCATGTTGATACTACTGCCCCACTTGACCCATGTCAACACAGATTTAGAGAATCACATGGCATTGAGACCCTCCTAACCACTCTACTCAGCACCCTAATCACAGGGATCAATAACAGTAGTAAAGGATATGCATAATCTTCATGGATATTGCTGCTGCCGCTTTCGACTCGGTTAACCACGAGACGCTCCTGTCACGGTTCCAAGAGAAGGGAATCCATGGCTCAGCCTTGAGTTGTTGCAAGTCATACCTGACAGATAGATGGCAGCAGGTAAGAACTGGCTCTGGGACCTCCAAGCCGTTTAAACAAATGCAAGGGGTCCCCCAAGGGTCATCACTCTCAGCCCTCCTTTTCAACATATACATGCAACCCATTTGCTCAATCATATGGTCCTTCAAGGTCTCCTGCCTAGTGTACGCCGACGATGTACTACTCTTCTTTCCATTCTCAATCAACCAACCCGATTTCTCGACTCTGACAAAATGCTTTGAGGCTGCCACAGATTGGCTCCATACACAGAGCTTTAGGATTAATTTCAAGAAAAGTGATGTCCTCTTCATCACCAGGAATCACTCCTTCACCTCTCCCACATCAATAAGAGTAAGAGACGCGGAGTTCCTGAGCAAGCCCACCATCCGCTACTTGGGGATCACCCTTGACCAGCATCTCGACATGAAAGCACACATAAGCAATACCGTTAAAGCAATCTACCATAAGATATGAACCATCCGCCACCTATGACCCTTACTGGAACCAGACGATTTCCAGACGATTTTCCAAGCATTGGTAACCCCCCCCCCTCCACTTTGACTACGCCAACGCTATTCTGCAGGGACTCCCCAAGAACACTCTGAACTCCCTGCAACCGGCAATGAACGCAGCCGCCCGAGTCCTGCATGGAGCCTCCAGAAGGGACCACATAACCCCAGTCCTAAAACATCTCCACCAGTTGCCGATCCACTGCAGACTCACTTTCAAAGTATTACTAATGACTTTCAAGGCCATCATCAATCAATCCTCCACTTTCCTAACATACCTTATCCTCCCCATGCCTGCAAACAGGGCTTGAAGGTCATTCGCTGCAAACACACTCGTAACCCCTAGAGCAATAACAAAATGCTCCCAGGCAGCAAAGAAGAGAGTATTTGTATTTTACCCACTTACGCTCTGGAATGACCTGCCAACCTCCATCCGGGCAATAACTGACCTCGCCCAATTTCGGAAAGCATTGAAACAACATCTATTCCTCCTACATTACTCCCTGCCCAGTGAAACGGCACAACCAAGCTTACCCTCCACCCACCACAATGACACCACCGGCACACCCAGGGCATGATAACATACCCACAGTCTGAATACGACTGCCCAAACTTGTATATAACCTAAAATGTATGTAGTTCAGAGAGTGTCGTGCAGCATACCTGTAGACGAACAGCTCAGTTGTACATAGTTGTATATAGTTACCCCTGTTAAACCCACGTTGTATAAACCTGTTCTCTGTAATGTGTGTCACACAAATTGTTGTTACATGTAAACCGCATTGATTTTAAAGAGCGCGGTATAGAAATAATATAAATAAAATAAATAAATAAAATAAATATTGTGAAAAGTATTTAACTGCCATTTAAAATGTAATTTGCTGTTGCAGGACAAAAATCATGTATTAGATCTCATAAGACACATTTTGGATGCAAATTTCTAAAGGTTTTTTCCAAATAGTAAGGCTTTTTTAAAACATGGAAATGCCTTTTATAAAATTGTACCATGGTATACATACATCAAACATGGTTTCCTGGGAGTCTGGGCAGACCAAGGGTGGAGTATTTTATAAAACATGTATATACATCTATGGAGTATTTATTGCACTACTGGCTTTGCTGATCCAACAAGCTGTAATTTCTGCCTATTACTATGCGGATGATATTCTTCTCCTATATCACACCAACTCCTTGGCTCCTGATCTCACCACTCTCAACATCTGTCTTGCTCTTATCACCACTTGGTTTGCTGATAATTACCTCCATGTTAATCCTTCTAAGTCTGCCGCTATCTGGTTCTCCTCTGGTGCTCCTTCTCCCTCCCTGTCCCTCATCATGTCAGCCCTTCCCATCCCTCTTGTTCCTACTCTCCGCTACCTTGTTGTTACTTTGGATCCCTCACTTTCTTTTCACCAACACATTTTGTTGCTAGTTCGCACTTCTTTTTTTCATCTGCACAAGATTTGTGCCATTCGGCCATTTTCCCCTCTCTCCTCCATTACTTCCCTAGTCCTGTCACTTATCGTCAGTAGACTGGACTATTGCAATTCCACCCTCGCTGGCCTCCCACAGTACCAGTTGCGGCATATGCAGTTAATACAAAATACCGCTGCCTGTCTCATCACTCACTCTTCGCCTTCTGATCATGTAACCCCTCTTCTTCTTAACCTGCACTGGCTTCCTATCAAAGTTAGATTTATCTATAAGCTACTCATTATCACCCACAGGGCCCTCCACACAAGCACACCCTAGTATTTCGCCGACCTTATCCATCTCCAGCCTACCCTTCGTCTTCTTCGCTCGGCGCATGGTAATCGTCTTTTCCTCCCCTCTCTGTCCAATGCCCATCTGGAGCGTACATGTCAATCTGCTTTCTTTTTCCTAAGCCCTGCCCTATGGAATTCACTCCCACACCACCTCCGTATGGAATTGTCTTTTACTCGGTTTGAAGCCCTCCTCAAGACATATCTTTTCTGTCAGGCCTTGATCTCTCCCTCTCCTAGGATCATCTTGCCTATCCTCCGTCAGAGCTCCCCCTTGATCCGTAAACTTACACCCACCCCTTGGGTCAGCAATCCTCCTCCCTTGTCCAATCCCATCGTCCTTGACTGAATGGTGCTGTAATGTCCTTGTACGTCCCTCTCCCTGCTTTTCTCTTCCTCTGTTCTCTCCTGTCGCTTTCCTATAATTACAATGGCATTCTTTTAATCTTCTGCCTCTTTCTAGTAGCCTATTTTATGTTATTGTACACCACCCTGACGCTTCAGCAAGGGCAGTATATCAAGCAATGCAAATAAATAAAAAATAAAAATTTATACATACACTACTAGCATTTGCGTGCTAGTGGAGATAGATCTGGGACCCTAGTAACAAAGGTACATAGGCACCAATATGGACTTTATAAAATAGGCTTCAAATAGGAACCTTTTTGGACTTCTCAAATAGGTGTTCTCTTAGAAAATTAGACCCTTAGGAATTAATTTTCTAAGGGTTGTGTGGAAAGTTAAGCACTACATGGCTAAGTCCCTATTTTAAAGGACTTGTGCATGTGAATAGGCACTTATGCATACCCTTTGGGAGATCACTATTCTGTAGGCGCATGAGGAAGTCCCATCGCGCATACTTTCTCTTGGGGTATGTATGAACGAAGCTTGGGCGGGGACAATTTATATAAATTACACACGTATTCTGCAAATCTAGTCATGGGCTCCTACATCAGTTCTAGAGCAGGGTAACTGCTATGACTGGGTTAAGGCACATCGGTACACTCCTTATTTATAAAGTAAAATACACCTGTTTCTGTCCATTCACATATTATAGGATTTTTTGCATGGCACTCATGCTGCAAGCTGAACCCTGCACTAATATAGTAACATAGTATATGACGGCAGATAAAGACCATTATGATCCATCTAGTCTGCCCAGCAACGCAGCAAGAGTGGGTGCACTTGTTGCTCCGTGCAGGTCACCCCTCCCCATGCCTTTGTTTAGGGGTGTACCCACCACTCCGTGTAGTCACCCCTATTTGCTCAGATATAAGAGATAGTTATGCTTATTTTGATTTTATCCTGTTGCTATAAAGTGATTCACTATGTCTGTCCCATGCCATTTTGAATTCTGTCACTGTGTTTGCCCCAACCACTTCCATTCAGGAGGGCATTCTATGAATCCACCACCCTTTCCGTGAAAAGAATTTCCTGACTTTGCTTTTCAGTTTACCCCCTTGCAGCTTCATGTTATGCCCTCTAGGTTTATAGCTTCCCCGTCTTTGTAAGAGGTTTGTTTGTTCATTAATACTCTAAGTATTTAAAGGTCTGAATCATATCTCCCCTGTCCCTCTTCTCCTCCAGAGTGTACATATTTAGGTCTTCAAACCTCTTCTCATAAGTCTTCGGACACAGGCTCCAAATCATTTTGGTCACCTTCCTCTGAACTGCTTCCAGCCTTTTTATATCCTTTGTGAGATACGGTCTCCAAAACTGAACACAATATTTCAAGTGAGACTTCACCATCAACTTGTACAGTGGCATTAGTACCTCTTCCTTTCTGCAGGTAATTTCTGTCTGTATGCAACCAGCATCCTTCTGGCTTTTGCCACTGCCTTGTCACACTGTTTTGCCACATTGAGATCCACATTAATCTCTCTCCCCCTACTGCATACAATTCCCTTGGATTTCTGCTTCCCAAGTGCATGACACTGCACTTCTTCACTTTAAATCTTAAAGGCCAAGCATTAGACCATTCTTCCAGCTTTTGTAGATCTCTCCTCATGTTCCCCACTGAGGAAAGATCTACAAAAGCTGGAAGAATGGACTAATGGTTAGCATGGTTTAGTAAGTATGCCCCTAAATGCAATACAAAAGGAACGGCAGAACAGGTTCCTCATTGTCTGACCCAATACAAGCATTGAGGAACCTGTGTCTTTTGGGGAAACTGCTAGGTACTTATGACCTAGATTGGCCACTGTTGTAAACAGGATACTGGGCTTGATGAACCTTGGTCTGACCCAGTATGGCATATCTTATGTTCTTATGTTAATAAGGCTTTAAGGAGGAGGCTCCTGGGAACTGTAGTTAACAAATGAGTTAGGATTAGGGTTGCCAACTTTTTGAAAGAGAAAAACCTGCCATCTGTGGCTAGTCATGCTCCGCCCATGACCACCCCTCCACGCCCTTTTCCTGCCCCCTGTCCCTACCCTTGTTCCACACCCTCTCCCCAAAAAAATTGCAGAGAGGGCAATGTGCAAACTGAAAAAGTAAGATTGCTACACATTCTTAAACAGAAATTCCATACTAACAGAATACACAGCATTGGTTATAACACACACACATTACAGACAGATCTTCATCAATAAATGAGCGCAAAACAAAAAGAGAAATATATAGACAAAAATGAAACCAAAACCCCAAGAAGCCAGACTCCGCATGCAGTGCAACATCAGATAAGAGATGTAGTTCCCCATACTGTGTAAAATATAAAGGTAGAACAAAGTCCAATCATTAAATTGAAAATAAAATTATTTTTTCTACCTTTGTTATCTGACCATTTTATTCTCTGATCATGCTGGTCCCGATCTGAGGCTTCTGTTTTCTTGTCTTCTCTTAGCTCTCTTTCCTATGGTATATAGTCCATCTGCCATTTCTTGTCTCTTCTTTTGTTTCTTCACTTCCTTCCATCAGCCTATTTCAATTCCCAATAACCCTCCACACTATAAGCCCCCTTTCCAGTCCTCCCTACCCTTACATTCCAATGTCAACCCCCTTGAGCTCCCAGTGCTCTCCATTCCCTTCTAGTCCCCCTCCTTCCTCACTGTCCAGCCCCTGCTAGGACAAATACCATCCCAGGTATCAGCTCACTTCCACTCCCAGTGTCATCCCCGTGTCAGCTCCCTTCCAGTCACCCTACCCTCTTGTCCATCCCTCTTCTAGTGCCATCCCCACATGTCTGCCCCCTTCCTTCCAGCCTCCCCCCATTACCCAGTCACCTACCAGTACCATCTCCAGGTGTCAGCTCCCTTCGAGCCCCCTTCTTACCCCCTCTATCAGCTCCCTTCCTGCTACCTCCTTCCTCCCCCCCTGCATCAGCTCCCTTCCTGCCACCACCTTCCTCCCCCCTGTGTCAGCTGCCTTCCTGCCTCCACCTTCCCACTGTCAGTCTCTTCCTGCCACCTCCTTCCCCCCCTCTTTCAGCTCCCTTCCAGTCACCCCCCACCCCCCTTCAGCTCTCTTCCGGCCAACTCCTTCACCCTGTCAGTCCTTCCTGATACCTCCTTCCCCTCCTCTTTCAGCTCCCTTCCAGCCCTCACCTTCCCTCTGTGTCAGTCCCTTCTGCCACCTCCTTCCCCTTGCAGCCATGGCTCCTGCTTCTTACAGAGTGACAGCAGCAATAAAACTAATTTACAACAAAAGGAAACCTATGTGGCGCCCTCTGGCCCTAGGAAATCCCTGCTGCATGCCCGTGCTCAAAAGGAAGTGATGCTACAGGGGGTGGAACTGCAGCAGGGGTTTCATAGGGCCAGAGGGCTCCGCACAAGTTTCCTTTTGTTTTTAAATTAGCTTTATTGCAGCCGCTGCTCTGTCAGAAGCAGGAGCAGCGGCTGCAAGGGGAAGGTGAGACTGCACGGGGGTGGGGGGGCATGGGAACACAGATGAAAAGCCGGTTTTCTGCTCTGGCCACTCCAGTTCTCGTGGCCAGAGCAAAAAAAACAGCTTTTCAAGGGCTGGTCTTCAATCTCTGCCAGCAGCCGGCCTGGCTACGGAAAAACTGGCCAGGCTGGCTGAAAACCGGCCAACTGGCAATCCTAGTTAGGATTCTGTTCACTGGGGATAAAACCAGGGACAAGGCATAGAAAATACAGGGTACTGCAATGCAGCAAACTAAGGGGCCTGTTTCCAAAAGTGCAGGGATGTTTTGTACTTGTGCATGTTAAATGCAAAAATTAAGGCATGGTAAGTGCAAAGCATGTGAAGTAATTGTTGAGGGTGTTCCCAGAATGTTCCCATACAGTTACTGCATTAAAATTTATTTAACTGAGTGGTAAAGTAAATAGAAGACCATAAGCGCATCTGTACTAATTGTACACATAATAGGAGACAGGAAAGCATAGTTACTCACTTGTAACAGGTGATCACTTTGAACAGCAGGAATTGAGTCTTCACATATGGGCATCGTCGGTACCGACGGAGCTTGCACGGGAATGCTCCACAGCGTCCAATAGGAAAGCTTTTGGGAGCATCCCACTGCGCCTGCACCGCTGCCTTCCCACTTTTCCAACTATTCCTTTTCAGTTGAGTTTATAGCTGAGACAAAGGAGAGAAGGAGTGAGAAAGAGAGAGAGATAGAGATACAACTCCTAGGGGAGGTGGGTGGGTTGTGAAGACTCAATTCCTGCTGTTCCCTGAGATCACCTGTTACAGGTGAGTAACTACTCTATCTCCAGGAACAAGCAGGAATGTAGTCTTCACATATGAGGACTCCCCAGCTGAGAGATGCCAAGAAGATGACCCCAGAAAGCTGCGAAACCCAGGTTGAGATGGGCCATGCTTCCTCCCATGGATCTCTGGCATCGAAACCCGGAACAGTGGGTAGGAGTTGTTCTAAGTCTGAAAGAGATACTGGAGAACAGCCTGGCCAAACGAGGCATCCCGACAGGAGTCCTTGTCTAAGCAGTAGTGTGCTGCAAAGGTGTGTACCGAAGTCCAAGTGGCTGCTCTACAGATGTCGTCAATGGACACTGAGCAAAGGTTAGCCATAGAGGCTGCCATTGCTCTCACATTGTGAGCTGTGACATGACCTTTGAGAGAAAGTCCCTTGCTGTCATATGCAAAGGATATGCAATTTGCAATCCATTTAGACAAAGTTCACTTGGAAACTGGTAATCCAAGATGACTAGAGTAAAGGCAACAAAAAGTTGGGAAGCCTTTCTATGTTGCTTAGTTCTCTGAAGGTAAAAAGCCAAGGCTCTTTTACAATCCAGAGTATGAAGATTCCTTTCTGCACTGGAGGCGTGAGGCCTAGGGAAGAATACAGGAAGGTAAACCGATTGGTTTAAATGAAAAGGCGAAACCACCTTTGGCATAAAGTGAGGTTGAGTTCTAAGAACTACTTTGTCATGGTGGAACTTTGTATAAGGAGGATCAGCCACTAAAGCTTGTAGCTAACTGATGCGTCTTGCAGAAGTGAGAGCAATTAGGAAGATTACTTTCCAAGAAAGAAACTTCAGAGATTTATTTTTTATTTTATTTATCTATTTCTTCTATACCGCCCCTTCCAGAGATCAGGGGCGGTTTACATGGAACAATTTAACAGTTTTGTATACGTTCGTATAACAGTACATTGAACAAGAACTTTTTAACTTTTTACATATAACAGAACAGTAAATTATTAAAACTATTTACAAGGTGTATAGATGTAGTGTCTAAGGGTTCAAAGGGCGGTTTCATGAGCTGCCCAAGGACAAGATTCAAATCCCATGCCACCGGTGGTGGCTTAATGGGAGGCTTAGTCAAGAGCAGACCTCTCATAAATCTCGCTACGAGTGGTTGAGAGGAAACAGGTTGTCCATCCAAGGGCTTATGGAAAGCCGCAATGGCACTAAGGTGGACCCTTACTGAATTGGTCTTAAGACCAGAGGATAATAAATGTAGGAGATACTCTGGTAACGCCTCCACTGGCACTGAAAAGGGATTAAGTTCCTTTTTTGAACACCAGATAGAGAACCTTTTCCACTTAAAGGCGTAGGCCCTCCTTGTGGAAGGCTTTCTTGAAGCCAAAAGGATATCCTTAAACTGTTGAGAAAGGTTGATATCCTGGAATTCTAGGCTCTCAGCAGCCACGCCCTGAGGTGTAGAGACTGAGGATTTGGGTGCAATAGCATCCCGTTCTCCTGGGAAAGAAGATCTGGAGCATATCCCAACTCCAGAGGTCTGGCTTGAGAGAAACGTAGAAGCAGAGGATACCACATCTGTCGTGGCCAGCGTGGGGCTATGAGGATCATGTAGCCCCTGTCTCTCTGAAGCTTGAATAGGGTTTTGGGAATGAGGGGAAAGGGTGGGATGGCATAGAGAAAGTCCTGACCCCAGTGGAGGTGGAAGGCATCCCTTGCCTGACAGTTCTGAGCTAGAATTCTGGAACAGAACCGGGGAAAGTTGGCATTCTGAGGACTTGCAAAGAGGTCTATATCTGCAGTTTCCCAGATTTGAAAGATTTGAGCAGTTTGCTCTGGATGAAGAGAGCACTCGTGTGGCAGCAGTACTCGACTGAGTTTGTCTGCCAAGAGATTTTGTGTGCCTGGTAGATACTGTACACTGCTAGTAGGTGGATTTGAAGATCTCTGGCGAAGGCCCAGAGGCGTAGAGCTTCGTTGCAGAGCGTCTGAGAGCCCATCCCACCCTGCTTGTTCACATAGATCATAGCTACTTGATTGTTGGTCTGGACAAGAACCATCTTGTGGCTCAGGCGGTCCTGAAAGACTTGAAGAGCATAGAAGATGGCTCTGAGTTCCAGGAGGTTTATGTGAAGACAAGCCTCCTGCTCAGTCCAGAGACCCTGAGTGGAGAGATTGTCCAAGTGAGCCCCCCAACCTAGCTTGGATGCATCTGTCATCAAGGTAGCTTGGTGTAGTGACTGCTGGAAAGGAGACCCTATGAGAAGGTTTTTCAGCGACTGCCACCACTGTAGGGACAAAGTGAGGCGGGTAGAGTTTCTGATTTTGTCTCCCAGGTGACCTGACGCTTGTGTCCACTGAGAAGTTAGGGTCCACTGGGCTGCTTGCATGTGTAAGAGAGCATAGGGAACCACATGGGCAGTGGATGCCATATGCCCCAGCAGCTGAAGTATCTCTCAAGCATTTAGAAAAGTTGTCATAGCTGCTTGAGAGGCCAGCTGGAGTATTCGAAGACAACATGGTTGTGGCAGGAAAGCCTTTGACTACCTTGTGTCTAGAAGAGCCACTATGAACTCTAGGGATTGAGAAGGGGTGAGATGAGATTTTGGGAGGTTTATGACCAGCCCTAGGTACTGCAGGATTTGCATTGTGCAAGAGAGAGCAGAGCTGGCTTCTGGAGCTGTTGATGCTCGGATGAGCCAGTCGTCTAAGTAGGGGAAGACGAATATCCCCAGAGTCCTCAGGAATACTGCAATTACTGCCATGCATTTTGTGAAGACTCTTGGGGCAGAAGCCAGTCCGAAGGGTAGAACCCTTTACTGGTAGTGTCTTCCTTGAAAGAGGAATCAAAGAAACCTCCTGTGATCTGTATGGATGAGGATATGTGTATATGCATCCTTTAGATCTAGAGAACATAGCCAATCCTGACTCTGAATGTAAGGAAGAAGTGTTTCGAGAGAGATCATCTTGAATTTTTCTTGGAACAGATACTTGCTCAACTCTCTGAGGTCCAGTATGGGCCTGTATCCCCCTGTCTTCTTTGGAATGAGGAAGTAGGGGGAGTACAAACCCATGCCCTGTTGGGACACAGGTACCTCTTCTATTGCTCCTTGAGCAAGTAATGAGGTCACCTCTTGACACAAGAGAGTGGTGAAGGAGCCCCGAGAATTGAACTGTCTTGTGATGGTGGGAGCGGGCATACTGTGAAAATGGAGTTTGTACCCCTCTGTTACAATAGAGAGAGTCCATTGCTCTGATGTTATCTGTTGCCATCTTTTGGCAAAATGACAGAGTCTGCCTGGGATGGTGAGAGCTCTGGACTTTTCAGGGGTAGGATGACTAAGTTCTTTAGGAAGGAGTCAAAGCCCCTAAGGAGGCTGTGTCTGCTGAGCTTGTTGAGCTCTGGGGACTTGGGCCTTCCTCTGCTGTCTGGATTGCTGCTGCCCCTTCTGGGGAGCATGAACTGGGCAGTGGACAGCCTGGGTATAAGATAGACAGAATTTATTTTACTTGTTGGAAAAAGGTTTCTTAATTGTCTTTTTCTTAGCTGGTTACAATCCTTGCCAAAGAGGTTTTCTCTGGTGCAAGGAATATACCCCAGCTTGTCTTGCACCCATTGCTCTAAATCAGATGCTTATAACCAGGCAATGCGACGTGCACTGATGGAGATAGCAGAGGTTCTGCTAATGTACTCAAAGCAATCAAAGGTTGCATGGTTCATGAACTTAGAAATGTTCTTGGCATGTTTGACCAGAGTGAGAAAGTTAGCTCTTTTGTCATCGTGAAGAAGTGGAGCCATGAGTTCCAAATCTCTTGTAACCTCCCGAAGAAACATACCCATATGAAGTATGTAAGAGCTTATTCTAGCTGACAGCATCGAGGACTAAAAGCATCGATGCCCAAAGGCATCAAGCTTTCTCGATTCACGACCTGGAGGGTTGGATGAATGCGTCTTAGCACTCTTGATCCTACGCATTGCCGATTCCACTACCATGGAATGGTGTGGTAATTGTGTTTTTTGGAAACCGGGACACTGTGGTACCCGGTGCATTGTATTGAGTCTTTGAGAATGTGGAGACACCTTTAAAGGTGCTTCCCACATCCTAAGCATGAGATCATGTAAGATTCGGTGAATAGGAAGGGTAGCAGCCTCCTTAGGAGCTGCCGGATACGGAAGAATTTCCAACTCTTCAGCTCTCTGTTCCTTCTCAGGAGTCACAGTGATTGAGAGTTCCCTTGCTACATCACGTATGAAATCCTGAAAGGACATGTCCTCCGGAGGAGACATCCGACGCTGCGGAGAAGGCGAGGGATCCTCTGGAAGAACCACCCCGGTACCGACAGAATCATCAGAATCATCGAAATTGGAGGATTCGAAGTATTGGCGGGCCGGATGCTCTCGTATTGCTTTTCGATGGTATCGATTGATGTCGGCATCGGACTGCCTCGATACCGGACCCTTGATGCTGGAGACCGATTCCAGAGCCAGCATAGGAGGAAGCATGGAGAGAGGTGCATCTGTCGATGCAGGTACATTATCGGTACCGACAACTGCGTTGATTGAAGCAGTTTTAGCGGTACCAAGGAGAGTTAGAATATATAGCACTAAATGAGAGGTTAGATATGATTGGAATATCAGAGACATGGTGGAAGGAGGACAACCAGTGGGACACTGTGATACCTGGGTACAAATTATATCGTAATGATAGAGCTGATCAAATTGGTGGAGGGGTTGCGCTCTATGTTAGAGAGGGCATTGAGTCAGAAAGGATTAAAGTTTTGCAGGAAACAAAATTTGCTGTAGAATCTCTATGGATTGAAATTCCATGTAAAAAGGGGAAGGCGATGGCAGTGGGGGTGTACTATCGACCACCTGGCCAGAATGAACAAATGGATGATGAAATGCTCAAAGAAATCAAGGAAGCTAACAAAAGTTACAGCGCAGTAATAATAATGGGTGGTTTTAATTACCCCGGTATCGATTGGGTCAGTGTCACGACAAGACATGCTAGGGAGATAAAGTTCCTAGATGACATAAATGACTGCTTCTTGGAGCAGCTGGTTCATGAACCGACCAGAGGGGAAACCATATTAGACCTAGCCCTTAGTGGAACACCAGATCTAGTGCAAGAGAGAAGGGTGTTGGGGCCACTTGGCAACAGTGATCATAGCATGATCGCCTTTGATTTAATTAGTGGAGGAGGGATAGTACCCTATTAGGCTGTGCGGCAGTTTCCCCAGGGTGCCCAAACCAGATATTCAATCCGATCGGCACAGCACTGAATATCCGGGGTTAAGAGTGAGTGGGCAGAGCTATGCGCCAACGCGGTGCTTAGTTCGCCCAGCGCTCTGAATGTGACTAGGAATCCACAAGTGCGATCATTGTCTATTGTATAAGTCAGGAGGCAGCCAGCTTCTGAGAAAGGTTCAAGCCAGAAGGCTGGGTTCTGTATTATGGGGAGCCGGATAAGCCTAAAATGCTATCTTTATATGTTTGAAGTTCCTCGCTAAATTAATCAAAAGCAGGGTCCTAAACTGGGAGATGGAGACTCTAAATGAAAGCAAGTTGTGAAGACGAGACTTGTAACTGTTCGTAAATAAAGGATGAGAACTGTGCATGTGTCTTCCCTCATCTCTGGGGAATGTACACCCTAAGAAACTGATTTATGAAAACTGCTTGATCATACAAGGGAGCACTTAGATGGCAGCACTTAAGTTTTTCATTCACGTTTTCTCAGTAATATAGATGCAGAATTGATGATTGTATTTTACTATGTAAAGTATGAGCATGTTGAATGGCATTGCTGTGTAAAGAGGTGACAAGTGAAATGCTATTCAATTCAATAGAAACATAGAAACATGATGACAGAAAAAGACCACATGGCCTATCTAGTCTGTCCTTCCATATCAACAACTACATAGAAACATAGAAACATGAAGAAACATAGAAACAATACTCCATGCTTTCTCTTTGTCATGCAGGTGCTAACGCAGTATTCTGTCAGCGTATCCTAAATTTCCATGTCAGATAAAACACAATGAGTGTATCCTACATTAATGTTAAACAAAAACTTATGAGAGTGAATGCTTCATGTCAATTTAAAACACATCATCTAGAAATATATCTGCATTATGAATTAGCTGACTCATTCATACCACCATAGTACCATCTTTCACTATGCTTATCATCTCTACTACAAAATAGAGATGTTGTGCAATAGTGTGTTAAACATGTGGATGCCAAATCTGTAAGAGGCACATCCAGGTTGTCCGGACAGCCAAAAAAAGAACAGGGCTGATTTGTATCTGATTCTGCAATTGCAGGGCTATACGTTCCCACAGTTGCAGACTAAGGGCACTTGGAAGGCCCAGCGTACCCCTGAATCTGGTGCTGTGGATGCTCAGAGTGCTACCCATCCAGCCCTCCCAAAGCTCCTGTTGGTGTGCCGGTGCAGCAGCACCCTGTCCCCATGGCACCTGCACCACAGACTATCTACCCCCACCCCAATGTTCCCTCTAATTTTCTGTAGGCTGTGTGTGCATAAAATATCAGCTGTGTGCAGCTTTTGAATGAAGGTTAAATTTTTGTGCGCCACATAATGACACTCGGAGTTATATACTTTAAAATTTGACTACACATCAGAATACAGTATGTACACCACACTGATTTTAATCAAAATAAATGAAAATAGACGATTACTAAATGAAGCAGGAAATTTCTAGTAATTACAGTCATAACTTTTAAATTTTAAGACGTCTGTGTTGTTTTCTATCAGAATCAGAGCCGTAATTTTTGTGCGCTCTGTTGTAAAGTATGTGCGCTCGCTCGGCGAGGTGTGTGCGCGCGCACAGCTTAGAGGGAACAGTGCCCCCCCCCCCCATACACAAGACCTAAAGAAGAAAATAACTCCCAGGATGTACACAAGACACAAGATGTACACAACCCCCCCCCCCCCCATACACATTACCTAAAGAAGAAAATAACTCCCAGGATGTACACAAGACACAAGATGTACACAATCCCCCCCCCCATACACATTGCCTAAAGAAGAAAATAACTCCCAGGATGTACACAACAAGACTGTCTGTAAATATGTTTATTGTTCATTGTAATAATTATTTGACACAGTTTTCATACAACGTTACCTCTAAATAGTTATAACTTGCTGTTCCATGTAAAACTGTAAAAAATTGTTAAACTGTTCCCTGTAAACTGCCCTTGATCTCTGGAAGGGGCGGTATAGAAGAAAAGAATAAATAAATAAATAAAAATAAATAAATGTCCAGCAGGAGCACCCAAATGCCCGAGCCCACAAAAATCTCTTTACCCCGCTGCCCGATCCTCAGCAGGGGCAGTCAGGGCCAGTATTGGGCAGCGGGACACCTATGGCGGTGGCGCAATGTCATCTGGGGGCTGCAGACCTCGAACACCCCCACACCCAGAGGCGGCCCAAGCAGGGTGCAGGGTCATGTGCGGAGACGCACTGTGAGGCCTCATTTGTATAAGGGGCCCCATTTGCATAAATATTTGCATAATGTTAACATGCACTAACTTTTAGTAAATATGCCTCTTAATGAGTGTATGGATAAAGAAATATTAACAAATTTCTATGTTAATATACTCTAGTGCCAACTGCTAGGCACACTAGGAAGTACTACAAACACTACCCATTTAGAACCCATAGCAAACCCACCATATCATAATAGCACTACCAGGACTCACAAAGCACCATACTCTACCTATCAAAAGGCAACACTGCAAATATTAAACCAGTACATCTCAGAGAATACCAATACATCTCCTACTGGGGAAAGAGGACAAGTGGCACTGTCAAATATAAACTACATAAACAGAATACCTCAGCTCGGTTACACATGCAGAACATAGACCATCACCAAACAAAGAATAAGAGATCACAATTTAGAAATAGGAAGACGCTAATTAAACTGGAAATCCCAAAAGCCAAACTTGGAATGTACAACAACACTGGAGAAATAAAACTATAAATTAATTTCCTCTTGAACTAAAGAAAACACAGACATTAAAGATGCATATTTCCCAGAGTTGACACATTCCAGTTAATAAATTCAAAATAAAAAAGTATTTTTCTACCTTTAGTTGTTTATGGATTTTATTTTTTATTTGCAATTGCTCCAGTCACTTTCTTCTGGTTTCTTCGTGTCTGCTGCTAACTCTCCATTGTTTGCTGTCCATTCGTCCTTTCTTCTCTCTCCTAGTTTTTTTTCTATTCTCTTTCTACATCTGCTTTAACATACTGATCATTCTCCTTTCGCTCTTTCCTCCATTTCTTTCTTTGTTCCTTTTTCATCCACTCAGATTTCACCCCGCTATCTTCAATCCCCACTTACTCTCCCAATACCCCGCCAATCGTAGATTTTTCTTCCCTCCCACACAAAATCTCTTTTCCCCTCTCCATCCTCAGTCCCCCAGCCCCATCCCATTCTAGTCCTTCCCCAACATCAGTTCCTGTCTAGTTCCAGCCCCACCCAGCATCTGCCATTTCCAGTCCTATCCTAGCTCCCCATCAGCCCATTTACAGTCCTAGCTCCACATCCATTTCCAGTCCTATCCTAGCCCCCCATTATCCCATTTCCAATCCTAGTCCCCCATCAGCCCATTTCCAGTCCTATCCTAGCCCTTCCATTAGTTCATTTCCAATCCTAGCCCCCCATCAGCCCATGTCCAGTCCTAGCTGAGTGGAGGAGTGGCCTAGTGGTTGGGGCAAGGTACTTCAGGCCAGAAGGTCGGGGGTTCAAATCCTACTAGAGGACAGCAACCTTGGGCCGGAAGGACTGGGGTTTCTAGTCCCACAGGTGCTCCTTGTGGTCTTGGGCAAGCCACTTAACCCTCCATAGCCCATGTTCCCTGTAAAATAGTTTTCTCCAAGTTATAATGCCCTGTCCAATGTGATTTCAGTTTGTTCAATGTAAACCGCACTGATGCAGAATAGCGTGGTATATAAGAGAATGTAAATAAATAAATTGTTCCCCATCCATTTCCAGTCCTATCCTAGCCCCTCCATCAGCCCATTTCCAGTCCTAGCTCCCCCCCCCCCCACTCAGCCCATTTCCAGTCCAACATTGGCCGAATTTGAAGAGAAATACCTATATGCTTCAGTCTATTTTCAACAGGCTGTTTTTTGGAAACGGTTTCTAGATGACATCTTTTTCCTGTGGAAAGGAACCCGTCTTGCCTTACAAGAATTTCTCTCATGGTTGAATGGATTAAAACCAAATTTATGTTTTACAGCACATATTGATGAAAGCCAGATTGTTTTTCTGGATATGGTTATTGCTAAGGAAGATGATCATTTTCGTACCTCATTATATTGGAAAAGTGTACAACGGAATAGCTTATTAAAATATCAGAGCTTTCACCCTGGGCCACTGTGAAAGGGCCTCCCGTTTGGTCAATTTCTACGTTTGAGACGTCTTTGTTCCTCCCTTGTGGATTTTAAGCATCATGCACTCGATCTGTGCACACGGTTATTTCATAGGGGCTTATCCCCGAAAAGTAGTGCGAACAGCATAACTTCAGGCACTATATACACATCGAGAATGGTTATTGGATGACAGCTTATGCGATAGGCGAGCTGTGGAGACCCCGGATGCTTTTGTTGGAGTCCTGCCATATATGGATATGAGTACTAAAGTAGTGGGAATACTGAAAAAACATTGGCATATTTTGGAGCTACATCCATGTTTCAATAAACTGCTTATGATCACGTATTCCCATGGATGAAATATAAGAGATTTGTTGGTTTGGTCTACAGTTCAGACTGACAGACCCCCATTGCCATCTGTACAGAGTCGGGGACATGCTCATTGTGAGTCCTGTGTATATTGTACTACAACACAGGTTGGACGAGAATGGATACATCCATCAATGGGACAAATATTTTATCGTAAATGGGAAACTGACTGTGGTTCTTCCTTTGTAGTTTATATTCTACAATGCCCTTGTCCCCTTCTATACATTGGTAGGACTACCCGGGTGATAAGAACTCGCCTGGGGGAGCATGCTTCGCGAGTTCATCAAAGAATATCGTCTGCCCCGATTGTAGATCATTGCCTAATGCATAACCATGACTTTGCTGCGTTCCAGTGGATGATAATTGATCACGTTCCCCCAGATCCAAGGGAGGGTGACCGAATAGCTTTACTTCAACAACGCGAATAGAGTTGGATATTTAAATTAAACGCAGTGATCCCTTCTGGTCTCAATAAAGAAATTGATTGGGCTAGTCTCTTCTGATGTCACCAATGACGTGGTGGGATTCCCCTGTTTCAGTGGAGTTTTCCTGTCGTCTGATTGGATGTTCTGTTGCTGAGTGATGGGTGATACTGGCCAATGATGTAAGTTAATCCCTTTTGAAATTACCGAGTATGTGAGCTTGGTGATCTTTGGCGGTTTAGATGAGTCGATGGAAGCACTTGATACAGGGAAGAGATCCCGAAATGTGCACATCATGCCTTGAGCCTGATCTTTTGGATACCGCATTCCTCGATGATAAGTTAAGTCGTTTGGACTGGAGCCCTACTGTTGAGTCAAGTTTTTTTGATGAAGTTTATGTTTATGATTAAATTGAGGTTGCCATCTGGTGGGGTTAGACAGTCATTCTAGCCTTCCTCGGCATCTTCCGACAAAAAGATAAGGAACTTTTTTATTTATGGTTTTTGGAAGGGGTTTGTTTGGTAATTGTGTATTGTAAATAAGTTAAGCTTCTAAGCAATTCCTGCATGCCTCCCTCACCTAGAATACACTGTAATCTGCTCAAGTTGACCAGTAAACTGCTTTTATTGAAGGATAAGGTGGAATAGAAAACCTGTTAAATAAAATAAATAAATAAGATTCCAGGTCCACTGACCATAGCATCAAAAGAACCAGACTCACACCGGAGCTTAGCATCAGGATCTCCCCATGCAAAAACTGATCCATCAGCCCAGGCAAGAATGCCATCTGGGCATCCGAGAGAGATTTCCCAGCATGGAGCAGCAAACTTTCAGGTCGCCATCTTGCCATGCCTCCCCAGTCCAACTCTAGAGATTCCCTGATATAGACTGAAGATTGTGTAATTTATGGCTCGGTTCACAATGATACATAGGCAAACGTGCCAGTGTTTTGATGAGGAATAGAAATTACACATTCAATAGCTACTGAGAAATCATAGGGAGATGAAATGCCAGGTATGAAAGAGGTCTTGGGCACATATGTTTTGTAATACTGAGAATGTGGTTGGCTTCCTCTGGGGAGGGAGGTAAAGTTCAATGTTTATTATCATGGTTTTGGAGTATTGTATAAGTTTGTACATGTGGATCTACTTGATTTTCTGAGGATGGAATTCCTGGTTTCCTTGTGTGCTGTTTAATGTAAAGATCCAATAAACAAATATTAAATTTTTAAAAATTCTCTTTTGGACTAACATGGACAACAAAAGACTTAGTAACTAATGATCTGGTAAATATTTTTAATGAAAGACTTCAAACAAATTATATTCAAACTGTAATTTAAAATGCTTGCAATCATATGTCAAGAAAGCAACAGAAGGTGTTGGGCCTGATGGCTTAGTGTACTGCCTTGCAGAAGTGGGTTTGATTCCCAGGCCTGGAGACTTTCCCTGCATCAGTGGAGGCAGCGTTTATATACCCGGGAAGGAGAAAGTCTCCTTTACTGTACCAACTGTTGGGTAGTCTTAAGGTGCACATATAGAGAGTTTCAAAGGGAACCATGGTGTATGGCTCATGGCCCAGCTTGTCACCTCATTACCTAATATATATTGAGTAAGACTAATTGTAATGAAAGCTCGTGGTGCCAGAGCCCTAAAGAGGCCAGTTCTGAATGAGCTAGAAGCTCAAAGAAGCAGAAAAATTGCTACTTATCTGAAAAGCAAAATCTCATTTATAGCAGATACTCATTTTTTTTCAAGATATATTTTATCAAGAAATGAATGCAGTATATAGATATTTTAAATTATTTCACAACTTTAAAGTGTGGGCCAAGTCCATATTTAAACCTAAATACTAAATTATTACATCTTAACATCCTGCAAGCACATGTGCAGTCCCCTTCCATTTTGGACTCCCCTCTGTTTGTGAAAAGAAATAGAGAGAACTTTATAGCTTAGCATTTTTCTAGACTTCTAAATGTGCTTGCTCTAACTTTTTAGTTTATTGCTATTTATTTTATTGTGTGCGTTTGGGTGTATTTATTTATGTGTGTTGTATTTATTTGTAGCTTGTTCTGCTTTTTTTTTAAATCTGGGTTACTATCCTACCTGTTGCTTTCTGCTATCATTCTAGTTCTCTCTTAATCTGCTAGTTCTCTCTGTGCTTTTCCATCTCTTGCCTTTTACTCCCTAAATACAAAATTAACCTTTGCCACTGTTATTAAATCTGGCACTTTCCTTCTGATCTGCTGACTTTTTAATTCCATCCTTTCCCTTGCCCACTTAGCCCAGGGTCTGAATTTCATATATAGCCTTCCTCTGGCTTGTGAACAGTATTATTCCCAGGTGCACCCCAGCCCACTGGGGCTTTCTCTCCTGTCTCACCCTATCACATCATATATCCTGTAATATTTATCTGCTCAGATCCATAGTTCCTCTTCCTTATCCAGTCCTATGGCTCCACACCACCTTGCACTCTTGATGCTAACTCTTCCCAGTCTTTTCCCTTCATTCACACAATTTCAAAATCCAAGTCCAAATCACCAACTCCCTACTTTCTTCATCTCTCCAGCCATTTTGTCCCCTATTCTATCATTTTTTCTCCAGCTTCAACATTTTCTTCCTTTCATTCACCCATCTCCTCTCTATCTGAGAGCATGCCACCCTTGTCATGGTCGTGCCTCCTCTTCACTTCCCTATACTCTCCTCCTTAATCTAGGGATATCAATCCCCATCCTAGTCCCCCTAAGCACCTCCAACATTCCCTGCACAGATCTAATCACAACCCCTCTAATCTCATATCCTTATCCTACCTCCCTCTTGTATTCCTTTCTCATGCACCTGTGGAATGCACATTCTGCCTCCAACAAACTTACCTATATTCATGACCTCTCTATCTCTAATGCTCTGCATCTTCTTGCTTTAACTGAGACTTGGCTTCTCTCTGAAGACTCTATTTACTGCCTTAACCTTTTCTTTCTCTCTAGCTGCTCATTCTCAAATTTCTCCACCTCACTTCTTCCACTATCTGACCATCATCTACTAACTTTCACTCTTATCCATACCTCACCACAGTCTTGACAAATTTCTTAAGCTTGGCTGATCTCCAATTCATTACTTATGTTCCTGTACCTGCTCTGCTGAGCATCTTTGGTTTAATTCCTGTACCCACACTGACTTCCAAATTCATGCTAACGTCCTTCTAGTCTGCCACAGTACTCACCAAGCAAGAGTACTATGTCCGTCTCACAAACTCTCTTGCCTCTGACCCTTGCCATCTCTTTGCAAGAGAACTCTCTCCTCTATGTTTTTTCACCCCTTCCCTTCCCTCACATTTTGGCTGACTACCTCCATGACAAGTGTCACAAGATTAGCCTTCAGTTCACCACTGGGTCACCTCCATCCTCCTTTCCCCCTCTTCACTCTCAGATCCTTCCTTCAACTCGTATTACCATTTCTTCCTTTACTAAAACCACAGAGAATGAAACTGCACCTCTCCTCTCCTCCAAACTCATTACCTACTCCTCAGATCCCATTCTCACCCATCTACTAAGCTCTATTTCTCCTGCTGTCGTCCCTTTCATCTATCATATCCTTAACCTCTTGCTTTCCACTGCAACATTTCCTGCTGCGGATACACCACAGCTCAAAAAACCTTCAGTGGAAATCACTTGTCCTTCCAATTTATAGCCCATTTCCCTCCTCCGTTTTGTATCCAAACTACTCGAACATGTGGGTCACCACTGCTGTCTTGACTGTCCTTCCTTTCAAGCCATTTTTGATCCATTGCAATGTGATTTTCACCCTCTACATTCTAGAGACACATCACTTGCCAAAGTCTCCACTCACCTGTTTCTGGCCAAATCCAAGGTTCTTTACTTGGTTCTCATCCTTCTTAACCTATCTGCTGCTTTTGACACTGTTCATAAGCATCCTCTTCTGGATAATCTGTTTTCACTTGGATTTCGGGGCTTTGCTCTGTTTTGGTTTTCTTCTTATTTCTTGCTGCAGTTTCAGTGTATGATATGGTGAATCCCCCTTCACTACTATTCCACTTTCAGTTGGTGTACACCTCAGGGCTCTGTCTTGGGACCTTTACTCTTCTCTCTCTACACTTGTTCCCTTGGTGCTCTGATCTCCTTCCATGGTTTTCAATACCAAATGACTCTCAGATTTATCTCTCTACCCCAGAAGCCTCTCCAGGAATCCAGGCTCAAATCTTAGCCTGTTTATCTGATGTTGTTGCCTGGATGTCCCACCATCATCTGAAAGTGAATATGGACAAAACAGAACTTCTTATCTTTCTCCCTTAAACCTACCTCCTTCCATCATCCCTTCCTCATTTTCTGTGGATAACACTGTCATTGTCACTGTCTCCTTGGCTCACAATCTTGGAATCATCTTTGACTCTTCTCTCTTTCTCTGTATATATCCAACAGATAGCTAAAACCTGTCATTTCTTTCTCTATCACATCAGCAAAATTCATCCCTTTCTCTTAGAATATACTACCAAGACCCTTATCCAAACTCTTGTCATCTTTCTAGACTTTGCAACTTGCTCCTCACCGGTATCTCATTGAATCATTTTTTCTCCCCTGCAATCTTTTCCAAATTCAGCTTCTCAGTTAAGCTTCTGCTACTGTAGCTATGCTTATGTAACCCTCTTCTGAAGTCACTTCATTGGCTCTCTATCCATTTCCACATACAGTTCAAACTTCTCATTCAGACCTACAAATTCATTCAATCTGCAGCTCCTTATTACCTCTTCTCTCTTATCTCTCCCTACACCCTCCCTAGCAGTTGCACTCAAACAAAGCACTATCTATGCTCTTCTTTTCTACTGGTAAGACCTAATTTAGAGTACTGCATGCAATTCTGGAGACTACACCTTCAAAAGCATATAAACAGGATGGTGTCGGTACAGAGTGTGGCTTCCAAAATGGTTGGTGGGCTTTTTCATAAGGCATATGAGGGCAGACTTAAAGATCTCAATATCTATACTTTGGAAGAGAGAGGGGAGATACAATAAAGACATGTAAATACCTCTGTGGCATAAATGCACAGGAGAACCTCTTTTAATTGAAAGAAAGTTCTGCAACAAATGAGCATAGGATGAAGGTGAAAGGAGATAGACTCAGGAGTAATTTGCAGAAATATTTCTTTACGAAGAAAGTGGTAGATGCATGGACTAGTCTCCTAGTAGATGTAGTAGAGAAAAGACTGTATCTGAATTCAGAAAAGCATGGGGCAAACACAAAGGAGAAAAAGGGACTGTAAGGCTTAGTAGTTGGTATGGAAGGGCAGCTTGGATAGGCTGTATGGTCTTTCTCTGCCATTATGTTTCTTTGCTACAGCCAACTCCAGACTGTTCTATCCAGTTTGCTGCACTGTATACCTGGAACAGACTACCTGAGTTGGTATGTCAGGCTCCAGCTCTGGTCCCATTCAAATCCAGGCTAAAAATGCATCCCTTTGAGGCTGCTTTTGGATCCTGAACCTCTTATTCCCTTGTCTATACCCATGTGTATTTTAATAATTTCCCTTAAGAATTCCCTAATCCCCTGTTGCTCTTTTTATCTATCTTAGAAGACTGTACATTCTCTGGAGCAGGGACTGTCTTTTATGTGTGTATGTACGGTGCTGTGTATGCCTAGAAGCGCTATATAAATGATAAGCAGAAGTAGCAGTAGTAATATTAAACATTTATTCTTGTTCCTACAACAGAAAGAACATAGGTTAGCCTGTATATGTGTGGTAGCTGATATGTACATTAAGTCTTAGCCTATATATTACCTCAATATAAACATATATTATGTCTGGAAATACTTTATTGCATGCCAGGAAGAATCTTAAATGAATACCCTATAAAGTAATAAACCTGTTAAATAGCACAAATTTACTGTGCACTGATTTGTATAAATCCTATTATATACAGTGTGAACCCTTCAATGAATATCTGATAGGAAATGTGCTATTGCTTTTAAATTAATAAAAATCCTCTGTGAATCAGTCAGTGGTTTGCTTTGATTACTGGGCATGTTACATGAATAAACTTGTCAAATGCCTTACTCTGCTTCATGACAATTTCAAAACTCTGTATACAGCAAAACTTTCATGCTGATTCCCTAATACTGTATCAGACCCAGAGAATCAAAGAAAGGCTAAAGCTATGGGTACTGAATTCCCAAGAGAATTGTAATATAAACCATGCGCATACATTACAGAACTGCACAGAGATACAGAAATCCATCCAAAGCTTTGTGGCTATTGAGTCACCTATCGATGAAAACTCATGAACAAAGAAATTTTATGGCTCCCCTTGGGCCACTAGACTTCTGCCTTAGTAATGCTGTATTATGGTTATTAGTATTAAAAGCAAATTGTGTTTCTGCAAAAGGCGTTTTCATTCTGGCTGGGATCCTAAAAATCTCAGAAGCTAAACAGCACTGGACCTAGTCAACATTTGTGCGGGAGATTTCAAAGGTATAGCTAATGTTGTAAAAGGTGTTGGTGCTTTACAAGCAAGGAGGGGTATGCATTTAAAAGTTCGGAGCACATATCAGTGGAAGAAGGGCAGTCAGATGAAACATACTGGAATTTTCAGATACGTTCTCACAGTTAAGATTGAGCTATTGATAAATACTTTGTTTTTTAGTACAAACTTCAAGTCCAATATCCACACAAGCTACAATATCATAATCTAGATCACATTTTCCAAGTGTATTTAGGAATATATAACAGGAGACAGAGACAAACATCTTCCTGAAGTTAAGATATATGGCATCTAATGATTTTCCCTTATCTGCAAGGCTTGGTATTCTATCAAGGAGGAACAATCTGGTTGATGTAGAATAATATACTCTCCATAAATCTATGTTGATTGTTTCTTAGCATCTTGTGATCACCCAGGTGCTTACTAATTGATTGATTGTTTTGCTTTAGCATCATTCCAGGCACTAAAGTCAAGCTATACTGTTTATGCAAAACTATAAAGCACTATGAAACAATATACAATGCCAACTTCTTTAGATTTCTGCAATGGTACTTTGGAAACTTGATGTTAATGCCACAGCCTTCAACAGCACTGACAATGAACTTTCAAGCAGAAACGGAGATAGGATTTCTAACACACACACACACACACGCAATCCTACACCCTTATGTGCTGCATCTACTTCCCTCCATCCCCACTGGCCTTGCCATGGCTGCTACCCTATCTCCACTGCTATGAGCACCGCTCTACCTCTGAACAGCTCGACTTTTATTGTTGTTGTTGTTGTTAAGTGCCGTCAAGTCGGTGTCGACTCATGGCGACCCTCTGGATAGCTGTCCTAAACTGCGTTTAGTCTTCAGTCAGGCAGTTCATTGTTGATAGAGTGGTATCCATAGCTGCTGTTATTGTATCAATCCATCCCATTGCAGGCCTTCCCCTTTTGTGCTGATTTTCAACCTTGCCAAGCATCATGCCTTTCTCTCATGATCTCTCTCTTCGTATGATGTGTCCAAAGTATGACAGTTGAAGTCTTGTCATCTGAGCTTCCAAAGAAAGCTTTGGTTTGAACTCCTAGTACTGACTGATTTGTTCTTTAAGCAATCTATTGCATACACAGTATTCTTTGCCAGCAACATAATTCAAAGGTATCAATTTTCTTCCTGTCTATATTTTTCACTGTCCAGCTTTAGCATCCATATGACACTATTGAAAATACCATGGCTTGGACACGTCAAATCTTTGTATGGGGAGAGACATTTCTGCTCTTCAGAATCTTGTCTAGGTCCTTTATAACCATTCTGCCAAGAGCAATGCGTCATCGGATTTCTTAACTGCTTGTTGTTTCTTTGTTGAACAGGTTAAAGTTGTCCACTATTTCTTCTCTATCAATGATGAAACTTCTGAATTTTCTAGTTGTCAGGATCTTTGTCTTCTTCACATTAAGGTGCAGGCCCATTTTAAGACTATATTCCTTGACCTTAAGAAGCAAATGTTTCAGATCATCTTCATTTTCAGCTAGTATTATGGTATCATCAGCATAGCAAAGATTATTGATGAGTCTTCCACAACTTTTCACACCTCAGTTGTCTTCATATAGTTCTTCTCTGATGATTTGTTCTGCATATAAAATAAACAGGTAGGGGAAAAGTATGCAGCCTTGTCAAACACCTTTGCTGATCCCGATCCTGTCCACCCCCATCGGTGCTGTCTTTTGTGTTTGTGAGCATTTCAATAAGATTGTAACAACAACTTTTACCATTTTACATATTATACAATCATCTATATCAACCCCACCTTCACATATTTTGTGTGTTTTGACTTACATTCATCCTCAGCTGTCCTCCAGGCCCACATTGACCCTCTTACCCCTCCTGTTGGGATATTTTGGCTTAGGGACAGTTCTGCTCTGCTCTGCTTCATATGCCTTCTATGTCTACACTCTTGCTGGCCTGCAACACACTCAAGCACCCTGTTTATGGCACCAGAATACAGCACGTGGGCTATAAGTGAAAGTATATGGTATGAGGCCTACTATAGTCTGGGAAGCCATAGACTGTGCAAACGTGTGCAGACTGTGAGTCCAGAGAAATGCAGGTCAAGCTAAAACTAATTAGAAGAAAAAATACTTTCAGCCTTGAAGATAACGTTTGGTGCCAGGAACTAGAAAGAACACAAGCCCCACAAAGGAAGGCAAAGGAAGGTAATGCTTCACAGCACACCGATAAGCAAAGACCTTGAAGAGAACTGAACTAATTGCTGGCCCAAATGATCATGGGTGGCCCCCTCCCCAAGTAGAAACTTTTTGCAGACTTTGCAGAAAGCTGCACGTATTCCATAGAAATAAAACCCTGCATATGACATCAGAAGCGATGCAGGGCTGTCTAGAATTTTGTGACAGAGCAAAAATGTATATAAGAGGAGCAGCTCTCTAGCTCAGGGGCAATCTGCTCTCTGACTCCGTTACTGAGAGTAGGTTGTCTGCCACCTGTTCAGACATATAATTTGCTATCTGCATCTGTGATTTATTTTGCTTTGGTACCCAAATAAAAGCTTTTGCAGCTAAGCAACAGTTGTCTGAGCTATTCATTGGTAATTGGTAATATTAGGAAAACCTTTGTAGGTGGACCCTGCCTACACTCCCCTATCCCTTTCCATCCTTCCTTCCGCCCCATTTTCCCCCTCCTGTAAGTCATATTCTTACGGTTCGGGGAGTTGGGTATCGGGATGTCACCTTCATTTTGCCATGCTCCCTCAGTTTCCTCCCATGCAAAAGCTCCTCTCTGTGTTTCTGTCCTCCTCTTTAGCCATTCTGCTTCACTCCCCCTGTTCTTGTGTCTCCAGATGTTAAATTTAGCTCCAGTTCAGTGTTAGTTGTAATATCCTCGTCCATTTTCAAGCCTCTTTTTGCTGTTCTGACGGTTCTGCGTCCTGTCTCTCGTGAGTTCTTGTCCTGTCTCTCCTTCGAGGTTGTACCATCATTTGTTGTATCTTGGTCTTTAACCAGCTCTGCTACTCTCATCTCGGAGATCCGCTGCTCCTGATGATTCCCCCCTCCCGATTTGGCACTCCTGCTCTCTATGTTTTAAGAAATTTCTCCAGTGCCTCAGGTGAAGAAAATAATTTTCTAGATCCCTTTACTAGCATGGTGAACGTTTGCTGGGTACCAGATTGAAACCTGAACTCCTTTCTGTGCTAGTGAGTCCTGTATTTTTAAAGGTTCCTTCCTTCTTTTCACCATCTCGGCAGCCAGGTCTGGGAATATAAACACTTTCCAGTCTTTGTAGATAACAAATCTCGATCTCCGTGCTGCTCAGATGTGTTCCCGGTCTTGGAATCTAAGCATCTTTACTATAAGTGCTCTTGGTCTAGCTCTAGCTGATGGGTCTGGTCTGACTCACAGTTCTCTATGCGCACACTCTATCACAAACGGGGTAGGTGAGAGAGAGCCTGGAAAGCATTTGATCAGTAGGCCTTTCACAAAAGTAATGGTATCTTCCCCTTCAGCTCCCTCAGAAACCCCAAATATTCTTATGTTTGACAGTCTCTCTCTGTTCTACATGTTCTCCATTTTGGATTGCAGCCAGCTTACTTGCTTTTGGAGGGAGACCACCGTTCTTTGCAGGTCAGTTTGAGTGTCTTCTGATTTGCTATTGCGGGCCTCTACCTCCTTGAGGCAGTGCCCTACCGCTGTGAATTTTTCTTCAATTTTGGTGAGCACCTTTTCCACGATTTCTTTTATTGATTCCCAGATCTCTCTCAATAAAGTCACTGTCTCTGCCGAGGGCCCTTCCTCGAGCTCTGATTCTTCACTTCCCATTGAGGAGGCTGGTGACACCAGGATTGTAGAGTTCTGCACGACCGTTGTATTGGGTTTCTGGGCACCGGCTTTTGCCACGTATATGTCCCTTATAGTTGGATTTTGCTTCAGCTTTACTACCTTTGGCATTTTCAGTGCGATTATCTTCGGTTTGTCTGGGAAAGTTGGCATAAAATCGCTTTACTTGTGTGCAGGCCTGGAAAGCAATTTCAACCCTGTCCGCCTTCCTCTGTGGCTAAACCGGAAGTCTCCCGCTGAAGAATTTCAGAGCAAAGCCAGCATTTATGATGTGTCTGGATCAAAGCCCTAGGGACATCTGACTGTTGATGTAGCTGCACATGACATGAGAGTCAGAAGCTGCAAAGATGTCTGCTTTTATTAACTTTTGTGAAAATAATTTTTATTCAACAGCTTCCAATAGCAAAAGTACAGACAAAAAATGTGTATAAATTTCAATCCCACCCAACCCCAGTGAAGCGATCAAAGAATTACAGTCATTGAAAAAGGGTGCCATAGTTTAAAAAGTTCTCTCTTCTTCAATCCCAGCATTAAAGCTATCAGATGTTTCATAAGAAGTAGTACATGCATTTGTACTCTCCAAACTTTGAACTTCAGAGGAAGAGCATCAATCTCTTATTGCACCAGAGTTCTTTCCTGTCCCATACAACTTAAAGCTAATATCAGGCGAGTTATGCGTGGAGAGATAAAGCAGCACCTGTGGCAGGTTTTGGTGCCCCGAAAACATCAGCACCTCTCATACCATGCTTACCGTTTTGTGCCAGTCCAGATCAACGACTATTAAACATTTAAACTTATTTTTCTGAGAGGATTCTTTTAATCTTATGCATGAAAATCAGAGGGACAGGGGAGAAGGAATAGGGAATTAGATTGAGCTCATGTCTTTCTGAGACGTTCAAGGCAAGGTATATTCAGGCAGGGTCAGTATTTTATACAGGTCAGTACATTTAGGCACATTTTCATGTGCATATTTTATGCCTATTTTACAAAATAAGGTACGTGCATACTTCACTTTATATAATAGGGCGTTAAGTAGTGCAAAACACATGCAAATTTCAGGCACAAGCACTTATGCCGCCCTATGGATTTGTGTAAATGCCCTTGCCTACATTTTCCCAAAATGCACGTAAATTATAGTATGATATAAATTATGCATGTAAATTTATGATCTGCCCATACTCCACCCTTAAATATACCCACAGTGCAAGTATACATGATCAGCCTGACACACATATTTACAGAACAGTAACTGCCTAAAGTACGAGCTCAAGTGCCCATTTACATGCATAAACAAACCACTAAAATACCATGATTTATACATGTACCTGGCCCATACTTTTATGCAGCTCTTTATAAAATTATCCCCATAATGCTCTTATGCATATAGATAAGTCATATGACCCCCCACCTACAATGCACAAAGTACAGCCCACAATAGTATAAAAGCAAATAAAGCAATCATCCATGGAATCTAAAAAGCTTGTTACATGAATTGCATTTCCACAAATGACTTTGCCAAGATGAAACAGCAAGTGTTAAACTTGCCCGTTGCTACTACAAAACTATAGTATCATCTTAATTTTTAAAAATGAATTTACAGGGAGAGTGATAGCAGACTAACTTGGAATGCCATGCCTAATCTGCAATTAAAATGAGCAAAATAGTGTCACTTAGCCCAAGCATACACAGCAAGGAAGCTCCAGCAGACGGAGACTTCTCTAAAAAAGGAAACTGCTACAAAAAGAAGAGCATAGACCAGAAAGCGCTGTCTTACACACTGCATTCCCAGCAACACTGAGAGCAGAACAACATGGTTTACTGCAGTGACACAAAGCAGAGTGGGACAAAGAGTGATTGAGGGTCGCTAGGGGAGGTCAGAACTGATGTCCCAGTGATGCACAGAGTTGGGCAATTGGTTCAAGAATTTAAAAAGGAGCTCGTGGTGAGCGTGATGATATGATTGGGGGGGGGGGGGGGCGCTTCAGTCAGAAGACAAGCAGTTGCATCAGGGAATCAATGAGGCCAGAGATTGTGTGGAAGAACAGATGGAGTTAACAACAGGCCTGGAAAAGCAAGTGAAATAATTAGCCTGGCAATCAGAGGAGCTTTGGGCAAAGTGGAAGATGCTGAAAATGCTCCTTCTGCTGCAACCTCCAGTTCCAGTGGATGCTTGAGACGGGCAAGTATGTGTATTGCAAAGCCACGGTCATTAAGAATAGTGTAGGGCATACTTGCTGTGGACAGAGGTGAAACAGATGGGGGCGTGGATTAATTGGACAGATCTCACAGGACTATGGGGCCCCCTAACCTCTCTAAAGACATCATGGCCTGTTTTTATGACTACTAGTTGACGGATAAAATTACCCAGCGGGCAAGGTGTATGGGCCACGTGGAGAGGGACTCACACAAAATCAAAGTGTTTGGTGATCTATCACCACTGATGCTAAGGAAATGGTGAGGATTTAAGGCTGGGACAACTAGATTACAAGAGGAAAAGATCAAATACCACTTGGTTGTTTCATTTTGGACTGGCTTTTACCACCAAAGGTAAAATATACAAGGTGCAAACTAGGGAGGTGGTGGCAAGAACCTTCACAGAGACAGGGATCTCTAGGCTAGAAATGAGGGCCCCACTGATGAAGCATAAGTTGCCAAGTGTGGCAAAGAGTGCTAAAGGGGACCAAAGGCTATAAAGAAATTCAAACAGACCAAAGTGACTTAATCAGATGCATTAAAATCTGGTACTTCATAGAGATTAAAAAGATCTCCGGACGGTGTTTGTATTAGCCCCATGGTAGCAGCTAGTATGGTTTAGTAACAATATTAGGGTCAATGACCAGCATAACAAGTGAAGAGCATCAAAGAGAAGGTGACATGGAGGGTTCGATATGGTAAAGCTACTGCGGAGACTAGGCATGTGTGTATTTATATATTCACACATACATACACACACACATCACAATAACAGCAGCTAGGGATGCCACTCTAACAATCAGCTGACTTAAAACTAAACACAGTTTAGTACAACTATCCAGAGGATCACCAGCAGTCAATACTGATTCAACAGCCCTCAACAGCTATATTATATATATATTTATATATATATATATATATATATATACGGTATATATATATATATATGATAATGGCTGATTGTATCTATTAGGCTCATCTAGTCAGATTAATTCAAGTTTTCTTTACTCTCTTTTACTTTATTAACGCATTATGTATGTACCACCTTCCTAATCATGATCATTCAAGGCAATAGAGGACAATAAAATAATTACAATAAAACTGAAACAAGTGAAGGCAAATTTTAGATAGTTTGTGGAGATCAAAACTGAGACATCAACATCAGGACATTTCCAATGTATTTAAGAAAAGGCTCTGCAGAACATGGAGCCTTTTCCAAAATATGTATAAGGATGTGCAGAAGTGCATGTGCATTTGCCAATGTGTAGAGCCAGAGGAGGTAGTTTACAAATTTGCACACAGGAAAAATCAATAGAGGCAACTCAGCACTTACACAGGAAAGTTGGTATTTTGCAGACTTACACATTTTAATGTCACCAATTAACTACAGAGGCCACTATCTTCAATTCATTTCAATTTGGAAGGAGCAATAAACAATCAGGATTAAGGAGGATAACCTTTTGATCCCACCTGTAAAGAGCTGGCTGAAACGAATACTTTTTAAAAACCTATATATGCCAGGGACCAGTTGTAAATCTCAAAGTGGACAATCTTGGTCATACATTCCCTAGATTTTTGACCCACACAGTCCATGCCCTAACCACACCCCCTTACAATTTTTAGGTATTATAGACATCCACATGTATAACTTTAACCCTTTATAAAACTGCCATTTACATGTGGATGCAATTTCCATATATACTTACCAGATTTTTCACATGGAAATTATGACTAAGGCTTCTAAAGTAACCCCCAAAGTATAAAACAATCCACATCAAAAATCAATCGAGAATCATCAGATGTCTGTCAGTCTCTAGTCAGCCTCAGCACTATCCATCACCACCAAACATACTCTTGAATGCTGAAAAGACCCACCTTTTAAGCTTATGATTAAAAATAACTACGTACAATTTTAACAATTATAAACTTACAAAAAGGATCTGTTGTTGTACCTAAAACAAGTTATCAAAGAAATACATAAATATACAGTTTAGTCAAGGTACTCAAGCTATCTGTGCTATTTGCAATCTGGAGCTATAGATGTTTGATAAATCTAGGTCAATTCACAGTTCAGTTCAGACAGAGGCCATAAGCAACACTCAGAAATAAAATAAGCAAATAAAAACCTAAGGTAGAGCTTCAAGTTGTCTTATGCTATGTTCTAAGAAAACTGCAATTTGAGAGGATCCCTGGGGAATGTGCTGAAGATTAGGTGTGCCAGAGCTCTGACCTGCCTGAGAAAGTCAAGGTCAGGGTTAATGAAACTCACCTTGGCTTAATTAAGATCTCATAGAACAAGTACAAATTAATTATTCTTAATTGGTGAGAGAGTTCAGAACTCTGGCTCAAAGTTACAAGGCAAAGGGGATAGATAAGCTGGTTATATGTACTTCACATGGGGCACGAACGGGCTTTCCTGACACTTGTGGCGGGGTTATGTCGTGACTCCTTTGCATGGGGCATAGTGGTCCCTTTCTCACTTGTTTGGCCAAAACTGGAAATGTCAGGTCTCCTGCCCCTTAGAGGCAATCTGGACTTTCCAGTGGGCGATATGTAATGTACGTTTCGTGTCTGGGGACAGCAAGGTCTTTGTTTTATACGCCAGTTTTTGAATGATGATTTGGATTTAAAATCCTTTCAGGACCTTGTATTGGAGTTCCAACTCACCCCCACATGACATTTTCGCACAGATTTATCTCATAAATTATGGAAATCCTCAAAATCAGATCTGTTTTTTAGTATTCAGAGATAACGATGGAATGTCAAACTATTACAAACACCCTATACAATTTCTGTGACATCTATTGAGCGATATCAGACAATTTAATTTTCTAGAAATTTGTAGTCAGAAATAATGTCCTCAGAACCAATTTGCATTTAGAGAATTTTCTTATAGGCAGAATTCTCATCCTTGAAGATTATTTAAATATTATTTGTTGTCCACTGCATGGAATATAAAGACACATTTTACAAAGGATGTCTAAACCAGAACATCTGAAAAAATAAAAAGTAGGCATGTGCAGTTTCAGAAATGTGGACATGCCCGATATGGACGTCCATGGAGACATCTACATAGACGTCCTCAGAATATCATTTCAGAACAGGGACCTCCAATAGCCTAATGGTTGGAGTAGTGGGTTAAGATCAGAGTAGCCAGGGTTCAAATCCCAGTGTGGGCCTTTGTGATTTTAGGCTAGTTTTAAGCCAAAAAACCCACTTTCCCGCTGCCTATATGTGCCTGTAGCAAGTCTAAACATGGACGTACCTGCAGACATCCCCAGCGTTTCTAAAATCAAACAGGGTCATCTAAGTCCATTGCACCTCCCCATTAAATAGCGTTCCTTTCCTTTTCTTTTGCAGCTTTTAATTATTGATTGTAAACCGCCTAGAAGCGCTTGTTATTGGCGGTATATTAAGTTTTAAATAAACATAAACATGCTTCCAGAAGTCATTTGTAAAATGGATCTGGAGACGTCTCCATGATTTGGACTTCTACGTGCATGCCTTCAGATGTCCAAATCACAACTAAGACTTTTAAAATAAATCCATAGTGGATTAAATTTACAGATGATGCACTAGACTTTGGTGGTCATTAAGAACACACTGCAGACAAGTTGGAAACTAGTTGTTTTAAGCATTCTTAGTAGAGGAAAATAGCTTTCCTTTGCACCAAATGTAAATGGAAAATAACCAAGAAAATTGCAAATTCTACAGCCTTCCAGTTGCTAGATGACATACCTTCTTTCAATATCAAATTATTAACTTTTCAATGAAGCCAAAATAATGAGTTATCCCCTTTTAGCGCAAAACCATAACGGCAACACTTGAAACAAATCTAGCCACTGGGGCAAGCGTGTTATTTTGTATAAAGCTATATACAAAAGTGGTGGGACATTCAGGTGATACAATAATAACAAGTCTGTGAGCAGTTGGACTCCCACATACTTAAAGGATCCTAATATCCATTGAAGGGGAAAGAGTCCCTGCCAATGCTCATGCACCCTCGGATCCACGGGTAAGACCTCTGATTTATCACTGTTCAGTTTCAAACCTGACCGAGACCAAAAACAATGGAACTCGTCCATCAGGTGTGCCACAGAAATATGCAGATTAGCCAGGCGCACCAAAATGTCATTTGCAAATGCAGCAATTTTAAAGGAGCTCTTCCCACATGTGCTCCCTCAATGTATTAGCTCAAACTGAGCACAAAAACGGTTCCAAGAACAAAAGAAAGAACAAGGGAGAGAGGGGACAACCTTGTCTCATGCCTCTGGCTAATGTGAAGTTTTCTGAAACCTTACAACTGACAACCACAGCCATCCGAGGATCAGTATATAGCAGTTAGATCATCTATAAAAACTGACCTTCAAATCCTAGGCACTCCAAGACTGCAAATAGAAACCCCAAGTTAGCTAGATCAAAGGCCTTTTCAGCATCAAAACTAACAAATAAGGCAGCCTGATCTCCGCCCTTACTATTTATTTATTTATTTATTTTAATTTTTTTGTTGCACTTTTATACTGGTCAAAGCAGTTTACAAACAACTGGATGATACAATAAAATGTGGAGGGAACGTAATTTAACTATGTACAAATAACTTAGTTATGATCTGGTATATACAAATACTTAACTATATACATTGGTATGCTTTTGTTGGGATAAGTGGGTGGATAGGGTTATGCTCCAGGTCCATAATGTTCAATAAAAAAATGAGTTTTCAGATGCTTCCTGAATGATAAGAGGTCTTAGATGTATCTGATGGTGGCAGGGAGAGAGTTCCATGGAGTGAGTGCATAAAGTCCAAATGCTCTTACACAGACTTGCTGGATGCTTTTAGTTTTCAAGTGGGGGATGATCAGGGTGTTGCTGGTGGATTGGTGGCTGGCTCTGTTTGGTTGGAGGGGGTGGACGAGAGTCCTAGAAGTGTTTTGTAGGTCATCATTAAAGTTTTATATTTCATACGACTGTTGAGGGGAAGCATCAACAGTCTCTAAAGATGCTATTATCCTCTGTAGGTTCAAAACCGGAGGCGGTCCTGCACAAAACCTACTTGACTATTCTGGATTAAATTTGGCATTATCAAGGCCAAACAATTGGCTAGCATTTTGGCTAATAATTTGTTGTCACAGTTCAATAGTGAAATCAGGTGATAGGAAGAGGCCAGCAGAGGATACTGACCCAGCTTAGGAAGCACAATTATATGTGCACTGTTAGTATGGTGGGGAAAAAATAGGTCCACGACAAGGGCGGTGAACTGTTGTTGCAAGGGGCCATCATATGATCTCTCAGCATTTTATATCATTCATTACTAAAACCATCAGGGCCAGGAGCCTTATGATGTTTAGAGTGAATGATGACTATCAATCCCTTCCTCACTAAAGGGCTTATTCAAAGCCTCCTTTTGCTCTTTCATAAGGGATGGCAGGGGAATACTGTCCAAATAATCAGCCTTCTCCAAGTAGGGCCCTTGCTCTTCTGCATATAACTGGTAGAATAAAGCCAAGATCTCTTGTTCATCCATCATTACACCCTCGCCATCCTTTAATGCTGCCACCCTCCAGATCCCCTGCCATTAATTAAGGAAGATAACACATTTCAGTCTTGTTCCCATGCTGAAAAGCTTATATTTGTAATAGATCATGGATTTATATACCCTCTGATGGATGATTATGTTTAATTCAGTTTGTAACGCGATGAGTATCCACCAGACTTTCCAAATCTGCTAGCCTAATTGGAGTATGTGTGCATACATATGTCTCCGATGACCTCTCTCCTAGCTAATGATCTCGCCCCTCATAGCCATAACCATCAGACAGAGATTTGTGTGCTTGTGAAATGTGAGTGAAGTCTCGTTTATGAGGGTGGAGTATCCTCCACACATCCACAAGGTCTAGAAGTTCACGCAGCTGCAAGACCCCCCCCCCTCCCCGGGTCAAATGTCTAACCCCTTGTCCTCCTGAGGGAGATCTATCCATATCAGAATCAAGGATACAATTGTAGTCCCCACCCATAAGCAACGTGTGGACATTAAACATCACAGCTGCATAACCAGACATGCAAAAACTTCAGTACATGGAATATTCGGCCCATAGACATTACAAAAAGTGAACATTTTCCCAGATAGGTACCCCTGACAATCAAATAGTGGCCCTGCAGATCTGCTACCACTATTTCCAGTTCAAAACTTAACCCCTTACATGCCAACAGGACAACTCCTGCTTTCTTGGATCCCGAGGCTGCCCCAAAAACCTGTCTCACCCACCATTGTTTCAGTTTATTATGTTCTTTAGATTCCATGTCAGTCTCTTGTAGCATTGCTACATCAGTTTTCAGATATCTTAGGGTTCTGAGGATTTTGTCTCTCTTTATTCCAGGAAACACAGAGCACATTTGGATTAACCATCGCCAATAATGAAATTCACAATTGTTTCATTCACAGTGATCATCAAGCATGGGGTTCTCCCCAGCTTAAGAACCCCACTCCTGATTCCTCTCATGCCCACACAACCTCTCCTATTATAACGTCCCAGAATCCCATTCCCATATGCCCTCCCTCCCTAATGCCCCCTCACACTCATCTGATCACATCATATGCCCAAGATTCACTCCATTCATATGCCCATAATACACAGTCATTTCAACCCCCCCTCCCCCACACAGCCCAAGTATCCCAATCACTCATGCTCAACCTAATAAGTCGCGGTCCTTACACACCACCATATTTCTCAATCAATCACACTTCCCACCAAATGGATCAGTTGCACAACAACCTTAAAACATAACAAATGAATAACTGCATGCCCCCTGCCCAAAGGGTGTGGCCCAGGCCTCCAATAAAATAGTCCCACCAGTGCATCTTGGGATCATGGTTCAATAATCCATGGTCCCCACATGGCAGCCTCAACACGGTCGCATGCAAGTCAGAATCACCAATCCAACTTCTCCTTGAATTGAAGAACCATTATGCAGCCCTGGAAGTGGAGGAGGTAAAAGCATCCCTGGAAAGGGAAGAACAAGAGCTCAAGTACCCCAAAGTTGCAGAATCAGTGACCACAAGGAAGCGAAGGGTAGTGGTGGTTGGTGACTCTCTTCTGAGGGGTACTGAGGCATATATCTGCCCACCAGACTTGATGTCCAGAGAGGTATGCTGTCTGCCTGGTGCCAAAATCCAAGATGTTACAGAGAGTTTGCCGAGACTCATCAAGCCCAATGTTGCTAATCCATGTTGGAATAAATGATACTGCCAGGTATCCCTCTGAGCGTATCAAAGTAGACTTCATGGCTCTGGGACAGAGGGTGAAGCAGTTAGGTGCACAGGTGGTGTTCTCTTCAATCCTCCCTGTTAAGGGTAAAGGCCAAGGCAGAGAGGCTTGAATCCTGAATATGAATGCATGGCTGCATGGATGGTGTCATTGAGAATGTTTTGGTTTCCTAGACCATGGGATGCTGTTCCAAGGGTTGCAGAGCAGAGATGGCATCCATCTGTCCAAGAAAGGTCAACACATCTTCAGTAGTAGACTGGCTAATCTACTAAGAGGGCTTTAAACTAGATTCATTGGGGATGGGTGAACAAAGCCCCCATATAAGTGATTCAGTATATTAAATACCTTTATGGAAAAGGCTATCAGGGGTAACATACGGAAAGCAGGGTGCATAAACGCCCGTAGCATGGGAAATAAGATCCCTGATGTTGAAGCTTTGGTGGGAGTTGCCGACTTGGATTTAGTGGCAGTTACAGAAACATGGTTCACAGAAAACCATGACTGGGATGTAACTATACCTAGCTATACTTTATTCAGAAAGGACAGGGTAGGAAGAAGGGGAGGCGGAGTGGCCCTATATGTAAAAAATACTATTAAAGCTTTGGAATTACAGAGCTTAAAAGGGAGAGAGGAGGCATTGTGGGTTAAAATAGAAAGAGGGAAAGAGAAATCTATTTGCATTGGCGTGATATACAGACCTCCCTCACAAGAGGAAGAGATGGACAGAGAGTTAATTGAAGACATACGCAGCATTGCTAGGAAAGGGGAAGTGCTACTGATAGGGGATTTCAATATGCCAGATTTTGATTGGCACATTCCTGCTGCAGTATCATCTAGAAGTAAAGAGATCCTAGATTCTCTACAGGGAGAACTATTCAGGCAACTGGTAACAGACTCCACATGTGAAGGGGCCATACTGGACTTGGTGCTTACAAATGGTGAAAGTGTTTCTGATGTTATAGTGGGAGATCATTTTACATCCAGTGATCACCAGATGGTGTGGTTCAGTATTAGGACTAGGGCTGTTAGAATCCATTCAAAGGTGAGGGTCTTAGACTTTAGGAAGACTAACTTTGCCAAGATGGGCCAATACCTCAGGGCGTCATTAGCGGGATGGGAACAGCTGGGGGATGTAGAAAAACAGTGGGCAAAACTGAAAGGGGATATTTTAAGAGCAACCAACCTTTTTGTTAAAATGGTAAATAAAGGTAAAAGGAAAAGGAGACCCCTATAGCTTTTGAAAGAAGTAGCTGAAAAGGTGAAGAAAAAGAGGGAGGCCTTCATGAAATATAAGAGATCACAGAGAGAGGAAGACAGGCATCTATATTTGGAAAAACTTAGAAAAGCTAGCAAAGTAATCAGGAAAGCAAAGATTCAAAAAGAGGTGGAAATAGCCAATGCAATAAAATGGGGGGATAAGACTTTTTTCAGATATGTTAGTGAGAAGAGGAAGGGCAAAAGTGGTATTGTCAGACTCAAGGGTGAAGGGGAGGAATATGTAGAAGCTGATGAGGATAAAGCGGAATTGCTTAACAAATATTTCTGTTCTGTGTTCACAGATGAAGAACCAGGAGCAGGACCTCAGAAAACACCCACAAACAGGAACAGAAGCGAGAGACATCTTGAACAATTTTCAGAAGACTGTGTTCAAGAGAAACTAGCTCAACTTAAAGTAGACAAAGCGATGGGACTGGATGGGATACACCCTAGAATACTGAGGGAACCTGGGGATGTTCTAGCAGCTCCACTGACTGACTTTTTCAATGCCTCATTGGAGTCGGGAGTGGTGCCAAAGGACTGGAGAGAGGCTCATGTGGTGCCTTTACACAAAAGCGGAAGTAAGGATGTGGTTGAAAACTACAGGCTGGTTAGTTTAACTTCGGTGGTGAGTAAATTATTGCAAACACTGCTTAAAGAGAAAATAGTGAGATTTCTGGAGCCCAGTGGATTACAGGATCCGAGCAGCATGGATTCACCAGAGGCAGGTCTTGTCAGACAAATCTGATTGACTTCTTTGACTGGGTGACAAGGGAGTTGGACCGAGGGAGAGCCCTAGATGTGGTGTATTTAGATTTCAGTAAAGCCTTTGACACTGTTCCTCACAGGCGACTTATAAACAAACTGAGCACCCTAGGGATGGACCCTAAAGTTACTGCTTGGGTTAGAAATTGGTTGGGTGGGAGGCAACGAAGAGTACAGGTAAATGGAGCTCACTATGAGGAGAAGGATGTTACCAGTGGTGTGCCCCAATGATCTGTCCTTGGTCAGATTCTTTTTAACATCTTTGTTAGTGATATAGCGGAAGGACTGTCGGATAAGGTTTGCCTCTTTGCGGATGATACCAAAATCTGCAACAGAGTAGACACCCAGGAAGGTGTAGATAACATGAGGAGGGATCTAGCTAAGCTTGAAGAATGGTCTAGAATTTGGAAGCTGGGATTTAATCTTAAAAAATGTAATATCATGCATTTGGGCTGCAGCAATCCAAGGGAGCAATATAGCATAGGGGGTGAAGTACTTTTGTCCACTAAAGAAGAGCGGGACCTAGGCGTGGTCGTGTCTGATGATCTTAAAGTAGCTAAACAGGTAGAAAAGGCGATGGCAAAAGCTACAAGGATGCTTGGGTGCATACGGAGAGGAATGGCTAGCAGAAAAAAGGAGGTGACAGTGCCTCTGTATAAGTCTTTGGTGTGACCTCATTTGGAGTATAGTGTGCAATTCTGGAGATCGCACCTTCAAAAGGATATAAACAGGATGGAGTCAGTACAGAGGGTGGCTACTAAAATGGTTAGTGGTCTTCATTATAAAGCATATGAGGACAGACTTAAGGATCTTAATATGTACACCTTAGAGAAAAGGCGGGTTAGAGGTGATATGATTGAGATGTTTAAATATCTCCGTGGCATAAATGTATAGGGGGAGAGCCTCTTTCAATTGAAAGCAAGTTCTGCTTCAAGGGGACATAGGATGAGGGTGAAGGGGGATAGATTCAGGAGTGATATGCGAAAATATTTCTTTACGGAAAGAGTGGTGGATCCATGGAATAGTCTCCCAGTGGAGGTGGTAGAGATGAGGACAATATCTGAATTTAAAAAAGCATGGGACAAACACAGAGGATCTCTAAAGGAAAAAAGGGGACTGTTCTAGTTGTTAATATGGAAGGACAGACTAGATAGGCCATGTGGTCTTTTTCTGTCGCCATATTTCTATGTTTCTGTTTCATGTAGGCTAGGCCAATTTAGCATGGGCCATAAATATTCAATGAGGCAGCCAGTGAGAAGAATGAGGCCATGGGGGTCCCACAGCCTGCGCCAAAATAACATGCCACGGTCAGCTCCACCAGCTGTATATGTAATTAACTTAAGATTCACTGACACCATCCCTCTTTTGGCACCGAACATCAAGTTCCTCATGCTTATCCAAAAAGCCAGTCCTACTAAAATGGCTCTGCAGAGTCCAAACAGTGTTACATATTTATGTTTATTTCATTTGATTGACTGCTGTTAACAAGTGCATCAAAGCGGTGTACAATAAAACAAAGAAAGCAGAAAAGGAAAGGAACATCATAAAATTTAGATAGAAAAGGAGAGCAATTTATTCAGGAAAGAAGATGGATAAGTTAAGGGAGGACAGTCAAAATAATTCAGGGAGGTAGAGAGTCAGAGGGAGGGAGGTCAAACGCTTTGTGGAAAAGAAAAGTTTTGAGGAGTGTCTTTAATTTGGGAAAGGATGATTCAAAGCAGAGGTTTGATAGTACAGCATTCCAAAGAGAGGTGCCAAGGAAGTAAAAGGTGGAGTGGCGGGTAATTTCCAGTCTAGCATGGGAAGCAGGGTCAGGTAAAGGCAGTTGACATGAATAGAATGTAGTACACGGTGCGGGGGGGTGTAAGTGAATGAAGTCATGGAGGTAGAGAGGAGTACTGGTGTGAAGAATCTTGTGAACCATAATGAGGATTTTGAACTGAATGTAATAGTGGATCGGGAGCCAGTGGTATCGGATAAGAAGGGAAGTGACATTATCAAAACGTGAGGCATGTGCAAGGATCCAGACGGCAGTGTTCTGTATGAACTGTAGACACCTTAGATGGTAAAAGGGAAGGTCGGCAAGAACAACATTACAGTAATCTAAACGGGATATTACAAGAGTGAAAAGCAGGATGGTTAAGGAAGGGACTAAGAGAAATGGACGCACAGCATGGATTTGATGAAGGGAGAAAAAGGAGTGGCGAATGACGACAGAGGTGCTCACAGAAAGACAGACAGGAATCAAGAACACCATCCAGGTAGCAGAGCAATGGGACAAGGGAGATTGGGGCATCATACAGCAGGTGGGAGAAAGAGGGACAGGGACTCCCAACAGAGAACCATAGTGGAAGCTTTCCACGGATTCAGGTGAAAATAGTTAGTAGTCACCCAGTTGGTAATCATGGAAAGTGTGAGAGCCAGAGAGGAAAGGGTTAACACAATAATACAAGAAAAATCATTGAAATGTCTGAATGCTAGAATTGTACTGAGGTGCGTACGTGCACCTCTGAGAGGTATGTGACATCATATGGAAAAGTATGTGAAAACACACTTATCAGTAAATGGTGGACAGAGAGAGAGTAAAAGGCAATCATGAGATATAAACATGCCAGCTTAGCATGAAGAAGAACATATGGCCCCCCAGTATAGTTGTCAGAACATGGGGAGTTAAAGAGATATATTTCTTGGGAACCAAGAGGTGGGAGAGAAACAAACAAGAGAACCAAGCAAGAAAACCAGGTAAAGAATTGAGAGGGGGGCAGAGGTCAGATAACAATATAAATCTGACAAGGCCCAGACTGATAATTGCAGACATGGGCCCAAGAAAAGGTCATGGGCCCAAGAAAAGGTCAACGGAGAGGGGTACAGACATGAGTAGAATAACATCACACAAGTGGGGCCCCAGACAGCTGGAACAAGAATGATCTAATTAGAGAAGAATGCCCCAATAGTAAGAATTGGTCCTGAGCAAAGGTATATATTGTGACAGGACCAGATGTATGAGTTCATTTCCTGCGCAGTGGAGGCTGCTGTGGGGTATGGATTCCCTGGGTTCTCCCCAGTATCCCTTTTTGTCGAGTGAGAATGGCAGTATGTATTGTTGTGTGTATATGTCTATTATACTGTTTCTCTTATGTCCAGAAGAGCCTGTCGCACTTGCTATTGAGTCAGAGATAAGACAGAATTCAGGCAGGCAGGACCAGACATTCTGACTTGTAATTGTGGTAAGATCTGTAATTCCACTGGACTGTTTTCCTTTGTTCGTAGTTTTCTGTTTCTGTAAGATAGGGAATAATAAAAAGATCCTTTTGGAAGAAAAATCTGTGAGATAGCTATTACCATGTACAAGTGTATTGTCCTGTATAAGGACAGATTTTTCTGTATAAGGTGAGATTTTGTTGCGAATTGTAGGTCCTCTCTGTGATGTTTCTTTTGTTGGGAAGTGATATGTCCTCCCTGAGTGGTTTCCCTTCTGGACGTAGGAAGGTGTCAGCTTGGGAACTGTCTGGCCAACAGTGCAGCTGACCCTTGGTTCCATACAAAAGACAGGAATTGAGCAGTGAGAGGAGAAGAAATGACGTCATCTGCGTAATAAGCCAATATCCCTGATTGTTGTATCAGAAGAGTAAGAGGAATAAGGTAGATATTGAAAATCAGGAGGTTGAACCCTGGGAGACACCACAAGGAAGCAGAGTAAAAGGGAATGAGGAGGAGCCAGATGTGACATAGAAGTAGCTGTGGGAGAGAAAAGAATGAAACCAATGTAGCACTGAGCTGCGAAGACTGAAATCGTGCAGTTGGAGGGAAGAGTGGCATGGTTGACAAGGTCAAAGGTAGGTCAAAGGTGGATGAAACATCTAGAGAGACAGCAAGGGAAACATTACAGATATCGTGAGATGTGCGGACTTCGTTGAGTATAGATAGAAGGGCTGTTTCGGTGCTGTGGCCTGGACAGAAACCGGATTGATGGGAGTGCAGTGAGTGGGTGGAATCCAGGTGAGTAGTGAGTTGGGCAAAAACAGCTTTTTTGAGGATTTTGGACAGAAAGAAGAGATTAGAAATTCAGGCGGTAGTGCGCAGGGGAGGAGGGGTCAAGGGAGCGTTTTCTTCAGGAGAGGACGGACCAAAGCGTTTTTGCAGGGAGAGGGAAAGACACCAGAAGAGAGACTGTTGTTCAGGATGGAGAGGATGGGTGGCGGGAAGGCAAGCAAGGGTTCGGTTAACCAGGCTGAGGGGATTGGGTCGGAAGAACAAGTGGTTTTATGGGAGGAAGCAAGAAGGTTGAAGAGTTTCACAGCTGAGAGTGTATGGAAAGATGACCAAACATGAGCCAGGGAGGAAGCTGGAGGGAGGGTAGAAGTAGAAGGAGCCAGGGGCAAGGGAGGAGGACAATCAGGAAATGTGGCGCAAAGAGATATAATCTTATCAAGAACGACCTGAGCCAGGAGATCCAGAGAGGGGGTGTTAGCAATTGATGAAGATGGGGATTTAATCCTGGACAGTTCAACAAGAACACAGTGAAGATGACAGGGGCAATTGGAGAAGGCGGTGATGAGGTTAGAGTAGCGGGACTTCTTGGCAGAATTGATCAAGGAGCAGTAGAGATGATAAGCCTGTTAGAAATGCAGGTGAGAGGATGGCGTACGACACTGTCTCCACGTTCTTTCAGCCCAATGGACATAAAAGCAATGGAGATGGAGGCCAGGGTGATACCAAGGATGATATTTGGATGAGAGAGAGAGTCTGGATTGGAGGGAGGAAAACTAATCCAGAGTGGTGGACAGAGATGAATACTGCATCTGGACTTGATCTTCTGTGGGGAGAGTGGTAAAATCTGTGGGTAAGAGTGACGTGAAAGGAGGGAAGTGCTCTAGAGTCTGAGGAGTGATAGAATGTGAGGGAGCAGATGAGGGATGGGAGTAGCAGGAATTGCAGGGGGAGAGTCAATGGGTAGTGTGAAAAGGACACAACTGTGGTCAGACCAGGTAAGGTCTAGCCTTGATATGGAAGTGGGACATGTGGTGGATCCAGAACTAGAGAGGATCAGATCAAGAATATGGAAGGCAGTGTGGGTAGGAAGGTGAACGTGTTGGGTAAGGGAGAAATCATGAAGGCAAGTAACAAATGACTTATCACATGCCTTGATGGGGAGATCAATATGAAGGTTAAAATCACCGAGAATGAGGCGGTTAGGGTATAGAAGAATTGCCCCAATAGAGTGAAGACTAGTGAGACCCACAGGTGGGGACAAGGGCAGGCAGAGCATAGATAAGAAGAAAGTGGAGTGGAGGGGAGGACAGTGTAGCTTCAGGATAGTGAATAGCTGCAGAGGAGATCGGTGAGAGCTAGAGAGAAGCATAAAATACAACTACTCTGCCTCCACTGCAGCCCAAATGACATACAGGAACAGCGGATTAGCACACTGGAAGACAACAGTGAAGGATGGGGTCATCTCCACAGTCGCCAGGCTATCCAAGAATTTACGTGTAGCATCCAAAGAGTTAAACAGCTCCATCTGTCCATTCACTAGGACTCTGATCCACACGGGTAGAGCAGGGCAAAGTGCATTTGTTACTCGTGCAGGTGAGTGCAGATATGAGAGAAATCCTTTCACAAGTGCGCCACCCAGCTCAAATAGTCCTGAAAGATGAGAATTCTGGAACCATTATAGCTAAGCTGCATTTTCCTGGTTGTATGGAGAATCTCCTCTTTATGTAAAAAATTCAACACGAGCAGCAAGACTGCATGGGGCCAAGACTCATAAGAACATAAGATATGCCATACTGGGTCAGACAAAGGTCCATCAAGCCCAGTATCCTGTTTCGAACAGTGGCCAATCTAGGTCATACGTACCTAGCAGTTTCCCCAAAAGACACAGGTTCCACAATGCTTGTATTGGGTCAAGCACTGATATCCTGGGTCCCTCCAGGAACTTGTCCAAACCTTTTTTAAACCCAGCTACACTAACAGCTATTACTACATCCTCCAATAACAAATTCCATAGTTTGATTACATGTTGAGTGAAAAATATTTTCTTTTATTAGTCTTAAATAGTTTACCCTGTAGCTTTATTGCATGTCCCCTAGTCTTTCTATATTCTGATAACGTAAACAATTGATCTACGTTTACCCGTTCCACTCCGTTCATTAATTTATAGACTTCTATCATATCGTCCCCTCAGCCGTCTCTTTTCCAGGTTAAAGAGCCCTAACCTTTTTAGCCTTTCTTCATAGGGGTATCCTTTCATCCCCTTTACCATTTTGGTGGCTCTTCTCTGAACCTTTTCTAATAACGCTATATCCTTTTTAAGATACGGCAACCAAAATTGCACACAATATTCAAGGTGCGGTCTCACCATGGAACGATATAGAGGCATTATAATATCCTTTGTTTTATTTTCCATTCCTTTCCTTATGATACCTAGCATTCTATTTGCTCTCTTGGCCGCCGCTGCACACTGGGCCGAGGGTTTTAACATGTTATCCACAATGACGCCTAAATCTTTTTCCTGGGTGGTGGTTGCTAATGTGGAACCCTGCATCGTGTAACCATAGTTTGGGTTGTTCTTCCCTAGGTGCATAACTTTGCACTTGTCCACATTAAATTTCATCTGCTATTTTGATGCCCAGTCTTCCAATTTATCAAGATCCTCTTGCAATTTTCCACAATCCTCTTGGGTTTTAACAACTTTAAATAGTTTTGTGTCATCTGCAAATTTGATAACCTCACCCGTTATTCCCTTTTCCAGGTCATTTATGAATATGTCCAAAAACAGCGGACCCAGCACAGATCCCTGGGGTATACCACTATTCACCTTTCTCCCCTCCAATGTGTCTGCTCAATTATGAAGCCTGTCATGCAATCCCTGAGTTTAAGTTCCAAAGGCTGCTAGGTCTAATTTAGTCATGACACTACAGCTCCAGACAGCTCCGAGACTAACACCTCGTTGCCTTTCATCGGACAGCAGTTTTATCAGTACGTCTGCCATCTTGGAGTCCATCAGCCTGCCCTTCTCTCTTTTTTTCCTTTGCAGCTAGGACATGGCTTCTTGTTTGACCAACAGTCACGACGGGCTGCCAAAGAATGAACAAGGCCACTCGATGGAGGATTCTGGCAAAGATGCTTGCGGAAAGAAGGTGAGACCTGGATCTCAGGAAAACTACATCCTTCCTAGCTCACCGCATCATGTGACCTCCCAGAAATATTCTTTTTAGGCGATGATTCAGAGGAACTGAAACAAATAGTTGTGAAACTGGAAAATGTAATATAGCAAAATGACAAACAAATCGATCAGTAGTGCCCTTATAATGTACACTCCAGAGTTTTTTAAGGACTCATATACGAAGGTATAGTCCTGTTACTAGCAGTATTTAACTTATCAGCCATAGTACCTAAGGACAGAAGGGTGGTGACAATATACTATCAATCTCCTGCTCTCCGCTAACGTCAGCATTGACTCCACCCCTCCTGTCAGGTGACTCCTCCTGATTTAAGCACAGCCATTGCAGCATTTTAACTTCACCTACTGCCTTTTTGCTTTGCTTGACTATTTCCCATTGTTTAATTGTACTGTTTATGTGTTTTGGTGCATATTTGCTGTTCTTTTGATTTACTCTCTCCTCCTACTCTCCGCTGACATTGGCATTGATTCTGCCCCCTCCTGACATCAGGTGACTCCATTTCCTGATTTAAGCATAGTCATTCATTTCAGCGGCCCCAATATCTCTCCTCGATCTAGGGTTTCATCTCTTCTCATCTGGTTATCATCCTATGACTGTGGCTCTCTCTTCTACTAGGTAGGACCTCTCTGGCTTTTCCTTTGTTATTGTTGCTCACTGCCGTCATGTTTTCACCCATATCAGTTCACTGGGACCACCAGCCGATAGTCCGCTTTCAGATTTTCCCGTGAATGGGCCTTGGGTCCTTGTTCTTTGCCAGTTTACTCCCACCCTTCACTCCGCTGCGTTACCTTCTTCCTTATCTCAGCTACCTGGCTCCCCTGCTCTCGGGGGAGGACTTCTCGATTGCAGATTAGTCTGGGACAAGTCTGCTTTGATTTCTGATCTTTTTACCCTTAATTCCCTGGACATACCTACAGAGACCTAGCTCAGGGATGGGAGGAAGCCTACTTCTCCCGTTGTCTATCACCTGGCTACACAGCACTCTTCACCTCCCGCAGCTCCAGGGCTGGGGGTGAGGTCACCATCCTCTGCAAGGAGAGCTCAGTGACCTTGAGGGAGTCTTCCTTCCCCTTACATTATTCAGAATCGCTGCTCCTCTTTTTTCCCCCACCTTACTCATTTCATGCCCTGCTTTTATATGTCACCCCCTCCCTGGATACTGACTGTTGGGATTTTTATCTCCTCACTCAGGTGGAAGCGACAACTGCTCGACAACTGCTTTCCCAGATCTCCTTATTCTCAGTGATTTTAATATTGGAATGGATCAACCTCGCAGGGGCAGGGATAAGTCTTTTCTTTCACATATTGATGATCTCTCTCCTATTCAGCATGTTCACACACCCCAGTCATGTTGCTGGTCACACCCTGGATCTGCTACTCACCCCTTCTTCCTCTTCACTCTGTCTGTCTTTTGCCCCCACACTGTCCCTCCCCTGAACAGGTCATCTAGGTATTCTTTTCAACATAATTAACTATGTATCTGTTCCGGTCTCTTCCTCCTCTTCCACTGGCCCTATCTCACCCCGACGTCGCATTACAGAGGACACTCTACTCCTTTCCTCCCTCTGATGCTCTTGTTCCTACAGACTTTGAATCGTTCTCTATCGATGTTCAAGCTGATAACTGGAATTCTACCCTCTGCTCAACTTTGGATTCCCTGGCCCCCCGATATCCTTCATGTAGCACCACCTATCATCTTTAGTATCATCCTGGCCTTGCACTCATTCGAAGGCAGCTTCGCAAGGCTGGGTGCACATGGCGTAAATGCCGCTCCCCTGACACGCTTGCTATAGTTCAAGCTCTCCATACTTTTTATACAACTTCCATTACATCAGCTAAAAAGGACTACTATAACAAGCTTATCTCTCACTCTATGCCATAGCTTCTCATCTCCCTTACCCTTCGCGCTATACCTCCCTCCTTGATGCTCCCTGTGCTGAACAATTAGCTCAGTTTTTCCAAGATAAGGTTCTGTCACTTCAACATGAATTTTCTGACACTCCTTCACAGCCTTCTCTGAATGACTCTTCCTCCTCTGTCCCTACTGAACCCCCATCTACAAACACAGCACTTGCCCATAGTTAGTATTCTTTCAATCCTATGCTTTTATCATCTCTCATGAAAACCATTTCATCATCCACCAAGACTACCTGTCCTTCTAATCTCATCCCCTCCTCCTGGATTTCAGTGACCTCCATGGCCCTCCTTCCTCATAACCTCTCTCTCTTCAGCAATAGTCTCTCTTCTGGTATTTTCCCTCACTGTTGAAAATCTGCCCAGGTCCGACCCCTGCTAAAGAATCCCTCCCTTGAGCTCTCCATTCCTTCACACTATCGGCCTGTCTTTCATCTTCCCTTTCTTTCTAAAGTCCTAGAAACCTAGGACTTGAGGATCATCTGGGGCACGCTAATTTCCTTCACCCTAGGCAGTCTGATTTCCTTGCAGGCCATAGCATGGAAACTATCCTTCTCTCAGTTCTTAATGAAACACAGCAGTCACTGGATAAGGGTAACATTTCTCTGGTTATCTCACTTGATCTCTCCTCAGCATTCGGATCTTGTCAGTCACCCTCTTTTTCTAGCTAGTCTACAAGCTGCTGGCCTTCATGGATCTGTTCTTCAGTGGGTTCACTCCTTTCTATCTGGTTACTCTTATTCGGTGTCACTTAATTCTTCTACGTCCTCCACATTCCCTCTATCTTGTGGTGTCCCCCGAGGCTAGGTCCTAGTTCCCTTGCTCTTTAATGTTTTTCAGGCTCCACTTGCTATTCTCATCCAACAGTACAGGGTTTCTGCCTATCTCTATGTGAACAACATCCTACTTCTCTTTCATGCTCACCCTTCCTCTCTAGATCTCACCAATGTCAATACTGGTCTTTCCCATGTGGCTCACTGGTTACACCCCAATCACTTCAAGCTGAACCCTCCCAGACTTTTGCGATTTGGCTTATTGGCTCTTCTTCTGCTCCCTCTTTTGCTCCCTCACTGGATGGTTCCCCACTTACCCTGGTTTCCTCTCTTAAATACCTTGGTGTTGTTCTAGATAGCGGCCTCAAAGTGCGGTGGTTAGATGCTCCTCCTATACTCTTCGTTAAATCCATTGACTACACCCTTTTCTTACTGATTCTGCCATCATTATCTTGCTTCTCACTTTTGTCATTTCATGCCTCGACTATTGTAATATCATTTACTTTTTATCAGATCAAATGCCTACAAACCGTTCAAAATACCGTTATTTGAATCCTTCCTAAGGCATCTAAATTTGACCCAATTATCTCTTTGTTTATCAAATCTCATTGGTTGCCCATTTCTTTCTGCATTCAGTTTAAACTGCTCTCTCTGATCCACAAAACACTACAAATGGGCACCCCTGCCTATCTCTCTTCACACATTATCCCACACGCTCCCCCTCATCTCCTCTGTTCTATTCACAGAAACTGGCTTCACCTTCCTCCACCCTCTTGGGCTCATTATGAACCCACTAGGCACTTGGCATTCTATTTTTTTGGCCCCAGTTTGTGGAACTCTCTGCCCCCTGATATCCGTCTTGAACTTTCTTATTCTAAATTCAAAACATTCTGAAGACTCATTTTTTTCAGCAGGCTTTCAACTCTTCCTCCTCTTTCATCTTTTTAAGTCAATACTGTGACTATTCGATGGAAAAAATAAGATCGATCAAGCTTAGTTCTAGGTTTTCTAGTGAAAGACACACACAGTCAGCAGCAAAGAACAAAACCTAAATAGGTTCACGAATAAATGCCCTAATCATTTGGCAAGCAGACACATAAAATGTTTGACTCATATTTATTAGTCTAAAGTGTTTTTAAGAGTTCCACTGTTCCATACAATTCACATGGTTTCTTTTATCAGTTTTTAATTTCCATTTTGGATATTAATTATCAGCCCAATATTTTAAAGGACTCATGCAATCTGCAGCAGCACCAACCATATTACTGCTTTCTCTAAAAGATGATAAAATAAATAAATCTGGGAAAGAGCATTCTGTGGGCAGTGAGACAGCGAGGATCTGACTGAAGGCACTTTATCTTTGCCAAGAGAGCTGAAAGCATCAGAGGAACAAACTGGGTGATGTTACTTGCTGCAACCACAGGACATTAAATCCCAGTCGTACTGTGGTGTGCAGCCGTAGACATGTGCCCAAAGGGGAATAACACTCTGGAGTCACTTCGAAGTACTGAGAAGGAAGTTTGTGATGATCTTATGAGTAAAAGCAAAATCAAAGTAAAAGCCAGATCTTCTGCATCAGCAGGATCGGAAGTGAAAGGGTCCTATGGACAGGTACATGGTAGCAGGACCTGGCACTGGGACTGAAATACAACTATTCCCCTTTTCAGAAGGTGCCTCAGTGAGCTCTGCTAAAAGGTCCCTGCCCTCTCCTCCTAAATTTACACTGATTAATTCAATCATTGAGTCACTCACCATCTCCTCACTTCCAACAGAAGAGTGTATAGCAGGCATCCCTATTGCTCCTATAGATATGATAACTATTTGCATGCCTAAAGTGGTGCCTTTGCCTACGGCTTTTTTGGGAGCAGGGGATCAGACTGCTAATGATAGGGATGTCTCTCTCAAGAACATCTGGAAGGTTGTAGCCAGGACGAAGGGCATTACTCCAAGAACAGTGTCTCAGCTCTCTAATTATACTCAGGAAACTGCATGGTTTTTTAAAATTATTTCTTGAATTTTATACTAATAATCCAAGAAGTTAACAACATCGTCCTTGTACAGAAATAGAGCAAACAGCAGTATGAAACAAAAGGAAAGGCTTATACAAAGGTATTAAGAAGCAAAATTAAGCTGTTTAACTCACATCAGCCCACTAAAAAGCGGGGTACCAAGAACAGAAAAAGGAAAACATAATCAGAATTGCAAGAAACAATGCGAGGCCAAAACTTTCAGTATATAATATCAGGACACATCTAAAGTGGTATCAATAGAAGCTTCTATATGTCTTTCATTTATGAAGGCAAGCAGTTGGGAGGGTTCTTAAAAAATATATGATAAAGACTGATATTTAACTAAACAATTGCACAGTGCTTAAGTAAAAAGAGCCCCCCCCCCCCACCACCAGCTGCAGAACCCCTGGGCGCAACAGTAAAAATTCCCTGCGGCGCCTTTGGGTAACTTTTGCCAAGTCAGGAAAGATTTTAATTTTCAAACCACGGAACATACATGACCTTTTACTGAAAAAGAGCTTCAATAACCACTCTTTGGCAAATGTAACAATTAATGTAGATGGAACAACAGGTTCATCTCAAAAGGATTCCCCAAGCCAATCGAGGGCTTTCTGCGACTTAAATGAAACTAACCTGAACCACTACAAGCCTGTCATCTTCCCCCCAGTTACTCCTTGTTGTCTGCCTACTGTAATAACTAAACACTGACACATATCAGTGAAGAACCAGCCCTGAATTGTAAGTCTATTATCTCTGGACATAAATACTGAGCTATGTAATAGGATTTGAGCTATATAACAGGTCCGCTATTTATACTATTTATACTAGGTTACTCACTGATACTATACATTGTGATCTTAACACATTCGTTCAGTATCATAGCTACTCAACCCTCATCCTGCTTCATTGTCAATGTCAAACTAATCTATCTTCTCATTGATTATCTCTATCTGAGAACGTAAAGAATAAGCTAATGGCCCTCTACGCCTATCCAAACCAGAAGTGTATAAATGGTTATACAATCCCTACCATTGCCCTTAAAGAAGGTGGGAGTACAATAAAGCATAGCTACTCACCTGTAACAGGTGATCTCCGGGAACAGCAGGAATTTAGTCTTCACATATGGGTATTGTCAGTACCGATGGAGCCTGCGCGGGAACGTTCCCCAGCGTCCAATTAGAAAGCTTTTGGGAGCATCCCACAGCGCCTGCGTGCTGCCTTCCCGCCTTTCCCAACTGCCTCTCTCCAGTTGAGTCTTAAAGCTGAGACAAAGAGAGAGAGAGAGAGAGAGGGAAAGAAAAGAAAAGAGAGATACAACTCCTAGGGGAGGTGGGTGGGTTGTGAAGACTAAATTCCTGCTGTTCCCGGAGATCACCTGTTACAGGTGAGTAACTATGCTATCTCCAGGAACAAGCAGGAATGTAGTCTTCACATATGGGGACTCCCTAGCTACAGATGCCAGGGAGAGACCCAAGAAGTTGTGGTCCCTGTGAAAGGGCTCCACTTCCCCCCATGGATCTCTGGCATCCTACCGGGAATGGTGGGTAGGAGTTGATTAAGTATGGAACAGGTGTCGTAGAACAGCCTGACCAAACAAGGCATCCCGGCGGGAGTCCTTGTCTAAGCAGTAATGGGCTGTGAAGGTATGAACCGAGGCCCAAGTAGCTGCTCGACAGATGTCATCAATAGACAAAGAGTGTAGATGAGCCAATGAGGCTGCCATGGCTCTCACATTGTGAGCTGTGACATGGCCTTCCAGAGAAAGGTTTTTACTCTGATAGATAAAATAAATACACTGTGCAATCCAATTGGACAATGTTCTCTTAGAGACTGGAAGTCCCAAATGAGAAGGATCAAAAGCAACAAAGAGTTGAGAGGACTTACCATGTTGCTGTGTCCTTTGTAAGTAAAAAGCAAGTGCTCTTTTACAGTCCAAAGTATGAAGATTCCTTTCTGCATTTGAAGCATGAGGCCTTGGAAAAAATACAGGCAGGTAAACTGCTTGGTTTAACTCAAAAGGTGAGACCATCTTTGGCATAAAGTGTGGATGAGTCCTAAGGAATACCTTATCATGATGGAACCTCGTATAAGGAGGATCAGCCACTAATGCTTGCAACTCACTAATGCGACGTGCTGACATGATTGCAATGAGAAAGACAACCTTCCAGGAAAGGAATTTCAAGGAGGTAGTAGCTAGAGGTTCAAAAGGCGGCTTCATGAGCTGTCCAAGAACCATATTTAGGTCCCATGCTACCAGTAGTGGCCTAATGGGAAGCTTAGTTAGAAGGAGGCCTCTCATAAATCTCGCTATGAGAGGATGAGAGGAAATAGGTTGTCCATTTAAAGGCTTGAAAAAAGCTGAAATAGCACTTAAATGGACTCGTACTGAGTTAGTCTTAAGCCCTGCATCAGATAAATGAAGGAGATACTCCAATAATGATTCCAGAGGTATCGCCAGGGGGTCAAGACCCTTCTGCGAACACCATATGGAAAACCTTTTCTACTTGAAAGCATAAGAGCGTCTTGTGGAAGGCTTTCTAGAAGCACAAAGGATATCCTTTACTTGTTGAGACAGGTTAAGACCATGAAGGTCTAGGCCCTCAGCAACCAGGCCCTGAGATGCAGGGAGTGGGGATCGGGATGCCACAACATCCCATCCTCCTGAGATAGGAGATCTGGAGCAGATCCTAACTCCAGAGATGGAGCTTGAGAGAGATGTAAGAGCAGAGGGTACCACACCTGCTGTGGCCAATGTGGAGCTATGAGAATCATATGGCCTGTGTCTCTCTGAAGCTTGAATAGGGTTTTGGGAATTAGGGGAATGGGTGGAAAGGCATATAGGAAGTCCTGACCCCAATGGAGGAGGAAAGCATCCCTGGCCTGAGAACCTTGAGCCGGAATTCTGGAACAGAATTGGGGAAGTTTGGCATTCAATGGACTTGCAAAGAGGTCTATGTCCGGAATTCCCCAAATTTGAAAAATGTTTGCTACCTGGTCTGCACGAAGAGACCACTTGTGTGGAAGCAGAACTTGACTGAGTCTGTCTGCCCAAGAGTTTTGAATGCCTGGCAGATACACCGCAAGTAGATGAATCTGATGCTCTCTGGCGAGGGCCCATAGTCGCAAAGCTTCGTTGCAAAGCGACAGAGAGACTGTTCCTCCCTCCTTGTTCAGATATAACATAGCTACTTGATTGTCCGTCTGAATTAGGACTGTCTTGTAGCTCAGCTGGGTGTGGAACGCTCGAAGAGCAAGGAAGATTGCTCTGAGCTCCAAGAGATTGATGTGCAGATGGGTCTCCTGTGGAGTCCAGGTGCCTTGGGTAGAGAGATCTTGCAGGTGAGCTCCCCAACCCACCTGTGAGGCGTCTGTTGTTAGAGTGACCTGGGGTGGGGGCTGTTGGAAAGGGGACCCCACCAACAGGTTTTGGGTTGATTGCCACCATTGTAGGGACAAAATAAGGCGACTTGAGTTTGCTATTTTGTCTGATAGGAGGCCTGATGCTTGAGTCCACTGAGTGGATAGAGTCCATTGGGCTGCTCTCATATGGAGGCGAGCATAGGGAACCACATGCACGGTAGATGCCATGTGGCCTAGCAATTGTAACATTTCCCGAGCAGTGAGATGAGTTTTTAACACTGCTTGGGAAGCTAACTGCACAATGCGAAAGCAGCAGGGCTGTGGGAGATAGGCCCTTGCTTTCCTGGTATCCAGCATGGCTCCTATAAACTCTAGAGATTGAGTGGGAGTTAGGTTGGATTTTGGGATGTTTATAGCCAGGCCCAAATACTGAAGGATACGCATTGTGCAAGATAGGGAAATTCTGGCCTCTGACTCTGATGGGGTCGAATGAGCCAGTCGTCTAAGTAGGGGAAGAGAAATATTCCTAGAGTGCGAAGAAATGCTGCCACTACAGCCATGCATTTTGTAAACACCCTTGGTGCTGAAGCCAGGCCAAAAGGAAGAACCCTGTACTGGTAGTGCTTCCCCTGACATAGAAACCGAAGGAATCTTCGGTGAGTTGGATGGATGAGAACATGGGTGTATGCATCCTTGAGATCTAGAGAACAAAGCCAATCCTGACTCTGAAGGTATAGCAGAAGAGTTCCTAGAGAAATCATCTTGAACTTCTCCTTGAACAGGAATTTGTTCAATTCTCTGAGGTCTAAAATGGGTCTGTGTCCCCCTGTTTTCTTTGGAATAAGGAAATAGGGGGAGTAAAACCCCGTACCCTGTTGGGAAATGGGTACGTCTTCTATTGCCCCGTGGGCAAGAAGTAAATTTACCTCTTGACACAACTGACTTTCGAGTGAAGTCTGAGAATTGAACGGTCCTACAACTGTAGGAGGGGGCATGTTGAGGAAATGAAGCTTGTATCCCTCCTTTACAATGGAGAGAGTCAATTCTTCTGCTGTTATCTGCTCCCATCTGGGGGCAAAATGACACAACCTTCCTGGAATGGTGGAGGGCTCTGGCCCGTAGAGGGCCAGGAAGGCCAAGTTCTCTAGATGGGAGTCAAAGCCCCTGTGGAGGCTGAGTCTGCTGGGCCGGTTGAGGCTTAGCAGACTTAGTTTTTCTTTGTTTTGGTGGCTGCTGTCCCTTTCGGGCAGACTGACTTGCAGAATGCCTCTGCTGGGTATAGGAGGGGTAAAACCTCTTCTTTTTAGAGAAGAATGGTTTCTTGTAGGATTTTCTCCTTGCAGGATCAGCTGTAGCCTTCGATAGTCTATCCAAACTGGTGTTATCAGCATCCAGCTCATTAGCTTTCTCTTGCCAATTTTTGCCAAAGAGATTTTCGCCTGTACAAGGGATATTCCCCAGTTTGTCCTGTACCCAGAGTTCTAAGTCAAATGCCTGGAGCCAGGCAATCCTACGAGCACCTATGGCAATGGCAGAGGTTCTGCTTATGCACTCAAAGCAGTCAAAAGCTGCACAATTAACAAACTTGGAAACATCTTGGGCATGTTTCACAAGTGTAAGATAATCTTGCCTCTTATCATCAGGAAGGAAAGGGCTCAAAAGCTCTAGATCTCCTGTAACCTCCTTAAGGAACATTCCCATATATAGAATGTAGGAACTAATCCTGGCAGAAAGCATAGAGGCCTGGAAGGTTCGACGTCCAAAGGCATCAAGAGTCCTACATTCACATCCTGGTGGATTAGATGCATGTCTTTTTGCACTCTTGATCCTTCTCATAGCTGATTCCACTACCATGGAGTGGTGTGGTAGCTGGGGTTTTTGAAATCCAGGATAAGGAGGTACTCGATACATGGTATCAAGCCTACAAGAATGAGGAGAGGTGGTAAGAGGTGTTTCCCACATTCTTAGCATGAGATCATGCAAGATCTCATGAATAGACAAAGTGGCTGCCTCTTTGGGAGCTTTAGGATATTGTAAAATCTCCAATTCCTTTGCAATGGAGCCACTGTGATGGAAAGACCTCTAGCCACCTCCCGGATGAAATCCTGAAAGGATATATCCTCTGGAGGAGACATCCTACGTTTAGGAGAGGAAGGCTCCTCAGAGAGAAGTACTCCGGTACCGACAGAGCTGCAGAATCCTCAGACTCATCGGAGGATTCAAAATATCTCCTGTCCTGGTGCTCTTGTAAAGCACGATACCGTACCGATCGAAGTTGGTACCGGAGGGGTCCGGTACCGGCCTGTCGATACCGGAGGAAACAGCATGACTCGGTGTCGGTAACACAGTCACCGATGTCGATGCTGTCGGTACCGGTATCGGTGCCGGAGCCGGTGTCGATACCGGTTGAACCCTCTGAGGCGGTTCCGAAGGCACTGAAGCTGCAAGGAGAGCCGCCAGACTGCGTTCAATAGCCAAGAACCTCTGGTCTATTGACGCTGCTGATGCCTGGGTATCGGTACTGGACGAAGTGGCCGGTACCCCAGAGCATGGCACCAGTAGTTCTGCCGAGGTTGAGGCCTAGAGAACATCCTGGAGCCCCGATAGTGCTTTGGAAGCCGAAGCCTCCCGCCAGGGCAATTTTGCTGGTACAAGTCCCTCAAGGGCAACGCCAGAGGCATCTCGATGCTTGGAAGGAGATCTACCCTTTGAGGACCGGCCAGATTTATGTTTGGTTACCTGAGATCCATGGGAGGAAGACGAAGCCCTGGAAGACGTCAATGCCACGGATGCTGCATCGGAGGGAAAAAGGGTGCTAAGCTTAGCAGCTCGGTTTTGCCGACTCCTCTTCGACATCATCCCACAGGCAACACACTCCGAGATGGAGTGGTCAGGACCTAAACATTTGAGGCACCATTCGTGGGTGTCGGTGACGGAGATGGTACCACCACACTTGGAACACTTCTTAAAACCCGAGGTGGGTTTTTCCATTCTGAAGGAAAAGTTGGGCCTAGTGCCCAAAATGGTGCGTGGCACCCAACAGAAAAAGACTAGAAAGTCCAGAAAAAAAAAAGATTACAAAAAATTTTATTATTTTTTTTAAAAAAAGAAAGAAAGAACCGGAGGTACCGGTATAGCGTCGAGGAAGGCAGACGCTACCACAAAAAAGAATGAAAAAGATGGGATAATTTCTGCGGTGACAGGAAAACGACCTGCTGGCTCCGCGGAAAACGAAGAACTGGAGAGAGGCAGTTGGGAAAGGCGGGAAGGCAGCATGCAGGCGCTGTGGGATGCTCCCAAAAGCTTTCTAATTGGACGCTGGGGAGCGTTCCCGCGCAGGCTCCGTCGGTACCGATGATACCCATATGTGAAGACTACATTCCTGCTTTTTCCTAGAGATATTATATATATTTTCTAGCATAGAATAATCAGTACTGTCATTATACTCCCATATTGTATTGTATTCCTACATAGTACCAAAGAAGTAATTACTCTGACCATCAACTTTACAGACACTCTGTTTATTAAGCTTACAGTCAGCGCTACCCATATACTATGGAGAAACATAACCTAATTTATTAGCTGTGCCGCCTCCTACTTCTACCGACACCCCTCACCCAATCGGTTCAATCAGCTCCATCGCAACACTTTTTTATTTCTATCATACATCACAATTACAGGAATAATCCATCCACCCACCACTACTACCATACATTCAACTATCACAAACAACGGAAAAACAGACTCATACACATTAAACCACTAATTTCATGGCAATCCAAATTACCATCATTAACATCATATCCTATAAAATGCCTTCTCCTGAATACAAGATCAACAAGAAACAAAATTCCAATAATCTTGGATCTTATTAAAGATAATACTCCAGACATACTTTGCTTAACAGAAACCTGGTCAACTGAAGCAGATTCTGTGCTGATTAACCAGCTAGCACTCCACTATTATAAATAATATCACTGCTCGAGATCAACGAAATGTGGAGGAGGAGTCTTAATATTAGCTAAAAAAGAACTAAACACAACACTACAATTAAGCAATAGCATTGAAGAAATGGACATGTTAACCATCAAAAATAAACATATAGTAAACAGTCTTATATACAGACCTCCATCAACCTCCCCAGACAACTTTGCAAACATACTTGAAACAGCATGCACCATAACACCAGGCAAATCGCATATCATCCTTGGTGACTTCAATCTACCAACACTCCATAACACACACACATCCCACTTCATAAATGCCATGTCTAACATGGGATCTGGACCACTTGTTGGAAGCCAAACACACAGAAAAGGTAATATACTGGATCTCATTTTCCTCCAAACATGGATTATTCCAGTCCAATATCACTCCCGTTACCATGGATTGAGCATTTCCTGTTAGAATATACAATACCTACTTCACCCACACCACATATGCATAATGACACCCCGACTTTCCACTTTAAATTCAAGGCCTTTGACAAAGATTCCTTCCTGAATAATTCTCTCCCTCATATAGGACGTTCACTCACTGACCTGGATGATATTACACAAAACTGGAACACCACCATAACTAATACTGCCCTAGCTCCACCCACACCCAGAAAGACAAAACAGAAAACCTCTAAAATTTGGTACACAACCGAATTAAGGAAACTAAAACAAAGACTACATATAACTGAACATAAATGGAGACACACAAGATCAGAAAATGACAACAGGCTATACATGCTTACACTGAAATCATACAAAGAGGCCATAAATAATAGAAAAAAAAAAGAATACCACTCTACCCTACTCACTAAAACCCTCAACAGACCGAGGGAACTATTTTCCATTGTTAAATATTTAACAAGGACACCCACATCTGATGAAGATAAGGTTATTATACACCCTCAAATACTAGCAAATTACTATATGGAGAAATTTAATACTTCAATCAACAATGACATCTCCCTGAACCCCCCCCCCCCCCCCCCACTCACAACCTAACAACTCCAACCCCCCTGACAAGACACATGGTCAACGTTTTAACTTATTGACCAAAAACATCTTAAAAATATAACCACCACCATCAACACAACCACTGCACCCAGAGACCCCTATCCAAACACCTGGCCAAAAATAACTAAAGAGGAGTTCTCCCCAATCATCCTGGAAATGGTGAAGCATTCATTACAACAAGGACACATGCCAATTACCTTAAAACAGGCATTAATCTGACCTATATTAAAATCAGCAACAGCTGACAAAAAACATGCTAACTCATATAGACCTATCTCGAGCATGCCGTTCCAAGCAAAGGTCATAGGGAAAGTTGTGCAAAACAAATTGACCTGCAGGGAACTGTTATTCAATGGTCTGTGTCCTACCTATCTGACCACACTCAACAGGTCTGCATCATCCACAACCTTCAAACAGAAACAAGGTATTCCCCAAGGTTCTTCCCTATCCACCTTGTTATTTAATCTATATATCCAGCCAATATGCAATATCTTTAAAAAGCACAATGTAAACTATCATCTCTATGCCAATGATATAATGATGTATTTTTATTTTTATTTATTTTTTATTTATTTATCGCTTTTATATACTGTGCTCTTTAAAATCAGTGCGGTTTACAGATAAAGCATAGTTACTCACCTGTAACAGGTGATCTCCGGGAACAGCAGGAATTTAGTCTTCACATATGGGTATCGTCGGTACTGACGGAGACTGCGCGGGAACGCTCCCCAGCATCCCCCACAGCGCCTGCGTGCTGCCTTTCTGCCTTTCCAACTGTCCCTCTCCAGTTGAGTTTATAACTGAGACAAGAGAGAGAGAGAGAGAGACAACTCCTAGGGGAGATGGGTGGGTTGTGAAGACTAAATTCCTGCTGTTCCCGGAAATCACCTGTTACAGGTGAGTAACTATGCTATCTCCAGGAACAAGCAGGAATGTAGTCTTCACATATGGGGACTCCTTAGCTGCAGATGCCAGGGAGATGGCCCCAGGAAGTTGTTAGGCCTTGTGAAAGGGCCATACTTCCCCCCCTAGATCTCTGGCATCCTACCAGGGACGGTGGGGGTAGGAGTTGATTAAATCTGAAAAAGGTGTTGAAGAACAGCCTGGCCAAACAAGGCATCCCAGCGGAAGTCCTTGTCTAAGCAGTAGTAGACTGTGAAGGTATGTACCGAAGCCCAAGTAGCTGCTCGACAGATGTCGTCGATAGACACAGAGTGAATATTGTATATAATTACTACAACATTGTATATAGTTGATTATAAGATAGTTCTCACAAGTTAACTGTACATAGCTTATTAAGTTAAATGTAAAGTTTCCTTCTATGTTTGATGTAAACCGCTCCTAATCTCTGGAAGGGACGATATATAAAAGCATGTTAAATCAATCAATCAGTAATATTTACTAAATCCAGTTGAGGCAATACAGGGTCAACGGGAGCAGTCTCGCTCCTCCCCTTTGGAAGATAAAACACTTTAACCAAAGGGGGAAGCGTCTCCCGTGAAACTGCTAGCACATCCACCAAATACTCATTAAACATGTCTCTTGCTGACGTAGACACCACAAGCAGAAAGTTAATTAAATGAAAGCATCTTCCAATTGCTCAGTTTTCCTGTCCATAGCTGAAAAGTTCTTATTAAAAGATTCAGTTTGACTTTCTAACACCACCATACTAGCCTTCAAATCAGAAATCTCTGTAGTGCCAAGAAACTGCATGTTTAAAGCTGTAGACTCCCAGTTTGCTATGACTGCTAAGCGTGTGTCTGGGCACAAACAGCAGATTTCCTCATTACAGGCTATGTATACTTCCACAATTATGAACGGTCCTTTTCTAAATTATAAGTTGGAAAAAACAGAAAATATCCTTAGAGCAAAGAATTTATGATTTCTTAATTTCCTGTTTTGGTTTTTTTTTTGTGCCATCAAGTCAGTGTTGACTCATAGTGACCCAGCTACCTCTGGGTTTTCTTGGCAATGTATCACCGGAAGTAGATTGCCAGCCTTTTCATTTGAGGCAATGGAGGGTAAAGTGACTTGCCCAAGGTCACAACGAGTGCCAGTGGGAATTGAACCCTTGATCTTCTGGGTACTAGGGACAGTTGCTCTAACCACTAGGCTCCTCCTCCACTCAATTTCCCCTGTACCCATCTTCTTTCTCCTGAGAGTCTTCAGAAGATTTGGCTTTTACTTTTTTTTTTGCTTTAACCCATAAGATCATCACAGACTTCTTCCTCAGTACTCCAAAGGGACTCCAGAGGGGCATTCCTCTTCGGGTACGCTTCTATGGCTGCACACCACAACACAACTGGGATTTAATGTTCTCTGATCGCAAATAGTGATGTCACTTGGGTTATTCCTCTGATGCTTGCAACTCTCTTGGTAGAGATAAAGTGCATTCAGTCAACTCCCGCTGTCTCACTGCCCACGGGACGCGCTCTCCCAGCTTTATTTGTTTTATTATCTTATAGAGAAAGCAGATATGCGGTTGGTGCTGCCGCAGATTGCATATCTCTAAAATGTTTTATGTCTAAAGTGCTGATTTTCAACAGTCCTTCAGACTTGCCACACCTGTCTGCTTTTCAGAATATCCATAATGAATATACATGAGATTCTTTCCATGCAATGCAACCAGGCATGCTAATATATTTTGTGCATATTCATCTGTTGCCCTAAATAGGCAGGTGGATCCCAAAGACAGGGTTGAGAACTGCTGTCCTGATCACAAGGAGTTTCAGGCAGCTCCCAACTTTCTTTAGTTGTATGGGTTTTTTTCCTTCGACAGATTGTAGAAGACATTAATTTGTTCAATGCAGTTCACAAACCTGGTACTGTATGACAAAGAAATCAGATTTTTCTTTAAGGAATACCATTTCCTTGCATTACAAAGGGCTTTGCTTTTCATACCCTATTGTTGAGTCTGTGGATCTCAGCTGAATAATAATTATGTACTAGAAATAATACTATCCTCAGATCTAGGATTTAAAAGATTTACCACAGTAAATCCTTTGCCTTGTCCATTTGGGATAACAATGGTGTCAACCACTTACATTTCAGTTTCTTTCATGTAGCAAATTGTCTATAAAAGGAAAGTGTGACAGAGCTGAAAGTTGACATCTTCCAGAACAAAGAAGGGCAGTTTACTTTAGTTTAAAACATTAGATACATTTACTGAGGAGATTTAACCTTTCTTGAGGTGGTAAGACATCCCAAAGAAAGCACTATAGTTTCTATTCATATTCATTTCTCTGAAAACAAAATTGACCAAGAATTGTTTTGCTTTTCATGACCATGGCAAATAGGTTAAGTGGGTGGGGTGGGTGAGGTGTATAAATGTGAGTGTGGGGCTGCACAGGTAGTAATTTAGTGGATAAGTGTCTGAGTGAGAAGGGTGCATGTGTGTGCATAAGTGGGTTGTTTAAGGATGGGATGTACGAGTACAGGTCAGTGAAGGGCCGGAGTTAAGATTTTGGTGCCCATAGGCAAAACCGGGCAATGGGGGGGGGGGGGGGTTGGGGGAGGGAACAGATTCAGATATCCCTTAAAGACTGGAGTGTCAGAGGAAGACCATGGTGCCACAGTGTACATATATAGGTCCCTAAAGTTACCAGGAGCAGGCTCCTCTTTAGCCTTGGTATTTGGTATTTTCAAAATTTGGCACCTATGCAGTTACCTATGTTGCCTATGCCTAAATCTTGGCCTGGGTAACTGGTGGGGAGGAGGGTGGTGTGTGTGTGTATATGAGAGGGAAGGTGGGTGCAGATGGAAGCGGTTCACACTTGAATTGTCCATTTGGGATGGTCTCTGGCACACCTTTCCTCCAAGACCTTCCTAGTACGTTTGTGTCCTCCCCTTCCCTCCCTGCTCTCTCTCTGCTTATCTCCAGCACTCACTCCATCTTCACTTTCCCTTTTCCTCTTGCACTCACTGTCCCCCATCTCCTCAGACTAGCTTCCTTTCACCTCCTTTCTCCCAGCTGGCTCCTCCAACACTGTGCGACCTACATTGTCTTCTGCTGGTGGGGTCGATTCCTCACAACCATACCCAGGACTGTGACACTGCCACCGTGGTTTTCTTCTCGTTTTCCCCTGCAGCACTGACATTTCTGTCACAGCCCCGGAATCTTTGGGTGACAAGGCTTGGACTCCCTCCCACACAGGGACGGCCCAAGGGCGGGTGTGGGGCCATGTGCAGAGAATTATTGAAGGGCCTCATTTGCATAAGGAACCTCATTTGCATGAATATTTGCATAATGTTAATATGCGCTAACTTTTAGTACATAAGCCTCTTAATGTGTGTCTTGATAAAGAAAGACTACCAGATTTCTACATTACTATACTCTAGTGCCAACCTCCAGGCATATTAGCTATAAACACTGCCCATTTAGAACCCATAGCAAACCCACCATATCCTACCTATCAAAAGGCAACACTGCAAATATTAAACCAATACATCTCAGAGAATGCCAATACATCTCTTACTGGGAAAAGAGAACAAGAGGCACTGTCAAATATAAACTACATGAACAGAATACCTCAGCTCGGTTACACATGCAGAACACAGACCGTCACCAAACAAAGAACAAGAGATCACAATTTAGAAATAGGAAGACAATAATTAAATTGGGAACCCCAAAAGCCAAACTTGGAATGTACAACAACACTGGAGAAATAAAACTATAAATTAATTTTCTCTTGTACTAAACAAAAGCAAAGACGTTAACAATGCACATTTCCCACAGCTGACATATTCCAGTTAATAAATTCAAAATAAAAAAGCATTTTCTACCTTTTGTTGTTTGGGCATTTTATTTTTCAGTTGCAATTGCTCCAATCACTTTCTTCTGGTTTCTTCATGTCTTCTGCTAACTCTCCATTGTCTGCTATCCATTTGTCCTTTCTTCTCTCTTCTAGTTTTTTTTTCCATTCTCTCTCTACATCTGCTTTAACATACTGATCTTTCCCCTTTCGCTCTTTCCTCCATTTCTTTCTTTATTCCTTTTTCATCCACTCAAATTTCACCCTTCCATCCTCAATCCCCACTTATTCTCCCAATACCCAGCCAATCGTAGGTTTTTATTCCCTCCCACACAAAATATCTTTTCCCCTCTCTGTCCTCACCCCCCCCCCCAGCCTCATCCCCTTCTAATCCTCCCCCAACATCAGCTCCCTTCTAGTTCCAACCCCACCCAGCATCCGCTTCCTTCTAACTCCATTCTCCCATCCCCCCCCACATCAGCCCGTTTACAATCCAAGCCCCACCATCAGTCATTTCCAGCCCTATCCCAGCTCCGCATCAGCCCATTTCCAGTCCAAGTTCCGCCATCAACCCATTTCCATTCCTAGCTCCCAATCAGCCATTTCCAGTCCTATCCCAGCCCCCCATCAGCCCATCTCCAGTCCAAGCCCCCCCACATCAACCCATTTCCATTCCTAGCCCCCCCCAGCCATTTCCAGTCCTATCCTAGTCCCCCCATCAGCCCATTTCCAGTCCTATCCCAGCCCCCATCCACCCATTTCCAGTCCTAGTCCCCCTTCAGCCATTTCCAGTCCTATCTCAGCCTCCCCATCAGCCCATTTCCAGTCCAAGCCCCCCCATCAGCCCATTTCCAATCCTAGCCCCCCATCAGTCCATTTCCAATCCTAGCCCCCCCCCCCCCCCAAAGATCCCTGTGCCTGTTTGAGCGTCACTTCAGAGGGAGCCTGGGAGGCCCTGGCTCACCTCTACACAGCGGTGGAATGAAGAGCAGCATATTCCTTCACTCACGCTGTGTTCTCGTGAAGCGCACAGAGTGCCAGGAAAGGTTAAAGGGCATTTCCTGTTTCCTGGCAATCTGTGGGCTTCAAAAGTACAAAGTGGGAGTGAAGGAACACGCTGCTCTTCACTCCAGTGCTGTTCAGAGGTGAGCCAGGGCCTCCCCAGCTCCCTCTGAAGTTGGCCCTGCAAACCCAGCGGAATGGAGTTTGCGCGGGGCCCTGTGCGAACAACATTCTCGCACAATGGACGGGGCCGGCCCTGCTCCCACCTCCTTATCAGTACACACAGGTTTGTCTGTGTATGTCGAAACAAACCCATACATACAGATGGATGGACAAGTAGACAGACAAAACTTTTCTAATAAGCAAAACATGCCTAACTATGTTGACGGACAAATACTTTAAGACTACACATCTCAAACTGCAAACATTTCTCCAGTTAAGGATGTGTGAGGGTACTACCAATGCTTATCTCTATAATGCTACTAGACACATACAGCGTTACAGAGACACAAAGGAGACAGTCACTTCTCCATGGAGCTTATAATTAGTCAAGGCATACAGAAAAGCCAAATAAAATGCATTATTCCATGGTTACTTTGATTTTGTTAGTTGTTCTGCTTGTCAGCTAAGAGCAACTTAGTTTTAGATTTGCAGAATATAAATCTGTTAAATAACATGTAGCCAGTCCCAGATATATCATATTTAGCAAGGTGGATTTGTGTGACTACAGAACACTTTTTCCTTTTTATAGGGTCCTGATGGGTGAGGTGAGGTGGGGGGGGGGGCTATCTCCAAGACCCTGATATGCACAACCCACTCAGAGATCCACTCTAAACTTGAATCCTTCCAAATCTTCTCTGTCAGCTTACATAGTAATATAGTATATGACAGCAGGTAAAGACCAGCATAGTCCATCTAGTCTGCCCAGCCAGGTGGCAAGAGTAGGTGCACCTGTTCTTTCAACACCCCAGCAAACTTAAGTAAACACTTACGAAAAGATCCACAGCACCCATTGAGATGTAACTAAAAACCTTCACTTTACTGGATGAAATACAGATTTATAGGAAACATAATTCTTTGAAACAGCAGCAGAAAACACCCCTTATCCTCTGCACTTAAACTATGGAGGTGAATGCATTTCTTCTGTTCTCAAGTGCTCAGTTTCTCCTCTTCCTAAGATAATGCCACTTACTCCAGGCACACTCGCACCATGTTACAATGTTCTCTGTAAAGTTATGTTATGTTATGTTATGTTATATGATCACTGGAAATGTGGTATATAAAACCGTTCAAATAAATAAATAAATTATGGGAGTAACACCGTTCCTTAACCCACCAGTAGCTTCAAGCAATATCAAATGACTAGCCTCCCACACAAATGCCTTCCTTCTGTCACTTGATTACACTTATTGTGTCTCAGGGAATTCTTTCTTCAAGCTCCAGTTGGGTTAGCTGTGGTGGGTCCCCCACCCTCTTACAGATTCAAAGTCTCTTGCGATTAGAGGTCTCTTATTGTCTCCAGCCAGCAGGAAAAATACTCCTGTGAAAAACCTCCAGATTCTCTGATCACAAGTTACAGTGAAGAGGAGGTGCCATAGCCTCTCGCTTATTTCATTTGTCCGAGGCCTAGATCAGTGCCTTAGATGGACCCCCACTAACATGAGCCTTAAGCTCCCTGAAGTCAGCTTGGTACAAAGCAGCAACCAAGACCAAGACATAGACAAAGACTCCACTGCAATGGGAATTTAAATCTCTTCTTTGCCTTCTGACTGGATTAGTCCTTAAGGGCCCACCCTCCTTATGGCCCAAGACATGCTGTTGAGCACTCAGCCTGCTTTTGGGAGGCAGGAAAAAAGGCAAAAGACCCCTTTCCCTACAAAACATGGCCGGCCTTTCATTACCTTGGAAGCTCCCTAGCTCCTCCTCTGGTTTCTTCCTCTAAGGAAGCCCAGCTAGAAAATTATTAGGGGCATAATTCCCTGTGCTGCTTCCAGGGCAGGCTTACCTCTGGAACGGCATCTCAAGAAAAACAATTCTCTCTTTTTGCAAGAGGTTGGTGACAACTGGGTCACAGACAGTATCACAAAGGCTACTATCAGGAAGAGCCTGGGCTTAATATTTAAAAGCAGCCTCAAAAGCTGAAGGTTTAGGCGGGATTTAAATATGTTCAGAGTGGAATCATAATACAGTAACTCAGGAAGATTATTCCAGGAATATGGTACAGTATTGTGCAAAGAGCATAGTCAGTACATGACAAAGAGATAATCATTAAGCCAACAGACTGGTATAACAAATTGGTCAATTTACACCGTTCTAATGATATTTTAAAAGTGTTTTTACTCTACAAAGCCTCTACAGATATGTTGTTCCTTGCAAGCTATCACCATCATTAATCTAAAACAGCAAAAGGCAACAAAAAGAGTAACAGCACTTTCTCAAATTGGTCACATAAACCTAACAAAATAAATGTTAGAAAGATTCAGGAAAACCTGAGGTATTCTTCTGCGAGCTACAGAACATGGAAAGTTTCCAAATGCAAAAAGGATAGGGAAATAAAGATCATTGTCATTAACAAATTGTAGCTAGGAACACCATTGCAGAAGTGGATAAAATTTAAGGTCATGCAAAAAGCCAGAGGGGGAACTGACTTTCAATTAATAGATCTCAAGAGACCACCTAATTTGCATTTCATTTCTTCATTCACTAGACTATGGAGATCATTTCAGAAAGATCTAGACGTGTAAATAGTATCATTTACATTTCTAGATTACATATACCTCCAAACAGCGATTTGAAAGTAGGGGCATACAAGAATACTATCATCATTAATACTGCCATTCTAAACTTTCTAATATAGTTACTCCTATCATCAGGTACAGCATTCACAAAGTAAAAGATGACAGGATTTTTATTTAATTACTACAACGTTGTTCTTCCATTTGAATTGGAACCTGTCTCTTTTGGACTATGGCACAATAAGCTTTCATTCACACCACCACAAGGATTTTCTCTCTACTACAGTGATAGCCTGTGGCCAGTGGTCCCAAACTGCAGCTCCCTGAAAAGCTCTGACCTCTAGGCAGCACCACAGAGAGATGACAGGGATCCCCTCTCCTCAGGGGCTGTGAATGCTTCTTCTACAGTTTCTCAGCCCTGGGCCGCCCAAGGAATGGAGGCATGGCCCAGAAACCAAAACCAGGTTTCACGCATGGCAACATATAGTGCCATCTCTGAGCCACCAATCCCAATATTTTTCTATATATAATAAATCCCACATTTGCCCATATCCATATGACATTAAGAAAGAGCATATAGCACAGTTACTTACCTGTAACAGGTGATCTCTGGGAACAGCAGGAATAAGTCTTCACATATGGGTACGTCGGTACCGACGAAGCCTGCGCGGGAACGCTCCCCAGCTTCCCAAAAAGGAAAACTTTTGGGAGCATCCCACAGCGCCTGCGCTCTGCCTTCCCGCCTTTTCTAACCGCCTCTCCTCAGTTCTTCTTTGCCGCGGAGCCAGCAGGTCGAGCCCTGTCACCGCTGAAGAAGTTCTTTATTTTATTTTCTTTCTTTGGTCGCGTGTCTGCCTTCCCCGACTCCGGACCGGTACCACCGGTCTTTTCTTTCTTTTCTTTAAAAAAAACAAAACAAAACAAAAACTATATATTTTTTCCCTCACTTAGCATATTTTTCTTTTTGGGCCTTAGGCCTCACAAGAAATTTTCCTCATGGAAAAAACAGCCTCCGGGTTTAAGAAATGCACTAAGTGCAGCGGTACTATTTCTGTTACAGACACCCATGAATGGTGTCTTAAATGTTTGGGTCCTGAACACTCCATTTCGGATTGTCCGTCCTGCTCTCTGATGTCTAAACGGGGTTTACAGAACCGAGCAGCTAAGCTCCATGTGCTGTTTCCCGCTGATGCAGCTTCGGTGGCATCAACGTCTTCCAGGGCTGCTTCTTCCCCCAATGGATCTCAGGTAACCAAACATAAATTCAGCCGGTCCTCGAAGGGTAGATCTCCCTCTAAGCATCGAGATGCCTCCGGGCTTGCCCTCAAGGATCCTGCACCAGCAAAACAACCCTGGCGGGAAGCTCCGGCTTCCAAAGCTCCACCTATGGGGTTACAGGTTGACATCAATGGCACGGCCTCGACCGATCACCTGTTAGAATGCTCTGGGGTACCGGCACAACCTTCCGGTACCGAGTTCCAGGCATTCATGGCGTCGATGGATCAGAATGTTCTGTCCATGCAGCAGGCTATCAGTGCCTTCATCCAAGCTGCGACGCCGTTGATACCACAACAAACTCCGTTGTCGGTACTGACTCGGGTACCAGCACCAGTGCCGATACCGGTACCGACTGCATCGGCATCGACCAGGATATCGACTGCAGCGGTTCCTTGTCCAGGGCCGCTCATCAGTACCGATCCGGTTCCGATGACGCCCGATGTCCATACTGCTCGATACACGTACCGAGCGTTAGAAGAGCACCCTGACAGACGGTACTTCGATTCCTCTGGTGATTCTGATACATCAGAGGAGTCAGCTGAAGTATCTATAACCCTTCCTGAAGAGCCGCCTTCTCCAAAAAGAAGAATGTCTCCTCCAGAGGACTTGTCTTTTCAAGACTTCATAAGAGAAGTGGCTAAAGGTCTTTCTATTTCAGTATCCTCTGAATCAGAGCCTAGAGCAAAAAAAATAGATATTTTGGGTTATTCTAAGGCTCCTAAAGAGGCAGTCACCTTACCAATTCATGAGATTCTTTATGAACACATGATTGATTTATGGGAGACTCCTCTCACTATCTCTCCTCATTCTCGCAGATTGGACACTATGTATCGTGTCCCTCCCTGACCTGGTTTTCATAAAACACAGCTTCCTCACCGTTCCACTGTGGTGCAGTCAGCCATGAAGAGGATAAAGAATACAAAGAGACACTCTTCTACTCCTCCAGGAAGAGAATGCAGGACCTTTGGATGCTTTTGGTAGAAAAATCTTCCAAGCCAGTGTGCTTATTGCCAGAATCAACTCCTATAGTCTTTACATGGGTATGTTTCTAAAGGAGGTTGCAGATAAACTGCACACTTTCCTCCCTTTTCTACCAGAAGATAAAAGGGATGAATTCCTCATTTGGCTTAAGCATACTCAAGACATTTCAAAGTTTTCCAACAGGGCAGCCTTTGATTCCTTTGAAGGTGCCAGCAGAGCTTCTGGCATTGCCATAGCTGCTCGCAGAATTGCTTGGCTCCAAGCTTCTGATTTAGAACCCTGGGTCCAAGATGGATTAGGAAATCTTCCCTGTACAGGTGAAAACCTCTTTGGCAAAGAATGGCAAATAAAAGCCACTCAAATGGATGCAGAAAATTCTGCTCTGGATAGACTTTCAAAGTCAACCTCCATTCCTGCCAAGAAAAAACCCTTCAAGAAGTCTTTTTTCAAAAAGGGCAAATTCCTGCTTGTTCCTGGAGATAACAGATTACTGTATCTTGATCTCAGGGGAAGAATAAAAAGATGAACTAATACAATCACAGAAATAATAACAGATTGGAAAACATGGCTTGTTGTACTGCTACAGATCCCTCCACAGAAACTATACACTAGCAGAATACCTGACTTGATCACATGCAAAACACAGACCGACCCTCACCAAGCAGAGAATAAGTGACCACAGATTAGAAGTAGAGAAAAGCAGGCAAAAACTGAACTGGACCTGAAGCCAGACTTGGCCTGCAATACAACACTGGAGAAATAGAAACAGAAATGCATTTCCTATTGTACCGTGCAAAATACTACTACTACTACTATTAATAAACATTTATAAAGCGCTACAAAGGTCTAATCAAGACAGACAGGAATAAGGATAGATTAGGGAAGGGTAAGGAGATACAAGGAAACAAGGGATCAGGATCCAAAAGCAGCCTCAAAGAGGTGAGCCTTTAGCTTAGATTTGAAAAAGGGCAGAGATGAAGCCTGAGTACAGACTCAGGAAGTCTCTTCCAGGCATAAGGAGCAGCAAGGTGAAAGGACCAAAATCTGGACTTAGCAGTGGAAGAAAACGGAAAAGAAAGGAGCAAGCTAGTAGAAGAGTGGAGTTCACAAGGAGGGTTCTAGGGGGAGAGGAGAGAGGAAAGGTAGTGAGCTGCAGAAGAATGAATGTATTTAAAGGTCAAAAGGAGGAGTTTGAATTGGATATGGAACTGGAAGGGAAGCCAATGAAGCATGAGACAAACACAGAGAATCTCTAAAGGAAAAAGGGGACTGTTGTAGTGGTTGATATGGAAGGGCAGATTAGAGAGGCCATGTGGTCTTTTCTGCCATCATGTTTCTATATGAATATATCAAGGCTGGAGAAAGATTAGTCACGCAGCATAGATTGAAGGGCAGAGATGACTCAGAAGGAGACCAGCAAGAAGGAGATTGCAGTAGTTGAGATGGGAAGTAATTAGAGAGCGAACAAGTGTTTTAGCAGTGTGTTCAAAGAGAAAAGGGCAAATTTTGTTAATGTTATAGAGAAAGAAACAACAGGTTTTAGCTATCTGTTGGATATATGAGGGGAAGGAAAGGGAGAAGTCAAAAATATCACCAAGGTTACAGGATGAGGAAACAGGAAATAGAAGAGTGTTATCAACAGAGACAGAGAAAGGAGAAAGGGGAGAGGAAAGTTTAAGGGGTAAAATAAGAAGTTCGGTTTTGTCCATGTTTAGTTTCAAATGGCAGTGAGACATCCAGGTGGCAATGTCAGAGAGACAGGCAGTGGTAAGAGCCTGGAGTGTCGGAGAAATGTAAGGTGTAGAAAGATAGATCTGAGAATCCTCCGCATAAATATGATACTGAAATTCATGGGATGAGATGAGAGCACCAAGGGACTGGATGTAGAGAGAGAAAAGGAGAAGGACCAGAACAGACCCTTGGGATACACCAACTGAAAGTGGGATAGCAGTAGAGGAACCACCAGAGCAAACACTGAAGGAACGATGGAAGAGATAAGAAGAGAACCAGGACAGGACAGAGCCCCTAAAAACAAGTGAGGATAATGTATTAAGGAGAAGGTAGTGATCAACAGTATCAAAGGCAGCAGAAAGGTCAAGAAGGATAAGGATAGAGTAGAGGCTCTTAGATTTAGCCAGGAACAAGTCACTGGAGACTTTGGCAAGTGTCATTTCAGTAAAATGTAAGTGGAAAAAGACAGACTGAAAAGGATCCATAAGGGCTAGAGAATAAAAAATGTCAAGACAACGGTGGAGGACTGTGTGATCAAGAAGTGTAGAAACAAAGGGAAGAAGGGAGATGGGATGAAAATTAGAAGGAGAGCTAGCATCAAGAGAAGGTTTCTTGAGCAGGGGTGTGACCACAACATGCTTGAAGGCTGCAGGGACAGTCGAAGTGGAGAGCAAGAGGTTGAGAATGTGTGAGATGGAAGGGATAACAGAGGAGGAAATGGAGTTAAGGAGATAGGCAGAGATAGGTTTAGAAGAGCAAGTAGTACGTTAGGAGGAGGAAAGACGATGAGACGTTTCATCTTGAGAGATCATGGAAAAGGATGAAAGGGTAATAGACATTGATGGGAAAAGTGGGTATTAAGATGGGGAAGAGGGGATGAAGTTGTTCTAGTGGAGAACTGGAGAGTAATCTTGTGGATTTTGTTATGGAAAAAGTCAGCTAGGGTTTGGGCTGAAAGAGAAAGGGGGTCGGAGGGGCAGGCACCTTAAGGAGAGAGTTAAGAGTAAGGAAGAGATAGCGGGGTCAATGGCAAGAGAATTAGGTGGAAGGAGGTAAGCATGAATTTGAAGTGAAGAAAGTTGGAAAGAGAGTGATATTTGAGTTAAATGCACTCAGCTGAGCGGGCACAGGAGCGGAGATAGCGGGTAGTTGAGGACAACCAGGGCTGAGGTGTAGTATGGCTCACAGAACGTGGGGATGGGTGGAGCAAGAGTATCTAGAGCAGATGAGAAGGCAGTATTATAGGAAAGTATGGTCTCATCAACTGATTTAGAAGACAGAGTGTAAGAAAGAGATGATAGTGGCGAGAGCTAATGGATCGATAGCATGAAGATTCCTAAAAAGATAAGAGGAGACAGAGTGGGGTTGAGGTGGGGAGTAATGAAGGGTGAAACTTAGGAGGTGATGATCAGATAAGGAAAGAAATGAGGTATGGAAATTGGAGGGTAAAGAGTTAGAGAAGAAAATCAAGTCAAGGCAGTGACCATGCTGATGAGTAGGAGCGGAAGAGCAAAGTTGAAGACTGAAAGAGGAAGTACAGGAAAGGATTTTAGAAGCACAGGGGGTCATAAGTGTTATCAAGATGAATGTTGAAGTCATCAAGAATAAGCAAAGGGGAAGAAGAGTCTAGAAATAGGGAAAGCCAGAAGTCAAAGCCAGTGAGAAAGGTAGAGATGGACTTATCAAGGCGATTATAAATAGCAGCTATCTGGAGAAGTAATGGATTAAAAAGGCGGATGGAATGGACTTCAAAGGAAGAAAAGGAGTAAGACAGAGGTAGGAGGAGGTGCTGGAATTGGCAGAAAGGAGAAAGCAGAAACCCAACACCTACCACCACAAGGAGTGTGGAAAAATTGGTATCCACCATGACAAAAGGCAGCAACTGAAGCAGTATCATCAGGGAGGAGCCAGGTTTCAGTAAGAGCTAGAAGACTGAAGGAGTTAGAAATGAAAAATTCATGAGTACAGGGGAGTTTATTAGAAATGGAATGTGCATTCTATAATGCAAAAGAGAAAGGGAGAGAGGACAGGAATATAGATGAGATTAGAGTGGATGAGAGAGGAATGAGAGTGAGAGAATAAGTTAACTGGGGGCCAGGTTTAGGATTAATGTCACCAGAAAAAAGAAGGAGGAGGAGGAGAAGAGTGTGAGGCAGAGAGGAGACAGAATGGCGGAAATGAGGATGAGGTATTTTAAGAGGGGAGGGAGAGAGATGAAAGAAAGGAAGAAAAAAGGTTGAGTTCAAGAGCTGAGGAAAGGGAGGAAGACAAGATTGGGGAAGAGATAAGCAGAAAAGAGAGAGGGAAATAAGGAGGGGGCATGAGGAAGTTGGTATGAGGTAAGAAGACTAGAGAGTGACAAAAAGAAAATGAAAACATAATGAGGAGCCATGAGACAAAAAGAGATGGAGGGGGAAGCAGAAGAATTAACATAAGAACTATCTTAAGAATGTTAATAGTACTAAGTGGAAAGAATGATCAGTCATACAGCGCAAAGTCATAGGCTGTGCTGCATTGACAAATGCAAGAGACTCTCCTTTCAGTTAACCTATTTCAAATATCTACAGTAATTAGGTCCATGTATGGTCCAGGTTGACTCTTAACTAATAGCACACAGCCACCGGTGTAGTCTGGATAAACAGTAGTGCGATTCGCTTGTCATGTCAGTATACACAGCAGCGCTCTGCTCTTCTCCAATGTGATGTCCCACAAGAATATCCCCGCTACCTCAGAGATGAAAGACAAAGGCTCCCAGTGAGATGCTTCGGCTGCCTCCCAATCCGGCCTGCCTTGCAATGTCGCATCTGTCCTTGGGCTTGCGGGCTAAAATACTGTGATTTACCCACATAGAGAGCATGTAACTTTACACAACCCCTTATAAAATTACACCCGTTTGACTAATTCTGTAAAGCCAAAACGTTTAATATACAAATATGCTATGTTATTGCTGCAGGATTTTGGAAACTATGCTACGCCTTGCTGCTGAGTCTTGGAAATCTGCTGCAGGAAAGCAGTAGATTTCCTCAGTACATAATGCCATAGGGCAGCATTTCAAGGTGAGGGGCAGGGGGAGGGACTCTGTCCTAGCTCTGCTTCAGGTCTCGGACATCTTCACAACTTACTGGGAAAATAATTTTGTGGCTGCAGCCACTGCAGCTCCAAAATGGAAGGATTTACCAGTCTACTTGTTCCACTGGTGCCTTAGATGGCTTGAGCTCCGAAATGAGCAGATGTCATATGCCTGGTCTTTTATCCCAGCACCAGTCCTGTTGTGGAAACTCCCCTCCCCTCTGTTTGTCGGGGTGTGCTTTGCACATATTACTCCAGAGCCCACATGAGGCTCTCGATGTTGGACGTGTAGCAGTGCTGAAGCTCCAAGCTTCAAGTTAAATACCTCGAAAAAAGCGTTGCTCAGTGATCTATCTATACATTGCTTTGGATTCTCTTCTAAATCGCCGTTTAAAAGCAGAAAAATCCAAACATGGCCCAGCTCAGAGAAAACGCAGTCACATAGCACATCCGACTCCAACAGCAGAATACAAAACACACACTTTCCAAAACTAACCGTAAAAATCAAAGACTTGCTATGATATTACAGGAACTGACCATACATTCCATGGGTTAGTGCTGGTCTTTTATTCCATGTTCTTGCTTTGCACAACACACAGACAATAACCAGAACTGTAGCCACGCAGTTAGTTTTTTTTCTGTGCAAGTAGCAAGTGTTCACTTGAAGCTCTGGCATGTGCCTTTCATCTCTAGAAAATAACATAGTTTTAAAGATAAGTTTAAGAATTGATAAAATGGCATTAATATTAATTTTGTGTTGCTTATGTGACATCTATACTAGAAGCATAAAGATGCCAACTCCAACAATTCAATAAACATAAAACCACAAACGTGTTTAAAGCATCAGGGCCTTGCCTTCCGCACTTGAACTTGCTGAGTGTTGAATCACCATAGTACCAGGGAATATCAATCTCAAATCAAACAAAGTAGATTAAATATATAAAGTATATGGAAATCTGAAAAATAATATTTGTATTGTTTATTGAGAGCCTTTTACTACTACTTATCATTTGCATAGCACTATAAGGCATATGCAGCGCTGTACAAATAGATGTAAGAAACAGTCCCTGCTCATCAGAGTATACAATCTAATCAAGAAGAACATCACCGCAAAACTGGGAACTAGAGTATGGTAAGATATATATATAAGTGGTGAACAAGAGAGTGAGGAGCATCAGGATCCAAAAATAGCCTCGAAGAGGTGGGTTTTTAGCCTGCATTTGAAGAGGGCAGAGGAGTCATCTGACGTACTGACTCAGGTAGCTTGTTCCAGGCATATGGAGCAGCAAGATAGAGAAATCTGGAGTTGGCAGTGGCAGAGAAGGGCACAGATCAAAGGGATCTGCCAGAGGAGCGCAGTTCCCAAGGAAAGGTGTAGGGCGAGATAAAAGAGGAAAGGTAATGAGGAGACGCAGAATATAACATAGCCCAGGTTATGTATATCCATTAGATGTGTCCACTCCTAATGCTAGTTTGATGTGATTTAATTAAAGCTGCCTATTTTTGTACTCAAGAAAGGATTTTAATTTTTTACATATGATATTACTTCGGCGATCCTTTGAAAACCCTGGAGCGCCATCACATAGTAACCAAGAGTATTAAATATGTGTGTATTACAAACAAGCCTAGCTCTATTCTAAAAATAGATCTATTTTGAAATCTACAGCAATGAGCAATAAAATTGACTTTGCTCTGGTATAAACTTTTTTGTCTGACCGAATTGACGCTATAGAACAGTACTGAGTAGGAAGTTTCTCTCCTGTTGAAACTAGGTTGAAAATACCCCCCACTTTGTGCTGTTTAGGAAGAACCCAGGGCCGTACAGAGGGAAGATCGCGCCCTGCGCATGCCGGCGAGAAGGTTTAAGGGGCGCATTTTAGCTGTCCTGCCATTGCCTGCTGTCGCTGAGAGAACAAAAAGTGGCGGCAGCGGCAGGCAACAGAAGACAGCTAAAATGCGCCCCTTAAGCCTTTGCGCCCTGGAGGGCTAGGTACAGGTCTGGAAGAACCTATATACATTTTTAGAAACTGGACTGATTGTAAGAGTAAACAATGGAGGTGCTTCCTACAGTGAATCACACACACACACACACACACACCCCTGCCAAAACTGTTTTACCGATCTTGACATATGCAGACTTTGCTTTGCATTTTAGTAACAAATGAATAAAGACATATTTCAGTCAGTCTGAATGAATCTTTGTTGTAATTCATATTAGAAAGAGAGAAATCTCAGAAGGGAATCCCAGCAAGCTGATCTTTGCAAGGAAGTAGCTGATATTCTGTAAATACAATACCAGACTCTTTTCATAGCTGCTTTTCCCTTAAGTCTCTTTTCTCCTGTTCAAGTCTACAGCTTTTGTCTTCCACCGGTGGCTTTCTTTACAGCAGTGAATAGCCTAGCTCTGTGACATTTGTTCTGTTGTAACAATCAAAGCAATGTAAACAAGAAAATGCCTGACCACTGTCATAGCTCTGGTTCATTACAGACATCCACATTTTACCAAGAGGATGCTGAGGTGTAGGAAGTGTTCAGTATAACAATGAAGGATCACAATGGGAAACAAGAAAAGGGAAAGCTACAGGTTTTATATACAGTACAAGCACACAAGGTACAAAAACAGAGAGCAAAACATCTGGAAGAAAGCATAAATGCATGGATAGCGGGCTGAGCAGCACATTCAGTGGGCTGCTCATTTTTCTGGGACATACATGGCTGAACAAGAGGAAGATGACACACTAAATGACGAAAGTAGCAGTTAGAAAACAGTGTCAATAGCATAGGTTATTACAAGAGAGGCTTAGGGCACTTCACTTTCTGAGAGCAATTTTATAACAGGTTGCTTATGTATGATGGCTACATAGGGGTCCTTATGAAATCACAGCACAAATCCTACAGGGATACCGGTTAGATTAAACCCATAGACATTTACACCTGCTTAGCAGCATGTGCAAAGTATGCATACAAATTGTGGCTTCACTCATGTTCTGCCCAAACCTCTTCCCTGCACACACTTCCTCTAAAGTCACATAACAACCCAGTAAATGACAGCAGATGAAGACCAGCATGGTCCATCTAAGTCTGCCTATTAAGATGGCTGGAGGTGCATATGTCGCTCCCTGCAGGTTACTCTCCTCTATGTCTTTGTTTAGGGTTGTACCTGTCACTCCATGTAGGTTACCTCCTCTATGTTTTGACATTTAAAAGTTATTTAGGTTTGTTTTGAGGCCAACCTCTTGCTAAATAGGGATCTTCTGTAACTTTCCCATGTCTTTCTGAATTCAGGCCATGCTTTTGCCCCCATCACCTGTACTGTGAGGGCATTCCAGGCATCCACCACCCTTTTTGTGAAAAAGTATTTCCTGATGCTGCCTTAGGTTTACCTCCTTGCAGCTTTACTTCCTTACTCTAGCCAGAGCCAGGCCCAACCAGAGTCACTTGGGTGGGGGGAGGAGGGGGGGGGGGCTGCAGCAGTGAAAGCAATACAATAGATTCTAAGATCCATCCAAACTCAAAGAGCGATTGGCATATTCTTTTACCTGCAGGGAGAGTAGGTGCACACATACATACATAGCAAAGTTTTATAGTTAAAGTATGGGGCCCAATTCTGACATGAACGTGTCGGCCCTCTGTGCACCCGGTCGTAACTGGATGCATAAAAGGAACCACGATTCTGATCCCATAGGGCATGTTTAGCCCCGCAGAATCAGAATAGCAACCAGGCCTGTACATGCAGGCCGGGACCCTGATTCCGTCCAGCCTGCATGTACAGGCCTTGCCCGGCTAGCTCAGTCAGGGCTGTCCAATGAAGCCATGGCGTCATGGTGCCCGGTTACCATGGCACCGTGGCTCCATTGAAAAGCTGGAATTCCCGGCCACCGGCTCCAAAGCTGCATTCCCCACAACCTGACCCACGATCTGGCCTCCTAAAGCTAGGGTCGGGTTGCAGGGAATGCCCTCTGCTACCCCTGCCCTTACTGCACCCCGAGCCCACGTCCCCCACTGACTAGGGGAACTTATTCCACCTTGGAGGTGGAATAAGTTCCCCATTCAAGCAACCGGCCCCGCACGTACAGGGTCAACATTGGAATCGGCCCTGTACGTCCAGGACCCACGACCACCCACTGCCCTCCCTAACACTGCCCCTGATCCACCCCTTTCCCGCCACCATCTACCTTCCCCGTACAATGCACAGGGAAGGTAGATGGGATCCGGAAAGGGCCTGAATAGCAGGGATGGTCGTCCCAATGGGACATCCATCCCCGCTATTCGTGCCTTGGAATGACCTCGATGATGTCCACAGTGGTGGTCCGAGAGGAATGCAGGGCCATGTATGGAGACTCACTGTGGGTCCTCATCTGTATAAACATTTGCATAATCATGAGGCTTTGTACTTATTCCCTCTAGCACACACTCACACAAGCCTCCAAAGCTCTCTATCGCTCCATCTGGCACACATAGCCTTTTGTCAATTCGCCCACCCTGCAGACCCCATGATAGTGCTCTCTCTCTCTCTCTCTCTCGAACACGCACTCTCCCCTGGCACATACACCATTATAGCTCTCTCTCTCAATCACCACCACCAACATAGATTTTACCATCCGCAGCATTCACTCCCCATTGCCCTATTCCATTCACCACCCCCTTCCGTGGTATATACCCCCTATACAGCTCCCTAGCATTCTCTCTTTTCCCCCACACCCCTCCAAGCACACACAGCTGTCTCCCCTCCTGCTGCATATAACCCTTTCTCTCTCCTGGTTTGCCCTCCTTCTGTACACTTCTAGCTCCCTGTAACACTTCGCTATAAACACATGCTTGCCAGAACCCCCCACCCTGCAGCCCAATGCTGATTATCAAATGCGCAGGGCTAGTACAAGAGTAATAGGCATCCAAGAAAAAATCTTAGCCTTGCAATCTGCCCCTCCCCCAATATAACTATGCAATTAACTATTGGATTTCTGAATTTTAGTTCATGTGTTTCTCAGAGTTCAAGACCAGTTACATTCAAGCACAGTAGGTATTTTCCTTCCTCACTTGGTTTGCAGCTTGTCATACTATGAGGGCTTGTGTGCATCAATGATTCTGAGGGCTAAGCTATCAGTAGCAACTACTGGCAGAGTCTCCCAAGATGGACAGGTCTCAGCTGAGGTGCCAGACAAACTACCCATCTGGGCAGCTGCAGAATGGGATGGTGTTAGCGGCGGAGGATCACATTTCTGTGACAACAGCAACAATACTAAATTTAAAACTGTTTGGAAGAAAGGCCTGGCAATCTACTTATGTACCTTTCCACGAAAACCCAATGGATAGTCACAACAAAACAAATTGCACTATAGTGCTGGAAGATGAGACCCCCAGCTTGGAAGGCACTAAACTGGCTACTGGGGAGGAGCTGAAGACTTTTCAGAGTAAAGCCAGCATTTATGATGTGGTTGATTTAAAACTCTCGGGACATCTGATGCTGTTGTAGCTGCAGTTGAAATGAGTCAGAAGCTGTAAAGATGTGATATATTGGGACACGGAAGGTATGAAGCTTGAACCAAGGTAAGTTGGAGGTGCTAAGGAATGAAATGGAACATGAACAACTCAATCTGTTGCGTGTCAGCAAACTGACATGTACTGGCATGGGGCACTTTGCATCTGATGATCACATAGTTACTACACTGGAAATGAAAGACAAAAATGAAATGATGTTGCATTTATAATTAAGAAGAAACTTGCAAGAACTGCAATGAAATACAAGGCAATCAGTGAATGCATCATTTCTATTCATCTACGAGAAATGCACATCAACACAACTATTATTCAGGTATATGTTTCAACAACTGCTGCTGAAGAGGAAGACGTGGATGCATTCTACAAACAAGTACGAGTTGAAGTTGACAGAACATGCAAACAGGATATCCTGATAGTCATGGGTAACTGGAATGCAAAAATTGGCAACAAGGAAGGTGGCAAAGTGGTTGGAAAATATGGACTTGGCAACAGAAATGAGCTGGAGAAAGACTGATAGAATTCTGCAAGACCAACGATCTATTCATCTCAAATGCCTTCTACCAGCAACACAAGCAGTGACTGTATAGATGGACGTCACCCAATGGATTGTACAAAAATCAAACTGACTACATCTGTGGAAGCCAACTATAGAAAAGCTTAATAACATCAATGAAGACAAAACCTGGAGCTGACTGTGGTACAGATCACCAACTACTAATATGCAAACTCAAGCTAAAGCTGAAAAAGAGCAAGTCACTCATGAATGTAGCAAACTACGACCTTGAGAAGATACCACTGGAATTTAAAGACTGCTTGCAAAATTGATTTGCTGCTTTGGATACAAATGACAGAGCACCAGAAGAGTTATGGGATGACAACAAGAAAATTGTGCTAGAGGAAAGTGAGAAGTCTCTACAAAAAAAGGCCAAAATGGATGACCGAAGAAACTCTAAAAATTGCCCAGAAACACAGAGAAGCTAAAACCAGAGGACAAAGAGAGGCAATTATAGAATTTAACAGAGATTTCCAACATACAGCAAAAAGAGACAAGAAGTAGTACTACAATGACGCATGCAAGGAAACAGAATCAGAAACTATTAGAGGAAGACCAAGACTGGCTTTCCTAAAGCTACATGAGTTAAAGAGAAAATTCCAGCTACGTATTGGAATGCTACAAGATGCTCAAGGATCCATGTTGAATGATGCTGAAAAGATCAAGAAAAAGTGGAAAAAATTATACAGAGTCATTATACCATAAGGTTCAAGTGAACCAACAGCCATTTCAACCTGTACCTTATGATCAGGAACTATTGGTGATGAAAGAAGTCGATGAAGCATTGAAAGCATTATCAAAGAACAAAGCACTGGGTAGCGATGATATTCCCATTGAAGTATTACAGCAACCAGATGTGGCTGTTGCCATACTTACAAGGCTATGCCAGGAAATTTGGAAGACAACATCATGGCCAACTGACTAAAAGATCTGTGTTTATACCAATACTAAAGAAAGGTGATCCGACTGAGTGTGAAAATTACTGCACAATCGCTCTGATCTCACATGGCAGCAAGTTTCTACTCAAGATCATCCAGCAGAGACTACAACTATACCTGGAACAAGAACTGCCTGAAGTGCAAGCAGGATTCAGGAATGGGAGAGGAACAAGAGACATCATTGCGGATGTGAGATCTGAGATCAATCCTTGAATAGACAAAAATACCAAAAGGATATCTATATGTGTTTTATTGCCTACAGCAAGGCTTTTGACTATGTAAATCATGAGAAACTCTGGGCCACAATATTAAGAAGCATGGGTGTATCAGAACACCTAATAGTTCTTTTGCACAATCTTTACATTGATCAAGAAGCAAAAGTTCGAACAGAACAAGAAGAAAAAGAATGGTTTGAAACCAGCAAAGGTGTATGACAAGGCTGCATACTTTCCCCCCATCTGTTTAAGTTATATACAGAACAAATCATCAGAGAAGTAGGATTGTATGATGACAACTGAGGTGTGAAGATTGGTGGAAGATTCAACCATCACCTTCGCTATGCTAATGACATTACAATACTGGCTGAAAATGAAGATGATCTGAAACATTTTCTTCTCAAGATCAAGGAACATAGCCTTAAAATGGGTCTGCACCTTAACGTAAAGAAGACAAAGATCCTGACAACTTGCAAAATCAATAAGTTTATCGCTGATGGAGAAGAAATTGAAATAGTGAACAACTTTAACTGCTTGGATCAATAATCAATAAAGGAACCTCTAGCAGTTAAGAAATCCTATGATGCACTGTTCTTCGCAGAATGGCTATGAAGGACCTAGACAAGATTCTCAAGAGCAGAGATGCCTCTGTTCATACAAACATTTGATTTGTCCAAGCCATGGTATTTTTAATAACATCTTATGAATGCAAAAATTGGACAATGAAAAAGATAGGCAGGAAGAAAAGCGATGCCTTTGAATTATGAAGTTGGTGAAGAATACATAGTAACATAGTATATGATGGCAGATAAAGACCATGCCTTTGTTTAGGGGTGTACCCACTGCTCCATGTAGGTCACCCCTATTTGTTCAGATATAAGAGAGAGTTATGCTTATTTTGATTTTATTCTCTTGCTATAAAGGATCCACTGTGTCTGTACCATGCCATTTTGAATTCTGTCACTGTGTTTTCCCCCACCACTTCTATTGGGAGGGCATTCCAAGCATCCACCACCCTTTCAGTGAAAACGTATTTCCTGACATTGCCTTTCAGTTTACCCCTTTGCAGCTTTATGTTATGCCCTCTAGTTTTACAGCTTCCCCGTCTTTGGAAGAGGTTTGCTTGTTTAAATGTATTTAAAGGTCTGAATCATATCTCCCCTGCCCCTCCTCTCCTCCAGAGTATACATATTTAGGTCTTTAAGTCTCTTCTCATAAGTTTTCTGATGCAGGCTCCAGATCATTTTGGTCGCCTTCCTCTGAACTGCTTCCAGCATCTATATATCCTTTGCGAGATAACAGCCTCCAAAACTGAATGCAATATTCCAAGTGAGGCCTCCCCAGTGACTTGTAGAGTAGCATTAGTACCTCTTCCTTTCTGCTGGTAATTCCTCTCTGTATGCAACCCAGCATCCTTCTGGCTTTTGCCACCGCCTTGTCACACTGTTTTACCACTTTGAGATCATCAGAAACAATCACACTGAGGTCTTTCTCTTGGTCCATTCACACCAATCTCTTGCCCCTTATTGCATACAATTCCCTTGGATTTCTTCTTCCCAAGTGCATAATACTGCACTTCTTCACATTAAATCTTAACTGCCAAGCATTAGACCATTCTTCCAGCTTTTGTAGATCTTTCCTCCTGTTCCTCACTCCCTCAGGGAGTCCACTCTGTTCCAAATTTTGGTGTCATCTGCAAAAAGACAGACTTTTCCATTTAGCCCTTCGGCAATACTATATATACATTGATTGCCTGAAGAACAAACCAGTCAGTACTAGAGCAGATCAAACCAAAGCTTTCTTTAGCAGCTCAGATGACAAGACTTTGACTTTCATACTTTGAACATATCATGTGAAGAGAGAGATCATTAGAGAAAGATATCATGCTTGGCAAGATTGAAGGTCAACTCAAAAGAAGAAGGCCAGCTATGAGATTGATTGATACAACAACAGCAACTATGGATGCCACTCTATCAACAATGAGCCGCCTGACTGAAGACTGAACACAGTTAAGGACAGCTATCCAGAGGATCGTCATGAGTCGACACCGACTTGACGGCACTTAACAACCACCAATGCCTAACTGCACCTTTATGGGTGCCATTATGTGCATCTGCATTACTTGACCACTCATTACAGCAGAGCTACTCAAATCTAGTCCTGGAGGGCCGCAAACCAGTCAGGTTTTTGGGATATCCCTAATGAATATGCATGAGATATATTTGCATGCACTGCCTCCATTGTATTTGAATCTATCTCATGCATATTCATTAGGGATATTCCGAAAACCTGACTGGTTTGCGGCCCTCCAGGACTGAATTTGAGTAGCTCTGTATTACAGTATTCAGTCATGTGATAGCTGCCGGGAATATACCAGTCATAGCCCTGACAGCTAGCTCTAAATCTTTGCACTTAATGTGTGTTGGTAATGCTTGTTAAGTGCAAAACCTTAGCAGCCTTAAGTAAAAGATCCCCTAAGTTTTAAAGCCAGCGAGAGAAGTGTGCTTCTATGCAGTCTTTAACTTTTCCATTATATACATTATTCAATGGCATATTATATATATGGTTTGTGGTGTGTATTACATTCTCAGTATACTCACAAATCAGTGCTAGTGGGACTGCATGAAAATCTGGGTTTGGAGTGGTTTCTGTCTCATGCAAAGAGGATCTGCTCTCTCTACCTATCCCTGCAGTGAGGTCGCCATGCAAAAAATATACATAATGTTCAATGAAGCCCACGGTTTGTAACTGCCGAGGTAACGATTCTTGAGGTCCTGGGGGGAAGGCCTTTGATTTTGGCTTTCATCAGCCTTTTTCTTTGTGTTGCTTATTCTATGGAATGCATTCCCACCAAACTTATACACAGAATCTTTCTTCAAATCTTCAAAGTGGGCTGAAAAAACCATCTATTTACATTATCTTTTGTGAATGGGTAAAGGGTACAGTGTGATGGTTGAGCTGGGTTAGGAGTCGCCTGCATGTTTGAATTACTTTGCTGTCTCTTCTTTCCTATCAATAATATAGTTCCGCTTTCCCTTTTTTTGTCTTTCTTGACTGACTCGAAGGCACACATTGGATTTGGATTTTGAAATATATATCTTTGTTTTGATTGTGAACCACCTTGTTGGAAACCCGAGAGGTAGTATATTAAGCAAAAAATAAACCATAAACTAATCGAACAAAAAATAGAAAAAATGCTTAGTGACAGTCTGAATCCAAGAAGCTCTAACGAATGCATTCTTCTGTTAAGCCATCATGATGGTTTCCCCATGTTTTGATTCCTTCCAGAAAAATGATAACCAGTGATTAAAAATAAGAAAACATGCTAAAATTATTTTTCTCAAGTGAAAATGTCTTTGCGTGTCAACATCACTTGCAATAGAAGTAAGGGCAGCTTTCTGACATACGCTTATACTAACCTGAAGTATTTATGCAGGTTCCTCCTTCGACATGCTCTGAATATTTGACAAGCAACAATAAATACCTTTATTGTTTTTGTGCCAGGAAAAGCTTGTGAATATTTTCTCTTATAGCAGTTCCTAGATCACAAAATGGGAATATTTCTTGCTATTTACTTTTCAGAGATCAAAACTATTTGGGTAAATCACATGGCAATTAAGGTCATTAGCAGCAGATCTTTTATTACTGTATTCAAATAATACTAAAAACAAAGATACTTACAACAAGAAAGATGGGAAAGGTAAACTCCCGGTTGGAATACACAAAGATTCTGTCTCAACAGAATAGTGTTTGGGCATGGTTCTGCTCTTCCCCCATGTCTGCGTAGGTCTTTCAGACTGCAGACAGACAACAAGGTTACTTACCTGTAACGGGAGTTCTTCCTGGACAGCAGGATTGCGTCAGCCACACCTGGTGACGTCCTCCGGGCGGCGCCATAGGTACGGAAGTGCTCTCAGAGCTCAGAAAGGTGAGCCTTTCTGGGCATGCCCAGGTAGCCCACCTTACCGGCCCACCCCCTAGCCCGGCCAGTGTGTTCCTAGCTATTCTATATGGCTAGGGGGCGGTCTCGTTGAGTTATGCTCCTCCAGGGGAGGTGGGTGGGATTGTGTGGCTGACTTATCCTGCTGTCCACGGAGAACTCCCGTTACAGGTAAGTAACCTCGTTTTCTCCATGGACGAGCAGGATTGCATCAGCCACACCTGGTGTCTCCCTAGCTGTAAGCTTTCACTGTGGTGGAGGAGACCAGCGTATTCAATGAGCGAAGAGACCTGGTTTGGGTAATCTTGTTTACTTAACAATAACAGGCAAAACAATAATGTCACGTGCAATCGTGTGCAATACTGTGCAAACAGTGCAAACAGAGCAGCAAAGGATGTGCAATACAGAGCAAAACAGAGCAGCAACAGTGCAAACAGAGCAGCAGGTCATAAGTACGACAACGTCGGGATAGCAATACAAAATAGAACAGCACTCATGATTAAGCTGTCCTGGAAGGGCCTGGCAGCGCTGCGGATGCGTTACAGTCCGCTGCCGTGGAGAGTACAGCCGTGGCGAGGGCGCATTCCTCCTGGGGCCTCAGGTCAAGGCAGTAGTGTCTCTGGAACGTGTGCGGGGAAGACCAAGTGGCAGCTTTGCAGACATCGCTCAGAGGGACTGAACGAAGGTTGGCAATTGAGGTGGCGAGCGCTCTGAGTTTGTGCGGGCCAACTCTTGGATGCTCCTGGGTGCCTGAAGGGTCAAGGCAGTAGGCAACGCAGGCGGAGACCCAATGAGAGAGTGCTCTCTTGTTGACGGGCCTACCGGGCATGCTTGGGTCGAAGGACACAAACAGCTGTTCGCCCTTTCGGATGGGTTGAGTTCTGAGTAGATAGACCCAGAGGGCCCGGAGACAGTCCAGGGTGTGCAAGCGGCATTCTTCATCAGATGCATGCGGCTCGGGAAAAAATGAGGGGAGTTCAATGGACTGGTTGATATGGAAAGCAGAAGGCACTTTCGGCACGAACCTTGGGTTTGTCCGTAAGGATGCATGGGTGCGGTGCAGCTGAGTATAAGGAGGATGCGAGACTAGGGCTTGCAGTTCGCTGATCCTCCTAGCAGAATTGATGGCTACCAGAAAAAGTATTTTCCATGAGACGAACTTAATATTGGCGGAGTGAAGCGGTTCGAAGGGCTCCAGTGTCAGACGCTGGAGGACTGTGTTGAGGTCCCAGCTTGGAACCGGGTGTCTGATTGGAGGTTTCAGATTCGTCAGGCCTTTCATGAAGCGTGACGTAAGGGGCAGCGTTGCAATAGAGTTGGCGTCTTCCGGATGTGCATGGAAAGCTGCTATCGCCGAGAGATGCACCCGGATGGATTGGGTTTTTAGGCCGAGGTTGGATAGAGAACTAAGATATTGAAGAACGTTGGGTAGTGGACACGTGATGGGGCCGAGGCCTTGAGCAGCACACCAGATGCTGAACCTCTTCCACTTGAGGCCATAGGACTTTCTGGTAGAAGGCCTCCTGGCAGCGAGAACTACATCCTGCACTTCTGAGGGTAGCTGAAGTGTCGCGAGGCTCAGCCGTTCAACCTCCAGGCAGTGAGAGCTAGGGCTTCTAGATTGGGGTGCCAAATGATGCCTTCGTTCTGCGATAGGAGGTCTGGCCTGAGCGGCAGGCGCTTCGGGGCTCCGTGTGCTAGACGCAGGAGGAGAGCAAACCACATCTGACGCGGCCAGTGGGGAACGATTATGATGGCGCGGGCTTTGTCGCAAATTATTCGTTGCAGTGTTGCAGGAATGAGAGGGATCGGCGGGAAGGCATATACCAGAGACCACTCCCCCCAGAACACGTCGAAGGCATCCGCTGCCAATCTCCTGGTTGACGGGTGTCTGGAACAGAACAGGTGTGGCTGACTTATCCTGCTGTCCACGGAGAACTCCCATTACAGGTAAGTAACCTCGTTTTCAGACTGCAGACAGACACAGCATTCCCTTAATGCATTCATTATGTGGATTTGAATTTTAGACTTAGCTACTCACCTTTTCAGATCTGAGCTCAAGGCAAGTTGCACCCAGGTACAGCAGATATTTCCCTGACACAGAGAACTTTCAATCTAAGTTGCTATTAGAGGCCTCAGCAGAGAGTGGAATTTGATCCCTGTCTTCCTTGATTCTTAGCTGGTGCTCTAACCACTAGGCTCCCCACGCCACTTCAGCAAAAAGCACATAGCTAGGTTTTATTATATTAGTAGAATGCCATCACAGCTATTTCTACTACATTGAATTACTTGGCCTAGTGAGCATTTGTTAAAATTTCATTTCTTTTTCATTCACAGTACTTCAGTGCAGAAAAAAGATGTTGTACTGCAGAGAAGTAAAATCTAAGTTACAGTGAGTCTCATTGATGTAAGGCAGCTTCATTGGGCACATCTTTTCCAACAAAGCTTTTACTGTTGTAGTGAATTGTTTTCTATGGAGACTATTTCTTTCTTTCATAAAAAATAATAAGCTACAAAAAAATCTATGGTTTCTAAACATTTTTTTCTCAGAGAAGATAGAGAGAGAGCACTTCAAAAGCAGATCACTCTCTAGAGTAATTACTTTGAAATAAAAAGCAGACTCTAGAATATTCTATATCTCAGTTCAGTCCCGGACATAAGACTGCACTAAATACATAAATCCTCCATATCCACAGTGGCTAAAATAAGTAAGTCCTCACATAAGGGTGGCTTCACCGACGGAGCCTCGCACGAACACTCCCCAGCTTCCAAAGGTAGGTGGGAGGTATGCCGCACGTACACGCCTGCCTTCTCCGCCCACCCGGCGCCATATTCTCCAGTATGATCACATAGCAGGAGCCAAAAAGGCAACTCCTTAGGGAGGTGGGAGAGTTGTGAGGACTTATTCCTGCTATTCACGGAGAACACCTGCTACTGGTGAGTAACTACACTTTCTCCGTGAACAAGCAGGATAAGTCTTCATGCTACCAGAACCCAAATGGTCATCGAGAACTGGAGAAGCCAGGAAGATCAGTGAGGTAGTCCCACCTAGGGACTCATCTGATACAGTCAACATTGACAAAGGGAATTTTGAGCAGGTAGCCTGGACAGACAGAAGGGCCAGTGGGCAGGAGTTGACCCTCAAGACCTAAAGAGATGCTGGAGCACAGCCTAACTAAAATTGCTGCCCTGTCAGGAGTCCCCATCCAGACAGTAATAGGCTGTGAAGGTAAGCACCGAAGACCATGTCACGGCCATGCAGATTTCCTTTGTGGAAACAGAACGGAGGTTGGCTACTGACGTAACCATTGCATGGACATTATGAGCCATAATATGACCTTCAAGATTCAAATCAGCCATGGAATATGCATGGGCGATGCAATCAGTGAGCCAGAGGACTAGCATACAATTTGAAATAGTGACCCCAGCCCATTAGGGTCGAAGGAGACGAACAACTGAGAAGATTGACAGTGTGCCTTCGTGCACTCCTGGTAGAAGGCCAGAGCATGCTTACAATCTAGCATGTGCAACGTTGCCTCACCACTATTGGCATGAGGCAATTGGTCCTGGGAGTGGTACTGTTCAATGTATTTGTGACTGATATTGCTGAAGGACTGAATGGAAAAAGCGTAGTTACTCACCTGTAACAGGTGTTCTCCGGGGACAGCAGGAATCAGTACTCACATATAGGTGACGGTGCCGACGGAGCCCCCGTGGATCCAATCCCCAGCTTTAAAGGAAAGCCTTTGGGAGTTACACTGTGCATGAGTGGTTACCTTCCTGTCCAAGGGTGTCATCTTACCTCAGTTTGATATCATAGCACAAGACGGCAAAAGAAAACTCCACGTGGAGGAGGAAGGGTTGTGAGGACTGATTCCTGCTGTCCCTGGAGAACACCTGTTACAGGTGAGTAACTACACTTTCTCCAGGAACAAGCAGGAAGTCAGTCCTCACATATGGGACTCCTTAGCTCCAGGCTGCCGAGGATGGAACCAAGACAGCACCAATGGCGATCCATTGGGTAGCCGTGGGTTGCAGGAAGTGAGTCCCACTGAGAGACTCTGCAAGACCCTAGCATCCAGTGACACTATCACTCTGGTAGCCTGAACACAGAGGGGTCAGAGGGTAGGAGTTACCTATACTCTGAGAATATTATGGAGCACTGGCTGGCCAAAGGCACTGCCATCCCTGCAGGATTCGCTCTCCAGACAGTAGTGAACTGTGAACATATGAACTAAAAACCATGTGGCGGACTTGCAAATTTCCATCACTGGCACCAAGTGAAGATGCTTCGTTACCCTGGGGTTCAAGCACCACTCATGTGGGCGAAGGACTCTGCTCAGCTTGTCTGCTAAGCAGTTGTCCTGGCCTGGCAGGTATACGGCTTGCAGGAGCATGCCATTGCATGTTGCGTAGGAGAGGAGGGCCAACGCCCCTTGGCATGGGGAGTACAAGCCCGTGCCCTCCTGCTTGTTGATATAAAACATGGTCACCTGGTTGTCCATTTGGATCAGGACAGGTTGGCACCACAGGTGATGGCAGAATGCTTGCAGAGCCAGGAAAAATGCCCTGAGTTTGAGGAGATTGATCTGTAAGAGTGACTCCTCCGGGTACCAGCTACCTTGCATGTGACGGCCCCCGCAATGTGTCCCCCACCCCAGGAGGGAGGCATCTGTTGCCAGAGTCTTCTGCAGTGTGAGTGCCTGGCATGGTATTCCTGCCTGAACGTGGTGCAGGTTTTGTCACCAGGTGAGGGACTTCACTAGCTGGTGAGAGACTCTGATTTTGTCCCGTAGCCTGCCCGTGGCTTGGGTCCACTGTGAGCGAAGGCACCATTGTACCATCCATATGCGCAGGTGGGTAAGCGGTGTGACATGGACCGTTGAGGCCATGTGACCCAACAGGCAGAGGAGGTGGTGAGCTGGTACTAGTTGCTTGTACTAGTAGCTAGTTGTATGAAGCAGTCCGTCCTTTCCCTAGGGAAAACAGCCTTGACCTGTAGCCAAGGACCACGTTCAGATCCCAAGAGACTGTAGGGGGGCTTAACTGGAGGCCTTGAGAGAAGCAAACCCTGCATGAATCAACCTACCAGAGGATGAGCCGACACAGGCTTACCTCCAGAGGACGAAGCCCCATCGCCACTCAGTGCATCTCTTTGTCTCTTTTGACCTCAGTCATCTTGGGGTTGCAGTCTCTAAGTGCACCCTCTCATGGTGGGTGGCTGACTGCCTTTCCTTTGCCTATCAATAGGCAGGGCTTTCGCTGGAGCATCTTGTGATTGCATACAATGTGCGTGCCTTGGCAGCCTTGGAGTCCAGCCTGTGCTCGGTACCCTTACTGGACATCTGCCGGGCTGCCACCTGGTCCTCTGTGCATACTTTCACAGCACAGTAGTGCTTGGAAGAGACCTCCCAGAGGGATAGCACCTTTGGCCAGGCAGTACTCAGTCACTTCTTTGGGGAATAGCACAACTCCTTCCCTCCAGCCTGTGGTGTCCAGGCTGCCGGAGACGGGATTGCATCTTTGATGCTGCTATTGCAGTGTCAGACTTCCAGCCAACCAGCGCTCCCTGCTTCCCTTTACAGTCTGCTTTTTGGGTCGCCCATCACTTTTACAGGTTTCTTCGGTAGCCTGTAACTTGGGAGTCTCATATGTGAGGACTGATTCCTGCTGTCCCCGGAGAACACCTGTTTCTCCGGGAACAAGCAGGAAGTCAGTCCTCACATATGTATTTTATTGCCTCCTTTAGTTTAGCCCACTGCTATTCCACTTCCCCTTACTTCCTCCCACCCTGCCAACTTCTCCTTCAGGCACGTGGCCATTTTACTGAAGTCAGAGATTTTGAAATCTAGGACTTTGACAAGCTTGCTGTAATTGGACTCTGCCTTGGCTTTTATCTCATACCTCACCATACCTCACCTGCTACTCAAATGGGCACCTACCCGGACATTCGAAATGCTATCTCCATTGGTGAATACTAAATCCAGCATCGAACTTCCCCTGGTCGGCTCCATCACTATTTATCTAAGCAATTCTGCTTGGAAGGCATCCACAATCTTTTTACTTCTTTCCAGATTTGCAGAAGGAATACTCCAAATCCACATTTGGTAAATTAAAGTCACCCAGTATGATCACTTCCCACTTCATGGCTAACTTTGCAAGATCGATAATAAAGTCTCTATCCATTTCTTCGGTTTGAGTTGGAGGCCTGTAGACTACACCAGTATGGATGATAGTGCTATCTCCTCTTTCTAACACAATTCACAGCGTTTCCTTTCCCCATGTCCCCTGCATTTCAGCAGCTTTAATATTATTTTTGACATATAGGGCTACTCATCTTCCTTTTCTGCCTTCTCTGTCTCTTCTAAATAAAGTATAGCCAGCCTATGACTCTATCCCATTTATGTGACTCATTAAACCATGTTTCTGTAATGGCCACAATGTCCACGTCCATTTCCACCATTCGGGCTTCCAGATCAGGAACTTGTTGGCTAGGCTTTGAGCATTTGTGCTCATTGCTTTCCAGCATTTGTTGACGGGTTTGTCTGTATTTTGCATGGATTTTGTTCTACGTGCCTCTTCCCACTTGCCATTAATGTGTGGGTTAATAGTATGATTGTTTCCAATGTTATTATGTTCTTGCTGGGAGTGATATCCTGAACTTGTTCTTTTCCATCCATCACTCCCTTTCCCTAGTTTATATGCCTATCCACATATTGTCTGAATTTTTCACTTAGGATCCTTTTTCCTGCGATAGAGATATGTAGTCTATCAACACAGTATAGCCTCTTGTTGTTCCATCTGTTTTCCAAGTCACCTACGTATATATCTAAATCCTTTTTGTTTATACCAGTTTTGGAACAATGTATTAAAGTTGATTATGTGAGGAAGCCTTTCTGCCCCAAGAACAGGTTTGAGTTTCTCTCCCAGAATCTGGAAGTCCCTTTGAACTGTAGACGCACTGTTTCTAGCCAGGTCATTTGTACCCAGATGGATGATAACATCAATTTTGAAGTGCTCACTTTCTCCACTAGTTATGCCAACAATTTGGTTCATATTCCTGCTGGCTCAAGAGCCTGGGAGGCATTTGATCAACTTCTATAAGATGGGAGAGTTAGAATATATAACACTAATTGAGAAGTTAGATATGACTGGTATATCAGAGACATGGTGGAAGGAGGACAACCAGTGGGACCCTGTGATACCTGGGTACAAACTATATCGGAATGATAGAACTGATCAGATTGGTGGAGGGGTTGCGCTCTATGTCAGAGAGCGCATTGAGTCACAAAGGATTAAAGTTTTGCAGGAAACAAAATTTGCTGTAGAATCTCTATGGATTGACATTCCATGTAAAAAGGGGAAGGCGATGGCATTGGGGTTGTACTATCGAATGCCTGGCCAGAATGAATAAATGGATGATGAAATGCTCAAAGAAATCAGGGAAGCTAACAAAAGTTATAGTACAGTAATAATAATGGCTGATTTCAATTACCCCGGTATTGACTGGGTCAGTGTGATGGCAGGACATGCTAGGGAGATAAAGTTTCTAGATGAAATAAATGAATGCTTCTTAGAGCAGCTGATTCATGAACCAACCAGAGGGGAAGCCATTTTGGACTTAGTCCAATAGTGGAACACCAGATCTCGTGCAAGAGATATGAGTGTTGGGGCCACTTGGCAATAGTGATCATAGCATGATCGCGTTTGATTTCATTAATGGAGGAGGGATGGTAAGGAAATCCACAGTACTACATTTAACTTTCAAAAGGGAGACTATGATAAAATGAGGAAAATAGTTAAGAAAAAACTAAAAGGAGCAGTTGCAAAGGTCAAAGACTTACATCAAACATGGGTGGTGTTTAAAAATACCATCTTGGAAGCCCAGATCAGCTGTATTCCATGCTTTAAGAAAAGTGGAAGGAAGTCTAAAAAACTGCCAGCATGGTTTAAAGGTGAGGTCAGAGAGGCGGCTTTTGCCAAAAAAGCAACCTTCAGGAAATGGAAAAAAGAGCCAAATAACAAAAACTGGAAACAGCACAAGCACTGACAAGTTAAATGCACGGCACTGTTAAGGCAGCCAAAGAGAGAATTTGAGAAGAAACTTGCTGTGGAAGCAAAAACATGTAATAAAGACTTTTTCAAGTACATTCATAACAACATAAGAACATAAGATATGCCATACTGGGTCAGATCAAGGTCCATCAAGCCCAGTATCCTGTTTCCAACAGTGGCCAATCTAGGTCATATGTACCTAGCAGTTTCCCCGAAAGTCACAGGTTCCACAATGCTTGTACTGGGTCAAGCATTGATATTCTGGGTCCCTTCTTAGTAATGGTTTACAGACCTTTCCTCCAAGAACTTATCCAAATCTTTTTTAAACCCAGCTACAGTAACAGCCTTTACTATATCTTCTGGTAACAAATTTCAGAGTTTGATTACACGTTGAGTGAAAAAATAGTTTCTTTTATTAGTTTTAAATAGTTTACCCTGTAGCTTCATTGCATGCCCCCTAGTCTTTCTATATTCTGATAACGTAAACAATTGATCTACGTTTACCCGTTCACTCCGTTCATTAATTTATAGACTTCTATCATATCTACCCTCAGCCGTCTCTTTTCCAGGTTAAAGAGCCATAACCTTTTTAGCCTTTCTTTATAGGAGTATCCTTCCATCCCCTTTACCATTTTGGTGGCTCTTCTCTGAACCTTTTCTAATAACACTATATCCTTTTTAAGATACGGTGACCAGAATTGCACCCAATATTCAAGGTACGGTCTCACCATGGAACGGTACAGAGGCATTATAATATCTTTTGTTTTATTTTCCATTCCTTTCGCTCTCTTAGTCGCCGCTGCACACTGGGCCGAAGGTTTTAACATGTTATCCACAATGAAACCTAAATCATTTTACTGGGTGGTGGTAACTAATGTGGAACTTTGCATCGTGTAACCATAGTTTGGGTTATTCTTCCCTAAGTGCATAACTTTGCACTTGTCCACATTAAATTTCACCTGCCATTTTGATGCCCAGTCTTCCAATTTATCAAGATCCTCTTGCAATTTTCCACAATCCACTTGGGTTTTAACAACTTTAAATAGTTTTGTGTCATCTGCAAATTTGATAACCTAACTCGTTAATTCCCTTTTCAGGTCATTTATGAATATGTCAAAAAGCAGCGGACCCAGCACAGATCTCTGGGGTACACCACTATTCACCTTTCTCCATTGGGAAAATTGGCCATTTAGCCCTACCCTCTGCTTTCTATCTTTTAACCAGTTCCTGATCCACAATAGTACACTGCCTCCTATCCCATGACTCTTTCATTTTGTCCAAAGTCTCTGATGAGGGACTTTGTCAAAGGCTTTCTGAAAGTCCAGATACAATATATCAACTGGCTCACCTTTGTCCACCTGTTTATTCACACCTTCAAAAAAACATAAAAGATTAGTAAGACAAGATCTTCCTTGTCTAAAGCCATGTTGGCTGTCACCCATTAGGCCATGACTATCTACATGCTCAGTAATTTTGTTCTTTATGATGGTTTCTACCATTTTTTCCCGGCACTGACATCAGGCTGATCAGTCTATAGTTTCCCGGATCACCCCTGGAACGCTTTTTAAAAATTCGCTTACATTGACGATCTTCCAATCTTCAGGTATTACAGGTGATTTTAATGAAAATTCATAGATTAATAATAGCAGGTCTGCAATCTCATATTTCAGTTCTTTCAACACCCTTGGATGTATACCATCCGGCCCGGGTGATTTGCTACTCTTCAGTTTATCTAATAGTTGTAATACATCTTCCCGATGTATCGATATTTCCTTCAATTCTTCCCCACCTTTAAATACCACTTCAGTCATGGGCAACATCCCTACATCTTCCTCAGTAAAGACTGAAGCAAAGAATTCATTCAGTCTCTCCGCTATCGCCTTGTCGCCTCTTAGTGCCCCTTTAACCCTCTATCATCTAATGGACCAACTGGTTGGACTCCTATGAAGAAAGGCTGCTCCTATGAAGAAAGGCTAAAAAGGTTAGGGCTCTTTAACCTGGAAAAGAGTTGGCTGAGGGGAGATAAGACAGAAGTCTATAAATTAATGAACGGAGTGGAACGGGTAAACGTAGATTGATTGTTTACGTTATCAGAATATAGAAAGACTAGGGGACATGCAATGAAGCTACAGGGTAAACTATTTAAGACTAATAAAAGAAAATATTTTTTCACTCAACGTGTAATCAAACTCTGGAATTTGTTACCGGAGGATGTAGTAAAGGCTGTTAGTGTAGCTGGGTTTAAAAAAGGTTTGGACAAGTTCCTGGAGGAAAGGTCCATAAACCATTATTAAGAAGTGACTGAAGATATCAATGCTTGACCCAGTACAAGCATTGCAGAACCTGTGTCTTTTGGGGAAACTGCTAGGTACATATGACCTAGATTGGCCACTATTGGAAACAGAATACTGGGCTTGATGGACCTTGGTCTGACCCAGTATGGCATATCTTATGTTCTTATGATTCTCTCACGGGTTTTTTGCTGCAAATGTACTTGAAAAAGTCTTTATTTCTTGTTTTTGCTTCCGCAGCAAGCTTCTTCTCAAATTCTCCCTTTGCCTGTCTTAACAATGCCTTGCATTTAACTTACCAGTGCTTGTGCTTTTTCCAGGTTTCGTCGTTTGGCTCTTTTTTCCATTTCCTGAAAGATGCGTTTTTGGCAACAACAGCCTCTCTGACCTCACCTTTAAACTATGCTGGCAGTTTTTTGGACTTCCTTCCACTTTTCTTAAAGCATGGAATACAATGGTCTGGGCTTCCAAAATAGTATTTTTAAACAACACCCAAGCTTGATATAAGTCTTTAACCTTTGCAACTGCTCCTTTTAGTTTTTTCTTAACTACTTTCCTCATTTTATCATAGTCTCCCTTTCGAAAGTTAAAAGGTAGTACTGTGGATTTCCTAACTATCCCTCCTCCACTAATTAAATCAAATGCGATCATGCTATGATCACTATTGCCAACTGGCCCCAACACCCTCATCTCTTGCAATAGATCTGGTGTTCCACTAAGGACTAGGTCTAATATGGCTTCCCCTCTGGTCGGTTCATGAACCAGCTGCTCCAAGAAGAAGTCAGTTATTTGATCTAGGAACTTTATCTCCCTAGCATGTCCTGCTGTTGACACTGACCCAGTCGATATTGGGGTAATTGAAATCACCCATTATTATTACTGCGCTGTAACTTTTGTTAGCATCCTTGATTTCTTTGAGCATTACATCATCCATTTGTTCATTTTGGCCAGGCGGTCGATAGTACACCCCCACTGCCATCGCCTTCCCCTTTTTACATGGAATTTCAATCCATAGAGATTCTACAGCAAATTTTGTTTCCTGCAAAACTTTAATCCTTTCTGACTCAATGCCCTCTCTAACATAGAGCGCAACCCCTACACCAATTTTATCAGCTCTATCATTACGATATAGTTTGTACCCAGGTATCACAGTGCCCCACTGGTTGTCCTCTTTCCATCATGTCTCCGATATTCCAATCATATCTAACCTCTCATTTAGTGCTATATATTCTATCTCTCCCATCTTATTATTTAGACTTCTAGCATTTGCATACTGTATTTTATTCATATTAATCTGGCTATTGGTAGGCATGGATAATTTGGGATCTTTAAGCTCTGTCTGTTCCATACTCGAGGGCATTTGGGCTACTTTACTCTTTTTTGGAACCTCTCTGCTTTTGGTAGTATCCTTCAAGGATACATTCTTCCGAACCATCCGCTCTTGGGCGACTGTCGGCTTTCCCCTATTATCTAGTTTAAAAGCTGCTCTATCGCCTTTTTAAAGGTTAATGCCAGCAGCCTGGTTCCATCCCGGTTAAGGTGAAGCCATCCCTTTGGAAGAGCCCCTCCTTTCCCCAGAATGTTCTCCAGTTCCTAACAAATCCAAAACCCTCATCTCTGCACCATTGTCTCATCCATGCATTGAGACTCCGGAGCTCTGCCTGCCTTTTGGGTCCTGCGCGTGGAACAGGAAGCATTTCAGAGAACGCTATCCTGGAAGTTCTGGATTTCAACTTCCTACCTGAAAGCCTAAATTTAGCCTCCAGACCCTCCCTACCACTTTTTCCTATGTCATTGGTACCGACATGTACCAAGACAGCAGACTCCTCCCCAGCACTATCTAAGACTTTATCTAGGTGGCGCGTGGGGTTCGCTACCTTCAGACCAGGCAGGCATGTTACCAAGCGATCCTCATGTCCACCAGTCACCCAGCTATCTACATGCCTAATGATCGAATCAGCAACTATAATGGCTGTTCTAACCCTTCCCTCATGGGCACATGGCCCTGGAGAAACTTCCTCGATGCAAGAGGGTTTTACATCACCTGGAGGACAGGTCCTAGTTACAGAATCACTTCCTGCCACATCAGGGTGATGCTCTCCTGTCACGTGACCTCTCTCCTCCATGGCAACAGGGATGCTGCAAGACTGGAGGTGGGACTTCAGGGCTATATCCCTGTAGGTCTCATCTATGAACCTCTCTGTCTTTCTTATGTCTTCCAAGTCTGCTACCCTAGCCTCTAGAAAATGGACTCGTTCCCTGAGAGTAAAGAGCTCCTTGCACCATGTGCACACGTAAGACCTCTCACCAACTGGGAGAAAATCATACATGTGACACTCAATGCAAAAGACTGGAAAGCCCCCATCTCGCAGCTGGACTGCTGTCTGCATCTTAGTTTTAAGCTTGTGTTTAGATCTTTAAGTGCTTTACTTATTAAGGATTGCTATGGATATTTATACTAATAAAACTGTACCTAATACGTTTAATATACCTTGTTCACCTGAAGCTTAATTAATCTCAGGTCCTTAGTGTATAACTGATTTGGATAACGAGCTTCACCTGAGAGCACCTCCTTTCCTTTAAGATGTGTAAGTACCTATAAAGCTATGATTATCCCATGGGTGGGTGGGTGTTGGGGAGGGAGGGTGGAAGGGAAATAACACTTATTAAAAGAGGGCTGCTACACAGTACCCTGTCCTGTGCTGCTGAGGTAAGCTGTGACCAACTTCCTGGGTGATTAACAGTCCTTGCTTGGATAGAAGGAGTCTTTCAAAATGGCCTTTTGACCTGCCACCTGGTGTTAACACCTACTGAAAAGGTTTCACAGGTCTCTTGCCCCCTACGTAGAAGGCCTCTTTGTAAAGGTGTCTAGAAGACTTTATTTGCTGCTCAAAGAATACTGACCCTGTTTTGCCTTTTATGCTAAGTTATATTCTGATTTGATTTAAATTACAGCTCTTTGCAGCTGTTAGGCTCTGACTTGTTATGAAATTCAAACTACGAGCTCTCATCTGGGTTCTAAATTTAACCAGAAAGCTCTTTTCTGTGTTTTAAATTTAAACTAAAAGTACTTTGCTGATACTAGGCCCTAAGTGACTATTAAATTTAAACTATAAGCTCTCTGCTGGATATGAAATGTAAACAGAAAGTTCTCTTCTGTGTTTTAAATTTGGCAATAGAGTCAGTTGGACCATTAGATGACAGAGGGTTATAAGGGGCAGTAAGAGGGGACAAGGCTGTAGCGGAGAGACTGAATGAATTCTTTGCTTCGGTCTTTACTGAGGAAGATGTAAGATAGTACCAATGACTGAAGTGGTATTTAAAGGTGATACTGCAGAGGAACTGAAAGAAATATTGATACACCGGGAAGATATATTACAACTACTTGATAAACTGAAGAGTAGCAAATCACCTGGGCCGGATAGTATACATCCTAGGGTGTTGAAAGAACTGAAATATGAGATTGCAGACCTGCTATTAGTAATCTGTGAACTATCATTAAAATCATCTGTAATACCTGAAGATTGGAGGAATGCCAATGTAACGCCAATTTTTAAAAAGGTTTCCAGGGGTGATCCGGGAAAATACAGACCGGTGAGCCTGACGTCAGTATCGGGGAAAATGGTAGAAACCATTATAAAGAACAAAATTACTCATCATGTAGATAGTCATGGCTTAATTGGAGACAGCCAAAATGGCTTTAGACAAGGAAGATCTTGTTTTACTAATCTGTTATGTTTTTTTGAAGGAGTGAATAAACAGGTGGACAAAGGTGAGTCGGTTGATATAGTGTATCTGGACTTTCAGAAAGCCTTTTACAAGGTCCCTCATCAGAGGCTTTTGGCAAAACTAAAAAGTCATGGGACAGGAGGCAGTGTACTATTGTGGATCAGGAAGTGGTTAAAAGATAGAAAGCAGAGGGTAGGGCTAAATGGCCAATTTTCCCAATTGAAAAAGGTGAATAGTGGATCTGTGCTGAGTCTGCTGCTTTTTGACATATTCATAAATGACCTGGAAAAGGGAATAATGAGTTAGGTTATCAAATTTGCAGATGACACAAAACTATTTAAAGTTGTTAAAACCCAAGAGGAGTGTGGAAAATTGCAAGAGGATCTTGATAAATTGGAAGACTGGGCATCCAAATGGCAGATGAAATTTAATGTGGACAAGTGCAAAGTTATGCACCTAGGAAAGAATAACCCAAACTATGGTTACACGATGCAAGGTTCCACATTAGTTACCACCGCCCAGGAAAAAGATTTAGGCGTCATCATGGATAACATGTTAAAACCCTCTTCCCAGTGTGCAGCAGCGGCAAAGAGAGCAAATAGAATGCTAGCTATCATAAGGAAAGGAATGGAAAATAAAACAAAGGATATTATAATGCCTCTGTATCTTTCCATGGTGCGACCGCACCTTGAATATTGTGTGCAATTCTGGTCACCCTATCTTAAAAAGGATATAGTGTTATTAGAAAAGGCACAGAAAAGAGCCACAAAAATGGTAAAGGGGATGGAAAGATACTCCTATGAAGAGAGGCTAAAAAGGTTAGGGCTCTTTAACCTGGAAAAGAGACGGCTGAGGGGAGATATGATAGAGGTCTATAAATTAATGAATGGAGTAGAACGGGTAAACATAGATCGATTGTTTACATCATCAGAATATAAAAAGACTAGGGGATATGCAATGAAGCTACAGGGTAAGCTATTTAAGACTAATAAGAGAAAATATTTTTTCACTCAATGTGTAATCAAACTCTGGAATTTGTTAATAGAGGATGTAGTAAAAGCAGTTAGTGTAGCTGGGTTTAAAAGAGGTTTGGACAAGTTCCTGGAGGAAAGGTCCATAAACCATTATTAAAAGGGACCCATTATATCACTGCTTGACCCAATACAAGCATTGAGGAACTTGTGTCTTTTGGGGAGATTGCTGAGTTCTTATGACCTAGATTGGCCACTCTTGGAAACAGGATACTGGGCTTGATGGACCTTGGTCTGACCCAGTACGGCATATCTTATGTTCTTAAGCTGAACACAAACCCCAGGCACTGGAGCAGGCCTAAGGTGCAATGTGATGAGCTGTGTTGCGCACCTCCTCCAGCAAGCAGGCTCATATGAGTCAGTTGTCCACGTAAGGGAAGATGAAAACCCTCAGGAGCCGGTGGCATGCAGCCATGACCGTCAGGCAATTTGTGAATACACGAGGAGCTTAGACTAGGCTGAAAGAGAGCACCCTGTATTGATAGTGTTGTCCAACCGATGACAAATCGGAGATACTGATGGTGCCTTTGATGGATCAGGATTTGGGTATAGGCATCTTTGAGATCCAAGGAGCATAGTTAATCTCCCTGCAGGAGGTAAGGCAGCAAGGTTCCAGGGGATATCATTTTGAACTTTTCCTTGACCAGGAAGCAGTTGAGGTCCCGCATGTCCAGAAGGGGCCTGAAGCCCCCATTTTTCTTGGGGACAAGGAAGTAACGGGAGTAGAACCCCCGACCCTGTAGAGGCTGGAGGACGAACTCCACTGCCTGATCCTCCAGGAAGACCTCAAGCTCCCTTTGCAGGAATTCCCCGGTGCAAGGAATCCATAGGCAATTCCCCTGGGAAGAAGGGAGGAGGCACAACTCCCTGACCACTTGCAGCACCCAGGCATCTGAGGTGATGGTCGGTCACAGATGAGCAAAGTGGACCAGCCTGCCTCCTGTGAACTTTGGGCCCATTAACTTCTGGGGGAGGGAGGCTATGCCCAAGGAGTCAAAAGCTCCCCCCAGGATGTGGCTGGGGTGCTGTTTGGGTTTTGGGGGCCTTTGGCTTACGGGGGACTATGCCCCTAGCACTTGGCCTGCTGCCCTATTAAGAGTAGTTACTCACCTGTAACAGGTGTTCTCCAGGAGCAGCAGGAATCAGTCCTCACATATGAGTGACATCGGCGCCGACGGAGCCCCCGTGCGGAGCATTTCCCCAGCTTTCACAGAAAGCCTTTGGGAATGCAGCGCGCATGCGCAGTCCCCTTCCCGCCCAAGGGTGCCATCTTGCTCAGCCTGATGACATAGCTAAAAGACAGCAAAAATAGCAAAAATAAATCATATGACTGCAACTCCAAGGGGAGGAGGGAGGGTTGTGAGGACTGATTCCTGCTGCTCCTGGAGAACACCTGTTACAGGTGAGTAACTACTCTTTCTCCAGGACCAAGCAGGAAGTCAGACCTCACATATGGGACTCCCTAGCTTAGGGCTACCAGAGGCCCCAAACTGAAAAATGAGCTCCCTCTAGAGCCTCAGCATGCAAGAACAGAATCTTCTCTGATAACGTCCCCGACAGGTAGCCCAACACCAGGGCCGGAGGGTAGGAGTTGCCTAGACCCTAAAGAGATTATGGAGTACTGTTTGCCCGAAAGCACTGTCCCTGCGGGACTCCCTCTCAAGGCAGTAGTGGGCTGCAAAAGTCTGGCTTGAAGACCAAGTAGCGGCCCGGCAGATGTCTGCCAACGGAACAGAGCAGAGATGAGCCACTGAATCAGCCTTCACCCTGACACGGTGAGCCGTAACGTGACCCTGCAACGAGAGGCCGGCTGCCCTATAAGCCCAGGCGATGCAGTCAGCCACCCATATGGACAAAGTACGCTTGGAGACAGCCAACCCCAACTTATTGGGGTCATAAAAGATGAAGAGTTGAACCGCCCTCCTGTGCTCCTGCGTACGGTCAAGGTAGAAGGACAAAGCCCTCCTACAGTCCAGGGTATGCAAGACCATCTCAGCCCGGCTAGCATGAGGTCTGGGAAAGAAAGTCAGAAGAACCACCTCCTAATTGAGGTGGAAGGAGGAGACAACCTTTGGAAGGAACTTTGGGTGAGTCCGTAAGACTACCCTATTCCTATAGAACCTAGTATAAGGTGCTTCTGATACCATGGCTTGAAGCTCACTCACTCGCCTTGTTGAGGTAAGGGCTACCAGAAATAGCGTTTTCCAAGACAGAAAACGCAGAGGGCAAGTAGCCATAGGTTCAAATGGTGGGCAAGTAAGCCGTTGCAAGACCACATTTAAATCCCATTCAGTGGCAGGTGGACGCACTGGAGGCTTAAGCAAAAGCAGGCCTCTGAGGAAGCGAGCCACCAAAGGATGACTGGAGAGAGACTGACCCTCCACCTGTGAGTGGTGTGCTGAAAGAGCACTAAGATGAACTCTAACAGAATCGGACTTAAGGCCTAGGTTGGAGAGGTGAAGCAAATACTGCACCACCACGGGTACCAGGCATGAGAAGGGATTCTCGTTGTGTTGAGTACACCAGGTAGAAAATCTACGCCACTTAAGGGCATAAGACGTTCTGGTGGACTGCCTCCTAGAGGCCAAGACTACGTCCTCCACTTCCCTAGATAGTAGTAAAGGCGCCAGGACTACCCTTTCAGCAGCCAGGCCATCAAATTGAGGGACTGGAGACTGGGGTGCAAGAGGGATCCCTGCTCCTGAGACAGGAGATCGGGTTGCATCCCCAGAGGAAGAGGAGTGTCCACCGCCAGTTGCAACAGTAGTGGGAACCAGGGTTGCCTTGGCCACCTGGGAGGCCACCAGAATCACTGAGGCCTTGTCCCGGGTCATCTTGAATAGTGTCTTGGACAGTAGAGGTGTAGGAGGAAACGCATATAGTAGGCCTGTAGACCATGAAATGAGAAACGCATCCGCTGCTACTCTGAGAGGATGCGGTTGTCTGGAACAGAACCTGGGTAGTTGATGGTTCAGAGGACCGGAAAAGAGATCTATGGTTGGAAGACCCCATCTCAGGAAGATCTGTTGAACCACTAAAGGGTTCAACTGCCATTCGTGTGGCTGCAGGATCCTGCTCAATCTGTCCGCCAGGTAATTCTCTTGACCTGGGAAATAGACTGCTTTGAGAAGAATGCCATGATTGACTGCCCAGGAGCACAGTTTCTGCGCTTCCTGACAGAGAAGGCGGGACCCTGTGCCCCCCTGTTTGTTCACATAGAACATAGCCACTTGATTGTCTGTCTGAACCAAGACGGACTGATGAGAGATGAGATGAGAGAAAGTTCTCAGGGCTAAGCGGATAGCTCTCAGTTCTAATAGATTGATCTGCTGTGCGGCCTCCCAAGGAGTCCACAGGCCTTGAGTACATGCCCCTTGGCAATGTGCACCCCAACCTTGAAGAGAAGCATCGGTTGTCAGCACCTGAGAGTGTGGAGGTGCCTGAAAAGGCACCCCTTGCACTAGATTGGGAAGATGAAGCCACCATTGCAGAGAAGACTGTAGTAGGCCGGACACCCTCACTTTGTCCGTGAGGCTTCCTGTGGCCTGGTGCCACTGAGTCCTGAGGCCCCATTGAGCTGGCCTCATGTGTAGATGGGCATTTGGAGTCACATGGACCGTAGATGCCATGTGGCCTAAGAGCCTCAGGAATTGTTTGGCGGAGACCAGAGAATTGCTGTAGAATAGCCTGGCTAGAGCCATCAATCTGTGGACCCCGTCCACTGGTAGAAAGGCCTTTGCCTGAAAGGTGTCCAGTCGAGCTCCTATAAACTCTATGTTCTGGGAGGGTTGCAAACTGGGCGTTGCGAAGTTTATGACAAACCCCAGGTGCTGAAGCAGAGCAATAGTGCGAAGGGTGGCTTGATTGGCCTCTTGCGGGGATTGACCCCTGATGAGCCAATCGTCCAGATATGGAAAGACAAAGAGGCCTTGAACCCTGAGGTAGGCCGCTACCACTGCCAGGCACTTGGTGAATACCCTGGGGGCAGATGTAAAGCCAAAAGGCAGTACTCTGTACTGATAATGGTTTCTTCCCACTACAAATCTGAGATATTGTCTGTGGTCTGGATGAATAAAGATGTGAGAATAAGCATCCTTTAGATCTAAGGAGCAAAGCCAATCTCCCTGCTGGAGGTAGGGCAGCAGGATTCCAAGGGTAAGCATCTTGAACTTTTCCCTCTCCAGGAACTTGTTCAGGTTTCGCAAGTCTAGGATGGGTCTGAGGCCTCCTGTTCTCTATGGTACCAGGAAGTACCTGGAATAGAAGCCGTGACCTCTCAGGTGGTGGGGCACCGGTTCCACTGCCTGTTCCTTTAGAAGACCTGCCAACTCCTGCAGGAGTAAGTCCCTGTGCATAGAGAGTCTGGGAAGCTCCCCTGGAAAATAGGAGGGGGTACCTGGTGGAAGTGGAGGAGATAGCTCTTCTAGACTATACTTAGAACCCAGGTATCCCTTGTGACGGCTGACCACCTGTGGGCGAACAGGGCCAGCCTGCCTCCAGTGTTGATGGGGGCCAGCTGAAAAGGAGAGGCTATGCCAATGCAGTCAAAAAACCCCTCCCTGCTGATTAGGAGCCGGAGTAGGAGGCTTGGGGGCTTCCTGCCTACAGGGCCCATGACCCTGCCCCTTGGCCTCCTGACCCTGTTGGGGAGCTACAGAGGCCTGATAATGAGGGTACTGTTTATAGGCAGATGACTTCCTCGGGTAAAAGGTCTTTTTTCCCAAACCCTTCTTCTTCTGAGAAGGGGCAGAGGTGTTTCTGGACAGCCTTGTCCGGGTAAGAGTCTCGGTCTCGAGTTCGGCAGCCTTGTCAGCCATGGGCTTGCCAAAGAGGTTTTCACCTCGGCAGGGGACATCGACCAACTTGTCCTGCACCCATGGCTCGAGGTCCGATGACTGTAGCCAAGCCTGACGGCGTGCACCGATGCTGGCCGCGGCTACTCGGGCCGAAGCCTCGAAGCCATCATAGGCTGCTCGAGATATAAACTTCGAGCACTCACGAATACCCGAAGACAGAGCATTGAACCTCTGCAAAGGTTCCTCGGAGAGACCAGCAGAGAACCCGGCAATCTCCTTTGCCAGATCTCGAAGGTACATGCCCATGTACAGCTGGTAGGTCTGGACACGGCAAGCAGGCATAGAGCCCTGGAAGCACTTCTTACTGAGGGCATCCAGGTTCCGGGCCTCCCAGCCGGGAGGCACCAAGGAGTGCATCTTCTGACTCTTCAGACGATGCATGGCCGATTCCACAACCATGGAGTGGTGCGGTAATTGTGCCTTTTGGAACCCGGGGCTCTTGCAGACTCGATAGATGGAATCGACTCACTTGCTTAAAACCGGCGTCAACGCCGGCGCCTCCCACATGCGGAAGAGCAACCGTTCCAGCATCGGAGGAACCGGAACAGTAAAGGCCTCCTTCGGAGGAGAATCATACTGTCGGGCCTCGAGCTCCTCGGCTCAAGGCTCCTCCTCGGGATCCGCGGGGAATGCCAAAGCCTTGGCCATGTCCCGCACGAAGTCCGAGAACCGGGTATCCTCCGGGGGGGACCTTCTCCAATGCTCGGACTTGGGAGAGTCCGAAGGAACGCACCGAGTTCGAAAGGTGTCGGGCGACTCCTCATCCTCCATCTCCCAACTGGACTCCTCGGAGGAGGAATCGAGCGGCTCCGGTCGGGAAGGCATCGATGCCATCTGCCCCGACGCCGAGAGTACCGGCGTCGACGACCTCGGTCCCGAACGGGAGGCCGAAGGGGACCTTGGCCGAGGATTGACTCGAGCTTGCATGGACTCGAGGATCGGCTTGGACGTCGATGTCCCGGTAGTCGGGGCAGATGCACCGGTGACACCGGCGATCAGTGCCCGCTGCTGTTCCATGAAGGCAGCCAAGCTGCTCTCTAAGGCCGTCAACCTGAGTACGAGCTCCGGAGACTCAGCAGCCCCCGACTCGGGCCCCGCAGCACCGGGCCCGACGTCGGCTCCCCTGGAGGTGAGTCCACGAGGACTACAGTACTCACGTGACCCGGGGACTCCATCTCCACACGAGGTTGTTTTGCAGGCCTCTCCGACTCCAAATACCCGGGACGGCGCTCAGGGCTATGCGACTTGACCCTCGAGGAGTCAAGTGCATCCACTGACGCCGCCCTCACGGATTTTTTCTTACGATGCTCCCGCGAGGGAGACCCCCTTTCAGAGGAGCCTCGATGCTGTCGAGGCCTCTGACGAGGTCCGGGCCCTACCGGACACGGAGTCAGAGAAGATTCTTTCCTTTTGGTGCTGCCGACTCTTAACGCCTTAGATGACATCTTCCCACACGGACCACAGATCATCGGGTCATGATCGGGTCCGAGGCACCGGAGGCAGCAGTCATGTGTGTTGGTGAGAGACATAAGTTTCTTACAACGATCACACTTTTTAAACCCGCTGGCAGCCATCGGGGGAAAAAGGGCCCCTGCAAGGTCAAAAGATAGGGCTGCCAGTGAAAAAAGAAAACATGGAGCGAACGCTAGTCATTAAGGACAAAAACCGAAAAAGAGATCCGGGCTCGATACCGACGTATCGGGCCCAGGCGGGAAAGGGAAACTGGCGTCGAACCGAAGAAAAACAGGTTAATGCAGAGAAAAATCAACTTCTTCCTCGGGTGAAACGAATATACATCCGTCGGGCTCTGCGGAAAAAAGAAGACTGAGCAAGATGGCACCCTTGGGCGGGAAGGGGACCGCACATGCGTGCTGCATTCCCAAAGGCTTTCTATGAAAGCTGGGGAAATGCTCCACGCGGGGGCTCCATCGGTGCCGACGTCACCCATATGTGAGGACTGACTTCCTGCTTGGTCCTGGAGAATTGCTACTACTGAGCATTTGTATAGCGCTACAAGACATACACAGTGCTGCCCCTGGGGAGCAGCATGATAGGCCTGAAACTTGGGGTAGTTTCTGTAAGCCTCTTGGTCTTTGGGTGGACAGGGTCTTTTTTCCCTGAAGTCTTCCTACATGAAGGTTAAGATACTTTCTTGGACAGCCTGCTTCTGGTCATGAATTCCTTCTCTAGTTTGTCGGCCTTTTCAGTCATGGGCTTGCTGAAGAGGTTCTCTCCATGGCAAGAGGCATCTGCCAACTTATCTTGACCCCACTGCTCCAAGTCAGAGGACTGTAGCCAGGGAAGGCAGCAGGCACTAATGCCCACCACATCTACCCGAGCCACAGGCTCAAAACTATCAAAGGCTGCCTGAGTTTTAAACTTGGAGCACTCCTTGACTGATGACCCCAGGGTACTGAAGCGCTCAAGAGGTTATCCTGACACCCAGCCGAGAACCTGGCAAGCTTCTTTGCCAGGTCTCTCAGGTACATGCCCATGTACAGCTGGTATGCCTGGATCCGGTCTTTGAGCATGGAGCCCTGGAAGCACCTCATGCTAAAAGCATCCACGGTGTGGAACTCCCTGCCGGGGGGCACAGAGGAGTGAGTCTTTTGGCTTTTGATGTGACGCATGGCTGACTCCACCACCATGAAGTTATGTGGCAGTTGTGTCTTCTGAATGCTGAGGCTCCTGCAGACTCAATACTGTGAATTGAGTCGATGGTTCACAATCAGCACCTATCACTGGGGTCTCCAACATCATCAGTGTCTCTCAAGGAGGAGCCTCGTACTGCAGGATCTCAAGATCCTTAGTACGTGGCTTGTCCTCGAGCACTGCCATGAAGGCAATGGCTTGGGACATCTCCCTCACAAACTCCAGGAAGGCTAGGACCTCCGGAGGTGACCACCGCTGATGATGTGGCAGAGACGGGTCAGAAGAGATATCCCGGTGAAGGATGATGTTGGGAGACTCCCTATCTGTCTCCCATGCTGACTTGGAGACAGAGGAATAAGCAAGTGCCCTGAGCTCATTAGACCAACTCCGCATCAACAATTCCCAGCGTCAGAGCTCCTATGCTGCAATGCCTGATGCTGCATCGGGCCTCGAAGCAGTCACGGACTAAGTCGGCATCACTCGAACCAACCTGTTGAGGATGAATGGAGCATACTCTGGGGAGGTCCTCAATGAGGATGGCCCCATGACTGGCACTGATGATGCAGAGGTACTGGGAGTCAGGCCCCACTGTGCCTCAAGGAACACAGCAAAACTGTGCTACAGGGTTGCCATCCTGGCCTTAATACCAGGCGGCTCCACAGCGGCATGCACCGGCCTCGAAGATGAGGCTGGCGTCGGGTCCCTGGTAGAGGAATCCCTCAAGGTGATTGCGTTGGGGGACACGACTCGATCCCCTGACTCCAAGGAAGACTCCTTCCACCGGGGCTGCTTAGAAGGACACTCCCAGCCTTCATTCCGGCATCTTTACTGAGGAGGATGTAGGGATGTTACCCATGACTGAAGTGGTAGTTAAAGGTGCGGAAAAATTGAAGGAAATATCAATACATCGGGAAGATGTATTACAACTATTAGATAAACTGAAGAGTAGCAAATCACCTAGGCCGGATGGTATACATCCAAGGGTGTTGAAAGATCTGAAAAATGAGATTGCAGACCTGCTATTAGTAATCTGTGAATTTTCATTAAAATCATCTGTAATACCTGAAGATTGTAGGATCGCCAATGTAATGCCAATTTTTAAAAAGAGTTCCAGGGGTGACCTGGGAAACTATAGACCGGTGAGCCTGACGTCAGTACCGGGAAAAATGGTAGAAACCATCATAAAGAACAAAATTACTCAGCATGTAGATAGTCATGGCCTAATGGGAGACAGCCAACATGGCTTTAGACAAGGAAGATCTTGTCTTACTAATCTATTATGTTTTTTTGAAGGTGTGAATAAACAAGTGGACAAAGGTAAGTCGGTTGATATAGTGTATCTGGACTTTCAGAAAGCCTTTGACAAGGTCCCTCATCAGAGACCTTTGGCAAAACTAAAGAGTCATGGGATAGGAGGCAGTGTACTATTGTGGATCAGGAACTAGTTAAAAGATAGAAAGCAGAGAGTAGGGCTAAAGGCCAATTTTTCCAATGGAGAAAGGGGCATAGTGGTGTACCCCAGGGATCTGTGCTGGGTCCGCTGCTTTTTGACATATTCATAAATGGCCTGGAAAAGGGAATAACGAGTGAGGTTATCAAATTTGCAGATGACACAAAACTATTTAAAATTGTTAAAACCCAAGAGGATTGTGGAAAATTGCAAGAGGATCTTGATAAATTGGAAGACTGGACATCAAAACGGCAGATGAAATTTAATGTGGACAAGTACAAAGTTATGCACCTAGGGAAGAACAACCCACACTATGGTTACAAGATGCAAGGTTCCACATTAGGAACCACCACCCAGGAAAAAGATTTAGGCATCATTGTGGATAACATGTTAAAACCCTCAGCCCAGTGTGCAGTGGCGGCCAAGAGAGCAACTAGAATGCTGGGTATCATAAGGAAAGAACAAAGCACCAGACATTGATAGCATTCCCATAGACGTATTGCAGCAATCCGATGCAGCTGTTACCGTACTTACAAGGCTCTGCCAAGAAATATGGAAGACAACATCATGGCCAACTGACTGGAAAAGATCTGTGTTTATACCAATACTAAAGAACGGTGATCCAACTGACTGTGGAAATTATTGCACAATCGCTCTGATCCCACATACCAGCAAGATTCTACTAAGGATTATTCAAAAGAGACTACAACCATACCTGGAACAAGAACTACCTGACGTGCAAGCAGGGTTCAGGAAAGGGCGAGGAACGAGAGACATCATTGCGGATGTGAGATGGATCCTTGAAAAGACTAAAGAATACCAAAAGGATATCTATTTGTGCTTTATCGACTATAGCAAGGCTTTTGACTGTGTAAACCATGAGAAACTCTGGGCCACATTAAGCAGCATGGGTATACCAGAACACCTGATTGTACTCTTGCACAATCTGTACATTGATCAAGAAGCAACAGTTCGAACGGAACAAGGAGAAACAGAATGGTTTAAAATAAGCAAAGGTGTAAGACAAGGCTGCATACTTTCCCCCTACCTGTTTAATTTATATGCAGAACAAATCATCAGAGAAGCAGGATTGTATGAAGACAACAGAGGTGTGAAAATTGGTGGAAGACACATCAACAACCTTCGCTATGCTGATGATACCATATTAATGGCTGAAAGTGAAGATGATCTGAAACATTTGCTTCTCACAATCAAAGAACATAGTCTCAAAATGGGCCTGCAACTTAATGTAAAGAAGACAAAGATCATGACAACTGACATAATCAACAGGTTCATCGTTGAAGGAGAAGAAATTGAAATTGTGAACAACTTTAACCTACTTGGATCAACTATCAATAAAGAAGCAACAAGCAGTCAAGAAATCAGACGACGCATTGCTCTTGGCAGAATGGCTATGAAAGACCTAGATAAGATTCTCAAGAGCAGAGATGTCTCGCTCCATACAAAGATTCGACTTGTTCAAGCCATGGTATTTTCAATAACATCATATGGATGTGAAAGCTGGACAATGAAAAAGACAGGAAGAAAATTGATGCCTTTGAATTATGGTGCTGGCGGCGAATACTGTGTATACCATGGACTGCCCGAAGAACAAACCGGAAATTGGAGGATAGCCATCAATGCGATAGGAATGAGAAAGTCTTGGAGGAATTACAGAGGTTAAGGGGGAAGTTGGGACAGCTTCGCGCCAGTAAAATAGCCTATGAACTGAATGTTATGAAGGAAGCTATGTTTGAGGGAGGAAATAAGGCGGGCCGTATTTTAGCATGTAGGCTCCGAGCACGAGCGGCCCAGAGTAATATTGGGAGTATAAGGAATGGGAAGGGGAAGTTAGTGATTGGGAACAATGAGATCAGACAGACGTTTAAGGAGTATTATCGGAATTTGTATAGTAGTGAGGTTCGAGGGAGATGGAAAAAAGTCGGAAATACCTGGAGGAGTGTGAATTACCTAAGCTGGCAGCAGAAGAGGCGGGGTGGTTGGATAGACCGATAGAAGAGGGGAAGGTGGAAGAGGCCTTCAAAACTTTGAAATTGGGAAAAGCACCGGGGTTAGATGGCCTAACGGGAAAATTTTATATGGTGTTTCAGGCGGGCCTTAGGCCGTTAATGGTGGAGGTGTTTAATGGGGTACTCAGGACAGAAGCGGTTCCAGGATCCATGACAGAGGCGGGAATTACAATATTACTTAAGCCGGATAAGGACCCCATGGTATGTGGCTCATATAGGCCGATCTCTCTGCTGAATGTAGGTTCCAAACTTTTAGCTAAAATATTGGCTTCTAGATTGCAAAAAGTGATGCCTAAGCTGGTCCATGTTGATCAGACGGGTTTTGTGGTGGGGAGGCAGGGAGGGGATAATATACGGAGAGTCTGCAACTTAACTTGGGAAATGCAGCGGACAGGGCAGAAGACAGTGTTTATTTCAGTAGATGCCGAGAAGGCCTCTGATAGGGTAGAGTGGACTTTTATTATTAAAGTGCTGGAGAAGGTGGGGCTGGGAGAGAATTTTCTCAAATGGGTCCAAGCTTTTTATAACTCGCCCAAAGCCAGGGTCAGAGTAAATGGGAGCTATTCGGAAGTGATTAAGTTGGAAAGGGGGACTAGACAGGGGTGCCCACTCTCACCCTTGTTGTTTGCGTTGGCTATAGAGCTGTTGGCAGACAGGGTATGAAGAGCGGGGGATGTTAAAGGGGTGCTCATGAATAATTGGGAATCAAAAATAGCACTATTTGCAGATGATGTTATTTTTACGCTTAGAGAGCCGTTGATATCCTTGCCAGTATTGATGAAGGAAATAGAACTTTATAGCAGGGTCTCAGGGTATAAAATAAATGGTAGTAAAACGGAGCTGTTGGGGTTTAATCTGGAAGAAAGGTTGGAAGCGAGTCTAAGACGTAGTTTCCCATTTAAATGGGTGCGGGGAATGTATAGATACTTGGGGATTCACCTGGGAAAGGATTGGCAGCAGTTATGGAGGTGGAATTTTGTTCCGCTTATGCAGGAGGTGAAAAAAGACCTGAATAGGTGGAGGAGTTCATATCTGACATGGTTGGGGAGAATAGCAGTTATTAAGCTGAATGTTCTGCCACGATTTTTGTTTTTGTTTAGCTCTATTCCCAGTAGGATCCCTAAGGCGTATTTGAGACAGGTACAGCTCCTGATTTTAGATTTTATATGGGCCGGAAAAACTCCCAGTGTGTCGCAATATACCCTCTATAGAGACCAACGGGAAGGGGGCATGGGGGTTCCGTGGATGGAAAAATATTTTGGTGCAGCACAATTAAAGGCACTGGCTAGTTGGCAGGGGGTGGGAGAGATGCCCATTTGGGTAGAATTAGAGCAAGAGAGGGGGAGGGGGAGGACTTGAGAGCTTGGATTTGGGGGCGAAAAAGGGGGGGGGGAGAGCAGGGAATCCATTTAAGGAATATACGCAAGGGCTGTGGCTGGGGGTAAATCGGCGGATGTTGAATGAGAAAAGGTACACGAGGGAAACTTACATAATGGATATGAGTGATTTTGGTCCAGGTAAGGAAGGGGGGGTGTATAGGGAGTGGTGGGATAAAGGAGTGAGAACATTGAGGCAACTAATCAATAAAAGAGGAGAGCTTAGATCCTTTGAAGGGTTGCAGGAGAAGTATGAGATGGAGCGTAGAGATTATTATGCGTATATGCAGCTGGTATCTTATCTAAGTAAGATGAGGGTACTGGAGGACTTAAGGAAGGTGGCTACTCAGTTTGAGGTGGCAATGAGGCAGGGGGGCTCGAGGAGGGGGCTGATCACTAAATTATATGGGGAGCTGAGAATGCACATACCAGGGAGTAGACAGGGGAAGAGTAAAGGGGAAAAGGCTTGGGAGCAACAATTGGGGGGGAATGGGGAGAAGAGAGGTGGCACAACATTTACAAGTGGACGAGGTGTTTGGCTCCAGGACCGAAATATCTGGAAAACAGTTTAAAAATCCGGTATCAAATGTACTGAACGCCCTGGAAGTTAAAGGCCTTTCAACCTCAGGGGTCGGGGGAATGTTGGAGGGAGTGTGGGAATCGGGGGGGATTTGGAACATATTGTATGGGGATGTCCGGAGGTGCAGCGGATGTGGAAACTACTGGGGGACAGTATATTAGATATTGTGAAGGTTGAGATTGCTCTAACAGCTCCCATGGTATTACTAAACGAGCTGCTGAGGAGGGGGAGGAAGGAATCTTAGTGTTGGTCGGGTATTGCATTGGGGCAGCGAGGGGGGAGATTATGGCACGGTGGAAGTGTGTAGAGGTGCCCACGATACCAATGATTATGCAGAGGCTGGAGCATTTGTGGATCATGAGTGCCATAGCGGCACACCAGCACCATACTATGAAAGCATTTCGGGAAGTATGGGGAAGATATGAGGTGTGGCGGGAGGGGGTGGGAGGGGGGCAGGGGGGAGACAGGGTGGGGTGATCGGGATCTGTAGGAGGGTAATAGGGGGAGGGGGAGGGGAGGAGTGGCAGGTGTTGGGGGGTAATAGTTGATTGGGTTGCAGTTGTAAAAGACTGTTGTTAAATATATTTGCAACTTGAAAGTGTTGTTGATGTTTGGTTGCTAAATTATGCAATAAAAATTGAAATTACAAAAAAAAAGACAGAAGGTCAACGCAAAAGAGGAAGGCCAGCAATGAGATGGATCGATACAATAACAGCAGCTACGGGTACCAGTCTGTCAACAATGAGCCGCCTGACTGAAGAACGAACACAATTTAGGATAGCTATCCAGAGGGTCGCCATGAGTCGACTCCGACTCGACGGCACTTAACAACAACAACATGTTAAAATATTTTCTAAAAAGGGTGTCCACCTCGGAATACGTTGGAACTGAAAATTCTGACCAAAAATGGTCTACATAATGGTCTAATTGTTTTTCCTGAGAAACCAGTACAAAAAATTATCAATAGTTAACTCTTCATCTTGTATGGTATTTATCTTCTGTTTAAAAAAAATCTACAAACTGATGGACCATCAAAGAAGGATCGGGCCACACCTTGATTTTAATCCTTAATAAAGATAAGGTTAAATTAAACAGAGATTGAGACTGAGATAAAGCACAGGAAATCACCTACCCATAGGAATATTTCTGAGCTTGGCAAATCGTAGCTTTATAAATTTAATATTTAAACCACCAGTTGTGTTTATCCTGATCATTATGGGTGTTATTCTGAACCACGAATAACGGGGATGTACATCCAGCCTAAACGTACATCCCCGATATTCGTCCAAATGTGGCTGCCAGAAAAAGGCTCCCCACACGTACAGCTGAGTTGTAAGGGGAGCCTTAGACAGGGGCGGGGGGAGGGAAGAATGAGGGCGGGTCATTTCCCTGGACGTACAGTGCCTATTCTGAGGTTGGCCCTGTACGTCCAGGTAGACGGGGAACATATTCCACCTCGATGTGGAATAAGTCCCCCTGGATGTGGGCTTTTAGCGGCGGACGGCACAGACAAGTGAAGGGGGGAAGTAAGTTCCCCACAGCTGCACCATGGCCACGGGAGGCTGGATCGGGGTCTGGCTGCAGGGAAAAGACAATTTTGGCAGCAGCTGAGATTCGCGGCTCCTGAATGGAGCCACGGTGCCATGGCGATGGGATGCCATGGCACAGCGGCTCCATTCAGGAGACTGAGTTAGCCGGGTAAATGGCTGGATGTCCAGGATACCTGAATAGGGGCACGTTCCGGACGTCCAGCCACTGTGCTGCGATTCTACTCCCACGGGGATGTCTAGCCCCCACTGGAGCAGAATCAGCTGCGTCTCCCAGCTGTCTGGATGTCTGTACATCCGGACGGCCCGGAGACATACAAAGCAGAATGTGCCTCTATGGGATTTCTTCCATTTTATCTCTAAAACTCTAGTCTTTTTTCAACTTCATTAATTCTTGAGTATACCAAGAAAAATATATCTCCAGGAACAAGCAGGAATGTAGTCATCACATATGGGTATCGTCGGTACCGACGGAGCCTGCGTGGGAACGCTCCACAGCGTTCAATTAGAAAGTTTTTGGGAGCATCCCACAGCGCCTGCGTGCTGCCTTCCCACATTTCCCAACTGCCTCTCTCCAGTTCTTCATTTTCCGTGGAGCCAGCAGGTCGTGTTCCTGTCACCGCAGAAAATTTTCCTTCTTTTTTGTGGTCTTGTCTGCCTTCCTCGACGCTTTACCGGTACCGCCGTTTTTTCTTTCTTTCTTTTCTTTAAAAAAAAAAAAAAAATCTTAGTACTTTTTTCCCTTTTTTTTTCCAGGTGCACCCGCCATTTTGGGCCTTAGGCCCAATATTTTTTTTCCACAATGGAAAAGCCCTCTTCGGGTTTTAAAAAGTGCACCAAGTGTGGCGGTACCATCTCTGTCACCGACACCCATGAGTGGTGTCTGAAATGTTTAGGTCCTGACCATTCCATCTCGGAATGTATGGCCTGTGCCATGATGTCCAAGAGAGGTCGACAGAACTGAGCTGCCAAGCTCAGTACCCTGTTTAACTCTGATGCAGCTTTGGTGGCATTGACGTCTTCCAGGGCTTCGTCTTCCTCTCGTGGATCTCAGGTAACTAAACACAAGTCTAGCCGGTCCTCAAAGGGTAGATCTCCTTCTAAGCATCGAGATGCCTCTGGCATTGCCCTTGAGGATTCTGCACTGGCAAAATTGCCCCGGCGGGAGGCTTCGGCTTCCAAAGCATTATCAGGGCTCCAGGACGTTCTTGAGGCCTCAACCTCGGCAGAACTACTGGTGCCATGCTCTGGGGTACCGGTGATCTTCTCCAGTACCGACATCCAGGCATCGGCAGCGTCAATAGACCAGAGAGTCCTCACTATTGAGCGCAGTCTGGCAGCTCTCCTTGCGGCATGGATGCCCTGAGAACCGCGTCAGACATTTCAACTGATACCGGCACCAACTCTGGCACCGGTATCGGTACCGGTACCGATAGCATCGACATCGGTGTCCGCAATGCCGGCACCCAGTTATCCGATGCCTTCCGGTACCGATACTCCGATACTGATTATTCCCGGTACTGACTTCGGTCGGTACGGGTATCGGGCTCTTCAAGAGCACCCGGACAGGCGGTACTTCGAGTCCTCAGAAGAATTTGAGGATTCTGATAGTTCTGTCGATGCAGGAATGCTTCTCCCAGAGGAGCCCTCCTCCCCTAAGCGCAGGATGTCTCCTCCAGAAGATATTTCCTTTCAGGATTTTATCAGGGAGGTGGATCGGGGTCTCTCCATTACTGTGGCCCCTGAAACAGAGCCCAGAGCAAAGGAGTTGGAAATTTTACAATATCCCAAAACTCCTAAGGAGGCAGCTACCTTGCCCATCCATGAGATCTTGCATGATCTCATGTTAAGAATGTGGGCGACACCTCTTACCAGCTCGTCTCATTCTCGTAGACTGGATACTCTGTATCGAGTCCCTCCTTGTCCTGGTTTCCAAAAAACTCAGCTTCCTCACCACTCTATTGTAGTGGAATCAGCTATGGAAGGATCAAGAGTGCAAAGAGGCATGCCTCTAATCCTCCAGGACGTGAGTGCAGAACTTTGGATCCTTTTGGATGTCGTGTCTTCCAAGCTTTCATGCTTTCTGCCAGGATCAGTTCCTATAGTCTATACATGGGAATGTTCCTAAAGGAAGTCACAGGTGATTTAGAGGCTTTGAGTCCTCTTTTCCTGAGGACAGAAGGCAGGATTTTCCCACATTGGTCAAACATGCCCAAGATGTTTCTAAATTTGTCAACCGTGCAGCTTTTGACTGTTTTGAGTGCATAAGCAGAACCTCTGCCATTGACATACGTGCATGTAGAATTGCTTGGCTCCAGGCATCTGATATGGAGCTCTGGGTACAAGACAAACTGGGAAATATCCCTTGTACTGGTGAGAACCTGTTTCATAAAGATTGGCAGGAAAAAGCCAATGAGTTGGATGCTGACAACTCTACCTTGGATAGATTATCCAAGTCCACAGCTGATCCTGCTAGAAAGAAATCTTTCAAGAAACCATTCTTTTCTAAAAAGAAAAGATATTATCCTGCTTATTCTCAGCAGGGACGTTCTGCAGGTCAGCTTGTCAGGAAAGGTCAGCAACCACCCAAACAAAGAAAAGCAAAGACTGCTAAGCCTTAGCCGTCCCAGCAGTCTCAGCCTCAACAAGGCCTTTGACTTTCAGCTAGAGAACTTAGCCTTCCTGGCTCTCATTGGACCAGAGCCTTCCACCATTCCAGGAAGGTTGTGTCACTTTGCCCCCAGATGGGGGCAGATAACAGCAGAGCATTGGACACTCTCCATTATAAAAGAGGGGTACAAGCTTCATTTTTCAAGCATGCCCCCTCCCACAATGATAAGGCAGTTCAATTCTCCGACCTCTTTCATCAACCTGTTAGGTCAGGAGGTCACTATGCTTCTTGCCCAAGGGGCAATAGAAGAAGTACCCATCCATCAGCAGGGTACAGGTTTTTACTCCCCCTATTTCCTTATCCCAAAGAAAACAGGGGGATACAGACCTATCTTGGACCTCAGAGAATTGAACAAATTCCTTGTCAAAGAGAAATTGAAGATGATTTCTCTTGGAACTCTGCTGCCATACCTTCAGAGTCAGGATTGGCTTTGTTCTCTAGATCTCAAGGATGCGTACACCCATGTTCTCATCCATCCAACTCACAGAAGGTTCCTTCGGTTCCTTTTTCAAGAAAAGCACTACCAATACAGGGTGCTTCCATTTGGCCTGGCCTCAGCACCAAGGGTCTTCACAAAATGCATGGCTGTGGTAGCAGCATTTCTCCGCACTCTAGGGATATTCGTCTTCCCCTACTTAGAGACTGGCTCATTCGAGCTCCAACAGAGTCAGAGGCCAGGACTTCTCTATCCTGCACAATGTGTATCCTTCAGTATTTGGGTCTGGTAATAAACATCCCAAAATCCAGTCTAACTCCCACTCAGTCTTTAGAGTTCATAGGAGCGTTGCTGGATACCAGAAAGACAAGGACCTATCTCCCCCAGGCCCGTTGCCTTCGCATGGTGCAGTTAGCTTTTCAAGCAGTGCTAAAACCTCATCTCACTGCCCGAGAAATGCTACAACTACTAGGTCACATGGCATCTACTGTGCATGTGGTTCCCTATGCTTGCCTCCATATGAGGGCAGCCCAGTGGACTTTATCCACTCAATGGACCCAGGCATCGGGATGCCTGTCAGACAAAATAGCAAACACAAGTCACCTTATTTTGTCCCTCCAGTGGTGGAAGTCCACTCAAAACCTGTTGCTGGAGTCCCCTTTTCAACAACCCTTACCCCAGGCAACTCTCACAACAGATGCTTCTCTGATGGGTTGGGGAGCTCATCTGCAAGACCTCTCCACCCAAGGCACCAGGTCTCCACAGGAGACTCATCTACATATCAATCTCTTGGAGCTCAGAGCAATCTTCCTTGCTCTTCAAGTGTTCCACACCCTGCTCAGCTACAAGACAGTCCTCATCCATACGGACAATCAAGTAGCCATGTTCTACGTGAACAAGCAGGGGGGAACAGGCTCTCTGTCGCTTTGCAACGAAGCTTTGCGACTATGGGCCCTCGCCAGAGAGCATCAGATTCATCTCCTGGCGGTGTATCTTCCAGGCATACAAAACTCTTGGGCAGACAGACTCAGTCGAGTTCTGCTTCCACACGAGTGGTCTCTGCATGCAGACCAGGTAGCCAAGATATTTCAAATTTGGGGAACCCCAGTCATAGACCTCTTTGCAAGTCCGTGGAATGCCAAACTTCCCCGGTTCTCTTCCAGAACCCCGGCTCAGGGGGCTCAGGCCAGGGATGCTTTCCTCCTTTACTGGGGTCAAGGCTTCCTGTATGCCTTTCCACCCATTCCCCTAATTCCCAAAACCCTGTTGAAGCTTCAGAGAGACAGAGGCCGTATGATTCTCATAGCTTCACATTGGCCACGGCAAGTGTGGTTCCCTCTGCTTCTACATCTCTCTCAAGCTCCCTCCCTGGAGTTAGGATCTGTTCCAGATCTCCTGTCTCAGGAGGACGGAATGTTATGGCATCCCAATCCCCAGTCTCTGCATCTCAGGGCTTGGTTGCTGAAGGCCTAGATCTTCATGATCTTAACCTTCCTCAGCAAGTAAAGGATATCCTTTATGCTTCCAGGAAGCCTTCCACAAGACGCTCTTATGCTTTCAAGTGGAAAAGGTTTACCATATGGTGTTCGCAGAAGGGTCTTAAACCTCTTGCGATACCTCTGGAATCATTACTGGAGTATCTCCTTCATTTATCCAATGCAGGACTTAAAATTAACTCAGTAAGAGTCCATTTGAGTGCTATTGCAGCTTCTTTCAAGCCTCTAAATGGACAACCTATTTCCTCCCATCCTCTTATAGCAAGATTTATGAGAGGCCTTCTTCTAACTAAGCCTCCCATTAGACCACCATCGGTGGCATGAGACTTAAACCTGGTTCTTGGTCAGCTCATGAAGCCCCCTTTCAAAGCCTTAGCTACTACCTCATTGAAATTCCTTTCTTGGAAGGTTATCTTTCTCATTGCAATCACATCAGCACGTCCCATCAGTGAGTTGCAGGCATTAGTAGCTGATCCACCTTATACAAGGTTCCATCATGACAAGGTAGTCCTTAGGACTCATCCACGCTTTATGCCAAAGGTGGTCTCGTCTTTTTATCTAAACCAAGCGGTCTACCTACCTGTGTTCTTTCCAAGGCCTCATGCATCAAATGCAGAAAGGAACCTTCATACTTTGGACTGTAAAAGAGCTTTAGCCTTTTACTTACAAAGAACATAGCAACATAGAAAGTCCTCGTAACTCTTTGTTGCTTTTGATCCTTCTCATTTGGGACTTCCAGTCTCCAAGAGAACACTATCTAACTGGATTGCTCAGTGTATATCCTTTGCCTATCAGAGTAAGAATCTTCCTCTGGAGGGCCATGTCACAGCTCACAATGTGAGAGCCATGGCAGCTTCAATGGCTCATCTGCATTCTGTGTCTATCGACGACATCTGTCAAGCAGCCACCTGGGCCTCGGTTCATACCTTCACAGCCCATTACTGCTTGGACAAGAACTCCCGCCGGGATGCCTTGTTTGGTCAGGCTGTTCTCCAACACCTGTTCCATACCTAATCAACTCCTACCCACCATCCCTGATAGGATGCCAGAGATACATGGGGGGAAGTGGAGCCTTTCTCAGGGACACACAACTTCTGGGGTCTCTCCCTGGCACCTAAAGCTAGGGAGTCCCCATATGTGATGACTACATTCCTGCTTGTTCCTGGAGATAGCATAGTTACTCACCTGTGACAGGTGATCTCCAGGAATATCAGGAATTTAGTCCTCACAACCCACCCACCTCCCCTAGGAGTTGTATCTCTCTATCTATCTCTTTCCCTTTCCCTCTCTCTCTCTTTGTCTCAGCTTTAAAACTCAACTGGAGAGAGGCAGTTGGGAAAGGCGGGAAGGCAGCATGCAGGCACTGTGGGATGCTCCCAAAAGCTTTCTAATTGGACGCTGGGGAGGGTTCCCGCGCAGGCTCCGTCGGTACCGACGATACCCATATGTGAGGACTAAATTCCTGCTGTTCCCGGAGATAGAGTAGTTACTCACCTGTAACAGGTGTTCTCCAGGAGCAGCAGGAATCAGTCCTCACTTATGGGTGTCATCGACGCCAATGAAGCCCCAGCGGAGCATTTCCCTAGCTTTCCATGAAAGCCTTTGGGAATGCTTGCACGCATGCGCGGTTCCCTTCCCGCCTAAAGGTGCCATCTTACCTCAGTCAAATGACATAGCTAAGAACAGCACACAAAAATTGAAAAATGAACTATGTACAACTGCAACTCCAAGGGGAGGAGGGAGGGTAGTGAGGACTGATTCCTGCTGCTCCTGGAGAACACCTGTTACAGGTGAGTAACTACTCTTTCTCCAGGACCAAGCAGGAAGTCAGTCCTCACTTATGGGTGACTCCCCAGCTCTGGGCTACCAGGAAACCAGGCTGAACAAGAGAACTCCCTCTAGTCTCAGCAACACAGAAAAGGCTTTTCAAGAACACAACCTCCACAGGTAACCCAACCAGAGGGCAGGAGGGCAGGAGTTGCCTAGACCCCAAAGAGATTCCTGAGTACTGCTTGGCCAAAAGCACTGTCCCTATGGGACTCCCTCTCCAGACAGTAGTGGGCTGCAAAAGTCTGGCTTGAAGACCAAGTATCAGCCCTGCAGATGTCTTGCAATGGAACAGAGTGGAGATGAGCCACTGATGCAGCCATTGCCCTCAAACGGTGGGCCGTGACCCTACCCTGCAAAGGAAGGTCAGCCGCCTTGTAAGCCCAGGTGATACAGTCAGCCACCCAGATGGACAAGGTACGCTTGGACACAGGCCTCCCCAAGTTATTGGGGTCAAAAGAAAGGAAGAGCTGAGAAGCCTTCCTGTGACCTTGCGTACGTTCAAGGTAGAAGGATAAGGCCCTCCTACAGTCCAAGGTATGGAGAACTGTTTCAGCCTGACTTGCATGAGGCCTAGGGAAGAAAGTAGGAAGAACCACCTCCTGGTTGAGGTGGAAAGAGGAGACAACCTTAGGAAGGAACTTAGGGTGAGTCCTGAGGACTACCCTGTTTTTATAGAACCTGGTGTAAGGTCTATCACAGACCAAGGCCTGAAGCTCACTCACTCTCCTAGCCGAAGTAAGGGCGATCAGAAAGAGAGTCTTCCATGAGAGGAAGCGTAGAGGGCAAGTAGCCATAGGCTCAAAAGGTGGTCGAGTCAGCTGCTGCAAGACCACATTCAGCTCCCACTCAGGAGCAGGAGGACGTATGGGAGGTTTGAGCAGTAACAAACCTCTGAGAAACCTGGACACCAAAGGGTGCACAAGGAATGGCCCTCTACTAAGGAGTGGTGAGCTGCCAAAGCAGAGAGGTGGACCCGAACAGAGTTGGACTTGAGACCTTGATTGGACAAGTGCAGCAGGTACTGAAGCACTACAGACACAGCACAGGAGAAAGGATCCTCTGCACGTAACTGACACCACACAGAAAACCTCTTCCACTTGAGAGCATAGGTTTTCCTTGTGGACTGTTTCCTAGAAGCTAGGAGAACCTCCTCAACTTCTTTAGGCAGGCCCCAGGGAGCCAACACTACCCTTGCAGCCCCCATGCCATCAGATGGAGGGATTTGAGATTGGGATGCAGTAGAGAGCCCTGATTCTGAGAGAGAAGGTCGGGCTGCAATCCCAGAGGCAGAGGGAGATCCACCGTCAGTTGAAGCAGCAGGGGGAACCAAGGCTGCCTAGGCCACTTGGGAGCCACCAGGAGGACTGAGGCCCTGTCTTGGAGAATTTTGAACAGTGTCCAGGCCACCAGGGGGGTGGGAGGAAACGCATAGAGTAAAAGCATCTGCTGCTACCCTCAGAGGATGCGGTTGCCTGGAGCAGAACCGTGGCAGCTGGTTGTTTAGAGGCCTGGCAAACAGGTCTATGGAGGGAAGACCCCACTCCAAGAAAATCTTTTGAACCACTAAAGGATGTAGCTGCCACTCGTGTGGTTGCAGAATCCTGCTCAATTTGTCGGCCAGGAAATTCTCCTGGCCTGGAAGGTAGACTGCCTTGAGGAGCATGTTGTGTCTCAGGGCAAAGGAACAGAGGACTTGTGCTTCCTGACAAAGGGGATGGGAACCAGTCCCTCCTTGCTTGTTCACAAAGAACATGGCTACCTGGTTGTCTGTTTGGATCAAGACAGACTGATGGGCCAGGGAAGCAGTAAAGGCCTTGAGGGCCAAGCAGATAGCTCTGAGCTCTAGGAGATTGATCTGCTGGGACGCCTCCCAAGGAGACCACAGACCCTGGGTGCACTTGTCTAGGCAGTGTGCTCCCCAACCCAACAGAGAAGCATCGGTGGTCAGCACCACTGTATGAGGAGGTATCTGAAAGGGCACCCCCACCAGCAGATTGGGGGGGTGTAACCACCAGTTGAGGGAGGTCAGAAAATGGTGGGACACTCTGATCCTGCCTCTGAGGCTGCCTGAGGCCTGTGACCACTGAGTCCGAAGGCACCACTGGGCAGGCCTCATATTGAGCCTGGCATTGGGGGTCACCTGAACTGTGGACGCCATGTGGCCTAGAAGCCTGAGACAGAGTTTGGCGGAGACCAGGGACCTGTGCAGAAACTTGCTTGCAAGGTCCATGAGCCTTTGTGCTCGGTCCACTGGTAAGAATGCTCTTGCCAGCTGAGAATCCAACCTTGCCCCTATGAATTTCAAGTTCTGGGAGGGGAGCAAAGTGTACTTTACGAAGTTGATGACAAAGCCCACCTTTTGGAGCAGGTCTATGGTTCTGTTGGTGGCCTGCTGGACCTCGGGAGACGTCTGGCCTCTGATGAGCCAGTCGTCCAGGTAGGGAAAGACAAAGATGCCCTGATTTCTCAGGTAGGCTGCTACCACTGCCAGGCACTTGGTGAAGACTCTGGGAGCGGACGTCAGGCCAAAAGGCAGTACCCTGTACTGATAGTGGTTTCCTCCCACAATGAACCTGAGGTACTTTCTGTGGTCTGGATGAATGAGGATGTGAGTGTAAGCATCTTTTAGATCTAAAGAGCATAGCCAATCTCCCTGCTGGAGGTAGGGCAGAAGAGTTCCAAGAGTAACCATCTTGAACTTTTCTTTCACAAGAAACTTGTTTAGGTTTCTGAGATCCAAAATGGGTCGAAGACCACCGGTTCTCTTTGGCACCAGTAAATACCTGGAGTAAAAACCGTGACCTTGGAAGTGGGGAGGCACAGGATCCACCGCCTTGTCCAGCAACAGACCCCTGAGCTCCTGGAGGAGAAGGGCTGTATGCAGGGGAGGCCTGGAAGGCTCCCCTGGAAAGTGTGGCGGAGGTAGTTGGTGAAAATGTAGGGCATAGCCTCGATGGACTACGTCCAGCACCCAACTGTCCTGAGTTATCAGGGGCCACTGGTGGGCGAACAAGGCTAGGCGGCCTCCTGTGCAGGGCTGGGTCTGCAAGGGAGGTTTGGCTGTACTCAAGGAGTCAAAAAACCCCACCCTGCTGAGTGGGAGCAGGAGCCGGAGGCTTGGGGGCAGTCTGCCTACGGGGCCCATTACCCCAGCCCTTGGCTTGCTGACCCTGTGGGGCAGGTTGGGCAGCCTGATAATGTGGGTACTGTTTGTAGGCAGTGCCCTTCCACGGGTAAAAGGGCTTTTTACCCGGGCCCTTCTTTTTATGTGAAGGGGCAGAGGTCTTCCTGGACAGCCTTGTCCTGGTGAGGTGCTCAGTCTCGAGCTGTGCGGCCTTCCTGGCCACAGGCTTGCCAAAAAGGTTTTCACCTCGGCAAGGGACATCGACCAACTTGTCCTGAACCCATGGCTCGAGGTCCGATGACTGCAGCCACGCCTGGCGTCGAGCCGCGATGCCGGCAGCCGCAACTCGGGCCGAAGCCTCGAAGCCATCGTAGGTGGCACGGGACATGAACTTAGAGCATTCCCGTATCCTCGAAGACAAGGACTTAAAACTCTGCAAGGGTTCCCCGGAGAGACCAGCAGAGAACCCGGCCAACTCCTTGGCCAGGTCTCGTAAATACATGCCCATGTACAGCTGGTAAGTCTAGACACGGCAAGCAAGCATGGAGCCCTGAAAACACTTTCTGCCGACTCCATCAAGGCTGCGGGCTTCCCTACCGGGAGGCACCACAGAGTGCATCTTCTGACTTTTCAGACGATGCATGGCCAATTCCACAACCATAGAATGGTGCGGCAGCTGTGCTTTCTGGAAGCCAGGACTCTTGCGGAGTCGATAAATGGAATCGACTCGCTTGCTCAAAACCGGCGCCGAGGCCGGTGCCTCCCACATCCGGAAGAGGAGCCGCTCCAGCATCGGAGGAACCGGGACAGTAAAGGCCTCCTTCGGAGGAGAGTCGTACTGCAGAGCATCGAGCTCCTCGGCTCGAGGCTCTTCCTCTGGGTCAGCCGGGATAGCCAGGGCAGCGGCCATATCCCGTATAAACTCCAAGAACCTAGTATCCTCTGGAGAGGATCTACTCCGGGGTTCAGACTCAGGTGAGTCCGAAGGGACACACCGAGTCTTAAAGGTGTCAGGAGACTCCTCATCTTCGGTTTCCCATGCAGACTCATCCGAAGTCGAGTTGGGGTCCGACGCCACGGGGCCCCTGGGCACCTGCCCTGACGCCGGAGGCACCGGTGTCGAGACCCTCGGTCCCGAACGGGAGGTCGAGGGAGACCTCGACCGAGGATGACCTCGAGCCGCAAGGGACTCGAGTATCGGCTCGGTCTCCAGGGTCGACTTGGAAGTCGATGTCCCGGTGGTCGGGGCACATGCGACAGACAGGCTGGCCATCAATGCCCGCTGCTGAGCCATGAAGGCAGACATTCTGCTCTCCAAGGCTGTCAACCTGAGACTCAGCTCGGGTGACGCAGCAGCCCCCGACTCGGGCCCCGGCGGCGCCGGGCCCGACGTCAGTACTCGGGGAGGCAAGTCCACGAGGACAACAGGACTTACGTGTCCAGCAGACTCCAGTTCTATACGAGGAACTTTGGTCGGCTTCTCCTGGTCCACGGGCCCGGGACAACGGTCGGGGGTCTTAGACCTGGACCTCGAGGGTCCAGGTACCTCCACCAATGCCGCCCTCGCGAGCCGCTTCTTCCTCTTACATTCCCTCTCGGGGGAACCCCTGTCCGAGGAGCTCCGACGCCTCTCGGGATCGGAATCCCGAGGTGACGAAGCCTCAGACGAGGTCCGGGCATGAGCAGAGGCCGAGTCGGAGAAAAGCCTTTCACTTTGCTGCTGACGTCTTCGGAGGGCCTTGGAAGACATTTTTCCACATGGCCCGCACGTTTTAGAATCATGGTCCGGGCACAGGCACCGAAGGCAGCAGTCGTGTGTGTCGGTGAGAGACATAATCTTTTTACACCGATCACACTTTTTAAAACCACTGGAAGACATGGGGGAAAAAAGGGTCCCCGTGAGGTCAAAAGACCGGCCTTCCAGGGAAAAAGAAAATAGTTTAGGCGCGAACGCCTAGCCACTAAGGGCAAAAACCGAAAAATAAAAAGGGGGTTCGATACCGGTGTACCGATCCCGGCGGGAGGGGAACCGACGTCGAATCCGAAGAAAAGAAGCGAAACAACGCTAGAAAAAAATCTACTATTAACCGGGAAAACAGGACACATGTCCAATGGGCTTCACGGAAAAAAAGAGACTGAGGTATGATGGCACCTTTAGGCGGGAAGGGAACCGCGCATGCGTGCCAGCATTCCCAAAGGCTTTCATGGAAAGCTGGGGAAATGCTCCGCTGGGGCTTCATCGGCGTCGATGACACCCATAAGTGAGGACTGACTTCCTGCTTGGTCCTGGAGAACACCTGTTACAGGTGAGTAACTATGCTTTCTCAGCTAAGGGCGGGGTGTTTTTTTTTTTTTTGGGGGGGGGTTTACAGGCACTTGGGACAATATCATCCACAATTTCCCGCATCTAATTTTGCTGTAGTTTATGTATAATTTAATGTAATGTACTGTAGTTTACTGTAATGTACTATCTTGTTGACTCCCCCCCTCGATGTAGTCCCTCTGTTGTCTTGTTGACCACTTTGATTGAAGGATAAGGTGGTATATAAAACTGATTAAATAAATAAATCTAGATTTCTGCAATGCATTACTAATGGGTCTCCCAAAGCAAGCAATTAGACAACTACAGCTAGCTCAAAATACAGCAGCTAGAGTAATCACTCAAGTAACAATCAAAGAACACATCACACCAGTATTAAAGAACCTTCATTGGCTGCCCATAGAGAGCAGAACAAAATTCAAGGCAATTCACACAATATTCAAATCCCTCCAAGCCGACTCTCGCACCTATCTGAAAACGCTGATTACAATCACCCCGGAAAACAGACCAAGAAGAAGTAACAATAAAGACGTCCTCACAGTACCTTATGAATTTAAAAACTGCAAATCCACAACATACAAGTGAGCATTTTCGCTATACGCACCACAATTATGGAATTCTCTTCCTGAACACTTAAAGAGCCACCAAGGATCCAATAGCATTCCGCAAGCATCTTAAAACATATTTATTCAACGAACATTTTAGCGAACTTATTACATAAAAAGGAAATTCCTACAGAATAGCCCTACAAGTTACTTAACCAAAACATTATCCATTCTCTCATTACAGGATGGCTACTAAGTTCATATTACCACTAATAACATTGCTGCTCTCTTATAAATAGTTACTAGAGGAAATTAACAGTTGCTGATTAAGCGTTTCCTTCTTATCCTTAACACACACGTGTTATCAGTTACATTACGTTAATCTGTATAAGACTAATTCTGCTAACATTGTTTTATGTATCAGTTACTGTTACTGTTTAAACTTACCAATTACTTACGTTAAATTGTATAATGATTAATTCTGTTAATCCTGTTAACAGTCTAATGTAAAAGTTCTATGTAAACCGCCTTGATTCTCGAAAGGCGGTAAATAAGCACAAATAAATAAATTTTACGTGCATTAACAATCCTATTGGCTAAAGAAACCATGGCCAAACCTGTTTGAGAAAACCCACTATTCTTCAACCTATTCCAATAAAGGTCCGAAAGAGGTCTTAACTGCACATATATTTTTTCAGAAATAGATGGATTCATTATCTTAATAGATGGAAATTCTAATAAATAATGATCAGTCCAAATTAAAAGGAAGATGAAACCTCTTAAATACAACTATGAGATATAGGGGAAAAATAAAAGGCACACTGATCCAAACTATGGCCAGACCTATGTGTAGAACTGAATGGTACCACAGAGAAACCCAATGAATGCAAAAAAGCAGTATATTCCTGGGCATTAATATCATTGCTATCTTCCAAATGAAGATTAATATCTTCCAATAATAAACAGTTGGGATAGGCCATCATCCAGGATGCAAGAAAATCAAAATAATATTCCTGAATCCTGACTCATGCACCAGGAGGACAATAAACCAGGATAAAAATATGTTTTTCCCCTAGATCTCGTGTAGATACCTCACAGCACAAAGCTTCCAAATCAGGTGAAGCAATGGTATCTAATAAAGTAAGGTGATAAAAAGATTCAAACAAAATCAAAAGGCCTCCACCAACATTTCCTACCCTTGGAACATTAATAAAATCATTTATTTATTTGGTTACATTTATATACCACTTCTTCCAGACATCAGTAGCGGTTTACATCGAAAACTTCACAGTGTTATCATTTTATACATTTGCATATGCATAACACATAATTGGATTTGTACAGTAGATCATTTGAAGGTTATGTACATATTTACAGGTTGCATATTAGTGGTTTGGGTTTCAGGTTGTTTACATAGGCTTGTGTGCTATCATAACCTGGAGTACATAATTCATATACTATAAGATCATCCTCAAAATATATCCAGGATTGTGTAATAAATGCAAAACCTAGTCTTTGTTTAATAACAAATAAAAAAATGAGAAACACCTTATTTCATACAGAACGGGCATTTATACATAAAAAGGGAACTGGAATATCCTCTAGGGCATGTTTCTGATGGCATGCCCTTATTAAATCAGATAAATGCCTGTTCTGTAACCTATTTCTGTTATACAATCTTCAAACAAATGCCTCACACACTTGGCAAGATAAAGGCAATAGTCATAAACTTAGCTTTTGTGAAGCATCATCTTCACATAGGGGGTCATTCCGAGCCGCGAATAGCGGGGATGGATGTCCCATTGGGATGTCCATCCTTGCTATTTGGCCCTCTCTGCATCCCCGGCTAACCTCTCCATACAAACAAGGTGTTTGTATGGGGAGGCTAGATGTGGGCAGGAAAGGGGCAGAGCGAAGGCAGAGTTAGGACAGGCAGTGGGTGGTTCATGGCCCCTGATGTACAGGGCCGATTCTGATATCAGCCCTGTACGTCTGGGGCCAGCAGATGGAATGGAGGTGGAATAGGTTCCCCTAGATGGTAGGGGATGGCAGGCCTGGGCAGCAGAAAAGGTAGGAGGTGTGCAGGAGATTCCCCACAGCTCGACCATGACCTCGGGAGGCCAGATCAGGGGTAGGGCTGCAGGGCATGAAAATGGTCATCGGCGGCTGGGGATCATGGCTCCACGGACGCCATGGCACTGCAGTTCCATTCAGGAGCCTTGACTGAGTTAGCCGGGTTGGAGCCTGTACATGCAGGCCAACCGGAATCGGGTCCCAGGCCTGTACGTACAGGTCTAGTTGCAATTTTGATCCCATGGGGCTAGACATGCCCTGTGGAATCAGAATCGCATCTGCTCCTATGCGTCTGATTCTGATCGGGTGCACAGGGGCATGGACATCCTGATCGGAATGTGGCCCATAGTGTCTTGCAGGACCTGATGAACTTCACAAGAGCAGTCGCTTAACCTAGTCCCTATGCATGACTCAAAGACTGCCTGACATCGACATCAGTGTGGGCGTTTCTCAATCAGCTGGGATTTAAAAACTTTGGGCAAGTGGCTGTTACTTTACAGCATCTGTTTGACAAGCATTTGTGAGTAATGTCACTTTGAGGAGTACATTGAGCGATGACCCCTGATGAAAATTCTTGTACTGAAACATTGATGTTGGGCATCTATGCGCCATGTATGTGGACCAGGTTAAGCGACTGACCTTGTCAAGTTCATTGGGTTCTGCAAGATGCTATGGGGCTCATTCCAGAACACAAATAAGGGGTTTGTACGTGTGGCGAGGATGTTTATGTGCCAAAAACGTCCCAGACCATATTTTGAAACACTGCTGACATGCACGTTCACAACAGGGATAGTTATGGGTGTGAGAAAAGGAGATCATATTAGTAGTCCTGATACCCCATACAATGTTATATCATAGGTGTTATGTATAGGTTCACTCAATTAAAGCAAAACAAATAAAGCCAATCACAAAAGTACAATATCATACAAAAGTAAACCTAAACTCCATGGTATACATAAATCTAAATAAGAGGAGCAGTTTTTACTACTAAAAAAAAACAAACGAGTTCTCAAAATGTGGAGCTCAAGCCGGACAAAATTGACCTTCCAGCATAACAACCCTGAAAAGCTTGTACTGAATTGCTCTCATATCATCATTGAACTTGTCGGGCATACAGCCATAGCAATAAGACATTCATAGCATAATCTCATATATAACATATCCTAACACAATATTGCATTTTAATAAGCATTACTCCACTTATCTGCATCAGGGGAAAAAACATTATTTGCAACAGTTTCTTATCCCACCCCCCCCCCCCCCCCCAATGAGGGCACTACCAGGGTTATGATTGTACAACGTAGATCCTCAAAACAATGATTAAGGACCTGGCAATGTCCAACAAAAGGTGCTCCTTCCACACCAATACCAAGCTTACTGCGATGCTCAATAAGGCATACTTGAAGAGACCTTTGAGTCTTATCCACGTAGCTTAGCCCACATGTGCAGAAGATCAAATACACAACCCCTACTCTCTCACAGGTCTGTCTTAACCTATATGATCATCCAGAATATGTAAATGAAGATCCTACGGACATCATAAAACATACTGAACAGTGGCCACATTTATCATGTCCCCCAGGCTGACACACTACACAATCATCCTGTCAGAACACTGCTTTTAATTTTCAAAATAAGATAGTGAACCTAAAAATATTAAAAAAAAAAAAAGAAAGAGTGCGCATCTTACCTCACCTTAAATTCTTTACTTTTCTCCACAGACTAATTCTTATTCTGATCAGAGAGGATAGACTGGAAACTAGAATTTTATTATCATATACATCTATCTGCTTTCCCTTGTACACATCTTATTAATTATACCTTTTACAGCTATGCCTGTGACAGATCATCATGCACATGATCGCTGGTTTTAGTGTTTCATCTTAGTGCATACTCTTTTGACAGCTTTATGTACTGTAAAAATATACGCACACATACCCATATGCATGCATGCAAGCAATACTGAAAGTATAGGTAAATAAGCTGCTTTTAGAACACTAAAGACTTAGCTCTTGGGGAAGCATTAAAGTAAGCATGGAGTGTACCCAGTGGTCATATCTAAAACATTCCCTCTCTTATATGCTGACGATATGACATATCAAGATGAAATACAACAAACAGAAACCTGGCTGGCTAACTTTGGCAGGAATATATAGACAGGCCTGTGGGAAATAACACCAATTCCCCTTAAAGGTGCATGTGCATGCGATCTTTTCAAGGTATGAGGCCAAAGGTCAAATGACAGGCTCAAACACTGGAATCTAGGTACCTGATCTTATATCCTGTTTCTCTTCTAAGAATGCTGTCCAAAGGCCATTTTCATATGTTTTCCTTTTACTTTTTATGGCTTAATAACATATGAAAATCCCTCCCTGACCCTATTCTGCTGGTCTCCAATCTTCGCTGCAAATCTCTAACTCTTGCTCCCTTCCAGGGACTGATCTGCTACTGCAACCACTTAACTTTCCATACTGCTACCAGGCATAAACACCGCTGTATAAAACTGAGACAGTCCCTGCTCCATGGAGCTTGCAATCTAGTTGAGCACCCAGACAAGACAAAGAATTTCATCCCTCTTAGGCCTCAAGGTACCGCCTCTTTACTGCTGCTGGGCCTCTATCCCCCATCTCCTGGCTTCGCTCTACTGATGTAGATGCAACTGCTGCTTCCTTCTTGACCTGATGTACAGTAATAGCCAATAATTTTGCATTGTGTTGGCAGATTCTGCGAATTGTTGATTTTTCTATGATTTACTGCATCTCCAATAAAATCAGGTCCTTGATTGTCAGTGTTCCAAAATAAGCCTGCTTAAGTGCACCATGAGGCTAAATATCTTGCTATTAGGAAGTACCAAAAAAGCCAAGTGCTGAAAGTGTGCCATACAGCAATGCATGCACACTTGGAATTTAATTCTAGCCATTGTTTTCTTATCATCATATGAATCTAGGTACAGAAAATAACAAACAATAGAATAACGTTTGGAAACCAATTCCTTTCTTCAGATGAATACCTGATGAGCAAGTCAGAGCAAAAGAGGATGCCTATACGAGTACATACAACTGAATCATAGTTTACATGTCAATTTGGTGGTATGAATAGACTGATTTGATTGTGTGTCCATAAAGCTTATGGACTTATTTTCATACATTCAATGGACACCCCACTTTGCTCATGAATGTATATAGATATTACGGCTTCATATTTTCTAGCACTTGCTCCAAGCCAATGTAAAAAGAAAATTTTTGACATGGCACATTAACAATTTTAATTCCAAAAAGTTCCATTAAAAAAAAAACTGATTCACTGACATGCATTCCTGTAGGTGTGTGCACCGTAGTGTGCTATGCACTATCGATTTAGCACAGAAGAAAATGTCTTTGTTTAATCGAAAAATCATGGCCATGTTCAAACTGAATATAACTGTGTATGGTGCTCATACTAGTCACATGAAAGAGCATTTTAGCAAGGATGTCCAAGTGCAATCTGGGACATCTAAGCCAGAAAGCCTGAACAAAAAGCAAGCATATCCTGGTGCAAACACAAACGTGGACATGCCTGATATGGACATCTCTAGGGGTGTCTACATAGAAATCACCAGAATAGTATTTCAGAACCTAGATGTACAGGAATAACCTAATGATTAGAATAGTGGGTTAAGACCAAGGAAGCCAAGGTTGAAATCCCATTGCTGCAATCATTGTGATTATGCTGAGTACTGGGGTAACTGAGTGCTATCTTCTCTACAGTCCCTGCATGTTTTTCAGCCAAACCAAGCATTTTCCCTGATGCTTATTCATGCCTGGAGCAGGTCTAGAGTTAGGCACAAAAAGAGCAGAACACATGACCAGCCATCAAAGGAAGTCTTTAATAGGCTGTGAAGTCAACCCAACACGTGTTTCGGCCAGGAGGCCTTATTGGCATAAAAAGAGCAGGACACACAACCAGCCATGGAAGGAAGTCTTTATTAGGCTGTGAGGTCAACCCAATACGTGTCTAAAGTTAGACATGACTCCGGACATCCAGGATGTACCTGAGATCAGGCAGTGATGTCCAGGTTCATGGGAATGTTCCAACCACGCTTCCACCAGGCCCCTATTCAGACTTGGACATCCTCATGCTGGGGATGTCCACAGAGCCAGCTTCTAAAAATGTCTCCATGATCTGTCCATGGAAGGGGGAGGGCATTAGGGAGAGAGAAAAGTGTGTCTTGCAAAATGCGAATGGGGAGGAAGATGATATCTAGAGTGTTTCCTTTTCTATGTGTGGGGGACAGAACTATTTGCTGAAATCCTAGGTCAAGCATAGCATTTATAAAATGGGAAGAGTGAGACTGATTAAGAGATGGCAGGTTGAAGTCTCCAAGGGTTATGTGGAGTTTGTTAGGTGTTGAGGTGCAGGCAGTTTCCAAAATGGATGAAAGGTTGTCAGGGCTAGGAGATGGACGTCTGTAAATTAAGCTGATTTTAAGAAGAAATTAGGCCTTACCTGCTAATTGTCTTTCCTTGAGTTCTCTCCGGGCCAGTCCAGGCAAGTGAGGGTTGTCAACCTTCTCTAGCAGCTGAGGCCTGAAAAACTGAAGTTTTGCTGAAAAGAGTATCTGGCTCCCTCTGCTGGCCGAACCTCAGTCTAAACTTACAAAGCAGCAGAAACGATAACTAAAAGAGAACCAACGGAACCCGCGGAAACCACGAGTCCCCAAGAGGTTAATTCTAATATGTGGTTTAGTTATTTATTTTATTTTTTTCTTTGTTCTGGATATATTAGTCAAAGAGGTCTGCAATATCCCATGGAGGACGCTCGTAACGTACCCCGAATTAAAAGCATTCATGCAATGAGCCCCCCCCCCCCAACGAGGGAGCCCCACAGACCATCGTAAGCCTTGACAAGAAGCGGAAGCCCAAGCTCGACTCTTCAGAAAAAGCTACGCGCTACTTGAAAAAACCGTGGAGAATAGCGGAGTCTCGTCAAGGTCAACGGGCGGGGCCTGGACTGGCCCGGAGAGAACTCAAGGAAAGACAATTAGCAGGTAAGGCCTAATTTCTTCTTCCATTTTGTCTCTCCAGGCCAGTCCAGGCAAGTGAGGGAAGTACCAAAGCAGTAACTACCCCAGGGAGGGACCGGCGAGACCCGCAATGACGGCGGACGCTCCCACCTTAGCGTCTCCCGCGGCCTGCACGTCCAACCGATAATGCTTCGAAAAAGTGTGCAACGACGACCAAGTCGCCGCCCGACAGATATCCACTGGTGGAACGAGAGCCAGTTCAGCCCAGGACGTTGCCTGACTACGAGTCGAATGAGCTCTGAAAAGCTCCGGCGGCGACTGGCCGCTTGCTTGATAAGCCGCCGACACAGCACATTTAACCCAGCGCGCTATGGAGGCCTTGGAGGCAGCCTCCCCCTTTCTAGGCCCCCCAAACAAAATGAACAGCCTGTCCGTTTTGCGGAAGGGTTGCGTCCGACGAAGATACCGTTTACGCACCCTACCTAGATCCAACCTCCGGAGAACCGAATCGATAGGCGCCCCTTCGCTATCCGGAAAAGTCGGAAGGAAAATCGACTGATTCACATGGAAACTGGAAACCACCTTCGGAAGAAACAAAGGCACGGGACGCAATATCACCTTCTCACGCGTGAAGTGCAAGAAAGGCTCCCTACACGAAAGAGCCTGAAGATCCGACACACGTCTAGCCGAACAGAGGGCCACCAAGAATGCAGTCTTCCAGGAGAGTTCTTTAAAGGATACCTCCCTAGCTGGTTCGAAGGGAGGCCGCGCAAAAGCCTCTAACACCAGATTAAGATCCCAAGCGGGAACGAGGGAGTGAACCGGAGGACGCAAGTTCTGGACTGCGCGTAGGAACAGCAAGACATCAGGATGACGAGATAGAAGAATCCCCTTAATCCTACCCCAAAAACACGCCAGCGCCGCGACCTGAACCTTGAGCGTAGCAAGAGCCAAGCCCTTCTCAAAACTGCCTTGCAGAAAAGACAAGATTTCAGGGATGAGAGAGCAGCCCGGCCGAAGATCGCGCTCCCCACACCAATGTTCAAAGACCCGCCAGACGCGAGCGTACGCTAGAGAAGTAGACGAACGCCTGGCCCGAAGGAGAGTGTCGATGACCGACGGCGAATAACCTCTACGCCTCAACCTTTCCCGCTCAAGAGCCAAGCCGTAAGCGAGAAGCGGTCCACGTCCGGCATGAAAAGCGGACCCTGAGCCAAGAGATTCGCCCGCGCCGGAAGCCGCCAGGGACGGTCCACTAGCCGATGGACCAGATCGGCGTACCACGGTCGGCGCGGCCAATCCGGGGCAACCAGGACTACCCGTCCGCCGTGGCGCTCTTTCTGTCGGAGGACGCGACCAATTAAAGGCCACGGAGGGAACACATAGAGGAGCCTGACCGATGGCCACGGCTGCGCCAGGGCGTCGAGACCCTCGGACATATGCTCCTTTCTCCTGCTGAAGAACCGACTGGCCTTCGCATTGTCGCAGGCGGCCAACAAATCCATTGTCGGCTGACCCCAACGGAGAACGAGATCGTGGAACACTGCTGCGTTCAACTCCCACTCCCATGGATCTACGGCATGCCTGCTGAGGTAATCCGCCTCAACATTGTCGCAGCCCGCCACATGGGCCGCAGAAAGCGTGACCAGGTGGGCCTCCGCCCAGCTCATCAATCGTAGAATCTCTTCCAACAGAGGGGCGCTGCCGGTACCTCCTTGTTTGTTGATGTAAGATACCGCCACGGAGTTGTCGGAGAAAACTCTCACCGCCTTCCCCTCGACGAGCATGCGAAACTCCTGCAGCGCTAACCGCACTGCTCGAAGCTCCAGCAAATTTATGGACGAGGTCGACTCCTCCAGCGACCATAGCCCTTGAGCTATGCGGGACTGACAGTGAGCCCCCCAGCCCGCGAGACTGGCATCGGTTGTGAGAAGCAGCCAATCCGGGGACCGCAAGGGCATGCCCGCCCGGAGATGAGCGGGATCCAACCACCAGAGCAGACTGTCGCTCATGGACGGAGCGTGAGCCAATCTGCGGGACAGGGGGTGATCCTGAGGAGACCACCTCGAAAGCAACGCATGTTGCAACAGTCTCATATGCGCCCGAGCCCAGGGCACCAGGTCCAGTGCCGCCGCCATGGAACCGAGCAGTTGTAAGTAACGCCAAGCCGATGGCGCCCTCAGACGCAGAAACGCTCGCACTTGGCCCATAAGTTTCTTCACCCGAGGCTCGGGCAAGAACACTGCTCCTACGCTCGTGTCAAACAGCGCCCCAAGATACAGAAGTCTCTGAGTCGGTCGCAAATGGCTTTTGGACTGATTTATTACCCAGCCCAACTGCTCGAACAGAGCCACCACCCGAGCCGTGGCCACTGCGGACTCCGCGACCGACGGTGCCCGAATCAACCAATCGTCGAGATAAGGGTGCACCCGCACGCCCTCTCGCCTCAATGCCGCCACAACTACCATCATCACCTTTGTGAAGGTCCGTAGCGCTGTGGCCAGCCCAAACGGCAACGCTTGGAACTGAAAGTGACCCATGGGAACCGCAAACTGCAGGAACTGCTGGTGCTCTGGCCTTACTGGAATATGGAGGTAGGCCTCTGTCAGGTCGATGGAGGTAAGGACCTCCGTGGGCTGCACGGAGCAGATCACGGATCGGAGGGTCTCCATGCGAAAGTGCGGAACATGCAAGCAGCGGTTCACTTGTTTGAGATCCAGGATAGGACGAAAAGACCCCTCCTTCTTGGGAACCACGAAATAAATGGAGTAGCGACCTAACCCTAACTGGTTGAATGGGACCGGCACCACCGCCTGAAGGCGCAACAATCGTTGAAGGGTCTCGAACACCGCCGCTGCCTTTTCCGCAGAACCGCAAGGAGACGCCACGAAAGCCTCCCGTAATGGGCGTGCGAACTCGAGGGCATAACCGTCGCGTATAATTTCGAGAACCCAGAGATCGGTTGTTATGGAGGCCCAGACAGAAAGGAACCGCTGCAGACGACCCCCTACCGGGAGTTCAATCTGGGCCAACCTCACTTCATTGGGGCTTCTTACTGGGGTTCTGCTGGGTTTGGAAATAACCTCTGCCGAACCCTCAAGCCCCTCGAAAGGACTGACCCCGAGCCATAGAGCGCCCTCTCGGATAGGGGACAAAGCGAGAACCGCAGAACCTGCAAGGCTCCCGGTCCGCAAATCTGGGGCCACCGGCAGGCCGTTGACACTTTGGCTTGTCCTCTGGGAGGCGACCCCCTTTGGAGTCACCCAAATCCTTCACAATCTTATCCAAGGCATCACCAAAAAGCAGGGTGCCCTTGTAAGGCAGCTTAGTGAGACGGATCTTCGAGGAAACGTCCGCCGACCAATGGCGCAACCAGAGGAAACGCCTAGCCGCAATTACCGATGCCATAGACTTTGCGGAAACGCGAACCAGGTCATAGAAGGTATCTGCGAGATAGGCCGCTGCTGATTCGAGCTTCGCGCCGTTCTCTTCGTCACTTTTGCTCTGGGCCCCTTGAATCCATCTAATGGAAGCCCTGGACACGTATGCCCCACAAAAAGCCGCTCGGAACAACAGTGCGCAAGATTCAAAGGTCTGCTTAAGCAGAGCCTCCAGCTTCCTATCCTGCAAGTCTTTGAGGGCCGCTCCACCCTCTACGGGAATGGTGGTTTTCTTGGTAACCGCCAACACCAAGGCATCCACTTTAGGCAACCGAAGCAACTCCAGTTCCTCCTGCGGTAACGGATACAAGCGGGCAATAGCCTGAGCCCCCCGCAGCGTTGCTTCTGGGCATTCCCACTCTGATTCCACCATCTGCTTCATAACGTGGTGTACCGGAAAGCACCTCTGCTCCGTTTTAAACCCTTGGAGCAGAGGATCCTCCAACGGCTGATCCTGAGCTGGGGGCACAACAATATTCAAAGTGGCCAGGGTTTGAGAAATCAGAGCACCCAATTCCTCTTTACGAAACACTCTGAAAAGACTAGGATCGTCAGCGGTCCCCAACTCACCCTCTTCAAGATCAGCCCACTGCTCTAGGACAGGGTCCAACAAAAACTCCCCCTCCTCTACACTGGGAAGCTCTGGGGCAGGTAACCCGACGCTATCGGTAGCCCCGTGGGTGCCCTGGACAGCGCTGGAGGAACCTTCCCCCGGGTCCAGAAGAGAAGAAGCTGTATCCAGATTCTCGGGGAGGAGAGGAGCCGTGTCCTTAATCTGAGCCTGATGCCATTTCATACAATAGGCCTTATGTATAGCCAGAATAAAAGCTGCAGAAAAAGTGTTTTCTAAAGTCTCCTGACCAGTAGGCATAGAGAGTGAAGGAGCTTCCTTCACATTAACCGGCTTCTTAGCCTTAGCCTTCCGTTTAGAGCAGCTTTTATGAGCAGAAGGAACAGATGCTGTAGACATGGCTGCTGTTCCCGCCAATTCTGGAGCCGAAGAAAAACTCCCCCTAAGCTCCGGCGCGTCTGCCCGAGGATCCATGCCTGTGAGAAACGTGCAGCAAAACCAAAACGAATCAAGAAAGGAGAACCGCTCGACGAGACAGCCCAAATTCAAAAATCTCAGCGAAAGCAAAACCCCGCTACCATTTAAAAACCGCACCGCGCTAAGCGCGCCCAAAGTGCCTGCAGGCCCAAAAAACCTCGCACTGACTGACCTGCGCCCGAGAGGGATCCGCCGATCACAGAAGGGTTCCAACCCAGCAGCTGACCTCCCGCTGCTAGCGGCGGCATGCCTGCGTCTTCGGAGGCTGACCGATGGTTTCTGGGGCTACCAGAACCTGATACCGCTTCCCCCTCTGGGTCCGGCGCTGGGGACGAGGCAGGCTCTGCCTCTAGCGCTGCAAAGGGTGTCAATCCAGGCAAAGTAACAGATGGAGGCTGAAGGGGAGAGCCCTGCTAGAACCCTGAACCCTCCAGCCAAATAAATCAAAATCTAAAAACCAAAAATTAGAGGAATTCACAGGGAGCAAGACAAGAGACATCGTCTTCAGCTGCTGAGGACTGAAAGACTCACTTGCCTGGACTGAGGTTCGGCCAGCAGAGGGAGCCAGATACTCTTTTCAGCAAAACTTCAGTTTTTCAGTCCTCAGCTGCTAGAGAAGGTTGACAACCCTCACTTGCCTGGACTGGCCCGGAGAGACGAAATGGAATATTTTTATTTTCTATGATTATGACATCCATGCCCTCTATATTGTCACTTTGATGGAGGGAGAAATTTAGGTCTTTTTTAGTTAAGATTAGAATGCCACCACCGCATTTGCCAGACCTGGGGCACTGGAATAAATTGTAGTTGGAGTCAGCTAGTTGGTTGATTAAGACTGTGTCTGATATGGCTAGCCAGGTTTCTGTTAAACACAGTAAATTTGGTTTACTATCATTGAGGAGGTCTATAATCACTGGAATTTTGTTTCTGATGGATCTGGAGTCTAGCAGAGCGATTTTTATAGGCTATTTTACATATCTTCTGGCCCCCATCCCCAGATCACCCCTAACCTTGCCTCACTTTGAATAGATACATTTTGGCCATACAGCAGCTTATACAGCCAAAATGAATGCATTCTCTGCAAATGCAAATTGAAAAAAAATCATTTGTTTGGTCAACACCCAATGACTTTCAATATTGCCCCTTTATTCCTGAAGACACAGAATGGGGATAAAGTCTTAGGGCCCAATATTCAAAAGGCATTTACAATCAAGTAAACTGTGTAAGTGCCTTAAACAGGGATAGTCAATACCACCTACACAGTTAGTGCTGTTGAATATCCCTCCTACGTACCCTATGTGTCATTCTGCTATATGGTTAGCATTGCGATGTGTTGGGGCGTTCTGGGGTGGAGCAGAGGCGGAAAACGGTGCTAACCTGGCAGCAGCGATATTGGATGCTGCCCAGTTAGCTTTCTGCACCTTAAAGATAGGTGAGGAAAACCCTCACCTATCTTTAAGGACAGGAGCTAACCGGGCAGCATCCAATATTGCTACTGCCTGGTTGGCTTTGGCAGCTTCCGACTTTTGCGGTGATCACTGGATATTCAATGCTGTTACGGTGACGTTAAATATCCGGATTAGAAGTCAGTGGGGAAGGCTATGCGCCGATGAGGGGCATAGTCCTTCGAAGATCCAGACAGCTGAAAATCGAGCACTTTTCTTTGGCATAGAAAATGGAAATTTTGTATTTTCTGTTAGCTCCAAGACAGTCTCCTTACCAGCAAATATAGACATACAAGACAAATTAATGGTTTTGGGGGTAGGGAGAGGGGGGTTTGATGGATCACACTGCATTCCTTCCTTCCCTGATACTCATTTTACTTTTCACTCTGTGCCTAGTCGAAGAAGATATCACAAACAGCTATACCATAGCACTTTTATCTTTTGCTGGCAGTTTATTCATGCTTTTCAGAACGAGGTCAGATCCCGCTGCCTCCCGTGATTAAACCATGGATAAATCATGCTGATTTCAAGCAGGCATCTTAGCTTGATAGTTCACAATGTTTCAAAGTGACTCTGGCAGCCTCAACAAGGCTCTGGGGCTGTTTGTGGTGGAAGCACCTGATGGCATGGGGGGGGGGGGGGCTGGTAACTGAGGTGAATTATTAGTAACTAGGTCTCATGGAATTATATGGGGACTTGCGCTAAAATAATGTGTCAATGCCAGAACACCTTAATAACTAACTCGATAAATGCTGAAGTCAGACAAGTTCTCTAAATCCCCACAGATCCAACAAGGAGCCAACAATGGGATTGAGAAAGGCAGTGTTTCAAAGTGGAGAAAAATAACTTTCCAGTAATCTCTAATTTTGGGAATACTGCACCATGTTTTGCATTAGTGATCCCATTTTTATGCCAGACTCTCTCTGAAGACAGATTCTATAAAAACCATGTTGTGGCTTTTTCATATGGCTATTGTCCTGAAATGGAAAGAACTTAAAGGCTCTGGAAAGGTAACTGCATAAATGGCACAAAGGAAATTTTTAAGCAAAATTATTGTGGAACCTATTTAAATGCTGCATTAGCTATTTTTTACCACATGATAACAGCACAGTTACTCCATTAAACAGGCAGAGGGTAGTTTTATAACTTGGCACCATGGGTAGAGGCCTCATAGGTGCTATTTTATAAAAATACTAGTGTATGTAGAAGAGAAAGCACCTTCAATGTAATTTTGATCATTTACACCTGCTAGCATGCATGTGTAAATGTCTGCAGGTACATTACACATGTAAGAAAGCATAGTTACTCACCTGTAAAAGGTGATCTCCAGGAACAGTAGGAATTTAGTCTTCACATATGGGTATCGTCAGTACTCACGAAGCCTGCACGGGAACGCTCCCTAGCGTCCAATTAGAAAGCTTTTGGGAGCATCCCACAGCGCCTGCGTGCTGCCTTCCCGCCTTTCCCAACTGCCTCTCTCCAGTTAAGTTTAAAGCTGAGACAAAGAGAGAGAGAGGGAAAGAGAAAGAGATAGAGAGATACAACTCCAAGGGGAGGTGGGTGGGTTGTGAAGACTAAATTCCTACTATTCCCGGAGATCATCTGTTACAGGTGAGTAACTATGCTATCTCCAGGAACAAGCAGGAATGTAGTCTTCACATATGGGGACTCCCTAGCTTTAGATGCCAGGGAGAGACCCCAGAGGTTGTGTGTCCCTATGAAAGGGCTCCACTTCCCGCCATGGATCTCTGGCATCCAACCAGGGATGGTGGGTAGGAGTTCATTAGGTATGGAACAGGTGTTGAAGAACAGCCTGACCAAACAAGGCATCCCGGCGGGAGTCCTTGTCCAAGCAGTAATGGGCTGTGAAGGTATAAACTGAGGCCCAAGTGGCTGCTCGACAGATGTCATCGATAGACACAGAGTGCAGATTAGCCATTGATGCTGCCATGGCTCTCACATTGTGAGCTGTGACATGGCCCTCCAGAGGAAGATTCTTATTCTGAAAGGCAAAAGAAATACACTGAGCAATCCAGTTGGACAGTGTTCTCTTGGAGACTGGAAGTCCCAAATGAGAAGGATCAAAAGCAACAAGAGTTGAGAGGACTTTCTATGTTGCTGTGTTCTTTGCAAGTAAAAGGCTAAAGCTCTTTTACAGTTCAAAGTATGAAGATTCCTTTCTGCATTTGATGCATGAGGCCCTGGAAAGAACACAGGCAGGTAGACCGCTGGGTTAAGATTAAAAGGCGAGACCACCTTTGGCATAAAGTATGGATGAGTCCTAAGGACTACCTTGTCATGATGGAACCTTATATAAGGTGGATCAGCCACTAGTGCCTGCAACTCACTGATGCGACGTGCTGATGTGATTGCAATGAGAAAGATAACTTTCCAAGAAAGGAATTTCAATGAGGGTTCGAAAGGTGGCTTCATGAGCTGACCAAGAACCAGGTTTAAGTCCCATGCCACTGGTGGTGGCCTAATGGGAGGCTTAGTTAAAAGGCAGCCTCTCATAAATCTTGCTATAAGAGGATGGGAGGAAATAGGTTGTCCATTTAGAGGCTTGAACGAAGCTGCAATAGCACTCAAATGGACTCTTACTGAGTTAGTCTTAAGTCCTGCATTGGATAAATGAAGGAGACACTCCAGTAATGATTCCAGAGGTATCGCAAGGGGGTTAAGACCCTTCTGCGAACACCATATGGTAAACCTCTTCCACTTAAAAGCGTAAGCGCGTCTTGTGGAAGGCTTTCTGGAAGCATAAAGGACATCCTTTACTTGCTGAGGGAGGTTAACATCATGAAGATCTAGGCCTTCAGCAACCAAGCTCTGAGATGCACAGACTGGGGATTTGGATGCCATAACATTCCATCCTCCTGAGACAGGAGATCTGGAGCAGATCCTAACTCCAGGGAGGGAGCTTCAGAGAGATGTAGAAGCAGAGGGTACCACACTTGCCGTGGCCAATGTGGAGCTATGAGAATCATACGGCCTCTGTCTCTCTGAAGCTTGAACAGGGTTTTGGGAATTAGGGGAATGGGTGGAAAGGCATAAAGGAAGTCTTGACTCCAGTAAAGGAGGAAAGCATCCCTGGCCTGAGAGCCCTGAGCCGGAATTCTGGAACAGAACCGGGGAAGTTTGGCATTCAACGGACTTGCAAAGAGGTCTATGTCCGGGGATCCCCAAATTTGAAAAACCTTGGCCACCTGGTCCGCATGTAGAGACCATTCGTGTGGAAGCAGAACTCGACTGAGTCTGTCTGCCCAAGAGTTTTGTATGCCTGGAAGGTACACTGCCTGGAGATGAATCTGATGCTCTCTGGCGAGGTCCCATAGTCGCAAAGCTTCGTTGCAAAGCGACAGAGAACCTGTTCCCCCCTGCTTGTTCACGTAGAACATGGCTACTTGATTGTCCGTATGAATGAGTACTGTCTTGTAGCTGAGCAGGATGTGGAACACTCGAAGAGCAAGGAAGATTGCTCTGAGCTCCAAGAGATTGATATGTAGATGAGTCTCCTGTGGAGTCCAAGTGCCTTGGGTGGAGAGGTCCTGCAGATGAGCTCCCCAACCCAATGGTGAAGCATCTGTCGTGAGAGTTGCCTGGGGTAAAGGTTGTTGAAATGGGGACCCCAGCAACAGGTTCTGAGTGGACTGCCACCATTGGAGAGACAAAATAAGGCGATTTGTGTTTGCTATTTTGTCTGACAGGCACCCTGATGCCTGGGTCCATTGAGCAGATAAAGTCCACTGGGCTGCTCTCATATGGAGGTGAGCATAAGGAACCACATGCACTGTAGATGCCATGTGGCCTAGTAGCTGTAACATTTCTCGGGCAGTGAGATGAGATTTTAGCACTGCTTGAGAAGTTATCTGCACCATGAGAAGGCAACAGGTCGGAGGAAGATAGGCCCTTGCTTTTCTAGTATCCAGCAAAGCTCCTATGAACTCCAGAGACTGAGTGGGAGTTAGACTGGATTTTGAGATGTTTATGACCAGACCCAAATACTGGAGGATACGCATTGTGCAAGACAGAGAAATCCTGGCCTCTGACTCTGATGGGGCTCGAATGAGCCAGTCGTCTAAGGAGGGGAAGACAAATATTCCTAGAGTGCGGAGAAATGCTGCTACCACAGCCATGCACTTCGTAAACACTCTTGGTGCTGAGGCTAGGCCAAAAGGAAGCACCCTGTATTGGTAGTGCTTTCCTTGAAAAAGGAACCGAAGGAACTTTCTGTGAGTTGGATGGATGAGAACATGAGTTTTGCGCATCCTTGAGATCTAGAGAACAAAGCCAATCCTGACTCTGAATGTATGGTAGCAGAGTTCCCAGGGAAACCATTTTGAATTTCTCTTTGAACAGGAATTTGTTCAATTCTCTGAGGTCTAAAATAGGTCTGTGTCCCCCTGTTTTCTTTGGGATAAGGAAATAGGGGGAGTAAAACCCTGTACCCTGTTGATGAATGGCTACTTCCTCTATTGCTCCTTGGGCAAGAAGCATAGTGACCTCTTGACCTAACAGGTTGATGAGAGAGGTCTGAGAATTGAACTGTCTTACCATTGTGGGAGGGGGCATGCACAAAAAGTGAAGCTTGTACCCCTCTTTTATAATGGAGAGTGTCCAATGTTCTCCTGTTATCTGCCCCCATCTGGGGGCAAAGTGACACAACCTTCCTGGAATGGTGGAAGGCTCTGGTCCATTGAGGGCCAGGAAGGCTATGTTCTCTAGATGAAAGTCAAAGGCCTTGTGGAGGCTGAGACAGTTGAGGCTTAGCAGTCTTTGCTTTCCTTTGTTTAGGTGGTTGCTGACTCTTTCGGGCAGGATGACCTGCAGAACGTCCCTGCTAGGAATAAGAGGGATAAAACCTCTTCTTTTTGGAGAAGAATGGTTTCTTGAAAGATTTCTTCATTGCAGGATCAGCTGTGGCTTTGGATAACCTATTCAAAGTGGAGTTGTCAGCATCCAACTCATTGGCTTTCTCTTGCCAATTTTTGCCAAATAGATTCTCACCTGTACAAGGGATATTGCCCAGTTTGTCCTGAACCCAGAGCTCCAAATCGGATGCCTGGAGCCAGGCAATTCTACGTGCACCTATGGCAATGGCAGAGGTTCTGCTTATGCACTCAAAACAGTCAAAAGCTGCACGACTGACAAACTTAGAAACATCCTGGGCATGTTTAACCTGTGTGAGAAAATCCTGCCTCTTGTCATCAGGAAGGAGAGGGCTTAAAATGTCCAAGTCTCCTGTGACTTCTTTAAGGAACATTCCCATATATAAAATATAGGAACTGATCCTGGCAGAAAGCATGGAAGCCTGGAAAGTACGACGTCCAAAGGCATCCAAGGTTCTACACTCACGTCCTGGAGGATTAGAGGCATGCCTCTTTGCACTCCTAATCCTTCTCATAGCTGATTCCACTACAATAGAGTGGTGAGGAAGCTGAGTTTTCTGGAAACCAGAACAAGGAGGGACTCGATACATCCAGTCTGCGAGAGTGAGGAGAGGTGGTAAGAGGTGTCTCCCACATTCTCAACATGAGATCATGTAAGATCTCATGGATAGGCAGAGTAGCTGCCTCCTTAGGAGCTTTGGGATACTGCAAAATCTCCAACTCCTTAGCTCTGGACTCTGTTTCAGGAGCCACAGTAATGGACAGATCTCGAGCCACCTCCCTGATAAAATCCTGAAAGGAGATATCTTCTGGGGGAGACATTCTACGTTTAGGGGAGGAAGGCTCCTCCGGGAGAAGTATCCCGGTACCGGCAGAGCTGTCAGAATCCTCGGAGTCCTCCGAGGATTCGAAGTACCTCCTGTCCGGATGCTCTTGAAGAGCCTGATACCTGTACCGACCGAAGTTGGTACCGGGGGGCATCAGTACCGGTGTATCAGCACCGGAAGGCATCGCATGATTAGGTGCCGGCAAAGCAGACACCGATGCCGATGCTATCGATACCGGTACCGATACCGGTTGAACTGTCTGACGCGGTTCCGAGGGTGTCAATGCTGCAAGGAGAGCCGCCAGACTGTGTTCAATAGCCAGGAACCTCTGGTCTATCGACGCTGCCGATGCCTGGGTATTGGTACCGGAAGCAGCCAGTACCCCAGAGCATGGCACCAGTAGTTCTGCCAAGGTCGAGGCCTCGAGAACATCCTGGAGCCCCGATAATGCTTTGGAAGCTGAAGCCTCCCGCCGGGGCAATTTTGCCGGAACAGAACCCTCAAGGGCAACGCCAGAGGCATCTCGATGCTTAGAAGGAGATTAAATGATGTAGTATTGTAAACCGCTCTAATACCTTTTGGTCTGAGCGGTATATCAAATTCAAATAAACATAAACATAAACATCTACCCTTTGAGGACTGGCTGGACTTATGTTTGGTTACCTGAGATCCATGGGAGGAAGATGAAGCCTTGGAAGACGTCGATGACACAGAAGCTGCATTGGAGGGAAAAAGGGCGCTGAGTTTAGCAGCTCGGTTTTGTCGACCCCTCTTGGACATCATGGCACAAGCCATACACTCGGAGATGGAGTGATCAGGACCTAAACATTTGAGACACCACTCATGGATGTCGGTGACGGAGATGGTACCACCACACTTGGTGCACTTTTTGAAACCCGAAGCGGGTTTTTCCATACTGGAGGAAATTTTGCGCCTAAGGCCCAAAATGGCACGTGCACCTTGGAAGAAAAGTTTGGAAAAAAAATAGAATATATATATATATATATATTTATTTATATATATATTTTTTTAAACAAAAGAAAAAAAGAAAAGAGAACCGGCAGTACCGGTATAGCGTTGAGGAAGGCAGACGCGACCACAAAAAAGAAGGAATAAGGAAAACATTTTCTGTGGTGATAGGAACAACGACCTGCTGGCTCCGCGGAAAACTAAGAACTGGAGAGAGGCAGTTGGGAAAGGCGGGAAGGCAGCACGCAGGCGCTGTGGGATGCTCCCAAAAGCTTTCTTTTTCTTTTTTTTTTATTTTAATGAAACATGATACAGAAGAAAATTACATAAACATAATTACAAGTCCACATCAAGGAGGAGCTTCATACAAACAATAAACACCGAGGGAAAAAATATCTTAAGCTCGATTATACAAAACCAAGAGAACAACATATAATAATAACAAAGGAAAAATTTATAAATTATAAGTTATGAATGCTCCCTCTCATTCAAAAATTTCACCAATTGGTCTACTTCAAAAAGCAAGTAACGATTACCTTGAAAAGAAATCTGACATTTACAGGGAAATTTAAGGTAAAACAAAGCACCAATGGCTAACACGCGCGGACAAATATCTAGAAAAGCCTTACGACGTTCCTGTGTAACTTTAGCCACATCCGGAAATATCTGGATACTTTGACCACAAAACCTTTCAGTCTTCTTCTGAAAATAAACCCATAGAATCCTATCTTTGTCTATCTCCCGAACAAAGGAGACTAACAAAGTATCCCTAGTGGGGATATCATCAGAAGAGGACTCAAGAAACCCAGATAGATCCAGGGTGGAAGACACCAACTGATCATATTGAACTCCCCCTAAAGCACGTTCATCTCTGATCACCTTTCCTTTAGGCAAATAATATAACCTTGAAATTAAAATATCTGCCACATCCTTAAACAATAATACTTCCTTAAAATATTTCTGTAACAACAATAGAGGAGAAAGATAATGTGTCCTTGGGAAATTTAAAACACGTAGATTTTTCGAACACAAAAAATTCTCCCTGAACTCATCTTGACGATGCAAAAATCCCAAGTCCTGAGTAAACTTTATATTAGCGATCTGTTGAGAGGAAATCAACTTTTCACTAGATACAAGAGATCTCTCCACAGTTGTTAAACGGGCTTCATGATCAGATAATTTACCAACCGTCTCCTTTGAAATTGCAGAGACCTTCTGCAAAGACGCAGATAGAGCCAGTTCCATCCGAGAAACCACGAGCCAGACATCCTTCAAGGAAACATTCTCGGGAGATAGCAGTCGTTCACCAGAAGCAGGAAAGGAAATTACCGAAGGAAGAGGAGATGGGAAAGGCATAATAGCAGAATCAATTTGCAAAAACGAATCCGGAAGTAAAGCATCAGCGCAATCCACACATTTCACTTCCGAAGGAGAGGAAACAGCAAAACTTACAGAATTTAACTCTTGATTGGGCTGAGCTAAACCCTTAGCGTCAGCAGAGGTGGATGGAGAAGCAGTACTCACAGTTGACAATTCCGTCAGGTCAGATGGTAAGGATCCCAACAAGGCCGGAGGGTTCTCCACTCGTACATGGGCATCCATCGGGCCTGTTACTTTAACCGCTTTTGACTGCGCTGGTTGTGGAAGATGTTTCCTCCGCTTCCCCATAACAAAAACACCACCAATGCACCTAGTGCACCAAAGGGGCGGTACCTGCCCCTTTGGACACGCCCCTTCAGTCACGCTACTACGGGTACGCACCCGCTAAACACGTCCCACGTTGGAGCTGATCTTTAATGGCCCTCCTCCAGTCCAGCGCCCCAATGAGGAGCTAGGCAGGCAGGAACCTCGGGTAAGCAACCAGGAAACTGTGAAATGAAGCAGCTCACCGTCCCGTGTTGAAGCCGATCTTTTATGGCCCTCCTCCAGTCCAGCGCCCCAATGAGGAGCTAGGAAGGCAGGAACCTCGGGTAAGCAACCAGGAAACTGTGAAATGAAGCAGCTCGCCGTCCCACGTTGGAGCCGATCTTTTATGGCCCTCCTCCAGTCCAGTGCCCCAATGAGGAGCTAGGCAGGCAGGAACCTCAGGTAAGCAACCAGGAAACTGTGAAATGAAGCAGCTCACCGTCCCACGTTGGAGCCGATCTTTTATGGCCCTCCTCAAGTCCAGCGCCCCAATGAGGAGCTAGGCAGGCAGGAACCTCGGGTAAGCAACCAGGAAACTGTGAAATGAAGCAGCTCCGCTCCCAAAAGTTTTCTAATTGGATGCTGGGGAGCGTTCCCGTGCAGGCTCCGTCGGTACCAACGATACCCATATGTGAAGACTACATTCCTGCTTGTTCCTGGAGATCACAGATTAAAGTATTTTATAATTGATGCATGTATGTGCAAACTCTACCCATTCTCTACCCAGACTGTGCTCCTGGCTATGTCTACTGGCAAAGTATGCACCCTCGAGCCCAAGTATGTACTTTTACACCAAATGGTATTGTGGCAAGGTCAGACACACTACAAGTCCAAGAATCCCTTGGGATAGGAAGGCCCTGTCACAGTTGAAGCCCCAGGTGGATTCAGTTAGAAGGAGAATACCCAGGAGAGGATGGATTGGGTAGGGGGGGAGTGTCCCAGACCAGAGTAAAGAGAGGCCATTTACCCCTGAGCTAGCAGAAAGAGAAAGTTAGGAATGCATGGAGAGCGGGTAGCTGGGGAAGAGCTATTGGTGAGTGGACTTATAACCAGTAGAAGTGGAACAAATGGTGGTGGAGCACATTTCCTCAGACTCCTTGCTGAAGATAATGAACCTATGGACAGTTCCTTGGGAGTCAAGTTGTGGACTTTTGTTGCTTCAGGAAATAAGAAACAGAGAAGCCTAGAGACTGATTATAAAATGGTTTTCTTTGCAGTCCCTTGCTCAGTGAAGAGGACAGGAACCTGAGAGTATTTATGCCTGGAATACTGTACTGTATGGCAAGAAAAACTGTTAACTGTTAGCTTCTCCTCCCAGTGTGAGAAGTAAAGGAAAAAACCTAGTATGAAAGGGGGAGGAGGAGTTGTCTCTCCCTACACAGTGACAGAACCCAGCTGGAGTTAGCTAAAGTCAGCAGTAAATTATGGACTGGAATGGAGGCAGCTGAGCTGTTACTAGCCAGGGAGGAGGAGGTGTGTGCAGGAAAACGGTTACTCCTTCTGGTGTTTTGAAACTGAGGCTGTCACTGACTTGTCGAGGGACATCTACAAACTGGCTGGGTTTAAAGTGCCATCCTGAGGATCTCAGTTCCTGGGAGGAGTTCGTGAACTGTGCCATTTGGGCAGTGACTGAAGGATTTCCAGGGCATGGCATGTTACTTTTGACAGTGTTGCTAAAGCACTGGGGACATAAGATGATTAGTATGCCTTATTAAACTAAGCCCTGAATTGGATTACTATTGTATTAAGAACTGGAATTGCTGGTTACGGTGGTAGCTGGATTACTGGGAGTATTGGGAGCGTAGTGCACAGGGCACTTGGACCAAAGAGTGCACCCCCTGTTGGTGACAGTATGTATAAAAAGTTGTTTACGTGCATATGTGGCCACATATGCGCAGGAATGACTTTATAAAATTAACTCCCTGAGACCACGTGACGCATGAGCGAGTGAGAGGGCTCTCTGCTCGCTCCGGGACCGTCCTGTGATTATTCGGCTCATTTTCAACCTTTACCCTAAGAATTTTGAAACTCACAGTTCCGGGGGACACCGGGGGTTCCTGAGGGTCACCTTGTACTGCCACTTGCGTCCCAAATGCCTCCCCCAGCGCGGAAAGATAAAGAGAAGGTGCTGCGGGCTGGGCCTTCCGCGGCCGCTGGAGCTGCTACCACCACGGCGGGGCCTAGATCGCCAGGAGGCGAGAGCATCGATTCAGGCCCAGAAGAGTTGGCGCGGGAAGTGGCCTGGTTACTTGAGCCTAAATTCGACCTGATACTCAGTAAGCTGGAAACGGTGACTGAGGCGCTCACCGAATGCACGCAACGGGTGGAGGAGTTGGAGCATCGGGTGTCGGCTCTGGAGGAAGAAGACGGCAAGCACACGCGGGATGAGAACAGCTTACAGAAACAGATGGATGCGCTGCTGGAAAAGGTCGACGACCTGGAAAATCGGTCCAGGAGAAATAATATTCGCTTGGTGGGCATACCAGAGTCGCATACTGACGCGACGCTGCTGGACCTAGTGGAGACCTGGTTGCCGCGCGAACTGGGCCTTACTGACCTCGTGGGACTGCTGAAGGTGGAACGTGCCCATCGCTTGGGGCCCCCTGGTGAGACTCAGCAGCGCCCCCGAGTAGTGATCACAAGGATCCTAAATTTTCAGCACAAGTGGCAGCTGATGCAGGCGTTCCGCAAGAAGCGGGACCTGCGCTTAAATAATAACTCTGTACTGCTCTTTCAAGATTATTCCGCCTCCGTGGCGGCACGACGGAAGGAGTTTTCCCCAGTGTGTGCGGCGCTCTTCAACAAGCATATCCGCTTCAACCTGGCCTTCCCGGCGACCCTTCGTGTGCATCATGAGGGGAGGCAACGGGTGCTGGCTACTGCAGCGGAGGCGCAGAGGTTTCTTACCGCACTGGAGCAGAACGGCCAACAGCCGGCTACACTGCCGGAGGACTCTACCGGGAGTGCGACTTGATCTTCCCCGATGCCAGAGGATTGGACTGGGCATTGCTGGTTGCTGGGCCGGACTTGCTGCCTAGACACTATACTGCTACCTATTGTTTAAGATATGTTTGGGTGGGTATGAGGGTGGCCTGGTGAAGGTCTGGGGGGCGTGGGGGCGGCACCGGTGGGTGATCGGGCCTAGGATATATGGACTTGGTGGCCTGGTGGGGTTGCCCTCCCGTCTGCCCTCCGCACTTCTCGCTGGGCTCTTTATAGATCGCAGCTTGCTGTTTTGGTTGGTACCAGTAGGGTTTGAGCCCGGGGGAGAATGGCGGATGGTCTGTGTGAGAGAGAGAGTGTGTCTGTAGTACTGGGGGGTTAACATTGAGTGGGGAGTTTGGGGGGGTGTGCATGTTGGTGTGAGTTGGTTGGTGTCTTTTTTTTTTTTTTTCTTCCACTTTTCTTTTTTCTTTTCACTTTTCTTTTTTTCTTTTCACTTTTCTTTTCTCTTGGCTGGGTGTTTGGTGTTGAGATGCGTGGGGGCTCCTGGTATATGCGGTACATGTGGTATATTTGTTGAGGTTGGGGGGGCCTGTGGGTACGGCTGGGTTGTGCTTGGGGATCCAGGTGCTCCGCCCGGACGTTATGCTGTATTATTACAGGGGGTTTTGGCTCTATTCCCTTACTAGGGGATTGAGCGCCACAGGGCAGGACGGCCCTGCAGCGCACGAAGACGGGTCTCGGCCTGGCTGGGTGGGCCAGGTATTGTTCACATGGTGGTTTTATGGGGTGGGGGAGGGAGGCTATAGTGTGTGGGGGGTGGGACAGGGAGGGGGGAGTGGGGGACGGGGGGGAGGGGGGAGACCCCTCGGGAGGGGGGGTGGGCTGGGAGAGCTGTCTTATGGTACGGAAGAAGGTGCTAGGAGACTTTGGCCTAGGGAATCAGGGGAAGCGGAGCTGGAGCAGAGTGTTGGGAGCTGAGGCTGGGCGGCTCTCAACATATTGGTGGCAATTTTGGATTTGGGTATACACACTGCTGGGTAATGGGGGCTAATGAGCTCTGATTTAAAATTTGTGTCTTGGAATGTGGGTGGTTTGACTACCCCGGTAAAACGCACCAAGGTACTCCAGGCACTTCACAGAGCGCGGGCCCACGTGGCCTTCCTACAGGAAACACATTTAACTGCAAGAGAACATGCCAAGTTGCAACAGAAATGGGTGGGACAGGTCTGTGCGGCGGAAGCCGTGGAGGGCCGGAAGAAGGGGGTTGCACTCCTCTTTCATAAGAGCCTTAAGGTGGAGGTCATGGGGGAGGACGCTGATCCCCTCGGGCGATATCTATGGGCGCATGTCAAACTGAATGGTGAGGAATTGATTTTGGGCAATATCTATGCCCCCAACCAATATTCCCATGGTTTCTTTGAGCAGATTACTCGCAAGATTGGTGGCTTGCCTAATGTACCCTTGGTGCTGGCTGGTGACTTTAATTGCCCTAATGATCCGGCTGTGGATAAGTCCTCTCCCGGGGAGAAAACGAGCAGCTGGCACTCCAGAGGGGTGAATTATCTCTGTCAGGTTAGTGATCTGCTCGATATTTGGCGATTGCTGCATGGGGGTGAGCGGGATTACACCCACCTATCTCGCGCACACCGGACGTGGTCTCGCATAGATTATATTCTGGTCAGGCGGGTGGACCTTGGGAAAGTGCGGAAGTCGGACATTTGTCCGATTGTGGTGTCTGACCATGCGATGGTGACGCTGGATTGGGCTGGCTGTCGTAGAGTGGGGGGCCGATGGTCCTTCCCTGGCCATCTTTGGCTTAGAAAGGACTTTCAGGAGTTTGTCCGAGCCCAGTGGCAAGAGTTTTTGGAGCTTAATGAGGGTAGTGTTGACTCAGTGGCTACGTTGTGGGAGGCTGGAAAAGCGGTGATTCGTGGGCATGTGCTGGCTTATGTGGTCCGTGCTCAGAAGAAAGTCAATGCGGAACTGGTGCATCTAACACAGGTGATGCAAACGCAGAAGCGCGCTCTGTTGCGTAGTTCAGAGGCTGGAGCGGCTTATCAGGTTTATCTTGAGACTCAGCATCAGGTGAATGCGCTTTTACAGGAACGTGCGGTCTTTGACCAGCTGTTTTATAGACATCAATTGTTTCGCTTTGGTAATCGCTCTGGGAAGCTGCTTGCACGGTTGGTGCGAGGTCGACGGGGGAGCCATTTAGTGGTGCGGATCCGCGATGAGAAGGGTCGACTGCGCACGGAGCCTGCGGAGATAGTGGAGGTCTTTCGGCGTTTTTATAGTCGTCTTTATTCCTCGGAAGGAGAAGACCAGCAGAATAGGCAGGCCTTTTGGAATGGTGTGTCGTTGAAGCATGTGACCCCGCAGGAGAGGGAGCTGTTGAACCGCCCAATTTCGGGGCTGGAAATCCAGAAGGTGATCCGGGGGGGGTAAACTGCATAGGGCGCCGGGACCCGATGGGTACGGTATGGAATTTTACAAAATTGTTGAGCGGCAGGTGGTGCCCACGCTTGGAGCGGTATATGCGGAGGCACTGAAGTGCGGTCACTTTCCGAGGGATATGTGGACTGCCTCCATCACGCTTCTTCCCAAACCCGGAAAGAACCTTGAGGATCCCGCCTCTTATCGTCCGATCTCGCTTATAAATGTCGACATGAAAATTCTCTCGGCGGTATTGGCAGCGCGAGCGCAGGAGGTGCTCTCACGCTTGATTGGGCCCTATCAGGCGGGTTTTGTCCGTGGGAGGGGGGCTGCCAAAAACATCCTACAGGTGTTGCTGAGTATGGAGAGATGCCTTCACCGACGTAGCCCCCTAGTGTTGGCCAGCCTGGATGCTGAGAAAGCGTTTGATCGGGTATCCTGGAGCTATATGTTTGAGGCGTTGCACCGGTTTGGTTTTGAGGGCCCCTTTGTAGGGTGGATACAAGCTCTATATACGGAACAGAGGGCGTTTATTATGGTGGGGGGGGACCGCTCAGAACCTTTTGTTCTGCAAAGGGGGACTCGCCAGGGGTGCCCCCTGTCGCCTCTTCTTTTTATTTTGCATTTGGAACCTTTGTTGGTGCAGTTAATGAGCGAGCCGACTGTGACGGGGGTGCCCTGGCTGGATGGGGACTTTAAGCTTAGTGCCTTTGCAGACGATATGTTGCTTTGTCTTACCAATCCTCAGGTGTCTTTACCGCGCGCCTTACAGATGATCGAATTCTTTGGTACTTTCTTGGGTTTGAAAATCAATACGGTGAAATCCCTGGGCCTTGATGTGGGGGGCTGCTCTCGGGGACGTTGGGCGGGTCGGTTCCCCCTGCTCTGGGCGGAAGGGCAGATTCGTTATCTAGGAGTACAGATTCCCGAATGGCCCGACCAACTCTATAAGGTCAATGTCTCCCTTCTTATCGAGGGGACGGCGCGGCGTCTGCGGTCGTGGCAGCAACTGCCCCTGTCGCTCCAGGGGCGGATAGCTCTGTTCAACATGATGGAATTTCCACGCTGGGCCTACGTGTTACGCCACCTTCCGATTTGGTTGTCGCGTCGGGACCTCGGCCAGGTCAGTCGCCATCTGGTGCAGTTTTTGTGGAAAGGGCGGCGGGCGCGCATTGCGCTCCGCACTTTATTGCTATCTCGAGATGCTGGCGGAGCAGGCTTGCTATCGCTTCGGTGGTATAATTTGGTATGTTGGACACGTATTTTGCGGGATTTGGTGGTGGGGTCATCTGATGTTGTGCCTCTCCCAGTTCTTGACGAAATGGCGAGCCCGCAACATCGCTTGTTTGTGGTACACGCGTATGGTCGGCAGCTCTCGGGGGGGTGTAGGCAGTCGTGCTTTTGGTCTAGCTTACGTAAGGTGTGGGGGCCCTCTGTCGCCGACGTGGGGTGGATCCTAGAAGGACGGATTGTCTTCCTTTGGGGGGTAATCCGACTTTTTTGCCTGGTTGGGGTACCCGGGTGGCTTCTGTCTGGGCCTCCCGGGGTGTCCGTTTTGTTGGGCACCTCCGTGTGCCGGATGGAGTGGTGGTGGATTCGTTCACTGCTCTGCGCGGGCGGTATGATCTGGATTCCTGGGATTTTTACTTTTACTTGCAGGCCCGTCATTATGTGATGGCCTTGCGTTAGGAATGTGTCGGTGTGTTGGGGTGCGAGGGGATGTTGTCACTGTTTGGAGCCGTAGATGGGAAAATTACTATAGCGGCGCTTCGAGGGGTGTTTTCGCCTGGGGGTCAGTTCGGTGGTCTGCTTGGGCTGGTGGAGAGATGGCGAAGGGATGGCATGCCCCACCTTACGGTGGAGTGTCTGCGGGGTGCCTTCCAGGGTATCAAATTGCTTTCAGAATCGATACAATTGCAGGAGATTCAATATAAGTTCCTTTGGCGCGCCTATGTGCATAATATTTGGGCGGCCCGTGTGGGTTTGTCGACTTCCGATCAGTGTATGCTTTGCAAAGGGGAGCTGGGGGGTTTCCTGCACCGGTTCTGGACCTGCGGTCAGGTCCAGGCGCTTTGGTCCGGGGTGGGACGAGTGCTGGGGGGTTGGCTGCAAACGCCTGTTGAATTGTCCCCGGAGTGGTGCCTTTTTGGTTCCTGTGAAGGAGTGCAGCCCCTTGGAGACGGTGCCCGCCAACTCTGTGCCAAAGGCTTTATTGTAGTTAAACTCTGCCTTCTCCGCCATTGGATGAGCGATATGGTCCCAGGGGTGGTGGAGTGGGAGCGGGCTGTGAAAGAGCTGATGCAAATGGAGCAACGCACGGCTCGGTTAATGGCGGGGGGGGGGGGGGCATGGGAGCGATTTGAAAGGGTGTGGGGTCCCCTACAGGCAGAGAACTGACACTGTATGGTATGTTGGGTGTGATGGCTCTGCGATCTCCTGAGACAGAGCCACGCTGCCCGTATTGTGAGACTGCTGGGGTTAATGGGGGTGGGTGGGGGCCGGGGGGGGCGGGGAGAGGGGGGGAATGGGGAGGGCTGTTTGGAGTATTGTTTTAGTCTATTTTCTGTTATGGCTTCTAGCCGCGAGCTTCCAGTGCAATTGGGGAACACGTGTTACTTGTATATATGACCTGTATTTTTCAGTGCTTTGTATCGCTCTCTCTGAGGTTGCTGGTATTCTGTTGTGGCTGTCCCCTGTTGGGCATATTTATATTATACTAAGCTGTTTGGCATTTACTGTTCTTTTAATAATAAAAAACGATTTACCTAAAATTAACTCCCTAATCTTCAAATTTAGTATTTTGAGGCATGGAATGGACAGAGACTGCCCACTACCCATAATACAGAGGCTAACTATTGTATATTAACTGTTAACGCGGCAGATAAAACATAACATGTGATGCAGTCAGAGGTGGTTATATACCAAGCAGTAGCTACTTTTACTCTGTGTTAATTGCACGGCAGCCCTCCCAAAATTGCTGAGAACTCCCCCATTGGTTAATGCAGAGATTTTCCAGTTACTGTGCATTAATTTTGGTAGTTACAGTGTGGTAAATTGCACAAGTTTATTTCCCTTTAATAAACAGGAGTTTCTATTTCTTCTAGCACAATTTTCAATGCAAATAGAAAAAAAAAATAACTATGAGTAGTATTTATCTCGGATATTTTAAGCACAATTTTCTATAGATTATCTAAGGGTCCTGTGTACTAAAGGGTGTTAGCTGCAACCGTGGGAATAATGCAGATTTATCGCCCAGTGATAGTAGCTAACATGGGAGAAATGCAGATATTGCAGGCACTTTTATGCAATATCTGCTTCTCACGCGGTGGACCCAGGGGGAGGAGGGATCAAGGGCAAGAGTAGGCATTCCTAATTCTGGCAGCCACCATGTGAAAATGGCCCAATCATAGCTACAGATAATGCTACATCAAGAGGTGGAGTTATCTCAAGGCGATTGTGTTTGCACGGCAGTGGCTGTCTGTCCTGGAAGCAAGTGGCCCCCCAATCCAAAAATATTGTCAATGCTGCAGATGTAGAGATCTGCGGTACCGACAATATCAAAACAGTGGCTTCCCCCCTTCAGCACCAATCCCTGTGGGCTGCTTCAGATGCCCATCAGAAACTGTCTGGAGGGGATTGGTAACCCCCAAAGGCCAACATCCCAGCTAGTCAGTCGTGTCCCAGCAACTCCCCCCCCCCCCCCCGATTCTTCTAAAAAAGAAAAACAAAACCCAGCTAGCCAGTTGGGCCCCCTCCAACCTCCCCTCATTAAAACCAATAACTCATGACTAAGTCAGCCAGCCTAGGAGGGGCCTCCCCAGCTGTCACCCAACCATTACCTTAGATTTCCTGGTGGTCTAGTGGTTGTCCTTGCTTCTGACACATCTTCATGGTTGAGCAAAATGGCCATGATCATGCGGTGTTTCCCCCTAGTATCCTGACACTAGGGGGCAGCACTTTAAGATCAGTGCCATGTTTGGGAGTACTAATGAGGAGGCCAGAAGCTCCGGACCACTCCTGGCCTCTTCAGTGTGAGTCACAAATATGGTGCTGATCTCACGGTGCTGTGTCCTAGTGTCAGAACTCTAGGGGGCAGCACCATGTCATCATGGCCATTTTGTATAGCCATGACGACAAGGCAGGAGTAGGGAGGACTGCTCCTGCCTCCGTTCACAATTAGACCACTAGGAAATCTAAGGTAATGGTTGGGGAACCCCTTACACCAACTGATTAGCTGGGAGGTATTGGTTTTAATGCGTGGGGGTCAGATGCCAGACTGGCTAGCTGTTTTTTTTAATGGATCAAGAGAGGGGTTACCAGGGCCTGACTGACGAGTCAGGATGTTGGTCTTAGGGATGCACTGATCCCCCACAGGGATGGGGATCAGGATCTATCTGGGGGAGGATATCTGTGCTGAAGGGGGGAGGGAAGCCATTGTTTTGCTATTATCAGTGCCGCAAATATGTACATCATGGGACCAACAATACTGTCTGATAGGGAGGGAGCTGCTTGGGGCATTAAAGGGGGGGCACTGACCTCTGAGGTGGAATAACTTTCATGGTCGTGATTTTTTTTCATGGCACGGGGTGCGGAAGGGGCTGGGGGGGGGGGCCAGGGTTTATTCCCCGCAGCCCAACCTTGGCCTTAGGAGGCCAGACTGGGTGTCAGGCTGCAGGGAATAAACTTTAATTTCTGACAGCTGGCATCACAGCATTTAAATGGAGCCGCAGTGAACATAAGAACATAAGACATGCCATACTGGGTCAGACCGAGGTCCATCAAGCCCAGTATCCTGTTTCCAACAGTGGCCAATCTAGGTCCTACGTACCTAGCAATATCCCCAAAAGACACAGGTTCCACAATGCTTGTACTGGGTCAAGCATTGATATCCTGGGTCCCTTTTTAATAGTGGTTTATGGACCTTTCCTCCAGGAACTTGTCCAAACCTTTTTTAAACCCAGCTATACTAACAGCCCTTACTACATCCTCCGGTAACAGATTCCAGAGTTTGATTACACGTTGAGTGAAAAAATATTTTCTCTTATTTGTCTTAAATAGTTTACCCTGTAGCTTCATTACATGTCCCCTAGTCTTTCTATATTCTGATAGCGTAAACAATTGATCCACGTTTATCGGTTCCACTCCATTCATTAATTTATAGACCTCTATCATATCTCCCCTCAGCCGTCTCTTTTCCAGGTTAAAGAGCCCTAACCTTTTTAGCCTCTCTTCATAGGAGTAGCCTTCCATCCCCTTCACCAATTTGGTGGCTCTTCTCTGAACTTTTTCTAATAACGCTATGTCCTTTTTAAGATACGGTGACCAGAATTGCACACAATATTCAAGGTGCGGTCGTACCATGGAGCGATACAGAGGCATTATAATATCCTTTGTTTTATTCTCCATCCCTTTCTTTATGATACCTAGCATTCTATTTGCTTTCTTGGCCGCCGCTGCACACTGGACGGAGGGTTTTAACATGTTATCCACGATGACTCCTAAGTCCTTTTCCTGGGTGGTGGTTTCTAATGTGGAGCCTTGCATCGTGTAACTATAGTGTGGGTTGTTCTTTCCTAGGTGCATAACTTTGCATTTGTCCACATTAAATTTCATCTGCCATTTGGATGCCCAGTCTTCCAATTTATCCAGATCCTCCTGGCAATAGGACACCAGGCGCTGCGGCTCCATTTAAATTCTTGACTGAGCTATCCGGGCAGTGCCTGTACATAGCTCGCAAGTACAGGACTGATCGCGATTCTGATCCCGCGGGGCTAGATGTGCCCAACAGAATCAGAATCGGACGTACAAAGGGGCTGTATGTGTGGGACAGAATCAGGACCTTTTTATTTATTGTGCAATGTTAGACCGCTATTGTACTGTTCTATGATCCCTGTTCCATGTAAACCGCACTGATTTTGAAATAGTGCAGTATATAAAATCAAATAATAATAAATAAAATATAAGAAAACCTATTCTAAAATTGCTGTCTACATGTGCATGCCAATTTATATGTATAAATGGACTTCTATTTACATGTGTAAACCTTTGAAAATCACTTTTTAAGTGCTTAACTAAGGGAATATAATAAGGAAGGGAATGATAGATTTTTAAACTATGTCTAAAAATATTTCTTTTGTGTCAAGCATAATTTTTAAAATTGATTCTCAGGTCTGTTTGGGAATTTTTTCAATAAGACAAGAAATGGCTGGAGAAATAATTTGATGTGTTTCTACTTGTATTCTGAACTCAAGTGAACTTGAATAAGAGACTTAGGAATTCTAGAACAAATTTTAAATTCTTATTAAACCTAACTGTAACACTCTGCGAGAAGCAGGCTTTCTAATTTTTGAATGACTAATAGTTTGACAGGTCAACACTGTCAACACTATAAAACTGGGTAGAAGTGTCTCCCAATGAAAATATAAGTTACAGATATTTAAAAAAGCAGAATGATAAAGAGCCAAATGTAAGATCTAAAACACTTGAGCATCTGTGACTTGGAGGAGCTGGACCTAGAAAGTAAAAGGGATAACAAGCAACTCACCAACTTCAGCTGTGTCAGACTGAAATGTGATCAATGGACACATGAAATAACGCAAGAAATCTGGACTTATGGGTATTGGCTTGCTGGGAATTGTGCATCTTGAAAACCTGGGGTTAAACTTAAAACTTCTCTGCGTTTTTTTAAAGGCAGAGAGTTAATGTTTGAAGAGAATAAATACAAAACATGTTTGGATCGCTAAATTTCTTGAGTTTGATATTGATGGTTCTTTGAGGAATACTGGCTTGTAATTCAGGATACACTGTTATACTGTTAATAAAGAGATCTGAAACATAAAGGCAGAGGGCAGCTTAGTTTAAAGAAGTCTTTGGTTCTCTGCTTAGAACCTTGATGAGAGCTTAGTAAATATGCCCCAGTGACTTTTAAAGCTAAGTGCAGTAAATATTTGCACTTACCTTGCACTAAGAGTAAAAAAGAGCATGCAGCAAGTGCAAAGACTTTGCTCTAACTGCTGGGGATATGCCCAGCATGTCCCCATGTAGTTACTGCACTGAAAAGTACTTTACCACACTATAACTTCATTTGCAATTAATGTGGGTGCACTTAATGCCACTCACTAAGGTGGTGTTAAGTTCACCAGTGTTAATTGCAACATTGACGATTAGCATGCGGTAATTATATCTATGCAAATTGCAATGTGCAGTCAACACTCATTGTCCTCCTCAAACCCACCCATTCCCCACCCCAATGTGCTTTAAGCAGTTTACCATGATGGCTGTTTTAGCACGTGGCAGCATTTACTATGTTTCTGTGCTGTTTAGTGTGTGCTAAAGCATACATTAATTATAAGTGCACTTTAATAAACATGCCCATTGTGTGGAGTCCCACCGCCCTGCTGACTCTCACTCACCCTATCACATTCTTTGATACATAGCTGTAACACAATTAAGAGGACGGGAAGATTTTTCACAATAAAAGTTAATTATCAGAGATGCTAAGTGTGGTCTATCCCAAAGAATGAGATTTACCACACCAATGAGTTTGGGTTTTCTCACTGCATTTGTGGTATAAATTTGTGAAAGTTCTGCATGTTGCATTGCTTTGCAAATGAAAGGAACACCACAAAATGATATTTAGTTTTCTTGTGCTATATTTAAATTTGTAATTTTTCAATCCTTTCCTCAAGAGCAGAATTAAGACATTTCCCCGTAGAACACACCATACAACTAAATAAGTCTGATTCTGGTTTCATCTCAGCAATAGCAACATAGAGCCTCTCTACTATGAGGCATACTGTGAAATAATCCAAACCCTACGAAAGTTGTTCAAGATAGAACAAATATGCCATTCCATAACAGCACCAACAAAAACCTACCTAGGAAAAAGGCAGCACTGTAAATATTGCAGTGAGCCCTATATCATCAAAACCACTTATTGGGAAACTGAACAAGCTGGTATGCAGGCACTCGGTGCTAACAGAATAGTTGGCCTCAGCCACACATGCTAGACACAGAGAAGGCCCTTGCCAAGTATAAAATAAATTACCACAAACTAAAATAGAAATATATATAGAAAAAGTAAACTAAAACCCCAAGAAACCAGTTTATGCATGCAGATTAACACCAGAGAAACAGAGTCAGAGATACATTTCCCTCTCTACTATACAAACTATAAAGAGTACAGATGTAAATTCCAAAAATGTAAACATTTCAATCTCCATTTCTAAGAATACATGTTTTATTAGCTTTCCTGTCTGTGGTTTTATTTTTCTAATCATATTGGTCCAAGTCTCTGGTTCTACTTTGCTCTCTCAATTCTCTACTTCCATCATCTTCTTTCCTCTCCTTCTGTCTTCATTTCCTTTCTCTGACAGTTCCCTTATCAAACTCTCCTCCAAATCACAAGTCCAAACACCAGGTTTGCTGCAAGTTATATGCGACTTAATGCAGGTGGAAAGGCTGATGAGGAAATGTATACCTCAAAATATTTCCCCATATATTGTCGGCTTCCTTTGAAGGACCACACATATCACATCCAGAACACACTAACATTAAATTTCCAACTGCCACAATATGTAGGTTTAATTGGCATTTGTTCTAACATCAATATTTATACATCCACATATCAACTTCCTATACATACAAATGGTGCATAATGCTTCTAAAATCACCTCCATAGATATTTATCTTGGGTAAGATATTTGTAATTATGTTAATGTGACTTTGGTAGTCACTTTAGGATACCTTGTATATATCTGTTTGGTTTCTACGTAGTTTGCAGCTGTCAGCCAACATGCTTGGTTTGAGATATCTCCCATTTGGGAATGGTTCCTTTTGGCTTGTGAGTTATATTGAAAAGGGTCAATGGGGATTGATCTTCATTTCGTAACCTTTATTTTTGCTTCAAGTATGTTTAAAGATTAGGTCTGAGGGTTATGGAAATTCTTGTCACTTCTACTGTATGTTCATTATAGGTGGACACACTTAATTTAATTTGGTCATTTCTTGTCTGCTTAACCATATAGAAGTTCAAGGCAGATTATAACATTAAACAATGTGAAAGCTAAACACTTAAATGCGACACAATAATGCATCTCTGTTACTTCCATTTGCAGACACAATCATGTCTGTGTAAAGGGCTCTGTGGCGAAAGACATGATAAAAGAGGTCTCAGAGTACCAAAGACTGGTTGAGTTGGTTGAGGGTGGGGAGCATATGGTGTCTGTGTGTTATTACTCGCATGTATGTGAACTGTGTATATCTGTGAGAGGTATGTCTATAGAGAGTGTAGGTATGTATCTGTGTGGAGGCAGGTGGGATGTGTATGAGATGTTCAAATAGCTGCAGAGTTTGTGAAGTAGCATGGTATAGCATGCTGGCTGGGAAAGCATGTGGTGGGGAACTGTGTGTCACTGTCTGTGTATGAGGGTGCTGTGGATTGATATCTGTTGTTGGGGTCCTGTGATGTTGGATTCTTTGGAGTTTGGATAGGTGTGTGGTATAGAGACCTGGATAAATATTTAGTGATGATCTCATTCTTCTGCCTCCTCCTTACTTCCCTTTCCCACTTACATTCTCCCCTGCCCCTCACTCTTCTGTTTCTCATAGTTTTCTCCTCCTCTCTTCCTTTTATTTGGTCCCCCCCCCCCCCCCCATCCTTTCCGGCAAGCTTCTTTTTATTTTTTGCAGGGTCTGGCTCCAGTCTTAATGGTGGCTGCAAGTGTGGCAAACCACCTCCTTTGGTGCTGCAAGGCTTTGGCTCCCGCAGCACTGTTCCTCACTCTTTGCCATGGTTGTATCATGCCACCTTTTCCAGTGCCATGGAGCTTGGACTCCCTATGGTACAGGTCTGCACTCTTCATCATGGCTAGTGTCACAGCAGGCCATTTCCTTTGGTTCTGTGGAGCTTGGACTTCACATGAACACTCTTGGTCCTGGCAGACTGCTTCATTTTCACAATGGATTTCTTATCAGTAGAGAAGCTAGACTTTCCTGCCAGCTGCTGATCTCCTTTATGCATACGTTTGTTTGCACATTGTGACCTACCGCTCCCAATAAATGCTGCTGTTACAACAAAATGCACCTAAGAACCTACTACAATAAAAATGAACTAAATACAGTACAAGTCAATCATTAAATCAGCAAAATATAGTAGATACCTGAAGATAACAACCAAATTGGCTCACCTACTCTGTCCAGTAAAATGATTAGAGTTTTAACTGCTGCTACAATGATCATCAGGGTGGGCCACCAAGGAATGTCCCTGAATTCATCCTCATAAGCAGGACTGAACTGCTACTTGCATCTTTAGTGAATTCAAGGCCATGTTGCAAAAAAGACTAGGATGACTGGAGCATCCACCCTCCAAGGGGACATACTGTGGTCAGCACACCAACCCTCCTCAAAAAGACCTTCTGGACTTGAATATAAGCCAATGAAGTGGAAGCTCTACAGGCTGTCAAGAAGGTGGCCACTACTGGGAATGAATACCCTTCCCCTAGCAGTGATCACCTCTCAAGGGCCAGACCATAAACCAAAATGGTTTCAGGTCTTCCATCAGAATAGGACCCTTGCTCCTTCCACCATTTGAATAAGCAGGGAATCTTGGTGTTTAATTGTATCACCCTCAAGTTCATTACCAGAGTGCCCCATCACCCTATGATAAGCAGATTCAACTCTCATTCACCTGGGCCGTGTGTCATCTTGCTAAAGAAATTGGCTTGTACATTTCTCCATGCCAGCTATGGGTGCTGCCAAAATCACCTGCAAATGTCACTCTGCTCACTGAAACAGAAGGTCCATCTTATGCGCCACTGTCAACTCCTCATGCCTCCCTGATTTTTAATATAGGATATTACTGTTACACTGTCTAAGAGGACACAAACAGCAGCACCCTGTAACAATGGGAGAAGTCAAAAGTCTGTTGGATGGCTCTGGCTTCCAGCCTGTTGACAGACCATGCTGCCTCTTGCTGTGACACCAGGCCTTGTACTATATGCCTCTGGCAGTGAGTCCTCAGCCTCTCAGACTCACATATGAAGTGACCACAATCTAGTCCACTGGCTCCAGATGCAGCACCACCATGCCAATACCTCCACACCACTTCTGAAATGTTCCAAATGTTGAAATTCTGTGATTGGTGCAACCACCAGGATAGAAGGCACCATTGTAAGGGCCTCATATGTGCACTAACTTCAAAGTTGCCACCATGGACTCCAAGAGTTGAAGACAGTCCCAAACATGAGGGCTCCTCTACAATTGGAGGCTGTAAACTGCTAAAGCAGACTGGATATCTCATTTGGGTCAAAAAGACCATTCCCTGCCAAGCCCTGAAGTACTCCAGCAATTGCGAAGACATGAGCTTACTTTTGACATAGTTCACCATCCGTCCTAGACTTTCAAGAACTGCCTCTACTCTCTTCTTGTTCCTCTGATTGTCTTCTTCTGACTTGGTCCAGATCAGCCAGTCACCCAGGTATGGGTGAGCCATGATGCCTTCCTTGTGAAGAAAGGCCACCACAACTACCATCACCCTGGAAAATGTTTAAGGAACTGCTCAAAGCCCAAAACATAAGACCATGAAGTCCTGGGGTTGAGGGACCCAAAGGTGAGGTCCACCTGCACTTGAACAACCCAGCTCCCTCTAGATCTTCTGTGAGCTCAGAAGGTTCAACCAAATGCACAGAGGGTGGGAAAAAGGCCCAAGGCAGCTGAAGAGACATGGATTCCTGCCCCCATATGGGTACTATTCCACCAGTGTGCAAAAACCTGAAACCACAGGAGCATTATGGTTCTTCCCCCTACCAATGTCTTCTTTGATCTGGAGAAACAGGTTCAGAGCTCACATAGCTGACCCAGAAGTCTCTGCATCCCATATGGGACAAAAAGATGTTAGCTACACTGTTCTGCCACTGGTTCCACATCTCTGACAATGCAGGCTGTGGTCTGGCATGATTACCTTTCAACAGGTACTCCCTGTCTCTTAATCCAAAATTTCCCTCAGTCTTCAGCTGTCGCTGTAGCCCAGTCCCACATGAACTACTCTCACTGCACACTGGCAGTGAAAGCAGCTTAGTTATCCTTTTTTTGGCCTTATATTTTGTTCAATCAACTTTATACAACAGCAACCAGGTCCCAAGGAAAGACAGGTTTGTCTTCCTTTCCCTGTCGGGACCTGGTTGCTCCGCATGGCAGCTTGACCAGAGAACTAGGTCCACAGACCACTGCCATGGAAACTCAATGCCAGGCTCAACTGGAGATTGTGGACAAAGACTGGGCCTCCAGGAGCAAATCCACAATCCTGATGCACCAGTCAAGCACATGCTAGAGACAAAGAATATCGGGAAGTTCCAGGCTGCACCACTCCTTATTTCAGAGATGCCATCACGGGAGGTTTTTATGTTCACCAATCTGCTGACAGGGAGGCATAACCCATATAGCTGGACTGGTCTGGAAGAATGATGAATGAACTTTCCTATTATTGTAACATCCATGACATAACTATTTTGTGAAACATACACTTTCTGTTGGTGTAGGCACAAAACAATTTTTTGTAGTGTTATTTCGGTTTGTGTATTTGTTGGTATTATTGTGCCGGAGTTTGTTTTTTTTCTTATATATGTATTTTTACAAACTTTAAATTCCACATGTATGAAGCTTGTAATTGAATGTTTTTATTTTTAGTTATTAGCTTTTAATTGATGTATTCAGTTTGAGACACTTCTTACAGTGTGCCTTGGGTCAAAATATCTGTTATGCAGGCAATATGGTGCCAACAGTATCTAAAATCTTTTGATTCTAGTTAGCAACTACATAATGGACAGCACTGTAAATTAAAAACTGTGCAAGATCTCCTAGTGCATATAACATTTGGCAGATCACTCCTCAACTTCAGTTTCTGAATCATTTCCTGTTCAACTGGCTTCATCTCACAACCCAATGAATTAAACGAGATCATGGAATGGGGTCTGATCATACTACTAGACAGACCATCAGTTCCTTGATTCTCAATTGAAAATTGAATGAATAATGCACAAGTATATGCCTTTTCATGTGTGTTGATGTAATAATAATTTTTAACATGCATTTTAACATTTAAGAGATTATTTTATAAAAACATTTCCTACGTGTGAAGAATATTTTATATGTATTTTGTATGTATAGGTATAAACACCATGATCAAGTATACTTATACTACTACTAATCATTTATATAGCACTACAAGGCATATGCAACACTTTACAGACACATATAGTAAGACAGTCCCTGCTTATGAAAGCTTTCAATCTAATCAAGACAGACAGTACAATAGATAAAAACAAGAGTACAATAGGAAAGGGTAAGGAGACAGAAGGTGGGCCTTTTGCATGGATTTGAAAAGAGGGAGAGATGAAATTTGACATAAAGATACAAGTGGTTTGTTCCAGGCATAAGGAGCAGTAAGGTGAAAAGATCGAAGTCTGGAGTTGGTAGTGGAAGAGAAGGGTATAGAGAGAACAAACAGGAAAAGCAGAGATCACAAGGAGGGGTGTAGGAAAAGAGGAGAGGGGAAAGGTGGTGAGGAGTAACTGTGTGTGGGCGTTCCCAGAGGTATAGCTTGGGAGGAGTCAGGGCAGAGTTGCGATGTGCACACGTATTTTGCAAAATATGAGTGGATATGCCTAGAGTACACATACTCACACCTTTCTATGGAGCGGATGTAAATTTGTGGAAGAACATCTGTGCGCTATTAGGGATAGTTCAAAGAGCCTATTTTAAAAAGGCAAATAAGCACTTAGGTTGCCTTTACAAAACATAACAAAAAATTGTGGACTCCCACTTACTCATATAAGACAAATTAATATCATATATAAATAAAAATTATATATTCCTTTAATATTCAGATTTTAAACATTCACATAAGAAAAACAAGTACAAATAAAAAAACATTAGAACACACACAGAAAAATGGCAAAAGAAAGAAAACATCCCAAATGTATAACATATAACCAAAAAATACTGTGAAATTAAAAGAACTAAAAGAACTCATATCAGCGAAACACACACAGATATACCCCACATATACTAAATCCCATCCGCTAACAAAGCCCCAGATCCTTTAAAAGGATCTAGTTATAATCCTTACTATGGACTGACCATTCTTATTTGTTTTGATCTCTCTCTCCTGTCCTGCTCCCCTAGATCGGTATTAGCTCTGGATGGACCAGTTACTATAAATACCGTCGGAAATTAGATTCCAATACACTGTCCAAATTTCTGTCAGCAGACTCACTTTTTCTTTCGGATTATGAAACTCTATCAATAGACTGTCAGGCAACCTTATGGCTCTTAGAGCTTCACAAAGCCCTAGATTCACTCGCTCCAAAGAAAGTTTATCCTTTTTATCATCATAAGAACAGGAACACACAACAGGTGAAGGCCATTAGAAGGTCACAGGTGCTAATCAGTATATTTGATACTACATGTTGCAAGTCAGATTTTCACGGTTGATTGGCCCTGAGATATTAACTTCAAAGAGGTCTTTTTCAAGACCTTCACTCTCATATGGTGCATTTCATGCGTACTCCCCGATGAAGGCTTGACGCTGAAATGCATAGGGGATTTTACCTAATAAAATTAGCACCTGAGACCTTCTACTGGCCTTCGCCCATAGTGTGTTCCTGATGTTGCTGTGAGGGCCTTGCTCCCTTTGTGTTCTTCCCCTTTTCATCATCGTAGGCATCATCCTTGGTTTGAACCTGGTCTGGCCCTTTTGAGACGTCAGATGAGAAAGGCAGAATGTGCATGTTGTAAAGGTCCCCAGCCATCTGCCTTAGTGATCTTTCGAACCCATCATGCTTATTATGACTCTGAAGTGGTATCATCCAAGAAAACATATACCACCCAGATTGCTAATTCTGCTTTCTCTTTAAAAGCACTCTTTCAACAGTATCCAGATTATCTTCATTAAATACTGGTCTTTTTCTTTTTGTATTTTCTTTTTATAATTTACTGATACACATTTTATACAAGAAAAAGACAAGTGTATAGAAATCAGATATCATATTCAACCACATAATAAACCCCACAAAGAAACAAAAATCACTTTAGCCCACAAACTAAGGTAAAGGATCCAAGTACAATTTAAAAAACAAGGAAATAAAGCAGATTTCAAAGTGAACAATTCCCCAGCCAACCCCCTTTACAGACCCTACAGCGGATCTATGGGACATAAATCTGGGCACCAAGCCTTTCCCTAGCCCTAAGAAAATCTGTCTAGGCTCAAAAAAGTTATACTTTCTCGCCTCAACCGGAATCAAATAAATACAAGGAAAACGTAACACAAAATTTAACCCCAGAACGCTAACCCTAGGATGCAGTACCAAGAACCCTTGGTGCCGCTTTTGTGTGTATCTAGACAGATTAGGAAATATCCTAATTTTTGCACCTGGAAACAATTTATTCATTCATTGAAAATAAAGTTTAAACACAGACTGGCGGTCAATCTCTAGGACAAATGTAAGAATTAGGGTAGAATGCTGGGTCACCACCTCCATTGAGGGCTCCGGGAACTCCGTAAGATTGGCAGCAACGGAGTTCTATTGACCCTTAGGTGAATTCATTCCACCTGGAGCCAAATACTGAGCCCTAACTAGAGGGGGTAAATTCCCTGGGTCCATGCCCAATACCTCAACAAAGTATTTTTAACCATATTGATAGGTACTACCAGCGGATACCTAGGAAAGTTCAATAGTCTAAGGTTGTTCCGGCGCATCACATTTTCAAAATGTTCCATCTGATGACAGCCAATACTACTGTCCTTAACCATGGCGTCCCCTATAACTTGAACAACAGTGACTTTATCATTGAGGGCATCTAAAGCCTGTGAGTGTTCTACCACCTTCTGTGAGACAACAGATAAATCACCCAAACGTTTCATTGATAAAGTCATCAAAGAAGAGTTAAGACTCTGAATTGCATCCCTTAGTGACTCCAAAAAGTCACAGCATTCAGTCTCACCACCTTTTTAAACAAACTCACGGAAGCAGCATCCCCCAGTTCCTGCATGATGGTCCTAACAGATCTGCCTGGTACCACTGAAGAAACCTCTGTGGCACCAGCTTGCTGTGGAGACAACGTCAAGCCGGTGGACCTCCCAGCAGGTACTCAGCGTCAACCACATTGGTCAGCATGGAATCCTCTGCACCGGCAATGCTCATACTTATGGGGTTTGGAGGCTGAATGTGCATCTCGGAGCTTAGCAAAACCCCTTCTTCACTGCTGCTTGCAACATGCCTGTCAGGCTGTCCCAAGGGGGAACTTGCCGGGATAGCCGAAGCAACTCTGAATCCATCGAGGGTGGACTGGCGCAGCGGCACTGAGCCGGAAGCCTCCAGGAGGACAGGTTTACATTTTCCCTTCCTCTTGCCCATCCCAGCTGGGAAAGGAGGCCACGAACCACCAACTTCACTGCTGAAATGCTTGAAGCATCCTCGGACGCATTTACTCAGTGACATCTAGGATCTTCTGGTTATCAAAACACTGGTCATTATTCACACCATACCTGGACAGACCCCATTGCCTGATAACTTAGTCATGTCTTTCTCTGATAAAATTCAGTTCCATCATTACTTGCTGGTCCCATCAACATCCCCCCACCCGCCCGCCCGCCCCCCCCCCCCCCCCCGATTCATTCAATGTATCTGCTGTTGTTCCAATTAATCTGTGGTCTACTTTTATGCTAGCAACTGAATGTGGAAGACTTTCACTTCATTTCAAAAAACTACATGTCCCCTGGATCCCATTCCATCCCCTTGGTTAGGAGAAATCTTTCTGGGCCTCCTACCCATTGTACATACAATCAACAACTACAGCTTTCTGTTCGGTCAGGTTCCCTCTCTTTGGAAGAAAGCTCTGATTTAGCCTTTACTGAAAAAAATAAATCTTGATCCCCAGGAGCCCGGTAACTATCACCCTGTCTCCAACCTCCAATTAATCTCAAAACTAACAGAACATCTAGTATTATTCTAGCTCTATGATCATCTTGAACACACTCATACTCTGCACTTCCGGCAATCTGGTTTCCACCCAGAACACAGCACCAAAACTATCATTACAGCCCTCTTTAATGAACTCCATAGTGCCCTTGATTCTGGTAAAATTGCTTTGACAGTATCTCTCAGTCTTTCATGTGCATGCGATCTTGTTCACCTTGATCTTGTTCACCTTGATCTTCTCCCCCATTTATACTCAACTGGGAGGTTAGGTTTTACAATGGTTCCAATCCTTTCTTTCTGGTCATTTGTTCTCTGTTTATATCAATGGAATGGTCTCAAAGGCACACCCACTTTTATTTGGGGTTTCCCAAGGCTCCATCTTTGCTCCTTTTCAACATATTTCTATGCCCCCCACTCACCCTGATTCAAAGCACTCGAGTATCAGCATATGTGTACGCAGATGATATTATTCTTATTTCCTAAACTGACAGTATCAATCTTTATCTTTTCTTGATCAATCATAGTCTTACCTTAATCTCAGACTGACTCTACAAAAATTGCTTACAGCTGAATCCAAAAAAAAGATGAGAGCTACTTAGATAACTGGAAGCTCATCATCCTTTGACATTACTCCCACTTTTCAGACCAACCCTGTGGCACTAACTTCATCATTAAATACTTAGGCATATTTCTGGACTCCAGATCTATTTTTCTTGCAGCAAATGAACTTTGTGATTAAATCTTCATTTAACTTTCTATGACATTTTGCCACAGTTTGTCCCTTCCTGGATACATTGGCTCAGATTATCATCATTCTTAATTTGGTGATTTCCCAAATTGACTACTGCAATTCTGCATATGCTAGATTGTCCAATTCCAAGCTTAAGCACTTACAAACTGCTCAAAATACTGCCATTCGCATGTTAGCTCACAAAATCCTAATTTTGATTTATAAGACCCTCAATCAGGCTGTCCCCGAAAACTTATCTTTAATTATCCCTTATTGTCCAGCACATTCCCTTAAATCTGTGCATGGAAACACATTGAGGATCATTCTGTATGAGGAAGGGAAAGGGGACGGGAAGGGGGCGGATCGGAGGTGGCATCAGGGCAGGCAGTGGGCAGTTGCCGGCCCTGGACATACAGGGCTGATTCTAATGTCGGCACTGTATATCCAGGGCCGCCGACTTGAACGGGGAAGTAATTCCACCTCCGAGGTGGAATAACTTCCCTGATGCGGCAGAATTGGTGGGGCTGGGAAGGGACGGCAGGGGGTAAGGGCATTCCCCACAGCTCGACCCAGGCCCTGGGAGGCCAGATCGGGGCTTGGGCTGCGGGGAAAGCAATTTGGAGGCCGGTGGCCAGGGTTCACAGCTTTTAAATGGAGCCATGGCAACCGGCACTATGGTGCTGTGGCTCCATTTAAAAGCCCTGACTGAGTTAGTCGGCCAAGGTCTGTATGGTGAATCGCCATCCGGGCCTGCACGTACAGGCCTGTTTGTGATTCTGATCTTGCGGGGCTAGACATGCCCCGTGGTATCAGAATCGCGACTCCCTCTGTGCGTCCGGTTCTGGCCAGGCGCACAGAGGGTTTCTACGTCCACAATGGAATCGGACCAATTGTGTCTACTATCACTTATTAAGGGTCATTATGATTTCACCAGACAATCCAAAATTTTCTACTTAGTCTCCATGCTGTGGAACAGTTTAGCCATTCAGCTCCATCTTCAAAGTAGCTATAAATGTTATAAGTCTGAACTAAAGACATCAGTTCAAACAAGTTTGCCTTCTTTCAGGCTAAGCTGCCATGACAGACCCTGCCTGGAAAAAAGCAAGGGAATGTGACCTCTATCTAGGAAAGCGTAGTTAGTCACTTGTAACAGGTGATCTCCAGGAACGGTAGGAATTGAGTTTTCACATATGGGTATCGTAGGCACCGACAGAACCCATGCGGGAATGCTCCCCAGCATCATATAGGAAAACGTTTGGGAGCATCCCACTGCGCTTGTGCCACTGCCGTCCCGCCTTTCCAACTCTCCCTCTTCAGTTGAGTTTATAGCTGAGACAAAGGAGAGAAGGAGAGAGAAACAGATAGAGATACAACTTATAGGGGAGGTGGGTGGGTTGTGAAGACTCAATTCCTCCTGTTCCCGGAGATCACCTGTTACAGATGAGTAACTACGCTATCTCCAGGAACAAGCAGGAATGTGGTCTTCACATATGGGGACTGCCCAGCTGAGAGATGCCAGGGAGATGACCCCAGAAAGCTGCGAAACCCAGGTTGAGATGGGTCATGCTTCCTTCCATGGACCTCTGGCATCGAAACCCGGGACGGCGGGTAGGAGTTGTTCTAAGTCTGAAAGAGATGCTGGAAAACAGCCTGGCCAAACGAGGCATCCCAACGGGAGACCCTGTCTAAGCAGTAGTGGGCTGCAAAGGTGTGTACCGAAGCCCAAGTGGCTGCTCTGCAAATGTCATCAATAGTCACTGAGTGAAGGTTAGCTATAGAGGCTGCCATTGCTCTTACGTTGTGAGCTGTGACATGACTCTAGAGAGAAACCCCCTTACTCTCATAGGCAAAGGATATGCAATCTGCAACCCATTTAGACAGAGTTCGCTTGGAAACTGGAAATCCAAGATGACTGGAGTCAAAGGCAACAAAAAGCTGAGAAGCCTTTCTGTGTTGCTTAGTTCTCTGAAGGTCAAAAGCTAAAGCTTTTTTACAATCCAGAGTATGACGATTCCTTTCTGCATTAGAGGTGTGAGGCTTAGGGGAGAATAAAGGAAGGTAAACCGACTGGTTTAAATGAAAAGGCGAAACCACCTTTGGCATAAAGTGAGGGTGAGTCCCAAGAACTACTTTATCATGGTGGAACCTTGTATAAGGAGGATCAGCCACTAAAGCTTGTAGATCAATGAGAAGTGAGAGCAATTAGGAAGATTACCTTCCAAGAAAGAAACTTCAGAGATGTAGTGGCTAAGGGTTCGAAGGACGGTTTCATGAGCTGCCCAAGGACAAGATTCAAATCCCATGCCACGGGTGGTGGCTTAGTGGGAGGTTTAGTTAAGAGTAGACCTCTCATAAGACTCGTCACCAGGGGTTGAGAGGAAAGAAGTTGTCCATCAATTGTGGAAAGCTGCAATGGCACTAAGGTGGACTCTTACTGAATTGGTCTTAAGACCAGAGGATGATAAATGGAGGAGATACTCCAGTAACACATCCACTGGCACTGAAAAGGGATTAAGTTCCTTTTTTGAACACCAGATAGAGAACCTTCTCCACTTAAAGGCATAGGCATGCCTTGTGGAAGGTTTTCTTGAAGCTAAAAGGATATCTTTAACCTGTTGAGAAAGGTTGGTATCCTGGAAGTCTAGCCTCTCAGCAGCCACGCCCTGAGGTGTAGGGACTGAGGATTCGGGTGCAATAGCGTCCTGTTCTCCTGGGAATGAAGATCTGGAGCAACTCCAGAGACTTGGCTTGAGAGAGACGTAGAAGCAGTGGATACCACGTCTGTCATGGTCAGCATGGGGCTATGAGGATCATATGGCCCATGTCTCTCTTAGGCTTGAGTAGAGTTTTGGGAATGAGGGGAAAGGGTGGGTAGGCATAGAGGAAGTCCTGACCCCAATGGAGATAGAAAGCACCCCTTGCCTGACAGTTCTGAGCCGTAATTCTGGAGCAGAACCAGGGATGTTTGGCATTCTGAGGACTAGCAAAGAGGTCTATATCTGGGGTTCCCCAGATCTGAAAGATTCGAGCAATTTGCACTGAATGAAGAGACCACTCGTGTGGCAGCAGAACTTGACTGAGTTTGTCTGCCAAGAGATTTTGTGTGCCTGGAAGATACACAGCTAGTAGGTGGATTTGAAGATCTCTGGCGAAGGCCCAGACACGTAGAGCTTCGTTCCACAGCGCCTGAGAACCTGTCCCACCCTGCTTGTTCATGTAGAACATGGCTACTTGATTGTCGGTCTGGACAAGAACTGTCTTGTAGCTCAGGTGGTCTGAAATACTTGAAGAGCATAGAAAATGGCTCTGAGTTCCAGGAGGTTTATGTGAAGACAAGCCTCCTGCTCGGTCCAGAGACCTTGAGTGGAGAGATTGTCCAGGTGGGCCCCCCAACCTAACTTGGACACATCTGTCGTCAAGGTGGCTTGGTGTAGTGGCTGCTGAAAAGGAGATCCTACAAGAAGATTTTTCATCAATTGCCACCAATGTAGGGACAAAATGAGGCATATAGTGTTTCTGATTTTGTCCCCCAGGCGGCCTGACGCCTGTGTCCATTGAGAGGCTAGGGTCCACTGGGCTGCCCTCATGTGTAGGTGAGCATAGGGAACCACATGGACAGTAGATGCCATATGCCCCAGTAGCTGAAGCATTTCTTGAGCAGTTAGAAGGGTTTTCATAGCTGCTTGAGAGGCCAACTGGAGTATTCGAACACAACGTGGTTGTGGCAGGAAAGCCTTTGACTGCCTTGTGTCTAGAAGAGCCCCTATGAACTCTAGGGACTGAGAAGGGGTGAGATGAGATTTTGGGAGATTTATGTCCAGTCCCATGTACTGCAGGATTTGCATTGTAAAGGAGAGAGCGGAGCTGGCTTCTGGAGCTGTTGATGCTCGGATGAACCAGTCGTCTAAGTAGGGGAAGACGAATATTCCCAGAGTTCTCAGGAATGCTGCTATTACTGCTATGCATTTTGTGAAGACTCTTGGGACAGAAGCCAGTCCAAAGGGTAGAACCCTGTACTGGTAGTGTATTCCTTGAAAGAGAAATCGAAGAAACCTACTGTGATCTGTATGAATGAGGATATGTGTATATGCATCCTTTAGATCTAGAGAACATAGCCAATCCTGACTCTGGATGTAAGGAAGACATGTTCCGAGAGAGATCATCTTGAATTTTTCCTGGAACAGATACTTGTTCAACTCTCTGAGGTTCAGTATGGGCCTGCATCCCCCTGTCTTCTTTGGAATGAGGAAGCAGGGGGAGTACAAACCCATGCCCTGTTGGGACATAGGTACCTCTTCTATCGCTCCTTGAGCAAGTAGTGAGGTGACATCTTAACATAAGAGAGTGGTGAAGGGGCCCTGAGAATTGAACTGTCATGTGATGGTGGGAGGGGGCATACTGTGGAAATGGACTTTGTACCCCTCTGTTACAATGGAGATAGTCCACTGCTCTGATGTAATCTGTTGCCATCTTTCGGCAAAATGACAGAGTCTGCCTGGGATGGTGAGAAGCTCTGGATCCTTTAGAGGTAGGATGACTAAGTTCTCTAGGAAAGAGTCAAAGCCCCTGAGGAGGCTGTGTCTGCTGAGCTGGTTGAGCTCTGGGGACTTGGGCCTTCCTCTGTTGTTTGGGTTGCTGCTGCCCCTTTTGGGGAGCATTAACTGGGCAGTGGACAGCTTGGGTGTAAGATGGATAGAATTTCTTTTTCTTATTGAAAAAGGGTTTTGTAGCTGTCTTTTTCTTAGCTGGGTTGGCTGTGACCATTGATAGTCTGTTCAAGGTGGTGTTTTTGGACTCAAGCTGAGAAGCTTTGTCCTGCCATTCCTTGCCAAAGAGGTTTTCTCTGGTGCAAGGAATATTCCCCAGCTTGTCTTGCACCCATTGCTCTAAATCAGATGCTTGTAACCAGGCAATGTGACGTGCACCAATGGAGATAGCAGAGGTTCTGCTAATGCACTCAAAGCAATCAAAGGTTGCACGGTTCATGAACTTAGAAACGTTCTGGGCATGTTTGACCAGAGTGAGGAAGTCAGCCCTCTTGTCATTGGAAAGAAGTGGAGCCATGAGTTCCAAATCTTTTGTAACCTCCCGAAGAAACATACCCATATAAAGTATGTAAGAACTTATTCTAGCCGATAGCATCGAGGACTGAAAGCATCGAAGCGCAAAGGCATCGAGCGTTCTCGATTCGCGACCTGGAGGATTGGATGAATGCGTCTTAGCACTCTTGATCCTACGCATTGCCAATTCCATCACCATGAAATGGTGTGGTAATTGTGTTTTTTGGAAACCAGGACATTGCGGTACCCGGTACATTGTATCAGGTCTCCTAGAATGTGGAGACACCATTAAAGGTGTTTCCCACATCCTAAGCATGAGATCATGCGAAATTCAGTGAATGGGAAGGGTATCAGCCTCCTTAGGAGCTGCCAGATACTGAAGAATTTCCAATTCTTCAGCTCTCGGTTCCTTCTCTGGGGTCACGGTGATCGAGAGTCCCCATGCTACATCACGGATAAAGTCCTGAAAGGACATGTCCTCCGGATACCGATGTTGTGGTGAAGGAGAGGGATCCTCTGGAAGAACCACTCTGGTACCAACAGAGTCCTCGGTATCATCGGAATCGGAAGATTCAAAGTATTGTCAGGCCGGATGCTCTTTTATTGCTTGTTGGAGGTATCGATCAAAGTCAGCATCGGAATGCCTCGATACCAGGCCCTCAATGCCAGATACAGATTCTAGGGCCGGCATGGGGGGAAGCATGGAGAGAGACGCATCGGTTGATGCAGGTACATTTGGTACCGATATCAGTATGGACAACTGCGTTGATTGTAGTGGTTTTAGCGGTACTGAGGCTGCTAATAAAGCCGCAAGACTAAGCGCGATAGCCAGGATACATTGATCCATGGAGCCCGCCGATCTCTGGATGTTGGTACCGGCGGAGCAGGCCATGACACCAGAACATGGCACCAAGAGTTCTCCGGAGGTGGAAACTTTGGGAACATCCTGGAACCCCGTTAATGCTTTGGAGGCAGGGGCCTCCCGCCGGGGCTGTTTGGCCAGTGTGTTTTCCTCGAGGGCAACACTAGTAGCATCTCGATGCTTAGAAGGAGATCTACCCTTTGAGGACCGGCTGGTCTTGGAAGACCTCGGTTTAGTTACCTGAGATCCATGGGAGGAAGATGAAGACCTGGACGACGTCGATGCAATGGGCATTGCATCCGAGGCAAAGAGGGTGCTGAATTTTGCAGCTCTGTTCTGCAGGCCTCTCTTGGTCATCTTTCTACAAAGGAGACACTCTGATGGCAAATGGTAAGGACCTAAACATTTAAGACACCAATCATGGGTGTCGGTAGCAGAGATGATACCGCTACACTTTGAACATTTTTTGAAATCACTAGATGGTTTCTCCATTTTGGAAGAAAAGAGGGCATAGTGCCCAAAATGGCGCCTGGCACCAAGAAGGGACAGACCCTCAAAAAAGAAGTTATTCCTCTTTTTTTTTTTTTAAGAAGAAGAAAAGAAATAAGAAAATAAAAAAGGCACTGGTGGTACAGGTATAGGCGTCGAGGAATGCAGACGCAACTGTCAGCATACATCAGCATGACATGGCACAAGAACTGAGTGAGAAGTTTCAGAGAGTACATTTAGTTAAAGTAAAGGCACATAGGAAGAAATGCCCTTTAGTGAAAGGAAACACATTAGCAGACTAACTAGCCAAGGAAGCATTCCATGTAGGCCTCATATGGCCCTGGTATGAGCAGACACGCATGGTTGCTATTGCTACACGTTCCACAGATTATGATCAGATAATACCACCAGATTACTTCGTAGCACTGCAGACAAAGGACCCTGAGCTTTCCAATTTGAGGAAGCTTGTGCAGGACGCCCCAGATAACCTATATCAGCACACACCCTTTCTCACACTCGCTATAGAGAAAGACATTCTATGTGCAAAAAGAGAGGAAGGTTGGTTATAGCTATCCCTAGAGCTCAAGGTAAAGAATGGATGCATTGGGTTCATGGTGCAGGTCCTATGGGACACCCTAAAGCAGAAGAAATGCAGACTATCCTCAATAGGTTGGTATGGTGGCCAGAAATGAAACATGATATACAGGATCATGTTTCCTCCTGTGTAATCTGTGCTTCATTTGGGAGGCAACCTAAAAAGAGATGGGGACAGTTAATGAGAGCACCTCCTCGTGGCCCATTTGAGAGATTGCAAATAGATCATGTGGGCCCTCTCCCATTAACAGCTAGGAAAAATAGATTTTTACTCACTGTTGTTGATTCCTTTTCTCATTGGGTAGAAGCATTCCCTGTCCCAGATCAAACTGCTCGAACCACTGCAGAAATCCTAACTATGCAATATTTTACACGCTGGGGCATTCCCAAGACTATTGATTCTGATAATGGTCCTGCATTTGTTTCTCAGCTCATCAAGGAATTGTTTGATTTTCTAGGCATAGAACTCCTCCACATTCCATACCATCCACAGGCAGCAGGGCAGGTAGAAAGAATGAATCAAACAATTAAGGCCCACCTCAGCCCTATGCTTAATCTGACCGAGAAAAATTGGGATCTGGTGCTCCCTTTAATCCTTATGCGTATCAGAGCTAATGTCTGTAAATCCACAGGTTTTGCACCCTATGAAGCCTTAATGGGAAGGCCAATGCAACGGCCAGACCGTAATTCTCACGAATGAGTGGATGAAATCCCTGCAAGAACATCTAAAAGAAATTCAGACCACTGTGCTAGCTAACACAGAAAAAGCTAGAGATTATCTGCAGGAGGTGCATGCAAAAGGTTCCGATTTAAGGCCCCTCAAGGTTGGGAGTAAAGTGATGATTCTGAGACCTAGACCGAACTTCCCCTTTGGAAATGCAAAGTGGGAGGGACCATACTTAGTTACTGATACCTTAGGCCCAAGCCTATACCAAATCCTAATGCCCGACAACCAGCAGTATTGGAAACACATCACCCAGTTGAAACCATATGGGTAATACGTGTTTTATCAGTCTTTGTTTTCAGATACCACCTGAAGACAGCATGGACAGCTGCTTTCTGAAGACAGCACGAACAGCTGCTTTCTGAAGACAGCACGGACAGCTGCTTTCTAAACAAAATTCGCTTGAGGATGGTAACTATTTACTTCTGCTGTATAGTTGATGTGTCCTATATAATGGACATGCCTCTAATAGTTATGTAAATAAGTAGTAAACATTATTTCTGTTGTTGCATAGTATAAGTGGGGCGCACTAGTTTATTCCCTAGTAGAGTGAAACAAGTTAGCTTTTATTATGTCTCGGTTTCCTGTTGTTCTTGTATCTGCTCTCTTCTACCCAAGTCTCATTACAGGAACTAACATATGCTTATGTATCCTGTGGACCATCTCACCTGGGTACAGCCACTGGACGACACCTGGACTTCATTCAAGCCGATGGACCCCAGTTTGAGTGAGCAGACTACATTTCAGTTCAAGTGTCAACCTCACCAGTTTAAAGAGGCTGACACCTCCTGCTGGAACAATTCCTCCTCTTGCTCCCTGACTGTTAAGCTCTCATATTCCCTGACTACCTCACACAGTTTGTATTACCTTTGAGCTGGACATTTTTGTTTTCATCTGTTCTTTCCCCAGAATGTTTCTTTTTCGATTGCTCCTAGAATGCATGACATTCGCCTTCCTAAGAACACTTTGTTGTACAGTTCAAACTATTTACCAAACAATACCTGGTGCAGTCATACACCACTGGTCTCCATCACCATTAACGGGACAACTTATTCCACACCGCTGGTTACCAATGACTCTATGGACATTCCAGACTTTATCTCATATGCTGTGCATCCATTACCACTTGGCATGGGAGAAGAGACACTACATAAACTGCTCAACGTTACAGAACTCCATGCCTATATTGATCACCTTAAAACAACATCCACCGAAGTGAATCACACCATCGCGTATGAGAATGGACACATTCGACAAGTTATTGGACACTTGCTACAAGATGCTCATGTGTCTGTGTGGGAATTGTTATTTGGTTACTCACCTACTGCTGATCATGTCTTTAATGTTTTTATTCACCCTATTATTATTTTAACTGCTGTACAAATATTGCTATGCATTATCATAATTTTCCTGTGTTGTTAAATGAAACAAATGTACATCTCCTTGCAGCGCATGTCCTAAAGAACATCAACAACATTTTAAGGTAGTTACACTGAATTTCTCCAGCATCTACCTCTACATCCAGGCTCATTTGGCCTGCTAATTTGGCATTTCCTATTACATTGAATACCAGAGTCAGCTGCAGTCTAGTATTGCTTCCTATCCTCACTCATAGCATCCTGGTACCTTTCGGCTTTAACCTCCTCAGAAATTCCTGCACCCCTTATGAACTGTTCACTCTCTCTAACACGGGCACTGAGGTAGCATATTGGGTCCCCCCCCCCCCCCCCCAGTAGTGGCTGCCCTACCTAAGACACGAGGTTTAGACTCATAATGGGACTTGTTTATCTCTAGAACACTAGAGACAGTACTGTGCAGGACAGGGGACCTGCTGGACATAGCAAGGTATTTAATACGGGAGGTATTAGACAAGCTGCCTACAATCATGTAATTGCAGCTGGGACAGGTACCACAGGTTTGCTTCCACCACTTCCAGGCACAAATAATAAATAAAAATAAAAAAAGGTGTGAGAGATGTCAGCATACATCAGCATGACATTATGCCTATTTATTTATTTATTTATTTTTATTTATGTATATATTTCTATACCGCCCCTTCCAGCGATCAAGGGCGGTTTACAAGGAACATTTTAACAACTGTACACAGATGTATACATTTACATTGAACAATTAGATTTAACTATTTACAATGAACGGTTGAGTATAACTATTTACATTAAACAAAACTTCAACTTCAAGGTGTATTAATAATACAAACATCCATTAACTTATTTACATTGGATATTTACAGTGGTTGTGTATGTTTTGGAATTTATTTCCTTTTTTTGACGTAAATCGGGGGTGTGTTTGGGGTTTCAGACAGGGGGGGGAGTTATTTAGTTTTGAGTAAGGGGGTTCATGTGTGTATTATCATGGTTATGGAGGTGTTTTGGGGAATATGGGATTTCAAAGTGTTCAGTAAAGAGGTAAGTTTTTAGCTCTTTCCTGAACTGATGGAGGTCATTTATGACACGAAGGTCTATTGGGAGGTCGTTCCAGAGCGTAGGGGCAATGAATGTGAATGCTCTGGAGCTGGTAGTTTTCTTTGTCTTCCTGAAGGCTTTTGGTGTGATAAGAGAGTGGGCTTCGTTTTGTCTGTGTGATCTAGTTTTGTTTGGTGATTGTAGAAGTGTGGAAAGGTGTGAGGGGGCTATGTCTTTTATGAGTTTAAAGGTTGTTAGGATAGTTTTGTATCTGATTCGGCTGTTGATTGGGAGCCAGTGTAGTTCTAGCAGTATTGGGGTTACGTGGTCTGTTATACGTGCTTTGGCTGTTACTTTTGCACAGATGTTTTGAGCTCTTTGAAGAAGGTATGTGTATTTTTGAGGGAGGCCTATTAATAGACTATTGCAGTAGTCGAAGTGGGGGGTGATTAGTGTATTTACTACAGATCTAAAATAGGTGTCATGGCTTTTTCCCAGAGCTTGGATTACAAGCAGCTTTGTTACTCTGGTGATGTCAGTCTCCAAACTTAATGAGCGTAGTTTACAAGATGAGATTAGCTCTGACCCCCTGGTGATGTCAGTCTCCAGGCCTGATGAGATTAGTCTGCAGCCCCTCCTTGCTAATCAAGTGATAGCAGACCTCAAACAAACCAAATTATGACAGAGGGAGGTGCTGAAGGAGAATTTCACTATAAAAGACAAAGGACAAAAATATCTCGCTCTCTTCCTATTTTCATCGGACACACCTTACCCCCCACCCTCCCTTCTGCTCTTTCTTATTCATCGGACATGAGGGACATGAGGCTCTGACACCCACTTCTCTCTCTCTCTCCTCCCCCTTGTTCTCTCTCTCTCTCTTTATTCTTCTTACTATGAGACTCTGACACACACTTCCCCCCGCCCTCTTTCTCACTCTACACACACACACAGATGCAGCTCTGTAACAACCTTATAACTCTGTTCTGTACCTATGTAATACGCCTATTTCTATATGAAACTCTTTTTCCAAGCCACACCAATTTTGGTTGTCTTATTTGTGCTACTTACCCTACTGTCTCTGTGAAATGAACCCAGGACCAAACGGAGCATAACTAAAAGTAGAGAGCGGCGAAAGATTACATTTTCCAGAAGATTACAGCAACCACAAAAAAGAAGATTTTCTGCGGTGACAGAGTTTGCTGCCTGTCGGCTCCGCGGAAAACGAAAAACTGAAGAGGGAGAGTTGGAAAGGCAGGAAGGCAGTGGTGCAGGCACAGTGGGATGCTCCCAAAAGCTTTCCTATTGGACGCTGGGAAGCGTTCCCACACGGGCTCCGTCGGTCCCGACAATACCCATATGTGAAGACTACATTCCTGCTTGTTCCTGGAGATTGTATGATACTCTGATATGAATGGATGACACCTATTCTTTACTTCTTACTTACTTCTTTCTTGTCAATTCTATGAAGTTTCTCTCAGATTTTCTTATTGAATTTTATTATAAAACAATTTGCATACTCGGAAAAGGTAGTATAGCCAATGGAATAAACCATAAACCACTCCCTCAGTTGTTTCATCAAGCCTTCTAAACACTACTTAGAACCGTACACTTTCAACCACTGAGTAAAGGGATGTTCCCGGGGCAGAGGAAGATCATGGAAGTGAAAATGTATACATAAAGTTGTTTCTCCCCAATATTTTGGATAGCTCTTACACTAGTACCGCATTAGGTATGTTTCTTTCATTTTCGTTTGAATATTATAAGAACTGTATCATGACAAAGTAATGTTATTAAAATGCTCCATTTATCTGAGTGTGCCACATTTTGATGTCTGTGCCAATCTTTTCAGACAACCTACAAGAGAACTATTTACTGAGTGGGATACCCATCATATGAAATTTGTTCAATAGAGAGTGCAGGTGCAGGGATTGAAACTCCACTAGGCCAACAATGAAGTAACAAATCAAACACTATATAAATCAAACCTCCACTGAACTTAACAATTAGCTACTTTAATAAAGGTGGACATTGAACTATGCCAGGCGACCTCAAATAGTAGCCAGAGCTATATAAAGCCAAACAACGGTCTTCCAGTATAACAGCCCAAAAGGCCTGTGCTAGATTTATTTATTTATTTATTTTATTTATTTATTTGCAAGATTTTTTTATGCCGCCACTTCCAGAGATCAGGTACGGCTTACAGAGAACTGAAACATAAAAAGCTCATACCTCATACATAGGTCATGTCATGGCAATATAAACAGCCTTTAAAAGTGAAAATACACAATAATATTCTTCTTTACAAATTCCAATGATATCTACACACAAATATCCAATACATGACACAATATTGTGTTTCGATAAGAGATAAAATACTTATCTGCATCAGGGGAACATTTTATTAAGATATCACTGCAAACATCTCATAAAAGGCTGAGTAATCCTAAACCATCCTTACAGTAAATACCAGACTTCCAAATCAGAAGATCAGAAGCTCCTCATTCACAACAGAGCCAACCAATTAACAGATTGATTTAAACCCACAGGCTCAATGGATCCAACTCTAGGCATCCACAGATGTTCACGAAATAGGAATTACACTTACCTGGTAATTGTGGTTCCTTGAGTGACTCCAGTTTAGTTCTCAACCTCTGGGTAGTAAACCTCCTCCAGCAGCTTGGAGATTGGGCATGTCAAAAACTCATGACATCACTGGATATAGCCTGCTGGTCTCTCCCATCAGCCCTCAGTGAACTATTGACAAAGCAGACTCAAAGGAGCAAAAAATCAGTAACTTTTTTTTTTTTAAACTTAACATTATATTCAAGGGCACACAGAACATATAATCTACTACTCCCCTTCCAGAAGGAAAGGGACTGCTTCCTGCATGCTCTCCTTTCCATCGAATGCCTAGCCCTAAACAATCCAGAGCAATATAGCAATATATATAACAATATATAACAATATCATAATATAATAATATAACAATATAGCACAAAACAAATGGAAGCATCAAAACGATTGAACACCAGTGATGGCCTATATCCACTTTTAACCTTGCACTTCCCCAACAGAAAAAACACTGCTAAGACCCCATCCCTGGGCAGGAATGAGGACTAAACTGGAGTCACTCAAGGAACTACAATTACCAGGTAAGTGTAATTCCTATTTCCTTATCGTTCCTCCAGTTTAGTCCTCAACCTCTGGGATGTATCAGAGCAGTAATCATTGGGAGGGACCTTTCCAGCCGGATCTCAACACCGCCTCCCTGAAAACAGCATCCTTAGCCGCCAGAACATCTAGGCGGTAGTGCTTACTGAAAGTATGGAGACACAACCAAAAGTCCTCCCTACAGATGTCCACTGGCGGAACCAAACTGTGCTCTGTCCAAGAAGACGCTTGCACTTTGGTAGAGTGAGCTCGTAAGCTCCCTGGGACTGTATGGTCCTGTAGAAAATAAGCTGATGCACTCGCCGCTCCAATCCATCCAGAAATGGACTCCTTCGCCGCCGCTTCCCTTTGCGGGGCCCTCCGAACACCCCGAAGAGAGACGATCCGCCTTCCGAAAGTTTCTGAAACCTTTAAACACTGCCGCAGCGCTCTCTTGATGTCCAAACAGTGCAAGCTATGGTTCAATACGCTCCCCTCCACTGCACCTAGCGCTGGAAGAAAGACCATTTTAGTTAGGTGAATGTAGAAACTACCTTTGGCAACAACGACAGAACCAGCCTCCAGGCGACCTTCTGTCTGGAGACAGACAAAAAACGATTCCTGACAGGCCTGCAACTCCGAAAATCCCCTCGCCGAACAGATAACCATCAAACATACCATCTTCAAGGCAAAACCCTTAATCTATGCCTGTTGCAAGGGCCCCAATGGTGCGGTAGCTAACGCTCCTAAAACCAACTTGAGCGGTGGAATTAATATCCTACGACAGGGTACAGTCTGGTAACTGCCTGAGAAAGCGTACCACATCGACCTGTGCATGAGAGCCACTCCCTGTCCTTTGTCCCTACAGCAAGACAGAGCTGCTAACTGAACTCTCCAGTACCTGCCTTTACCTAACCCGTCCTGCAGAAAACTTAATACCAAGGGAACTGACACTGTTGTCGCGCGAGCGTGCCTCCGCGAGCATCCGTCCTCAAAGATGCGCCATATACGCACATATGCAAGGTGGCAAAGACTGCTGTCGAGCAACTCTTTTTCCTTAAGCTTGCCCTTTCAATGGTCACCCCATAAGCAAAAACCGATGCCCCTGAGGCATTAGAAGGGAACTCCGTAGCAACAGAATCTCCAATGTTGGAAACCGCCATGGATTCCCGTCGAGCAACCGTATGAGGCAGGCATACCACGGGCGCCTCGGCCAGCCTGAGGCCCCCAACCACACGCTTCCCCGAAGCGCTTCGATACGCAGAACCACTCGACCTATGAGTGCCCCCGGTGGAAAGACATAGAGAAGACTGGACGATGGTCGCCATTGAAAGAGTGCGCCGATGCCTTCCGACCTCCTTTCGCGTCGTCTGCTGAAGAAGCGACCCGTTTACGCAGAGTGAAACGCCACCATGAGGTCCATTACTGGCTGTCCCCATATGCGATCAATCTGTGCGAACACCTCCAGATGCCACTCCCATTCTCTGGTATCTACTCAGACCCAGCTGAGGAAATCCGCTATCACAATGTCCTTACCTGCAACATGCGCCACCGAAAACTCTGGCAGCCAAAGCTCTATCCACACACACAGACCCTCTGCCGCGGCATCTATGGCCACACTTCCGGTTCTGCCCTGCCGATTGATGTAGGCCACCGCCGCGGAGTTGTCGGACAGTACGCGCAACACTCGACCTGTCACTGTAGCTTTGAACGCCTGCAACGCCCAGCATATCGCTTGCATTTCCAATCGGTTGATTGACCACTGGGTCTCCTGTGTACTCCAAGAGCCTTGCGCAAAATGATCTCTGAACGTAATGGAGTTTAACAAAGTTTTTGGCCAAGCTTCCGGAGGAAAGGTCCATAACCCTTTATTAGAGAGAAGCTGGAAAATTATCATTTTTTTATACCATCTTTCACCAATTTAAGATGTTCTACAAGGCACACAACCCAACAGAGCGTCACATCTGTTGTACATGCAATGGAACCCTTAAAATATGAGCATACATGAATCCACCGCTTGCCCCGATACAAGCATTGAGTAGCCTATTTGTCTTTTTGGAAACCAGCCAGGTCCTTAAGAACTGGATTGGCTACCCTAGGAAACAGGATACTGAACCTGAAAGAGCTTGGTCTGACCAAGTATGGCATTTCTCGTATCCTTATGAACGGAACCTCCCCAAGGTCTCTGCCTTGGAAGTAACAGGCTGTGCCTGGCCCTATTGCCCTGTGGCTAGCTCACACGGAGCAGTGCAGCCTAGTGGTTGAGGCAAGTTGCCAGAGGACCAAGGGTTTGAATTCCAATCGAGACCACCAATCGTGGGCCATAAAAACTGGGGTTTCTGGTCCCAAAGGTGGTCCTTCTGGCCTTCATTAAGCAACTTAACCCTCTGCCTCAGGTACCAAAACATAAATTGTGAGCCCTTCAGGGACAAGGGAAATAGAACTACCATAATCGACTGTATGCCACCCTGACCTGTAGGCAATCAATATATTCAAATAAATAACTGACTGGGAATATGTGACCATAGCAAACACTGGCAGTGGAGAGACATCAGAGCTGGGGCTGGTTCCTGGTCTTCCTTTCTCGCTCTACCAGTCCTTCTGCCAGCATTGAGAAAAGGCTGAGAATAGATTGTCCAGTGGGCCGGGGACCTTGCGTCCTGGACATCAGAGAGAAAGAGGGGCTAGGATCTGGGAGCAAAGTCCAAAAAGAAAGGGAAACTGGTGACTGTGACACTGTAGCTCCTCCGGACGGCTCACTCCACAGCAGATCCCACGACTGCATCTCCAACCCCATGTAACACCATGAGGACCTCACACACTTTATTACAATCGACATCCCCCCATTACTGGAGAAATTACCTTAGTCTGATAATACAGTCTGAGCAAAGAAATGCAGTCTCACTCTGCAAAGAGTGCACCCAAAAATCATGCATAAGCAATTGTGAGCACATACAAAATGCACATCTACATATACGGGTGACCCAGCACCTGTCACCCAAACACAGTGCAGTGAGCACGCTTGAACATAGGCTGAATGCATGGAGCATACACAGAGTATTGACTTCCTCTATGAAACCTTCCAGTGCCCTGGAGCGCTAAGCCCCAGACTGTGCTACCTAGACGTCCTTCTCTTCACCCTCAGCACGGGCTCTTTAACAAGATGGCACAGACGGGTCAGTGCCCCTGCTAAGTGCTTAAAGCCCTGCTCTGACAGCACAGGCTCTAGAAATAGATGAGAATTTCCTGGGAAGGGCATGCTAAGTGGAGCTATGAAACACACAGGCACTTCCCCGGCCTTCCTGCAGTCAGAGAAATAGCAGTGGGATACACCGACAACCTTGCAAGTGGAGGTCTTAAAGGTTGTTGCCTGTGTGAACCTGATGAGGAATACGATTTTGTATTTTACCACCCCCCCCCCCCCAGGGATGGGGGCACTGAATACTATATGTGATTCATGAGCAGCGCTGCCATCCGGTGGCCTTTAGGGCACCAGAGCCCGACATACGATACAGAAGAGCTTTAAATCTTGGTCATATGATCTTGATTTGCAGAACATTACAGTTGCGTGTTTAGCCACTAACTTTGAGTGCCCATGAGGTTGCCCTGTGGTTATTTCTTCCCTGACTTGCAGAGATCAATCTGATGATGGCTGCATACACACGGTCACAGAAAGTCACTATTGAGTGTACCAGCTGCCCTCTGGTGGTCATAGACCGTAGCACAGGCACTTCTTGGTTGACAGTTTAACTTATTATTATTATATATTTTTTTATATCCTAAGGTTTACTAAAACCTGTCCCTGTGAAACCACAGGCGTTTGGGAATTCCAGCCTGTCCCTCCTTCCACCTACAAGTTAGGGTTCTGCTCTTGAAGAACCTAAAAGCTGGCAATTTGCCTAATATTCCTCAGAGACATGATTAGGAGGGAAAGAACATGTGGCATCAGAGATCAATGCCAAAACTGCTGTCCTATAAAAGTAAGAATAAACTTAAAAATAAAGAGGACTGACAACAGCCCTCTTAAGGCTAAGGAACCCCCCGAGCCTCAAAAAACCTACAAACAAAAGAAAGAAACACTAGACCTAAAAATCTAGCTATTCTACCTGTCATCTTCCTCACACAGGCAGCTCACTGCAACTCCCGCCATGCAGTCCAAATACCTAGAGAGAAAATTGCCGCCCCTTTGCCAATGAATTTTGGTGCCAAGAACAACAGCCGCTGCAAAAAGGAGGCCTCAGCAGACCGACAGAGCCCGAAGGCCTTACCTGCAAGGCCGAAAGCCACGCAGCCTGCTCCTAATGCCTTGAATTCATCCGATCCTCAAGCCGCGCTGCCATGCCCAGCAGCCATGGCAAAGACTGCTCAGCCGGTTCCACAGAGTAAAATTAAAATCCCGCAGCAACGGAGAGGCTCCATCTCACACAGCTTCAGTGTGGCTGTACGGGTCCCGGAGCTCTCTCCCGTACCGTCAAGGGAGAGAGATCCGCACCGGCGAATGCCTGCAGCAAGTGAAAATAACTGACAAGGAGGGAAGGCGAGAGCTGCTACTAATTTAAAGAGCCAGGCTCAAATTTAAAATTACTGTAAATATAAGGAAATTTGCTCCTAACAACTAAAGGGAGCTAATCCTTGATTGCCAATTAACCAAAGGTAACTGAATTAAAAGTAAAATCAGAATAGAATTTGTCACACTAAATGCTCCTCATCTGTTCCCCCAAGTGAGCCCAGAAGCTAGGCTCACCACGTCCTCCTGCTGCATGGAGACTCGACACACTGGGGGGCTGATGGGAGAGACCAGCAGGCTATATCCAGTGATGTCATGAGATTTTGACATGCCCAGTCTCCAAGCTGCAGGAGGAGGTTCACTACCCAGAGGTTGAGGACTAAACTGGAGGAACGATAAGGAAGCACTGTTTCCTATAATTACCTTCCCTCCCAATTTGCGGTAAATGTTCTAAAACCCGCCATCTGATATCACTAACTGAATGCTGACATTGCATCCAATGTGTCACTAACAGCGCAAATTCAATCTTATTATTAATACGGCTCTTATGCTCCGTCAACTGAATATGAACTTTTCTTGTAGTGCAACCTACATAAATCATCAAACAAGGTCACATGATCATTTATACAACACCCATAGTATCACATGAAGAATATTGTTCTGATAAAAATATTCTCCCATTAGGATGAGTCCAACTTGATCCAATTAATGCAAAATCACACCAGCTACATTGTAAATAAGCACTGTGGCCTTTCAATTCAGCAGTCAAATTAAATGACAGTTCTTGGTAATTAGTTAACAGTTCATCTAAGTTCCTCCCTCTTGTAAAGGCTATTCTCAATGGGACTTCCAAACAAGCATGCAATTGTAATATAGCCCAATGTTTCCGGATCACCTTCACAATCTTCTGAACACCAGAAACATATGGCAAAACACACGTCGATGCTTCATCCTTCTCAGACAAATGATATTGCAATAGTAGCGAATGCTGAACATATCGAGCTCTCAAAAAAGCTCTTATTTTAATCAGTTAATTGGTTTGCTCTGCTGTGAAGGAGGAGTTTCTGATCATCCGACCTTCTGATTTGGTAGTATGGTTTAGGATCACTCAGCCTTTTAAGAGATGTTTTCAGTGATATCTTTATAAAATGTTCCCCTGATGCAGATAAGTATTTTATCTCTTATCGAAACACAATATTGTGTCAGGTATTGGATATTTGTTTGTAGATATCATTGGAATTTGTAAAGAAGAATTTTTGTTATTGTATATTTTCGCTTTTAAAGGCTGCTTATATCGCCATGACATGACCTATGATGAGATATGAGCTATCTAGTACAGGCCTTTTGGGCTGTTATACTGGAAGACCGTTGTTTGGATTTATATAGCTCTGGCTACTATTTGAGGTCATCTGGCATCTAGTTTAATGTCCACCTTTATTAAAGTATGAGATTGTTAAGTTCAGTGGAGGTTTGATTTATATGGTTCAGGGATAGAGGCATCCTAGAAAGTTTCTAGTATTCTATGGCTTAATTGGGAACATCTGTAGTGATTTGGGGAACCTGATGGGTACTTGTGACCTGGATTAGCTGCTACTGGAAACAGTATTCTCCCGGACCAAGCAGGAAGTCAGTCCTCACATATGGGTGACGTTGGCGCCGACGGAGCACCCGTGCGGAGCATTTCCCCAGCTTTCAAAGAAAGCCTTTGGGAATGCAGCGCGCCTGCGCAGTCCCCTTCCCGCCCAAGGGTGCCATCTTGCTCAATCTTTCTTTTTCCACGGAGCCCGACGGACGTAAGTTTGTGTCACCCGGGAAAGTTGATTTTTTTTCTGCGATTTTCGCGTTGTTTTATCCGGTTCGACGCCGGTTCCCCTTCCTGTCTGGGCTCTGTACACCGGTATCGAGTCCGGAGTTTTGATTTTCGGTTTTTGTCCTTCGTGAATAGCGTTCGCGCTTTTTTTGTGTTTTCACTGGCAGCCCGGTCTTTTGATCTTGCAGGGGCTGGGGTGCACATTACCAGGGCACGTGCACTCAAGGCCTCTGGTCTCCTTGGGAGGCCACACAGCAGATCAATCTTCTGGAACTGCGAGCAATCCACTTGGCTCTACAAACTTTTTCTCATGCCCTCTCTCACCAGTCTGTCTTAGTTCAGACAGACAATCAGGTAGCAATGTTCTATGTGAACAAGCAAGGGGGCACAGGGTCCAGGATCCTGTGTCAGGAGGCACAGGCCCTTTGTTCCTTTGCAGTCCAACAAGGCATGTTTCTCAAAGCCGTTTATCTACCTGGTTAGGAGAATTTCCTAGCAGACAAACTGAGCAGGATTCTCCAACCTCACGAATGGCAGTTGAATCCATTGGTGGTCCAGAAGATCTTCCTCCGCTGGGGACTTCCATCCATCGATCTCTTTGCCAGCCCACAAAACCGTCAGCTGCCCAGGTTTTGCTCCAGGCAGCCGCATCCCCTGCGATTGGCAGCAGATGCCTTTTTTGATCTCTTGGTCTACGGGCCTCCTGTATGCGTTTCCTTCCACTCCCCCTGGTGGCCCAAACTCTGTTCAAGATTCTCTGGGACAAGGCCTCGGTGATTCTGGTAGCCCCCAGATGGCCGAGGCAACCCTGGTTTCCAATTCTTCTACAGTTGGAGGTGGAAACTCCTTTCCCTCTGGGGTTGCAACACGATCTCCTGTCTCAAGATCAGGGTTCCCTTCTGCACCCCAATCTCAGGTCCCTCAATCTGATGGCCTGGCTGCTGAAAGGATATTGCTAGCTCCCTTTCTTCTGCCTAAGGAGGTCAAAGAGGTGGTTTTGGCCTCTAGGAGGCAGTCCACCAGAAAGTCCTATGCCCTCAAGTGGCTTAGGTTTACATTATGGCGTGCTCAGCGCAATGAAGATCCTTTCTCCTGCCTTGTGCCAGTGGTACTGCACTATCTTCTTCACCTGTCAGATCTGGGCCTTAAGTCTAACTCTGTTCGAGTCCACCTCAGTGCTCTATCAGCGCACCACTCACCGGTGGAGGGACAGTCTCTGTCGGTCATCCCTTGTTGTCCCGCTTCCTCAGAGGTCTGCTTCTTCTCAAGCCTCCTGTTCGTCCACCGGTGACTGAGTGGGATTTGAATTGGTCTTGCAGCAACTTCCTCGCCCACCGTTTGAGCCGATGGCTACTTGCCATTTGCGCTTCCTTTCTTGGAAAGCACTCTTCCCGGTAGCTCTTACCTCGGCCAGACGTGTGAGTGAACTACAAGCTCTGGTTTCTGACAGACCATACACATGGTTCTATAAGAACAGGGTGGTCCTACGGACCCATCCGAAGTTCCTTCCAAAAGTCATCTCCTCTTTCCACCTCAACCAGGAGGTGGTTCTTCTGACCTTCTTTCCCAGGCCGCATACTAGCCGGGCTGAAACAGTCTTGCATACCCTGGACTGTAAGAGGGCGCTATCTTTTTACATAGAACGTACGCGGGGGCATCGAAGGGCTACTCAGCTCTTCGTCTCCTTTGACCCTAATAAACTGGGGTTACCTGTCTCCAAGCGTACGTAGTCCACTTGGGTAGAAGATTGTATCGCCTGGGCGTACAAGGCAGCCGACCTTCCCTTGCAGGGTCGAGTCACGGCCCACCGTGTCAGGGCAAAAGCCGCTTCAGTAGCTCATCTCCGCTCTGTTCCATTGGCAGACATCTGCCGGGCCGCTACTTGGTCTTCAAGCCAGATTTTTGCAGCCCACTATTGCCTCGAGAGAGAGTCCCGAAGGGACAGTGCTTTAGGACAGGCGGTACTCCGTAATCTCTTTGAGGTTTAGGCAACTCCTACCCTCCGGCCCTAGTGTTGGGCTACCATACAGGGGCGTTCTCAGAGGATATTCTTATCACGGATGCTGAGGCTCTTCAGAGGGAGCCATTTTTTCAGCTTTGGGTTCCCGGTAGCCTAGAGCTGGAGAGTCCCATATGTGAGGGCTAACTTCCTGCTTGGTCCTGGAGAAAGTGTAGTTACTCACCTGTAACAAGTGTTCTCCAGGAGCAGCAGGAATCAGTCCTCACAACCCTCCCTCCTCCCCTGGAGTTGCAGTCATATACTTCATTTTGATTTTTTTTTTTTGCTGTCTTTTAGCTATGTCATCAGACTGAGCAAGATGGCACCCTTGGGCAGGAAGGGGACGTGCAGGCGTGCTGTATTCCCAAAGGCATTCTTTGAAAGCTGGGGAAATGCTCTGCACGGGGGCTCCGTCGGCGCCGACGTCACCCATATGTGAGGACTGATTCCTGCTGCTCCTGGAGAACACTTGTTACAGGTGAGTAACTACTCTTACTGAGCCTGATGGACCCTAGATCTAACCCAGTATGGCATACTTTATGTTCATATGTAATCTCTTTTCATCCATTCATCCAGCGAACAACAGGGGACAAACCAGTAAAGTGATTGTATACCCGCCTCCCAACCCTTTCGTTTTAAGACCATTGATTCCCATCTGACTCATGGACAGTAAGCTAAAGTCATCATTATTTCAAAGGTATCTGGTGACCTATGTGAAACGAGTGGGTATTCTCAATTGGGTTCCCCCAAACAGGTGTCCATATCAGTAGAAAATCTCCATACAATCTGGCACTGATTGGCACCTGTGTTTTCTTCATTTGCTGGAAAAAAAATAAGAACTGAGAATCAAGGCAGTAACTAAAGAATAAGATGTGCCAGTGATGATTTAAAAACACTTACTGATTGGTAGTTTGCCTCCATCTGCTAGTGAAAGGAATATAAACCCATGGTGTAGACTAGTAGGAACATAAAATTAACTGCAGACATTCATATACAACAGTGATATCATCACATACTGCATTGATTTTGACATTACAGTTCATTCATTACTTGTTATCAAGCTCGTGTTTTGTGCTAAAGGTAAATGCATACACCTAATTCCTGTTTTGGTAAAGTTCTGAAAGACGTGTTTTATTCAAGCTTGATCACATTCTAATATACTCCAACACGACCCATATGGTCACCAGAGCTGCGCTGTATACACCTTGTAGTGCTATATGAATGATTAGTAGTAGTAGTTAGTAGCAGAGCAAGGGCTTGATTCAATATTGCTTTTCATCATTCTGTGGGGAAAACTTTACTGAAGCCCCAAAGCAACTGTCCAAAGTTGCACATATATATATTCAACTATGTTAGATTACTCTAAGGGGATTATTTTAGAAGCCTTATGTGAAATTTACAGTGGATTTCCATAATATATATGAATTGAAAGGGGACATATGTCTGTGGTGTGATTAAAGCATGGCTTGAACGGGTCAAAAATCTACAAGTATATTCCCCAATTCATATAGAGAAAGCATGTATATGACCAAAGCTATCCACTTTGGCATTTACAGCTATTTCTGGGCGTATATAGGCTTTGAAAAGTGCTAATTTCAATCATTCCTTTAAAGATTATGTCAAAGTGTATTTATTACACACAAGGCTATTTAGCATCACCACCAGAAGGACCTTTTGTACCTGGCAGCTCAACTGTCTCTGCCAAATAGCTCAGTAAGGGCTAGATCTATTGGTGCACTACCATACTGGTGTATGTTATTAGTCAGTAAGTCCAATTGTATAAAATGGGCCTTGTGGTAAATAACACACACCAATGCAGGTTTGCATATTCACCTGGTAGCACACTTTAATAAATCAAGCTTGTAAGAATGCATTTATATTTTGGAGCATAATTACCAAAGTGTACCAACTATTAGTACAGGATCTGCAGCACAGGAAGCGTGCCATGTTGTTAGCACACAGCCCTGTGCTATAAATCTTGCAGAAACTGGGCAGCACATGATTGGACGATGGGCTGGGCAGACTGGGGACAGAACAGCACATTGTGGTTAGAGCGGGCATTTTGGACACACACTAACCATGAATGTTGCCGTTAGCGTGGCTGCACTTAATGATGTCTCAAGGGATGGTGATAAGTGCACCCACATTGCAATAACAGCAAAGGGGATGGACACAACCCCTAAAGAGTTAGCACATGCCTCCATGCAAGTTTTGTGGCTCAAACGCACCCTACCGGCACCCCCTTTAGTAAACTTGTTACTTTGTGTATCTTTTGATTATTTTTTCTTCTAGAAAAATAATTGTAAAATGCAATGTGTGTCTTCGAGTCAAGGCTGAGTCCTGGCAACCCAGCAACTCCTGGATTTTCTTGGCAGTGTGACCGGAAGTAGATTGCCAGACCTTTCTTCTGAGGCAATGGAGTGACTTGCCCAAGGCCACACGGAGTGCTAGTGGGAATCAAACCCTGGCCCCTCAGTTACCAAGCCACTAGGCTATTCCTCTATAATTACATTTTGGAAAATCAGAAAAGCGCAGCATAATGTAAGAGTTGCTAATAATTTTAAGAAGTGATTATCTACTGGGAGACTGTAGTGGAAAAGGGATCAATCTCATTATTCTCTATGCCATTTTGCTGCAGTTTCCTTGGGAAAGAGTCATATGAATTTTCTTGAGAAATTTTAAGTTCAAATCTTGGCTGTGTTACCTGAAATTTTACTGGTTGGTCAATGTGAGTCACATAAAACTGTTTCAGGAAGCGCTCATCTTCACTCCAGAACAAGCGAATGTCAGGAATCTCATAAAGGATCATGGCCAACCTCTCTAATCCAAGACCAAATGCCCAGCCAATTTTCTCATAAGCACCAGCTGCAATCAAAAACAAGACAAAAAGATCCAAGCTTAGGCATAAAACATGAACAATTTCAAATAAAAGAAATCATTCCCCCCAAAGAAATAAAGAAAACATTGCCAACACAGTCAGCTGATAGGTAAGTATGCAAAGGTTTGCAGGACCCATCACATTAAGAAACTGTCTGTAGGAAAAAGGTCCCAGTCCTTTGTGTTTCCAGTTTCACAATCACTCAAACATTTCAAATAAATAACTCTTTGCGTTGTCTTTCTTCCACTGCTAAATACTGGATCTGGATTCACAAACAAAAGAATGCTTTATACATCATTGCTAAAATTTACTGAATCCAACAAAACGTCCTTTTATGATAAACATCCCTTACAATGTTAAGCTTGATGCCAAAACAGGACAATGCTCACTATTTTTTCTATGGTATACTCATGCCTATACGTAAACAAGTGGTTCTACTATTAGTCTCACCAATAATAGAGTTTATTCTACAATGAAAGAAATTGTTCACCATGTAGGTCTAGTGAAATTAATCAATCAATGACCCCTACCAACCTTTTAGCTATACCTTCTCAGAATCATAAAAATTGGGGTCTACAAACAAATTTAAAACCTTAACCTGGAGTTTCTAATGAATTAGCCTGCCCTGTCTGCTTCCTGAATCATTAGCAATAGAAAATGTGGGTAGACCCCAGAGAGTGGGAAGACAGTGGGGGCAGGAGCACTGGAAGGTAACACTAGTCAAAGAGACCTGCGAGTAGGATCCACCTAAAGGAAAGGCACTGGTGGCGGAAGCGCTACAAGGATGCTTTAGTCACACTAAGGGAGGATGTAAGCCAGGGGGAAGGTTATGTGCTGTACGAATGAAATGTCTGTGTGAGGTGGGGGGGGGGGGGGACAGAATAAGCTCCTCAAGACACATTTGTCTATTGTAGAGAACCAGTGAGTGTCCTGAATAGGCGGGAAGGTACTGAGAAAGCGTAGAAATAGGAGATGGATGAGGAAAAGAGCGGTCAACAACTGCAAAAACTTTATATGATGATGGGCAGAGTAGCAGCATACTATCAGAAGAGTGCATGCATGTTAACATTATGAGTGTGTATGAGAAGCTTAACAGATGTTCTCTTCCCTCTTTCCAAGAAGGAATGTAACATCTATTTAAGTTAGTGTGATATGCAGATGATCTTCACAGACAGATGTAGACCAAGATTTAATTGAAGGCATTCACAATATTGCCAAGGAGAGTGCTACTGATAGGTGATTTCAGTGGCAGCTATTGATTGGGACATTCCTGCTGTGATGTAATTTAGAAGTAGGAAGATCCTGAGTTCTCTGCAAGGAGAAATGTTCTACCAACTGATAATGCAGCCCATGTGGGAGAAAGCTATATTGGACGTGGTATTTACAAGTAGTAGATTTTATAGTGAGTGATCATTTGGCATCCAGTAACCACTGGATGATATGGTTCACTATTAGGATATAGGTGGAGAGGGTTCATTCAACATAGGGGGCCCTTTTTTCATCCAGCTAAGAGCAGCATCTCCTTAAACAAGTCAAGGGCTGTTTTCACTCTTAGGAGCTGTGAGGCAGCCCCCCTCATGGGCCCTGAGACTCGGCACATAAGAACATATAAGAACATAAGAAATGCCATACTGAGTCAGACCAAGGTCCATCAAGATCAGTATCCTGTTTCCAACAGTGGCCAATCCAGATCACAAGTACCTGACAGGTTCCCATGAAGGTACAAAGGTTCCACAATGCTTGTCCCCTGACTTCCCTTATGGGGATGCAAGGCTCTCTAATGTTTACTCATCTAGCAACAGGGTGGGATTCAGCGCCCATATCCTGCTTTACCATTTATCCATTTCTCTGAGAGCCTGGCCTTGTCCCTTCTGGAGGGGGGGGGGGGGGTGTCCTACAGAGAGGAAGCAGTTTTCCTCTCATTGATGGGTGAAGGTGAAGGAACAGGTTATGTCAGTTTTGGTTTGTCTCAGGCTAGGGATGTCCCTCTGGTTTTTATGCCCTTGTGAAAGCTTGGGTTCCCTCAAGGGAGGCACTGGAAGTGGGAATGAGGGACACTTTGCTCCTAGATTAACTGTATCCTCTGCCCCAGAAGAGTTGGAACATCTTTGAAATCCATAGGGTGGTTGCCTGTTCACGGTTGTAACAATGTGAGGCCACTCTGGGGGTATGGAGAGTGGAAGCCCTCCTCAAGAATTCCTCTCAGCTTTGGCCAGGGGTGCTCTGGCAACACCTTGGTTGGACCCAGTGGTCAGAGAGCTCTTCTGTCGATCCAGACAATTGTTGAATAGCTCGGAAGTAGTGAGACCAATGTCTGGGCACTGATTGTGGCGTACATGCTATATGGCATTAGCAGGATCTCCTCTTAGACCATGGCATTGGTTATGGTATACCAGTGGTATCTCTGGCTCCAGTTTTGGTCTGCAGAGGCTGCATCCCAGCTGCGGCTTAATACGCTAATTTTTAAGGGCAGGTGCTCCCTTTGAAGGATCTGCTGAATTTGATGGAAACCTTTGGTGATGCTTGTCCTTAGAAGCCCCTGGAAGATAAGCTTAGAGGTTTCACCCTTGTGTAGGCTCAGTGGGGAGGCATGGCAAAGGCTTAAGGTAAGGCTCTAATGTTCTGGTGGCCTCAGCCCGAGAAAGGTCTTTTCAGTTTAGTTTAATTAAAATTTAATAAATTGCTTCTTGTAAAACAACAACATGGTTTATAATAAATTAAAATGAAGTAAAATTGAAAGTAGTAAAGAACTCCATTGTTGATAGAAAAGAAAAATAGACATTAGACAAAGACAAAATTGACTGATACAAAGAAACAATAAAAGGAGACCAGGGTCTGGTTGGGTGTAATGAATATTAACAATAATGAAGGTTTAGGGGGGAGGGGAGGATGTCTGAAATAAATGCTTGTTGAGTAAGGCTTTGAATTTAACATAGCAGAGTTCCAAGTGGAGAGCTGAGGGAAAGTTATTCCATAGGTAAGGTGCAAGAAAGTAAAAAGCAGAGTGTCTAGTGGATTCGTATCTGACCTAGGTAGCAGAGGAAAGAAAGACAATTTCAATGATTTTGGGACTCAGTAGGAGCATCCTTGGGGGTTGGCAGCCCTCACAGTGAGATTCACGAGTCCCTTCTGAGGGATAAGCAGTTGAATGGCAGCATAGTAACATACTAAATGAAGGCAGATAAAGACCAGTATGGTCCATCTAGTCTGCCCAGTAAGATGGCAAGAGTAGGTGCACCTGCCGCTCCGTGCAGGCCACCCCTCCCCATGTCTTTGTTTTAGGGGTAAACCCACCGCTCCGTGTAGGACACCCCTGTATGTTGAGAAATTAGTTAGTTAAGTTTATTTTGATTTTATCCTGTTGCTGTAAAGGGATCCACTGTGTCTGTCCCATGCCATTTTGAATTCTGTCACTGTATTTGCCCCCACCACTTCCATCGGGAGGGCACTCCAAGCATCCACCACCCTTTCAGTGAAAATGTATTTCCTGACATTGCCTTTCAATTTACCCACTTGCAGCTTCATGTTATGCCCTCTAGTTTTATAGTTTCCCCATCTTTGGAAGAGGTTTGTTTGTTCATTTCTCTTTAAGTATTTAAAGGTCTGAATCATATCTCCTCTGTCCCTCGTCTCCTCCAGAGTGCACATATTTAGGTCTTCAAGTCTCTTCTCATAAGGCTTCTGACGCAGGCTCCAAATCATTTTGGTTGCCTTCCTCTGAACAGTTTACAATCTTTTTATATCCTTTGTAAGATATGGCCTCCAAAACTGAACACAGTATTCCAAGTGAAGCCTCACCAGTGACTTATATAGTGGCATTAGTACCTCTTCCTTTCTGCTGGTAATTTCTCTTTATATGCAACCCAACATCCTCCTGGCCTTTGCCACTGCCTTATCACACTGTTTTGCCACCTTGAGATCCACAGAAATAATCACACCAAGGTCCTTCTCCTGGTCCGTGCACACCAATCTCTCTCCCCCTATCACGTACATTTCACCTGGATTTCTGCTTCCCAAGTGCATGACACTGCACTTCTTCGCATTAAATCTTAACTGCCAAGCATTAGACCATTCTTCCAGCTTTTGTAGATCTCTCCTCATGTTATCCACTCCCTCAGGGGAGTCCAATCTGCTGCAAATTTTTGTGTCATCTGCAAAAATACAGACTTTTCCATGCAGTCCTTCAGCAATATCACTCACAAATACATTGAACAGTGCCGGGCCCAAGACCGAACCCTGGGGCACCCCACTAATCACCCTCCTTTCATCCGAATGAGCTCCATTTACCATCACCTTCTGTCGTCTGTCAGTCAACCGATTTATGATCCAGTTCACCACCTTGGGACCCATTCCTAAACTACTGAGTTTATTGATAAGGAACAGTATCAAAGGCTTTGCTGAAATCCAGGTAGATGACTGATCACTCAATCAGATTTGTTTGGCAAGATCGTCCTTTGGTAAAACCATGTTGCCTCGGATCATGCAACCTGTTGGTTTTGAGAAAGTCCACTATTCGCTCTTTCAGAAGCGCCTCCATTACTTTTCCCGCCACCGAGATAAGGCTCAGGGGTCTGTAGTTTGTCACTTCTTCCCTGTCACCACTTTTGTGAAGAGGTACCACATCCGCCCTTCTCCAGTACTGAGGAACTACTCCTGTTCCAAGAATCTGTTGAAAACATACTTTAACGGCCCTGCAAGAACCTCTCTGAGCTCTTTCAGTATCCTGGGATGTATCCCATCCGGTCCCATGGCCTTGTTCACTTTCAGTTTGCAAAGTTGTTCTAACACATCATCTTCAGTGAATGGTGTGGTATCTACTTCATTCCCATTTTTATATTTGGGAGTCACAGATGGTCCTTCTCCAGGATTTTCTTTAGTAAAAACAGAGCAGAAGTATTTGTTTAGCAATTTTTCTTTTCCAATGTAACTTTCCACAAATCCGTTCCCAGCATTTCTGAGTCCTGCAATTCCATCTCTAATTTTCCTCCTCTCCCGAATATACCTGAAGAAAGTTTTGTCGCCACACTTCACATCTTTAGCCATCTTTTCCTCTGCCTTTGATTTTGCTTTCCTTATTTTTCTTTTTGTCTCTTTTAGTTTGTTCCTGTATTCCTTACTGTGTTCCTCTGATTGCAAGCTTTTAAATTTTGTGAAAGCTGTGTTTTTTGCCTTTATTTCAGCAGCCACTTCTTTGGAGAACCAAATAGGTTTCCTTCTCCTCTTGTTTTTATTTACTTTCCTTACATATTTATCTGTTGCCCCTTTTATTGCCACCTTTAGTTTAGCCCATCGCAGTTCCACTTCCCTTATCCCTTCCCACACTGCCAACTCCTCCTTCAGGTACTTGGCCATTTTACTGAAGTTAGTGTTTTTGAAGTTTAGGACTTTGAGTTTGCTATGATTGGACTGCACCTTGGCTTTTATCTCAAACTATACCGTGTGATGATCACTGCTGCTCACAGGGGCACCCACCCAGACATTCGACATGCTCTCACCATTGGTGAGCACTAAATCCAGCATTGAGCTTTCCCTGGTTGGTTCTATCACCATTTGTTTAAGTGACGCATCTTGGAAAGCATCCACAATTGTTTTGCTTCTTGCCAGATTCGCAGAAGGAGTACTCCAATCCACATCGGGTAGATTAAAGTCACCCAATATGATCACTTCCCCCTTTGTGGCTATCTTGGCAATATCTATAATCAATTCATTATCTATTTCTTCGATTTGAGTCAGAGGTCTGTAGACTACAGCAGTATGGATGACAGTGCCATCTCCTCTTTCCAACACAATCCAGAGCGCTTCTTCTTTTCCCCATGCCCCCTCCATTGCAGTAGCTTTAATATTGCTTTTGACATACAAGGCTACTCCTCCTCCTTTTCCACTTTCTTTGTCTCTTCTGAATAGATTATAGACAGCTATGGCTATATCCCATTCATGCGATTCATTAAACCATGTTTCTGTAATTGCCACAATGTCCAAGTCCATTTCCACCATTAGGGCTTCCAGGTCCGGAACTTTGTTGGCTAAGCTTTGAGCGTTTGTGCACATTGCTTTCCAGCATTTAACTGCCTTGCATGTATTTTGCATTGATTTTGTTCTGCCCACTTCTTCCCACTTGTTGTTGATGTGTGATTTAAAAGTGTGGCTGTTTCTGATGTTGTTCTACATTTGCCGGGAGTGAAGGCCTGAAGAAGTCCTTCTCCATCCATCACCCCCTTTTTCTAGTTTAAATGCATATCCACATACTGCCTGAATCTTTCACTTAGGATTCTTTTCCCTGCGACAGAGAGATGTAGTCCATCAGCGCAGTATAGTCTCTTATTAGTCCATCTGTTTCCCCAGTCGCCAATAAATCTGAATCCTTCTCGTTCACACCAGGTCTGGAGCCATGTATTAAAGCTGTTTATGCGATGCAGCCTTTCTGCTCCCTTACCATAAACAGGTAGAACTTCTGATAATGCTACAGTGTTAACAATGAGCTTGAGTTTCTCTCCCAGAGTCTGGAAGTCCCTTTGAACTGCAAGAGGAACTGCTTCGAGCCAGGTCATTTGTACCCAGGTGGATGACAACATCAATTTTGGAGTGCTCACTTTCTGCGCTAAGTATATCAACAATTTGGCTTGTATTCCTGCTGGCTGAAGAGTCTGGGAGGCATTTGACTATCTTCTCTCCTTTGAACTGTGATCCCAAGTTGGTGCCTCTGATGATGGAATCTCCAAGTAGTAGTAGTTTTCCGTTTGGTGAGTTTTTCTTCATATTTGGTGCTTTAGCAGGAGATTGGGCATTGACTGACTCATTTAAGGGCCCTTCAGTTTCCATGGATTGGTGATCCTCATTAACCAAAGCAAAGAAGGCATTATGCAGGGATATCTCTTGATGTATAGGATGTCTCTTTGTTACAGGTCGCAATCTACCCGAGCCTCATTGATTGGTTACTGAAAATGAAACACAGAAACATGATGGCAGAAAGAGACTACATGGCCCATCTACTCTGCCATTCCTCATGGGCTTCCAGTCAAAATGGCGGTATGATCAGATATAATTGAGGCAGCTCCCTGTTGCCCCAACACAGTACAGACGATTATCTCAGCCACACAACAAGTGAGGGTGTCCAGCGATTCCATTCACCATGCCAAAATAAGTAAAGCTGAAAAGCACCATATCAATAAGGGATATCTACATGGTGAAGAAGAAGGCGATTGAGACAGAGGCAGGAACAGCAGAGCGGAAGCCGCCATCACCATTTTCCTTGGCAACAAGTGAGTCCAGTGATATACTGCCAGAAGGCAATATTATGCTGATCACCATATTGCAGAAGATCTGGATGTCTAAGCGAGAGATCGTGGAGAAGGTCCTAACCAAGACTGAAGAAAAATTTGTGGCTATCAGTGAGAGGCTTAAGCAAGCTGATCAACGTATAGGACTGACAGATGACATTCAAAAAAGCCTGTCAGATGACACAGTTCGCATGCAAACACAGTTGGCCTGCATGAAGGATAAGATGGAGGACCTAGAGAACAGGGAAAGACACTCTAATGTATGTTTTTTTTTTTTTTTTTTTTTTTTGAGTGCCCAAAAGCAAAGGCGGCTTTGATGCTTGCAACTTTGTGCGAGAGCTTTTGCAGAACTGCTTCCCAGGGTCCCTGGCAAATTCTGAGCACAAGCTGAAATGGGCCCACAGGGAATTGAGGCCTATGCAGGACAATAAGGGCCGCCTGTGGGTTTTCATAGTTAAATTCCACCGTTTCCCAAGATAAAGAATTCATTATCCGGGAGGCCAGGAAAACAGGCTTTGTAACATATTGTGACTGGAAAGTGATAATCTTTCCAGACTTGGCCACAGAAACTGTCCTTCGGAGGAAGGATTTATTAAAGTGTAAGTGTAACAGGTCGGGTGTTACAGTTTTGTTTTGTACAATTGCATGATTGCTCAGTGGTGTGTGCAAAGGAGGGGGACTGGGGCTGTGGGGAGGGATGTGTGTCAGGATCTTTGAATATGAATGGCAGGTTATAAGATTTCAGGGGGCCCCGCGCAAAAAACATTCTGCATCACTAGAGGACAGCAACCTTGGGCCGGAAGGACTGGGATTTCTAGTCCCACAGATGCTCCTTGTGGTCTTGGGCAAGCCACTTAACCCTCCATTGCCCATGTTCCCTGTAAGTATTAGTGTATGTGTCTCATATCCCCGCGTGTTAAATGTATCCCCCAATTGTGTTGTGACCGCTTTGATTGAAGGATAAGGCGGTATACAAAACTGTCTAAATAAATAAATAAATAAAATCAGCCCAAGTAGATAAAAAAAACAAACAAACGGCTGCTGCTGCCGCTGCCACCATGGCAGCAGCAGAATCAAGCATCCTGTGGGGCCACCCCTGCCCGGCAGAGCCCTCCCTGCAGCATCAGCTCCCTCAGCATCGGCTTTCAGAGCCGTGAAGAGAGAGCTTCTCTGACCTCTCGCAGCTCTGTTCAGCCCGCCGGGGCTGATGGGAAATCCCATTAGCCCCAGCGGGGTTAACAGAGCCGCGAGAAAGGGAAACTCTCCCTTTGCGGCTCTGGGCTCTGCCGGGCAGGGGGGGGGCCCCGCAGGACACTTGATTCTGCTGCTGCCACGGCGGCAGTGGCAGCAGCAGCCGGTTTGTTTGTTTTTTTAAATCTTCCTGGGCTGATGGGGGGGAGAGGGGGGTTAGGACTGGTAATGGACTATGGGGGGGGGGGGCTAAGACTGGAAATGGACTGATGGGGAGGCTAAGACTGGAAATGGGCTTTTGGGGGGGGTATGAATGATAAGTGGCTATGGGGGGGCTAGGACTGGAAAAGGGCTGATGAGGGGGTTAAGACTGGAAATGGGCTGATGGGGGGTTAGGAATGGTAATGGGCTATGGGGGGGCTAAGACTGGAAGTGGGCTGATGGGGGGGTTAGGACTAGTAATGGGCTATGGGGGGGGGCTATGGGGGGGCTAGGACGGGAAATGGGCTGATGGGGGGGCTTCGGACTGATAATGGGATATGGGGGGATAGGACTGGAAATGGGCTGATGGGGGGGTAGGAAGAGTAAAGGGCAATGGAGGGGCTAGGACTGGAAATGGGCTGATGGGGGGTTAGGACGGGTAATGGGGTATGGGGGAGCTAAGACTGGAAATAGGATGATGGGGGGGGTTAGGACTAGTAATGGGCTGTGGGGGAGGCTAGGACTGGAAATGGGCTGATGGGGGGTTAGGACTGGAAATGGGCTGATGGGGGGGTTAGGACTAGTAATGGGCTATGGAGGGGCTAGGACTGGAAATGGGCTGATGGGGGGGTTAGGACTGGAAGTGGGCTGATGGGTGTTAGGACTGGTAATGGGTTATGGGGGGGCTAAGACTGGTAAAGGGCTGGGGGGGTTGCTAGGACTGTAAATGAGCTGAGTGGAAGGGGGCTTGAACTGCAAATAGGTTATGGGGACGGGGGCTTGGAATGGAAATGGGCTAAGTGGAAGGGGGGGCTTGAACTGCAAATAGCTGATGTGGAAGGGGCTTGGAATGGAAATGGGCTGCAAGGGGCGGGAGCTAGGACTGGAAATGGGCTGACAGGGGGGCTAGGACTCTTAATGGGCTGGGGGTTGCTAGGACTGGAAATGGGCTGAGTGGAAAGGGGGCTTGAACTGCAAATAGATGATTGGGATGGGGGCTTGGAATGGAAATGGGCTAAGGAGGGGGGCTTGAACTGCAAGTAGCTGATGGGGAGGGGGCTTGGAATGGAAATGGGCTGCAAGGGGAGGGAGCTAGGACTGGAAATGGGCTGATGGGGGGGTTAGGACTAATAATGGGCTATGGGGGGCTAGGACTGATAATGGGCTGATGGGGGGGGCTAGGACTGATAATGGGCTGATGGGGGGGTTAGGACTAGTAATGGGCTAGGGGGGGGCTAGGACTGGAGATGGGCTGATGGGGGTTAGGACTGGTAATGGGCTATGGGGGGGGCTAAGACTGGGAATGGGCTGATGGGGGGGGTTAGGACTGGTAATAGGGCTATGGGTGGGGTTAAGACTGAAAATGGGGTGATGGAGTGTTAGGACTGGAAGTGAGCTAATGGGGGGCTTAGGACTGGTAATGGGTTATGGGGGGCCTGGGACTGGTAATGGGCTATGGGGGGCTAGGACTGGAAATGGGCTGAGTGGAAGGGGGCTTGAACTGCAAATAGCTGTGGGGACGGGGGCTTGGAATGGAAATGGGCTGAGTGGAAGGGGGGCTTGATCTGCAAATAGCTGATGGGGAGGGGGCTTGGAATGGAAATGTGCTGTAAGGAGAGGGAACTAGGACTGGAAATGGGCTGATGCAGGGGCTAGGATATGACTGGAAATGGGCTGTTGTGGGGGCTTGGATTGAAATGGACTCATGGAGGGGCTAGAACTGGAAGTAGGCTCATGGGGGGCTTGGATTGGAAATGAGCTGAGTGGAGGGGAGCTAGGATTTGACATGGGCTGATGGTGGGGCTAGGAAAGGACTAAAAATGGCTGATGGGGGCTGGGATTGGAAATGAGCTGATAGTGGGACTCGGATAGGACTGGAAATGGATGGGGGAGCTAGGACTGGAAATGGGCTTATGGGGGGCTAGGATTGGAAATGGACTGATGTGGGGACTAGAAGGGAGTGGATACTGGGTGGGGCTGGAACTAGAAGGGAGCTGATGTTGGGGGAGAATTAGAATGGGATGGAGCTGGGAGAGTGAAATGGAGAGGGAAAAAATATTTTGTGTGGGAGGGAAGACAAATCTACAATTGGCCGGATATTGGGAGAGTAAGTGGGGATTGAGGATGGAGGGGTAAAATTTGAGTGGATGAAATAGGAATGAGGAAAGAGCAAAAGGAGAAAGATTAGTATGTTTAAGCAGATGTAGAGAGAGAATGGGAAAAAACTAGAAGAGAGAAGAAAGGACAAATGGACAGCAGACGATGGAGAGTTAGCAGAAGACACAAAGAAACCAGAAGAAAGTGGCTGGAGCAATTGCAACTGAAAAAAAATGCACAGAAGGTAGAAAAATATCTCTTTATTTTGAATTTATTAACTGGAATATGTCAGCTCTGGGCAATGTGCATCATTAACCTCTGCGCTTTGTTTAGTACAAGAGGAAATTAATTTACAGTTTTATTTCTGCAGTGTTGTTGTACATTCCAAGTTTGGCTTTTGGGGTTCCCAGTTTAATTATTGTCTTCCTGTTTCTAAATTGTGATTCCTTGTTTGGTGATGGTCTATGTTCTGCATTTGTAACTGAGCTGAGGTATTCTGTTTATGTAATTCCTATTTGACATTGCCACTTGTTCTCTTTCCCCAGGTCATGTATTGTTATTCTCTGAAATGTATTGGTTTAATATTTGCAGTGTTGCCTTTTGATAGGTAGAGTATGATGCTTTGTGAGTCCTGGTAGTGCTGATAGGATACGGCGGGTTTGCTATGGGTTCTAAAATGGGCAGTGTTTTTAGTAGTTCCTAATGTGCCTGGCGGTTGGCACTGAATTATAGTAATGTAGAATTCTTTTAGTCTTTCTTTACCATACACTCATTAAGAGGTATGTTTACTAAAAGTTAGTGTATGGTAACATTATGCAAATTTTATGCAAATGAGGCCCCTTATGCAAATGAGGCCTGCACCGCATCTCCGCACATGGCCCTGCACCCCCCCTTGGGCCGCCCCTGGGCTCAATTAACATTCGGGGGATCAATCTCCCCATCAAAAGAAAGCAAGTGCAAAGGTTGCTGAAAAATGTGCAAATAGACATTGCACTACTGCAAGAAACGTATTTGACAAGGGCGGAACACGAGACGCTGAAAGGACAGGGATATGAACAAATGTATTGCTCGGCCTATAACTCCAAAAAGAGAGGAGTGGCTATTTTTACATACAAGTGGGTCTCATTTGTACTTTACACCTCGGAAGGGGATTCACCGGGGAGAATTGTTTGGATTACCGAGAGCAGCAGGAGATAGCTATACTTAATCTTTATGCACATAATGGATGAAAGGGTTCTTTCTGTCAAGAATGGATGAGTGAGTTTGCCAAGGTAACTAAAGGAGACTGGATCATTGCAGGGGACAAGAAATAGTGCACTGGGGATGGCAGACCGTTCTAATTACAAGGAGCAGCGGCACAAAGGGGAGGGTAAAGAGTTGCATAGTTGTTTAAAACAATGGGGCCTAGTAGACCTCTGGAGGGAACGAAATGAAACCTGCGGGGGATATACATGCTACTCCCTTTGCCTAGCCACATATTCGAGAACAGACTATATATTCATGCATAGAGATCAAATGGGGAGAATTGATGGGTTGGAAATCCATCCTCAGGTGATCTCGCATCATGGACTGGTTGAGGGATGGTGGAGGCCATTTGGACCAAGGGAAAAGTCTGACTAGACCAAATGGTGGGCTAATGTATTCTTAAGAATGAGACAACACTGTCCAAATTAAAATTAGAATGGCAGCGCTACCTGCAGGTTAATGACAATGGGGAGGTCCCTGACAGGGTTTTATGTGATGGAGGGAAGGCTATGATTAGAAGGCTCCTAATCCAGCTAGCCACACACCAGAAAAGGACCTGGGAGAGGGAGAAAGAGAAGCTTTTCTCTCAGATTGCAGACCTTCAACAGGAGCATGTCAAATCTAGTAGGCGTTCAGTGCTATGGCTCCTGACAGCTGCCAGTGCTAAGTTTCACACCTTAAAAACAGAGCAGATTGCCCACCTACTCCGAGTAACAAGGCAAAATTATATGGAGTAGGGTAGTAGAGTGGGGAAGTTGTTAGCTTGGCAGCTGCAAAAACAGCAGGTAGTGAGGCTGGTAACAGAAATTGCAGGGAAATGGGTGTCACCCCATTTGCTCAAATAGTGGAATCTGTACAGAATTTTGAGCATTTTACAAAAAACTATATGCTTTGGAGTGCAGAGCTAGCTCAGAAGAGATGAACTATCTGAAGCCCTTGTCATTTCCCAGGTTGTGGGAGGAGGCGGTGGCTCAGCTGGGGAGACCGGTTACAGGCAGGGAAGTAAGAGAGGCCATCCGTTCCCTTCCTAAAGGGAAGGTGGCAGGGGGGGACGGATATCCCATAAAGGTTTATCAGACTTTGCGGGATGAGGTGTCCCCTCTCCTAGCTAGATCTCATGTCTCAAGCTAATATTACAGTCCTTCCTAAAGAAGGAAAGCAGAATAACTGTGGTAGCTATTGGCCTATCGCATTAATTAATAGTGATGCCAAGTTATTTGCTAAGATCTTAGCTTGTGAATAGGGGATGTTTGGAGCAGTTTTCATTGCGACAGAGTACTTGTCAGGGCTGCCCGCTGTCACTGCTCCTCCTTGTGATTGTCATAGAAGCCTCTGTGGCTAGGGTCCGGCTAAACAAGGGGATTTCTCCGGTAAGGGTTGGGAAACTGTATCATAAAATACTTCTCACTATGCTGAGGACACCTTAGTGAGGCAGCATCAGAATTCACTACCGGAGTTATCATCGGAAATTCAACAATTTTCAGAGGTATCAGGATTTAAAGTGAATCTTGGGAAGACAGACGTGCTGAATCTTGGGAGCTTCTCTAGAAAGGCTCTCCCAACTTCCTGTTTCAACAGGCCGATAGTAAGATTAAATATTTGAGAGTTTGTATAGGCCATGACCTTGGAGATCTTTTCCACTTTAATTACTCCCCGCTGGCCTCCAGAGTGGACATAGATCTGCAGAGGTGGGTGGAGCTACATCTGAGTTGGATGGGCTGAGTAACGGCTTTGAAAATGAATCTAATTCCCAAATTAAATTATCTATTTTCACAGCTGCCTATTGCCATCTCCTGCAAGTTCCTTCAAGGATGGGAAAATAAATTTCTAAAATTTGTTTGGGGAGGGAGGAGAAAGGCACGAATTGGGGTGGATCGATTGTCCCGGGTAAGGGAGCAGGATGAAGTGAAATTCCCAGTATTAGGTCTGTATTATCGAGCAGCAATGCTGCGGGCCTTACAGGTGCATTATATGTGGCCTGAGGATGCTTTATGGGTTGGTCTGGAATGGATGAAGCTATCTCCAAGGGGGGGGGGGGGGGTGATGGAAAGGCTAGACCCGAGAGCAAGGGGGATGAGAAAAGGGAGGGGGTAGGAGTGACCATCCCTTCCTGACACCATTGTTGGGTCAGGGAAGATTTTCTTTGAGGAAGAACTATTTTCCTTCTATTTTCTGCAAATGGCCGAGGGTGCGTGATTTCCAACCCTTCTCGGGACCTGAATTCGCAGGGTTGGTGCAGACCTTAGAGGAGAAAGGGCTTGGGCATCTCTCAGACCTGCTAAGAGACGGGTCCTGTTGGTCATTGCAGGAGATGGAGGAGTGGTTGGGAGCTAAAGTCCCCTATTATTAATATTTTCAGCTTCAATATTTCCTAGGGCAGCCAGGGATTGGGGGAGCAGTTGAGCTGGATACCCACTTGCCTGAAAAGAACCCTATTTTGGGAATTGGGGAAAAAGGCACTCTTATCTAAAATATAGAGTTTCTTAGAGGAGGCCAGCTCTCTGACGCTGGCACATGTAGTTGGTTGGCAGAGTTGGTTGCAGAGGGAGTGGTCCAATAAGGATTTGGAGAGTGTACACGCGGGAGTGAGTAGATGGACAGGGGTGACCTCCCGGAGACAAACTCAATTTCATCTCCTACATTGTGCCTATGGAATGGCCCTTCAGTTGAATAAAGCTTGGCAAAGAGACTCCGAGCAATACTGGAGGGGATGTGGAGCAGTGGGCTCTTTTTATCATATATAGTGGTAGTTCGTACTTTTTGGGAGAAAGTGGCCTTGGAGATAGGGGGGCATTAGGGGAGCAGCTGATACTGGATCCCAGGGAGTGCTTACTTGATTATATGAGAGGAGCTCATAGGGGAAAAGATACCCTCTGCAAGTTAAGCTGTGGTTAATAGCATGGGTTACAGTGGTCTGAAAATGGAAGGAGATGAGAGACCCTGCTATGGTAGATTGGTGGGGTAGAATGGGTAAAGCCATGAAATTTGATAAGATATCACAGGAACTGCTGGGGAAGACAGACAGTTGGGAGAGCACTTGGCAGTACTGGATGCTATGAATCAAATAGTCTAGGGGGAGACTGTGAGCCCTTCAACAGCACCCCTGACATGAGTGTAGCATTGTATGTATGTAATGGGAAATGCGGAAACATGTCCTGAGGAGTTTGCAGCACTATTGACCAGTGAGCAATTGTACATTTTGTTTGTTATGAGTTTTATGTTGCTGTTTCATTTTTTCTTTTCCCTGGGACACAGGCACTTGGTGCTGATGAGGATGTTGAAGGGGGTGGTAACAATGGGCGAAACATTAACAGCTTATTACATTCCATCAGCAGGCACACTTATGGAATGTTTGTTGGATTGCTATAATGATGGCATTTTGTTGAGTATTGCAATGAGACTGTGTGTCCTGTGTTCTGGCAAGTATGTGTTGATCTGTTATCCTCTTTGTTGAAATAAAAAACATATTTAAAAAAAAAAAAAAAGAAAATGGGCTGATATTGGTCCTTCAGTCCTAGAGGTTCTCAAACAGGGATACACTCTAGAGCTTGCAGAGCCTCTCTGGCCCACCTTTGCGAAATCTCCGTGTGGCTCTTGGCCCAAGAGAATGGTGGTTGAGGAGACTATTTAGCGCCTTATGCCACTGCATACTACTGTGCTTGTGGCCTCAAACTTGGTATTCCTCTCCCTTCCTGGTAAAAGAGAAAAAAAAAAAGAACAAAGTCCTCCTGACCCTTTTGAGCCTGCAGTCAGTCATTGTCAAGCTAAAGGAGCTCTAGTTCTGCTTGAAGACCCTCAGGTCAGTCCTTACATGGGTCTGGTGTTAAGAATGTCTATCTCCCTTGGACTATTCCTAGGTGTATTTCCATATTCATATCCGGAAGTATCTTCAGCACTTTCTTTGTTTCCATGTCCTGGAATGCTGTTTTTTGTTTTCTGCCCCGTTCTTGCATTGGCCATGTCTAATTGTAGTCTTTCAAGAGTTAGATCAATCATGGTGGCCTCTTGCATAATGAAAGAATCTAGGGCCTCCCGTTCCTTATTGACAGATTGCATCAGTTCACTTCTTGGAACAGTCCTGGGTGATCCAATGACTGGAGGTGCAGGCATGGGTGGATTGATCACCCCAAGAGCAGTCTGGTTCTCTCCCAGAACTTGGAGTGCCAGGTGCCTGTTCAGCATATGCTTTGGCAGTGTGTTTCTTGCCCCCAAAATGCTTGCTCAGGCTTGGTCCTTGCTTTCAGGCAGTTTCCCAGGCGTGGGTCTGCCTGCAGCTCCTGAGTTCAAGACTTTGACCCTAGAGTGAGTGCTTTGGGCCAGGGTGTGCATGTGCCCCTACAGGATTATCTTTGGACTCATGGGTTCCTGTTCCCAGTTGTTCGCTCAATATCTCTCTCTTTCCCAAGATATCTAGGATATGTTAGCCTTGGGTTGCCTCTGGAGACATTACAATTGTAGTCAACATTATTGGCACCCTTGCAGTTCAACCCCTTAATGTCCAATATCTCCTAAAAAAAAATGGCCGGTGAAATGGCTTTGGACTATATATGCACACATATTGACATGCAAAAAAAAATCAACTAAAATAAGATGAATTAAAAAAGGAAATAGTATCAAAACTGGGGCATTGCCAGGACATGATTATTGCAAAATACTATTTAAAAATACTTTTTTTGTTGGAGATACCAACCCAGTGAAAGGAACCCAGTCCTGACACCACCGTGGTAACTCCGTTTTAATAAATACCTATTACAAAAAAACAGCTTGTCATTTGTACCTAGCTGTAACATTAGCGTCTTTTCAGGCTCTACAAAACATCACCAGAGTCAACGACGATGTGACACGTTTCGGGTTGTGACACAGTAGCTCCCCAGGAACAGATGGACACAAATGAGCATCCGGTGGTAGAAGCCGGTACTGCAGGAGAAAGCAGGGATTTCTTTGCAGAAAGAAAAAAACCCGGATTCAATCAAGCAGAACAGCTCACCTCGAGGGAGGAGAGTAGGAAAGCTTTTGATTGGGCACGCCCCAAGGGGAGGCGGGCAGTGCAGGCTAGAAACACCTGGTTAAATACTCAGAAACCAGGAAGTGAAAGAGAACAGAAAAGGAGGCAAGACAAACAGAACCGGGAGCAAGAGCAGGACCTAGAGAAGCTAAGAGGGCAGGAGCCAAGAGAGCAACGGAGGCTAAGAGAATTCCCAGAGGGAGAAACAAGTGCTTCAGAAGGAAAGGCTGAAAGGAAGTATCCTTGCTGTGGTAATTCCTCTAATAGTCTGCAGCTGGCAGGTAGCGTGGTGGAAGATTCAGATGAGGAAAGAAACTGCTGGAGGCAGAACTCTTTCGGAACGCTGAGAGATCCAAGGCTACAGGACCAGGCAGAGCTATGGAATAAAGTCAGAAGGACAAAGAATTCTCCAAAGGAAAAGCTTCTGTATAAGGTACCCAGTGGGGGAGAAGTTTATGCTCTAAAGCCAGAAAGATTGTGTACTAGTTTTAAAAGCCAAGTCAGACAAAATGGTGGCAGCTGTTGTCAGCAGGGAGAAGCTTTGAATAACACTAATTATTCCTATAAGCTAGCTGAAACACCTAGCCAAGAAAGGGCTGACGTAAATGCTTTTAAGTACCCTCCTAGCACTGCTACGTTTTTATGCACAGCACCCACGTGTAGGGAAAGGTGGGGAGATAACGGAAGCACAGCAAATGTTTGTTTTCCTGATACAAACAAACATGATAAGCAGCCTGAGATAGAGAGGCTCAGCCAACATTTGCTCACTGAGGGGAAGGGAAGACAGCTAAGTGAAGGGAAGTCACCAGCTGAATCACTTCTCAAAGAATTCCAAGAGTATTTAGAACGGAAGGCAAGTTTTAACTACAGTATTCCAGAACCAGTTACTGGCTGTAATGAAGAAACGTCTGTTTCTAATTCTCTGCTTTACCCTGATGAAGATATGTTAATGGACTGCTCTACATGCTTAATTGACAGAGGCAATTAAGGGAAAAGGATTTTCTGGTATATGAAGAAATATAGCAGTGGCACTTAACTTGACCTACACAAGAAAGCTTGTGGGAGGTGAATGAATTAAGGTACCAGTGATTGGTAGAACCAGAGCACTACTGTTAAAGGAACTTTTCTGTTGCATCCTGTATGTTTGAACCACATGAAGTGAATGTGAAATAATACAGCATTGTAAGCCTGTTTGGCAAGTTTCAGTTAATCTTGTTTTTTGGTTTATACTTCTGCATCGTCTGTAGCCTTTTTGAACTGCACAATGGCAAAGTAAGCCTCATGAAAAATAAACCTCATGAAAAATAAATTTCTCTTTGCCTGCCTTACTGCTCGAAGCACAATAACACAACTACAACTAACTGCCTCAAGGGCATCACAAGGCAACCCCTCCTTAACCCTCAAGGTTAGGGAGCGGGCGGCGTGATAGGGTACAGAAAATCCTTTTTCCCCAGCTTCAGGTTAATCGACATTCGGTCGGTCTCCAGCCTCAAACGTTGTTTGTGAAAACGCCTTAAATATCATGGCACTGGGTTGGTATCGTCAACAAAAAAAGTATTTTTAAATAGTATTTTGCCTGGCTAGATCAGAATCTGTTTTTTTTTGGGCGTTGATTTGTTTGGTTCTGGTAAGGGTACTGTTGTTTCAAGACATGATTATTGGCATCTTTATAAACAATTCAAATAGACAAACCACATTCACATTGCAGTAAAATTAAATGCACCTGTTATCAACTCCCCATCTGGTATCAATCCCCCACCTGGTATCAATCCCCATCATTCCTCGATAGCTTCATAACCACACAGCCCCCTAACAGATGCCGAAGGACTACTAACCTGAACACACTCTGCGTTCCCAGCAGTATAAGAGATGTCAAAGAGGGAACGAGCAACCGGGCATACACGTACACTGCACCCATGCTTTGGAACAAACTACCTCATGAGATACGACTGATCAACAATATATAGGACTTCAGAAAAAAGCTTAAAACCCACCTGTTCCAAACACATTACGGTATCACCTAGGCAGATTCAACACTCCCTCCTTACCCAAGTTGCCTAACCCCCCGAAGCACAAGAGGCTGAAAAATAGATCCGATGTCAATGTTAATAAGATTGCATATCTGTCAATGTATTATACAACTGTAATCTATGTTCTTGATACCTGTAATTTATTTGGTGGCTCAAACTGGGTGATAAAACTGTAACTTATCTGGTCAATCAAATGTATATTTATAATCTGATCAATCAAATGTATATTTATTATTTCATTTGTTGCTCAAACCTGGGTGATCAAAATGTAATGTATATTTTTAATTTCTGTGTGATTGTGGTGTACCCCTCCCTCAAATCATACTGTAGTTTCAATCTGATTTTATACTTTACTCCCTTGTATTTTACACCGTTGGTCCGCTGCTGATCGCTGGAAGTGGCGGCATACCAATGTATACCAAATAAATAAATAAATAATGTTGTGGGGCTCTTTTGCTGCCTCGGGAACTGGAGGCCTAGAACATATTAAAGAAATCATAAGTCAGAGGACTACCAAGATATTATGAAGCGAAATGTGCTACCTAATGTCAGAAACCTAGGTCTGGGTTGAAGGTCATGGGTCCTCCAACCCAATATACATCCAAAAGTCCAAAAGAATGAATAAAAAGGAACAAATGGACTGTTTTAAACTGGTCAGCAATGAGTCCTGATTTCAATCCAATTGAGGACCTTTGGAAAGAGTTGAAATCTGCCATTGGTAAAAGGAATCCTGGAAACATTCATGAGCTGGAACAAATCGCAATTGAAGAGTTGGAGAAACTTCCAACAAACAGAGATACAAAAACTTATATATGGCTACAAGAAACATTTGGAGGCTGTCGTCATTGCCAAGGGTTGTGCAACTTAATATTAGTGAAAGATGCCATTAATCCTGTCCAGGTAATATTTAGTTTTTTTTCCTCAGAAATTACTATGTTTAAGTTGCACAGATATCATTTTTTGTTGTTGTATACCTTTGAACAGACTATTACAATATTATGATGACATAGTTGGAATATTTCCAATTATTTTTGAAGATATTGTACACAACATACCTAAAATGCAAGGTGGCCAATAATGTTGACCACAATTGCACCTTGTGCTATAGTTACCACGGATGCCAGGCTACTGAGCTGGCACATTGTCTGGGTCAATTTATACATAGACGCATAGAAATGTACATAGAAACATATATAGAAAATGAAGGCAGATAAAGAGCATAGGGCCTATCCATTCTACCCATCCATAACAACTACTAAGTTCCACAATCTCTTTTTCTCCCTTAGAGATCCTCTGTATTTGTCCCATTCTTTTTTGAATTCATGTACAGTTCTTGTCTCCACCAATTCCATGCATCCACCACTCTTTCCGTAAAGAAATATTTCCTCACATTACTCCTGAGTCTATCCTCCTTTTACCTTCATCTTATGACTCTTCATTCCATAGCTTCTTTTCATCTGAAAGAAAGCCACCTTCTGTGTATTTATTCCATAGAGGTATTTAAATTACTATCATATCACCCTTCTTCTCGCCTTTCCTCCAAAGTGTATATATTGAGATCTTTAAGCCTATCCCCATATGCCTAATGACAAAGACCACTGACCATTTTAGCTGGCCAAATTCCTTTGAAAATCATCCTAATACCACCTACAGTTCTGTCACTGTCCTTTCAGAGGCACCAAAGAAAGCTAAACATCATTTTGTGTAGTTTCCTCCATTTGTGATGACTTTTTGACACATCTATCTAGATTTATGTCAGAGGCAGGGCTGGTCATAGAATTGGTTCAAGCTATTGGTGCCCTAGGCAAATCTTCAGTGTTACGCTCCCTGATCTGCTCTCAGAAGCTATTGTTTAGCTTTGAATGTCCTGCTTTTTGCCACCCCCAAGAAAATACCATCCTAGGTGACTACCTAGTTTGCCTGATGGTTGGACTAGACCTGCTCGGAGACATCAATTGTAAATCTCACTCTTTGAGACAGCCCGACTTTGGTATCCCTGGTTTGTACCAAAGGCAATTGAAGATGAAAATGACTTGCCCAGCTTCCCTAGTTATCAGCTCACTGCTCTAACCTCTAAGCCACTACATTCAAACCATGTGCTTGTATAGTCTCCATGCTCATGCACTATCTGCTGCTGCTGATACCACATCCAGAACTAGGCCCTTCAGTTTCACATATTCTACTTTGGGAGAAGTGATGTGTGGGAGGAAAACCATGAACAAACATCCCGGTGAGGGGGAGCAGGGATGAGGGAGACTGGAGTGAATGAGACCCTACAGGTGGGGGTTCAGAAAAGAAATAAATTGTGATCCATGCATGTTTGCCTAAGGCCCAATATAGTGTTAACCTTGGCCCTGACCATGGTACAGTGGCACCCTGTAGATGAACTGTAAAATACATTCTTTGAAATCTTTACTGTGGTATTTAATGATTTCATATCTTACCAAATTTGGTTTATTTTTATTATTCTTTCCAAACCATTTCAAGCCACCCTTCCTCTTGCTCTTCCAAGTTAAAGACACACACAAAGATGACACACATGCTCCACATGCTTTCCCCATTTTTTTAGACAGCAGAAAGTGAAAAATGTATTGGGGTGTTAAGACTTTTACAAGGCACTGGAGGCCAAGGTCAAAACCTTAAACAAATTCTTTCCTCAACCTTCAAATAGTTAAAGTCAGCCAGGCTGGACAATCAAACAGGCTGTAGAATTTGGGATTCTTTTTAACTTATCCACCATTTTTTGTTAGGTGAAAGATACAAAATACTACAACATCAATGTCAGTAACAATCTACTTCTACTAGATTGAGGCTACTGAATTTTTAATCAAACCCATAAAAAGTTAAAATTCACTGGTCAACACTTCAGTAGGAATTTGAAGAAATGAATATAACATGAAACTTTCACTAATATTCAAACTGAGGTAATATATTAATTAATGAGACAGGCAGCATATAAAATATATATACAGACCAGGAATTGATGAGGTGCTATGACCACCATTGCAAGAATTCAAAGGAAAGCAAGTGCCATCAGTGAGGGACTGGCTAACACACTGAAGAGATCTTTAAACTAGAAGAGATAGGAAGTGATGCACAAAGCCCTTAGGTAAGTAAATATTAAACAGGTCTAATGGTTAGAGTAGTAGATTAAGAGCAGTGTGGGTCTCTGTATTCTTAGGCTAATCACACAACTCTCCATCTTCTCTATATCCTCTGGATATTTTAGGGCTGAAACAAGCATTTTCTTGAAGCAGGTCTAAACGTGGATAGGGTCACAGATGTCCCTGTTTCTGAAATCAAGCAGGGATGTCTAAGCTCATTGCATCTCCCCAGACACGCCTCTGCCACATTCCCTGCTTACTTGGATGTCCCCGCACCAGAGACATCTTTAAAAGTCATTTGCAAAATGGCTTCAGGAATGTCAACGTGCAAATCTTCAGAAGTTCAACTCATGCCTAAGTCTTTTAAAAATGACCGATTTGTATTTAAATCCTGTCAGTGTATTTGACTGTAAACCACTAAGAATGCATGACTGGCAATACAGAAAAGATTTTAATAAATAAGTATTTTTACTAAGTGACATCAATCTTCAAGATGTTGATTGGGACATTCTAGTTGTGGTGTCATCTAGAAGTAAGGAGATCTAGATTCTCTACAAGGAGAAATCTTCCAGCAGCTGGTAATGGAACCGAGGCAGGAAGGGGAGATACTAGGTGCTTATGAATAAGAGGGTGTTTCTGATGTCACAAAGGGTGATCATCTAGGATCTAGTGAACACTGGATGCAGTGGTTCAGTATTAAGGTATAGATAATGAGGATTCACTCAATAGTGCGAGTCCTAGATTGGGCAATATCTCATGGAGTTATTAGCTGGATGGAAGCCTCTAGAGAACATGAAAAAGCAATGGGATAAATATAAAGTAATTACTGTAAGGGCAACAAACCTATGTCTTAGGAAAGAAAAAGTAAGAGGACAAAGAACTTGTTTTTGAAAGAAGTAACCAAAAAGGTAAAGAAGAAAAGGTTAGCATTCATAAGCTACAAGTGATTGCAGGAAGCAGAAGTCAGGCAACAATATCTGGAAAAGGTAGAAGGAGCCAGGAAAGTAGTCAGGAAAGCTATGATATAAATGGAAGATAAAATAGCTCATGCAGTAAACTAGGAGAAGCTTTTTTTGGATAGGTTAATGACAGGTGAAAGTGCGAAAGTGTAATTGTGAAGCAAAAGTAAAGTGGCGGAATATGTGTTGTGTGTGCCCTTATATAATGCTGACTCCTGGTGACCCAGCAGCCCCTGGATTTTCTTGGCAAGGTGTGACTGGAAGTAGATTGTCAGGCCTTTCTTCCGAGGCAATGGAGGATAAAGTGACTTGCCCAAGGCCACAAGGAGTACCGATAGGAATCGAACCCTGGTTGTAGCCTAGTGGCAGAATATGCAGAGGCTGATAAATTAAAAACAGAATTGCTTAACAAACATTTATGTTTGGTGCTCCCTGAGGAAGACCTGGGACTAGGACCATATAAAGTAAACACAAAAAGTGAGGCAGATCTTGAATGATTTCCAGAAGACTATTTATGATGAACTGGCTAAACTAAAAGGTTTCAGTTTTCAAAGGGAATCATACCTTCATCAGTGGCAGATGAATGTATAAATTTGCTGTCCATGTATTCTTAAATGCTATATGGAGTCAGGTCCAGATTTAGACACAGGCAATATGGGCAACTGCCTAGAGCACCAAATTTTAAAGGTAAAAAACAGTCCCCACTTGTGCTGCCTGTCTTTATTAGACTATAAGCTCTTTTGAGAAGGGGCTGTCTCTTACATGTTTCTGTACAGTGCTGCATATGCCTTGTAGCGCTATACAAATAAGTACTAGTAGTAGTCGTCATAGTAGCAGTAGCAGCAACAGCCTGGGCTACCTGATTCCACTTGCTTTAGTGCCATGAAAAATGACCTCTAGGGGGGGAAGACCTCTCCTACCTGCCGCTCTCCAGTCCTGCCTATGTGCACCAATATCTTAAATCCAGCCGTTCATGGAGTTCTGGGCCAGAAATCCCTCAAACCAGCCTGACATAATCCATAGAGTGAAGGAAGAGGCCTCAGTGACAAAATTATCCAAACAGTGGGCAGGTAGAAACACAACACACAGAAGCAGCCTAACCACCATGATAAGATTTAAATTATAAAAACGCAGCATTGCATGATAATTCTTGCTGCTGTGGCTGCGAACTGTAAAGAGTTGACTAGAATAACTTAATATCATTGTAAAGCAGTATGCAATACAACTCCCCAGCCCGCCTTAAAAGCCGATCCACCTTAAGGGGAAGACAGCAGTGTATTGGAATTGACCCGTGGAGCTCAGAGAATTAACATTAAAACCTCCAAACCCAGAGCAGGGACAAGGAGATTCCAACAAATGAAGTGGAGGCCCACGGCCACGGAAGCTATGTACAGAGCATGTGTAAATTAATTTGCAGTCAGTAAACTGGGTATTTTCTTTTTCTATCTGGAAGTAAGAAAAGTTCAATTTATTTGCACTAAAGAAGCAGTGGTTGGTTTGTTGAATGACGGGTCTCCCTTAAGGTCCAGACCCTGCTCTTATAAACATTCCTTGCAGAATCAAACCTGCTAGAGGAAGACTGGAGACTCTCTTTCCATAGGCCTCAAACAGCTATTGAAATGGCCCTAAAACTGCACAAAACTTTACAAGATGAGGGTAGGAAGATTGATGATCCCAAATTCTTTTAAGTTGGTATACAGTAGTAACAAAAGTTAATTAAAAAGTTACTGAATTTAAATTTTATGATGTGAAGAGTAGTTTTGTACCGAGGTGCCTAGGCACCACCTATTTCACAAAGCAAACATATGCGCCTTCATGACTTTATAACACTGTTTCCCTGAAAGCTCCCGCACAAAGTTATACCTGTATGTATATGCTGGTAGAAATCAGCGCATATGTGCATATTTTATAAAATGCATGCCTAAGTGCCAGTCCTGCTTTCTATATGCTCATTGTCTGCTCCGGGAAAGGCCTACACCTATATCATTCAGAAGTGGCCGCTTGTTTTTCTGCATGCCTACTTGTATACCTGCACATAGTAACTGCAGTGGGTTCGGGGCTTATAGCCTTATTTGGATCTACAGACTTTGAAGACAGCTACAATATCCTTTTGTCTTTATTTTGTGGTTTTTAAGTTGTTCATGCAATTGTATTTAATATGAAAGTTGTATTTGTAGATCACTTTTAACACATGTTCACTGGCATAGGTGGTATTTCTAAAATAAAAATAAAGATAAATGTGTAAAATGTTGTTCTGCGGGTTAAAGTCACTTATAACATTCCCCCCCCCCCCCCCCCAATATTGTGTGGCGCCATGAGGAGTCATGCAGTTGCATTATCCGATTCCATGGAGAAATTACTATATATCATGCTGGAGGTCATTTATATGACTCCTGCTATGTTGAAACTGCAGCAGCTTAACTGGTGTCCTACAGGTTGGTGATTTAACAACTAATAAATCTAAGCACAGCCATATAAAAACTACTGAGCTGCTGAAAAATAAAACATTGTTTTAATTAAACAATATTTGAAAGAACCTTCGCAGATGGACACAACCAGTCACCACTGACCAAGTATTAACTCTTAATGCACCAGCCAAGGTGGAAGCTTCAGGCAAAATTGCCTCCACCGTCAGTGCCTTGTGTCTCTATAACTCACTGCTTAAATTATCATACTGATGAATACATTTGACAAATTACACTTCAGTCCATAAACCTGGTACAGAACCATCATAGATGCTTCCCCCTTCGACAGTTCTACGGCAAGACTAGCGATGTGCTGCATTAGTTATTAAGATACAGCTCTCTCTCTTCTCTTGTGCCAGGAGCCCTCTGACCCACAAAAGAAGTCATGCAGGGTTTATTAAACCCTGGGTTATGTGACTTCATTGGTTGATTTCAGGTCATATGGCATAGAATGCCATTAATTAGGAAATGGTTAGCATTATAGCTGTGTGATTGCTTTCATGTAATGTTTGTTGCTAGGCAACTGCAAATAAGCAGAAAGAGAAAAAATAGGTTTTAAGATTTTAACCAGGGAAAAGTTCTAAAAAAAGAATAGAAAATGTCTAATTTTTTCTAGCAGTATCAGCCTGTCACTGTCCTTGCAGTAATTTATAAAATAGTGATAGTGTACTCCTTAGTGGGACTACCAAATACAGTATATCACAGTCATACAAATGTTATTCCCCCCACCAAAAGAGTTAATGAGGAGAACAAGGAGGCTGTAGGAGGGGTGTACTAACAAATGGATTCCACAGTCTAAAGATTTATGCTACGGTTGCTCACTTATCAGCCCAATGAGGACCACACTCTAGAAACCAGTACAGAAGACTAATGCTGTCAGAGACAATCTCAAACCAAAGGCTTGGCTGGATGGTTTGGTGGCCGGTGCTTTTCCTTCTGAGCCACTGAAAGGTACCTTAGGGAAGTGTGAAAACTTTCTCTCTTCTGGGAGGACCAGCGATCCCGCCCCAGAGAACAGAATTGGTCCCTGAGACGAGAAAAGGATGCTGGGAAAAGAGACAATGGCTACTTGAGCTTGCTGCCAGTTCTAAGGGGCTCTGTGAGTCTTGAGGTTACTGGAACTGAACCTGTGTATTATTATCTGGACTTGGCTGAGGGTACCGTTTGCTAATTTAATTGAAGATACCTGGTATTAAATTAGTTTGTGCTCAAGTGTAGCAGCAAAGCGCAGACAAACCAATGATACCAGGAGTCTGTTCAGAAGGTCCAAATCATTTATTTGTGCACAAGTCTCAAGCAAGGCAATTTCAAAATGGCTGAGCAAAGTTTTCAAGCATTACAACAACTTTTATAGACTTCTGTTCCATTCTAGGTATAGAAAAACATTTCATTGGTCCCGGTACTCTCCCGTACCTCCCGTAGCCCTTCTATTGGTCCCGGTACTGATAAGTTTCTCCAATTATGTTCCTTCTGTGGGCTTCTGTGGGCATGACACCTGCCTGCCCCCCTTCTAGTCCCAATTACAATGGTCAGTTCATCAACTTGTTACTTTCACACTTTCAAGGTTATGGGACCAATTTGTGCGTGCAGAAGAGCAAGGTTCTGTAACTCATCTGTCAGCACTCCTCAATATTTCTCTGCAAATGTACTTTTTCTTATCAGTAACTTTTAAACATGTCTTTTCTGTATTTTTTCCATTTCTTAATTCTGCAGTTCTGCTTATCTAAGCTGATTCAATATTTCTACTGAGTTCTTTCTTACAATAGCAGCATATTGGGGGATGTGCAATCCTATATGCCTCTCCACGGGCCTCATTTACAGGTCAAGCTAGCCATGCTGGCCTGCCTATGTCAGACACCGTGGGTCACAGGCCTGCACCTGCCACATTCCCCCCTTTGATTAATCTCACCCTATTACTTAATAAGGTGTGAGAATTAAATCACTTTCTAGAAGATTCACATCCTGATTAAAGGATTCTTACTAGTTCCACTAGGGCTAGCTTTGTATAAAGCCATTATTCTAGTTGCGGTCTTCCGCTCTACTGTACTATCAATAGCACTATGAAGGGAACGCATACAACATGGGATTAAACATGGTAAGCAGAGGACAACAGCAACAAGGATTAGTACTAAGATAACGAAAGTCTTAAATCCTCCCAGCCAAGAAAAAAGGTTAGCAAACCAATTAGGAAATTTCAAGGCGTGCCAAGTCTGTACTGGCACATAAGCATGTCTTTGCATATCTTTAGCAATTTCTTCAACTACTTGACCTTTATCATCTATTTTCAAACAGCAATTAGTTAAGTTCAGCTTACCACATACTCCTCCTTCAGCTGCTAGCAAATAATCAAGTGCTAAGCGATTCTGGTATATGGCAGTGCGCATCTGAGTACTTTGTCTAGCTAAGAGCGTGAGAGCATGGCTAGTTTCATTGGTTATTATTTCAACTACTGCTTGTAAGCGAATAATACGATTGATCATATAGATTGGGGTACGATAACCATACATACCATCATCATTCCAAGTGGCAGGTCCATAATACTCAATAATTCTTTCTGGTGGCCAATCATCATCACCTCGCCATTTCTCCCACTTGCCTATCTGTAAGGCCTCTCTTTTCTGTCTTGATGCTCCTTTGTGTTTGTGGGTTGTGTATACAGGGTATCCTAATTGTTCTCCATGTTCAGTATTTAACAGGAAGAAAGAAGGTCTGATGGTTCCTAAGACACATGCTCCTCCCCATTGTGGTGGGAGTTGCGCATATGCTCGGTTTCCACAGATCCAATATAGGCCAGGTGGGGCTTGCCAGGCTTGGACTTTGGCAAGGTTAGTCCATAGACCTGCAAGTTCAGGAAATCTAGCTAATGGGTTAGGAGGTTCAGGATGTCTAATTCCTGACCACCATGCTGTCTTTTTGGTCGTGGCATTGTAGTATTTCTGGCTGAGACAGACCAGCTGTCCTACCTTTTGGGTGAACTGGGGTCCAGTTCTGGCAAAGCAAAGACGTCCAACGATTGAGTGCGCTAACACCCATTCACTGGTTGTCTTGTGTAATTCAGTCTGATTGTAAATCATGGAATAATTCAATTCTTGGGCTTCCCAGGGCCATTGATCTCCCATTTGGGTTCCGCCACAGAAATAACAATCTGTGATCTTAAGACTAGATACTACTGCTCCGGCTAATTCTAGAAACAAATTCTGTGAAGGGTGAGGGATCTCAAACTTATTTACATGCATAGCTTCATAAAAGGTATTATGAATATGATATTTAGATGACTTGTGGGCTTGAGTATTCAATCTAATATACACAATGGTCCCTGGATCTGTTCCTCCTCCAGCAATACGTAAACCAAACTTATATCCTTGTTTCCATGCATGGGGATTATGTACACGCAAGTGTAAGGGGTTGCAAGCATCTTTCTGACATTTATCATTTGTGGTTGGCTTGGTTAGAGTAGCCATCCGCTTATCTATTTTCTCATCAGTTATACCAGTGTTCCAGGTAGCATAGAAAACACATTCCCAATATGGGCAATAGTAATCTGCCGCTGTAGCAGTACTATACCCTGATCCTGTTTTACCTGTACACTTCCACCAATTTGTGGCACCTTCTGGACACATATACTTATGGTCATTTCGATACGCTTTCTCCCATGTACCACAGGTGGACTGACTATCTCTATTAATAGCATTACATGCATCAAAATTCAAAACAGCAGGTTTAGTAATGTCCTTAAGTGGTGGGTGTAGCAGCTAATATAGGTCCATCTGCATCCTTCCATCTTATTTCCAACGTGTAATAGGATGGATTCTGATGCGGATTATAGCATGCTTTGATTTTGCCATGAGTGCAAACATTTAGTTCAGTGGTGTTATAGATACACCGGGTTATTGTTCCCTTGCAGGTATAGTAAGAATGATAAAGCAAAGTCTGAGTTACTTTCAGTCCAGTTCTAGTAGAGGTAATACAAGCGGTGCATGGAGGTAGAGCATAAGTCTGTTCAAAACCTCCAAAGAAGGCAACCAAGGCAAAGCAGAAGCAAAGATACATGTTGTTGTTGATTGGAGTTCTTCTGAATCCTCAGCTTGCTGATCTTGATCACGACGGTCTATTATTCTTCGTCCCGTTTGCTAATGAAGCAATTTAACGGGTGCTGAGTGTTGATTGAAGATCCTCAAGATGTCCAGCATACATTAAACCAACTTAGCAATTCAGTTGGCTTGTGAAGTCTGGCTTAGTCAATGTAGTCTCAAAGGAGTGTGTCAAATCACACACAAATCAGGTTCGTTGAAACAAAACTGTTGCTGCATGGAAAACAGCAATCCTCTTCGAAAGACTTGGCTACTGCAAAGCACTTGTGATGAAGTGTCTATGCTGCTGGTTGCCGTCTCAGAGTAACTCGCAAGGGTACATCAGGGTGCTGCTCTGCTGTCCACCGCTCTGGTTCAGGATCAGCGGCAGGCTTGACTCTGCTGTGGTGGATCCAGGCGTCGATCTCGGCTACCTTTACTGCAGTTGGGGTAGACAGGATGACGGTGTACGGTCCCTTCCAATGGGGTTCCAACGGTATCTTCTTCCAATCTTTGATCCACACCGAAGTTCCAGGCTTGAAAGGATGCAAGGGTTCCGTCAAGTTGATAGGCAACTGGTCTTGGATCCACGTATGGAGAGTCTGCAGAACAAAACTAAGAGCTAGGAGTTCTTGTCTGGTTACTTCTGAACCAATCTGGGCTAAACTTCCTTTAATTCCTGCACTATTGGTGGGGGTTTACCATACAAAACTTCAAAAGGGGAAAATCCTGTTGACTTTACAGGGGCTGAGCGTATTCTGAGTAAAGCTATGGGGAGCACTTGGGGCCATTTCAAGTGTGTCTCCTGACAAAGCTTAGACATTTGGGCTTTCAAGGTACGATTCATTCGCTCAACTTTCCCTGAACTCTGGGGTCTGTATGCAGTGTGGAGCTTCCACTGTATCTGCAAAGCTTTTGCTAACTGCTGAGTAACTTGGGAGACAAATGAGGGTCCATTGTCTGACCCTATTACTGCTGGGATTCCAAATCTGGGGACAATCTCTCTCATTAAGGCTTTGGTAACTTCTCGGGCTTTCTCAGTTCTGGTTGGGAAGGCTTCTACCCACCCAGAGAAAGTACAAACTAATACTAATAGGTAATGGTACCCATTGGCTTTTGGCATTTCGGTGAAATCAACTTGGAGGTTGTGCATGGGGGTCACACCTCTTGACTGAACTCGGGGTGCTGTGATAAGGCCTTGCTTGGCATTATTCTTGGCACAGGTTTGACATTGTCGTGCTACTGAGGCTGATATGGTTGTCATCAGAGGGATGTAGAAATGTGGTCTGAGTGCTTTCTCCATAGCACTCTTCCCATAGTGGGTAGTTTCGTGGAAAGCTTTGACAAAGGCTGGTCCTAACAGTTCTGGAATTACTATTCTTCCTGGAGGTTGACTGCCCTCTTCTGGTGGCAGCTCAATCCATCCATCTTTCAATACTCCATTTTCTTTGTCACAATAGTAATCCAATTCTTTGGTGGTATATCGTGGGGTCCATAGATTCAAAGGTACTGGAAACAATGCTGCTTGCATTGGCATAGCGTGTGGGGCAATCTGTCCGGTCATAGCTGCTTGTCGTGCTGAGGCATCTGCAAATCTATTTCCTCGAGCAACTTCTCCTTTTCCTGCTTGATGTCCTCTACAATGCATGACAGCTACACGTGTTGGGGCCCAGACTGCATCAAGTAACATCAATATCTCGGGACCATACTTGACTGATTTTCCTCCGGATGTGATGAGTCCTCTTTCTTTGTAGAGAGCTCCATGGGCATGCAAGGTGGTGAAGGCATATTTGGAATCTGTATATACATTTAGCACAAGTTTTTCTCCTAACAACAATGCTCTGGTGAGTGCTATCAATTCGGCTTTCTGGGCTGATGTGCCTGAGGCTAAAGCTGATGATTCAACTACTTCGTGTTGAGTGACGACTGCATATCCGGCACAGCGTCGTCCATCAAGGATGAGACTGCTCCCATCAACATAATAGATCTGGTCGGGATTGTCTATGGGCACATCTGTTAAGTCGGGTCGACTGGAGAACACAGTCTCCATGACTTCGATACAGTCATGTTCTGGGAGTTCTTCACTGATGGGTATCAAGGTAGCTGGATTCAGGGCATGGCTCACTTCGAGTTGTATCTGTGGGTTTTCACATAACATGCTCTGGTACTTCAACATTCGGGAATTGGTGAGCCAATAATTTGCTTTCTGTTCCATAAGGGCAAGGACTGCATGTGGCACAGTGACTCGTATGTTTTGTCCTAGTGTGAGTTTGTCTGCTTCACTCACTAGTAGCGCTGTAGCTGCAACTGCTCTCAAGCAAGGTGGCCATCCTTTGGCCACAGGGTCCAATTGTTTCGATAGGTAGGCTACAGGTCGTTCCCAATTTCCTAATTTCTGAGTCAACATGCCTAGGGCATTTCCCTGTGTTTCATGTACAAACAAGTGGAAAGGTTTGTGGACATCTGGTAGTCCAAGTGCTGGTGATGATGACATCAATTCTTCTTTTAACTTCTGGAAGGCTGTATCTTGCTCAAGTCCCCACTCCAGTGGTGACTTCTCTTCTCCTTTTGTGGCTTCATACAGTGGTTTGGCAATTTGGGCAAAGTTGGGTATCCAGATTCGGCAATATCCTGCTGCTCCCAGAAAGGCTCTGACTTGCTTTCTGGTTGTTGGAGTTGGAATTCTGCATACTGCTTCTTTTCTTTCTCTGCCTAATCTTCTGCTTCCTTGGGTAATACGAAAACCCAAGTATTTCACTTCTGTTTGACATAGTTGTGCTTTGGCTCTGGAAACTTTATATCCAGCTTCATTTAGTAACTGCAAGAGATCTTTGGTGGCTAATATACATTCTCTTTCTGATACGGCAGCTATCAACAGATCATCCACGTACTGGAGAAGTACTCTCTTCCCCGGGGCTACTGGATAGCTTGAAAGATCTTGATTTAGTGCAGCACTAAAGATGGTAGGTGAATTCTTGAATCCTTGGGGTAATCTTGTCCAGGTGAGTTGGCCCCCTCTTCCAGAGATGGGGTCCTGCCATTCAAATGCAAACAATATTTGGCTTACAGGGGCTAATCTTATGCAAAAGAATGCATCTTTTAAATCCAGTACAGTGAAATGGGTAGCTTCTGCGGGTATCAATCCTAGTAGAGTGTAAGGATTGGGTACAACTGGGTGTATAGTTTCAACTGCATCATTTACTCTTCTCAAATCTTGCACTGGGCGATAATCATCCATCCCAGGTTTCTTTACTGGCAAAAGCGGGGTGTTCCATGGGGATTGACATACTTTTAGTAGGCCATATTCGAGCAATCTCTGTAGGTGGCGATGAATGCCTTCAATTGCGGCTCTTGGGAGAGGGTACTGTTTGACGTGCACTGGGGTAGCACTAGGCTTGAGGGTTACAATCACTGGTGCTATATGCTTGGCCAGGCCTGGGGGACTGCCTTCTGCCCATACTTCAAGTGGTGCATGAATGTTCTTTAAAGTTTGTTCAAAATAGGTATCTTGAATCGAATCATCAATGTAGTATCTCCATTCTTCTTCTCGGGGAACTGTCAGCAGCATTACTCCTGCTGGTTTGGCTTGGGAATTTACTGTCATTTGCATTTCTCCTTGTTCAGAGAAAGATATTTGTGCTTGAAGCTTAGCTAACATATCTCGTCCCAGTAGTGGTACTGGACATTCGGGCATGTAAAGGAATTGATGAGTTACTTGCTGTCCTCCTAGACTGCATATCCGGTTTTGAAGAAAAGACTTTGTGGCTTTGGCACCCGTTGCTCCTACAATGGTGACTGCTCTTTTAGTGAATGGGGCTATCTTTTTTGTCTATTACTGAATGTTCTGCTCCAGTATCAACCATAAAGTTCATAATTTGTGGGGGCTGATATTTGAGTTATGAGACCCTGTGGCGACATGAAACAACATTTTATGTTATCCCTGTATCTGAAAAAGTTAACTTTAAAACCTGAAGGCCGGAGTTTCAGTGCAGTCAGATTCAAAACCTGACTGGCATTAAGGTGGTACATTTATAAAGTGATTTCTAAATGTAAAGCCTGTTTGACACATGGAAAATGGCTTTTTTAAAATTCTGAATGTGCATATGCACATATAAGTATGTGTGCTGATAAGAGCACTAGAGCAGGTGTACTTTTATATGTCCCACCGCTTTGACCCGGTGAAAAGCGGGATATAAATACAGTTAAATAAATAAATATCTCTGAATAGGAACCCCCCCTCCCTATTTCTCTCCAAGATCTCCAAAACAGTAACTATGCTATCTTGTCAGTCTCTATGTTCACCCCAAAAATCATCAATGTTGAACCCCCGGTGATGCCCCCCCCCATTTGATTCCCCCCCCCCCCCTGGTTATATGTCCCACCGCTTTGACCCGGTGAAAAGCGGGATATAAATACAGTTAAATAAATAAATAAATAAATAAATTTTATGTGATCTGCATCTAGGCGTAAACACCGATAGCACCTGAGCAGAGTTGCAAGGTATGTACAGGACTTACTTTATAAAATACGCACAAACTGGCAGATAGAACGTCTTGCAGGTGTACATTTGGGTGAGAGCATTTGCGTGCTCCTGGCGTTAGTTCCGAGAGTCTATTTTATATTGGCACATACATTTATTTATTTAAGAAATTTTGATATACCGTTTTTCTACAAGTCTAAACAGTTTACATGGAACTCAGTGAAATACAATGAACACATTAAATAGAACATTATGAACATATACAATGAACAATTTGAACATTTTGGAGATAAAAGAACAGTGAACATCTTTTGGAAAGCTCAATAATTTTGTGCATAAACATTTGTAAAACTATATGCAGTATGTTGCCTTTTAAAAATAGGCAAACAATTGAAATGTTATTTGAACATTTTATAAGTTCCCTGTTAGAAAATTATTGTGAGGGATCATTTCATAACAAGGTGCCTATGTGAAATGTTAAAAAGGCAACTATTGTTTGCCTATTTTGCAAAAGGTAACATAGGCACCTATGTGCCTTTATAAAATTAGGCTCCTCCAATGACCCCCATTAGTGTATAAATTCTCCCACAGATATTTACACCAGATCCAGCGATACACTACTCTCCCGACCACACATTTGAGCCCCAATATGTGGATAAGTAAAATATGTTTGACTTTTTTTGCATTGCTTTATCCAGTGCTTATTGCAAAAAAGGTGCCAGTATGCACACGCAGGGCCATCCTTAAACAGTCGAGTGACTTCTTAGGGATCTGCCCTCACAGTAGCCAAACCCCTTGCCAGAGTCTATGAAAAGGCAGCACTACAAATATCACACCAGTTGTTAGAACATAGTAACACAAGGGCTTGTTTACAAAGCCACGGTAGCGGCTTTTGCCCGATATCGGAGCCGCAGCCCCATTGCTACCGCAGCTTTGTAAGCAAGCCCCATAGTATATGATGGTAGATAAAGACCAGTATGGCCCATCTAGTCTACCTAGTAAGGTGGCTAGAGTGCTTGTAACTGCAGTTCCTTGCAAGTCACCCACCTCTATGCCAGTGTTTAGGGTTGGGGAAAGAGAGCAAGCCACACTATACAAATCTTTACACAGAAACTACACGCTCACAAATGCAAAATATGAATACAGCCTTACCAAATATAGAAGGCATTATTATAAATTAGAAATAGAAATAGCAGTGTACAGACAAAACTGAACTGGACTCTGCCTGCAGTACAACACCAAAGAAATGGAAACTGAAATACATTTCCTCCTGTAATGTCCAAAATACAAAGATATCAAAGATGGTTTACATTTAGTTTTTCAAAACTGGCATATTCAAATCACCCACATCTAAAACGTGTTTCCCTACATTTATTGTAAACAACAAATAGTCTGAGCAACTAGTCTCTGTAGCCGGTATCTAGCACACTTTGCCAGAGTTGAGCTATTTTGTGTTGGGTGGAGCATTTGCCTCCCGAATCTCCCGTTGGCCTAAGTGAATCAGCTGAAGCTACCGCTTCTCCAGTGGGGGAGAGGAGGCACTCTCAATATATGTGTTTTGGGATATGCAGAGCCTGGACTCTTTCATTAATTCTTCGGGACCATAGGTCAGTTTTACCAGGCAATGAAAAAGATGCTGGGAAGTTCAGATGTACATTCAAGACACCTAAGACAAGTAAAGAATCAGAATGGACAGGAAAATCAAGAAGCAGCAATGACAGTTCTTGAAAGGAATGGGGAGTAACAGGAGGAGGAAGGCCAGCAATGAGATGGATCGATACAATAATAGCAGCTATGGAGACCACTCTGTCAACAATGAGCCACCTGACTGAACACAGTTTAGGACAACTATCCAGAGGGTTCCCATGAGTCGACGCCGACTCGATGGCACTTAACAACAACAAAGAGGAGAGCCATCATCAATGTGAACCATTAAAGCATTGAAAAAGGAGTATGATGTGAATGAATTTCTCTAGCATTTTGGTAAATAATGAAACACCACCACTAATGTGACAAAACTGGAGAACAAGTCATGTGGTATCATCAGTGCTTTCCTAGCAAAAAAGGTGCTGGTACTCATATGCAGGGCACTTTCAATAATACAGGAGAACCAGGGATCAAATTGTAGCAGAAATGAAAAATGTGCTGATACGCGGTACCCCCTCAAAAAAAAAAGCCCTTGGTACCATAAGACCTCTTACATATATGAAAACACAAAACAGGGATGGAAGGGTAAAGCTGTGAATGAGGCTAGCCCGAGGTAAGACTGTGTTGTGAAAGCAAATATGCTGCAAATGATTGCTCAGAAAGCCAGGTATTGAGACCATTTTTACATTTAGATAGTGAGTGTGGAAGTCTCAAATAATCAGGAATGGTATTCCAGATAGATGGGGTCATGCAGGCGAAACAGGACTTTCATATCATTTCATAGCAGAAAACCCAATATGGAAGGACGGTCAGTAAGTTGAGTGAATCTCAGAGTGCAAGGTGGAATATAAATAATCAAGAGAATTGAGATACTTGTGCTTGCTGCTACTATTTCCCTCTCTGGGATATTCACAGGCTCATTCACTTTGTCCATGATGAGTTCACCGCCCTTCTCAGAGCTCAGCTCAGACTGGCCAGTTCACAGAGCAGCTGCCTGCAGTAGGATGGCAAAGATACTTGTCCTCTCCCTTTTTGTGATTGTAGCTTAAATTCCAGTTATCCCACCCCTGGAGTGCTCCAATTGGCTGAGTTTTAAAGAGTCTTGCTGCATGGCATTTGTCTGTAGAAATAAAGAATACATCTGGAAGCCCAAAGGGAAGAAGCATTGGTAAAACACAATTTCTTGCTTTTGGTCATGTTCAGAAAGTCACCAGATTTCTCTATAAATTTATTCAGAACAGATACGTGATCTAAAATGTCTTTCAGGTTAAACTTTTACCAGATCTAGTGCCAGAATTGCTATATTGACAACACTGCCTTCTCCACAGTCTGCTGTGGGGTGCTGCTGATCACGAGCCCACCAATCTCTCCCCCATGACATTTCTGCCAATATTTAATTATCATTGGCTAAGTAGTTAAGGCTCTGCTGACCTTAGCTAGCAGCATTATCTTCATCTCTTCTCCTGCAGGATAGCTGTGCAGAGAATGAGTTGCTGTTCCAAAGCTGCACCAGGAATAGAGGCAGCGGACAAGATGAAAGACCTTGGTGTGCCTGAAATGGCCCTGAGGCCTTATATTTTGCAGTCCTAGTATAGGAAATGGTGACAGTTCCTTCCCTAGTGATGTTATGTTACCAATAGTCTCTCTTAAAAAAGAGTTTTCAGTTTCATGTATTTATTCGGGTTAGGACAATATTATAGGGAAATGAGGATAGTTGCTAGTCAAAATGGTGCCCCAGGCAACAGTTGCTTTCAGTGCCCCTTTTTCCTTTCATCCTGGTGTGCACGCAGACTTATACGCCTTGCTCAAATGAGTGATGTGGTGACTCCTCTCCCTGCTTGGTGCCCAAGGCAGCTGTCCTTTTGCCCTTCTCTTGCGATGGCCCTAGGTAAATGTAGCCAGGTCTTATATTAATGGAAAAAGGAAGTTATGAAAAGGGTAGTTACTCACCTGTAACAGGTGTTTTCCAGGGACAGCAGGAATCAGTCCTCACTTATGGGTGACATTGGCACCGACGGAGCCCGTGCGGAGCATTTCCCCAGCTTTCAAAGAAAGCCTTTGGGATTGCTACCACGCATGTGTGGTCCTCTTCCCACCCAAGGGTGCCATCTTGCTCAGTGAGGTCCCTTAGCTTGAGCCCTACCAAGCAGATGGCTAGGGAAGGATAAAAATCCAGCAACTCATCAGGGGAGGTGGGAGGGTAGTGAGGACTGATTCCTGCTGTCCCTGGAGAACAGGGGTTACAGGTGAGTAACTATGCTTTCTCCAGGAACAATTAGGAAGTCAGTCCTCACCTTTGGGAATCCCCAACTACAGGCTACTGAACCTGTAACCAAAAAATGCCTCTGTGAGGTCGTGAGCAGAGGCCAATGCCCACAGGAGCCTGATTCCTCGGGTCCTCAGGGCAAAGCCCTCAGTAGCCATGAAGAAGGGTCGGAGGGCGGGAGTTGCTTATACCCCAAACAGATTACAGAGTACGGCCTGGCCGAAGGCGCTGTCCCGACAGGACTCCCTCTCCAGGCAGTAGAGTGTGCAGCGAAGGTGTTCGCTGAAGACTAGGTCATCGCCAGGCAAATGTCCTGCAGGGGCACTGAATGCAGTGAGGCCACTGAAGCCGCCTTGGCTCAAACACCTTGCGTGGTGACTCGTCGATCCAAAAGGGCACCCGCTTTCATATGGGCGAAGGCGATGCAGTCCGCCACCCAAATAGAGAGGGTGTGTTTGGTGACTGCCTGCCCCAGTCGATTGGGATCGTAAGATTTGCGATGAGCTTGGGTGTGCTGTAGATAGAAGGCAAAAGCCCTCTTGCAGTCGAGTGTATGCAAAGCCATCGATGTCTGCTCAGCATGTGGTCTCGGGAAGAAGGTCGGTAAGACTAACTCCTGATTCAGATGGAAATCTGAGACAACTTTTGGCAGGAATTTGGGTGGGTACGGAGGATCACCTTATTCCTACAGAATCTAGTATATGGGGCTTCAGCCGTGAGAGCCTAGAGCTCACTGACTCGGCGGGCCGAGGTCAGAGCCACCAGGAAGACCATCTTCCAGGATAGGTGCCGAAGCAAACACGTTGCCATTGGCTCAAAGGGCGAACGCCTAAGTTGCATGAATACTACGTTCAGGTCCCATTCCACCGGGGACAGTCAAATGGACAGTTTGAATAGTAAGAGATTCCGCATAAAGCGGGAGACCAATGGCTGCCCCGAGAGGGGCTTTCCCACGACGGGGAGGTGATTTGCCAAGATGGCGCTCAGATGTACCCTGAAGGAATTAGACTTCAGACCTTCCTTCGAGAGATGGAGGAGGTACTGAAGGACCCACCGAGTGGAGCAGGAGAAAGGATCGATCTGGAGCCCCGAGCACCAGACCAAAAAACACCGCCACTTGAAGGCATAAGCTCACCTAGTCGAGGTCTTCATCGACGAGAGGAGAAACTCCTCAATCTCCTCCGGGAGATTCAGCGGGGCTAGAGAAGCCTGTTCAGCCGCCAGGCTGTGAGGGATGAGGCCAGGTTCAGGTGCTGCACCCATCTGTCCTCCTGCATTAGCAGGCCCGGGGCACAGCCCAGTGGGACTGGAGGCTTCGTCGACAGCCGGAGCAGGAGCGGGAACCAGGGCTGTCGAGGCAACGAGGGATCTACGAGGATCATCAATGCCCGGTCCCGCTGAGCCTTGAGGAGTGTCCTTGCAATAAGAGGAGTGGGAGGGAACGCATAGAGCAGGCTGGAGGACCAGCTAAGAAGGAACGCATCTGGGCCCTCCCTGCTTGGGTGTGGCACCGGCCCGCAGACGCAGGGGAGCTGTGCGTTCAGCAGACTAGCAAATAGGTCCATAGCCGGAGTCCCCCACTAAAGGAACAGCCATATGGCCACCCCCGAATCCAGCTGCCATTTGTGAGGGCAGAGGATTCTGCTGAGCCTGTCTGCTAGGACATTCTCCTGGTCCGGGAGGGAGACCGCCCTGAGGGTCATCCCCTGATGGGAGGCAAAGGAGCAGAGGAGGACTGCTTCCCAGCAGAGGGAGTGTGATCTGGTCCCCCCTTCCTTGTTGACGTAGAACACCACCACGCGGTTGTCGGTCTGTACGAGCACTGACCTCCCCTTGAGGTTGAGGTGGTCCTCGAAGGCCCTCAGAGCCCACCGAATTGCTCGGAGCTTGAGAAAGTTTATCTGCTGCTGCGACTCTTCTGATGATCACTGCTCCTGAATGCATAACACACCGCAGTGGGCAAACCACCCCACCCCAGCAGGAAGGCATCCGTTGTCAGCACCATGTCGTGCTGCGGGGTCTGGAAGGGCAACTCCCGGAGAAGGTTGCGGGGGTTTTGCCACCAACCCAGGGACAGGCGAAGACTGTGGGAGACCCTTACAGGGCCCCTAATGTGGCCGACAGTCGGACTCTATTGGATTCTGAGGCATCACTGAGCTGTCTGCATGTGCAGACGGGCATGGGGAACCACATAGATGGTGGAGGCCATGTAGCCCAGGAGGTGCAACATAGTTCAGGCCGTGACCCGGGGTATGCTCTGGACCCGAGCCGCCAGGGGTCGGAGATGGTCGGGGCATTCCACCGGTAGAAACGTGGTTGCCCGCTGAGTATCGAGGTGTGCCCCGATGAACTCTAAAGCCTGCACTGTTTTGAGGTGGGACTTGGGATAGTTGACCAAGAAACCCAGGCCTTCGAGCAGAAGAATCGTGCCGACAACGCCCGGCAAGTTTCCTCGACCGAGGATCCCGTGACGAGTCATTCATCGAGGTAGTGGAAGACCAGTACGCCCTGACGCCTGAGACAGGCAGAGACCGTGGAGAGGCATTTTGTGAAGACCCGCAGGGTGGACACGAGGCCGAAGGGGAGCATCCTGTACTGGAAGTGCTCTCCCCGCACCCTGAAGTGCAGATATTGCCTGTGCTGGGGGTGAATCAAAATGTGGGCGTAAGCGTCCTTTAGATCCAAGGAGCATAGCCAGTCATCCTGCCGGAGGAAGGGCAGCAGAACACTAAGGATAACATCTTGAACTTCTCCTGCACCAAGAACTTGTTTAACTTTCGGAGGTCGAGGATGGGCCGCAGACCCCCCGTCTTCTTTGGGACAAGGAAGTACCGGGAATAGAAGCTCCGACCTCGGAGTTGCGACGGCACCTTCTTGACCGCCAAGTTAAGAGCCCGTGCCATGTCCCGAATGAACACCAGGAACTAGGTGTCCTCGGGCAGCGAGCGCCGTTGAGACACAGGTAGAGAGGGGTCCGACAGAAGGTCCCGGTGAGTACGGGTTTCCGGGGAGGTGTCCCCATCGGACTCCCAGTCTGAGAACTCGGAGGAGGAATCCGAGCTGGGCAGGTTGCCCTGTCCAGCGGCCGAGGCCTCCTTGGAGCCGGAGGTCCTGGATGATCTCGCCCCTGAGGAATGGGAAGGCGAACAAGACCGCCATCGAGGACCCTCACGAGACCCATGGCTCTCGGAGGTTTCCTGGATGGATTTAGGCATCCCATGTGTGGGAACCATGGTCTCTGGGTGCGAGTCAGCGAAGCTGGCTGTGAGCGCCTGCTGGGAAGCGATGAATGCAGAAACGCTGCATTCCAGCACCAGCATGTGGGATTCCCATGCGGGCATGGGGCCCTGTGACGCTGATGCTGGGGTCACCGGGTCGGGTGTCGAGGAGGAGAGGGGGTCCTCACCAGGACAGCCCTCAGGAGACTGGGCACCTTCCCGGAGGCCTCCGTATCTGTGCGAAGTACCTTGCAGGGCTGCTCCTTGTCTGACTCTTGGGAACGCCAAAGGGGACTAAGCAACCAAGCGTGGGAGCGCTTGCGCTTGTTGGGAGCACCCAACAACTACTTCGAGGCCTTCTTCTTTTTGCGCCGCTCCACTTCAGGGGAACCCTGGTGAGAGTGCCGCCGAGAGTGCAGGGCCGAGGTGGGGGATTCCACTGGAGGAGAGACAACGAAGGGCGCCACTGGGGACTCCAAGGCGGCCTTTCTGAAAATGTCTTCGGACTTCTGCTTACGACTGAGCAGGGCTTTAGAGGACATTTTCTTACAGCGCGAACAGAGCTCCAGATCATGATCAGCCCCGAGACACCACAGGCAACAGTCATGGGTGTCCGTAACCGACATGTTCTTAAAGCATCTATTGCATTTTTTGATTCCAGTGGCCATAGGGGCAAAAATGGCCCCCACGAGGTTGAAGACCCACGCGGCCTGTGGTTGGATGAAAAAAGGGCTCGAAGCCCGTTAGGCAAAACAAAAGGCAAAGAAAACTGTCCCCTAAGAGCTCTAAAAAGGTAGAGCAGGGGAAGGACGGGTAGAAGACCAGTGCACCAGAAAAGAGAAGGCCAGTAGGCCAAAAATGAAACACTTTTTCCGAGGGACGAGGACGTGTGTCCGAAGGGCTCCGTGGAAAAAGGGAGACTGGGCAAGATGGCACCCTTGGATGGGAAGAGGACCACGCATGCGTGGTAGCAATCCCAAAGGCTTTCTTTGAAAGCTGGGGAATTGCTCCGCGTTGGCTCCGTCGCTGCCGACGTCACCCATAAGTGAGGACTGACTTGCTACTTGTTCCTGGAGAAAATGATGACAAGCAAATATTGAACATAATCTCCAGCTTAAAAACCACCACCTCCCCACTTGACCCATGCCCTGCGGCCTGGGTAAAGGGCATAAAACAGGAAATTGTTCAATATATCACACACATTGTGAACCAATCGCTTTGGCAGGGGTTAATGCCAACGCACCTCAAAAAATCCATCATACGACCCATCCTAAAGAACAAGACTCTTAACAAGAAAGGCCCAACATCCTACCGACCGGTGTCAAGCATATCCTTCATGGCCAAGATCATTGAAAAGGCAGTACAAATGCAACTGCAAGATCACATCGATGACAATAACGCTTTGGACGTCCACCAGTATGGTTTCCGACAGCATCATGGCGTGGAGACCCTCCTACTGGCCCTACTTGATAAGCTTCTCAAAGGACTGGAAAACAGAAGCAAAATGTTCATGCTCGTTTTCATCAACATATCAGCCGCCTTTGATAGCGTACATCACCCCATGCTCCTAAACAGACTCGCTTCCATAGGCATTAGAGGTGCCCCTCTGAAATGGTTCGCCTCCTACATAAACAACAGAATGCAGCAAGTCCACTTCAACAACGAGAAGGCCGCAACTTTCCCCCAAACCCAAGGCATACCTCAAGGCTCGGCCCTGTCTTCCCTCCTCTTCAACCTTTATCTACGGCCAGTTTGTAAAACATTCCAGGAACACCAGATCAGCTATCACATCTATGCTGATGACCTAATGCTCTACACTCAACTTGATGTAGACAACCCGAACATCAGTCAACTGGAAAAATGCCTCAGTGAGCTACAATTCTGGCTGCAACAGAATAACATGGCCATTAATCACAAAAAGACCGAAGTGATGTTCATTTCCAAAAAAACAGATTTCAACCCACCACCTACAGTCACCATGAACAATAACGTCTATACCACAAAGAGCGAGCTAAAATACCTGGGCATGACACTGGATTGCAACCTAAAGATGGAAAAGCATCTCCGAATTACCAATCGTGCCATTTTTCACAAAATAAAAGTCTTGCACCCACTACGTAGCATCATAGAGCACTCAGATTTTAGGACCGTTGCACAAGCCCTCATCATTCCTCACCTGGACTACTGCAACGCCATAGTACAAGGGTTGCCTAAAAAAAACATCAACATCCTCCAAATGGCACAAAATGTGGCAGCTAGATTAATCATGAGGAAAAGCCTGAAGGAGCATATCACACCAATTCTAATGGACCTACATTGGCTCCCCATCACTGCACGCATACAATACAAAATCCTAATCACCACATTCAAGCACATTCATAATATAGCACCCTCGTTTCTCAACGCCCTTATCACATTGCAGCCAAATAACAGAAGCAGAAGAACCACACACCTCAATACCCTCATTGTTCCGGCTAGCCTGAGAGCTGTCACTGCAACCACCAGCAACCGAGCATTCTCATTCATAGCGCCACTGCTATGGAACCACCTACCATGCGAACTGAGAGCAATCAGTGACCTGTTGGTATTCAGAAAAAAGCTAAAGACACATCTTTTCCAGACACACTTCAATCCCACATAAACTCTTTCACCATGCACAAGGAAAGAGCACTACACGTCAAACACCTATAGACTCCGACAACCTGTAAATATGTACATACATGTGTAATCAATGTCTTGCAATCAAGTGTAAACCTGTAATCTGAATGTTTGTGTCCTGTACTGAATCATTATGTATGTTTTAATCCATGGCCTGTACAACCATACTGTTATGTATAGCAAACCGCTGCTGATCGCTGGAAGTAGCGGGATATAAGTGTACACTAAATAAATAAATAAAATAAATAAAATAAAAATGCACGATTTGCTTAGTCACACATGGTAAAAATTGTACTGCCAAACAACTCTACAACCATCCTTTGGCCATAAAAGTGTGAAGCATCCATCTTTGGCAATTAAGGTATTAGTCAGGTGCATTGAACATAATGGGATTTTGGCAAAATAATCCTGCAGTCTTTAAAAGAAATAAATGCTAAGATAAATGTCAGACACTTTAATTCTATGGCTCCCAAGCAAGGAAAATTAATGAAATTCAGTTTGTTGGATCTGAAAGATAAAAAGCCCCACGTGCCTTCGAAAACTTGCCATCAAATTCAACACTCTTATCACAAATAAAATTGAAAAACAACATTTTTTATGAACTACAGATTGGTCTTAATCATATTTTCATTTGACTACAGAAAGCTTTAATACTGTCTCACCCAAAGGTTTTTCCCAATTGTGTGCTTAGTAAGCAAAGCCCATTGTTTGCAGTCGCCTTCTTTTGAACATCAATTCTACTCGTCAATAGAAGAGAAAAACAATATTAGAATTCCCCCTGAGCCCGATGGGCATTAATTATGTTGCTTTTCTCTGGTGTAAATTTTCCATAACCGTTTCATGTAGCAAAAACACATTAATGAAAGCGTTTCTGCAGTTGTTCTACTACTATCACTCACAAATGTATTAAGGTCTTGTTTTGGCCTCAAAGAACATATTTAGCTCAATACAGGCAGATTAAGACAGCCCATAAAATACATGAGGAATAAGTCATAAAAACAAAGCACCCAATCTATTATTGTGCAACAGAAGATGGTAAGTCTGCTCTTCTTGTCTTGGACAATAGCCATGATTTGATGCTAACCTGTTGATATGCCAAAAAACTCAGCCTATAAAGTGTTGATTGCTAAAACAAAGAAAAAATGGCTGAAGCCATTAGTGGGACCCACTTGAATCAGTAGACGGCCGTACTTTCTTCTCTGGTGCTTCATGTTATTTCCAACATTCATGCATCTCACCATTTTATATAATACAAGCTCATCTGGCATACTATGAAACTGATCAATTTTCAAATAACAGCACAGAAAGGTAGCAGAACTTGTCTTTCTTTCAGAGCAGTGGTTTATAATTCTGTCATGGGACAGCCCCAGCAAGACAGGTTTTTTGTATATCCACATTCAAAATACATGGCACATATTTGCATGCAGTGGAGGCAGTGTATGCAAATCTCTCATGTATATTCATTATAGAATGGGGTTCCCTCAGGAACAGGGCAGGGGACCCACTTGCAGCAGGGAACTTAATGATTAGTGTCAGCAGCTAAATGTACAAGTCCCATTGAATATTAGCCTGATTGAGTTTATCAAATTCTACATTCTGCTGGATTTCTGTATAATCGTAATCAAATTCAGAATGTACCTAAAAGCTCATGTACATTCAGCATAATTCCTAATTTTTCAAACAAACATGAGAAAATGTAACATTCATTGAACACATTCATTCATCTCTAAAATACTCCACCATACACTTATCCATAAACACTGGACCCACATATTCATCATGACTGGCCTCAAAATGAAGCAGATATTTTATTTTCCATGGTATCATTTCTTCATCGTGTGTAATGCATATATATATTATAATGTAGACAACAGGTTCAACAGGGCCCTGACAATTCTTTACGGATCATGAATTATTTTATTACAATACAAGGCCATTGTATATGCACTCATTTATTCAAGAGTTCTACAACCTTTTCAACCTGCAGTAATAACATCCCTATTCATCTCAATGTTTATACAGAATTAAACAGTTTAAAGGTCACAGCAGTAGTCAGCAAAATGTACAAGCAAACGCTACTGCACTCTTGATGTACAGCAAGTCTGAGCGCCTCCCAGTGATCTTTCAGTTTTGTATGCTTCTCAGCATTTTACAAAATGACTTTCAATAAGAGAACCCTGAAGAAACTATGAAATATGTTAAAGTTTAGCCAGGAAAACTAATTGTAGGCTTTTTGTCTATAAGAAAAAAATTCCAGAATATATACGCTGGCAACACTTATTTGCTCTGGTTTTCGATGCTGAACGTTTGGCAAGAAGCTGCTAAAATTCATAGAAACATAGAAACATGATGACAGAAAAAGACCACATGGCCTATCTAGTCTGTCCCTCCATAACAACAACTACAACAGTCCACGTTTTACCTTTAGAGATCCTCTGTGTTGGTCCCATGCTTTTTTGAATTCAGTTACTGTCCTCATCTCTACCACCTCCACTGGATCCACTACTCTTTCTGTAAAGAAATATTTCCGCATATCACTCCTGAATCTATCTCCCTTCACCCTCATCCCATGTCCCCTCGTAGCAGAACTTGCTTTCAATTGAAAGAGGCTCTCTCCCTGAACATTTATGCCACGGAGGTATTTAAACATCTCAATCATATCACCTCTATCCCGCCTTTCCTCTAAGGTGTACATATTAAGATCCTTAAGTCTGTCCTCATATGCTTTATAATGAAGCCCATTAATCATTTTAGTAGCAACCCTCTGCACCGACTCCATCCTGTTCACATCCTTTTGAAGGTGCGGTCTCCAGAATTGCACACCATACTCCAAATGAGGTCGCACCAAAGACTTATACAGAGGCATTATCACCTCCATTTTTCTGCTAGCCATTCCTCTCCATATGCACCCAAGCATCCTTCTAGCTTTTGCCGTCGCCTTTTCTACCTGTTTAGCTACTTTAAGATCATCAGACACAACCACGCCTAGGTCCCGCTCTTCTTTAGTGGACAAAAGTACTTCACCTCCTATACTGTATTGCTCCCTTGGATTGCTGCAGCCCAAATGCATGACCTTACATTTTTTAACATTAAATCCCAGCTGCCAAATTCTAGACCATTCTTCAAGCTTAGCTAGATCCCTCCTCATGTTATCTACACCTTCCTGGGTGTCTACTCTATTGCAGATTTTGGTATCATCTGCAAAGAGGCAAACCTTACCCGACAGCCCTTCCGCTATATCACTAACAAAGATGTTAAAAAGAATCGGACCAAGGACAGATCCCTGGGGCACACCACTGGTAACATCCTTCTCCTCAGAGTGAGCTCCATTTACTTGTACTCTTTGTCGCCTCCCACCCAACCAATTTCTAACCCAAGCAGTAACTTTAGGGTCCATCCCTAGGGTGCTCAGTTTGTTTATAAGTAGCCTGTGAGGAACAGTGTCAAAGGCTTTACTGAAATCTAAATACACCACATCTAGAGCTCTCCCTCGGTCCAACTCCCTGGTCACCCAGTCAAAGAAATCAATCAAATAATTTTTTTTTGCAGGTTTCTGCAAACTCATTCCCCGTTTTCCCTTTGTTTGATAAACTGAAAAGCTATGCAAAAAGGCAGCCTTTCTGGTCACAGCGGTCACACTTCTGGAATGGATCTGCACTTGCATGGCTCCTCTGAGAAGGTCAACATCGCAGAGTGTGTGTGAGAGAAGAAACAGTTGTGAAGTGTGGGTGGGTGTTTGAGAAAGTATCGGGGAGGGGAGCTAGAAAGGAGAGAACAAGGTTTGACGATGGGGGATGCGACGGGAAGCAGGACCAGACCTGAGAGCATATCACTTCCCCTGCAACCCTGAAAAGTACATTTGTTTAAATTCTTAAGTGAAAGAATAACTGTAAACTTTCAATTTACACAAGTATAGTCAAAATATGGAAATTGATGCAAATGTTGATGCGTTATTTGTATTATAGTTTAAGTGCATCTTGGACTGCAGATTGTAAGAACATTAATTTATATGAGCCCTTGTAGTGTCCTGCCCCAGTTGTAAAGTGTCTGTGACACTGATGTGGCCCCAGGATCAGTAGGGTGCCCTAATATGAAAGCGGCACTTTATATAAAATACTCTTCTATAAAGAATCAGGGATAGAGCTTTACTACCAGATGGCTTACAATTTAGTTTAACGATTTTCTAGCTGTCTCCTGACATGGAAAGGCAGGGGAGGAGTTGTGATGTCATAGAAAGTGTAAGGAGATGTGCTTTCTGCCAAGCTGTCTGAAGGAGCACTCAACTTCCTAGTCAAGTGGGGTCTTGGGTGCTGCCTTGGGGACCAGGACAAACAGTAAAGAGGGTTTGTTCCAAGGTCATCTTTTCCCTTCCTCCCAACACTCAGGCTAAAGCTTAAAAAAACAGGTTCTGTTGAGGGTGGACTCTGTGATAAGGAAGCTTATCATAGTTCAGGAAGGAGCTATAATAGAGGTGAAGTGACTCTGAACAAGCAACCTGTCTGTTCTGGTAGAAATAATAAAACAGAATGTTTCCATAAAAGACTACCAGTCCCAGAATGCACCAGGTTTCCAACAGCCATTAGAAGAGCTGAAGTGGGGAAACGTGTGTTCAATCAGGAGGGCTTTGAGGTAATCCCAAAGCACTCACCTCCAAGGGCAGGGCTTGATTCAGCACAGCTGCGCTGTGCTAGGGTGGAGCATTCATCTAAGCAGGATAAAAGAAAAGCTTATTCTACAGAGAATCATCATCTTGATCATCAGAAGCACCGAGAGCATCAGAAGCACCTGGATCATCCTGACCATCATCATCAGCAGAAGCCAGAGCTGACGGACAGAGAGAGCAAGAAACACTTTGGAAGAAAGAAGAGAAAAGCATTTGGGAGGTCTAAAGGAGTCCATAGCAGTACGTATACTGGGAGGCATTCCAAAGGCAAGCATACACCACTGGACTGGGGAAAGCCAGAGGAGTGGGGCTGCAGAGCCAGGAATCCCCAGACGGCACCTGTGAGGGAGACGGCTGCACTTGGAAGGGACCCTAAGACCAGTGCCAGAAGGTATGTGAAGAGAGATCCAGTGTCCAGGGATCTTGATTGGAAGGCTGGACATAAGAACTGGACTACATACTGGCCAGGATATTTAGAGAGGAACTCTAACAGCAATGGAAGCTCAGGTATGAACACTGATCCATGCCCTAGCTCTTCACTGGGAAGACAGCTGGGAAACAAGTATTGTCCTGAGAGTGTTCCATTGAGAAATTCCTCTGTGCCAATCCATGATATTGAACCCATGATAGTTGAAGAAGGGGAAGATGTTATAAATGGGGATTTTGAATACATGGATTGCTCTCTGTCTAAACCTCTGTGGTAATATGCTGTCACAAAATACAACAACCATCACAAAGAAATATAAACTTGTTCTTTAATCTACTCAGAAAAGCTTCTGAGTAGGATTTGAGCCACGTAATAGAAAGTAAACCAGCCAAGAGGGTTTCAGCTGGTAATGGTTAGCAATTGAGCCTTGCCTAATTGCCTGTGAGCTCTAAAGGGACACTTCTGAGTGTGTGTGAAGATACAAGAAGTTATCCCTGAAAAAGAACAGGTTTTTTTTCTACTTTGTAGGTTTTGTTTGTTCTTTGAAGCACTGCTAAGAAGATATTAGCAGGGGCCTACAGAAAAGACCTTTCTATTCCCATCAAGGTCTTTATGCTTTGATTTGATTGCTTAACAAGTTCAGCTGTTGTTTTTCCTTATTTGTTTTTCTAAGTATAATACTGAAAGCAAGTATTCCTTTTTATGTGCTACCAAGTATATCTGTGTTGGGAGAAATAACCCCATAAATAAAATATCTTCTTTGCTTTACATTCGAGCAAGCACAACTAATTTATTGTGAACGGCTGAGTCTGGTATGAATGGACTACATTTCCCACAATCCTTTGCAAGTCATATTAATATTTGCCTTTGCCAAGACTGTGGACATTCTCACCCAGCGCCCCCGTTTACAACTCTCACTATTCCAATCTGGCAGAGGGGCAAAGGGAAAGCGGGGTTGTGATAGAAAACGAGTGACATCCCAGGGGTAATGGGGGATCTTTATTTATCTTTATTCAGGTTTTTGATAAACCGCTTAGGCCAAAGCATTAAAGCAGTGAACAACAAAGGGCTGCAAAAGAGGGAAAAGGAAAGGAACGCCATTATCATATAGGAAAGGAGATAGAGCAGAGAGAAGAACTAAAAGTAGTAAGAGGAGGATTGGAAGGGGGAGAAGGGAAAGGGGACAGAGTAGGGAGGGAAGAAAAGTTGAGGACCCGGGTGAGTCATGAAGGGGGATTAGTGGCATGAAAAGCTAAACTGAAAAGGTGTTTTTTTAAAATAGCCTTAAACCTAGTGAAAGAGGGTTCAGAATGGAGGGAGGGAATTCCAAAGAGAGGGACCCAGAAAAAAGAAAGCAGAGTGTCGTGTACGTCAAGATGGGCCTGGGAAACAGGGAAAGGCAAAACAATAGGTATGCACTGAACATAGGAGACGATGAGGTGTATGAAAGTGAAAGAGTTCAGCACGATATTGTGCAGTGGAGGTATGAATGGTTCGGTGGACAAAAGTATTTTGTACTGGATCAGAAAGCAAACGGGCAACCAGTGAAAATGAGCAAGAAGCGGAGAAATGTGGTCAGAGTGAGAGGAGGTTAGATTACGTGCGGCTGTATTTTTAAGTAGTTGGAGTCTGTGAAGGTGCTATTGAGGAATATTGGCAAGATGTTACAGTAGTCAAGCCTTGTGATGATGAGGGAGAGGAGAAGAGTGGTCAAAGCAGCAGGAGAAAGGATGTACTGAATGGATCTGATGTAGATAGTAGAAGGACCAGCGGCAGATAGAGGTGATGTGTTCTGCAAAAGACAGAGAAGAATCAAGAATCAATCCAAGATATCTGAAGGAAGGAACCAGGGGTATAGGGACAGAGGAGAGGATAGGAGCTAGAGGGAGGTAGAGAGAGGGCACCAAACGTGATCCAAGTTGCAGAAGATTTGGAGGGGTTCAATTGAAGGAAATTTTCATGTATCCAGGAATGGATGCGGTCCAAAGAGGAATTAAGGAGGGCAATATTGGGAACTGAGGAGAATGATATCATCCATGTAGTAATATGCGGAGATACTAGATTGCTGTATTAGAAGGGTGAGGGGAGCCAGAAAAATATTAAAGAGAAGAAGGGACAGGACAGAGCCTTGAGGGACACCACAAGAGAGGGGCATAGAGGGGGAAGCAGAAGAGGAAGATTGAACCAAAAATGAATGTGCAGTGAGGAAGGATCAAAACCATTTCAAGGGGATGCCTGAAATACCATGATCAATGAGACGCGTGATAAGAGTGTGGTGATCAACCAAATCAAAGGCCAAGGAGAGGTTGAGAGAAACAACAATAGTGAAGTCCCCGTGATCGTGAGTGAAATGAAGTTCGTTTAGGAGAGAGAAGAGAATAGACTCTACTATGACCTTTTCTGAAACCAGACTGACATGGATGAAGAGCACTGGTGGAAGTGAGATGAGAAGACAGCTGTGCAAAGACAGAAGTTTGGAAAGGAAGGACAGATTAGAGATGAGGAGCCAATTTATAAGAATAGAGGGGTCAAGGGAGGGATTCTTGAGAATGGGGCGTGCTTCCAGGAAGAGGGAAAACAACCATTGGAGAGACTAGAATTAAGCATTGAAAGAATAGGAGGAAGAAGAGTGAGGGAAAGCTGAAGCAACCACTTAGAAAGCAGTGGATTCAGGGGGCAGGTTATCTTTTGAGAGGATGAGATGGTATTTAACAGTTTATTGGAGGTAATTGGATGGAAGGATGACCAGGTATGGGAAAAGAGTGGTGTTAAAGACTATGGCAAAGATGGCGACAAGAGATAGGCGAGAGAGGGTATGGACAGGAGGGGAATACTGAATGAAGGGACAGGATCTTGTTGGAAAAAAGTCTACAAGGCTAGTAGGATCTGGGATGGCGAATGAAGAGACAGATGTGCAAGGGGATGAGAGAGACTGTAAAACAGAGTAAAGCTGCCAGGATGAGTTGGAAAAGGTAAAAATCAGATTGGAAAAGTAGTTCTGTTTGGCTAAAAGGATCATTAACAGATACTCTCTGTGATGTTGATGGAATATACGGAAGTTGTCGGTAGAGGGCTGGGCATGCCAGATACGTCTGGTGCGATGGAGATGAGCACGATGAACATGTAGTCCCGGATTATACCAAGGGTGGCAAGTGGAAGGATGAGGGACTGAGATAGGGCAAAGAGGAGCCAGGAAGTCCAGGGCAGTGGAGAGGGTGTTGTTCCAAGCCATGGCTCCTCCATCTTACAGAGCCGCAGCTGCGATAGTGATAATAATTTAAAATAAAACCAAAACCAGTGCAGAGCCTTCTGGCAACCTTGTTGCTGCTTCCCCCCCCCCCCTCTCTAGCATAATTTCCTTTTGAGGGCTGGATGCAGCAGCAGGGATTCCATAGGGAGGAAAGGTTCTGCACCGGTTTCATTTTTATTTTAAATTATTAGTGCTATCACAGCTATGGCTCTGTAAGAAGCAGGAGCTATGGCTTCCAAGGCCCAGGGCCAGTGCTACCTGGTAAGCCAGGTAAGCACAGCAAATCAGTGAAGAGGGAGGGGCGGGCAGCTAGCCATGGCAGCAGGTACAGGAGGGAGCTGACACAAGGGCTGGAAGGGAGATGAGAAGAGGGGAAGGAGGCGGCTGGAGGGGAGTTGATACTGGGGATGGTACTGGAAGAGGACTTGAAGGGAGCTGAAAGGGGGAGAGTAGGTGGGGACTGGAAGGGAGCTGATACCAGGGATGGTACTGGAGGGGGGAAGGTGGGAGGTGGAAAGGAGCTGACATGGGGGAAGAGGTGGTTGGAAGGAAGCTGACATGGGGAAAGGTGGAGGCTGGAAGGGAGCTGACAGAGGGGGGAAGGAGGGGATTAGAAGGGAGCTGACACTTAAGGGTGGGACTGGAGGGAGCAGACATTTGTGGGATGGGACTGGAAGGGAGGGGGCACTGGGGCTGACGGAAACCGACACTTCCAGGTGCCACTGGAAGTGGGATGGATGAAGGGTAAGGTGACTGGAAGTGAGCTGACACAGGGAGGGACCACGGAGACTGGAAGTGAGCTCATACCTGTGATATTTGGACTAGAAGGAGCTGGACAGTGGGGAAGGAGGGGGACTGGAAGAGAATGGACACCAGTGGTGGTCCTGGGAATGCAAGGGGGTTGACATTGGAAGGTACTGGGAGGGAAGGACTGGAAAGGGGGCTAATACTGAGGAGGGTTATTGGGACTGGAAATAGGCTGATGGAAGGAAGTGAGGAAAAACAAAAGGAGAGCCTAGAAATGGCAGATGGACCATACAGAGAGCTAAGAGAAGACAGGAAAACAAAAGCCTCAGATCGGGACCACCATGATCAGAGAATAAAATGGTCAGACAACAAAGGTAGAAACAATAATTTTATTTTCAAATTAGTGATTGGACTCTGCACTATCTTTCTATTTTACTCAGGGCAGTTTCTCCAAATGGGTTAGTTTTGCACATCTAACAAAAAAATGCCCCTAGTAATTTATCTAAACTACAAACTACTCCGATTATTAAATAATTAGATACTATAAACCCAATATTACTGTCAAGGTAATAGTGACCTCAGGATGGCTTAAAAAACCTTACATGTGGTGATTCATTTCACCACATGTAGGGTTTTCTAAGCCATCCTGAGGCTAAGCTAACTGACCACATTACCCCAATTCTGTTTTCACTACATTGGCTGCCTGTTTCTTGCAGGATTCAATATGAAATTATACTAACTACCTTCAAATTAATTAATAATATTGCCCCATCATACCTATCTACACTAATCCATAGCCCACCTGAAAACAGAATAAGAAGAAGAAGGAACCTTAACACCATCTTAGTGTCTGACTTAATAAGAAAGACTAAACAAACAACAAGCAACAGCGCCTTCTCACATATAGCACCAACCTTATGGAATAGCCTTCCAGATCAATTGAGAGAGATAAAAGATTTACAAAAATTCCGAAGAGACCTAAAAACATATCTGTTCACGCAACACTACTACAATATAGATTGTGACCTGGAAATGGCCTCTCATCCGCCATAACGCAACCTGAATACACCTTTTCAATTTGTATCACCTATAGTTTCTAAAAATGAACTAAGCTGATTCTTTTAATTTGCATATATGAAAAAAAAAAGATGTAAATAGTTCTGATCTTGTTATCCTAACCATATATAGTTGCTTAGAGCTCCATGTACCTGTTATAATGTTATATAGCTATGCATTGTTCTATGTATTTTGACATTGTTTGAAGTAAACCGCCACTCATCTTTGGAATTGGCGGTATATAAAAGTTTTGCAAATAAATAAATAAATAAAATAGTATTTAATTATTTAATCGAAGTAGTTTGTAGTTTAGATAATGGTTAGATTTCTTAGCCCTTAGGCAGTTTGGTTTTTGTTATTAGTTTTGCACATACCATGGCAGTCGTGAATCTCACTTCTAGGCCAGGGCATGGGGAGTATGCTATTGGTCTCTCAAATTTACTGCTAAAGCTCGGCATAGTACTTGCATCGTGCCAAAGAGAGCCTCCTGCTGGAGTTTGTAAGATGTAACATGTATGGGTAGCTTGTCAAGATGTGCTTGGAAATTCTTCTTTATCAAGCCTGTCGCTCCCAGTACAATAGGAAAGATTTCTGTATCTTTCTGCCACATTTTCTTGGTCTTTGTCTACATTTCTTGGTATTTCAGGATCTTCTGCTTCTCCACATGATTCACAGAGTAGTCACTCGGAACAGACACCTCTATTATCAATGTCATTCTGGTGTGTTTCTTCTTAACCACTATATCCAGCTTCCTCGTAGCCAGCTTTTTATCGGTCGGAATGGGAATGTCCCAGGTGATTAGAACCTCTTCATTCTCTGTTATTCTCTTAGGGTCATAATCTCAGTGCTTTTCAGGGACAGTAATGTTGTAGTGTTTCCAGTGGAGGAGATGAGCTACTTTGTTGTGCCTTTCTGCATAGAAATTTTCTGCCATCAAAACTTCACAGCCTGCTATAAAGTGAGTCACTGTTTCCAGCTCTTTCTTACAGAATCAGCAGTATGGGGAACTGCATCTCTTATTTATCTGGTGTTGCACTGCATGCGGAGTCTGGATTTTTGGGGTTTCAGTTTATTTTTTGTCTACATATTTTTATTTTTACTTTAGGTTATAGTCACTTATTCTATATTTGGTGAGGGTCTGTGTTCTGAGTAGGTGACCGAGGCCAGATGTTCAGTTAATATGGAGTTTGTATGTAGGGATCTATACTGTTACTATAGTAATTTGACTTGTTCAGCTTTTCAAATACATGTATGGATGTTCTAGGGCTCACTGCAGTATTTATAGTGCTGCTTTTTTCTGGGTAGGCCCCTTGTTTGAATTTTGGAAGTTTATGCTGGTATGATATGGTACATTTGGCTTTGTAGATCTTCGGTAACTTTTATAGAGTTTTATATTAGATTACGATATGTCTGGTACTGGAGAATGTTTGTGTTATTGTTAGCGAGATAACCAGAATCATAGCCTGTTTGAATGATGATAAGTATTTACTGCTAAGTAGTTATTTTTATTCTGGCTATGCATTTGTCCTTTCACGGCAATTTTCTTACAACTTTGAATTTGAAAGAGAAATACTAGCATCACATGAAAAGAGTTCACAAAGGAGTTTTGGGAAAAAGGCGGGAGGGGTGTAGCCAACATTAATAGTAATGGAGGAGGTGTCGATTTATAGGTTGCAGGAAAGCGCCAGAAAACTTAGTACCGGCCCTACCAGAGCCATCCATACACATGCAGCAGGACAATTTCGAGCTGCGATCTGGGCTGTCAGCAGCCGTGATGGGCCAGACTACAGCCCTGGGCAGCAGCAGCAGAATTTAAAAAGAAAAGTGAAGCCGCAGGTCTGGGCTCAGGCAGCATATGGGGTCATGTAGGTATCGGTGAGAGCCATGATCACCGTGGCTGCTCCTGTTTAAGGCCTGCAATGCTTGTGGCTACTCCCAGGCACTGCTGCCGCAATCCTTGCAGCAGTCCAGCACTCTAGAGTAGCCACAAGCACCGTGAGCCTTAAACAGGAGCAGTCACTGTGATCGCAGCTCTCCCCAATGTCTGCAGAACCCCATATGCTGCCTGATCCCAGCGGCTTCACTTTTCTTTTTAAATTCTGCCAAAACTAGCTTGGGGCTGAATAAGGCTTACCACGGCCGCTGACAGCCCCGATCACAGCCTGAAGCTGTCCTGCTGTCCTTCCTCAACATCCGCAAAAAAACCACAACTGCATTTTCTTAAAACAAAACAAAAAATACCCTCTGCCGTGGCTCTCCAGATGCTGCCTATTTTCTCTCTTCTGCTGATGTGATAGAACCCGATAAATACTTCTTTAATTTTGTTTTTACACCTTGGGTTACCATTAGCATTGGAATAGGACTGGAAATGGGTTGATGCTGGAGGATAGGGGACTGGAAGGGAGATAATACTGGAGGAGGACTGATGCTAAAGGGGGGGCTGGAACTAGACGTGGTGATGCTGGGAGGGATAGGGACAAGGAGGAAGCTGCTGCTGGGAGGGACTGGGACTAGTAGCGAGCTCATGCTGGTTGATGCTGGGACTGGAAGGTAGCTGTTGCTGGGAGGGGCTGGAACTAGAGTAGCAGCCTAGTAGTTAGAGCACTGATTTGGTAGCCAGGGTTCAATTCCCGCTAGCACTCCTTGTAGCCTTGGGCAAGTCACTTAACTCTCCATTGCCTCAAAAGAAAAGCCTGGCAATCTACTTCCGGTCACATTGCCAAAAACATCCAGCAACTGATGGGTCACCAGGAGTGGGCATTGACTCAAATGTGCACCTTGCATTACCTAAAGCCCACTAGCAAGCTGTACCAAACAGATCTGAGGCCTTCTCTGACTTGCGGGTCCAGGGCAATTGCCAGATTGCATCTCTCCTAATGCCAATCCTGACATTTGCTGTTTTTTATTTTGTACAATAAGGGGGAAATGCATTTCTATTTCTCTTGTGTTGCAATACATGCAACTTTTGGCTTTCTGAGGTTTTAGTTTAATTTTTGTCAATAGATTTCTCTCTTCGTTTTGTGCTCATTTATTGACGAAGGCCTATCTGTATTGTGTGTGTGTACAATCAATGCTGGGTATTCTGTTAATAAGGAATTTCTTTTAAGAATGTGTAGCGATCTTGCTTGTTCAGCTTGTACATTACCCTCTCTGTAAAGACTTTTTGGGGGCGAGGGCGGGTGGGCATGAAGGAGCATGGTTAGCCACAGATGGCGGGTTTTTCTCTTTCAAAAAGTTGGCAACCCTAGATGCCTCTTTATATATTCTATCTTTCAGTGTTTCTCTTTTTTTTTTCAATAACTATTCATACATCCCCAAAACAAAGCTTTTTTCTAGCTCACACCTTTCCAGTAGTTACAATCAGATACAGTCGGTATTTCCCTCTCTGTGGAAGGCTTACAATCTAAGTTTATACTTGAGGCAATGTAGGGTTGAGTGACTTGCCCAAGGCCACAAAGTTGAGAGTTGAGAGTTGAAAACTGGTCTCTTTGGTCTCCAGGCTGCTGCTGTAACCGCTATGCTACTTCTCCACTAAATCTTAGGGCTTCAATTATTAACTTGTGTTAATAAGTTAATACGTATTAACGCACATCAACATATCAATGCATAGTTAATAAATTGCCCCCAATGAGAATGGGGCTTGTGTTCTAATGTGCACCTGGTGGTATGATATCTACCTCTTCAGATGCTATGTGGAGCATTTCTTCTTGTCTCCTCTATTCCTTTAACTATCACTGTATCTCTTATTCTGTCCTATCTAATTAATGGCGTTCTTTTCATATTTTCTGTAACTTTTATGTAATATTGTAAACCGCTCTGATGCTTTGGCTTGAGCAGTATATCAAATGTGATAAACATAAACACTGAATCAAATTAATGCTATTTAGTAAATGAGGTACTAGTTTTTAAACATCTTAATTCATATTTCTGCAACATTTTTCAACTTTTTCTAGTCTTCAGTTTCATTTTTATCCACAAGATTTACTTTTCTACAGAACATTTTAATGGTTTAGAAACATCTAAATGCAGGTTTGTCTGGATCTATGAAATCCACCTGACTGGGTGTGATTTCAGCTCATGGAATCACAGTTGTAGCAGACTGTAAAACTCCCAATGCCTACTCCACCAAAACAAGGCTGGGGCAAATTCAACATCCCTTCGAATGACCAGCTCTATAAAATCATCACTGACATCAACACCAGCACTGCCCCTACAGATCCATGCCCAGTATCCTGGATTAAAGCAACTAAAGAAAGCCTGATACAAGTCATCCGTAAAATAATTCACAATTCTCTCACCAAAGGAATAATGCCAAACGCCCTGAAGCTAGCCACAATTCGCCCTATCCTCAAGACATCGAGCCTAGCTAAAACCGATCCTGCCGCCTACAGACCCATCTCAAGCCTTCCCTTCCTATCCAAGATCATCGAGAAAGTGGTTCAACATCAACTTCAACAACACATTGACATCCACATAGGGGCGGCCCAAGGGGGGTGCGGGGCTATGTGCGGAGACTCGGTGCGGGGCCTCATTTGCATAAGGGACCTCATTTGCATAAATATTTGCAAAATGTTACCATACACTAACTTTTAGTAAACATGCCTCTTAATGAGTGTATGGATAAAGAAAGACTAAAAGATTTCTACATTACTATAATCCAGTGCCAACCGCCAAGCAGATTAGGAACAACTACAAACACTACCCTATCTATCTAAAGGAAACACTGCAAATATTAAACCAAAACATTTCAGAGAACAACAATACATGACCTACTGGGGAAAGAGAACAAGTGGCAATGTCAAATAGGAATTACATAAACAGAATACCTCAGCTCAGTTACACATGCAGAACATAGACCATCACCAAACATGGAATCACAATTTAGAAACAGGAATAATTACAGGAATAATTAAACTGGGAACCCCAAAAGCCAAACTTGGAATGTGCAACACTGTAGAAATAAAACTATAAATTAATTTTCTCTTGTATTAAACAAAGCGCAGACGTTAATGATGCACATTTCCCAGAGCTGACATATTCCAGTTAATAAATTCAAAATAAAGAGTTATTTTTCTACCTTTTGTGCATTTTTTTTCAGTTGCAATTGCTCCAGCCACTTTCTTCTGGTTTCTTCGTGTCTTCTGCTAACTCTCCATCGCCTGCTGTCCATTTGTCCTTTCTTCTCTCTTCTAGTTTTTTTTCCATTCTCTTTCTACATCTGCTTTAACATACTAATCTTTCTCCTTTTGCTCTTTTCTCATTCCTATTTCATCCACTCAGATTTTACCCCTCCATCCTCAATCCCCACTTACTCTCCCAATATCCGGCCAATTGTAGATTTGTCTTCCCTCCCACACAAAATATTTTTCCCTTCTCCATTTCACTCCCCCAGCTCCATCCCATTCTAATCATCCCCCAACATCAGCTCCCTTCTAGTTCCAACCCCATCCAGCATCCGCTCCCTTCAAGTCCCCGCATCAGCCCATTTCCAGTCCTAGCCCCCCATAAGCCCATTTCCAATCCTATCCTAGCCCCACCATCAGCCCATTTTCAGTCCTAGCTCCCCCATCCATTTCCAGTCCTATCCGAGTCCCACCATCAGCTCATTTCCAATCCCAGCCCCCCATCAGCCCATTTCTAGTCCTTTCCTAGCCCCACCATCAGCCTATGTCAAATCCTAGCTCCCCTCCACTCAGCCCATTTCCAATCCAAGCCCCCCATGAGCCTACTTCCAGTTCTAGCCCCTCCATGAGTCCATTTCAATCCAAGCCCCCACCACAGCCCATTTCCAATCTTAGCACCCTCAAAAGCCCAATTCCAGTCCTATCCTAGCCCCTCCATCAGCCCATTTCCTGTCCTATCCCCCCCACTTGGCCCATTTCCAGTCCTAGCTCCCTCCCCTCACTGCCCATTTCCATTCCAAGCCCCTGTCTCCATCAGCTATTTGCAGCTCAAGTCCTCCTTCCACTCAGCCCATTTCCAGTCCTAGCAACCCCCCCCCCCAGCCCATTACCAGTCCTAAGCCCCCCCATAACCCATTACCAGTCCTAAGCCCCCCATCACCCCATTTTCAGTCTTATCCCCCCATAGCCCATTACCAGTCCTAACCCCCCATCAGCCCACTTCCAGTCCTAACCCCCCATCAGCCCATTTCCAGTCTTAGCCCCCCATCAGCCCATTTCCAGTCCTAACACCCCATCAGCCCATTTCCAGTCGTAGCCCCCCCATAGGCCATTACTAGTCCTAACCTCCCCATCAGCCAATTTCCAGTCCTAGCCCCCCATAGCCCATTACCAGTCCTAGCCCCCCCATAGCCCATTACCAGTCCTAACCCCCCCATCAGCCCATTTCCAGTCAGCCCCCCCATAGCCCATTATGTCCTAACCCCCCCATCAGACCATTTCCAGTCCAAGCCTCCCCATCAGCCCATTTCCAGTCTTAGCCCCCCCATCATCCCATTACCAGTCCTAACAACCCCATCAGCCCATTTCCAGTCTTAGACCCCCATAGCCCATTACCAGTCTTAACCCCCCATCAGCCCATTTCCAGTCCTAGCCCCCCATAACCCATTACTAGTCCTAACCCCCCCCCCCCCCATCAGCCCACTTCCAGTCTTAGGCCCCCCCATAGACCATTACTAGTCCTACCCCCCCCCATCAGCCCACTTCCAGTTTTAGCCCCCCCATAGCCCCTTACCGGTCCTAAACCCCCTCCCCCCATCAGCCCAAGTAGAGTTTAAAAAAAAAAATGGCTGCTGATGCCGCCGTGGCAGCGGCAGAATCAAGCGTCCCGCCGCAGGGCTGCCCCTGCCCGGCAGAGCCTCCCTGCAGCATCATTCAGCTCCCAAGTCCCAAAGCGCGGGCTTTCAGAGCCGCGAGAGTTTCCCTTTCTCGCGGCTCTGTTAATCCCGCCAGGGCTGATGGCATTTCCCATCAGCCCCGGAGGGCTTAACAGAGCTGTGAGAGGTCAGTGAAGCTCTCCCTTCGTGGCTCTGAAAGCCCGCGCTTTGGAACTCGGGAACTGAATGATGCTGCAGGGAGGCTCTGCCGGGCAGGGGGGCCCCGCGACGGGACGCTTGATTCTGCCGCTGCCACAGTGGCAGCGGCAGCATGAAGCGATAATTGGAATAAAGGGATAATCAGCTCAGATCTGCTTTATATGTTTGCCTTATGATTGCATATATATCTGCCTTATAACTGCACTCTGGCCTGTTTGAAACAGACACAGCAATATATGGTTGGTACAAAACAGGTGGGCAACAGGAAAAGAGTACATGCAGCTTATGACTGTTATAAAACCTAAAAAAAAGCTATACTTTGGACAGAAGTGTCCAAGGATATAAGCCTAGGTTCAAACAGGTCAAGCCAGGAATTCAACTAATGCTCTTGCCCTGAAGGTTTCAATTGGTGCCAGCAGATGGAAAAACACAGGAGGAGGCAGAGGGCTATGATTGATTGCATAGATAGGCGAGCCTTGATCAGCAGATCTAGCTGCATAACCATAGAAGGCCCTGGGAAAGAGTTTTGCATTTGCTGAAACTATTTAGAATTTGAAGCAGAGAGGTATATATAAGACAGCAATTTTAGAGGGTCTTGGGGGCAGTTCTTTTCTCCCCTTGCAGAGAGAAGGCTGCCCCACTGTCCCTCAGACAGGTACTTGCTATCTGCATCTATAACCATTTGTTTGCTGTGCCAAATAAAAAAAGTTTCTTTGTAGCTGAGCAACTTGCTGTCTGAACTGTTTATTGGTAATTGGGGAGGCTTTGTAGGTGGACCCGGCCTACAAATTGGCGCCCGAACAGGGACTCGAGTGTTTAATACTCCAAGTATTTAATACTCCTAAAACTTTTATTCTAAATTGTCCCGTATTCCTCTGATATTGGCTGTACATCAGGGATGAGGATACCCTCTATTGCTTCACTAATTAAATAGGGGAGGGATACCTCCTGCCGGTTCAGGGGATGAGAATTTTGTTGTGAGAGAAGAGAGAGAGATTTGAATACCGTTCTAAGACGAACGAGAGAAAAAGTTTGGATGAGACTCCTAAAAAACTTTCTAAATTGTCTTGGGATACCCCTGATTTTGGCTTTATATCAGGGATGAGTATACCTCCTATATCTATATATATTTAAAAAAAAAAAAAATACATATAGGGGATGAGGATACCGTTCTAAAATGAACAAAGTTGGATGCCGTTCTGGTAGGAACGAGAGAGATTTGGATATCGCGCAAAGACTACAAACAAGAACAGGAGATTTACCCAGGTTTGATTGGTGGGTGAGTACCAAATTTACACATGTGCACATGTATTTTTATGTTATTAATGTTGCTTTGATGTGTAGAAAAAAAAACTGTTAGAGTGTCTCTGTAAATGTTAGTGTGTCTCTGTATTTAGTTGTAACATTAGGGAATGATTAGGGAAAGGAAGTTTTGCCCAGACATTATGTCTCTTTTCCAGGATTGATTGGTGTACGCTTGAGACTGTACGTATTATTATTAATACGAAGCGAATGTGTGTTTTTATCCACGTTTTCATACCCCCGCGAGGGGATTGACTGGATTTAGACAAAGCACAAGAGGTGTATGTGCGTATGAGTCCTGGATTCGTAATTTTCGCTCCTCTGTTAATTACGAGGTTTGGATTTCCACCTAAAAGCGAAATTACGCGCGCCTCTGTATATAAGGAGGTTCAATTTGCTATTGGTAAAAGGCGAAAGTAATTGCCCCTGTCCCCAAACAGTGAAAACACCAGGTTTACAGATTTTAGAAAGAGGGACAGCTAAGGAGAATATTTATAGAAAAACAGGGATGATCACCTTATCTGGGGTGCTCACAGACCAGAGAGGGTGACAATTAGATCTACTGAAGAATAGCTTTCTAAGTATCTTTTTGACTAATTATAGCTAGATAAATGCATTACTTTACAAGTTCCAGATCAAAGCAAATGAAGGAGCTGACTGCAGCTGAATTAAATAACCAAGGGGGAGTGGGTCTAGTTCAGTTCCAGTATTCTGATCATATAGGCTGTTAGGTATAATGCATTTAACTCTGTCCTGTGTTTTTAGTTTTAGTCTTTAGTAAACACTGTCCTTTCATTACTGGCTACTCCAGTAGATTTTATGTTCCCTGGAGCTGAACTGATTAGAATTCTTTGGGAATTCCTAGAGAGCGTATCTGTTTGCTTTTATTTTCTTTCACAATATTCATGTGCTTGTAAGACGTCCCAGTCTTTGGAGAGGGTAAAACCGTTGGCCCGGAGTCCCTGGAACGCAAGTGACAAGCGGTGTTTGTTTATCTGTCTCTATTCTTCCAAGTCTTTCCTGTCTTCTTTAGAACATTGAAAACAACAAAAAAATCTTCCAGGGTCTGCTGTAGCAATCAATGTGCTGAGACAGCTAGTTTTTTCCTTCCTGTCTGTCTGAGTTTGTATTGTAACATGGAATGGATTTTCTGAGTTAATTTATTTATTTATTTATTTTATTTACATTCTCTTATATACCGCGCTATTCTGCATCAGTGCGGTTTACATTGAACAAACTGAAATTACATTGAACAGGGCATTATAACTTGGAGATAACTATTTTAAAGGGAACATGGGCTATGGAGGGTTAAGTGGCTTGCCCAAGACCACAAGGAGCACCTGTGGGACTAGAAACCCCAGTTCTTCCGGCCCAAGGTTGCTGTCCTCTAGTGGGATTTGAACCACCGACCTTCCGGCCTGAAGTACCTTGCCCCAACCACTAGGCTACTCCTCCACTCCGGATTGGGATGGATTGGGATCTGAATGTATTGTACACTGAAGTGAGAATCTTAGAAGCAGACCGCACAGATAATTGACAGTGTTTTATTCTGAACTGCCAGCTATTGTGTGCAGTGATCTGACTGGTAGAAAAACAAAGAAAAATAGTTTATAGTTACAAGTACAGCCTGAAAATTTCAAATTGTTTCTGTGCATATTTGTGTGCAGTAAATAAGTCTAATCCATATGTGTAAGTTTTATTTTTTAGATTTGGGATCTGAGTATATTCTGGTTAAGAAACATTTGTCTGCTGTTTTCTGTGTCAGAAGATTAAATAGCTCTGCCTGGGTCTGTGATTAGGTCATAGGGCAGCTGTACACAATGCGGAACGAATTCCTATTTTTCTAACAAATGTGGAAGATCCTAATTAACCAGAGATTAATAAAAGATCGTAGTGATGCTAAGATTAGTTTTGACTAAGTGATACAAGATCAGTTTTGTCATGTTCTTATGACTTTACAAATTTAAGATCAGATTGATAAAGGGGAAATGATTTAGTGAAGTCTCTCAAGGAAGCCTCTCTATTCTAATCAGATGGGCTGCTGTACTTAATGACTGATAGCTTTGTATTTAGCTGTCAGCTGTTCAAGTGCTCCTAGATGTTAGATCAAACAAACAAGGCATGAAATAGGAGAATCTGCTTCTGTTGTCCTTTGACCTTAAGAGTGGAGATTGATGGCCCTGACAGGACAATGCAACTGGGAAATGATTTAAACCCAGTGAATGAGTGAATGAGAAGTTATATGTTTGGTTTAGATCAAGCAAAATTAAAAGTAAAACAGAATTTTATATATTGCTGCAAGAATTTCATAGAGGACAGAAACCCAAAAGAGCTGTAACTAAGTTTTATTTTAACTTTTGTTTAAAGGACAGAAAGAGAGATCTACTGTTTAGTTTGCAGTTCCGTTTGACACCAGTCTCATTCAATTTAAATGTGAAAGGGAGTGTTTGTATTCTTAGGCTCAGTGCTAATGACTAATGACTAAGGACAGTAACATGGGAGTTGCTGAATTTTAGGATAAATTCATCTGTTTTTCTATATTTGAATTTTATATGTTGGGGTCCAGAGAAAACACAGTGTACTTTGTATTGAAAGATTTTTTTTAAGTTTCAATTTTAGGAATACACTATATTGTAGCACTATGACATACAAATTTACTTTAAGTTTACACACTTGCAGAACAAATTTGGTGAAAAATGGAGCTTAGTTCCCAGAAAAATGAGAATATTTGTAAAGTTATTTACACATAAAACAATAACATTAAGTTGAATTGATTAGACAAAGTCTCCTACAGCACAGAGGTTTGTTTGTTTTTTAACATGTCTGTCTAGTTCTGTTGTCCATTTGCATTTCTTGAGATAGCATGCTGGTAAAGTTAAGCTAGCCCGAATACTGACTTGAAGTCTCCGCTTGACATGCAACAGTATCAGTGTCATGAAAGACTCAGGATAATTATTTTGCCTTGTTCAGCACTCTCACTGAGAACAGTATATACAATAGATTCTAGTCATACGTGAGAGAGAGACATGTGGCTGTCATGTTAAAAGTCATGATTTGTCCTATTACGACTGCCCTTATAAAATGTTACAAAAATATTTTATACTGTAGGGACTTTATTCAGATTGTTTAAGACATTTGCTATTTTGAATGAGCACATATGTCCATTTTTGAACCATACCAATTAAGTTGGTGAAAAAAAAAAGGACACTGTTTACTCATGTTGTTATATTCATTAAGAAGAATCCAAGTTTATATTTTGTATATACTATTTGTTTACCACAATACTAAGTTTCTAACAATTGTTTGATGTTCTTAGCATGCCAATTAAGAGGTGGTACTCTGATGGACATTAAACTGATGAAGGTTATTTAAAGTGACATATCTGCCTAATGAATATGTAAACAAATTTTATTCAACTATGCTGTCTCCAGAATCTTTAATTCAGGAAGTCATTTAAGCCCCAACACTTACTCAACAATTGGAAATAGACACCTGGAGACAGGCTAGGTGCATTTTGCACCATGATATGCTTTGGAACATCCACACTGGCCATGTGGTACTTCCAGATGCTTTTTGCCTCATTTTGCCTTTGTATGTCCTGGCCAGACATGCATGGGTAAAAAGAGGGATGATTTGATGACTAATTTTCACAAATAAAAATTGGAGTAATTCTGAAACTTGCCAAACTTGCAGAATATGTGCTTGCAACTTGTCTAATCTATTAATATGTAAAGATCAGTTAAGAGTATGGTGGAGTATTTCCTACCAGCGAATGAATCTCCAGTGATGGAGAGACAAGAAGTTTATCAAACTGAGAGACACAGTTGATACCATATGAGATAGTTATGATCTTAAGTAAATGTGGATGAAATTATGTTTGTCACATTGCATTGTCTCATTGTAAAATCTAATCTAGAATATTTTAGTCTTTTCATTTAATATTGGTTGCTGCTCTTCTGAATGGGACCTGGAGCCATGTCACCAATTGAAATCCAGAGATTCCAACAGAGGAAATTGGCCATAATCCAGATGGAACAGTCCACCCCAAGACCTCTGAACTCAACTATACTTAAACTTCAGAGACAGGTGAAGCGCACGACGCAGTCCTGAAAAACTGCTGGGAAGCAGGCCCAAATTATCTGAAAATAAAGACTATTAAGACTGATTGGGACTTTTGGGAAAATCTACAAGCCATTTGGGCTACAGCAATTGCAATACGCACACCAGCTCAAGTTTTGCTGTAACATTTTCAAAGCTTTCTTCATCACTTTGTTGAATATTTGATGTGTTCAGTATTATTGCAAGCTGTATGTCTTCCATTCTCTTAGAATGTTGCCTGCTGGTTTTTCCAGACTCGGAGGAGGCCTAACAGCTTTCTTTATAACTCTTTTAAGTATAGCTTGTTTTGCAATCATTGCCTGTTGTGCCTTATCCATTTTACTTGCCTGTTGTAAACAAATGATGCTGCAAAGCACCAATACCATGTACATTGTATCTATGGAACAGTACCAGCGGTTGCCTCTCAATGATCCCTCTCTGTCTCAAATGGTTATTGTTATCCATGCCCCTTAAGTGGGATTACTTTTGCTTCCCTCCACATAAAAAAGAAAAAGGAAAAGAAAAAAGTGGGGAATGAAGGGATAATTGGAATAAAGGGATAATCAGCTCAGATCTGCTTTATATGTTTGCCTTATGATTGCATATATATCTGCCTTATAACTGCACTCTGGCCTGTTTGAAACAGACACAGCAACATATGGTTGGTACAAAACAGGTGGGCAACAGGAAAAGAGTACATGCAGCTTATGAGACTGTTATAAAGCCTAAAAAAAAGCTATACTTTGGACAGAAGTGTCCAAGGATATAAGCCTAGGTTCAAACAGGTCAAGCCAGGAATTCAACTAATGCTCTTGCCCTGAAGGTTTCAATTGGTGCCAGCAGATGGAAAAACACAGGAGGAGGCAGAGGGCTATGATTGATTGCATAGATAGGCGAGCCTTGATCAGCAGATCTAGCTGCATAACCATAGAAGGCCCTGGGAAAGAGTTTTGCATTTGCTGAAACTATTTAGAATTTGAAGCAGAGAGGTATATATAAGACAGCAATTTTAGAGGGTTTTGGGGGCAGTTCTTTTCTCCCCTTGCAGAGAGAAGGCTGCCCCACTGTCCCTCAGACAGGTACTTGCTATCTGCATCTATAACCATTTGTTTGCTGTGCCAAATAAAAAAAAGTTTCTTTGTAGCTGAGCAACTTGCTGTCTGAACTGTTTATTGGTAATTGGGGAGGCTTTGTAGGTGGACCCGGCCTACAAGCAGCAGCCATTTTTTTTTTTAAATCTACTTGGGCTGATGTAGAATGTTTTTTGCTTGGGGCCCCCTGAAACGCGGGGCCCTGTGCAAAAAACATTCTTGCTCAATGGACGGGCCGGTCCTGCATCCACACTCCCCTGGACCCCAATCAACATGGCTTCCGACCAAACCATGGAGACAAAACTCTACTAATACAACTATTTGACAAACTGATACAGACAATTGACAACATCAGAATAGGTGTCCTCATGATCTTCTTAGACATCTCCTCAGCATTTGACACTGTTTGTCACACAACCTTACTAACCAGACTACAAGAGGCAGGACTATATAGTACCACCTTGAGCTGGTTTACATCATACCTCACCAACAGACAGCTACAAGTCAAATGCGGCTCAGACAACTCTGAACCTTTGAGAGCCACACAGGGCGTCCCACAAGGCTCAGCACTCTCTGCCCTGCTCGTCAATCTATACATACAACCCATCTGCGCCATCATCAAGGACCACAAGATTCAATACACCATATACGCAGACAACATAATGATATTCACACCAATCAAATTGGACAACCCAGACTACACCAACCTAGCCAACTGCTTCCAACGAATGGCAACTTGGCTTCAGGAAAACAATCTTTCAATAAACTACAACAAAACTGAAGCTCTATTCATCTCAAGAAACCCCACATTTTCACCCACAACTACCATCAAACTAAATGACATCACAATACCAGTAAAACATGAAGTAAAATACCTGGGAGTGACGCTCGACAAGGACCTTAACCTACAATCCCACATTGCCAAAACCACAAAGAGCGCTTACATCAAAATGAGAACTATCAGAAGGCTCAAACCCATCCTCGCTCATGAGCATTTTCGAACAGTCTGTCAAGCCCTCATCATTCCCACACTAGACTACTGTAACCCTATCAGGGGCTACCAAAACAGTCTCTCAGACCTCTACAGCTAGCACAGAACACCACCGCACGCATCATAACAGATTGCTCAGGACACGACCACATTACTCCCATCCTGTACCACCTGCACTGGCTCCCAATCAGCTCTCGAATCCGCTTCAAAGTACTTATAAACATTTTCAAAATAATACACAACCTCTCAGCTAACAGCCTACAACCATTCATTAAAACCAACCGCAGCATAAGACCAAGAAGAAAAGGAACTTCGGACACCATCAGCCCACCAAAGGAATTCGCCAAAACAAAACAGGCCACATCAAGAAGGGCACTTTCCCTGGCAGCGCCCGCCTATGGAACTCTCTCCCCAACCATCTAAGATCAACCAAAGACCTCAAGGACTTCCAAAAGCTGCTTAAAACAACTCTATTTACAGAACACTAAAAGAACTTCACCTGAACTGATTCCTATGTGCAGCACCTACAACTCTCTGTAGGTCTTGATCTTAGATCACCTTTGTACATGGCTCTAATCTTGTATATATGTATATTGCTCACTTTGCTTATAGCTCACCGGTAAAATCTAGCACTTTGCACTCCATATCACTCTTCCTAATCTCCCACTGCATGCTATTGACCACACAATTATCTCGATTGTTTGATGTGCTAAACCGCTTTAATTTAATGATAAAGCGGTATACTAAGTCTGTCTAAATAAATAAATTATTTAATAGACCCCAAAATTGGAATGCATGATCCCACTGACTGTGAAGCTGCACAAATAGCATTTATACTTGTGCTTTGTTGTAATAATTTTTTCCTTTTTTTCCCCCCTTTTTTACAGTACTGATGCTATATAAATATTCAAATTTCAATAATTTAATTAAAACTTAATGATTCAGGGGGAAGAAAACCACGATAAATCAGATTATTTCCTTTCTAAGTCTTTTGGATTTGATAAGGCACATTTAATCCTCGGTAAGACTGCACATTTTGCTACTTTATAAAAACCTTTTCAATAGACTGTAATAACAAATGAATTACTACACATTGGTACACATTAATTAAGTTTATAAATACATAACACATTAAAGAAAATGCAATTCTAGATCTTTCAGAAGACAACTGCGCTGGAACTAGGAAAAAATTGATAGATTTAATTTTTTTTGCTACTGCTTTCTCTGTTGCAGTCCATGGTAAAGGAAGAGGAGGAAAGTAATATGATCATGAGAGGGGGAGAGGGAGAATAAAGTGAGAAACTTAAAACAAGAAGGGGAAGAATGACCATCCCATTTTTTGGTGGACACTTGCACTTCATATTTTAAATCTTACTTGCAAGCTTGCACTACTGTGTCTCCTGCATGCAGGCATTTATTTGTGGATGTCATGGATGCCTTCAATCACCCAGGGAATCCAGTAAAATTGTAATAGATATGAAAAAAAAGAGGCCCAAGGTGCCTATAAGATATAGGCCACATCTTAAGTGAGTGGTGGAGGACCACAATTGGTCTCCATCCTTAAACATGGACAAGCATTCCAACAAATCAAAGGAATTAGAGAGAATTCACCAATATGCTATCAGGGCTTGCTCTAGCAAGGTGGTGCACTCATGCCATGTACAAGCAGTGTACCTAGAAGGACTAAACCTTTCGAGTTTGTGGAGTGGAACCAGGCATAGACTGTGAACCAGGAAGTCACTGGAGCAACACAGATGCAGGATTCACTGTAGCAATCAGGAACTGGAAATAGGAGCAAAAGGCCAGATGAACAGCATATCCACAGGACAAGGTCGTTAGAAACTGTTGAACTAGCAGGGGTCCATCTTCCTGGTCTTGCTTATATTTGATCTCTAATCAAGGACATACCTTATGCTGATCCAATGAAGGCCTCCAGAGGATAATTTTTCATCAGCTTCTATTCTGGCTGGGTGGTTCTCTCATGGCCCTAGCTGCTAGTCTCCAGACTCCATTCCCAAGCAACATGGCTTTGCTCCTTGGTACATCTGACAGAATTCCACAGCACCACCTCCCTTGGTCCCTCCTGGGGCATTAGGTCCTGTTTTTTCTGGATGTTCTTGATGAAAGCAAGCCAGCAGATTGCTAGCATGAATGCTCTTTGGGCTGAACCTTTTCCACTTAACCAGGCAGTGGAAATGTCCAACCATGGATATACCTCAAATTTGAGATGTTTTAAACTATGTATCCTGACATCCCTTTACTGTTTTTGGTAGTGGAGGTATGTGAAGATGATCTGGGAATGGATTTTGCTTATAGGGATTCAGGAGCACCACATGGAACACAAAGGCTTCCCAGAAGTTGAACTCTGAATGCAGCTGGGCTTACTTGCTCTTGGATTATAAAGAGCCCCATGAATTTTTGATCAAGCTTGATGGTGGATCTTTTACTCCTCAGATCCTGTAGAACATCTTCATGCTATTTACTCAAAGCTTTGGCACAGTCTACTGCCACTAGAACTCTTGATTCTCGGATTACCCTGAGAGAAAGATAGGATGGAGGCCCCTATTTGTAAAGAATGAAGATGACTTGGATGATGAATATTCTAAATTGTTGTAAGTGAACTCTGCCGTTAGAAGTAACTGAGTCCATTTGATTTGGTAATAGTTGGATAAGCAACGCACGTAATGTTCCAAGTTTTGGTTCACTTGTTCATTTTACCAATTGGGTAGTGGTTGGTAAGCTGAAGACAAATGTACCTGAATTTACAGAAGCTTTGCCAGCTCGCAGAAATTTTATGCAGTAAACTGAGTTTCTTGGTCAGCGACAATATGGAAAGATAACCTATGATGACAGATCACGCCTCAGCAGCATACCCACCATTTCACATGCTAAAAATGGGAAACACTGATGAAGTGGGCAGTCTTGGAAAAAGAATCTACTATTACCAGGATTATGGATTTCCCTTATGATATGGATAAGTCTGTAATGAAGTCCATGGAAATCCACTCCCAGGTCTTAGATGGTATGGGCAGAGATATCAGAAGTCCCTTGGATTTTCCCATGGTATCTTATTTCAGATGCAGACTTGACAGAATGTAATACATTCCTTTATATCTTGGCCCCACCCTAGCCATCAGAAATCTTAATCAAAGGGACAACAACTGTTTCTCAGTGCAAACCTTTCTGTCCATTGCCCTTAGGTTCTGCTCAACTAGGCATCTTTCCATGCCAACATACAAGTTCAGAAGTGTCACTAGATTAGTCAGGGCTTCCAGTCATGCCAGTTCATCTTTTATATGGTCAGGCCTCATCCAACATAGGTGCTAACATGTTTCCTCATTCTAGTCAGGTCCATAGCCCAGTAGCAAAATTGTGTGGCATGCTCTGTGACTAACAAGAGATCCAAATACTGCTTTCTGCCAGTTGAACTCAGTCTGGCTCCCCAAAGACCTAAAACAGCGTAACTATAAATTAGCCTAACTCAATCAGTATTGGATCTCCTTGCTACAACAATGGGGGTAACCCAGACCAGAGATTTCTTAGCCAGTAAACAGACTGTAAAGCCCACTTTGAGCAAGTCAAAATAATAGGTTTGAGGTTCTGGAGAAACCAGAGCTTGCACTAATGCAGCAATCCATGCATTTCCCCTCTAGTCTCATCAAATTTCTCTGGCAATGGCATTCGTAATTCTGGGCCAAATGTCTAGGCAGAGTTGCCTTTTCATCTTGGTTGGCACTAGGTGTCTTGAGGATCTCAAACTGAGCTTGCATAGCTTCTATTGACTCCATTAAACTTCATGGCAATGTGCTCAATTTTGGCCTAGCCTGTGGCTTGGACTGGTTCAAGCTATCAGGGCTCGCCCTGGCAAGGAGGGCACTCATGCTCTGTACTGGCAACATAACTTGTAAGGGCTAGACCCTGAAAGTTGTAGAGTGGAGGCAGGAATGGATCGGGAGCAGGTCAGGAACTAGAAGTCACTGGAGCAAGGACTACAGGTCAGGATTTATTAAATATTGTAACAATTAAGAACTGGAAATAGACGTAAAGGACAGATGAACAGTATATCCACACAACAACCCCACTAGAAATGAATCAAGCGTGAGTCTTCCTGGTCTTGCTTACATTTGGTGTCTAATCATAGACACACATCATGGTGGTTCAGTGAAAGTTCTCTGGAGTTGTGCCTATTCTTCTGATTCCTAGAAGATAAATCTTCACAATTTTCTGTTCTGCCTGGGTGACTCTCATGACCCCAAATGTGAGTCTCCAGTCTCCATTCCTGAGGATCATTGATTTGATTCCCAGTGAGCCTGATATGCATGTGGAATCAACAGAATTAGCAAAATAGGAGTAAAACCTTTTAAAGAAATAGAATATCAAACAAGGAAAAACAATAGGCTAAAGCACAGATATGGTTAGAACTATGGAGGGTTACTTCAGCAATCATACGTAATAGCCGACACATGAAAAGCAAAGAAGAAGTAAACTTAATATTAAAGAAGAGAGATTGAAAACCATGGTGCAGGACATCAAACAGCGGGAAAAAAGGTTCACAGCCAGCACAGGAAAAAAAATTGGTAAAGCAGACAAAGGAAGGTTCTATAGTACAGAAGTGGAAACAGTTAAACATCTGGTTGCAGGATGTAACATGCTTATATCAGAAGGCCTGTATACAAAAAGACAGAATACCGTTCCAGGACTCATCCACTGAAATCTGTGCAAATACTACAATCACAGTACCAGAAAAACACTGGGGATCACAACCCTGGCAGAACTGTGGAGAAAAGAGAAGTTGTAATCACCTAGGACATTCCCACTCCCATTGATAAACGCTTTAATGCAAGAAAATCGGACATTACCATGAAGGAGAAAAACACACAAACCTCATTGCTAAGAGAAATATCAGTGCCAATCAATTAAGAGACGCACCTCAAGTAAAGTGCCTAAAGGTGCAAAGAGAGACCAAGGGGATATGGCAGAAAGATATAGAAATAGTCCTAGTTGTACTGGGTACATTAAAAGCAATTTCTAAGGGCACCTTGAGATGTTACCCACAGCTATTATATTGTGCCAATGAGAGCTTCCTTCTGGAATTCATAAGATGTAACAATTATAGGCTCTTTGGCACAATGCAAGTACTAAGGCAAAAACCAGCAGTACATTTGAGAGACTGGGATCACCACAAACATATCCTGGCTTACAAGTAAGGTTCATTCCTGTCATGATATGCAGAAAACCAGTCAGGAGACACTGTACCCGAGAGAGGTGATCCTAAAGATTCTCTTGCTGTCCTATCTAAATGACCAAACTTTGTCTATTCCTCTACATAGCCCCCTTTAGACAAGTTGCTTTAAAATGTTGTTGCTATTAAGTGCCGTCGAGTCTGTGTCGACTCATTGTGACCTTTTGGATAGCTGTCCTAAACTATGTTCGGTCTTCAGTCAGGCGGTTCATTGTTGATAGAGTGGGATCCATAGCTGCTGTTATTATATTGATCCATCTCATTGCTGGCCTTCCTCTTTTGCATTGACCTTCAACCTTGCCAAGCATGTTGTCTTTCTCTAATGAATGTGTCTAAAGTATGAAAGTCAAAGTCTTGTCATCTGAGCTTCTAAAGAAAGCTTTGATTTGATCTCCTCTGGTTTGTTATTCGGGCAGTCCATGGTATATACAGTATTCTTCAATAGCACCATAATTCAAAGGCATCCATTTTCTTCTTATTTATTTATTTGGTATACATTTGTATGCCACCACTTCCAGCGATCAGCAGCGGTCCATTCCTGTTTATCTTTTTAATTGTCCAACTTTCGTATCCATAAGATGTTATTGAAAATACCATGGCTTCTCACCAACAAAACAGCATACTTTAAACAAATTACCCATTAAAGGTTGAGAATATCTGACTGGCTGTACATCTGTCTGGGGGAAAATAACTCTCTCAAAACGTAACTGAATAAGACCAGATTTGGCATAGGGAAAAGACACATCAAGTTTGAAAATGGACTGGATTGGACCAGGGGTTTCAGAGAAATAATATCCACCCAAAAATGATCCAACACATTTCTATGGGAGAGGCAATTTCATCAGCTGCAGCATAGAAACACTGATAAACTAAAACATAACAGTTAGAAAACTGGTCCTTTGAAACTGTACTCCTCTCTCCTCTCCCCTTCTGGTCACATATACACCAAAAATGCCAACAGATATACACAGATAAAAATACACACAAGCAAATAGACACAAACACACACATACATACATATATAGAGGAATTGGATATTATTTCATAAGGCGTGTTTCATATGCTTCCTCTCCATATCCCCTCTCCCCCCAACTCTGCTGAGCTGGCTCTTAGTGGTTCAGATGTGTATTTCATTTTCTTTGTTGTAAATTTTATGGTGAAACCTAAAGACTGAACTGTACAGCTTGCTTAAGATTGCTATGTTTGGCAATAGCTAGTGAATAAACAGTAGAATTTTCTATTCGTTGCTATATGCACTACTGACTAGTGCCTTAGTACAATTGCACCCTATTGTTAAATTGTAAAATCAATCCTTTGAAATCTGTTGACAGTGACATCTAATGGTTAAATATAGCATTGAACTTTGATTCATTTTATTATTTTTTTCCAAACCAATGGAATTTTTGGGAACCTATCTATTCAAACTGCACCTCTTCTCTCCCCTCCCGGTCAGAAAGACACACACACATAGACACCAGAGATATATGTAGATTCTCTAAGAAAGAGCTGGAAATGGTTAATCTCCTTATGTTATTAAGTGCCATCGAGCTGATGTCGACTCATGGCGACCCTCTGGATAGTTGTCTTAAGCTGTGCTTGTTTTTCAATCAGGTGGCTAATTGTTGCGTGGCATCCATAGGTGCTGTTATTGTATCAATCCACTGCATTGCTGGCCTTCAACCTTGCTAGGCATGATGTCTTTCTCTAATGATCTCTCTTTGCATGAAGTGCCCAAAGTATGAAAATCAAAGTCTTGTCATTTGAGTTTTTAAAGAAAGCTTAGGGGTGATCTCCTCTAGTACCAGCTGATTTGTTCTTCGGGCAGTCCATGGTATACACAGTATTCTTCGTCAGCACCATAATTCGGAGGCATCGATTTTCTTCCTGTCTTCTTCACTGTCCAACATTTGCATCCATATGACATCACTGAAAATACCATAGCCTGGAAGAGTCAAATCTTTGTACACATCTCATAGGTGGCTGCAAAGTTCTGATGACAGAAAATTTCTGCACAGAAAGGCACAGTAAGATAGCATGACTGTGCCATTGAAAACTTTCTAAACACTTCAACACTGCTGTATCAGAAAGGCACTGGGATCACAACTACAGAGAATGAAGAAATTATGATCATCCACTCTGAGCAATAAAAAGCTACTTGCAAGGAAAGGAGGAGACCAGGACTGTACCAAGCCATAAATGTGCCCTGTGCAACTTGGAAACCCTGACGCCCTCCCCCCCACCCCATGCCCAGCATCTCCCCAACTTACCCCACACCTCTTCATGTCCAGAGGCTCTCTCCCCCACATTGCCTGTCTGGCCTGCCCTTGCCCCACTGCCGTTTTCCTGTTCCCTTGGTGGCAGCATACCTCCAATTAAAAAAAAAAAAAAAGACGGACCTTTCCGACTCCTGTTTGCATGGCTGGTCTGATCCTTCTCTCTGATGTATGCTTGCATCAGAGAAGGGAGGGATCAGATCAGCCATGCAAGCATGGAGTTGCAAAGACCCGCTTTTTTAAATTTTGTAATTGGAGGTCCGCTGTTGCCAAGGGAACAGGAAAAGCGGCGACGCGGCAAGGGTAGTACAGGGCAGGCCAGGCAGGAAGAGTGGGGGGAGCCAAGACAAGCGATCGTCAACCCTAAATGTGCCCATATTTTTTTTGCACTCTGTGCAGCTGCACCACTTTCACAGGCCTAGGTTTGGCTCTGAAGGAGACCACCACCAGAATTGCATTAATAATAGTGGTGCTAGTTTCAAGCGAATATTTTGTGAATAGTGTGGAGAAGGAGAAGATCCTGAAGTACCAGGAAATGTAGCCAGAGCCAAAGAAAATGTACCAAAATGATATTTCACTTCGCATTGGGAATCACAGACCCGATTAAAAGAAATTTTCAAGCACATCTTGATAGGTTGCCTATATGTTACAGCTTATGCATTCCAGAAGGAAGCTCTCTTTGGTACAATGCAAGTAAAGCATAGTTACTCACCTCTAACAGGTTATCTCCGGGAGCAGCAGGAATTTAGTCTTCACATATGGGTATCATTGGTACTGACGGAGCCTGCGCGTGAACGCTCCCCAGTGTCCAATAGGAAAGCTTTTGGGAGCATCCCACAGCGCCTGCGTGCTGCCTTCCCGCCTTTCCCAACTGTCCCTCTCCAGTTGAGTTTAAAGCTGAGACAAAAGAAAGAGAGAAAGAGAGAAAGAGAGAGAGATAGAGAGATACAACTCCTAGGGGAGGTGGGTGGGTTGTGAAGACTAAATTCCTGCTGTTCCCGGAGATCACCTGTTACAGGTGAGTAACTATGCTATCTCCAGGAACAAACAGGAATGTAGTCTTCACATATGGGGACTCCCTAGCTGCAGATGCCAGGGAGAAGGCCCCAGAAGTTGCGTGCCCCTGTGAAAGGGCTCCACTTCCCCCCATGGATCTCTGGCATCCTACCAGGGAAGGTGGGTAGGAGTTGATTAAGTATGGAACAGGTGTTGAAGAACACCCTGACCAAACAAGGCATCCCGGCGGGAGTCCTTGTCTAAGCAGTAATGGGCTGTGAAGGTATGAACCGAAGCCCAAGTAGCTGCTCGACAGATGTCGTCGATAGACACAGAGTGAAGATGAGCCATAAAGGCTGCCATGGCTCTCACATTGTGAGCTGTGACATGGCCTTAAAGAGGAAGGTTCTTACTCTCATAGGCAAAAGAAATACACTGTGCAATCCAGTTGGACAGTGTTCTTTTGGAGACTGGAAGTCCCAAATGACGGGTCAAAAGCAACAAAGAGCTGAGTAGACTTTCTATGTTACTGTGTCCTTTGCAAGTAAAAGGCCAAAGCCCTTTTACAGTCCAAAGTATGAAGATTCCTTTCTGCATTTGAGGCGTGAGGCCTTGCAAAAAATACAGGAAGGTAAACTGCTTGGTTTAAATGAAAAGGTGATACCACTTTTGGCATAAAGTGTGGATGAGTCCTAAGGACTACCTTATCATGATGGAACCTTGTATAAGGAGGATCATCCACCAACGCTTGCAATTCACTGATGCAACGTGCTGATGTGATTGCAATAAGAAAGATAACCTTCCAGGAAAGGAATTTCAAAGAGGTAGTAGCTAATGGTTCAAAAGGAGACTTCATGAGCTGCCCAAGAACCAGATTTAAGTCCCATGCCTCTGGTGGTGACTTAATGGGAGGTTTAGTTAAAAGAAGGCCTCTGATAAATCTCGCTATGAGAGGATGAGAGGAAATAAGTTGTCCATTTAGAGGCTTGAAAGAAGCCGTAATAGCACTCAAATGAACTCTCAGTGAATTGGTCTTAAGCCCTGCATTAGACAAATGAAGGAGATACTCCAGTAATGATTCCAGAGGTATCGCAAGAGGGTCAAGACCCTTCTGCGAACACCATATGGTAAACCATTTCCACTTGAAAGCATAAGAGCTTCTTGTGGAAGGCTTCCTGGAAGCATAAAAGATATCCTTTACCTGCTGAGAAAGGTTAAGACCATGAAGTTCTAGGCTTTCAGCAATCAGGCCCTGAGATGCAGAGACTGGGGATTGGGATGCCACAGCATCCCTTCCTCCTGAGAAAGGAGATCTGGAGCAGATGCTAACTCCAGAGGCGGAGTTTGAGAGAGATGTAAGAGCAGAGGGTACCACATTTGCCGTGGCCAATGTGGAGCTATGAGAATCATATGACCTCTATCTCTCTGAAGCTTGAACAGGGTTTTGGGAATTAGGGGAATGGGTGGAAAGGCATACACGAAGTCCTGGCCCCAATGGAGGAGGAAAGCATCCCTGGCCTGGCAACCCTGAGCCGGAATTCTGGAACAGAACCGGGGAAGTTTGGCATTCAGCGGACTTGCAAAGAGGTCTATGTCTGGGGTTCCCCAAATTTGAAAAATCTTGGCCATCTGGTCTGCATGGAGAGACCATTCGTGTGGAAGCAGAACTCGACTGAGTCTGTCTGCCCAAGAGTTTTGAATGCCTGGAAGATACACCGCAAGGAGATGAATCTAATACTCTCTGGCGAGGGCCCATAGTCACAAAGCTTCATTGCATAGCGACAGAGAGCCTGTTCCTCCCTGCTTGTTCACTGTGGTGAACAGCGCCCTCCTGAGCCTATGGAAATGGATGAAAATCCTGAGGTTCAGCAGGATTTATCCCTATTTGAGAAACCAAGGAAGAAAGAGAGACTCTATTCCACAGAGCTGAGCATGGAGACCAGCCCAGGGGAGGAGTCCTGCAGTCCTGATTGGGCACACCCTGCCCTTGGAAGGGGCGTGTCCAGGAGAGAACGTGGTTTTAAACCAGAGCATGGCTTTGCTAGTCAGAATGGGATTGAGAGGAATGAGGAGAAGGAAAGGAGAAAGAAGGAGAAGAGGAAGAATGATTGGAAGTCCAGAAAACAGTATGCTGATACTTGGGAACCTGGCATTGGAAGGAGACCTGCAAAGTTCTATTCAGAGGCAGTGAGTAGAAGTCCCAAGGAGAGAGGACCTAGCCCTGAATTAGACAACCGTTGGAAGGCACAGCCCTGGGAAAGGAAGCCTTCAAGGCAGGCACAAGAAAGAAAACAATCATTCTGTGAAGTACCGTTTGAGCCAGAGAGCAACAAACATTCTAACAGCTGGAGAACGTTGGAGCCATCTGAAGTCAGAACGGCATGGCAACAAGTAAGTGAATTGCCACAAAGTTTCCAGGCTGAACGTAAAGCTAACTCTCCTGTGTGTGAAACATTAGCAAAAGAGAGTAGCAGTTACTCTGATACAATTAATCTAAGAGAGGAGAAAATAAACAGCCTTAAGCCAGAGGGAAGTTGTATAGCTGATAGCAATTCCCTACCTCCCAAACAGCAGGCTGAATTGCTCCTACAGAGTTTTAAGCAGTTTTTAGAGTTGCAAGCTAGAAGACAGCCAGTGTTACCAGAAGCCAGTAATTCCATACAGCTTGAAGAATTAACACAAGATAATACAGACTTACCAGATTGTGAGAGCATGGATTGCACGGTCTGCTGTGTAGAGATGCCAAGCTGAAGGAAACTGCTTTTTACCGTATGTGAATTAAATGCTACGGAGCTGTTGTATTGCCTTGCTGAGAAAGCTCTAATTATGTGCACCTGATTTTCCCCAGCACTGTGAAGGTAACAGTGGCTGAAAGAGGCTGCAGTGAATCTAACTGACCTCTTGGGGCAAAGTGAGTAATTTGCTTAGAAGTGAAAAGAAGCAGTTATACTTTAAGTTGCCTTTATCCTAAGTTTTCCTGTTAGCATTTGAAGCACCTATTTTGTTTGCATTTATTTGCCATGTGATGGAACAATATCCTTTACTATAATAAATATACTGGAAACCCCATAACTACAACTCTTTATTTCGGAGCGAGAGGAGCAGGAACTACAATACCCAGCATTCCCTGGATACAGGTTACTCTCCTTCCTCACGAAGCATCAGACGGCCGCTCCTGTCTTTAGCCCCAAGGCCGGGCAGGAGCGCCGCAAGTGGCTACGTGGCAGGATATTTCCACGCATGCGCAAGGTGCCGCGCAGAAAACTACAGAAAAGCAACTGCAAGAAAGACCCCGAGTGCAGACCATCCTGAAAGGAAGGAAAGAGTCCCAGCATCGGAGTGTCAGCTGCAACGAGGTTGTGAAAGCGTGACGCAACACCTGAGCCAGGTAATAAGTGTCCACCTGGGAAAGGATAAGGATACAGGGCTGAGAGTGTTTGCCAGCTAGTTGAAAAAAAAAAAAAGGAAAAGTTTTTTTTTTTTTTAAAGTGTGAGGTACCGCACTTGGTTTTTTTTTTGTCTGTTTGTATTCACAGATACTAAAGATGTCTCTGGATCCAGCAGAGGTATTTAAATGGATGGCCACTCAACTCGAGAGACAGCGAGACTTGAGTCTAGAGTTCCAGGAAAAGAGTGCTGCTGCCCTGCAGGCTCAGCAGCGACCCCTACTGGACATGCTACAAGCGTGGGTAGCTGAGCAGAAGACGCCACAGGAGAAACCATCTGTTCCCCCAGGTTTTTCTGCTACAGCCGTGCATAGTCTAAACGCAGGGACTATGTTTAATTTTGGCCAGTTAAAGGACAATGAGGATGTTGACAATTTTATTGAGTGTTTTGAAAGAGTGGCACAGTTAAGTGCATGGCCAAAAGAGTGTTGGGCCATCAGATTTGCAGCTTCCCTTACTGGAGAAGCAATGGCTGCCTATAGGAGCATGCCACCAGAACTTGCCGGAAATTATGAGGAGGTGAAAAGAGCGGTCTGGGAAAGGCTAGGCCTTACACCGCTAGCCTACCATAATCTCCTGCGAGTGGTTAAATTAAAACAGGGTGAGACACCGAAAGCCTTAGTATACAGGATAAGCATGTTGTTAAATAAATGGCTTAATCCAGAGAATAGGACTAAAGAGTCTATATTGGAAAGCTTAGTTGTAGAGCAATACATGAATGCTGTACCCAATGAAATAAAAACCTTCCTGATTCTGCAAAGCTGCAAAACCCCACAGGAGGCAGTAGACCTCACAGAACGCTTCTTGCAGGCCAAGGTAATGGCTCATGAAAGCAGTAGTGATTTAAAGGGGGCAGCAATACCCGAGTCAGAAAGGAAGTGGAAATTTCAGAATGAAGCAAGCAAAATGTGTATGCCAACTGTGAAGGCTAGGTTTCCGCCTAGGAAATGTTTTAAATGTGGGCGAGAAGGGCATATACAGAAGAATTGTTTTAAGACTGCCTTAGTAGCAGAAAGTGCACAAAAAACCCGAGAAGGATTTCTCATTGAGGTAAAGGTGCAGGGAATTGCTACTACCGCGTTATTGGATTCTGGCGCGGAGCAGACAATGCTCTCCAAGGCGCTGTGGCAGCAAGTCCAAGCATCAGGGGTAGCAATTCAGCCTGTTCGTAATGTGAAGATTCGCTGTGTACATGGAGGTACATCACTATACCCTGTATACAACCTTCAGGTGAAAGCGCTAGGTGTGCTTAAGAAAATTCCCATCGCAGTGGTCCCCAAGCTACCTCATAATATAGTTTTGGGTAAAGACTGGCCACATTTCCATAAAGGGGTGGAACAAGGCTTATTCTTAAAAGAGCAAGAAGCTACCAGAGAGTCCCCGGTAGAAGCTCTAACCCAAGCCAACAAGAAAAGTATAGTGCCAAGTCCTTTGTTTGCCCACCTGAAAAAGCAAAAAGAGAAAACACCACCTTCAAGAGACGAAATAGTGAAGAAACCAGTGTTTGTACTAAGATTCTGCAAGATGAACCCTAATGCTCAACCCCCTAAGAGAGCTTCAAGTAACTCAGCAGGTTATGACCTCTGTAGTGCTGAGGAGGTCATAGTTCCTAAGCAAGGGAAAGCATTAATAGATACCGCTCTACAGATGGAAATGCCACTAGGCTGTTACGGCCGGATAGCCCCACGATCGGGACTTGCCATAAAGCATTTTCTAGATATAGGAGCCGGAGTGATAGACCCGGATTATAGAGGTTCTATTAAAATTCTTATGTTTAACTTTGGCAAGGAGGACTTTAAAGTCAAGGTTGGAGATCGAGTAGCTCAACTAATCTGCGAGCGTGTGGGTCTGCCTCCGCTGGAAGAAGTATCCAGCCTATCAACAACGGCTCGTGGAGCAGGTGGATTCGGGTCAACGGGGGGTACCAGTTTCCAAGCTCTAGCCGCAGTAGTAGAAGAAAAGGAAGAGGAAGACCTGGGGCCACAAATCGCAGTATGTAAAAGCCACCCAGAGCCTAGAGTAGATGAAGGCTTGTCTTGGGCACAAAAGCAGGAGTTGGTTCAGCTACTAACAAGATACCAGGATGTCCTCACACCAATGCCAGGCAAGACGGACTTGATCGCCCATGGGATCATAACGCCACCTGGCGAAATAGTACGCCAACGTCCATATAGGCTGCCAGAAGCCAAGAAGGAGGAGGTCGTGCGGCAGGTACAGGAAATGTTGCAGATGGGCGTTATAGAAGAGTCGCGGAGCCCGTGGAACAGCCCAATTGTTCTAGTTCCCAAGCCCGACGGCTCCATAAGGTTCTGTATCGACTTTCGGAAAGTTAATTTAATATCTCGTTTCGATACATATCCGATGCCCAGAATAGAAGAACTTCTGGATCGCCTAGGCCGTGCCAAATACCTCACCACATTGGACATGTCGAAAGGATACTGGCAGGTCCCACTAACCAGGGATGCCAGACAGAAGACTGCGTTCAGCACCCCGGTAGGCCTGTACCAGTTTAAAAGAATGCCTTTTGGCCTACACGGAGCTGCTGCTACGTGTCAACGATTAATGGATTTGGTTCTGCGACCGCATCAAACATACGCTGTGGCTTATATGGATGATGTGGTCATTCGCAGTGACAATTGGACACAACATCTCCCACGAGTTGAAGCCGTTCTTAGGGCACTTAGGGATGCTGGCCTTACGTTAAACCCGGCTAAGTGTTTATTTGGAGGCCGGGAAGTTAAATATTTGGGTCACCTGGTGGGTAATGGGGTGGTGAAGCCCCTTACTGATAAGATAGCCGCTGTTCAAGCATTCCCCAAACCACTTAACAAGAAGCAGTTAAAGAGCTTCCTAGGGTTAGTGGGGTATTACAGACGGTTTGTTCCAGGATTTGCAGAGAAGAGTGCCCCTCTAACTGAAATGTTAAAGAAGAACGCGCCTAACCAACTGAGATGGCAGGAAGAGGCGGAAGAAGCATTCCACCTGTTAAAGAATAAGTTGTGTGCAGCACCGGTTCTCAGAGGTGTGGATTTTTCCCAACCATTTTTGGTACAGACTGACGCGTCGGAGACGGGCCTCGGCGCAGTACTGTCCCAGCGCCATGATGGTACGGAACACCCAGTGTTATACCTCAGCAGGAAGCTAGCCCCAGCGGAACAGCGCTATTCAACAATTGAACGTGAGTGTCTGGCTATTAAGTGGGCCATAGACGCGCTGCGCTTTTATCTCACGGGGAGACGTTTCACCTTGATTACCTACCACGCACCACTCAAATGGCTAAACCAGATGTATAACCATAATGCGAGGTTAACTCGTTGGTTTATGGCCCTCCAAGCGTTCGACTTTCAAGTGGAACATAGAGCCGGACGGCTCCACCAGAATGCAGATGCCCTGAGTAGAATCACGTGCTGTGCCTCTGGTCAGAAGCCAGCCCGTGATATCTTAAGGAGGGGGATCTGTGGTGAACAGCGCCCTCCTGAGCCTATGGAAATGGATGAAAATCCTGAGGTTCAGCAGGATTTATCCCTATTTGAGAAACCAAGGAAGAAAGAGAGACTCTATTCCACAGAGCTGAGCATGGAGACCAGCCCAGGGGAGGAGTCCTGCAGTCCTGATTGGGCACACCCTGCCCTTGGAAGGGGCGTGTCCAGGAGAGAACGTGGTTTTAAACCAGAGCATGGCTTTGCTAGTCAGAATGGGATTGAGAGGAATGAGGAGAAGGAGAGGAGAAAGAAGGAGAAGAGGAAGAATGATTGGAAGTCCAGAAAACAGTATGCTGATACTTGGGAACCTGGCATTGGAAGGAGACCTGCAAAGTTCTATTCAGAGGCAGTGAGTAGAAGTCCCAAGGAGAGAGGACCTAGCCCTGAATTAGACAACCGTTGGAAGGCACAGCCCTGGGAAAGGAAGCCTTCAAGGCAGGCACAAGAAAGAAAACAATCATTCTGTGAAGTACCGTTTGAGCCAGAGAGCAACAAACATTCTAACAGCTGGAGAACATTGGAGCCATCTGAAGTCAGAACGGCATGGCAACAAGTAAGTGAATTGCCACAAAGTTTCCAGGCTGAACGTAAAGCTAACTCTCCTGTGTGTGAAACATTAGCAAAAGAGACTAGCAGTTACTCTGATACAATTAATCTAAGAGAGGAGAAAATAAACAGCCTTAAGCCAGAGGGAAGTTGTATAGCTGATAGCAATTCCCTACCTCCCAAACAGCAGGCTGAATTGCTCCTACAGAGTTTTAAGCAGTTTTTAGAGTTGCAAGCTAGAAGACAGCCAGTGTTACCAGAAGCCAGTAATTCCATACAGCTTGAAGAATTAACACAAGATAATACAGACTTACCAGATTGTGAGAGCATGGATTGCACGGTCTGCTGTGTAGAGATGCCAAGTTGAAGGAAACTGCTTTTTACCGTATGTGAATTAAATGCTACGGAGCTGTTGTATTGCCTTGCTGAGAAAGCTCTAATTATGTGCACCTGATTTTCCCCAGCACTGTGAAGGTAACAGTGGCTGAAAGAGGCTGCAGTGAATCTAACTGACCTCTTGGGGCAAAGTGAGTAATTTGCTTAGAAGTGAAAAGAAGCAGTTATACTTTAAGTTGCCTTTATCCTAAGTTTTCCTGTTAGCATTTGAAGCACCTATTTTGTTTGCATTTATTTGCCATGTGATGGAACAATATCCTTTACTATAATAAATATACTGGAAACCCCATAACTACAACTCTTTATTTCGGAGCGAGAGGAGCAGGAACTACAATATCCAGCATTCCCTGGATACAGGTTACTCTCCTTCCTCACGAAGCATCAGACGGCCGCTCCTGTCTTTAGCCCCAAGGCCGGGCAGGAGCGCCGCATCACATAGAACATGGCTACTTGATTGTCCGTTTGAACTAGGACTGTCTTGTAGCTGAGCTGGGTGTGGAATACTCGAAGAGCAAGGAAGATCGCTCTGAGTTCCAGGAGATTGATGTGTAGATAGGTCTCCTGTGAGGTCCAGGTACCCTGGGTAGAGAGGCCTTGCAGGTGGGCTCCCCAACCCACCTGTGAGGAATCTGTTGTTAGAGTGGCTTGGGGTGGGGGTTGCTGAAAAGGAGACCCCACCAAAAGGTTTTTGGGTGACTGCTACCATTGGAGGGACAAAATAAGGCGATCTGAGTTTGCTATTTTGTCTGACAGGCAACCTGACGTCTGAGTCCACTGAGAGGATAAAGTCCACTGGGCTGCCCTCATATGAAGGCGAGCATAAGGAACCACATGCACGGTGGATGCCATGTGGCCTAGCAACTGTAACATTTCTTGAGCAGTGAGGTGAGGTTTTAACACTGCTTGGGAAGCTAACTGCACAATGCGAAGGCAGCGGGCCTGTGGAAGATAGACCCTTGTCTGTCTGGTATCCAGCAGAGCTCCTATAAACTCTAGGGACTGAGTGGGAGCAAGGTTGGATTTTGGGAAGTTTATGACAAGTCCCAAATACTGAAGGATGCGCATTGTGCGAGAGAGGACAACCCTGGCCTCTGTCTCTGAAGGGGCTCGAATGAGCCAGTCGTCTAAGCAATGTTCCCTCTAATTTTCTGTAGGCTGTGTGCGCATAAAATATCAGCGGTGCAGCTTTTGAAGGAAGGTTAAATTTTTGTGCGCCACATAACGACACTCAGAGTTATATACTTTAAAATTTGACTACACGTCAGAATACAGTATGTACACCACATTGATTGCACTAGAAAATATTGTAGAACTTGTGAAAATCGTAAATACACAACAACTTTTAAATTTTAAGACGTCTGTGCTGTTTTCTATCAGAATCAGAACTGTAATTTTTGTGCGCTCTGTTATAAAGTATGTGCGAATAGTGGGAATAGAGGGAATAGTGCGTCTAAGTAAGGGAAGACAAATATTCCTAGGGTGCGAAGAAATGCTGCCACCACAGCCATGCATTTTGTGAACACCCTTGGTGCCGAGGCCAGGCCAAAAGGAAGAACCCTGTATTGGTAGTGCTTCCCCTGAAATAGAAAGTGAAGGAACTTTCGATGAGATGGATGGATGAGAACATGAGTGTATGCATCCTTGAGATCTAGAGAACAAAGCCGATCCTGACTCTGAAGGTATGGCAGCAGAGTTCCGAGAGAAATCATTTTGAACTTCTTTTTGAACAGGAATTTGTTCAATTCTCTGAGGTCTAAAATGGGTCTATCTCCTCCTGTTTCCTTTGGAATGAGGAAATAGGGGAGTAGAACCCTGTACCCTGTTGGAGAATGGGTACCTCTTCTATTGCCCCTTGGGCAAGAAGCATAGTGACCTTTTGACCTGACTGGTCGTTGATTGAGGTCTGAGAATTGAACAGTCTTACCATTGTAGGAGGGGGCATGCTGAGGAAATGAAGCTTGTACCCCTCTCTTACAATAGACAGAGTCCAATTTTCTGATGTTATCTGACCCCATCTGGGGGCAAAATCACATAACCTTCCTGGAATGGCAGAAGGCTCTGGGCCGTTCAGGTCCAGGAAGGCAAAGTTCTCTAGATAGTAGTCAAAGCCCCTGTGGAGGCTGAGTCTGCTGAGCCGATTGAGGCTTAGCAGCTTTTGTTTTTCTTTGCCTAGGTTGTTGCTGCTGTCCCTTTTGGGCAGACTGACCTAAACGATGCCCCTGCTGGGTATAGGAGGGATAAAACTTCTTCTTCTTACTGAAGAATGGTTTCTTGTAGGATTTTTTCCTTGCAGGATCAGCTGTAGATGTAGACGATCTGTACAACGTGATATTGTCAGCATCTATTTCATTAGCTTTTTCCTGCCAGTTCTTGCCAAAGAGATTCTCTCCTGTGCAAGGAATATTCCCTAGTTTATCCTGTACCCAAAGTTCCAAGTCAGATGCCTGAAGCCAGGCAATCCTACGTGCACCTATGGTAAGGGCATAGGTTCTGCTTATGCACTCAAAGCAGTCAAAGGCTGCACGATTTACAAACTTGGAAACATCCTGAGCATGTTTGACAAGGGTGAAGAAATCCCGCCTCTTATCATCAGGAAGGAGAGGGCTCATAAGCTCTGAATCTCCTCTGACTTCCTTAAGGAACATTCCCATATATAATATATAGGACCTGATCCTAGCAGAAAGCATGGAAGCCTGGAAAGTACGACGTCCATAGGCATCCAAAGTCCTACACTCACGTCCTGGAGGATTAGAAGCATGCCTTTTTGACCTCTTGATCCTTCTCATAGCTGATTCCACCACCATGGATGGTGTGGTAGCTGAGTCTTCTGAAACCCAGGACAAGGAGGAACTCAATACATGGTGTCGAGTCTTCGAGAGTGAGGAGATGTGATTAGAGGTGTTTCCCACATCCTTAACATGAGATCATGCAAGATCTCATGAATAGGTAAGGTAGCTGCCTCCTTGGGAGCTTTAGGGTATTGTAGGATTTCTAATTCCTTTGCCCTAGGCTCTTTTTCAGGAGTCATTGTGATGGAAAGACCTCAAGCCACATCTCGAATAAAATCATGAAAGGACATATCCTCTGGTGAAGACATCCTACGCTGAGTAGAAGAAGAATCCTCAGGAAGAAGTACTCTGGTATCGGCAGAGCTTTCAGAGTCTTCAGACTCATCCGAGAATTCAAAGTATATCCGATCCAGGTGATCGTGCAAGGCATGGTACCGGTACTGATCGAAGTCGGCATCGGAGGGGTCCGGTACCAACTTGTCGATACCGGATGGATAAGCATGACTCGGTTCTGGTAGAATACCTGCCAATGTCGATGCAGTCGGTACCAGTACCGATTGAATTGTCTGAAGTGGTTTCAGGGGCATCGAGGCCGTGAGAAGAGCCACCAGACTGCGTTCAATAGCCAAGAATCTCTGGTCTATCGACACTGCCGATGCTTGGGTATCAGTACCAGATGAAGCAGCCGGTACCCCAGAGCATGGCACCAGTAATTCTGCCGAGGTTGAGGCCTCGAGAACATCCTGGAGTCTCGTTAGTGCTTTGGAAGCCGAAGCCTCCCGCTGGGGCAAATTTGCCAGTGAAAATCCCTCAAGGGCAACGCCAGAGGCATCTCGATGCTTAGAGGGAGATCTACCCTTTGAGGACCAGCTAGATTTATGATTAGTTACCTGAGATCCATGGGAGGAAGACGAAGCCCTAAAAGACGTTGATGCTACAGAGGCTGCATCGGAGGGAAAAAGGGTGCTAAGTTTAGCAGCTCGGTTCTGCCGGCCCCTCTTCGACATCATTCCACAGGTAACACACTCCGAAATAGAGTGGTCAGGACCTAAACATTTGAGGCACCACTCATGGGTGTCGGTGATGGAGATGGTACCGCCACACTTGGAACAGTTTTTAAAACCCAAAGCGGGTTTTTCCATTTTAAAGGAAAAGATGGGCCTAGTGCCCAAAATGGCACGTGGCACCTGAGGAGAAAATACCTGGAAAAGACTCCAGAAGAAAGGTTTGGGGGGGGGGGGTTTGGAAAAAAAGAAAGAAGAACCGGCGGTACCGGTGTAGCGTCGAGGGAAGGCAGATGCAACCACAAAAAAGAAGAATAAAAGGGAATTAATTTCTGCGGTGACAGGATGTGCGACCTGTCGGCTCCACAGAAAATGAAGAACTGGATTGGGACAGTTGGGAAAGGCGGGAAGGCAGCACGCAGGCACTGTGGGATGCTCCCAAAAGCTTTCCTATTGGACACTGGGGAGCATTCCCGCGCAGGCTCCCTCGGTACCGACGATACCCATATGTGAAGACTACATTCCTGCTTGTTCCTGGAGATTACATCAAGCTATGGTCGTAAATTTAAAACTGAGATCATGTTACACATATGCTGGCTTAAGAGTGAGGTTCACTGCTGTCATGGAATGCACAAATGTACCCATTTGGAGATACTGCCCCCTAGGCAACACAGATACAAACAAATGTATGCTCATACGCAGATAAATGTGAGCACACTCGCATGCAAGAGGGTTGAAAAGAATTTGATGAACTATAGTTTGCATGCGTTCCCTACTTGTTTTTAATTTTAACATAAAGGTTTTACTTCTTTAATTCATCTATAATATTTTTTGTCACTTCTTTTTAAGTGTTTTTCTGTACCTGAAATAACAGGTTTCTGTTTCTCTTTAACATTTCCTTTCTGCATTGCTTAAGGGTTTATAAGTATTTTGGAGCATATTATAAATAGGCAGCATAGTAGCTAAAATATGGGTGGTTTTTGCTTTTCTTTTTTCCCATCCTCGGTTTGAGAGAATTTTCATGATGTCTTACAGTCTCACTGAACTTCTTTCGCCCACCATGAGAGCGAGTGATGCATATCTGGAAAGACTGAAAACCATGAGCACTATAATAAGGCTGATAATGTCAAACACATTCCAGAGTGGAAGCTCCTCTAAAAACACCTAAATGGGTTTATTGAATTTTCCTGGTATACAAAGAATTCTCAAGTCGTGGGCAGAGGGGAGGCTAATTTAACACTAAGATCAGATTATTTTTATTTGCAAAAGTCATTCAATTATCTTCTAACATTTTTCTACATTCTCAGCTTGGAGATACAAACCCTGACTACTATATGCAAGAGGAGGAAATGCTAGTGTATAAATCAATTCAACCCCTTCATTTCACCATAATAAAATAATACCCTCTGCGCCTTCTGATCTCATTTAGAGGATGCAAGTGCTGCTGCTTATAGGCTGCTGTGCCACACAGCTTATTGTTCTTTAATAGTGTTATGCTCAGAAGGAAGACATGAGGCTACTAAAAATAGTGTTTCAATACAATGTTATTGACTCAGTCACTTTAACTTGGGATCCAAAATAGAAACAGGCCTATAACCAATTCCACAGAAAACTGTGAAGACTATCAAAAAAAGGCAGATAGCAACACAGTTGTAGAATTAGCATGGGTTTTCAAGTAATAAATCCTGACAGACCAGCATTACTAAAGTTTCAAGAATGCCAGCCACAACTTTATATAGGAAACATATCGAAAACAATTTCAGCAAAAGAAATATGCTGCTGGGAAAAGGGGGGTAGAGGGAAAACACTGGCAGGGGAAGGAGACATGCTGGTGGGGAGTGGGGAAGGAAGAGGTGAGATGCTGATGTTTTAGGGCAGCTGCATTTGTCGCCCTCAGAGCTCTAACACTGCTGCTTCCACTACCACAAGGGAGAACGCCCTGCTCAGCAGACTTCAAGGCAAGCGCCTTGCCATCTGGCCTTCTCATTAACTGGAAGCATGTTATGTAGCCCTGTAGTAGCGTGTGCAAACAGCTGTGGTGAGCTTGTAGACAGAAATAAAGCTAGACCAACCCAGGTTCAGAAAAACACAAAATATTTACTAACATCAATTGAAAATGTGCCAGGCTCAAAACAGAATTAGAACCACAAGAGCTTGATAGGCATCAACAGCAGGGACCCTGTTCCCCACCGCAAAGACCAATCACACCCAATCCCGGCAAATTCAAATTCCTGCTCTGTCGGGTGGACATCTACAGCAAGAGCCCGATCGGCATCAGCAGTGGGCTGCTTAGCTCCACCCCCCTCCCCACCGCAAAGGCCAAACAGGCCCAACCCTGGCAAATTCAAATTCCTGCTCTGTTGGGCACACCCATGCCCAGCAGGCCCACAACTGAGGGCCTCGCCAGAGGACCCTTTGGCGTGGCTCTTAGGCAGGGACCTCTCCGGATCCACGGGAACAAACAAAGAAAGACTGCAACAATAAAGTCTCCACAGAAACAACACACCGACGGCAATCTCTATAGAAGGCAACAGACCGAAGGCTGCCAGTACATCAGCACAGCAGCACTCACCAATCAATGGAAACCAAACCCCTCTACACACCAATATAAAAGACATCAAAGTAACAGCTAACTACCCGAAATTCAACCACAATGCTGACTCTGCTCACTATTCTACTATGCCTCTCTTCACTACTCACCACTCATTCATTCCCAACTCAACATACAAACCAATACACATACTAATCATCCCCACACACCCTCTCTTTATCAGTCCCACCAACTATCATCGAAACAAACCCAGACATATACAACACATCATACAAATCATACCGCAAACGCTCGCAAATATACCTCCACCACAAACGTATGTAAGGGAAATCCTCCTTCTAAAATGCACCCTTCTAAATGCCTAATCTGCAAGAAACAAGATACAGCTCCTCTCTGATATACTAATTGCCAATCACATTGATATTCTCAACATAACTGAGTTCTGGTTCACTGAAACCGACAGAGTTCTACTAAACCAATTCACCTCTCAAGAATACCACCTCTTCACCTCCCCAAGGACTAAATGCCGTAGTGGTGGCGTCTGCATTCTAACAAGAAAAAAACGGAACTTCCGCACCCTCTCAAAATCATCCAACAATGGCCTGGACACACTGACAATAACAAACGACAACATAACCATCCTCCTTGCCTACAGATCCCCAAACGCTGACCCCAACCAACTGGACAAAATCCTACAAAACCATCTGCAACAATAACTCAAACAAAAACTACTTCATGCTCCTCTAGGTGATCTCAACCTCACCTCCCATCACCAAGCACAGCAAAGACCTTTCTGAAAGCCATGGAATCTCAGGATTATACCCAAATCTTCAGTCAACCTACCCACATCAAAGTGAACACCCTCAACATGATCCTTTTGCCACAAAATGTATTTAACAAACACCCAGTTCCACCTCCCATCACTGTTGATGTCCCCTGGTCAGACAACAAGATGATCACAATCAACATACCACTCACCATGAGCAACTCCAAACAACATGCCTCAGAACACACGGTGCTCAGATTTCACAAACTAGAAAAAGAAGCTTTTCTTGCAAAACATCCTACATAAACCCCAAGACAAACTCCATAATACAAAAATGAAACAAAACCATTGAAGAAGTTGCAATGAAACCACCCGCATCCAACCATCGCACAAGACAAAGAACAGTACCCTGGTATACTCTGCTACTGAAGGACATGAAGCGAAACCTACGAATAACAGAGAGAAAATGTAGACACACCAGATCAAGCGATGGCCTCACCACCTACAAGCACAAACTACAGGCATATCAAGCGGCTACATCCCAAGCAAAGAAAGACTACTACACAAAGCTAATCCAAAGCTCTCTCAATATCCCAAGAACGAAAAATGTTTCCAATCCTACCTCAAAAACCAAAGACAACAAGTTAGGATTGGGGACTGTACCTCTGCCCAATACAGCATACAAAGGAGTGGAGAATGAAAATGGCAATAGGTCCAAACTTTATTGTTGCACAATCCCAATGCATTTCAACATGTTCCTTCCTCAGGAGGTGTCGCCTCATAAAAAAAATAACAATCATCATCAGAAGCAACAATAAAATGTCAATAAAATTCAACAAAGTTCATTAAATAGCAATAATAAATAAAACTAATTAAAATAACTTAAAATACAAATAGTATATCTTAAAAACAAAAAGAGTAAAATAATATACAACCTCTAAAATGCCACAGTAAGGCTGACTAAAAACCATCCATTGTAATTTAAAACTTCTATAAGATATAAGGAACTCAGTACAAAAAAAATACTAAAACAGATCAATGAACCAAGTATAAAAATATTAGTACATTATAGCTCTGCCAAAGACAGCGTACAAAGGGGCGGAGAGCAATGTTCCCTCTAATTTTCAGAAGGCTATGTGCGCATAAAAAAATCAGCTGTGCAGCTTTTGAAGGAAGGTTAAATTTTTGTGCGCCACATAACGACACTCGGAGTTATATACTTTAAAATTTGACTACACGTCAGAATACAGTATGTACACCACATTGATTTTAATCAAATGAAAGGAAAATAGATGATTACTAAATGAAGCGGAAAATCTTTTAAATTTTAAGACGTCTGGGTTGTTTTCTATCAGAATCAGAACCATAATTTTTGTGCGCTCTGTTGTAAAGTATGTGCGCTGGTTCGGCGAGGTGTGTGCGCGCACACATGCGCACAGCTTAGAGGGAACAGTGGCGGAGAGTAAAATTGGCAGTAGATTCAATTTGGCCACTTATGATAGAGTGATACCGTATCGAGGCAATCCTTTACTAGTTCTAGTTTTATAAGCTATATGCTTATTTATGCATGTGCCCAGTTCACATAATTTAAATTTTGATAGATTTATTGATCATTCATGTTATCTATTATATTTTTTGGTATGTTTTACCCACTTTACTGGTATGGTAAAGAATGATGCCTGGACCCTAACACCAGGTGTCAATAGCTTTTATGCACTACAGTACTTTAATCTGGGACCGGTTTAGATGTCACATTCCATTCGCCGGCAATCGTGCCCTTTGACCTTGAAACTTTGGCATGAAGTTCGGTGTCTTTAAAACTGCAATACACTATGAGCTGCCCTTTCTAATACAGTGTTACTTGCTCTCAAGGACAACGAACATTAAGGCAAGTTTCCTTTCTTCTCCTTATCTTCCTTGCAACAATAAGGAAGGAGAGAAATCAGTCCTTTTAGCCCCAAGAATTATTATTTTATTTAGCACACATTGTATCAGCTTACTTTAGTTTTTTCTCTCATATATTATAGACTTGTGGCACAGGTACTCAACAGCGTGCAAGTGCACATCTCTGTGATACTAGTAAGTGATTACATAACTTGCTTTATAGTATCACCAGATTTGAACAGAGAATTTTCACTCAGGGTATATTCCATTAATTTTAGTTGTTTCTTGCTGCTGTTTGTCCAATGCTGCTTGCTGTTGCCTGCTACCTGCTGTGCCTTTCTCTCAATACTGTCTTGCTCTCTCCTCAGGTACCACCCCCTGTTGGTTTTCCTCCAATCAACTGCTGTTTACAAAACCTGAAGTGACGCGGCTGCGAAAAGGCAACCACGTTCGCTCAAGGAGGTCAGTCCCTTTAAAAGCAAGTCTGGTGCAGCATCCTGCGCCGCGGTGGCGCGCACCCAAGGAGGACAAAGCACTTCTTGGGCAAGCTCCTTGGGGTAAATCTGGGGGCGAAGGTCGGGAGTCTTCCTTAGACCCACCTTCCCCCACCACCTGCTTGGTGATTGGCTTCCCTTCTCTGCGGCTCTCTGTTGTTGGTAAGTCCACCACGCTCGTCCTGCAATATTCTGTTATGGCCCTGTGCCTTCGGTTCCTATTCACCATGTCCGTTATTCCTGTGCACTGGGTCTGGTGCCCAGCGCCTCCTGCCCTTGCCCTGTTAGGTCCTCCTGCAAGAAACACCTCCAATCTTATCCCGTCTATCCTCCATTGTGGCTCGTCACCAGAGGCCTCCCTCTCCCTCCCATTCTTCCATTTTTGCACCTGGCTCTCTCAAACTGCCGCTCTCTCCGATCCAAATTTATCCCTATTCACGACTTAGTGTTGCAGCATTCCCTCGACCTTCTCCTCTTAACTGAGACCTGGCTAAAGGATGGTGAGGATCCCCTGCTCAACCACCGTCTCCCCCCAGGTTATTCTGTTCTTTCTACCTCCCGTTGCAGCAGGAGTGGCGGAAGGGTTGCGGCATTATTTCGCTCCTCCCTTCCCATTCAGGAGCTTTCGTCCTCAGCCCTCCACTACCCGGAGTCCTTTCTGCTCCACCTCGGGTCTTCCTCTCCTCTCTACCTGCTTTTCGTCTATGCCCCCCCCCCCCCTTCCTTGTAGCCTTATCTTTGGGACTCCCTGCTTCTCACTCTGTCCAAAATTTCCCTTCTCTACCCACACATCCTAATCTTAGGGGACTTTAACGTCCACTGTGATTATCCCACCATGCCCCGAGATGCCATCTTCCTTTCACTCCTTGCCATCCTCTCCCTCCAGAAGCATGTCTGTCTCCCCACGCATTCCACTGGCCATAATATGGACCTGATAATCTCCCCCACAACCTCCTCTTTTCTCTCTTCTACCCTTTCCACTCTTCCAGTTCCCTGGTCTAATCACTTTTGCCTTCTCGTCACAATTTCTTCATCTTCTCCCCCCTACCCCCGCAAGACCACCCACTGCTTCCTTCCCCTTAGCACGCCACGTCAAATCTGCAATTCTCCTGCAATTCCCTTCCTCTGACACCCTTTTCTCTGCTGACTTCTTCACACTCTCAGCAGATCACCAGGCCCAGACCTGGAATTCCACTTTATCAGCTGCCCTGGACAAAATTGCTCCCCTTAACCTGTTTCACATGCCCGTCATTCACACCACCATCCCTGGTATCATTCCGGTCTCTTCCTCCACCGTTCCTACCTTTGATGCGCTGAGCATCACTGGCGTAAGCACTCCTTTCCCGACTCCCTCGCTAATTATCACTTTTGCCACCATCACTACTGCCTTCTCCTCCACTCCACCAAACAAGCTTATTTCTCCAACCTTATTTCCTCCTCTTCCAATTCTTCTCACCAACTCTATTCCATTCTCCACTCACTCTCCACACCATATTCTTTCGCCTCCTCTGCTCCCCCTCCTCCCATGCCTGACCCTGCCTTACTAGCCACACACTTCACTGACAAAGTGCAAGCCCTCTGCCTACTGTTTCCAGCCTGCCCCCCTTTCTCCCCCTCCTTCTGCCCCTCCTCTCCCCAACCCTCCTTGCAGCTCCAAAGGTCTATCCTTTTCTCATCTTTGGTCCTCTTTTCGGCCCATTGCCCTTCCTGAACTATCTAAGGCCCTTGCCACCACTCGCAAAACAACCTGCCAATTTGACCCCATTCCTTCTTGCTGGCTGTCCAAACCCTCTCTAGCACTTGTTCCATTTATCTTATCTATTTTCAATTCCAGTCTTCTCTCCGGTTCTTTCCCATCCCCCTGGAAACACACCCTGATCCAGCCCATTCTCAAAAAGCTTCCCTGGACCCTTCTGTCCCAGCCAATTACGTCCCATCTCTAATCTTCCTTTCCTCTCCAAACTCCTAGAAAAACTGGTCTTCATCCAGCTCTCCTCCCATCTTGATGCTATCTTAGCACTTCATCCTCATCAGTCAGGTTTCCGCCCTGGCCATAGCATTGAGTCTATCATTCTCTCTCCTTCCTGAATGAATTGCACACTGCACATGACCACAGCTCTATTTTCTTTGCTGTTTCCCTCAACCTGTCTGCCGCTTTTGATTTAGTTGATCACCGTACTCTCTTCACTCACCTTCATGATGTCGGAATTTCTGGTACTGTCCTCCTCTGGTTCCACTCCTTTCTTACCAATAGGTCCTTTCCGGTTCTCTCCGGGTCCGCCTCCTCACCCATAACACCGCTTTCCTGCGGTGTCCCCCAAGGATCTGTTCTAGCCACACTCTTGCTAAACATCTTCCTGGCCTCTCTAAGCATTTTGGTTCAGCAATATGGCATCTCCGTGTACAACTATGTGGATGATATCATCCTTCTCCATCACACTGACTCTTCCGACCCTGACATTGCCCCTCTCAATGCCTGTCTCTCCTGTATTAACTCATGGATGTCTTCTACATAAGAACATAAGACATGCCATACTGGGTCAGACCAAGGTCCATCAAGCCCAGTATTCTGTTTCCAACAGTGGCCAATCTAGGTCATATGTACCTAGCAGTTTCCCCAAGAGACACAGGTTCAACAATGCTTGTATTGGTTCAAGCATTGATATCCTGGGTCCCTTCTTAATAATGGTTTATGGACCTTTCCTCCAGGAACTTGTCCAAACCTTTTTTAAACCCAGCTACACTAACAGCCTTTACCACATCCTCCGGTAACAAATTCCAGAGTTTGATTACACGTTGAGTGAAAAAATATTTTCTTTTATTAGTCTTAAATAGTTTACCCTGTAGCTTCATTGCATGTCCCCTAGTCTTTCTATATTCTGATAAGGCAAACAATCGATCTACGTTTACCCGTTCCACTCCGTTCATTAATTTATAGACTTCTATCATATCTCCCCTCAGCCGTCTCTTTTCCAGGTTAAAGAGCCCTAACCTTTTTAGCCTTTCTTCATAGGAGTATCCTTCCATCCCCTTTACCATTTTGGTGGCTCTTCTCTGAACCTTTTCTAAAATCGCTATATCCTTTTTAAGATAAGGCGACCAGAATTGCACACAATATTCAAGGTGCGGTCTCACCATGGAACGATATAGAGGCATTATAATATCTTTTGTTTTATTTTCCATTCCTTTCCTTATCATACCTAGCATTCTATTTGCTCTCTTGGCCGCCGCTGCACACTTGGCCGAGGGTTTTAACATGGTATCCACAATGACGCCTAAATCTTTTTCCTGGGTGGTGGTTCCTAATGTGGAACCTTGCATCGTGTAACCATAGTTTGGGTTGTTCTTCCCTAGGTGCATAACCTTGCACTTGTCCACATTAAATTTCATCTGCCATTTTGATGCCCAGTCTTCCAATTTATCAAGATCCTCTTGCAATTTTCCACAATCCTCTTGGGTTTTAACAACTTTAAATAGTTTTGTGTCATCTGCAAATTTGATAACCTCACTCATTATTCCACTTTCCAGGTCATTTATGAATGTCAAAAAACAGCGGACCCAGCACAGATCCCTGGGGTACACCACTATTCACCTTTCTCCATTGGGAAAATTGGCCATTTAGCCCTACCCTCTGCTTTCTATCTTTCAACCAGCTCCTGATCCACAATAGTACACTGCCTCCTATCCCATGACTCTTTAGTTTTGCCAAAAGTCTCTGATGAGGGACCTTGTCAAAGGCTTTCTGAAAGTCCAGATACACAATATCAACTGACTCACCTTTGTCCACCTGTTTATTCACTCCTTCAAAAAAACATAAAAGATTAGTAAGACAAGATCTTCCTTGTCTAAAGCCATGTTGGCTGTCTCCCATTAGGTCATTTCTGTTGGTCGATGTTTCACAGAGTATATATCAATGACTTATGTAAAGGCTCTGTATTACAACTAGAAAGTAAAATCCGTTCAAATATAGACTGTAGAAACGTTTAGAAAAAAGCACAAACCCAACCAAATATTTAATTGGGAGCTAACGTGGTCTCAGTATTCATGGACAAGAATAAGAAACTTCTAATTCTATGTCCCAGCTTTCACATCAATGACCACAATGTTGTAGCTACCACTTTTTTATGTATATCTTAAAAGGCTTTTCATCAGAAAAAGAGATAATCAAAAATATGCTTAGCTTTTAAGCAATCGAGCTTAAACTTCGATCAGCTTCCAATGATGTTGTATTTCATTCCCAGATAATCAAAGATATGCTTAGCTTTTAAGCAATCGAGCTTAAACTTCGATCAGCTTCCAATGATGTTGTATTTCATTCCCTTTTTTACGCTAACCAGCGCTAGGCGTTTCGCCACTCAGGGGTTCTTCAGGGGAAATGCTAAGCTTCTAAAACACAAAACATAGTGCATAATGACTATACTTTCTTCATACGATATGTCCAAAAACTCCAAACATTCATTGTCTAGTGCAGGAATATGAGCTACTCACTTTTTCACTACCATGCCAGCGTTCCAATCACAGATAACTGCTGAACTGCTAAACAAGTGTGCAGGACGCCGCGCATGCGCTTCTTAAGTACCCAGGAACCAGACATGAATGAACCCAGCTGACCATGATGTCACAGGCACGCCTCCCATTCCACCCGAACATTCAAGCCAAAGGGTACAACGGTTTGTAATGAATATATCCATCGTTGCTCTAAATATAACAAAGTTTCTTCTCTTGTGCAGCCTGGTTGTGAACATTGTAGTTGGGTTATACAAAAACAGCGTACATCTTCAAAAGTGTGCCGTAAAGCCAGACAATGCTCTACTATAGGAGCCTCAAGTCGTTTGCATTTTAACTTACTTTTATGTTCGTTCATCCGTAATCGGAATGAGCGATTAGTCTTTCCTACATATAGCAGGGAACAAGGACACCGTATACAGTACACCACATATGTGGAGCTGCACGAGGTGTTAGTCCTCAACTTGTACACTTGTCCATTATGTATGAAACTGTCACACTCTTGAGACCGTCTGTGGCCAACCTGTATATGCAGAAGTTTGAATACCAATGGCTACAGCAATGCCCATATCAAGCGTCATTGAAATTGTGGAAGCGCTACATAGACGATATATTTGTCTTGTGGCTGGGAGATCGTGTGTCTTTGCAAGGCTTTGTGACCTGGTTAAATTCATGTGAACCGAATCTCCATTTTTCCATGGTTTGTCATGAGTCACAGATTTCTTTTTTGGACATACAGATACAGAAGACGATGGTGGGGTGGACCACATCTGTTTATCGTAAGAATACTGATAGAAATACTCTTCTTCATTATTCGAGTGCTCACCCACAGCGATTGCGTAATAGTCTCCCTTTTTCACAATTTGTTCGTTACAGACGCAATTGTAGCACTATAGAAGAATTTCAACAACAAACAGTTCAGTTGCGATATAATTTTGCTCAACGGGGTTACCCAAAGCGAATCATCAGAGAAGCATATACTAGAGCACTGTTTCTTAATAGAGATTTATTGCTACAACCCAAACGCCAAAGAAAGACAGCTGAAGACAGTATTAATTTAATAACGGTGTATTCTCCATTGAGTAAGCAGTTACAGGCTAGTTTACACAGACATAAGAATGTTTTATCAGCCATACCTGGCCTACAACAATATCAAGCCCGATGCGTATGGCAAAGACAGAAGAACTTCAAAGATGTGCTGAGCCCGGCAGTCCTCCGATCTTCTAATCCATCTCAAGAGAACAATGGTGGCCATAAGGCTTGTGGTAATTGTTCCATCTGCTCTGTGTCTCAAGAGTGTGACAGTTTCATACATAATGGACAAGTGTACAAGTTGAGGACTAACACCTCGTGCAACTCCACATATGTGGTGTACTGTATACGGTGTCCTTGTTCCCTGCTATATGTAGGAAAGACTAATCGCTCATTCCGATTACGGATGAACGAACATAAAAGTAAGTTAAAATGCAAACGAATTGAGGCTCCTATAGTAGAGCATTGTCTGGCTTTACGGCACACTTTTGAAGATTTACGCTGTTTTTGTATAACCCAACTACAACGTTCGCAACCAGGCTGCACAAGAGAAGAAACTTTGTTATATTTAGAGCAACGATGGATATATTCATTACAAACCGTTGTACCCTTTGGCTTGAATGTTCGGGTGGAATGGGAGGCGTGCCTGTGACATCATGGTCAGCTGGGTTCATTCATGTCTGGTTCCTGGGTACTTAAGAAGCGCATGCGCGGCGTCCTGCACACTTGTTTAGCAGTTCAGCAGTTATCTGTGATTGGAACGCTGGCATGGTAGTGAAAAAGTGAGTAGCTCATATTCCTGCACTAGACAATGAATGTTTGGAGTTTTTGGACATATCGTATGAAGAAAGTATAGTCATTATGCACTGTGTTTTGTGTTTTAGAAGCTTAGCATTTCCCCTGAAGAACCCCTGAGTGGCGAAACGCCTAGCGCTGGTTAGCGTAAAAAAGGGAATGAAATACAACATCATTGGAAGCTGATCGAAGTTTAAGCTCGATTGCTTAAAAGCTAAGCATATTTTTGATTATCTCTTTTTCTGATGAAAAGCCTTTTAAGATATGCATAAAAAAGTGGTAGCTACAACATCGTGGTCATTGATGTGAAAGCTGGGACATAGAATTAGAAGTTTCTTATTCTTGTCCATGAATACTGAGACCACGTTAGCTCCCAATTAAATATTTGGTTGGGTTTGTGCTTTTTTCTAAAAGTCCCATTAGGTCATGACTATCTACATGCTGAGTAATTTTATTCTTTATGATGGTTTCTACCATTTTTCCCAGTACTGATGTCAGGCTCACCGGTCTGTAGTTTCCCGGATCACCCCTGGAACCCTTTTTAAAAATTGGTGTTACATTGGCGATCTTCCAATCTTCAGGTATTAGAGATGATTAATTATCTTCATGTTAACCTCTCTAAAACTATGGCTATCTGGTTCACCTTTGGTGGTCCCACTCCCCCTATTGCCCCTTTGTTTTCCTCCTCCCCATTCCTATTGTCTCTTCCTTGTGCTATCTCAGTGTTACCCTTGATTCCGCTTTGTCATTCCAAGATCACATAGTATCGATAGTCCAACGCTCCTTCCGCTCTCAAAGGCAAATTTGTACCATCCGTTCCTTCCTCCCTACCTCTTCCCTGACTACTCTGCTCCTTTCCCTTGTTGTGTCTCGACTGGATTACTGCAACGTCTCTCTGGCTGGCCTCCCCCAGTACCAATTACACAGACTCCAACTTGTACAGAATACAGCAGCCTGCATTCTTATGCACGCTTCCCGTTCAGATCATGTCACTCCCCTCCTTATCAGTCTTCATTGGCTCTCCGTGGCTTCAAGAATTCAATACAAAATCCTCATTTTCGTCCACAAAGCAATCCATACTGGTGTACCACAATATCTTTCTTCACCCCCCTCCCCCCACCCAGCATTTGCTTAGGTCCATACACTCTAATCGCATGTCCCTCCCTTCCCCTTCCCAGGCCCATCTGGAGTCCACTTGATCCTCTGTCTTCTTTTTCATCAGCCCCAGGCTTTGGAACTCAATCCCGACAGCCCTCCACTTGGAACCCTTATTTACCAGGTTCAAAGCAAGGTTAAAGACTCCCCTTTTTTTTACACGGCCTTTGATCTCATCCCTCTGTCCTCCCCCCTCCCTCTCCCCCCCCCCCCCCGCCTACCTCTCCCAGTGATGCCCTGCCCCTCTCTCGCTTAGGGCCCTTCCCTATCTGTTCCTTCTCTTTATTCTATCCCTTTCCTATCCAATGATTGGTGTTCTGCTTCCTCGCCTTTCTCAGCAATGTTTGTATTGTAAGCCGCTCTGATACTCATGTGTGGGCGGTATATTAAAAGCTAAATAAATCAAAAATTTCTCCAAATGCCCCACATCCACAAAAATAAAGGAGGCGCCATCAAAATGGATGACACACTTACAGGGGAATCTCAGAAAAAATGTGGCTCCCAATGCAATTACGTGGGGCTTCAGAGACAAAAACTGCCTCCGCCGCATCTGGGTAGCACGGGATACATCCGGGAAAACGTTAACTACCTGCCCACAAAATTTAACAGCTTTAACTCTAAAATATTTTATTTATTTATTTATTTTTTTATTTATTTGGACAGCTTTTATATACCGCTGCTTCCAAGGATCAGCAGCGGTTTACATTATAACAAATAGAACAGGTACATTGAACTTTAAGGACTAGGTATTACAGTATAACTAGGAACATTTTACATTATAACAAATCAAATATCAATACATATAATTCAGAACTTTATGAATTAGATTACATTATTACAGGTATTGTAATGCAGATAATAGTATAAATGTATTACAATATACATAACATTATTGAACTATATTATATATATATATATAACATAACAATATTGAACTATATTACAAATAATAGTTTACTTTAATAATTATACTAATATGCGAAGAATACTTATATCATTTGAAGTTATAGTTGATTCAGATTAAGATGTAAGATTGGAGAGAGTAATTGATTCAGTTTATGGAGGTTGAGAGGCTATACCTGTTTCTCCCTTGGTATAGTATTGTGTGAATAGATGGGTTTTTAGTGTTTTCCTGAATGTTAGAAGATCTTTTGTTTCTCTTAGTTGGTCTGGTAGATTGTTCCACAGTATCGGAGCAACTAGTGAAAAGGCACTGTTACTTGTTGAGTGTTTAGATTTTCTTATTATATCTGGGACTGCTAAGGTGTTGAGGTTTTTTCTCCGTCTTATCCTATTTTCGGGTGGGCTGTGAAGGAGGGTGGTTAAGTATGATGGGGCAATATTATTAATTATTTTGAAAGTGGTTAATAGTATTTTATATTGAATTCTACTGAAAATAGGTAACCAGTGTAGTGTGAATAGAATAGGGGTAATATGGTCTGATAGTTTGGCTTTAAGTATAACTCTAGCTGTTACATTTTGGGCCAATTGTAAAATTTTGATGTTCTTCTTGGTTATACCATGTAGTATGCTATTACAAAAATCAAAATGCGGTATGATCAAGGCTTGAGTAACAGTTCTAAAGTCATCGTCTTGTAATAGTGGTCTTAGTTGTTGGATAGAACGCAATTTGTAATAGATTGTTTTTGTTAATTTCTTGATGTGTGTTGTAAAACTGAGCGTTTTGTCAATGATAACTCCTAAATATTTTATTTCTTCTTTTATTGGTAGAGTCGCATTGAGGATATTAATGTTAGCTGGGGGAGTATATTTTGTGTTTTTTGTTGCAATCAGGACTTCAGTTTTTTTTATGTTAATAGTTAGATTGTTTGAAAGAAGCCATTTTTCAGTTTCTGTTAGACAGTTTATTATATTGTTGTGGTTTGGGTTAATTACGTTAAACTCGGAGAATAACATAATGTCGTCTGCATATATAGAATAATTAATTTTGTATTTTTTGAATATGGAGCATATTGGTTGGAGGTATATGTTAAATAATAAAGCAGACAGAGCTGAGCCTTGGGGTACACCTTGTTCTTGAGGGAAAGGGGATGATGAAAATTGGTTAAACTGAACATATTGTGAACGATCGGATATGTATGATTTAAACCATTCAAGTGTGGTTTTTAGCAATCCTATTTGTTTAAGTCTTGAGATAAGTATGTTGTGGTTGATGCTGTCAAATGCAGCTGATATATCAAGGAAAACCATAAGGAATGCATGTTTAGGATTGTCTAGACCTTTATTAAGAGTGTCAAGAAGTGTAATGAGTAGGGTTTCTACGCCATGATAAGGGCGAAAACCGTATTGATGTTCATCAAGTGGGGCAAATGTATCTATATGATCTTGTAACTGTAGTTGTACAGCTTTTTCTATGATTTTAGTTATGAAGGGGATGCTTGCTATCGGACGATGGGATGATGGGTCATTTTCGTTCGAAGTCTTGTTTTTTAATATAGGGCGGATTGCAGATAATTTTAGTTCTTTTGGTAATATCCCTTGTAGGAGTGATTGGTTCACTATATTTAGGATAAAGGGTGCTAGTTCTTGCTTTGTTTGTTTGATCCAGAGAACTGGGCAGGGATCAAGTATGGATGTGGTTGTATTGATATTCGATATAATGTTGAGTAGTTGCTTCTTATCTATTGGGAGGAAATCGTTCCAGGTATGAATACTAGTAGATGGGATAGTATTGAACGGTGTAGGTATCATTGATGATTTAAGTTTGTTGGCAAAGTAGTCTGCCATATCTTGTATGTTAATTGAGGCTGGTTGTGGGTTATCTATAGGCACTTTAGATAATGATTTTACTATTTCAAACAGTTCTCTGGGGCGGTTAATGGCTTTATTTAGGATCCTCGCATGGTATTGTTTTTTGGCATTGTTTGTAGATGATCTGTAAGTGTTGAGAGTTGTAAAGTATAAGACTCGTAGGTCTGTTGTTTTTGTTTTTCTCCATTCTTTTTCGATTTTGCGAAGGTTTTTTTTGATGGAAGCTAGTTCTGTTGTATACCATTTTTCTGATTGTCTAGTATGGTGTTTTTTAGTGTATTATGTGTTGGTTTAGAAGCTGATTTTATAGTTGAATTCCAGGTAGATGTAGCTTCATCGAGGTTTATTATGTCAGAAGATAATTGTGGAATAATTGTGTTGAGGAATTCTTCAGGTGAGAATGGTCTAAATTTGGGTCCTAAATGAGTTTTAGGTTGATTAGAAGAGGTAGCAGAGGGTATTTTAATAGAGAAGTTTATTAGGAAATGGTCAGACCATGGGATTTGTGATATTATGGGGGGGGGGGGGTATAATCATGTGAAATAGTGAAAGACATGGGGAGGAATATTAAATCTAGAATATTACCTTTAGTATGAGTAGGTTGCTTAATGATTTGTTGATAGCCTATATCTTCCATTGATTCTAGGATTATTGAGGATTGGTTATTATTGCAGGTTGGTAAGTTAAAATCGCCTAAGATGATATGAGGTTTGTTCGTGGATGCTTTGCATGCTGTTTCTAGTATAGATGTTAAATTGTGGGTGTCTGAAGCAGGGGGTCTATAAAATAGGCAGATTGCTAGGTTTCTGTTTTCAATCATTAGTATATCTGTATTTTCATTAGTTTCACTAATGGAAGTGGAACAGTTCAGGCTAGATTTTGCTAGTATCAGGACTCCACCACCTTTTCTTTTATTGTGGTTACAGATGAATAAGGTATATCCTTTTATTTTTAGTTGGTTAGTTAGGACTGTATCAGAATTGCTCAGCCATGTCTCGGTTAAGCAGAGGTAGTCTGGGTTCTCATCAGTGAGGAGATCTATGATGATTGGAATTTTGTTCCTGACAGATCTTACATTTATGAGGATAATTTTCAGGTCTTGATTGAGTGAGTTTAGTTTTTTTATTTCATTATCAGTTTTAGTTTGTATATTAATTAATCTTCTTATCCGTGTGTCTGAGTATTTAGGTGTTGGTGAGTTATGTGTGTGTGTGTATGATTTGTAGTTATTAATGTGTATATGATTGATATGTGGTGGGGCAATATAAAGATGAGCCATTCTAGCATGATGATAGGGTAAGTGTTGTGATTGGTAGCATATTCCACAGGAGGTTAGTATACTTAAAGTAATACTTATCAAGTATAGGAGCTGTATAATGAACTGTGCAGGTTTCATTTTTGCTTTGAATTAGTGTGTGTATTAGGAATAATGTTTGGAGTAAAATGTTGTTTGTGAGAGTGTTAAAGATAAGGATGTTAATATGTTAGCAACCGTGGGGACAGATGGGAGAAAAATGGAAATAGTGAGGAGAGAGTGTTAGCAGGTTTGGTAAGATGTTTGCAACAGTGTGATTATATGAGAGAAGTATTGGCAACAGTGTAAACAGTTAATTAACAATGTAACCATCTAGGAGAGGTAATGGCAATAGTGAAAGTAAAATGTTGCTTAAGAGAACACTAGTAGTAGTATAACAATGATGTGTTAGTAACCTTAAGATTATTTCAGCAATATTTATAATAATACAGGATAGCAGTATGGATATGGTAATGCAATAGAGAGCAGTAAATGCAAGTATATTCAAAGTAATAAAAATAATAATGCAGGCATATTCAATGTAATAAAAGTATATAGTGACTTCAGCAAATTTATGACAACGCTCTGTTGCCCCGATGTTTTTTCCTATGCACTTTACTACAATGGCTATTGATGATGTAACTTACAGTTTGTTTGGTGCTGGACTGGTTTTGTTCATATATACTATAGTGAAGCGTTTGTAAGGCTGGTGCTTTATTTGGTGAATAGTTGCTGCTTCGTTACCTGCCTGTCGTGCCCCGCCTAAGGGCCACGCCAAAGGGCCCTCTTGCGAGGCCCTCAGGCGCGGGCCCGCAAGGCGCGGGCACGCCTGCGCGCGGCTGTTCTTTATTTATTTATCTGCATTTATATCCCGCTTTTCACCGGGTCAAAGCGGTTGTGGGATACATTTAACACGAGGGGATATGAGACACATACACTAATACTTACAGGGAACATATGCTTTAAGGATTCTCTGCTTAATTGCCACTGAAGAAAAAGTGACAAGCAGAGTAGACCGTAATGAAATAATCTCCACAGAATCTTCAATAAAGGTGGTAAGGTTAGAAATGGAGGGGGTTATCTCATCCAAGTCCCCTTCCGCTGGGTTAACCTTTTTTAAGGAGGAAGGGATATAATAAATCTGAGATACATCTATAATATCAGGAATGGCTAAAATTTATTTGAAATATTTATCTATGTTCCATGTTATCGTTTATCATGTTAACTGTACATAGTTATGAAAAAAAAACGATGTTCTATGTAAAACCATGTTCACTAAATGTTACCTGTAAACCGCCTTTGATCTTTGGAAAAAGCGGTATAGAAATAAGCATAAATAAATCTAATAAGATTTTAGCAGATAGCAATGGTGATTGAGGAAAGTTTAAAAACCTAAGATTACATATCCTCATAGAATTTTCCAGGGACTCTATTTTCGAATGTAAAAATAAAGAATCCGTAATACCAGCTGCAATAGCCGAATGAAGCGGAGCCACCTGGGATTCTATTTTGGAAGAAGCCAGACCCATAGAAGACACCCTTTCATCTAGTTGCTGCAGAGCTACTGCAGCATCTTGAGTAAAGGTGCATAAGGAATTAAATTTTGCAGATACTTTCACATCAATACATTTTAACGCACCCCACACATCCTTTAAGGTCACCTCAGCACCCGATGATAATTCCGGAAGTTCCAAACAAACCTCAGGAATCAAACGTGGAACTGGAATCGGTAAACTCACCCTTCCCTTTGAATCCCCATTCGCCCCAGGAAGTAAAAGGGCAGGAGGACCTGACTCAGGGCAAGGAGGGGGAATCCTCCCGTCGGGGCTCAAAGAAACCCCATCGGGAGAGGACTGAGCCAGGGGAGGGGTAAGAGCAACTAGATGTTTATCCATGGGACCGACCGGCTTAGAACCCCCGGTGTCGGTCCCAGGAGTTTTATTGCCCGTCTTGGCCTTTCGCTTACCCATTACCTTACTAATAAAAAGTAAAAAAAAGGAAGTACTTATCTGGGAAGGAACCGACCATACAAGCAGCAAACTAATTGCAAAATGCTACAATTGGGGCCACGACGCCTCCCCCCAACACAGCGAAGCGGTGTCCAAGGGGCAGTGCCTGCCCCTTTAGACACGCCCCTTCAGAGCACGCTCCGCGGTCGCAATGGGAAGATAAATTTAAGGAGAAGGAAAAAGACCCCAGCAGGGGAAGACTGTTCCGGGTGTGCCTGCCCGATCTCAAAGGCGGCGTTGCCTCCACCGGAACAGTCCAGTAGTCTCAGACACAGTCTCCTGGATCCGGCACCCCTCTCTCCACTCCAATCACACTCCAAGGGAGAAGATGTTCCAGCGAACTTTTAAAGCTCCCTCCAAGACCCCAGCAGAGGAAGACTGTCCCGGGCGTGCCTGCCCGATCTCAAAGGCGGCGTTGCCTCCACCGGAACAGTCCAGTAGTCTCAGACACAGTCTCCTGGATCCGGCACCCCTCTCTCCACTCCAATCGCACTCAAAGGGAGAAGATGTTCCAGCGAACTTTTAAAGCTCCCTCCAAGACCCCAGCAGGGGAAGACTGTCCAGGGCGTGCCTGCCCGATCTCAAAGGCGGCGTTGCCTCCACCGGAACAGTCCAGTAGTCTCAGACACAGTCTCCTGGATCCGGCACCCCTCTCTCCACTCCAATCGCACCCTGACAGGGTGTTGTTGGAGTTTAAGTAGTCTGATTAATAATTATCCCTTCAGTGAGTGGGCCAATCAGGCCTAGATTTCCTAACTTGTTTCTACATTGTTTATCCAGTCTTGCTCCCATAATGTGGACTGTATCATGTTTATATTACCTTTGATTGATGTAAACGTTTCTTTTTGTTCCTGATTTTCTTTTCATTGTAACTGATCTTTATATTTGGTGAGAAAATAATAATAAAAAAAATAAGATAAATAAAGATAAAAGAATCAATGATTGATCACATTTGACTACTACATATATACTAATTGTATAAGTTCTTTCTATGTTCCATGCAAACAATGATATCAGTTTGGATATAAAAAAAAAATTTCCCATGTTCTTTGACATTAGTCTGTTTCTTTGCTGACTGGGTATAGTTTTGTTAATATACGTATGTATATACTGAATGGATGTCCTCCTCATCTCGTTCCTTCCGTTTTTGCTGTTGGCAAGATAATCTTTTATCATTAACTCATGACTATGATTCATGATATGTTTATGGCATTAGCGAAATGGAAGGTTGTCAGTGGAGACAATTGACAATATGAGTCAACATCTGTCTGTTTCCCTTTTTCTTTTTCTTATTAACAGACCATTTGTGATTATTTATTTGGAAACAGTATAAGAGATGTCTATACTGATGTTTTTGTATGTGGTTCATTCATCTGTTTTAGTATTTATTTAAAACTTATAGAAGTTTTAAATTACAATGGATGTTTTTTAGTCAGCCTTACTGTGGCATTTTGGAGGTTGTATATTATTTTACTCTTTTTGTTTTTAAGATATACTATTTGTGTTTTAAGTTATTTTAATTAGTTTTATTTATGATTGCTATTTATTGTTCTTTGTTGTATTTTATTGTTTCTTCTGATGATTGTAATTATTATTTTATGAGGCTACACCCACTAAGGGAGACACATGGCTAAATACTTCGGGGTTGCACAACAATAAAGTTTGGATCTACTGCCAATTTCACTCTCTGCTCTCTTTTGGATCTCTGCCCAATACATCCACACTCTCTGCACTGCTTTTTAATATCTACATGCAACCACTCTGCAAAACACTCCAATCTCACGATGACTTCTTCCAGATATATGCTGACGACATCATGTTATATACACCCTTCAACACCAACCATCCCTCAATTCACTTCCTCTAGCAGAGCTTCTCAGATATTTCCGAATGGCTTGAACAAAACCACCTCTACATCAACCTGAACAAAACAGAAGTTTTATTCGTCACCAAGAACAGCTCATTCACTCCACCCCCCACCATCACACTCAATAACTTCAAAATACAAGTCAAGAATGAAGTCAAATACCTTGGAGTCACCCTCGACTGGCTGCTAACCTTCAAACCACATATTGCAAAGACAACAAAAACTGTCTACTTCAAAATCCGGACCCTTCAATGCCTTTGCCCACTGCTACAACCAACTGACTTCAGATCAGCCTTACAAACCCTCACCATCCCACACATAGAGTACCACAATGCCATATACCAAGGACTCCCCCAGTCCATACTCCACTCTACAAATAGCCCTACACACTATTGCCCGCACATTCCAGGGGCTACCAGAAAAGACCACATATCACCCATCCTGAAATGCCTTCACTGGCTCCCACTACAAGCCAGAATCTTATACAAGACCCATACTCCTCACATTTAAAACCATCAACAATCTATCATCCATACACCTTCAAAAATTACTCCACCCCCACACTTCAACTCGACCCACGAGAAAATGCACTGCAAACACCCTCACCATGCCACCCAAAAAAACAAAAAGCAATCAGCAAGCCTGCCAGAGGTCCTTTGAATTATATGCACCCACCCTCTGGAACCACATCCCTAATGACCTCAGAAACTCCACAGACCTCACTGCAGACAGAAAGATGCTAAAGTCTCACCTATTTATCAAGTACTTCGCTGATGTAATATAACCATCCTGCAACCCTACCACCCTCATTGTGAACCCCCACTCCCCTCGCCCTCCATAACCATTTGACTATAATCAACCTGTACATAGCAAAGTGCTTAAAATCCATTGTACATAGTTAACGGCCTTGTAAGTCACGTTCAACTGTTCATTGTTATGCATTCCTTGCAACTGTATATAGTTAATCATTTTCTGTAAACCAGTTTGACCCAGTGAAAAGCGGTATAAAAATCTTGCTAAATAAATAAATTAAATAAATAAATAGTGAAATTACTGAGCAAAGATACAACACAGCAAAAAAACAACCTTACCCCACAAAGGATGGCAGATTACTTCCAGTCCCTGACTTTGGCCAGTGCTAATAGCACCAACACACTCATAACTCCAACAGAACAGCAAGAAACCACATACCAGAACACATGGAGCTCATCCAGTAATATCATACCTGACTACCTAGAGAAAGGTATCGCAAGCATCAACATGACCACCTCACCACTTGACCCTTGTCCAGTCAGCTTGACTAAGATAGCAAGATAAGAGCTCACTCCAACAATACTGAAGATTATCCATCTATCACTGCATGTACCCCCCCATCTCAAAATTGCATCCATCCAACCTGAAAGAAAAGGGACCTCGAACGACCAACCTGCTAGACCCATAGCCAGTCTTCCCTTCATGGCCAAAGTACTAGAAATAATTGTCTACCATCAATTCCAGAACCACATAGAAACACATCATCCACTCGACCACCAACAATATGGATTCACATGACACCGTGGTGTAGAATCTCTAATGACCACCCTGCTAGACAATCTAATCAAGGGCACTGATAAACCCAAAAGTGGCTTCATACTCAACTTTTTAGACATAAAAGCAACATTCAATTCCATACCACACAACCTAATCATTCAGCGACTGCAAGCTCTTGGACTATCAGTCACACCCCTAACTTGGTTCAAGTCCTACCCAACAGACCGACAAGCTACAAGTAAGATCAGACCTCACAAAACCTACCCCATTTACCCAATCTCAGGGAGTCCCACAACGCTCCACTCTCTCTTCGCTAATATTCAACATATTCCTCCAACTGATCTGCACTGTCATAAAAACATTCAACATCCTATACCACATCTACACTGACGATGTAATGATCTATACACTTATCAACACATCAAACCCAGATATCACACCCATAACAAACTGCTTTTCCGCAGTCAGTGAGTGGCTCAGAAAATACAATTTGGCCATAAATTTCAAAAAGACAGAAGCCATGTACAGTCAAACCTCGGTTTTCATGATTAATCCGTTCAAAAAAGTCCGACTAAAACTGAAATGTATGAAAACTGAAGCAATATTTCCCATAAGAAATAATGTAAATCCAATTAATCCGTTCCAGACACCCAAAAATATTCACAAAAAATACATTTTATAGAGAATAACTATATTTTTCATACAGAAAACAATGAGAAATAAATATAAATGACTAATGAAATGGATAAATGAACATTTAACATCACTTTTACCTTTATTGAAGACTCTTGTTGGCAAAAACAAGAAGGATCCACAAAAAAAATGCCTCCAGTAAAGGCACCAGCCACAGCCACCGGAAACACCATTCTCCCACTCAGGCAACCTGGAATGCAGAGCTGAGCATGCGTTCCAGAGCCATGTGGCAATGGCTGCAGCAGCACGGGCCTCCGAAGTCTCAGCCAGGCAGAACAGCTCCTGTCACTTCTCTCACCTGCCCGATCATCACAGGACAGCACACACACACAAATACAGCACTGTAATCTGATTTCCGACTCTCTCACCCGCCTCCGATTCTGTCTCAAAAGCAAATTGCAAGCTGGAAGAAATGCTCAGCAGCAAGTTTGGAAGACCCAACAGGACTGGCATGTTTGGAAGACCCATCAAAGTTTTGCCGTCAGCAGGGAGTCCTCTAATTGAAAGCATGTCGGAAGCATCAGATCAGCCACACTCTCACTCCTTGATTCTTGCTACAGTATTTTTCAAAGCATCGCTGAAAGCAAAGAGGACTGGATCGCAAAAACAAGCTAAGTACTGTACTTTATTGAACGACCCCCCCCTGGAACGGACCATTTTAAAATTGTATGAAAACCAAGCAGATGTATGAGAACCGGGACAAAATCTCATTGAAAAAAAGACGTCGAAAACTGAAGCTTATGAAAACTGGGCATACGAAAACCGAGGTTTGACTGTACATCACCAGAGACAATAGCTTCAAACCATCAAGCTCCATAACTATCAATGGGACCCAAATCCAAGTGAAACAGGATATATGATACTTTGGAGTCACACTGGATCAATACCTCACCTTCAGAGGACACATATGGAACATTGCAAAGAGCATCTACTTCAAACTCAAAACAATCAAGCACCTCAAACCTCTTATAAGCAATCACAACGTCCACTCAGTCCTTCTAGCAATTGTCTTTCCACATTTCGACTACTATAATATCATCTTCCAAGGTCTACCAAAAGCAACTATAAACCCACTCCAACTCACACTCAACACTGCAACATGAACCCTCTTCAACTCACAAAAGACAGAACACATAATAACCCTACTCAGACAATTTCACTGGCTACCAATACCAGAACGCATAAAATACAAATCCATTCTCACAACCTTCAAAATTCTCAACAACTCATTCTCGCCACACCTGCAATCCCTATTTCAGGTCACACCTGATTACAGAAAACGATTAACTGGCTCATAGAACATGCTATGCATACCACCGCTATTCACAAAAACTAGCCCTACTACCTCAAAGAGAGCCTTCTGACTCTAGGCTCCACACTTATGGAACTCTATTCCTGATAAGCTACAGACCGTAACAGTCACATTAACCTTCAGAAAAGCCCTAAAGACGCATATATTCAAAGACTGCTTCTCTGACAACATAACTTAACCAGCCACCAATCAACTACCAATACCCCTGCCCCCCCCCCCCCCCATACCTCAACCATCCTGACCACCTTACGTCACTAATGATACCCTGGACTCATAAACCCAAACTATTGTTGAATATAACCTCCAAGTTGATTTCCCTGTTCAATGCATAATGTTCTGTTACAATGTAAACCATTTTGACTGTAGGATAAAGTGGTATAGAAAACTGTTAAATAAATAAACTGCATATTCTGTTATTACATGCTCCTAGCATTCTAGATATCTTCCTTCTTCCAGTCTGAGCCCACATGGCCTGGGTTTTTTAAAGTTCTTTATCTGAGCCTTGTCCATCTCCCTGGGTTACCCAACTCTGTTTCCCTTAAGGTGAGCTGGGCTCTTGTCTTTTAAGGAACCCTGGGATATCTCTTATAAACCCCCTTTACAAATTCCCTGTAAAAAAATGTTCGGGAACCAATGAACCTAGAGGAAGGAATACACAGCAGTGCTGTCATTTTGAAGATGACATAAAATTACCATGCTGTAAATAAACAGCAAGACTGACTGATTTTGAAGAAAACATAGATCAGACGTGCACAAGTTCAGTCCTTGAGAGCTGCAAACAGGTCAGGTTTTCAGGATAGCTACCCTGATTGTAGGCAAATCTCTCTCATATATATTCTTTAGGACTATCCTAAAAACCTGGCCTTTTGCAGGCATTAAGGATAGAACTTGTGCATCCCTGACAAAAACACTTTTGGAAAATGAGTAAATGTGGTAGAGGAGGAAAAGGAGAAATACAGAAACAGAGAAAATGATGGCAGATAAAGGCCATACGGTCTAACCAGTCTGCCCATCCATATCAACTACTAAGCTCTACAATTCCTTCCTTTCCCTTAGAGATCCTCTGTGCTTATCCCATGCTTTCCTGAATTCATATACAGATCTCATTTCTACTTCTTCTACTGGGCGCCATTTCACCACCACCCTTCTGTATAAAAATATTTCCTGTAAGAGCTATCCCTTAAGACAGAAAATAAGAAAAATTATTTTAAACATCAGGCTCTTCTTGTAGATAAGCGCAGGCCAATGCATATGGGACTAAAGAATAGGCAAATGCAATAAACCATTAATACTTCTCACCACTAGCTAAGAAAATAACCTGGCTATATTAGTTAAAAAAAAAACTACTTGGTACCAAGTAGCAGAAGCTCAAGGCAAAAGCAAGCTGGTATACAATAAACGGCCAGGGGAGACTTGTGGGGGACAAAGATATCATATGTTTCAAAAACAATTTTAAGACAAATTTGAACAAACCAACGCTCAAAATAGCTTTGGCAGTATAAGCCCTAGCAGCAATACCAAAAGATAACCGTTAGGAGGCAGAGCTCCCATTTTGAACTTGGGTGGCAATAGGGTGGGAGAGTAGGGGAAAGCATTCCAAGGTGAGGATCTTAGACTTTAGGAAGACTAACTTTGCGAAGATGGGCCAATACCTCAGGGAGTCGTTAGTGGGATGGGAACAGCTGGGGGATGTAGAAAAACAGTGGGCAAAATTGAAAGGGGGTATTTTAAAGGCAACCAACCTTTTTGTTAAAATGGTAAATAAAGGCAAAAGGAACAGGAGACCGCTATGGTTTTCGAAGGAAGTAGCTGAACAAGTGAAGAAAAAGAGGGAGGCCTTCATGAAATACAAGAGATCACAGAGAGAGGAAGACAGGCATCTGTATTTGGAAAAACTTAGAGAAGCTAGCAAAGTAGTCAAGAAGGCAAAGATTCAAAAGGAGGAGGAAATAGCCAATGCAATAAAATGGGGGGATAAGACATTTTTCAGATATATTAGTGAGAAGAGGAAGGGCAAAAGTGGTATTGTCAGACTCAAGGGTGCAGGGGGGGAATATATAGAAGCTGATAAGGATAAAGCGGAATTGCTTAACAAATATTTTGTTCTGTGTTCACAGATGAAGAACCAGGAACAGGACCTCAGAAAACACCCACAAATAAGAACAGAAGCGAGGGACATCTTGAACTATTTTCAGAAGACTGTGTTCGTGAGAAACTAGCTCAACTTAAAGTAGACAAAGCGATGGGACCGGATGGGATACACCCTAGAATACTGAGGGAACTTGGAGACGTTCTAGAAACTCCACTGACTAACCTTTTCAATGCCTCATTGGAGTCGGGAGTGGTGCCAAAGGACTGGAGAGAGGCTCATGTGGTGCCTTTACACAAAAGCGGAAGTAAGGATGTGGTTGAAAACTACAGGCCGGTTAGTTTAACTTCGGTGGTGAGTAAATTATTGGAAACGCTGCTGAAAGAGAAAATAGTGAGGTTTCTGGAGTCCAGCGGATTACAGGATCCGAGGCAGCATGGATTCACCAGAGGCAGGTCTTGTCAGACAAATCTGATTGATTTCTTTGACTGGGTGACCAGGGAGTTGGACCAAGGGAGAGCTCTAGATGTGGTGTATTTAGATTTCCGTAAAGCCTTTGACACTGTTCCTCACAGGCGACTTATAAACAAACTGAGCACCCTAGGGATGGACCCTAAAGTTACTGCTTGGGTTAGAAATTGGTTGGGTGGGAGGCGACAAAGAGTACAAGTAAATGGAGCTCACTCTGAGGAGAAGGATGTTACCAGTGGTGTGCCCCAGGGATCTGTCCTTGGTCCGATTCTTTTTAACATCTTTGTTAGTGATATAGCGGAAGGGCTGTCGGGTAAGGTTTGCCTCTTTGCGGATGATACCAAAATCTGCAATAGAGTAGACACCCAGGAAGGGGTAGATAACATGAGGAGGGATCTAGCTAAGCTTGAAGAATGGTCTAGAATTTGGCAGCTGGGATTTAATGTTAAAAAATGTAAGGTCATGCATTTGGGCTGCAGCAATCCAAGGGAGCAATACAGTTTAGGAGGTGAAGTACTTTTGTCCACTAAAGAAGAGCGGGACCTAGGCGTGGTTGTGTCTGATGATCTTAAAGTAGCTAAACAGGTAGAAAAGGCGACGGCAAAAGCTAGAAGGATGCTTGGGTGCATACGGAGAGGAATGGCTAGCAGAAAAAAGGAGGTGATAATGCCTCTGTATAAGTCTTTGGTGCGACCTCATTTGGAGTATGGTGTGCAATTCTGGAGACCGCACCTTCAAAAGGATGTGAACAGGATGGAGTCGGTGCAGAGGGTTGCTACTAAAATGATTAATGGGCTTCATTATAAAGCATATGAGGACAGACTTAAGGATCTTAATATGTACACCTTAGAGGAAAGGCGGGATAGAGATGATATGATTGAGATGTTTAAATACCTCTGTGGCATAAATGTTCAGGGAGAGAGCCTCTTTCAATTGAAAGCAAGTTCTGCTACGAGGGGACATGGGATGAGGGTGAAGGGAGATATATTCAGGAGTGATATGCGAAAATATTTCTTTACGGAAAGAGTAGTGGATCCATGGAATAGTCTCCCAGTGGAGGTGGTAGAGATGAGGACAGTAACTGAATTCAAAAAAGCATGGGACCAACACAGAGGATCTCTAAAGGTAAAAAGTGGACTGTTGTAGTTGTTGTTATGGAAGGACAGACTAGATAGGCCATGTGGTCTTTTTCTGTCGTTATGTTTCTATGTTTCTACCTGTAACAGGTGTTCTCCGGGAACAGCAGGAATCAATCCTCACATATGGGTGATGTCGGCGCTGACGGAGCCAGCGTAGAGCATTTTCCCAGCTTTCAAAGAAAGCCTTTGAGAATGCTAACTGGCATGCGTGGTCCCCTTCCCACCCAAGAATGCCATCTTGTTCAGTCAGATGATATAGCTTAGGCAAAAGACAAAAACAGATAGAGAAGGCAACTCCCAGGGGAGGAGGGAAGGTTGTGAGGACTGATTCCTGCTGTTCCTGGAGGACACCTGTGACAGATGAGCAATTACGCTTTCTCCAGGAACAAGCAGGAAGTCAGTCCTCACATATGGGACTCCCTAGCTCCAGGATGCCGGGACCCAAAACACCAAAAATGGAAAAACACTCAATTCTATCAATAAAGGGTCTGGATCTTTTTCAAACAATTTTTCTCTTATGGTTACTACTTCTCATTATAAAAGGTCTCAGACTTTTTGGCACATATTTTTTAGACTTATCAAATGTCTAATTCTTGTGCCCATTAGCATCAATGACCTTTAACTGCAAGGCCACTTCTGCAATATAATATTCTCGGCTTAAAACCACTATGGCTCCTCCTTTGTCAGCTCTCCTTATCACTATGTCTGTTCTTTGTTGCAATTCCTTTAATGCCACTCTTTCACTTCTTGATAAAGTGTTGAAGCTTTTATGACGAGAATTTTCCAAAACCCATATTCCTTGTAGAACCAAATCTTTAAAAATGATTAAAGCAGGATGCAATGGTCCTGGCGGAGACCAAGTGGACTTCAATGGCAGTTTTACCCTTCGCTTCAATCGATCTTCCTGTGCAGCTACTTCCTGTATTTCTTCCTCTTGTGTATGAGACGCAAAAAAATTCTTTAAATTTAACTTTCTAATCAAGCCTTCAAAATAAATTCAGTTAAGCCTTCAAAATCAAAATCAATTAAGTCGAGAATATTATATTGCAGAAGCGATACAGCAGTTAAGTGACCACACGGTATATCGCATACTGACAGAAGATCCGAAGAGAGCTCTCCAGCTGGAAATTAAAGAAATCACACAAGTGGCCTTGCAGAATAAATTGATCACCTGTAAAGAATATATGTATTTGAATGTGGTGACGTCTACCATAGCAAAAGTTTATACAGTTCCTAAAATACACAAGAATAAGGAACAACCCCCGGGAAGACCGATAGTTTCCACCAAGGGAACTATTTTAGAACCTTTATCTATATTTGTAGACTCATATTTGCGTCCGCTGTTAGTGGGTATTCCATCATACGTGAAGGACACCACACATTTTCTTAATATCTTAAATAGTCAAGCACAGTGGGCAGAACACATTGATGTATTATTGATAACCATGGATGTAACGTCTTTGTACACGAATATCCCTCAATCAGCGGTATTTGACATTGTGGAATGGTTTTTACGACAACGGGGAGACCTCTCAGAATTGCAGATGACATTTTTGTTACAATTAGCATATTTAGCCATTTTCCGAAATTACTTCGTATTAGAAAATGTCATTTACCAGCAGATTTCTGGAGTGGCTATGGGGGCTACAAGTGCCCCTTCGATTGCAAATTTATATATGAGTAAATTCGAAGAAAAATAGATGTGTCAGTCCCCGTATGTTTCTAATGTGAAAGTGTGGTGCCGGTACATAGACAACGTTTTCATGCTGTGGAAAGGTTCGGAAGAAAGATTAGGGTTGTTCCTGCAGTGGATAAATCAATGTGATCATTTATTTATTTATTTATTTACATTCTCTTATATACCGCGCTATTCTGCATCAGTGCGGTTTACATTGAACAAACTGAAATTACATTGAACAGGGTATTATAACTTGGAGATAACTATTTTACAGGGAACATAATATACAATTTACTCATATTTATCATAGGGATAAGCTGTCGTATCTGGATGTGGCTATTACCAGAGAGAAACGAGAATGGTTAACATTGGCCCATTGAAAATCTACGGACCATAATGCATTTTTGCATTTTAAAAGCGCACACCCTCTGAGGTTGAAGGAGGGCCTTCCTTTTTCCCAATTTTTACGATACAGATGAAATTGTTCCGATGATCGAGATTTTAAGAAGTTATCGAAACAGCTGTCAGAAAATTTCAGAGAGAGAGGATACCACTCATCAGTGGTAAAACGAGCCTATTCTAGGGCTCTTTACAACAATAAAACTTACTATTGGAGTCTAAAAGAACAGAGAATGTTAATCTAATAATGTTAATTTAATCACCAAGTATTCCCCACTCAGTTCAAGGATTCGGCAAATATTAAAGAAGCATGGGAATATCTTAGAGGTAATCCTTGGGTTAGTAGGCAAACAAATATGCTGTGTATGGCAACGCAATAGAAATTTAAAAAAGCAACTCAGTCCAGCAGTATTGCATTCTCTTGGCTTAACAGGCACCCCATTAGATATTGAGATAGGACACAGAAAATGTGGGGAGTGTGGCATTTGCGATATCACTATGGAAGTGAGTGTCTTTGTACATCAGGGGGTTACATACCCCTTGAAAGATCATACAACATGTGATTCCTCCTTTGTGGTGTATATAATTCAATGTCCCTGCGAGTTAATTTACGTGGGGAAAACTATCCGCCCCTTTAAAATCAGAATGGGGGAACATAAGAGTCGTCTAAAGTGTAGAGTTAGAGAGGCATCATTAGTCCAATATTGTTTAACAATGGGACATGTTTTTGAGCAATTGCGATGTTTTTGCGTAGACAGAGTGCAGTGAGGAATAGCGGGCAAGTCACAAGAGCAATCCCTACTTATTAGAGAACAAAAATGGATTTTTACTTTAAAATCAGTGACACCCGATGGCCTTAACGCTAATATAGATTGGACATCTTGTATAAAGTGATTGGTAAGGGGTGAGTGTCATGAAAGAGAATGTAGGTATAGGTAGGTAATGCACGGCAGTATATACATATAAATTATTTTTTGGTTTATAGATTGAATAGGTTAGGGAAAGTTGATTATGAGCAGCTATAGGAAGGAAAAAGGAATTTACCTCATTGAAAGATAATATTTGTATTATTCATTCAGCGATATTGGTGGTTAGGTTGACGTCATTCGAGGACGGGTTTAGAAGTCATCGATAGATTGACAGAGAGGAAAGGTTTAAAATTGGAAGTAGTAACACCTTACCCGCATGCGCGGCGTTTTTCCACAACCAAGTTGGATGAGAGGTTTCAGTTGCAGCGGTTTCATGAAACGTGTGCAGCATTATTTTTTTTTCCAGTAGGTGATCGGCTTATCATAGCTACATGATAAAGGAGGATTTACGTAAAGGAGTTTAGGAGCAGTTCGATTGTGAGTGGTTATTGATATGGGTTTTTGTTTTCTAGTGATAGAAGTGAATAGCAAGCCCCTGAGGAAACTTGCAAAAGTGAAACGCAACTGAGGCGCCTAGGAAAGGCATTGGGATAAGAACTAACAGTATTGTCGAAGCGGAGCGAAGTTGGAGCTTGAAGACACCACTAAACTATAAGCTAAGCACATGGTGTTTGTAGTAAGAGATAAGAGCTACTGCGAATGTTTTAGAAGCAGTATTTTCACCGAGTGGAAAATAGTGGGTCAGAAGCTCCACACGTTCACACTCTTTTAAACTCAGTTAAAGGTCATTGATGCTAATGGGCACAAGAGTTAGACATTTGATAAGTCGAAAAAATATGTGCCAAAAAGTCTGAGACCTTTTATAATGAGAAGTAGTAACCATAAGAGAAAAATTGTTTGAAAAAGATCCAGACCCTTTATTGATAGAATTGAGTGTTTTTCCATTTTTGGACTTTTGACAAAGATTACAATCAGAGAGATAGACCATCAATTGTTGTTGGGACCCAAAACATGACAGCACCAACGGCGACCACCAGGGGAGGCTGCCTGTTGCAGAGGACGAGTCCTTACACAGAGCTTCTGCAATGCTCGTCGTCAACAGTCTGGGAGCCTAACCATCGACAGATTGGAGGGCAGGAGTTGCCTAGACACTGAGTATGCTACAAAATACCACCTGGCCGAAGGCAACGTCCCTGCGGGACTCACTCTCTAGGCAGTAATGTGCTGCAAAGGTATGCACTGAAGACCATGTGGTGGCCTTACATATGTCCTTCACTGGTATCAACCGCAGGTTGGCCACTGAAGCCGTCATGGCTCTGACGCAATGAGCAGTGATCCAGTGCTGCAAGGAAAGGCCCGCCTGCTCGTAAGTGAAGGCGATGCAGTCCACTACCCAAGAGGACAGAGTCCATTTGGTTACAGGCAGCCCCAGTTTACTGGGGTTGAACGAGACAAAGAGTTGGGGCGCTTTGCAATGGTACCTGGTCCTATGAAAATAGAAGGACAGGGCCCTCTTGCAATCCAAGTTGTGCAAGACCGACTCCACCTTGCCGGAGTGAGATAGTGGAAAGAAGGTAGGGAGAACCACTTCCTTGTTGAGGTGAAAAGTAGATACCACCTTAAGAAGGAACTTGGGATGCGTCCACAGCACTATTCTGTTTTTGTAGAACCGCGTGTAGGGAGTATCCGTCCCCAGGGCCTGCAGCTCGCTCACCCTGCGGGCAGAGGTCACAGCCACCAGGAAAGCCACCTTCCAGGAGAAGTATCTTAGGTGACAGGTGGCCATAGGCTCAAATGGCATTCTGGTAAGCTAGGACAGCTCCACATTAAAGTCCCATTCTGGCAGCGGAGGGGGGCCTTGACAACAGAAGGCCCCTGAGGAATCTAGAGACCAGGGGCAGGACCGAGAGGGGCTTCCTCTCTACAGGATGGTGGTTCGCAGCTATGGCGCTGAGATACACCTTGACTGAATTAGATTTCAGGTCTGAGTGCAAGAGATGCAAAAGGTACTGCAAAACAAGCTGTACCTGGCAGAAGAACGGATTCATGTTCCTCTCTGTGCACCAGAAGAGAACCTCCTCCACTTGAAGGCATAAGCCCACCTAGTGGAGGACTTCCTGGAGGCCAGAACCTCCTCAACCTCCTTTGTGAGGTGGAAAGGGGCCAACACTACCCATTTAGCAGCCATGCTGTCAGCATTAGAGCCCTCAGGTTGGGGTGCAGGAGGGAGCCATCCTCCTGCGAGAGGAGGCCCAGGGGTACTGGGGCTGTCACTGACAGAGAGAGCAGCAGGGGGAACCAGGGTTGTCTGGGCCACCTGGGGGCTACCAGGATCACTGAGGTGTGCTCGCTCTGGATTTTGAACAGACTCTTGGGTATCAGGGGGGTCCATGGGAATGCGTGAAGCAGGCCCTGCGACCATGAGATAAGAAACTCATCTGCTGCCACCCTCCCATGGTGTGGTTGAGGGGAGCAGAACCGCAGAAGCCAAGTGTTGTCCGGAGAGGCAAACAGGTCCAGGCAGGGCCTGCCCCAGAGTTGGAAGTGCCTCTGGGCCACCTCAGGGTTCAGCCACCACTCGTGTGGGCGGAGGACTCTGATGAGCCTGTCTGCCAGGGAGTTGTCCTGGCTCAGTAGATACACCGCCCTTAGGGTCATGCGGTTACATACCGCAAAGAAATGAAGTGCTACAGCTTCCTGACAGAAGGAGTAGGAACTCGTTCTGCCCTGCTTGTTCATGTAGAACATGGCCACCTGGTTGTCAATCTGAATGAGGATAGGAAGGCCTCGGAGCAGGTGGTGGAAGGCTTGCAGGGCCAGAAAGATAGCCTGGAGCCCGAGGAGCTTGATCTGCAGGAGAGACTCCTGGGGAGACCAGTGGCCCTGAGTGCACTGGCCCTCGCAATGCACACCCCAGCCTGCCAGGGAGACATCTATAACCAGAATCCTCCGAGGTGCTGGTGCCTGGAAAGGCATCCCCACCTAGAGGTGATTCAGGGACTTCCACCAGGTAAAGGAGGCTGCCAGCTGCCGGGTGACCCACACCCTGTCCTTCAGTCTGCCTGTGGTCTGAGATCACTGAGACTGGAAGCATCACTGAGCCGCTCGCATGTGTAAGCAGGCTAGGGGCGTAACGTGCACCATTGAGGCCATGTGGCCCAGCAAACAGAGGAGCCAATGGGTTGGCACTGACCTGCAGGCTTGCACCTCCACGGCTAACTGCATCAGGCGGTGAGCCCTGTCTTCTGGGAGGAAAGCCTTGGCCAGCAGAGTGTTCAGCTGGGCCTCTATAAATTCCAGCATCTGCATCGGGGAGAGCCTGGACTTGGGGTAATTGATGATGAAACCCAACTGATGAAGGGCATGAATGGTCAGCCTTGTGGCCCGGTCCACCTCCCCCGCAGTGCTGCCCCAGATAAGCCAGTCGACCAGATAGGGGAAGACGTGAGTTCCTTGAAGGCACACATGTGTGGTCACTGCGGCCAGGCACTTTGTGAAAACCCTTGGGGAGGAGGCAAACCCAAAAGGGAGGACCCTGTACTGGAAGTGCAGACCCCCCCATCACAAACCTCAGGTATCACATGTGGGAAGGATGGATCAGGATGTGGGCATAAGCATCCTTGAGATCAAAGGACCAAAGCCAGTCTCCCTGGCAGAAGTAGGGCAGCAGTGTTCCTGGATCTACTCAACCTGTTGAGGTTGCATAGATCCAGGATAGGCTGAAGGCCTCCTGTTCTTTTGGGGACAAGGAAATACCTTAAGTAGAAGCCCCTGCCCCGGAGGTGGTGGGGGACAGGTTCCACCGCCTTGTCCCTGAGCAGGTTTGCAAGCTCTGTGATTAGTAAGGCCTGGTGAAGAAGGGGACGGGTGGCTCCCCTGGAAAGTACTCTGGAGGGCTTTGTTGCAAGTGGAGGGAATAACCCTCTCTCACCACCTTAAGGACCCACTGGTCTGTAGTGATGGTGGCCCAGCTGTCTGCAAAGGAGGCCAGTCGACCCCCTATGGGCTGAGGTGGGTCTCCTGGAGGAGGAGAGACCCTGTCCACAGACTCAAAAGCTCCCCTCTGACTGAGAGGGCACTGATGCCTGGAGCTTTGGGGCCTTGGGCTTTCTGGGCCCATGCCCTTGGCCCTTTAGCTGTGCAGGTTGATGAGGCTGACCCTGGTAAGGCTGGTAATGGCCGACCGAGGAGTAACCCTTTTTCCTTGGGAAAAAGGTCTTCTTTCCCAAGGGCTTCTTCCTGGGAAGAGCCGAGATCTTTTTGGAAAGCCTCTGCCAGGTAACTACCTTGGCCTCAATCTCGGTGGCCTTATCTGACATCAACTTCCCAAAAAGATTCTCCCCATTGCAGGGCACGTGCAGGAGCTTCTCCTGCACCCACTGCTCCAGGTCAGAGGTCTGCAGCCACGCCTGGCGCCGGGTCCGATGCCTGCGACTGCCACCCAGGTTGAGGCCTTGAACACATCGTAGGCAGCTCTAGAGAGAAACTTACAGCAGTCCTGGACAACCCCAGTCAGGGACAAGAAGCACTAGAGAGATTCCCCGGTGAGGCCCGCCGAGAACCCCAAGAGCTCTTGGACCAGGTTCTTTAAATACATCCCCATATACAGCTGTATATGGTGCCCTGGTAGCACTTACGGTCCAGGGCATCGAGGACCCGGGCCTCCATGTCCGGAGGCACAGACGAGTGGGTCTTTTGATTCTTAAGCTTTTGCATCGATGACTCCACCACCATTGAATTGTGGGGGAGCTGAGGCTTGTGGAACCCCGCACTCTTGCGGACTCGGTAAATGGCGTCGACACACCGACTGACCACCGGCACTGAGTTTGGGGTCTCCCAAGTCCAGATCAGGAGCCTCTTGAGGATGGGTGGGATCTGGACTGTGAGAGTCTCCTTAGGCAGAGACTTGTACTGCAAAATTTCCAGCTCCTCGGTGTGCGGGTCCTCTTCGGACTCCATCTGCACCGAGAGAGCCTGGGCCATGTCCCGAACGAAATCATGGAATGCCACATCCTCGCGGGGGGAATGGCGTCAAAGCTGTGGGGGTGAAGGCTCCAAGGGAACGCCCCGATGCCAGGAAGTCTCGGGAGAAGCCTCGTCCTCAGTCTCCCATTTGCAGCCCCAGGTTGTCGGGGACTCAGCCTTGGGGGTAATCTCAAGGAAACGGGGACCACCCAAGGGCCGGTGGTCAGATCCCTACAGGCTCGCCAGGGAGGACTGGAGCCCCGAGGACTGGGACCACCGAGGACTTACCCGAGGCCAGCGGCACTCGATGCCTGATTCGATGCCCTGGGCATCCCCTGAGGCCTGGGGGCCAGGTGTCGAGGCCAATGATGCTGGGAGTCCAGACATCAATGCCTGCTGCAAGGCCAGAATGGAGGAGAGACTCTGCTCCATGGCCACCATACAGGCCTCAAGACCTGATGATGGCTCAGCAGCCTGCAGTGCGGACACCGATTTCCTCAGGTCCAGCGCTGGCACTCCGGAGAATGCGTCTTCCAGGATGACTATGGGTTCGTGAACCCTGGCGGCACGGTAACTGCCGGCCGAGGGCTCCTGCCTCAAGAGTTAGGAGGGCCCTGCACTGAGTCTCCCGAGTCCCACCATGGGACCTTCCCAGGTTTTGTCGGCAACTCGGGGAGCTGCACCTTCTTCTTAGGAAGTTCCGGAGACCTACTGGAGGAGACATCACTGCGGGACTCCGAGGACGCCTGGACCTCCCTCGAGGAGCCCTCCTTCGGACTGGAAGAGAGGGATGCCGGAGTGGAGTATGGCTTGGGAAACCGCTTTCCCTGCAACTCTGAATGTTTCCTATTGGTCTTGGGCGTCATGGCCTGGCACCAGTCACAGGAGTAGCTCTCATGGTCCAGGCCCAGACAATGGAGGCAGAAATCATGAGTATCAGTAACCGATATGGTTTGGCCACATCAGTCACACTCTTTAAACCCACCGGGAGTCATGGTGGAAGAACACCCGGCGGGGGTCGAGGACCCCCAGGCAAAAAAAGGCGTGACTGCCGGTTAAGGAGAACCTTGATAAAAAAGGCCGAGAATTGCACCAGGGTGCCTGACTTGAGCCGGAGGCGGTACAGGGACTGAAGTCAAGAATTTGGAAGGGAAAGAATCATTTTTTCCGGGAGAGATGAGAACCATGTCCATTGGGCTCTGCGGAAAAAAGGAGACTGAACAAGATGGCACCCTTGGGCTGGAAGGGGACCACATATGTGTGGTAGCATTCCCAAAGGATTTCTTTGAAAGCTGGGGAAATGCTCCGCGCAGGCTCCATCGGCGCTGACGTCACCCATATGTGAGGACTGACTTCCTGCTTGTTCCTCGAGAATCTTGTTTGTCCTGACACTGTCACCAGGGATAACCCCTAGTAAGTGCCTGGGAGGGGGTGGATCATGGGGGGGGGGGATTCTAGGAGGGTTGAATGATGCTCTTAGCAAGGGGGAGTGTTGTTGGGAGGTCCTCTCAGAAGGGGTTTGTGGGTAGAGAGGAACTATGTGGATGAAGGTTCTTCCACGGAGTGGAAGATGTCATTGGGAGATGAAGATGGTAACGAGTAGTCAGGGATTGGGGTTTTAGAATTGTTTAGAGAAGAAGTCTGGGGGTAAGTGCATCGGCAGATAGCATGGATGCACCTGCACCATCTACCAAAGCATTTAACAGGTTCTTGTGCTAGGTGTTTGCCTGTGCAGTAAATGTTGGACAGGTGCTGACCACAATCCTGACATATCGCATAAGCTTTGCACTTACTATATATTAATTTTTGCTCCTAATGTATGGTAAGTGCAATAAAACACAATATTTTATTAACAGGCCTCATAACGTTTACATAAGTCCAAAGGAGATGTCAAGGTGACCAACGGGAAATTACATAAACAAATTAAAACACACAGAGTAAATGATGGCAGATAAAAGCAAAAATTCTCATCTAGTCATCCTATTAAAGTAGTTAGGGCTGTAACTGCTACTCCATGTTGATGAACCCCCATGTCATTTTAGAAGTACAGAAAGTCACAGCACCCTAGATTGATTTTTAGCATGAAACTTTAATGTGTACTCCTCCGCATGTAGTGACTAGGCTCTTAATGGAAGTTTTAGTGTGCATGTCAACATTTACTTACTTTAATTCTGTTTATTGAGATTTTCAAAAACTATACAATGTTCACAAAGTATAGAGAAACACAATAAGTCAACAACAGAAATAATTCAAACAAGTACATTAGTCCACATCTCGGGGAAAAAACCCCATAAGGAATCAATAACAAGAAAAAACAAGGCAAGGAACACCAAACCAAAGAAAGGTGTCCCAGCCACACAAAGCAGTCATTTAATTATACCCTCCCACCACCTAACAATTTCTAAATGACAGCATAATGACAAAGGAAAAGCAAAAGTTATGGCACCTTTTCCTTATCAAGAATCCACCTTTCCAAATCAGAAAATCACAAAAAGACAAACCTGTCATATCCAACAGATACTAAGTATTTACAAGGGTAGCACAAGAAAAAAATGGAAATTACACTTACCTGGTAATTGTAGTTCCTTGAGTGCGACAGCTTAGTCCTCCACTTCTGGGTAGTGCACCTCCTCCTGCAGCCTGGAGACTGGACCAATCAGAATTCTGCCATCACTGGATGTAGCCTGCAGGCATTACCCATCAGCCCCAGTGAACTATTGACAAAGCAGACTCAAAATAGCAAGAAATAGATAGTTAACCGGTCAAACAATGAAAAGTGCAAACCAAACAAGAACCTCCCCATTCACTTCCCCCTTTCTGTTGTACCAATTGAAAGGACCAGCGAAGGAAAAAAGGAAAGTTAGAATTAACCAGAAAACTGAATTCTCTGAAAAAACACTCACCTCTATAAGCACCCTTCAGGACCGACTGCGTGCCGGGGCAAGTCAGAGAAGCGAGGGCGGGGATGAGGACTAAGCTGTCGCACTCAAGGAACTACAATTACCAGGTAAGTGTAATTTCCATTTCCTTATCGTGCCTCCAGCTTAGTCCTCCACTTCTGGGATGTAACAGAGCAGTACTAAAGGGAGGGACTTTGCCAACTGGCACGCCCAACGAAACTATGCTCCGCCCAGGAAGCTGCCTGCACTCCAGAAAAAACAATCCCTCAACTCCCCAGGCGCTGTCCTCCCTTGCAACAAGCAAGCTGAGAAGATCGAATCCTGGATTCCACTGGAAATGGAGACTGTCGCCCCAGCTTCCACCTTCCTGGGGCCCCCAAATAGCCAAACAAAACGCTGCGAGGAAGGGAAGGAGTCTGCGACCGCCACATAATGACTCCGAGCCCCCCGCACGTCTAAGCGCCTCAGACCCCGATCAGAAGTAAGCCTCCGCCCGCCGGAGAGACCAGGAGAGACTCCGCTTGATTCACAAGGAAAAACGAAGACAAGCTAGACAGAAGCAAGCTGTTGGCCAGAACCGGATTACTGAGCCGAAAGACCAAAGATAGACAAGGAAAAATTCCGTATACGAGAGCGGCTGCAGATGCGCCGAGACAAACAAACAGCTACTAACAGCACAGCTTTGTAGGCCAAGACTGTGACCGAAACTGAAGCTCTGACTCAGACGGCGGAACGGAATCCGGCGTGTTGGGAGTAATTAGATCGGTTTAAGAAAAAACAGACACTATCACTGTGCGACCCAAGCGCTGCGCCCCGCACGTTCCCACTGAAACAGGTAACGGCTGCCAGCTGCCCCCGTAAAAAACTGGAAGCTAACCGTTTATCAATCCATCCTGCTAGAAATCCAATACCACCGATACTGACACCGTGGCAGCGCGAATCTGATGTCTGGTACCCCAGCCATCAAGATGCACTAACCACGGATAAGGACCAGCGGGGCCGCAAGCTGCCGCCCGCAGAGGTTCTGGGTGCAAAGCCCCCAGCAAAAGAAGTCCTCTGTTCTGCTTACTCCACAGCAGACTCTCCGACCACGGCTCCAAGGTCAAGTACCCCCATGAGGACCACTGTCACTCCATTACAACTGACCTTCCCCCAAAACTGGAGAAATTACCGGAGCTTGAAAATACGGTCCAAGCAAGAATGCAGTCTCAGTCTGCCTAGAGTGCCCCAAACAGCCAGCCCAAACAATCGTGAACATCGACAAGAAGAACACCGCAACATCGCAGTCAACAGAAACGTAATACCAAGGAAACTGACACTGTTGACATGTGAGCGCGCCTCCACAAGCACCCAATCTCCCGGAGGTACCATGTAAGCACAAATGCAAGGGACAGAGACAATTATGGGAGATTCAGCACCCGGCCTCCATACCCCGTGCCGAGAACCCACTTGAGCAAGGGTTGAATGCGTGAAACACACACAGAGGAGGGACTCCCTCTACAAAACCGTTCCAGTGGCCCGGAGCCCTAGACCCAAGACTGTGCCACAGAGACGACCTTCTCCGCCACGTCAATACGGACCCTTTAACCAAAAGGGCACAGACGGATCAGCGCAACTGCCAAACAACGAAGTCGTGCGCTGCCAGTACAGGCTCTACAAATAAAGGGGATTGCCCTGGAGCAGACATGTGAAACACGTCCCTCCCGACCATCTTGTAGCCAGAGAAATATCAGTGGAACACACCGACACCCTAGTAAGAGGAGGTCTGAAGGATAGCTGCCTGTGCGGACCAGGCGCAAAAAATTATTCAGTATGCTACCCCAAAAGCCCCCCCACCAGGGTAGGGGATACTGGATACCAAAGGAAAGTTATGAGGAGCGAAGTTATTCAAGGGCCTTTAGACCCTCAGCAATAAATCTTGGGCATAAATCTGGAGTTACAGCACGTTACAGATGCTCATGCCGCCCCTAAGCCCTGAGCGCCCATGAGGCGGCAAGGAGGGTAGAACTCCCCTGACTTGCAGAGATCCACCTGGTCGCAGCAAGGCACCATTGGATGCCCCAGCTGCCCCCTGGTGACCACAGCCTGTAGGACAGGCACTACCTGGTTGACAGTTGAACTGTTAGTATAATTATATAGATAAAACAATGTGTAATTATTTATTTAATGAGTTATTTATTGTTTTTTGGAAAGTCTTCAGGAAACGACCAGCTGAGAAGAATACAAATCAGAGCAACTGACCGAAGTACCCTTCGAGCTTGTCTACCCCGCCAACCACAAGCTAGGGCTCTGCCCTTGAACCTAACAGCCGGCAATTCGCCTAATAGCCTGGGCCTTATCCTGTGGCAGGCTTCGCCGCCTTGTTGAGAGCAAGGAGGCAGGCTGCTTCTGCCACGTAGGTCCATGCGTAGCTGGCCACTTGCCTGAAACCCCAGGCCCTAAGCGATGCTTCTCAGGGACACGAGCAGGCATGAGAAGACATGTGGCATCCGATCACTGTGAAAACTGCCGAGCTATAAAACTAAGAATAAGCCAACAATCACCTGAGGAAAACTGCTTCAGGGGATCAAGTGACCAACGGTAACGGAATGAAAAGAAAATCAACGAAGTATGTGCCACAGTAACTGCTGTTTATCTTTTCCGTCCAAGAGATCGCACAAAGACGCCACTGAAGCAGCGGGGCCCTGTAGCTAACGGCGAGGACACAGAAGTGTTTGACACACCTCCACAAAGGTGCCGATGAACACACCGCGACCGACGTGTAGGCCTACTACCGATGCAGATGAGCCCCAGGATGGAACTGGGACGAACTGTAGATCTAAGGGGCCATACCGAGGACAAGAACCCTGAAACCCCAGTGCTCAAGCCCTTACTGGCACCAATAGGGTGGCCGACCACGCAAAACCGAAAGACCCTGCTGGGGAAGATAGACATCTCCTTCCTTGCGTGGCGTGTGGTAACAACTATCCCAAGCAGCCCCCCGAACACATCAGGGAGAAGGGATGCTACTGGCAGCCGAAGCCCTCTCCGGCCAGGCTGCTATCCGCATCCAGACACATTAACACCCCGAGGTGCTAATTGCATAGAGACACATTAGCACCTCGAGGCATCTCTGAAAAAAAAAAAAAAGCCCGCGATGCTGAAAACTGCTGAACAGGACAACAGCAAAACCTGCCAGACCTATCAGGGGCTACTGACTTGGAACCCAACGATATGGGCATCGAGCTACCCCCCGTAGTTGTCTAAGTGTATTCTTATGTATGTATTTTTCAATTTGGGGTGTTTTTTTTTTTTTTTTAAACTCTACCATCACCACAACAAAACCAAACGCGAACCCAGCACAATGAATGCACTCCCAAAATAGTGTACGCATTACCTAAAATCACTATCGAAGTACCCAACGAGTAGAAAAAATCCCCAGAAACACCAATCTCTGAGCTTTGTGTGTGGGTCACCTGAATGGTAAACGTGGTCCCACAGGGCGGCCTCAAGCCAATGAGCACTGTCTGTGCCTGGAACTGCAGAAGCCGTAGAACGGCGAAGTCTTATTCAAAAATCCACTGCCGAAGACACTCCCTTCCACCCCGATTCCAGAAAGGGACGGGAGGGGGGGAACTGGGTAAACCTGGACCGGGATCCGTTGCCGAACCTCCCGACGTGCTGCCGTACCACCAGACAGGTAGCCAGCACCGAAGAAGTAACCTAAAGGCAAAACTTGACAAAATACAGTAATTGCCCCCCCCCCCCCCCCACCCAAGGAGCGTCGCGAGACATCCTCCGATGACTGCTCTCCCGAGGTAGTCCGGCCAACATTGGCGAAAAATTAACTGAGGACAAATTCCTTTTTCCTTTTATTTATTTATTTTTTTTTTCAAAATATAAATTTGAAGTACAGGTCTGGTACATAACATAACCTGAACAGTCAGCAGCAGTGTCCAGATACCCGCTGCCGCCGAAAAGCCAAATTATCGCTAGCCTCATCCTGATAGCACAGTAGACCTGCGTTTCAGGTGGCCTATACAATTGGCTGAAAATTGATGCCACTCAGATAAGGGCGGCTCTCAATGGGTTAGCTGCTGCCCCATGCTAGCTCTGCGAAGGGATCCCCACACGCACAAACCAAGTAGTGCGGGTCGCCCCTGCTAGAAATTCTCTGTAAAAAATGTACCTACCGCAGAGTTACTAGCATGTTCTGGAAACCTGCCAATGAAAATAGACACCGTAGATTCGGGGTTTTTTTTTTTTTTTTTTTATCTCAGGGAACTTTAGCCCACAAACAGTAACCATCTCACCCAGGAAAGAAAACAATCGTTTTCATATTCGCCAGTGAAATTTAAAAGCAATAAAATAAAAAATACTGCCCGCACGCGCTGCCTACCCGTGTCGAGGCAAAAAGCGCGGGAAGAAAAATCTGGTCTCCGCCATAGCCGCGCCGGCCCGCCAATACCAAAAGGCGAGGCCTGGACGCTTAACCCTGTGAGAGCTTTGCCCAACTGAAAGAAACAGAGCGAAGGGAGGCCCTGATATAAATAGTTTAGTGTACTTATTCGAGAGGACCTTCTGCGAAAGAGAGAGGGACCCAAAAACATAATAAGTAAATTAAGTAAGTAAACAATTAAGTAAGTAACTTAACCAAATAGATTAAATAAAATAATCAAAGTAAAAGAAAAGCAAATGCCCTCTCTATAGAATAGGACCTCTTCCCCTAACGCGGATCGCTACTAACCGCCGCCATGCGGCCCCCGCAAGGGAAGAAAGGGCGCCAGCCCGAACCAGCCCGCCCAAAGCTCCGCTTGTTTAAAAACTGACCGAATTAAGTTCCATGTCCGCAGACCTTACCAGCGGTGCTGACAACTGGGAGGAATTGGCCTGTCCAAGGCACAAGGAGATAGGCGCTCACCTCACGATGCCACTCAACTCAGGCGTGAGTGGCTGTTGTGGAGAGAATCGCTTTGCCAACTGAAGGGCTGAGGGCCTCATCCTGCAGCCACGGCAAGCCGTCGTCCGAGGCACCCACACAGGTTGCTGGTACGACATGCAGAGCTCTCCCCCGTACAGTCCAGGGGGAGAGATCCAAACTGGCAAGTTCTCACACCACTGATGCAAACAAGAAAAACGGGAGAAGGCAGCTGCATACAACTCCAGGGACAGAACTGTTTAGTTCCCTGAAAGGAACAGCTCTTCCAAAAAGCAAATGAATAATACAAAATCTGCATAAAAAGAAATAAAACAAATCAATGAAAGTAACGTAAAATAAAAGAAAACTAGTTGATTTAAGAGAAAAAACTCCTAAACCTTGCTTAAAGTGCCCTTGCTATGCTAAAGTGAGCCTAGAGCTAGGCTCACTACGTCTCCCTGCTGCCTGGAGACTGGACACACTGGGGCTGATGGGTAATGCCTGCAGGCTACATCCAGTGATGGCAGAATTCTGATTGGTCCAGTCTCCAGGCTGCAGGAGGAGGTGCACTACCCAGAAGTGGAGGACTAAGCTGGAGGCACGATTAGGAAGTAGCGCTTAAGGCAAGAGTTCTAGACTTGAGAGCAAGAAAGGACTTCCTACGTGCTTGTGTTGAGCGAGATACATCAGGAAAAATAGAGACCTTATCACCACAATAGAGATTGTCCCTTTTCCGAAAATAAGCTTTAAGAATAGAGACTTTATCTTCTTCAGAAACCAAGGTTACTAATAATGTGGCTCTAGTGGAAATAATATCTTGAGTGTCTTCCAAGAAGGCAGTCAAGTTAAACCCATTTTTATCTTCAAGAGCAGCTACTTCCCCTTCCCCCTCACCTGAAGAAACAATTTTTGAGGAAATATAATAACATTTAGCAAACACTATAGCATCAGCGGTGGGAAGGAGAAGAACATCTTTTAATATTTCCTAAACAGTACTGATGGAGATAATAAACTACTAGAAAGAAAATTTAAAACTCTCAAATTCTTAGACCTAGCCATATTTTCTAAATTCTCAAGTTTTTGACACATAATAGAACTTTCTTTCATGGTAGCAGACTGGAATAAAGAAAACGATTTAACCTGCGTATCTATACTTGAAATAGATAAATGCAAAGTTCCAATCTGAGCATGTCAGCATTTGAATGTCCTTCCAGGCCTCATCGCCAAAGTATCAACTAAAGCAAACTTTTCATTGTTCTTATTATCACTATCTTGGTATAATTATAATCCCATTAATGGTCATGATTGATATATATGGGTTTCTAGTTTTTTGGCATGAGACATGGTATTCAGTTTACATGTCCTGTATGTAGTATGTGTATAGCATATCGTTCTGTTTGGTTTTTAATCTGGATCTAAAGATTAGGAATTTGATTACAAAATTGCTGATTACCTCTGTATCACCCAGGTCTCACTTAATCCCTTGTAGCATGAAGTAAATTTTCTCTTTTTTGCTGTTTTGGGGTAGAATCTGTCCTAGAAACAGTATAAAGAGATTCAGTTTAAGATATTTTCTAGCTGGGTCCCTAAATGGGATGTGCCCAGGAGAAAAGTCAGATGGGTCCCTAATTATTTAAGGTCCATGATTTGGAGGAAAAGTGTCTTTTTACCTTTTTTCCTGCCTCCTAAGTGGCAGGCTGAGCTCTAGAAGGACGGGAGTTTCTGTTCTACAATGGGTAGCTCCCCTTAGAATTACAGCAATCAGGGGGCAAAGAAAAAACAGGGATTCCCTGAGCAAATGGCCAAGCCAGAGCAAAAACTGTCAGTCGAAAGGAGGTTGCTGAAATTAGTATTGATCCAAGGATGTAGGAATGGGAGAGACTGGAGGCTTTTCTTCAAGAAGAAATCCTGCCGCCTAATATCTACCGACTAGAACTAAATTGGAAGGTGTGTCCCATTGAGAGCTAACACAGCTGTGGACTGGGAAGAGAGGTGTCCTCTGAGGAGCTGACAAGCAGAGGAATTACAAGTGTAAGCAAAAGGGCAAATGTGCCAGAGCCATTTGGCAGTCACTGGTGATGAAGGTATCAATAACAGTTTGATGAGGGCATTTTCATAGTATATCCTCGTCACAGTATCCCATGAGAGTGCATGTTTTGTACGCATGGTATTGAATTAGTGATCTGTATGATTTTGTACTCTGGGAATGGGTGATCTTAGTAATGAGTGTCTGTGATTTGTATGTTTTTGGTATGGATTGCCAATCTCTAATAAGTGTGTGTGAACTATGTAGATTTGAATGTTTTTGTGAATGGGTTGCCGATCATTGAGACTGGATGGTTTGTTTTGATTGGCTAGGTGTACTATGGTGGATGATGTGAACGGTAGTGTTTGTTTGTATAAATATCGTAAATGTGCAGGTGCGGCATGTCTATGCAAGTGGGAGGTGGGTGAGCACCCACATGAATTTGTGGAGCGGCAGGATCAATGTTTGGATATTAAGCATCATTTTGTTTTTTTCTTGTATGATTGGTGAGAAAGGATATGAATGTTGAGGGGGAATATGGGAGTTTGCAGATGGCAGATCGGAATTTTGAGGGGTCTGTTGGCTTTTGCCTTTATGATCATTTGAATGGATATCTACATAGAGTGGTGGTGTGGTTGAGCATTTGTGTCAAGGTTTTGGTGCATTATTTTGGTAGATGATGTGTAAGTGGCATTCTGGATGAGTCAGAATTATGCTGATGATTTCAGGGATGTGCACGCTGGGATTTCGGGGTGGTGTTTTTTTTTTTTTTAATATGGCTTTATCGTAAGACAAGAAGATAGTTATCTATGATCTTTTGGGGCTTTTATTTTCATCTAATTTTTTGAACCCTCTGTAAAACATGAAGTATAGTTTGGAGTGTAATTTATAAAGTGATAATTGGTAGGGAGGGTTATGAGCATAGCATATTATTTTACTAATTACACATTTGTCTTGGTAGGTACACTTCCTGATGCAGCTTCTATGAAACACTGCCAGCATCGGAGTGGGAGCTTGACGATGAAATTGTTTCACTTAAGTGTTGGTACAATCTTTTGACATGATTGTACTATATAATTTGAAAAAGCATAACAACAACAAAAATACATTAAAGGCAATACTACACAGAGCACGACTGGGCTGCCAAAAAATGGACGGGCCCAAAGTGGATTCCATTATGCAACCGTAGGAGCTAGACTTTCCTGCGGCTGCAGCATCGGAAACTTAGACGGCTCGGGCTGGCCCCAATTCAGCAGCGCGGGACATCCATTGCCCTGCCCATCCAGCCCACCCTATGCTCCTGCTGGTGTGCTGGTGCCATGGCGTGCTATCGCCATGGCACTGGGATGCCCAGCAGGAACGCAGTCGGGCCGAAATGGAATGCAGTGCCTTTTCCCCGCAGCCCGACCCTCGGCAGGGTCTGACAGGGCTGGGGGGGGCTGCCTGGCATGATCGGCGAGGTGAAATAAGTCCCATCTGCCCCCCGCCATACGTGCAGGACAGTGACCAGAATAGGCCCTGTACTTCCAGGAGAGCCGGCCTGCCCCCGCTCTGCCTCCCTTCATCCCCCTCCCGTCCCGTTCAGCGCTCCCCACACAAACCCTCTGTATGTGCCAGGAGCAATGTGCAGGGAATGGCGTCCAGGGCCTGAACGGAGGTTGGACGTCCAATCTCACTATTCGGCCCACAGAATCTACCCCATTGTGTTATAAAAAAAAGGATGGTAGAAGGTTTTTCTGACCAATGATGCTTTAAAGTTGTTGAGGCTGGATTAATGGTCCTCTTTTGATACTGAGGTCGTTTTCCCGTCTTTATGATTGATATCACTTGACAATTGTACCATCTATATGACGGATTTGATGTATATTTTTTTGAGCTATTAACTTTAATTCTCTGGGGTCCACTGTTTATAGTCAGTGATTGTCTGGACACACCCTAACAGAAGAAAGGACAGTGTCTAGTCAACTGCTGAAACAAACTGTAGATAATGTTAAAAGTTCCTCTTCAAAGATGATACTGTGTACCAACTGCCTTGATCTGAGCTGGGTCTCCCCCCACTCCTCGCACCCTTGGGACCCATCAAAAAATACAAATTGTTTATATAACCCCCGAATCCACCTCACTGAAAAGGGTGGTTTGCTGGAACTTCTCTGATATCTAAGTCACAGTGAAGAAATCCCTGCAGGAATATCAGGTACATGTGGTTGATTACACTGCCTTTGGTGAATCTCTTCATAAATGTGACTAATGAAACCAAATAAATGAATAACAGGATTTCAGATGCTCTCTAAGACCAGCTAGAGAAGGCAGTACATTTTCGTAGCCAGTATGCCAGTCTGTCTTGGCACCTCCATAAAAAGAACATAAGAACATAAGATATGCCATACTGGGTCAGACCAAGGTCCATCAAGCCCAGTATTCTGTTTCCAACAGTGGCCAATCTAGGTCATATTGGCCACTGTTAATCTCCCACCGGGAAGGGGGAGAAGGAGATGGCTAGAAGACCTTTCTTCTCCACTACTTGTGAGAGGCTGAAAAAAAAGCAGATGGTGAGAAAACTTTAAGACAGAGGCTGTCAGAAAGTAAGAACAGTGTGAGACTCTTAAGAAAACATGCACAATTTGTCAAGCCACTTTGAGACTGACACCACACCCGCAGACTGAGGAAAACACTGGCAGTATTAACCACGGAGGTGAGCAGCCTCTGCTCCGAACATTTCACCATTTTTTGCATGCACTGTGCACCACGTGTTTGTGAATGTGGTACCTCCATCCTTTCCCCAACTTCACCCCACCACCACATATAAGTGTCAAGGGAGCTGACCTAGACACCAAGGATACTATAAAATACCTCGGAGTCACACTAGACCATAGGCTCGATATGAAATCACACATAAACAATATCGTAAAATCTGTATACTTCAAAATACGCACTCTCAGACACCTGCGTCCCCTACTAGACCACGAAGACTTCAGAACCATCTACCAAGCTCTGATACTGCCGCATTTCGACTTCGCCAATTCCATTCTACAAGGACTCCCACAATCCACCATAAGCTCCTTGCAGCTCGCAATGAACACCGCTGCCAGGGTTCTTCTAGGAGCGGCCAGAAGTGAACACATCACACCTATCCTCAAACAGCTCCATTGGCTCCCTATACACGGAAGACTTACATTCAAAACCCTCATTCTCACATTTAAGGCCTTAAATGGTTTATCGTCCACATCACTTACTAAACTCATCCAATCCGTCCCATCAAATAGAAATAGGAGACATGCAGCATTAAACTCACTAACAACCCCAAAGGCTATAACAACGTGCAGCCTATCAACATCAAACAGAGCTTTCATGTTTAGCGCACCAAAATACTGGAATTCTCTCCCACCTGATCTCCGCGCCATAACCGACCTAACCCAGTTCAGAAAGGCCCTTAAACTGCACCTTTTCATCAAATACTACCCCACATGAACCGTAACATAACAGCCTCACCCTAGTACAATCCACAATATCCCTCTTGTTCCAAGCATCCCTGCTAATTTTATGTAAATAGTTCGAGCATGCTATCTAGCTAATAGATTATATACTCCATGTAAATAGTTCTCCCATGTTATCCAAGTTGATACTCCTGTTATATGTAATACCAAACAGCCTGTTGTTCTGGTTCCTTTCTGTTATTTGTAAACCGCGCTGATGTCAAAGAGTGCGGTATATAAGAAGTTGAAATAAATAAATAAAATAAAAAATAGCAGACCTCTCGAGGTGCTGAGATTTGGAAAATCTCCAAGAGTTACCAAATGTTTTTTTGGGTTCTGAGGTGCATGAGCAGAGATTACTCTCAAGGCCCTATGTATATGAAATAGCCTAAAGTCAACCGAGGTACTAAGCTAGCACCTTACAGTCCATAACATACAAATATAATTTACTGTGTGAGGTAGTTACTAAAGCACATTATGGGAATAACACACAAAATTTGCCCTTACTGCATGGTAAAGAGCAAAAATGTGCATTACTTTACCATAAAGCACAATAAAAAAATTTTTTATATCATATCACATGTGAGTAATAATGAGATACAAAGCACACAAAACATCCCATTATTATTCAAGTAGAATAATGCAACTTGCGCTGATTATCGCAAGTCGCACTATTCTTGGAAAAATAACACTAGCTCAAACCTGGCATTACTTTTCCTAGCTGGAAACACTGGGCTGCTAACGTGTGGCACAAAGCTCCAGGCTGCATTCTTAAAGTGGCCAATGTATTTAGTAACAGTCCAGGGTTTGTGGTTCCTCTCCCCCAGGCACCAACAAAGGGTTGGCACCCCACCCAAAAGATACTGCTTTTCTCCAAAAGATCAATGTCTCCCCCTCCACAAGCTACAAAAACAGCACTTCCCAAAAAAAGCGTAGTTACTCATCTGTAACAGGTGTTCTCCAAGGACAACAGGAATCAGTCTTCACTTATGGGTGACGTCGGCACCAACGGAGCAATTCCCCAGCTTTCAAAGAAAGCCTTTGGAATTGCTACCACACATGCGTGGTCCTCTTCCCACCCAAGGGTGCCATCTTTTTCAGTCAGGTCCCTTAGCTTGAGCCCTACCAAGCAGATGGCAAGGGAAGGACAAAAATTCAGCAACTCATCAGGGAAGGCGGAAGGGTAGTGAGGACTGATTCCTGCTATCCCTGGAGAACACCTGTTACAGGTGAGTAACTACGCTTTCTCCAGGAACAAGCAGGAAGTCAGTCCTCACTTATGGGACTCCCTAGCTACAGGCTACCGAACCAGTAAGGAAAAAATGCCTCCGCGAGGCCATGAGCAGAAGCCGAAGCCAGAAGGAGCCCGAGTCCTCGAGTCCTCAGGGCAAAGTCCTCGGTAGCCATGAAAAAGGATCGGAGGGCAGGAGTTCCTTATACCCCGAACAGATTACGGAGTACAGCCTGGCCAAAGGCACTGTCCTGGCGGGACTCCCTCTCCAGGCAGTAGTGGGCAGCGAAAGTATTCGTAGAAGACCAGGTTGCCACCCAGCAGATGTCCATCATGGGCACGGAGCACAGCAAGGCCACCGAGGCCGCTTTGGCTCGGACCCATGTACAGTGACTCAACGATCCAGAGGGACGCCCACCTACGCATGGAAGAACGTGATGCAGTCTGCCACTCAAACAGAGAGGGTGCATTTGGTGACTGCTTGCCCCTGCCTATTGGGATCATAAGTCACGAAAAGTCTGTCAGACTTGCGGTGAGTCCGAGTACGCTGCAAGTAGAAGGCGAGGGCGCGCTTGCAGTCGAGGGTGTGTAGAGCCACCGACAGCTGATCGGCTTGGGGCCTCGGGAAGAAGGTCGGGATCACTATCTCTTGGTTGAGATGAAAGGCCGACACGACCTTAGGTAAGAACTTAGGGTGCATCCGAAGTACCACCCTGTTCCGATAAAATCTGGTGCAAGGGGTGCCAGCCATGAGCGCCTGAAGCTCACTGACTCGGCGAGCTGAGGTCAGTGCCACCAGGAAGGCCACCTTCCAGGACAAGTGCCTGAGCGAACACGTCACCATTGGCTCGAAGGGTGGGAGACTAAGCTGCGTGATCACCACGTTCAAGTCCCATTCAGCCGGAAGAGGATGGATGGGCGGTTTGGATAACAGAAGGCCCTGCATGAAGCGGGAGACTAGTGGTTGCCCCGAGAGAGGCTTTTGCTTGATAGGGAGATGATCAGCTGATATGACGCTCAAATGAACCCTAACAAAGTTCAACCTCAGCCCTTCCTTCAAGAGGTGGAGGAGGTACTGGAGAACCCACCAAACCGGGCACGAGAAGGGGTCGATCTGGTGTTCCGAGCACCAGACAGAGAAGCGTTTCCACTTAAAGGCATAAGCCCGCCTAGTGGAGTCCTTCCTCGAGGCAAGGAGGATTTCCTCGACCTCCATCGGGAGGGCCAGAGACGCTAGAGAGACCCGTTCAGCCGTCAGGCCATGAGGGATAGGGAGGGTAGGTCCAGGTGTAGTACCTGACCCTCCTCCTGCGTCAGCAAGTCCCTGGCAGAGCCCAGGGGAATCGGAGGTTCCGGCAAGAGCCGGAGCAGGAGTGGGAACCAAGGCTGCCGAGGCTACGAGGGGGGTCCAAGAGAATCAGCGATGCCCCATCCCGCTAAACTTTGAACAGAGTCCTCGCAATGAGGGGGAAAGGAGGGAATGCATATAGGAGACTGGAGGACCAGTCCAGGAGAAATGCTTCAGAGCCCTTCCTGCCTGGGTGCAGCATCGGGCGCAGAAGCGAGGGAGCTGTGTGTTCTGGGGGCTGGCGAAGAGGTCCATCGCTGCAGTGCCCCAGTGTAGAAACAGCCAGCCTGCCACTTTGGAATCCAGGCACCACTCGTGTGGGCGAAAGATTCTGCTGAGCCTGTCTGCCAGGCCATTCTCCTGACCTGGGAGGTACGTCACCTTGAGGGACATCCTCCGTCGAGCGGCGAAAGAGCAGATGAGGATTGACTCCCTGTAGAGGTAGCGCGAACCCGTGCCCCCTTCTTTGTTGATGTAGAACATCGCTACCCGGTTGTCGGTCTGCACCAGAACCGACTTCCCACTCAGAACATCCTCAAAGGCCCTCAGGGCCCACCGGATGGCCCGGAGCTCGAGCAGGTTTATGAGCTGCTGAGCTTCCACAGGTGACCACTGCCCCTGCGTGCAATGACCCGCAATGGGCTCCCCACCCTAACAGGGAAGCATCTGTGGTCAGTACCACATCGTGCTGTGGGGCCTGGAAGGGCGATCCCCGCAGGAGGTTGCGGGACTTTTTCCACCAGTTCAGGGACAAACAAAGGTTGGGAAGAACCCTGACAGGGTCCCTGAGGTGTCCGAGGGATTGACTTCATTGGGAGCTTAGACACACCTGGGTCGCCCGCATGTGCAGGTGGGAGTGAGGAACCACATGCACGGTTGAGGCCATGTGGCCCAAGAGACGTAGCATAGACCGAGCGGTGACCTGGTGGGTGCTTTGGACATGAGCCACCAGAGCCTGGAGGCGGGTGGAGCGATCCACCGGCAAGAAGGCAATGGCCTGCTGAGTATCGAGGTGTGCCCCCCCCCATGAACTCGAGAGCCTGTGTCGGCTCGAGGTGAGACTTTGGGTAGTTGACCAAGAACCCCAAGCTCTCCAAGAGGAGGACAGTGCGCGACATCACTTGCCGGGCTTCCTCAGTGGAGGAGACCATAACAAGCCAGTCATCGAGGTAGGGAAACACCGGAACATCCTGGCACCCAAGGCGAGCGGCAGCAACGATGAGGCACTTCATGAAGACCCATGGGCAGATGCAAGGCCGAAGGGGAGCACTCTGTACTGGAAGTGCTTTCCTTGCACCCTGAAGCGCAGGTACTGGCTGTGTTCGGGGTGGATCAAGATATGGGCGTAAGCGTCCTTTAGATCCAAGGAGCATAGTTAGTTGCCCTGCCGGAGGAAGGGCAGCAGCACGCCAAGAGATAACATCTTGAATTTCTCCCGCACCAGGAACTTGTTTAGCTTGCAGAGGTTGAGGATGGGCCTCAGAGCCCCCATCTTTTTCGGGACGAGGAAGTACCGGGAGTAAAAGCCCTGACCTCAAAGGTGGGGAGGGACCTTCTCGACTGCCTGCTGGGCAAGGAGGGAGTGTAATTCCCACTGCAGCAAGAACTGGTGTGCGGGGAGTCGAGGAGGCTCCGCCGGGGAGAAAGCGGGTGGAAGCCTGTCGAAATGGAGGCGATAGCCCTCCTGGATGATCTGGAGGACCCAGGTGTCCGAAGTGATAAGCGCCGGAGGGCAAGGGGCTATGCCGCTGGCGTCAAAACCCCTGAGGGGGTTGGGGGGAGCCAGCGGCTGGGCCCTTCAGGCACTTTGGTTTACGGTGGCCCTGGCTGGGCTTCCCCTGCGTGGGAGTGGTCGACGTGGGGGTAACTGGGTACGGCAGGTAGCCGTGGTACTGGAGGACTTTCCCGGGGAAGAAGAGCTTCTTGGTAGGCTGCTTCTTCCGAGGCAGTGTAGAAGTCTTGTGGGAGAGACGGGTCCTAGTGACATACTCCGTCTCGATCTCCGCGGCCTTCTCCTCCATCGGCTTACCAAAAAGCTGTTCGCCAAGGCAGGGCATGCCGAGGCAGCTTCTCCTCTACCCACTGCTCCAAATCCAAAGATTGGAGCCAAGCCTGGCGGCGGGCTCCGATGCCTGTGGCCGCCACCCAAGCCGATATCTCGAAGCCATCATAAGAGGCTCGAGAGATATACTTGGAGCAATCAGCCACTGATTTCAACAGGGTGCGGAACCTGTCGAGGGGCTCGCCCTCGAGGCCCGCGGAGAAACCTCCAAGTTCTTTCGCCAAGTTGCAGAAGAACATACCAATATATAATTGGTATGCCTGGATGCGACAAGAGAGCATGGAACCTTGATAGGCCCTGCGGCCTAGGGCATCAAGGGCTTTTGATTTTTGGCCCGGCGGCACTGATGAGTGGGACTCCAGGCTTTTCTGCTTCCTCATGGCTGATTCCACCACCATCGAGGTGTGTGGAAGTTGGGTCTTTTGGAAGCCTGGCCCTCGCTGCACCTTGTACATTGTGTCAAGCCGCTTGCTCACAATGGGAACCGAGGAAGGGACCTCCCACATGCGGAGCAGTAGCCAAGATAGAATCGGCGGCACCGGCACGGTGAGGGATTCCCTGGGTGGGGCCTTGTACTGAAGAATATCAAGTTCTTCAGCATGAGGGTCCTCCTCGGCCTGAGTCATGTCCCAAATAAACACTAAAAAGGAGGTGTCCTCGGGCGGTGAACGCCGCTGGAGATAAGGTGGCGAGGGATCCGACAGAAGATCCCGGTGGGTGCGGGTCTCTAGGAATATGTCCCCATTGGATTCCCAGTCCGAAAAGTCAGTCAAGGGATCCGAGCCGGGCGGTTCGCCCTGTCTGATGGCCGGCGGCCTGGAGCCAGAGGCCCTGGACGATCTCGCCCCTGAGGAATGGGAGAGCGAGCGAGACCAACGTTGAGGACCGTCACGAGGCCCATGGCTCCTCAGGGGTTTCCTGGATGGATATGGGTGTCCCACGCGAGGGAATTGCAGTCTCTGGGCGCAAGTCAGCGAAGCTGGCTGTGAGCGCCTGCTGGGAAGCAATGAATGCAGAAACGCTGCATTCTAGCGCCAGCATACAGGACTCCCACACGGGTGTGGGGCCCTGGGACTCCGATACCGGGGTCACCGGATCAGGTGTTGAGGAGGAGAGGGGGTCCTCACCGGGACGGCCCTCAGGAGACTGGGCACCTTCGCCAGAGGCCTCCATTTCTCGGTGAGGTACCTTGTGGGGCAGCTCCTTGTCCGACTCTCGGGAATGCTGAAGGGGACTAAGCGACCGTACGTGAGAGCGCTCGCGCTTGTCGGGGGCTCCACACAGCAACATCAAGGCCTTCTTCTTTTTGCACCGTTCCACCTCAGGGGACCCCTGGTCAGAATGCCGCCTGGAATATGGTGCCGCAGGGGGAGAACCCACCAGAGGGGAGACGACCGAGGATGCCACCGGAGACTCTGAGGCGGCCTTTCGAAAAATGTCTTCGGACTTCTGCTTACGGCTGAGCAGGGCCTTAGAGGACATTTTCTTACAGAGAGAACAGAGCTCTGGGTCATGGTCAGCTCCCAGACACCTTAGACAACAGTCATGAGTGTCTGTAAGCGACATGTTCCTACAGCATCTATCACATTTCTTAAACCTGGTGCCCATGGGGGCAAAAACGGCCCCTGCGAGGTCAAAGACCCATGCGGCCAGCAGTTAGGAGAAAAAAAAGGGTGTGAAGCCCATAAGAAGAATTTTGGAAAAGCTATCCCTGTAATCTCCGATAAAAAAAGCATGGGGAGGATCGGTAGAGGACCGGTGCAACCGTAAAAAGGAAAAGAGCCTGTTAAGGCGAGGAAAAAAAAACTTTTCCGAGGGACAAGGACATGCGTCTGAAGGGCTTCGCGGAAAAAGGGAGACTGAGCAAGATGGCACCCTTGGGCGGGAAGAGGATCACGCATGCGTGGTAGCAATCTCAAAGGCTTTCTTTGAAATCTGGGGAATTGCTCTGTGCGGGTTCTGTCGGTGCCGACGTCACCTATAAGTGAGGACTGATTCCTGCTTGTTTCTGGAGAAAGAATCCTTCTCCCTCCCCAGGACTCCAAGGCAGACTCCCTACACCCACCTACCCCAGGCCTACCAAGAAGAATCCCTAGTGGTCTAGGGAAAGGCCAGCAGACGTGATCCTCTCTTGTTCCTGCCAACACCAGGTTCAAAATGTCATCTGCAACCCCTAGCAGTAGTCTCACTGTACTACCACTAGAGATCAACCTGCCATACAAGGGCCTTTGCTGTCCCATGCCATTTTGAATTCTACCACTGTATTTGCCCCCAACACTTCCATCGGGGGGGGGGGGGCATTCCAAGCATCCACCACCCTTTCAGTGAAAAAGTATTTCCTGACATTGCCTTTCAATGTACCCCTTGCAGCTTCATGTTATGCCCTCTAGTTTTACAAAGATGGGAAAGCTGTAAAACTAGAGGGCATAACATGAAGCTGCAAGGGGGTAAATTGAAAGGCAATGTCAGGAAATACTTTTTCACTGAAAGGGTGGTGGATGCTTGGAATTCCCTCCCGATGGAAGTGTTGGGGGCAAATACAGTGACAGAATTAAAAATGGCATGGGACAGACACAATGGATCCCTTTACAGCAACAGGATAAAACCAAAAGAAACTTAACTAATTTCTCAACATACAGGGGTGTCCTACACGGAGTGGTGGGTTCACCCGTAAAACAAAGACATGGGGAGGGGTGGCCTGCATGGAGCGGCAGGTGCACCTACTCTTGCCATCTAACTGGGCAGACTAGATGGACCATACTGGTCTTTATCTGCCGTCATTTACTATGTTACTATGTAAATATGGCAGGCTGACCCTTAGCAGAAGTACCACCATGAGACTACTGTTAGGGGTCGCAGGTGCCATTTTGAACTTGGCAGAAGTGAGACAGGATTGCTCCTTCTAGCCTCTTCTAGTAGGCCAGTGTGGTCTCTGGGGAGGGTGTCTTCAGGGCATGGGGAGGGCTTTTGGGTGGGTTCTTTTGTACCTTTGGTGGGCAGGATCTCTTTGAGGAGCAGTAGCTTTGGGAGAGACAAGGGCTGACTTTTGCTGGTGCCGGGGAGAAGGGGAGATTGCTAACAAATATGCAGACCCCTTTAAGATAGCAGCCCAGTGCTCCTAGTGCTAATATATGACGCAATACTCCTGGGTGCGAAAAATAACGCCAACTTAAAGCTGGTGCTATTTTTCCCTCTGAATAACTGCGCTTGCACAAGTTGCATCATTATCTTTATCATGGGAGTCAATAATCTACAGCACTGAGTTACTGCAGGTTAGTGACTCCCACAGTATATAAACTGTCAAAACATGGAAAATTTTACCGCAGCTTATTAAGTAGCTCCCTGTGTGTCAAAATTACTATTACAGTTCATCTTTAATTCATAGACAGGACATGGTAGACAAGAATAGGAAAAACTAAGTATGATACACACTTCAGGGGCTGGGATTTAACTCCTGGGTTGTCTTCTCTATTGTCCTTTCCTTACTTCTTCTTTCACTAACTAGTGGGCTCCTCATATCTGGATCCTTTTCTTCAGCTGCTTCTCTGTACTCCTCGTAGGTCTAGGTTCTTAGAATCCCCCTCTTCAGATCCTGGGTGAATCTGTACTGACTCATCACGCATTCTCTCTTCCTTAACCCTTGGCAAAGAGGCTTGGGTTCCTGTCTCCTACAATAGCAAGGCTCTTCTAGCAGACTATTTGGACTGCAGACTTCTCTTACCTATCCCAGGTACTTGTAAGTTCCCATGGAATATTTGTCACTTACAGTTAGAGCTCTTTCTGACAGTTATAAGGTTGTTTTCTCTTTCTCTTCAGCTGGGTAGATTTGGTGGGAGTCTACCTTAAACAGATCCCTAAGCTTCAAACTAGTCCTCTTGAGGTAGGAACTCACACACTTGGGGAAAAAAATCTCCTTCACAGTGTTTTGTCTTAGGCCTTCGTCAGCAACTTTACACAATGCTTGAAAATTCCTATCAGCTTATACTTTTAGTCTAGCAATGGGGCAAGTGGTCCTCTGCAAGCTAAGCACTGCATAAAATCTACTGTTCACAGGCACCTTTTACCAAAGAACCCACTTAAATAACAGGATAATTAGAGGGTAATTTTACAATGGAGCACTTACGTTAAAGACCAAATAGTCGCCTGAGTAGGCACTATTTTATCAAGACTCAAGCATCTGTGTATCTTCATAAAATATTAATATATGTGGCAGAAATTGCCTGCTTGCGGGCCAGTGTAAATGTTCACATGTAAAGTTTACAAATACACACATAAATTAAGGCATTTTATAATTTACTTACATTCTCTTATATACCGCGCTATTCTGCATCAGTGCGGTTTACATTGAACAAACTGAAATTACATTGAACAGGGCATTATAACTTGGAGATAACTATTTTACAGGGAACATGGGCTATGGAGGGTTAAGTGGCTTGCCCAAGACCGCAAGGAGCACCTGTGGGACTAGAAACCCCAGTCCTTCCAGCCCAAGGTTGCTGTCCTCTGGTGGGATTTGAACCCCCGACCTTCCAGCCTGAAGTACCTTGCCCCAACCACTAGGCCACTCCTCCACTCCTCCACTCACTCCACTCCTCCACTCCTCCACACACATGTGTTGATTTTATAATCAACACATGGACTTGCGAACTACACCTGTGCTCCACCCAGACTGCACCCCCAAGGTGGTTTATCAGCAAAGTATGTACCTCATGACAAGGCACATATATTTAAGGCAGTCGGTATTTCATAAAAGCCCTTTTACGTGCAAGTACGGCCACAAACGAATGACAAAGATTTTATAAAATTACCCCCTTAGTGACCTTGGGGTCTCACCTTTATTTTAGGCAGTTGTCCAGTCAGTAGGTGTCTGATATGCCTTTATAATAAAGCATGCAATAGATTTAGGCTCATTTTCAGTTGTAACCTAGGTAGTGACTGAAAATTAGTTTTAAGTTTAAACATAAATGAGTTTAAACAGTTACATCAGGCACACAGCATCTGTCTATAAAAAACCCTTTTGTTGTTTTTTTTTTGTTTTCAGAGTGATATAGTAGTGATATTTTATTATAGTCAAAATTAAAGTCAGGATTTTAAAGTTTCTGACAGTAAATATAGCCAGAAATTACCTTTAAGATAAAGAGTTTGAGAGTTCCATTAATTATAGTGCTTTACGAATAAAGAGAGGCTTTTACAGCGCCGACTAAACAAAATGTGCATCTTTCTGTGCCTATATAAATCAAAGGAACCCCTGTGGGTTTCTCCTGGTCTGGCTATTAAAATCTACACATTTTAAAGTAGGCAGCATTGCATCTCCTTTGGATTCTGGAAGTTAAGCAAATATATTTAGCAAGAAAATCAGGTGTGCCACTAAAACCCAGAGAGAAACCCTCAAACTGATCAAATACAGTTATCTGGTAAAAGCAAGCTAAGTTCCAAGCAAATCAATAGTATACCATCACCCTTCCTCAGCCACATAAACAACTAACCTCCTAAGAAATGTTGCTTTTGTTATATATTAGCACTGCCTAAATCACGTGTACTATCCCTTTAACTGTGTGCACTAGGTGCAAGGAGCTCTTTTCTCTCAGGGAACAAGTCCGTTCTCTAGAGGATAAAGTAGCAGACTTGGAAAACATAAGACAGACAGAGAGGTACATAGACGAGACCTACAGGGATATAGTCCTGAAGTCCCACCTCCAGTCTGGCAGCACCCCTGTTGCCATGGAGGAGAGAGGTCACGTGACAGGAGAGCATCACCCTGGTGTGGCAGGAAGTGATCCTGTAACTAGGACTGTCCTCCAGGTGATGTAAAACCCTCTCGCACCGAGGACGTTTCTCCAGGGCCATGTGCCCATGAGGGAAGGGTTAGGACAGACATTATAGTTGGTGATTCGATCATTAGGCATGTAGATAGCTGGGTGGTTGGTGGACGTGAGGATCGCCTGGTAACATGCCTGCCTGGTGCGAAGGTAGCGGACCTCACACGCCACCTAGATAAGGTCTTAGATAGTGCTGGGGAGGAGTCTGCTGTCTTGGTACATGTCGGTACCAATGACATAGGAAAATGTGGTAGGCAGGTTCTTGAGGCAAAATTTAGGCTTTTAGGTAGGAAGTTGAAATCCAGAACTTCCAGGGTAGCATTCTCTGAAATGCTTCCTGTTCCACGCGCAGGACCCAAAAGGCAGGCAGAGCTCCGGAGTCTCAATGCGTGGATGAGACAATGGTGCAGAGATGAGGGTTTTGGATTTGTTAGGAACTGGGGAACATTCTGGGGAAAGGAGGGGCTGCTGGCATTAACCTTTAAAAAGGAGATAGAGCAGCTTTTAAACTAGATATTAGGGGAAAGCCGACAGTTGCCCAAGAACGGATGGTTCGGAAGAATGTATCCTTGAAGGATACTACCAAAAGCAGAGAGGTTCCACAAAAGAGTAAAGTAGCCCAAAGGCCCTCAAGTATGGAGCAGACAGAGCTTAAAGATCCCAATTTACCCATGTCTAACAATAGCCAAATTAACATGAATAAAATACATTCTCTAAAATGCTTGTATGCAAATGCTAGAAGTCTAAAGAATAAGATGGGAGAGTTAGAATATATAGCACTAAATGAAAGGTTAGATATGATTGCAATATCAGAGACATGGTGGAAGGAGGACAACCAGTGGGACACTGTGATACCTGGGTACAAACTATATCGTAATGATAGAGCTGATCAAATTGGTGGAGGGGTTGCGCTCTATGTTAGAGAGGGCATTGACTCAGAAAGGATTAAAGTTTTGCAGGAAACAAAATCTGCTGTAGAATCTATATGGATTGAAATTCCATATAAAAGGGGGAAGGCGATGGCAGTGGGGGTGTACTATCGAGCACCTGGCCAGAATGACCAAATGGATGATGAAATGCTCAAAGAAATCAAGGAAGCTAACAAAAGTTACAGCGCAGTAATAATAATGGGTGATTTCAATTACCCCAGTATGGACTGGGTCAGTGTCACGTCAGGACATGCTAGGGAGATAAAGTTCCTAGATTAAATAAATGACTGCTTCTTGGAGCAGCTGGTTCATGAACCGACCAGAGGGGAAGCCATATTAGACCTAGTCCTTAGTGGAACACCAGATCTAGTGCAAGAGATAAGGGTGTTGGGGCCTCTTGGCAATAGTGATCATAGCATGATCGCCTTTGATTTAATTAGTGGAGGAGGGATAGTAAGGAAATCCACAGTACTACCTTTTAACTTTCGAAAGGGAGACTATGATAAAATGAGGAAAACAGTTAAGAAAAAACTAAAAGGAGCAGTTGCGAAGGTTAAAGACGTACATCAAGCTTGGGTGTTGTTGAAAAATACTATCTTGGAAGCCCAGACCAGCTGTATTCCACGCTATAAGAAAAGTGGAAGGAAGTCCAAAAAACTGCCAGCATGGTTTAAAGGTGAGGTCAGAGAGGCTGTTGTTGCCAAAATAGCATCTTTCAGGAAGTGGAAAAAAGAGCCAAACGACGAAACCTGGAAACAGCACAAGCACTGGCAAGTCAAATGCAAGGCATTGATAAGGCAGGCAAAGAGAGAATTTGAGAAGAAGCTTGCTGCGGAAGCAAAAACGCGAAATAAAGACCTTTTCAAGTACATTCATAGCAAAAAAACCTGTGAGAGAGTCAGTTGGTCCATTAGATGATAAAGGGGTTAAAGGAGCACTAAGAGGCGACAAGGCGATAGCGGAGAGACTGAATGAATTCTTTGCTTCGGTCTTTACTGAGGAAGATGTAGGGATGTTACCCATGACTGAAGTGGTATTTAAAGGTGCGGAAGAATTGGAGGAAATATCGATACATCGGGAAGATGTCTTACAACTATTAGATAAACTGAAGAGTAGCAAATCACCTGGGCCGGATGGTATACATCCAAGGGTGTTGAAAGAACTGAAATATGAGATTGCAGAACTGCTATCAGTAATCTGTGAACTATCATTAAAATCATCTCTAATACCTGAAGATTGGAGGATCGCCAATGTAACACCAATTTTTAAAAAGGGTTCCAGGGGTGATCCGGGAAACTACAGACCGGTGAGCCTGACGTCAGTACCGGGAAAAATGGTAGAAACCATCATAAAGAATAAAATTACTCAGCATGTAGATAGTCACAACCTAATGGGAGACAGCCAACATGGCTTTAGACAAGGAAGATCTTGTTTTACTAATCTGTTATGTTTTTTTGAAGGAGTGAATAAACAGGCGGACAAAGGTGAATCGGTTGATATTGTGTATCTGGACTTTCAGAAAGCCTTTGACAAGGTCCCTCATCAGAGACTTTTGGCAAAACTAAAGAGTCATGGGATAGGAGGCAATGTACTATTGTGGATCAGGAACTGGTTAAAAGATAGAAAGCAGAGGGTAGGGCTAAATGGCCAATTTTCCCAATGGAGAAAGGTGAATAGTAGTGTACCCCAGGGATCTGTGCTGGGTCCGCTGCTTTTTGACATATTCATAAATGACCTGGAAAGTGGAATAACGAGTGAGGTTATCAAATTTGCAGATGACACAAAACTATTTAAAGTTGTTAACACCCAAGAGGATTGTGGAAAATTGCAAGAGGATCTTGATAAATTGGAAGACTGGGCATCAAAATGGCAGATGAAATTTAATGTGGACAAGTGCAAGGTTATGCACCTAGGGAAGAACAACCCAAACTATGGTTACACGATGCAAGGTTCCACATTAGGAACCACCACCCAGGAAAAAGATTTAGGCGTCATTGTGGATACCATGTTCAAACCCTCGGCCCAGTGTGCAGCGGCGGCCAAGAGAGCAAATAAAATGCTAGGTATGATAAGGAAAGGAATGGAAAATAAAACAAAAGATATTATAATGCCTCTATATCGTTCCATGGTGAGACCGCACCTTGAATATTGTGTGCAATTCTGGTCGCCATATCTTAAAAAGGATATAGCGATTTTAGAAAAGGTACAGAGAAGAGCCACCAAAATGGTAAAGGGGATGGAAGGATACTCCTATGAAGAAAGGCTAAAAAGGTTAGGGCTCTTTAACCTGGAAAAGAGACGGCTGAGGGGAGATATGATAGAAGTCTATAAATTAATGAACGGAGTGGAACGGGTAAACGTAGATCGATTGTTTACCTTATCAGAATATAGAAAGATTAGGGGACATGCAATGAAGCTACAGGGTAAACTATTTAAGACTAATAAAAGAAAATATTTTTTCACTCAACGTGTAATCAAACTCTGGAATTTGTTACCGGAGGATGTAGTAAAGGCTGTTAGTGTAGCTGGGTTTAAAAAAGGATTGGACAAGTTCCTGGAGGAAAGGTCCATAAACCATTATTAAGAAGTGACCGAAGATATCAATGCTTGACCCAGTACAAGCATTGTGGAACTTGTGTCTCTTGGGGAAACTGCTAGGTACATATGAACTAGATTGGCCACTGTTGGAAACAGAATACTGGGCTTGATGGACCTTGGTCTGACCCAGTATGGCATATCTTATGTTCTTATGTGATGTTTCAACTGCAAGCTGCATCCCCATCCTATTCTAGATGGTGTGGAAGTTTAAGACTATCAATAGCTCAGTTTATCTTAAACATATAAATACAGTCTTGTGCATGAAAAATAAATGAAAAGACCTGTCTACATTTTGAATGCTGTAAAAAAACAGATCCCGAGTCTCTGGCAAAGGTTTCTACATATAGTAAACAGTCTGAAACATGCAGTGGTCTCTTTGCTGTGCTCACTGATTTAGGGATTGAACAGTAAAGTCGAACCTAAGTTACAAGAATTGAACTCCCATCATTGAGTGAAAGCAAAATGAGCTCAGAATAATATTGTCTGACTATATTTTTATTATTATGCATTTATTTAAAACATTTTGATTTTACACATTCTGAAAAAGAAAAGATTTCTTGGGTTATTATGCCCGAGTGTCCTTTGAGTCACTACATTTGTGAAGATCTACTTGTTTATTAAAATGTGTGAAAAGTTTAGAGAGAAGTGAAGCAGGTCAATAAAAAGAAATGCTACTGCCTTCTAATTACCTAACTAGCTGTACAGAGATACTGAAAAAAAACGCCAGCTGAGAAAGCAGAGTGTAAGCTGAAACTCATCGTGACCCCTCTGCAACTCTCATTAAAAATTCATTTCAGGCCAAAATTGCTGGCAAACGATTTCTTTTTTTGTTGATTTAGTCAAAAGGCTAATGTTTGTCGGCACTGAAATACAATATTGAATACTGCCAGATGGAAATCAGCAATGTACTTTTGCTATAACTGGAGCAAACTGGCTTCGCAAAGTGTTATAGACTGCATGCCATATTTAACAATTTTATTTAAAAAAATAATTTTATGAAATTGCTCCAAGGGACCATCAGATTTCAAAGTACTTCTAAGAAAAGTATGAAGAGATGAATATAACACATTATACTGGGGGGAAAATGGATTCTGAGATCAACTGATGACATTACAACTGGACTTTCAAATGATTTACCGCTGGATTTCTCATGTTTTATACCAATGAGAAAACGTTTTGAGCAATCTATCATGATAAATTTAAAATGTATATTGTGAGCCATAGGAGCCTGTTTACTAAAGTATGCTAAGCAATTACTTGTTGTTAGTGCATGAGTGTGCTGTTCCTAAGCTGGCATTACTGCATATTAATTCTAGCGTTTACAATAGATATATACATTTATAACAGCATCATCCTTATGTACATAACATTTAAGGGGTCTTTTACTAAAGGGCGCTAAGGTGCTGCACCAAACGCGCTGAAATCATGGCACGTTAGACGCACCCTGTTAAGGGTGTGGAAAGCATTTCCCCAGCAGTTAACATGGAGCACTTTCCCCTAAAGCGGGCTACATTAGCATGGGTGCACTTCATTCAATCTATTGAAGTGGTGTTAGGTGAACCCATGCTAATGCAGTTAACGCATAGTGTGAACCCGGCACTGACTGCACTGAGCACACCACGTTCTTTCTGACCCTAACATGGGTTGCACAGCTAACGCAGGCATCATCTCACGCTGTCCTGTCCCCACGCTAGCTGGCAACGTGTGTCCCAGCCTGCCTTCAGCACGTGCCAAAACACACTGCCAGCTAGCACCCCTTAATAAAAGACTCCCTTAAAATCAAATGGGAAATATCTGAATAAACAAATGTGCTTTCAACTTGAGCCTAAACTCCAGTAAGTCATCAAGCAACCTAAGCTCTGCTAGTAGCTTATTCCATAGTTGGTCAGCATATTTTCACAGATAATTAGCTTATTTAAATATTATGAATTAGTCTGCATTAATGCACTAAGTTGTGGTAGCCATCACAAGCGTCAAAGCGTGTCATGGTATGTTTAATGCACGTTAACGCTAACATACTTTAGTACATTGGCCCTTTAGAGGGATGCTGCATAATACTAAACCCACCATTGTATTGGTTATTACTTTCATGCTACCAGCAGATGGACACTTTATACAGCCTGTCCAACAGCATATATTATAAAAGCTGGGCATAGTACGGTTCTTGCAGTCCTAATTTACGCTTGAGGTAATCTAGATTCTGCAGGAACTATACAAAATCTTCCTTTATGCATACTGTGGAACATCTGGATGCATACGCACTATAGTCTCAGCAACATATGCTCCCATGTATCACCCAGCATATTGTTTGCTATACAGGCACCCAAACCTTCATGGCAACCATGCAGAGTACATGTCATCTTGTAAATTATGGCTCTACAATTGCTTTCATAATCATGAATAATGCAAATCCTGGCATTTGATTTGCTGCTAAGCAGGGAATACATTTTCTCATTCTTTTAAACACGTCCAGCTCAGCTTCGATACAAGGACAAAGGTTGTGTTTTCTTGGTCTTTAGGTATACAATTTTTTAATGATGTTCTTGAATACACATCAGAGTAATTCTGACAACATGGATGCTTTGGTCTCAATTCACCCAGTACGAACACAGCAAGGAGGCTGAGCAGAGTAGCTAGATGGGAGAACCAGCTAAACCAAAAAAAAAAAAAAGCCACCTTTCAAGGCTGGAACAGAAGCAAGCACAGGAGGCCAAACAGAAGCGAATTGGGCAGTAATGAATTATAAAGTAGCTGATGCCTGTCTGGCTGCAAACCCATGGGAAGATTATTTTTAAAGCCTTTCAAAGCTAGGAATAAAGCAGCGCTTTACTCATGGAATAATATTTCATGCTGAATATGTGGGCAAAGCAAAATGCATAGCGTCATTTTGCTGTACTTTCACCCCAGTAAGGGAAGATATTCACCCAAATTAACGGCTTTAAGTGTACGGGGGCACTTTTTCCTGGAATTCTGTAGCTTTCAAGTGAAAGTACACACATATAGCTAAAATCCTGAAAAGTTCATAGAAAGAAAAGTACCCTCAGAATGTATTAGCTGCCTCATACGTTATACATAGAGCTTCTGATTTTAGATTTTAACCAATAAACATGGATAAAACACCCCGATGTAAAATATTAATATGTTTATTGGATAAGCACCAAAAGAACCCCACTTCTCCTAATACTCTTTTGCCCCTCCACTGACTTGTCTTGCATCCTCCACCCAGTTTTAGTGCCTTTTCTGTATCGAGGACTCCTGGCTGACACAAATGTAGATATCTGAGTCTGTTAGAAAAGGTATCAAACAATAGTGGCCGGGGGTGAAAATATCTAAACACACTGATTTTTTTTTTGTTTCCTCAAGGAACCCTTATTTAGCTGGAAAACAAACATCTAAATTTACAATTTATAAATACTTAAAAATAGAAGCCCTAATTATAGATTGCAATAATCTCCTTTTGGGCAAAGTCATTCAAATACAGAAACCAAGTTGACCTTTCCTCTAACCCAAGATGGCAGTTTTTATGTTGTTCAGACTAAAGAAGAGCTATAAAATCAGCTCAAAGTAATGGCAAAAAAACAAAATCTCTTGCTCAAACTGTTACATTACACTGGTCAACATTGAAATCGTTACCGACTTTAAAAGGCCCTAATTTGTAGTATCTTGGTGAGCTGAACACGAATATAACATTAAAAAAATTTTATTGGCTCTCGTTTTGAAAATATTGCATGTAGTTCATTTTTGACGTTTCACCATGTAAATTTATCCAGTAGGACATCAACAACGTCCCAAATAAGCCTTGAATGATGTAATATTGCATCACATTTCATAATACCAGCATGCACACATCATCCAGAGTTGATTGCATCATTTTCTGATGCAATGCAATACTACTGCCAGACGGCTGCTGAAGCCATCTGACATCAGCAGTGTACTATACGCAGTCGGAAAGGTTGAGCATTTAAAATATTTCAGACTGTGTGCGAGACAGTTTAAGCTACTGTTACATGTAACTTTCATTAATCATATAATTTTAGCCATTTAGGTACAATACAGAACAGTAATGCCGCGAAAGTGCGTTAATACCGTTGACAATTTCTGCTGCATTTGTGGGGAAGTGACATTTGCCAACTAGAAGAAAAGTATCACTTCTCAACTGAAGAAGGCATATCATCTTTACTTCGGATGCAAGATTGGTGACCAAGACGAGCCTTGGGCCTTGGAGTGGAGGAGTAGCCTACTGGTTGGGTCAAGGTACTTCAGGCCGGAAGGTCGGGGGTTCAAATCCCACTAGAGGACAGCAACCTTGGGCCGGAAGGACTGGGGTTTCTAGTCCCACAGGTGCTCCTTGTGGTCTTGGGCAAGCCACTTAACCCTCCATAGCCCATGTTCCCTGTAAAATAGTTCTCTGTGTGCTGTGCTTTCCTGTCTAATCAATGTGTTTATACCTCAAACATTTCCTGTCATGATTTGACAATTTCCAATCTGTAATCAAAAAACGCTGCTGATCGCTGGAAGTAGCGGTATACAAATGTATACTAAATAAATAAATAAATATATGCTGCGCTACATGTACAACACAGTTTTCACAGTGGTTGAATTGCAAAAGACCATCAATGCCGTTTGCAGTCCCCATGGTGTGGAGAGAGCCAAGCAACCACATAAATGACTGTTACTTCTGCTTGGTTCCTCCTCATTCCAGCGGAATAACGAAGCAAAAGAAGTCGAGCATAGTCTACCCAAACATTTCGTCTGCATTGAGACCAGTTCCACATGGTGAGGGACTTCCTATTCCAGAACATCAGAATATTCTCTTGATTCATCTGATGAGGACACGGGTGAGCCGACCTGCTCTTCTCCTGATCCGTCAGCATGAAGTGACCCAGATTTTCACTGGGATGCATATCAACTCCACACAGAATAACACAGGAAGAACTAAATGACCTGGTTCGTGATTTGGACTTATCCAAGAACAAGGCAGAATTGCTAGGATCAAGACTCCAACAATGGAATCTTCTAGAAGAAGATGTCAACATTAATTCATATCGAAAGCGCCACCAGCAGTTGGAGCCTTTCTTCAGAAAGGAAAGTAATCTGGTATTCTGTTCCGATATTGAAAGCCAAATGAATGCCTTAAAAATCACTCATGACCCACAAGACTGGAGACTATTTATAGACTCTTCGAAACTGAGTCTGAAGGCTGTGCTTTTGAACAATGGAAACCGTCTTCCATCTATTCCAGTAGCGCAAACTTCGTGGAAGCCATGGACCGCACTTCGCCAGCTTTCCGATACCTGCATGAAAAATTCCCTCGACTCAGCAAAGCAAAGATTAAAGAGGGAGTTTTGGTGAGTCCTCAGATTCGAGAGCTCTTCAAAGATGACCGGTTCAACAACTTGCTGCAGGGTGATGCGAAACAAGCATGGAATGCTTTTTGCCTAGTGTCAACAAACTTTCTCGGGAATGTTAGGGCAGAAAACTACAAGGAACTAGTAGAAGACATGCTGATGCAGTATCAGAAACTTGGCTGCAATATGTCTCTAAAGATCCATTTCCTTGATTCCCATCTCGATTTCTTTCCTGACAACTGTGGTATGGTTAGTGATGAACAGGGCAAACGTTTCACCAGGATATCGCAACGATGGAGCAAAGACACCAGGGAAAATGGCCCACTACAATGCTGGCTGACTACTGCTGGTCACTCCCCAGCGAAGCTCCCGAACAGCTGTACAATAGACAGGTGAAAAAATCTAAGAAGTATTCTATGACTTGGATTTTTACAGGTATTAACCGAAGGCCTATTATATTTACTATTGACATGCATTTCGTGATGTAAACATTAATTATTGTAGATTACAAAAAAACTAGAGCCAACTTTGCAATTTCACTGTCATATTTGTGTTCAGCATATAAAAATTGATAAGAAATTACTATTTTTATTTCAGTAACATGACTTTTGTAAAGATTTGTTGACCAGTGTTACCAGGCTCCATAGCAATCAATGAGAAAAACTCAATACATGAAAAAATAAATTGCATTTTACAGGGCCAATATTACAAGCTGAAAAGAGCCTATACCAAAGGAAAAAGAGGGATTGATGCTGAACAAGACCCATACACCAAGTAGAAGTTAGAGTTAATGCAGAAGAGAGACTTTTGCTGAAGAGAAAAGTAGGAGATGAGGAAGATCCTGACTGCCATCAGTCCTTGAGCTGCAGAGAGGGCTCAGCCTGTCTGGCACTGAGGAGGTACGCTGTGCATCATTAGTTTAATTTGCAGCCTTCAGACCAGTAAGGGGATGTTGGAAGAAGGGACACTGAAGTTGCTACACAAAATCAGAGAGTTTGACCAAGTAAGGAGTAGGGAGTTCTAAAGGAATACTAGGGACCTGCAAAGACAAGAGGAAGAGGAGGAGGAGAAGTTTCCTAGATGATTCAGAGGAGACATGAATAAGATGCATCTAATCATGAATATGAATCGTGAATATGAAGTTTCAACTATACTCAGAGTGCTTTTCATTGTCTGAGTTGTTTTTGTCCTCTCCATTTGATTACACAGGTACACTACCAAAAAACTGCCTCCAGTTTTGCAACTGATTCCTATAGATTTTGGGGTGCTGAATCCAGGAAAAATAGCCAAAATGTTCCATCACGTCACGTTTTCTTGCAAAATTAGATTTCTTACCCATATAAGGAATGTTCACATAATTTCTTTTTAGCCGACTGCAGTTTATTTTCTTGGCCCAAAATAGAGGTTGTAATGGTTAACTAACTAGAAACACTCCCTCGTGATATTTTAGAGTGTTTTGTATTCATTTTATACATTAACAGGACAATTGGGAGGCGGTGGGCTAAATCCAGTACTCGCGCTGGCGCATGTTCTTTCCTGTTCGCCTCGCCTCGTTCGCTCGCTCGCTCAAACACGGTGGTTGCGACATGAACGTTCCTGTCAAATTTCAGTTTCTTGCAAGTTCATTATTACCTTTTGTTTGCTCAGTCGTAATCCAGCTTTATTCCGAAGTGGTTCACTACAGTTGTAGTTTGCAGTGCTGTGTATTTGTGATGGCTCACAGAGCCAGAGGTTGCGTCAACTCTCCGGACAGTTTTTGTTTTATTTGTGGGGAATATACCGTGAAAAAGCGGCAGAGGAACATTTCTGCATTTATTAAAAAAGTATATTTCGCCTATTTCGGTTTGAAGTTAGGCGATCAAGACAAACCGTGGGCTCCTCACAAAGTGTGCAAGACATGTGAGGAAGATCTACACTTATGGATGAAAGGTAAAAAACAAGCATTTCGTTTCGGAATACCTATGATGTGGCGTGAACAAAGAGACCACAGCAGTGACTGCTATTTTTGCTCTTGCATTGTGAAGGGATACAACTTAAAAAATAAGAACGTAATAAGTTACCCCAACCTTCCCTCAGCAAATTAGGCCTATGCCTCATAGCAACGAAGTACCTGTGCCTGAACCACCAAAATCTTTGGATCATATTTGTGTGGACGGTTCTGATCATGATGAGACTCATCAGATGGCTTTTCCCGATGAGTCCAGTACTTCCGAGTTTGAAACTGAACCAGATCCGAAACCTGAACTTTTCTCTCAAGCTGAATTGAATGATTAGGACTCCCAAAAGATGCTGCCCAACTGCTAGGTTCTCGGCTTAAACAGAAAAATCTATTGTCACCAGGAACAACTTTTTATTGGTACCGCAACCGCGAGACACAATTTTTGAAGTATTTCAGCAAAGAGGAAGATTTGGTATTTTGCAATGATATATACGGAGTGATGGAAAAGTTTAAACTCAAGTATGATCCTGCTGAATGGTGGCTGTTCATTGATTCGTCAAAAGACAGCATAAAAGGTGTTCTTCTTCATAATGGCAACACATTCGCTTCAGTTCCTATTGCTCACTCTGTTATTCTCCAAGAAAAATACGAGAATTTGGCCCTGATTCTTCAGAAGATTCGTTATGATGAGCATAAGTGGATGATTTGTGGAGACTTTAAAATTCTATCCATGCTATTAGGGCAGCAATCCGGTTTCACCAAATATCCTTGCTTCCTTTGCTTGTGGGATAGCCGGGCCCGCGACCTACACTGGGGGAAAAAAGACTGGCCAATTCGGGAGTATTTGAGACCCGGTGAGAAAAATGTTCTTCATGAGAGCTTGGTACCTCGAGATAAAATTCTATTACCACCTCTCCACATTAAGTTGGGTCTCATTAAGCAATTCATCAAGTCCCTTCCAAAAGATGGTGAGTGCTTTCGGTACCTTTGCTCAAAGTTCCCCCGACTTTCTGAAGCAAAGCTAAAGGAAGGAGTGTTTGTTGGCCCTGATATAAGGAAACTCATTTCAGATGGAGCATTCGCTGAAACGATGTCTGAGAAGGAAAAAGAAGCCTGGGATTCCTTCAAGGATGTTGTTCTCAAATTCTTGGGGAACAGGTGGGATGAGAACTATAAGGATATTGTTGCCAGGATGCTCAATGCCTTCAAAGAACAAGGCTGTAACATGAGCCTGAAAGTCCATTTCTTGCACTCCCATGTGAACTACTTTCCCGAAAACATGGGGGCGTACAGTGAAGAACAAGGTGAAAGGTTTCACCAGGACATCAAGGACGCAGAGAGAAGGTACCAAGGAAGATGGAACACCACTATGATGGCTGATTTCTGCTGGTTGCTGCTGCGGGAAACCCCAGATAAAAAATACGCCAAGCAGCGCACCAAGAGAAGCATTCGGGGGAAGAAGAAACGGGCCCACCAGGAGATTGATTGACCCAAGAATGACTTTAAAATCTAAACTGTGTTGACAAATATCGTGTTTTTACTAAACTTTGAAATAAAAATTTGCTAGTTATTACCACAGTGTCGGATCTCATTTATTAGAATTTTATTTTCACACCATCGGGTGTTTGTCTTCATGTATTGCAATGGTGCGGTTTGCGTTTTCTATTCTTACATACATACCTGTACAACATTTTTTGCACATTTCTTTGCTTTGCTTTGTGTCTAACCTTGCTCTTATATGCTCAATGTTTGTGCACATGTATGTGGCTGTTTTAAGTGCAGACAATTTTGCTACCATCACAGTGTGTTTTGTTGACATTACTCTATTCTTATGTGCTGCCTTGTTACAATTTTCTTTATTCTTATTTGAATAACTACTAAACAATTAGTATAAAGAATTCATCCAAGAAACTTTTATCTCGATCGCACTCAATCTGAAACGTTCACCTCAAACTGCTAACCCAATGTAGCAAAAAATCTGTACGTGATGGAGCAAATTGGTTACCAGATTTGGATTCAGCGCACCAAAAAACGTAAAAATCAATCGAAACATTAGAGGCAGTTTAAAAAAAAAATTTTTTAGTGTACCTGTGTTATCTATGAGAGATGAACTGGTTTATTCACCCAGTAAATTCTATTTTTAACCAGAACTGCTGTGCCAACAACCACTTTTGGAAATCAGTGGGAGGACTAAAGACATAGAGAAAGTGAATGCACTTTTCTGGCTAGATCTTTGAAGCTATATTATTTCCCCCACCTCCAGCACAATTTTGTTTGGAGGGTCCTTAGAGGACTTAGAGCATTTTCAAGCTTAGATCTATCTTTCTGTGCCTGAAATCTCTCCAGGAATCCGAGTCCGGATCTCTGCCTGCTTATCCAACATTGCTGCCTGGATGTCTCACTATCGTTAAATTGAATATGGCCAAAAATGAGCTCCTTATCTTTCCCCCTAAACCCACTCCCCACTTCCTCCCTTCTCTATTTCTGTAGATAACACTACACTCCTTCCTGATTCCTCAGCTCGCAACCTTGGGGGTCATCTTTGACACTACTCTCTCTTTCTCTGCACACATCCAACAAATAGCTAAAACCTGTTGCTTCTTTCTCTATAACACTGACAAAATTTGTCCCTTGCTTTCTACACACACTGCTAAGACACTTATCCACTTTTCAGTCACTTCCCATCTAGAATATTGCAACCTCCTCCTTGCTGGTCTCACTCTGAATCATCTCTTACCCCTTCAATCTATTCAAAACTCAGCTGCGTGGCCAATCTTCTGCCAGCCTCGATATGCTCATATAACTCCCCTCTTCTCAAGTTGCTTCAAAAGCTCCCTATCCGTTTCCATATCCAGTTCAGACTTCTCTTGCTGACCTATAAGTGCAGTCATTCTGCTGGTCCTCACTACCTTTCCTCCCTTAACTCTCCCTGTACCCCTCCACGAGAGTTCCCCTCTTCTGGCAAATGCAATGTGTGCCTTTGAGTCAGTCCTGACTCCTGGCGACCCAGAAGCTCCTGGGTTTTCTTGGCAGTGTCACCGGAAGTAGATTGCCAGGCCTTTCTTCTGAGGCAGTGGAGGGTTAAGTGACTTGCCCAAGGCCACAAGGAGTGCTAGTGGGAATCGAACCCTGGTTGCTTCGTTACTAAGCCAGTGTTCTAACCACAAGGCTACTCCTCCACTCATCTTCTGGCAGATCCCTTCTATCTGTGCTCTTCTCTTCTATTGCCAACTCCAGACTTTGATCATTCCACTGTGCTGTTCCTTATGCCTGGAACAAACTACCTGAGTCCGTGCATCAAGTTTCATCTCTGGCCCTTTTCAAATCCAGGCTGAAAACTCACCTTTTCGAGGCCATTTTTGGATCCTGATCCGCTTAGTCCCCTATGTGTTTTGTTACCACTCCCCTAGATATATCCTTGTTCTCAGCTGTTGTGTTGTCTGTCTTCTCTAGATTGTACGCTCTGTGTCAAGTGTCTGTATAGTGCTGCATATACCTTTTAGCTCTATAAAATGATAAGAAGTAGTAGTAGATGCATCAACAGTGAAGAGTCAGTGATTGAGCTTAAGTGCCATTGCAGCAACATAAGCCATGATCCTCCGACCATCCTTGATCCAGGAAACAAGAGCTACTGTACTACAGGCAGCCCCTCTCTGCCCCCAGCCAAATTTGGGCCCACCAACACACAATATGCCATCACACTATCTCCAGTATTGCCTCTAACTCCTGTCTGGCCCTCCAGGAAATGACATCACATGCAGCCATACCACCACCAGTGGGGAACATGACTGTGGTGTGATGTGATTTTAGATTTGGCTTGGGAGTAAGGCTTAGCAGGCAGTGAAGAGTCAGTGGCTTCGACAGAGAGCTCTGTAAATAAATAGCTCAGTGGCAGCACAGGCAAAGGCAGGTTTAGGGGTATCCTTGGATCCAAGCAGCAGAACAGAGAAGAGGAGATGGTCTGGGGAGTAAGAGGCACCAACAGCTAAAGACTAAGACCAATAAGCTACAGTAGTATGTAGGCTCTGACAAAGCCGTAGTAGGAGAGGGGAAATTGAAGTGGTGGGGAGGGTAACAGGGGATATGAAAAAGCTGTTGGCAGAGCCTGACTGAAGAGAGGTTAAGGAATGGATGCTGGCTGTGCTGGGGTGGGGGGGGGGGGTGTGGGGTGTGGTAAGGGCAGGAAGAAAGAAGAGGATATTAGCTGGGCCTTAGGGGTGAAGGCAGAGTGATGAAGAAAGAAGGGGTTGTTCTGCTGGGAGGGAGGGAAGGAGGGAGGATGGGTGGATGAAGGAGGGAGGATGGGTGGATGAATGGGGGAGGAGGAAAGAAAGGGCTGCTAACTGGCCCAGGGATGGGGGGACAGGAATTTGTTGTTATAAATGTAGAATTTCTTATTCTTGCGACTGTTTAATATTAATTTTCTAAAATTTATTGGGCGAGGCACACATGGCTTAAGATTCTCCTAGGGCAGCGATGGCGAACCTATGGCACGCGTGCCAGCTGTGGCACGCGAAGGCCTTGCAGCTGGCACGCGTGAAGGTCCGCAGAAAAAGAAAAAGCGGGCTCTGGCTGCTGCCGCGGACGCGGACGCGGCAGCATGCAGTGTCCCGCGGGGCCCCCTCCGCCCGCTAAGCCCCTCTGCAAGGGCTTTCAGATTCGCGAGGGAGACAGCGTCTCCCTCGCGTCTCTGTTAAGCCTGCAGGGGCTAATGGGAAATTTCCCATCAGCCCCTCTCAAGGGGCTGATGGGAAATTTCCCATTAGCCCCTGCGGGCTTAACAGAGACGCGAGGGAGACGCTGTCTCCCTCGCGAATCTGAAAGCCCTTGCAGAGGGGCTTAGCGGGCGGAGGGGGCCCCACGGGACATTGCATGCTGCCGCGGCAGAAGCCAGAGCCAGCTGCTTTTTTTTTTTTTTTAAATTTGCCATGGGGGGTGGGTTAGGACTGCTAATGGGCTGGGGGGGGGGTAGGACTGCTAATGGGCTAGGGGGGGTTAGGACTGCTAATGGGCTGGGGGGGTAGGACTGCTAATGGGCTGTGGGCTGATGGGGGCTGTCTGGAAATGGGGTGATGGGGGGTTAGGACTGGTAATGGGCTATGGGGGGGGGTTAGGACTGCTAATGGGCTAGAGAGGGGGGGGTTAGGACTGCTAATGGGCTAGGGGGGGTTAGGACTGCTGATGGGGAGAGGTTAGGACTTGAGGTGGGCTGTTGGGTGGGGTTAGGACTGGAAATGGGCTGATGGGGGGTTAACACTGGAGGTGGTCTGATGGGGTTAGGACTGGTAATGGGCTATGGGGGGGTTTAGGACTGATAATGGGCTATGGGGGGCTGGGACAAGAAATGGGCTGATGGGGAGGGGTTAGGACTTGAGGTGGGCTGATGGGGTTAGGACTGGTAATGGACTGTGGGCTGATGGGGGGGGTTAGGACTGGCAATGGGCTATGGGGGGCTGACTGGAAGTGGGCTGATGGGGGGTTAGGACTGGAAGTGGGCTGATGGGGGGGTAGGACTGGTAATGGGTTATAGGGGGGGCTTAAACTGAAAATGGGGTGATGGGGGGTTAGGACTGGAAGTGGGTTGATGAGGGGGGGATAGGACTGGTATTGGGTTGGGGGGTTGCTAGGACTGGAAATGGGTTGGGGGGCTGCTAGGACTGGAAATGGGCTGATGCAGGGACTAGAAGGGAATGGATGCTGGGTGAGGCTGGAACTAGAAGGGAGCTGGTGTTGGGGGAGGATTAGAATGGGATGGGGCTGGGAGAGTAAAATGGAGAGGGGAAAAATATTTTGTGTGGGAGGGATAAAAAATCTACAATTGGCCGGGTATTGGGAGAGTAAGTGGGGATTGAGGATGGAGGGGTAAATTTTGAGTAGATGAAATAGGAATGAGGAAAGAGCAAAAGGAGAAAGATTAGTATGTTAAAGCAGATGTAGAGAGAGAATGGAAAAAAAAACCAAGAAGACAGAAGAAAGGACAAATGGACAGCAGATGGAGAGTTAGCAGAAGACACGAAGAAGAAACCAGAAGAAAGTGGCTGGAACAATTGCAACTGAAAAAAAATGCACAAAAGGTAGAAAAATATCTCTTTATTTTGAATTTATTAATTGGAATATGTCAGCTCTGGGAAATGTGCATCATTAATTTTTGCGCTTTGTTTAGTACAAGAGGAAATTAATATATAGTTTTATTTCTACAGTGTTGTTGTATATTCCAAGTTTGGCTTTTGGGGTTCCCAGTTTAATTATTGTCTTCCTGTTTCTAAATTGTGATTCCTTGTTTGGTAATGGTCTGTTCTGCATGTGTAACTGAGCTGAGGTATTCTGTTTATATAATTCCTATTTGACATTGCCACTTGTTCTTTCCCCAGTAGGTCATGTATTGTTGTTCTCTGAGATGTATTGGTTTAATATTTGCAGTGTTGCCTTTTGATAGGTAGAGTATGGTGCTTTGTGAGTCCTGGTAGTGCTGTTAGGATACGGCGGGTTTGCTATGGGTTCTAAATGGGCAGCGTTTGTAGTAGTTCCTAATGTGCCTGGCGGTTGGTACTGGATTATAGTAATGTAGAAACCTTTTAGTCTTTCTTTATCCATATACTCATTAAGAGGCATGTTTACTAAAAGTTAGTGTATGGTAACATTATGCAAATATTTATGCAAATGAAGCACCTTATGCAAATGGAGCTTTAATTGACGTGCTGGCACTTTGAGGAAATTCTTTGGTTTTGTGCGGCAGTTTGGGCACTCGGGCTCAAAAAGGTTAGCCATCACTGTCCTAGGGTATCAGATACTCTTGGGCGTGCCCTGCTCTTAGCTGAAGCACAGGAACACCATAGATGAGCTTGTCAAGATTTTGTACCTACAGTAGCCACTTCTCCATCCTCAGCTTCTTCCTCTGTGGCTCTCTCGCTCCTTCCTGCACAGCTACCTTCTCATGCCAAGGAAGACTGACAGATATGAATGTTGTATAGCACACAGCACCTAAAGGCCGATGCAGAAAGCCAGCTCTGAAGTTTATATTTATGTTTATTTAAATTTGATATACCGCTCAGGCCAAAAAGGCATTAGAGCGGTTTACAATACTATATCATTCAAGGAAATAAGAAAAGAACGCCATTTATTTGATAGGACAGTTGCACACTATTAACTATGTATGTCTCTCTGAAGTGCACCGATAGCACGCGACTTCAGTGCTAGCATGCAGAAACAGGCGCATATGCATATTAGCCATGTGTTAAACTGTGGTGCACATGGCAGCGTTAAACTGGGAGAGCAAGCCAAATACATGCACACAGAAGTCGGCGCGAGTTTGGCATGCTCTCCCAGAGAAACAAGGTCATCTGAGAGGAAGTTTGACACTTCACCTCAGATAATCCAGGCATTGGGAAAAGACCCCAATGCTATCAAAATACTGTCTGGGGCAAGCACAAGACTTTTAAGCTACCTCAGACCCAGGTGCAGGGATATTAGCGCTTCAGCTGGTAATATAATCCTCTATGTGTTTCTCTGCATTGGGCACAGACAATGTTAGCATGCCATTTTAATACCTGCAGCTCATTTGACTATAATTTAAATATGCTTGGTGTTACTGTGTGCTTTTGCTTTTCCTTTACTGCTTACGCACGCGTCAGTCTCTTTTCTGCATTTGGCGTGTGGGAACTTGTACTTATAAGTTGCATTATCTTCGCGCAAAGGGCATGTTGATCTTTCTGCATTGGCTCGATAATGAACAACTTGTTAACTTGCAGTGACACAAGGATAAGAATGTCTTTGTTCTGGTGAAAGAAACTTTTCAGCAGTGCAGTGGTATACTTGATCGGGAGACTAGGTGGAGTAATGCACACAGTTCTTTTCTTTTTCCAGAGACAAAGAAGAGAAGTAGGGAGTTAAGAATAGAGACAACAGGGCACAATTTCTGTGCTTAAGTGATAATGACTAAGTGACACATCAAACAGAACCTGTGAAACAAGACAGTGATGTAAAGCTGCTGGCAGCGGCACCAAAGGTTAAAGAAACAAGACGACAACCTTTCTATAATTCCTCTGATATTGGCCACCAACATACTACAAATTCAGTCCAGTAATTAACTACTGTATGCAAGGTTGCACCAAGCCATAACTGCGCTCTGTGCGACTAACACATCTGGCCTGTCACACCCCCCCCCCCCCTCAATCTTACACATATCTCCATGTCCAGCCGGCTGCCTGCCCTTGCCCTGCCACTGCCACTTTTTGCTTTGCCGGCAGTGGCGGAGCAGTCCTGACTTCAAATTTTAAAAAACAGACGTAGTGATATTGCCACTTTGGCTGCTTTGCATTAGAGGATGGAGGGACCAGACTAGCCATTGACTTTCAGTTTTGAGCCATTCCACCTGCTCGGGATCAGCTAGTTACTGGCTTCCCTGCTATTTATTCTACAGCACCTTTAGGTGGGCCCGCACCCAAGAGGCATGCCAAAGGGCCCTTTGGGGTGGCCCTTCGGCATGGAATGCAATCCTGCATCTCTTTTTACCTGGCATCCCACACAGGAGGCTTAATATTGCATACAGCTGATACCTGATGTGGATTACTTTCATGAAAAGATGCCCTGATGCCAGCGCCAATCTGATCACTATTACATGCTGTCTGCTCATGAGTAGAATACCTGTCTCTCTGTCAAACCGATCCCCTCGTTCCATGTTACGTCCATCTGCCCGCAATTTTAATAACCTTACCTACTGCCCTTACTACCTCAGTCGGACTGCTACTCCTCCACTCCTATTTCTGCCTTAGCTCCCTCCCCCTATGCTTGTGACTTCCTTAATTGCAGGTCGCTCCATGCCAAAACAACGCTATGCTATGATTTCATTTTCAAAATGTCTGGATCCGCTATTGCTCATCAAAACCTGGCTCAAACCAGGTGAGGAACCTATTCTACACTACTGTCTCCCAGATTGCTTCTCCTACTTCTCTGCACCCAGGGCCACTTGCACTGGTGGCAGGGTGGCTGTTATCTCTCGTTCCTCCCTCCGCATAGCAGTACTTCACTCCCACTCCCTTTCTTTCTCAGAGGCCATACTCCTTGGCCTACCAACTCGTGACTCACCTTCTTTTGCTTTATGCTTCCCCCTCCCTATTCACCTCCCTCTGGAATTCCCTGCTTCTTACTGTCTCAGATGTTGCCATAACTTTCCCCAACCTTTAAATTCTTGACAACTTCAATTGCCATGTAGACTCTCCTCTTAAGCTACGTGATAAACTGTTCTTGGCCCACCTTAATGATCTTCAACTCCCTCAACACAACTTCTTTCCCACTCATTCTGCTGGTCATATTCTGGATCTCATCATTTCAACTCTTAATTCACCTTCACAGCTCTTATACTTATTGTCATTACCTCTTCCCATTTTCTCATCCTTTTTTCTCTCCTCCTTCCTTCTATCTCGCCCAGTACATCCAATATCCCCTGCCCCCCTCTGAGGTTATCTTGTAAACTAAATCTGGACACTATCCTAGCTTTCCCATCTGCAGATACTACTTTTCCTTCCTCCTTCCATCTGATGCCCGTAGATAAGCAGGCCTCTCTGGGACTCACTTCTTCATTCTGCATTGGATCACACCACATTGATTCGGGCATTTCAATCTAAACGAAGTCCTAGCATCCCGGCATCCGTCTTGCCCGTACGCATCTCCGTAGAGCCGAGCGCTGCTGGACACGGTCCCGATCTCCCAATGCACTCCAACATTTCTGGGACTGTCATTGTTTCTATCATCAAACAATCATAGCCTCTAAGAGGAAATACTACTCTAATCTCATTGCCAATTCCTCTTCACAACCTTGTCAGCTTTTCTCCATCCTCTCCTCTTTATCAGTGTCTCCATCCCAACTCTGCAATGGGAATGATTCTCCTACTGCCACTCATTTAGCCACCTTCTTTTTCACCAAGATCTTTAGTTTACAACATAATTTTCCCCTAGCTCCTCCCCCTCAAGTCTCTGACCCTACATCCTCTTGCATGCCTCCAACACCTACACTGAAAATATCTGGAGCACTTTCAATCCCATTTCCCCTGCCTCCCTGTCCAAGGCCCTTGCCACTTCTCAAAAGACTACATTGTAATTTGGACCCCTCCCATCATCCTGGCTTTCTGATAATTCCCTGGCGCTCAAACCAATTATCCTCTCTTTAATTAACAATAGCCTCGCTACTCATGAATGGAAAGAAGCCTATATTCACCCCCATTTTAAAAAGCTTTCCTTAGACAAGTTTGTCCTGATTAATTATCATCTAATCTCGAACCAATCATTCCTCTCTACACTGCTTGAGAAACTCATCTCTCAACAACTAGCCACCCAGCTTGAATTCTCCAATGCTTTGACCCCCATCAGTCTTGATTTCGTACTGGTCATTCCACTGATGCTATTCTTCTCTGTCTTCTTAGTGAAGTTCACCGTTCATTGGACTGTGGGGATGTCACAATCACTGTTTCACTTAATCTATCTTCAGCATTCGACCTCATCAATCAAAATCTTCTCCTCTCTCGGTTGTAAGACCTTGGGTCTCGTGAGATAGTTCTTCAATGGTCCACTTATTTTCTATCACAGCATTCTTTCGTGTTATCAAGGGCATGTCTGTTTCCTCCTTTCACCCTCTTTCATTTGGTGTTCCTTTGAGCTCCGTACTATACTAGCACCTGTTCTTTTCAATATTTTTCTCTTGCCCCTAGCTCTTAAGATTCAACAGCTTGGTATTTCAACATACTTTTATGCAGATGACATATTTCTTCTATTTCACCAGGACCCATTTTTGCCGGATCTCTCCCCCTTGAATACATGCCTCACTCATGTTGCGGCCTGGTTGTTTACCAATCACCTTCTACTTAACTCTTCGAAAACTACTGCAACCTGGCTCACTTGTCCTACTACCCCTCTTTCTGTTTCCCCTATTCTCGATGAGTTCCCTATTCGTCTTACATCATCTTTTCACTACTTTGGGGTCACATTGGATTCTTTACTCTCTTTCCATGATCACATCACCCAAATCCTCCAACGCTCATTTTCCTTGCTTCGTCATATCAGAGCAGTCTGTTCCCTTCTGACCACTCCTGCCTTAACCACTCTTCTTGTCTCTCTCATTCTATATAGACTTGACTATTGTAATGTAGCACTTGCCAGCCTTCCTCAATACTCTTCAAAGCACCTTCAAGTTATTCAGCACACTATGGCCAGATAAATTTTTCATGCACCCAGATTTTATCACATCACCCCCGTCCTCATCCGCTTTACTGATTTCCTGTACCATCCCTTATTCATTACAAGATTCTCATCCAGGTTCATAAACACTTCACACTGGTTCCCTGAATTACTTAGCATCCTCCCTTATTCCATTTACCCCACTATGCTCTCTCTGTGCAATTCATATCAACTGTTTTTTTCCTATCCTCTCCCTCTCTAGCACATCTTCAATCTACTCACCATTCAGCATTTTATTTCCTTGGACCCTCCCTTTGGAATAATCTTCCTCCACATCTCTGATTGGAGTCTTCTTTTACAAAGTTCAAAGCCCAACTTAAAACCCACCTTTTATGCACAGTTTTTGACCTCCCACTGGACTCCCTCAGCTGACTTCTTTATGTTTCCTACCCATCCCCTCCGCCTCTCTCACCACTCTCCTGCAGCCCTGCCTTGTCACGTCTCATTTTCCCCGTCCGTCCTATACATACTGGCATTCTTTCCGTTTTCTTGTTTCAGTTTTTATTGTATTCTATTGTAAACTGCTTTGCTGTACCCACATTAAGCAGTATGTTGTTAAGTGCCGTTGAGTCGGTGTCGACTCCTGGTGACACTCTGGATAGTTGACCTAAACTTTGTTTGATCTTCAGCCAAGCAGCTCATTGTTGATTGACTGGTATCCATAGCTGCTGTTATTGTATCGATCCATCTCATTGCTGGCCTTCCTCTTTTACAGTAATCTTCTATCTTGCCATGCATTATATCTTTCTCCAATGATCTCTCTCTTTGCATGATATGTCCAAAGTATAAAAGCAGGAATCTTGTCATCTGAGCTTCTAAGGAAAGCTTACATTTGATCTCCTCTAGTACTGACTGGTTTGTTCTTTGGGCAGTCCACGGTATACACAGTATTCGTCGCCAGCACCATAATTCAAAAATATAAATTTTCTTCCTATATTTTTCAATGTCCAACTTTTGCATCCATGTGACGTTACTGAAAATACCATGGTCTGGACAAGTCAAATCTTTGTATGGAGAGAGACATCTCTGCTCTTGAGGATGTTGTCTAGGTCCTTCATAGCCATTCTACCAAGAGCAATGCATCGTCTGATTTCTCGACTGCTAGTCCTTTCTTTATTGGTTGTTGATCCAATCACTGTTGAACTTATTGATTTTGACAGTTGTCAGGATCTTTGTCTTCTTAACGTTAAGGTGTAGACCCATTTTAAGACTATATTCCTTGATCTTGAGAAGCAAATGTTTCAAATCGTCTTCACTTTCAGCTAGTAATGTGGTATTATCAGCATAGTGAAGGTTATTGATGAGTCTTCCACCAATCTCCACACCTTAGTTGTCTTCATACAGTCCTGCTTCTCTGATGATTTGTCCTGCATATAAATTAAAGAGGTAGGTGGAAATTATACAGCCTTGTCGTACACCTTTGCTGATTTTAAATCATTCTGTTTCTCCAAGTTCTGTTTGAACTGTTGCTTCTTGATCAATGTAAAGATTGTGCAAGAGAACGATCTGTTCTGTTCTGGTATACCCATGCTTCTTAATGTGGTCCAGTTTCTCACGGTTTACACAGTCAAAAGCCTTGCTGTAGTCAATACAACACATAAGCATATCCTTTCGGTATTCTTTTGTCTTTTCAAGAATCCATCTCACATCCGCAATAATGTCTCTCGTTCCTCGCCATTTCCTGAACCTTGCTTGCACTTCAGGAAGTTCTCGTTCCAGGTATGGTTGTAGTCTCTGCTGAATGATCTTGAGTAGAATCTTGCTGGCATGTGGGACCAGAGCAAATGTGCGATAATTTCCACAGTCAGTCGGGTCACCTTTCTTCAGTATTGGTATAAACACAGATCTTTTCCAGTCAGTTGGCCATGAATTTGTCTTCCAAATTTCCTGGCAGAGCCTTGTAAGTATGGTAACAGCTTCATCCGATTGCTGCAATACTTCAATGGGAATGCCATCAATGCCCTGTGCTTTGTTCTTTGATTAACGAGTATATCAAATCTTAAATAAATGAAAAATGAAAATGAAATTCTAATGCGGGTCTTTGCAAATCCGCACTTGAATGGCTGGTCTGGTCCCTCCCCCCTCTGACGTAACCTATGTCAGAGAAGGGAGGAAGGGACCAGACCGGCATACAAGTGCAGAGTCCAAAAGACCCACAGAATTGCAGCAAATGAGACTGGTTTATGGACGTTGAAGGTACTATAAAAATTGTCCCTGGATTAAAGAACCTCAGAGATCAAAAGATCCTTTTCTTGTTATTCAACTATAGCTCTGAGAATACACTATGTATTGTCACCAACAGAGAGCACTCCAAACAACTCTGGCTGGCTAGCCAGCCATTCCAGAACGCAAGGCTTCACAATAGTTCAAAGCCACAAGTAGTTTAGCAAATAGAAATTACACTTACCTGGTAAATGTAGTTCCTTGAGTTACGACAGTTTAGTCCTCTACTTCTGGGTTGTGCACCTCTTCCTGCAGCTAGGAGACTGGGCATGTCAAAGTCGTGACATCACTGGATATAGCCTGCTGGTATCTCCCATCAGCCTCCAGTGTACTATTGACAAAGCAAACTCAAAGGAACAACAAATAAGTAACTATACCATAACTTTAAATAACTCCCCATTCTTCAACCGGAGGAGCCTTTTAAACCGTATCCGTCTTATATTTTCTTTTCTCTCTCTTTTTTTTTTTTTTTTTTTACTTTACATTCATGTCCCCCCTATGCAAACACGTATCCTATACCATCACCTTGTTTAAATAAGAGAAAAGAAAGAAAGAACAGAGAGGGATACTCACTGCGATCTAGAAACTGAAAGGATCTGTCTACTCCTTGAGATTGATGCTTCACTCCGCCTGAAAATAAACTCTGAAGAAATCACACTCCTGGGCGGGAATGAGGACTAAACTGTCGTAACTCAAGGAACGACAATTACCAGGTAAGTGTAATTTCTATTTCCTTATCGTTCCTCCAGTTTAGTCCTCTACTTCTGGGATGTAACAGAGCAGTAATCATTGGGAGGGACCTATCAAGCCAACTCACCACACTGCCGACCCGGAACAGGCCTCCTTTACTGCCAAAACAATTAGGCAGTAGTGGTTACTGAGGAAATGAAGAGACGACCTGGAAGCTGCTCTACAAATCCCTCCTGGTGGAATGACACGGTGATTCACCCATGAAGCCGCTTGTGCCCTGGTAGCAAGAGTCAGAAAGCCCCCCGGAATCATACAACCTCGCCAGCAGAAAGCTGAGGCAACCACCGCCTTAACTCAGTGCGAAATGGCCGCCTTCGCTGCTGCTTCCCCTTTGTGGGGACCTCCAACCAGCACACAAAAACAAAGAAACGAACATCGCACCCTACATGTAATGTTTCCTATCGGCGGGAAGCTACGAATAAACACCTCCCCTTCCAGAAAAACCGAGAACTGGAAGAGAAACCAATAGGCTCAGGAGAAAAATCAGAAAACCACCTTTTGGAAGGATGACAGGACTGCTCGCAAACACCACCCTCTATCCAGAAAGGGTGAAAACGGCTTATTAGATGACAACACCTGAAACTCCGAAACTCGTCGCACCGAACGAGCTATCAAAGCCACTGTCTATAACAGCAAATCCTTTACCGACGCCTGGAGTAAAGAATCAAAGGACTCTTTAGCTAACGCCTCTAAGGCCCAATCGGGATCCCCCGGCGGCACCCGAACTCTCCGTGAGTAGCGCAGTCGGATCCCAACTTAAGGAAACGCTACACATCGATCCGAACACCTAGCGCTATTCCCTTCACAGACTCCTACAGCCGGAAACAGTCGCCCGCTGGATCCTCTAAGGGACTGGCCGCTAGTTCCTTCAGACACTGTCCTGCAGAGAACTCAGACCAAGGATACAGACACCTTTGTCGCCCGGACTTGCCGCCGTGAACAGCAGCCTTCCAAAAGGCGCTAAGTCTGGACCTACGTAGCAGAAGCAGCCTGCCTCCTTGCTCTCAACAAGGCGGCGAAGACTGCCGCAGAATAACCCTGCTACTTGAGCCCCGCCCATACAAAGGCCAAACCGTAGGCGGGCACCGATCCACCTGAGACATTCATCACGGACCTAGCCGCAGCAGAATGTCCGTTACCGACAACTTCTAGGAAAAGCCTGTCGAGTAGATGAATGAGAAAAGCCTAGTACGGCCGTCTCACCCAACCGGGCGCTACCAAGAGCACCTTTCTCCGAAAGCCCCGATACGCCAACTAGTTGCCCTATGAGAGCCCATGGGGAAAGGACAAGACAAAGACTTAATGGGAGCTTACTGACCCTCGACTGGGACGAACCATCAGCTGCCCCATTCCTCCACCAGAGAGACCTCTGGGTGAACCCCAAGGAAGCCAATAATATTAGCTAGCGCTTGAATTAAGCCATAATGCACATTTGCCCCATAAAGCAAATCAGGCTGTAGTCGATTCAACTCCCTGATCCTTTCCTGTTCCAGGCGAGTAGACTGCTGTAACACTGCGACCAGCGGAAGCATGCTCTCGCCTCCCCAGGCTCCAAAAATGGGAGCTTGTAAGGCCAGAGCATTGCCCCCAACGATCGCTTCAGTGAAGCATCTACTTTCCCATCTTGCGATAAAGAAGATTGCTAGGGCTCTGTTCCATACAGTGAGTCCGCACACCCTGGAAGTGCAAGGTGTGCACCCACCCACGTAGTACCCAGGCATGCCCCTGCTTAGCCTCAAAATGTCAATCAAGAACAGGCGAATTCAGGACAGCTGAATACTTTCTTTATTTTCCTTCCTTCTTTCTTTCTTTATTTTTATTTATTTATTTATTTATTTATTTATTTTTTCTTTTACAAAGACACCTCTAAACCAAAAATGCCTCCAGCATATGTTAAGAGACGCTCTTTCCGTGCCAACAATATGAAGTAGAAAGAACTCCCAAACACAGGCATACTAATCCACGGCCGTCCTGCTAGAGTAACGCCCCATTCCGTCTGACTGCACAAAGATGGACTTTATATTTTAAGTTCAACTAGCACCTGGTGATATGAAATACAGCTCTCATTCCGCAGTGGCAATTGAGTCAGCAATAAAGAAGCTGAGAAACTGCAGACAAGTTCCCATTATACCACCTGGTAAAGACTCCACTTTTAGACCACTGAAGCACAAAAAGCATGCGAGCGTGCCTCGTGTCCTGCCAGCAGCTGATCGAATTGAAGGGATTCAGTGTATGCAGGGCATTGTCCAGAGAACGCAAGGCCCCTCCTCCAGGCTGACTCCACATTCACAGTCTAAACCGGCAGTCACCTTGGCTGATGCCGATCAGCGCAGAAGCCATCCCGGAAGCCCAGCATATGAAGTATGCCTACTAGAGTCTGAGCTGCTGCCATTGCTGCTAGAGAACTAGCCTAGCTGCCTCTGGCCCCCCATTAAGGCATTCACTGAACACTAGCAGAGACTCTCCGTACCGGAGAACCTCTGATAAATGGAATGGAAGCCTAGAGCTCCAAAGGCCAGAGTTCTATTTGCAACCCCTCTCCGCTGAGCTACCTTTTCCATATGTAAAATTAAACCACAAATAGCCAAAATTAAGACATTACAAATCTACTGTAAAATCTTATAATTTGGCAAAGTCAAAGTAAATGGGAACATTTTCCATTAAGAAACCACACAACTATAAAATTCTTCCCATGACATAATGCTTATGGCAGAGCATTCCACATCTGTGGACTGGCCATGGCGCTCACCCAAGCACCTGTTACAACTGTCCAAGAGAGTTATCACCATAATTCCTTTTGACCTGAATAGGTTTACAGCGGAACATAGCGCTATATCACAGCAACTAAGCCAAAATATTATCCTACCATATAAACCGACTTTAACGCTGTATAGGACCTTCTATGGATAGCGGAAGGAGATTCTGGTAAATCAACATAGCTATGCCCTTTTTTCTTTGCTTTTTTTTTTTTTTTCTCCAAGATAGGACTCCAAAACCCAAGTTTCTGCCAACTCCAATGAAATCAAAGCAGATCCGCTAAAATTACCCAAACTGCTACTATAGCTTTGCAAGAAACTACCAGCCCCCGCTGCACCCAGTGGTCCTACCCCCCTTATCCTGGGAGATTCTGCATTGCAGGAGGCGTTGCCCACCCCCTGCCAGCCTACTGCATCTGCCAGGGAGCTGAAGAGCAAAATAGAAAGTAGAACCCCTGGAAGCAAACAGTGTCCCATCCTTGGGATCCAGGCGCAAAAGGTAAAAATCAAAAGTAAAATCAACAGTGTTAGCTAAAAATGAACAAGGCTATCTCTCACTAAAGCGAGTTTCTTTTTCTTTTTGAAATCCCACCGAAGTCCGTGGGACCCAAGCTTTCGAACACAGCCCCTGACGCTGTGCATTAACCGCAACCAGAGAAATGAAATTAAACCCTGCTCTAGTAATAGATGAGAATTTCCTGGGAAGGGCCTGCTAAGTGTTGCTATGAAACCCACAAGCACCTCACCAGGCCTTTCTGCAGTCAGAGAAATAGCAGTGGGATACACCGACCACCTTGAAAATGGAGGTCTGAGAGGTTGTTGCCTGTGTGAACCTGATGAGTAATATGATTTTGTATTGTACCACTCACCCCCCAGGGATGGGGGCACTGAATACTTTATGTGATTCATGAGCAGCGCTGTCATTCGGTGGCCTTTAGGGCAGCAGAGCCCGACCAATGATACAGAAATTAAGAGCTTTAAATCTTGGTCAGATAAACTGGATTCTCAGACCTTACATCACATCACCGAGGCTCTGGTGATTTCTTTCCTGACCTGCAGATAATAGCTGCCTGCACAGTCATAGAAAGGCACTATTGAGTGTACCAGCTGCCCTCTGGTGGCCATAGACCGTAGCACAGGCACTTCCCGGTTGACAGTTTAACTGACAGTCTATTTTTGTACATCCTAAGGTTTCCTAAACCTGTCCCTGTGAATTTTGGGCAACTTTCACTATAGAATACATAAAGGCACACTTCTAGGCTTTCCCTCCTGCAAACTACAAGTCAGGGCTCTGCCCTTGAACCTAAAAGCTGGCAATTTGCCTAATATCCTGGGCCTGAACAGATGCTCCTCAGAGACATGATTAGGAGGGAAAGAACATGTGGTATCAGGGATCAATGCCAAAACTGCTGTCCTGTTTTTAAGTTTATTCTTATTTATTCTATAAAGAGGATTGACAACAGTCCCCCTTAATGCTGAGGTACCCCCTGGCCTCAAAAAAAACTACAAACAAAAGAAGAAACAAACACTAGGCCCAAAAATTTAGCTATTCTGCCTGTTGTTTTCCTCACGCAGGCAGCTCACTGCAACGCTCGCCATGCGGTCCAAATACCTAGAGAGGAAATGGCCGCCCCTTCGCCAATAAATTTTGGCGCCAAGAACAGCCACCGCTGCAAAAATGAGGCCTCAGCAGACCAACAGAGCCCGAAGGCCTTACCTGCAGGGCCGAAAGCCACACAGCCTGCTCCTACCTCCTTGAATTCATCCGATCCTCAAGCTGCGCTGATGCGCCTGGCAGCCGCAGCGAGGATCGCTCAGCCGGTTCCACAGAGTAAAATTAAAATCCCGCAGCAACGGAGAGGCTCCGTCTCACACAGCTTCAGTGTGGCTGTACGGGTCCCGGAGCTCTCTCCCGTACAGTCCAGGGAGAGCGATCCGCACCGGCAAATGCCTGCAGCAAGTGAAAATCACTGACAAAGAGGGAAGGCGAGAGCTGCTACTAATTTAAAGAACGAGGCTCAAATCTAAAATTACTGTAAATAAGGAAATTTGCTCCTAACTAAAGGGAACTAATCCCCGATAGTCAATTAACCAAAGGTAACTGAATTAAAAGTAAAATTAAAAGTAAATTAAAGGTAAAAATCAAAAGTAAAATCAGAATTTGTCACACGAATGTTCCTATCTGTTCCCCCCAAGTGAGCCCAGAAGCTAGGCTCACCATGTCCTCCTGCTGCAAGGAGACTGGACACACTGGAGGCTGATGGGAGATACCAGCAGGCTATATCCAGTGATGTCACGACTTTGACATGCCCAGTCTCCTAGCTGCAGGAAGAGGTGCACAACCCAGAAGTAGAGGACTAAACTGGAGGAACGATAAGGAACACTTAATTAATGTTGTATCAGTCTTGTTCACAAGTCCTCAAGGTTGCATTACACCGGTTACGACAATGTGCTACCAGTACAGATTATTCCTCCTTTCTCTTGTCTTATCAAAAAGGAGATATCAATCCAATCACAACTTCCCTGTAGTCCTGGCTGGTAACACAATGTCTGCCTTGCGTCCACAGCACAATTTCCAGGCAGCTTTAGAAAAACCCAACCATTAGTCAGATTCTGATGCAACTGCCCTTGGACAGGCCCTCCCTTGTTTTCAACTGGAATGGAGTAGCCGCTTAATGGTTAGAGCACTAGCTTGGAAACCAAGGTTCGATTTCCACTACCATTCAAGTTATTAATGTCCCTGTTTAATGCACATTATCAAGTTTAAGTTGCAATGTAAACTGCTTTGACTGAAATGATAAAGCGGTATAAAAAATTTGGTTAAATAAATAAATAAAATAAGCAGCATAGCAGGGGGTAAAAGCAAACAGGTAAATTCACAAACATTCAAAGTTTCAACCCCCCACCCTGCAGTGCTGCAACCATGAACAAAACACTTCACAGTTTCTAACCCCTCTCCCCAGGAGGTGAGGAAAAAGGAAAGATCATTGTTTCAACAGTCATTAGAATCCCCTGTTCCTTACTGCAAGATAATGAGACAAAACCTCACCAGTCCATGCAGAGCTTAGCACAGCAGTTTCTGGCACTTTTCCCATGCTAGGCTTGCTCTCCAATGCAGAAAACAAGCTAGCACTGGAAAAACACCAAAAAAACAACCGTGCTACACTGCAGCACACTTGGCATGCAAATCGCTACATAAGTAATTACATCCAATATAAATAAAATGCATCGAAATTTATCACAAATTTTTACCTTGTTTTTTAATGCTGGATCTTTATGCTAGCTTCAGGCAGGTATAAAGATCCAGTTGGGAGCAAAAGTATCATCCGAGGTGAAGTTTGACACTTCACTTCAGATGATCCAGGCATCGGGGAAAGCCCCCGATGCCATCGGAATACTGTTGGGGAGCCAGTGCCCCCGACATCCCCCTGGACAGAAACCAAATTCCCGCTGGTCCCGATCTCTGCCTGCCCACACGCCTCCCTGATAAAAAAAATCCCTGGTGTTCTGGTGGCCCCAATTCCCCCACCCATCTAATAAAAAAGGTCCCTAGTGGCCTAGTAGCTCCGATCCCACCTACCCAATAACATAAGAAATGCCATTGTAGGTCAGACCAAGGTAGCATCCTGTTTCCAACCATGGCCAATCCAGGCCACAATTACCTGGCAGCTTCCCAAAAAGGTGTATAGGTTTCACAATGCTGGGATGCACCGCACAGGGCCAGGCGCTGCCATTTTTCAAATTGGTGACGCAGAGATGGGAGTGCCTGGGCAACGCTCCTGCTCCAGATTAAAGGTACTAGGAGAGGGTGCAGATTTGGAGGCCATCAGGGATTTTTGTTATTGGATGGGTGGAATCGGGGCCGCTGGGCCATCAGGAATTTTTTTTTAAATTGTGGGGGGAGGAAATAGAGGCCGCTGCGCCACCAGGGACTTTGCTTCTGTTGAGAGGTCGGTGTCCGGGGGGAGCACCGGACCGACAGTATGCTGATGGAAATTGGGGCTTTCCCCCATGCCCAGGTCATCTGAGGTAAAGTGTCAAACGTCTCCTCAGATGGCCCTGTTTCTCCAGGACAGCATGCCAAACTTGCGCAGACTTCTATGCACATGTGTTTGGCTTGCTCTCCCAGTTTAATGCTGATTTTGCGCACTGGGTAATTTGAATATTGTATTGCAGTACAAAGAGTCAGAATTAAAGTCACTCCATGAAAGCCTGCACTAGAGCTTTAAGCACAGGGTTTCTGCATCAGCCTGTTAATGATTAAGGAACAGTCCATTGATTCATTCACTTCCAGAGAGAACTCCAGGGGCATCTGTTCTACCTCCATTGCTTCTTCCTCCATGAGCTGTAGCAGAAGTCCCGGAAAGCTCTTCCCCAACGTCCCGTTCTCCATCCACGCCTCACTTTCTCCCTCTGCTAGTTCAGGGATAAATGGCCTCTGTGTACTCTGCTCTGAGAAACTCCCCCCAGTTCCACCCTCTCCCAGGTGTTCTCTCCCTAGTTGAATCACCCGGGCTTCAACTGACAGGAGCCTTCCTATCACAATGGATTCTGGGACATGTAGTGTGCCTGACCCTTCCACAACATTAATGCATATACAATATTTGATGTACTGCCTTTTGCTACTGACAACAAAGTGGCTAAGAAATAGCAAATAGAAACAAAATAAAAAATATACATAGGGAAGAAGGATGAGAGAAATAGAGAGAAAAGGAACAAAAAGCCCCATACCAGTGACACTAAGATCCCATGTTACCTTAAAGACCCATGTAAAAAGTCAAGCCTTTAACGCATTCCTAAATTTAAGTTTCTAATTTCAGATTCAATGGCAGAGTACTCGTGGAGAGATATGAAAATGCCAAGCGATTCACTATCTTCAATTTAATCCTGGACGATGGGAGAAAAAATAAAATGATTCTGCACAGTGTAATCGGAAGTGGGCAGAAGCAGGAATGGCACATCAGTGCCTGAGTTGAAGGTAACTCCGATGCTTTGGTGCTGTTTGAAAAGTATTGCTGCCGCTGCAGGTCCCAGTGAGGGGTGGTGGCAATCACAGCAGGGGTTGGAGCAGAGGGGGTGCAAGGGATGAGGTTTGCCCTGACATCACCCATCACCCTTATGCGAAGATTGACTTCATACTTGTTGCCAGAGAACAAATAGGACATTGTGATTCCAGGGTACAAATTTTAAATTTTTGAAAGTGCTGTCAAGTCAATGGTGACTCTTGGTGACCAAGCAGCCCCTAGGTTTTTTTGGCAAGGAATCACTGGAAGTAGATTGCCAGGTCTTTTTTCCGAGGTAGTGGAGGGTGAAGAGACTTGCCCAAGGCCACAAGGAGTGCCAGTGAGAATTGAACCCAGATCTCTGGGGTTGTAGGCTACTTCTCCACTCTAAAGATCAGCAAATCTCCTGGACTAGATGGTATACACTCAAGACTGCTGAAAGAACTCAAAGATGAAATTGTAGAGCTACTATTAATAATGTTTAGCCTATTATTAAAATTGTCTGCAGTACTGGAAGATTGGAGGGTGGCCAGTTTTTAAAAAGGGCTCCAGGTGTGATCTAGGAAACTACACATAGTGTGCCAAATGTTGGTGCTGTGCAAAATGGTGGAAACCATTATAAAGAAAAAAGTACAAAACACATGGACCTACATGGTTTAATGGGAGAAAGTCAACATAGATCTAGCCAATCTGTTCTCCTTCTTTAAAGGCATGAACTTGTGGATGAAGATGAGCCATTCAATATAGAGTATTTAGACTTTCAGAAAGTATTTGATAAAGTCCCATATGAGAAACTGCTGAGAAAATTAAAAAGTCATGGCATAAGAGGTAATGTCCTATTGTAGATTGGAAGTGATTGAGAGAAAGAAAATAGAGAACAGGAGATAAATGGCCAATTTTCTCAATGTAGGAAGGTGAACAGTGGAGAACCGCAGGGATTTATACTGTGACTGGTCCTTTTTAACATATTTATAAATGATCTGGAATTGGGAACAACAAGTGAGGTGATTAAACGTGCAGATAACACCAATTCAAAGTTGTTAAATCGCATATGGAGTATGAGAAACTGCAGGAGGATCCTGTGAGAGTGGGAGACTGGGCATCGAAATAGCAAATGAAAATTTTTTTTGGAAGGTTCCCTGATGCAGAGTTCCAGCACTTATCATCCTAGACATGCTGCTTTGGCGTTCTTGGTTCCAGTGGTATGGGAAGAAGCGCAAACAAGCGAGCCTACACTCAGGCTGAGCCATTTCATGGCTGGAAGCATAGATGACTTTAGAGTCGTGCATTAGTCAGTCATCAGGAGTTAGAGCAGCATCTTCGGTGGGTTTACGTGTTGAGCAGCATACAGACCTGAGCGTTTCTGAGTCCCGAACAACATACAGCTCCACCCAAAGTGTTGATCTCTTGGATGTGTTCTCTCCTCTGACCTGCCATCGAGCACGCCATTGAAGGGGGGTGAAAAGGCACACCAGTGACTACCTCATCTAGAGTAGAATTAGCACAGGGAAGTGTGGTTGGTAAAGCGTTCCCTGTGAGGGCTGCCGCTGGTGGACTCCATGTCAGGACTCTTCAGCATCCGGTAGGATGGTGAAACCTGCTGTTATAACATTAGACTCACTGTGGGAAGCCATTGTAGCTTTAAACTCTTTCCTTATTATGACTGTGGGTACTCTTAAGGAAAACATTAATCAGGTGCTGTTGCTGGGAATCTCCGGGAGGCAAATGTTGCCCTGAAAAAAGACAAGATGCTGTTGGCCAGGAAAATGGAATACCTGGAGAATCAATCTAGGAGGAATAACTTGAGACTCCTGAACTTCCATAAATCTCCGATGTTGTTACCTTTGAAGATAGTGAGGAAGAACTTTCAGGAGGTTTTGATCCTCCCTTAATGCAAGCACAATTTCTGTCTCTGGGTTCTAACCCCCGAAGCGCCAGGTCTGAGCTGGCTCAACCGGGAGTGGTGGACATTACAGGGTTCTTAGAGAGCTCCTTGGAAGTAGTAATGGAGCATGTTACCCTTCTTGTTACCTTTGCCCTTGAATCAGACCGAAATTTGATTTTTGCGTTTATTTTTCAAGAACTTACAGGAGCAATTTTTGGGGTCTGTTGGGGTTTTCGCCCTCTTGTTAATTGTCGTGGCTGCAGGGTTCACCCCAACATAAGTGTAAAGCACAGGACCCTCTTTCAAATAAAGTACAGTCAAACCTCGGTTTTCGTATGCCCTGGTTTTCGTACGATTCGGTTTTCGTTGATTTTTTTCATCAAGATTGTGTTTCGGTTTTCGTACGTTGTCTCGGTTTTCGTACAGCATTTTACCCCCCCCCCCCCCGTACCTGCCATGGATTAGCGTGAGCCAGCGATCTCCCACGGAGCTTGAGCCAGCGATTCTGCGGGACCTCTGGGGAGCCGAGGAGTTCAACGCTCCAGCGTGGCCTGCCCGAAACTGCTTCCTGCCCCGGACTCTCCCCCGATTGACGTCTGCCTGCTGCCTCTTCCCCTGCACATCCCTTGAACCGGGACAGGAGCTGGTGACCGAATCTGCTTCTCCTTGGCGGCCCAGTCTCCCGCCGGGGCCCCTGCCCTCCCGATTGGATTCTGGGTGTCCTGCAGGCCTGCACACGCGGCCTCTCCTTGAAACCTTGCAGTCTGCAGCTGCAGGCTCCTGCTGGCACAGCCCCACGCTGTTCTCTGACTCTCACCTGTGTCAGGCTGCTACCTTAGGGGGGCCGGAGGCAGCCTAAGACTCTCTGTCCCACTGTTTCTCAACTGCCTGCTGCTTGGCTGACACTGCCTCTCCACCTCTCCCGACACTGTGTATGCCAACAAAAGTCTTCAATAAAGGTAAAAGTGATGTTACATGCTCATTTATCCATTTCATTAGTCATTTATATGTATTTCTCATTGTTTTCTGTATGTAAAAAGATAGTTATTCTCTATAAAATGTATTTTTTGTCAATATTTTTGGGTGTCTGGAACGGATTAATTGAATTTACATTATTTCTTATGGGAAATCTTGCTTCGGTTTTAGTCCGTTTCGGTTATAGTCAGACTTTTTTGAACGGATTAATCATGAAAACCGAGGTTTGACTGTATTGTGCCACTGAAGTAAAGTAGAAATCGTACTGTCAAGTATGTAATATCACAAGCTTTGCAAGTTTAAAGTCAATGCTCTAATCTCTGTATTACAAATCAGCATGAAACAGGAAAATGAATATAAAATTGTCTTTATGCGCAAAGCACCTGAGGTCTCCTATGAAGGGTCCTGGGGACAGAGTAGTGTTGCTCTCTAAGGAGAGTGTGCCAGTCTGTCCATCCATCAGAGTTTCTCTCCTATATTTATACTCATTCTTTAGGCTTGTGAAACAGATTTGCTGATAAGCAGATTTCCTCTTCTTCTTGTTCCCCATTTTCTCTGCTCCTTATTTATTTAGACAGATTTGTATGCCACCTTTTCCTTCAATCAAGGTGTTCCCAGGGTCAGAAAACATGAAAGTATTATCCTTATAAGTAATACAACATCAACATGGAAATTTCAATAGAGAATATTCCCACAGAGCTAGGTTTAAAACCCAAGAATTCCTTTCTCCTTCTTTGGGTGTTTTTAGAGAAAACGGGAAAAATACACATTTCAGACCTGAGGGGAAAATGAATCCCCCTTCAAGTACCCTTGTCTCAGGTTGGACTGCTGTCTTCTATCTTGTGCTAATGTCTTCAGCTCCAGGCCTAAGTAAGAAATAGCCTGCTGACCTTTCCACCCTGGAATTGCAGAATAAGCAGTTTGAGCTATGGAATGTGCTAACATCCTGAAATCATAGAGCTGGCACAATGAGAGGTGCTGACCTTATCGGCTCTGAAAACTACATAGCTATTAAAAAATGTCACCTGGGCACCTAGATTAGGAAAAGGGGAACAAAAAGAAGAACTAGGTGGCAGGATGGAGTTGACCAACATCAGCATCTGGAGTTAATCTGCAGGAAGCAGGGTAAGCAAAAGGCAAGGAACTGCCAGGAGGATGAGAAGACAGGATGCCACAAGGGGAAAGCAGAGGGCAAGAGGGCAAAAGGTTGCCATTTGCTAACCCTGCTTCCTATCAAGGCCTATATTTCTTCTATAATTTATTTTTTGTTATGTTATTGCCTCCCAGCTAGGTCTGCAGTTTTTTGGCAAGGTCTTTTTCCCCCATTTTGGATCTGGTCTCTCATGGATGGGATACACCCGAGAATACTGAGGGAACTTGGGGACGTTCTAGCAGCTCCACTGACTGACCTTTTCAATGCCTCGTTGGAGTCGGGAGTGGTGCCAAAAGACTGGACAGAGGCTCATGTGGTGCCTTTACACAAAAGCGGAAGTAAGGAAGTGGTTGAAAACTACAGGCCAGTTAGTTTAACTTCGGTGGTGAGTAAATTATTGAAAACGCTGCTGAAAGAGAAAATAGTGAGGTTTCTGGAGTCCAGCAGATTACAGGATCCAAGGCAGCATGGATTCACCAGAGGCAGGTCTTGTCAGACAAATCTGATTGATTTCTTTGACTCGGTGACCAGGGAGTTGGACCGAGGGAGAGCCCTAGATGTGGTGTATTTAGATTTCAGTAAAGCCTTTGACACTGTTCCTCACAGGCGACTTATAAACAAACTGAGCACCCTAGGGATGGACCATAAAGTTACTGCTTGGGTTAGAAATTGGTTGGGTGGGAGGCGACAAAGAGTACAAGTAAATGGAGCTCACTCTGAGGAGAAGGATGTTATCAGTGGTGTGCCCCAGGGATCTGTCCTTGGTCCGATTCTTTTTAACATCTTTGTTAGTGAGATAGCGGAAAGGCTTTCAGGTAAGATTTGCCTCTTTGCGGATGATACCAAAATCTACAATAGAGTAGACACCCAGGAAGGGGTAGATAACATGAAGAGGGATCTAGCTAAGCTTGAAGAATGGTCTAGAATTTGGCAGCTGGGATTTAATGTTAAAAAATGTAAGGTCATGCATTTGGGCTGCAGCAATCCAAGGGAGCAATATAGTATAGGGGGTGAAGTACTTTTGTCCACTAAAGAAGAGCGGGACCTAGGCATGGTTGTGTCTGATGATCTTAAAGTAGCTAAACAGGTAGAAAAGGCGACGGCAAAAGCTAGAAGGATGCTTGGGTGCATACAGAGAGGAATGGCTAGCAGAAAAAAGGAGGTGATAATGCCTCTGTATAAGTCTTTGGTGCGACCTCATTTGGAGTATAGTGTGCAATTCTGGAGACCGCACCTTCAAAAGGATGTGAACAGGATGGAATCGGTGCAGAGGGTGGCTACTAAAATGATTAGTGGGCTTCATTATAAAGCATATGAGGACAGACTTAAGGATCTTAATATGTACACCTTAGAGGAAAGGCGGGATAGAGGTGATATGATTTATTTTATTTTATTTATTTATTTAACAGCTCTTATATACCACGCTATTTGACATCAGTGCGGTTTACATTAAACAAAATACACTCAGATTTAGAGAACTTGTCCAAGTTACAGGTAACAGGGGAATAAAACAAGGATTAACTGGGGAATAGCATATAAATAATTAAATAAAAGCAATTTATTTTATTATTTATTTATTATTTTATTACAGTTTCTTATATACCGCGCTATTTAGAATCAGCGCGGTTTACATCATAACAAAACGACCATTACGACAAACTGTCAGGTTTTACATTGAACAGGAGTACAAACTTGGATAACTGGGTTAACTATATACATAATCTATCTACACTGCAGTGTGCGGGCATTTCTAGATTGGGTTATTTCTTGGAGGGGATATCTGGTTCAGTTGCTGTCTGGGAAATATTGGCGGAAAAGATATGTTTTGAGAGCCTTTCTGAACTGATATAGATTGGTAATGGCTCTAATGTCGGGGGGTAGGGTGTTCCAGCATTTTGGTACATAAAAACTGAATGCCCTGTTTGTGGTGTTCGTGTTGGACTTTGTTGAAGCCTTTGGTATTGCTAGCAAGTTTACAGCTGATGTTCTTCTTGCTCTATTGGGGGGGACCATGTGGATTAGATTCGTGAGTGAGAGGGATGAGGTGCCTTTGATTGCCTTAAATGCTAATACAAGGGATTTGAAGGTGATTCTCCCGTGAATTGGTAGCCAGTGCAGCTGTTTGAGAATGGGAGTCACGTGGTCGTTTCTGGATGCACCGTAGAGGACCCTAGCTGCGGCATTCATGGCCAACTGTAAGGGGGTTAGTGTGGATTGGGGGAGACCTTGTAGGATGGCATTTGCAAAGTCAAAATGCGGCAGGATCAGCGCTTGATATATGGTACGGAAATCGTCTGGGTCCAGCAGGGAGCGTAGGTGTTTGAGGGAACGGATTTTGAAGTAGATGGCTTTGACTACGCTGCTTATGTGGCGTCTCATGTCTAGATGTTGGTCCAGGGTAACTCCCAAATATTTTATTGCATCTTTAGTTTGCAAATCAGCTTCCTTGACACTGACGTGGGATGGGGGCATAAAGTTGGAGTCTCTGGAGATGAAAAGGACCTCTGTTTTTTTATGCTGGATACGTAGGTTCTGTGTCTGGAGCCATGTTGAAACTGCATTGAAACAATCTGTGAGTGGGGTCAGGTCCATGTGGGTTGTGGAGAAAGGCATGTATAAAAGAATGTCATCTGCATATATCATGCAGTTTACATTGAATGATCTTATGATATTGCATATGGGCTGCATGTAGATATTGAAGAGTAAGGAGGATAATGAGGATCCTTGAGGTACCCCTTGTTTTTGATGGATTAGAGATCTTGAGTGGGTATAGAGACATGTCATAAATAACATTTAACAGAGCAGGTATACACAGTGAAATATCATAAGGTGGAACGGTTTAACATCATCATTTAACTATTATTGCTGAGTTGAGATAATGGGGTGAGAGGAGGGGAAATATTGATGTAAGAGAAGTGTTGTAAAAAAAGGTAGGTTTTTAAAGCTTTTCTAAATTGCGATATATCTTTTATAAGTCTGATGTTTAATGGAAGCTTATTCCAGCACCTTGGAGCAAAGGATGAAAATGATCTGTTAATAGTAGTTTGAGTACATTTTACTAATTCATTTGGAATCACTAGAGTATTTTCAGTTGTAGATCTTCTTGATCTGTTGTTTTGGGTATGAATGAGTAGATCAGAGATTGAAGGAGGTGAAATATTATGGAACGCTTTGAAGGTCATAAGAAGTGTTTTATAAGATAATCTACAAATTATTGGGAGCCAGTGAAGCTCCATTAGAATGGGGGTTATGTGTTGTCTCCTTGTAATTCCGCATAGTGATCTAGCTGCTGCATTCATAGCAAGCTGTAATGGATTAAGCGTAGATTTAGGTAGGCCTTGCAGGATAATATTCGCATAGTCAAAACGTGGAGTGACTAGCGCTTGGAATATTGTGCGGAAATCATTGGGGTCTAACATGGGTTTTGGGTGCCGTAGAGTATTAATCTTGTGATAAATGGATTTTACTGTGGACTTTATATGCTCATTAAATTCAAGTCGCTGGTCGAGAATGACACCTAAGTATCGAATGGTGGATTTAATAGGTAAATCAGCGTCTCGTACTCTTAATGAAGGTGGTGAAGAGAAGTCATTGTTTCTTGTAACGATAAGGACTTCAGTTTCTTTAAAATTTATTCGAAGGTTCTGAGTGAGCAGCCAATCGGTTATTGAATTGAAACAGTTAATTAAAACTGTGCAATCAGGGCTAATCACATTAATAGGTGTGAACAACAGCACATCATCAGCATAAATAAGACAAGATATACCAAAGGTACGGGCAATATTACAGATTGGTTGCATATAGATGTTAAAAAGCAATGCTGATAGTGAGGAACCCTGTGGAACACCTTGTTTCTGTTGGAATGGATAAGATGTATTGTTATCAATTCAAACTTGTTGCCATCGGTCTTCTAGATAAGACTTGCACCAGTCCCATGCAATTCCTTGTATTCCCTTCTCATGGAGGTGGACTAGAAGTTGTTCATGATTAACTGAATCAAATGCTGCTGCAATATCTAGGAAGACCAATGCAACTCCGGTCTTGATATTATCTATAGCAATGACAAGGGAATTCATTAAAGAGGCAAGAAGAGTCTCAACTCCATGTGCTTCCCAAATCCATGTTGGCTTGAGTCTAAAGGGGCTTCAGTATCGATATGTTGTTGGATCTGTCTCAAGGTCACCTTTTCTAGAATTCTAGCTAATAGGGGAATACTAGAAATTGGACGATAAGAGTCCTCCTTCTTTGGGTCAAGTTTGTTATTTTTCAGCAATGGTCGAATTGATATCTGCTTGAGGATTGATGGGAAAACACCGGTGGTGAATGATTTGTCTGCTATAGATGCTATGTATGAGCTAAGCTCCACTTTCAAAGCTCTGATCCAATGAGCTGGACATGGATCATTTGGAGCTGTGGTGGTATTAATAATGGCTAAAATGTCTTCAATGGTACTTGGAGAAGGAGATGTAAATTTGTTTAGTGGAAACTGAATGCTGGGAGGATGAGAAATTTCTTTTGACAATAATGTAACTTTGATTGCCTTTGATTGAATATAATTAGCATATAATTGAGGCTGTATTTGTTCTTGTTGAGGTATGAAAGGTTCTCTGGATAAGGATTTTACTAGTTGGAAGAGTTCACGTGGCTTGTTAAGAGAACGATTAAGTAGTGAAGAATGGAATTCTTTTCACTTTGCAAAGGTTAGTTCACGGTAGGATTTTAATTGAACTAGGTAAGCGTCTTGATTGAGATGTTTAAATACCTCCATGGCATAAATGTTCAGGGAAAGAGCCTCTTTCAATTGAAAGCAAGTTCTGCTACGAGGGGACATGGGATGAGGGTGAAGGGAGATAGATTCAGGAGTGATATGCGGAAATATTTCTTTACGGAAAGAGTAGTGGATCCATGGAATAGTCTCCCAGTGGAGGTGGTAGAGATGAGGACAGTAACTGAATTTAAAAAATCATGGGACCAACACAGAGGATCTCTAAAGGTAAAAAATGGACTGTTGTAGTTGTTGATATGGAAGGATAGACTAAATAGGCCATGTGGTCTTTTTCTGTCATCATGTTTCTATGTTTCTATTATGGAAATGTGATCATCCTGGGAGACTTTAATAATGACTTTGGTAATCCCATAAGATTGGTCAACAGGAACTTTGTCAATCATGGACGATTTGGGGCTCTCATAGCATGTTGATTCTTCTATTCATGCCACAGGCTGTACCCTACACTTATTTTCTATCTCTGGATTTGGTCTCTCACTTAGGCGATTTCCCTACTCTATTTGATCATCATTTAATATCCTTTCAATTAGCTATTTATTTGTTTATTAGGATTTATGAACCACTTTTACGAAGAGATTCATCCAAGGCAGTGTACAACAGGTATTACTCGACAATGACAACTTACATTGAAGTAGCTGAATAAAAATAGCAAAACAAGGATATTAGCATAATAGACAATTAGAATAGTGAGATAAACTATGAGATAGGCAAATTAATTCCTAGTAATAGTAATGATACAGTGTCAGTAGTATGCACCTGGACACAACCCAGTAGAACCTTAATATAACAGAAATATGATATACTTTAATAAGGATTAATTAGCTAATTAAAAATTTGGCTAACAGCAATCATTATTTCATGCTAGCAAAATGTTCCATTCTACCTCCTGATTTCTCTTTCATTAACTGATCAGATAATTACTTGAAACACCATGCTTGGTGCTGCACCAGAGGATGCAGCACCATTGACCACTTGACATTTTCATGCACAGCATAACCATCTTCGTTATCATTTGGGTTTTCATCTTCTCAAGCACCAAGCATGATAGGCCAAGCAGTTTTGGTACAAGAAAATGGCCTTCCGCTCTAACAGGGAATTCAGCATCACTGTGAAATGTGTGTCCTGGAAGCTAAAAAAGCACAATATTCCAATCTTATCCAATCCAGTAATAACTGGTAGAAGGCTCTTTAAAATATTGCTCCTTCGCTCTAGTGAACTGTCTCATTCTTCCCAACTAGTTTTCTCTGCTGAAGATCTTGTTTCTTTTTTCCATACCAAAATCTATGACATTAGGAAAGTGTTTTTCTTCCTCATTTAGTCCTTTGATGACTATTCCATTGGGGACTATTTATACCCGTTTCAAAAGGTTTAATCTTGGTCTTTTAACCTTTTTTGCAGATGATATCCAGCTAGTTGCCAGTATAGACCTCAGACCTTGATCTCAGTACACTGAATTCCTGCCTTGAGGTTTTTAAATAAACTGAAGCTGAGTCCCCTAAAATTCCAGGCTACATGAGTAACTGGAAGGCCATTCAAACCTGACTTGGTTCTCTTATCAGGGTGTCCAATTCTCTTTCAAACTTCTGTGGCAGTTTTCGAGTGTCATACTGATTCCGACCTGACTTTTGAGGCTCAGATCTCATGCTTCTTACGGTCTAGTTTTTATGTTCTATGGCACATTAGTATTGTATACCAAGGATCTGCAAACTCCTCTTCATGCTTTAATTTTATGTCATTGGAATCCCAAATAAGTGGTTTTATCTACTCTAGACTTAATAATGGAGGGCTTCTTTGAGAATATAGGAGCAAGTTATTACTGATTTCTGATTAAAGAAAAGAAAAGAAGTCATTTATAAGGCTAGTAGAAAATCATTGGAGTCAGCGGTGGAAACAAGAGTTGTTCATCTTGGATTGAAAATGGAGGCTGAAATACTCTTTGCCAAGGATCCAGATAAGTAGCACTGATATCGCCCCTAAAGCAGGACATGAAAAGATTTATGCTTTATCTGTCTGAAACATAACTATGTCAGGGTATTCTTAGCATAAACGAGTATGTGGAAGAGATGAACTTGACTATTAATTGCCTTAGAAAAGTTTTGAATCACTTGTTCATATATTGTTGAGATTCCTTTCTGCACTGGAGGCATGAGGCCTAGGGAAGAATAAGAGTAGTTACTCACCTGTAACAGGTGTTCTCCAGGAGCAGCAGGAATCAGTCCTCACATATGGGTGACGTCGGTGCCGACAGAGCCCTCATGCGGAGCATTTTCCCAGCTTTCAAAGAAAGCCTTTGGGAATGCAGCGCGCATGCACGGTCCCCTTCCCGCCAAAGAGTGCCACCTTTCTCAATCTGATGACATAGCTAAAAGACAGCAAAAATCAAAATGAAGTATATGACTGCAACTCCAGGGGAGGAGGGAGGCTCGTGAGGACTGATTCCTGCTGCTCCTGGAGAACACCTGTTACATGTGAGTAACTACTCTTTCTCCAGGACCAAGCAGGAAATCAGTCCTCACATATGGGACTCCCCAGCTCTAGACTAAGCTGAAAAAATGGCTCCCTCTCAAGAGCCTCAGCATTTGTGATATCCTCTGAGAACGCCCCCGTACGGTAGCCCAACACAAGGGCCGGAGGGTAGGAGTTGCTTAAACCTCAAAGAGATTACGGAGTACCGCCTGTCCGAAAGCACTGTCCCTTCGGGACTCTCTCTCGAGGCAGTAATGGGCTGCAAAAGTCTGGCTTGAAGACCAAGTTGCAGCCTGGCAGATGTCTGCCAACGGAACAGAGCAGAGATGAGCTACTGACGCGGCTTTCACCCTGACACAGTGGGCTGTGACTCGACCCTGCAAGGGAAGGTCAGCTGCCTTGTACGCCCGGGCAATACAATCTGCTACCCAAGTGGACAACATACGCTTGGAGACAGGTAACCCCATCTTATTAGGGTCAAAGGAGACGAAGAGCTGAGTAGCCCTTCGATGCCCCCGCGTACGTTCTATGTAAAAAGACAACGCCCTCTTACAGTCCAGGGTATGCAAGACTGTTTCAGCCTGGCTGGTATGTGGCCTGGGAAAGAAGGTCGGAAGAACCACCTCCTGGTTGAGGTGGAAAGAGGAGAGCACTTTTGGAAGGAACTTCGGATGGGTCCGTAGGACCACCCTGTTCCTATAGAACTGTGTGTACAGTCTATCAGAAACCAGAGCTTGTAGTTCACTCACATGTCTGGCCGAGGTACGAGTTACCAGGAAGAGCACTTTCCAAGAAAGGAAGCACAAATGCAAAGTAGCCATTGGCTCAAACGGTGGGTGAGTAAGTTGCTGCAAGACCACGTTCAAATCCCACTCAGTCGCCGGTGGACGAACTGGAGGCTTGAGAAGAAGCAGACCTTTGAGAGTTCAGGACACCAAGAGATGAACCGACAGAGATTGTCCCTCCACCGGGGAGTGGTGCGCTGATAGAGCACTGAGGTGGACCAGAACAGAGTTAGACTTAAGGCCTAGGTCTGACAGGTGAAGTAGATACTGCAGTAATACTGGCACAAGGCAAGAGAAAGAATCTTCAATGTGCTGAGCACACCATACCGCAAACCTATGCCACTTGAGGGCATAGGACTTTCTGGTGGACTGCCTCCTAGAGGCCAAAACCACCTCCTCAATCTCCTTAGGTAGAAGCAAGGAAGCTAGCACTATCCTTTCAGCAGCCAGGCCATCAGATTGAGGGATCTGAGATTGGGGTGCAGAAGGGAACCCTGATCTTGAGACAGGAGATCGTGTTGCAAACCCAGAGGGAATGGAGTTTCCATCGCCAACTGCAGCAGAAGTGGAAACCACGGTTGCTTCGGCTATCTGGGGGCTACCAGAATCACCGAGGCCTTGTCCCTGAGAATCTTGAACAGAATACGAGCCATCAGGGGCATGGGAGGGAACGCATACAGGAGGCCCGAATACCAAGAGATCAGAAAAGCATCTGCTGCCATTCTCAGGGGATGCGGCTGTCTGGAGCAGAACCTGGGCAGCTGACGGTTCTGCGGACTAGCAAAGAGATCGATAGACGGAAGTCCCCAGCGGAGGAAGATCTGCTGGACCACCCATGGATTCAACTGCCATTCGTGAGGCTGGAGAATCCTTCTTAGCTTGTCTGCTAGGGAATTCTCCTGACCAGGTAGATAAACTGCTTTGAGAAATATGCCCTGTTTTACTGCAAAGGAGCAAAGGGCCAGCGCCTCTTGACATAGGAGCCTGGACCCTGTGCCCCCTTGTTTGTTCACATAGAATATTGCCACCTGATTGTCCACCTGAACTAAGACAGACTGGTGAGAGAGGGCATGAGAAAAAGTCTGTAGAGCTAAGCGGATTGCTCGCAGCTCCAAAAGATTGATCTGCTGCGTGGCCTCCCGAGAAGACCAGAGGCCTTGAGTGCACGTGCCCTGGCAATGTGCACCCCAGCCCTTTAAGGAAGCATCGGTCGTCAGCACCCTTGTGTGTGCTGGAGCCTGAAAAGGTACCCCCCCTGAGAAGGTTTGGGAGATGTAGCCACCCCTGTAAGGAGTCCAAAGTGTTTTGCACACCTTTACTCTGTCTTGGAGGTCGCCTGTGGCCTGCGCCCACTGAGTTCTGAGGCACCACTGAGCAGCCCGCATGTGCAGACGGGCATTCGGAGTCACATGTACTGTGGATACCATGTGGCCCAGGAGCCGCAGGTAGTGCCTGGCAGAAACATGAGAATTGCTCTAAACTGGTTGGCCAAGTCCATCAGTCTGTGGGCCCTGTCCTTGAGCAAGTAAGCTCTTGCCCCTATAACCTCTAGGTTTTGAGAGGGGAGCAAAGTGGACTTTGCGTAGTTTATGACACAGCCTAGATGCTGAAGAAGAGAGACAGTGTGAAGAGTGGCTTGTCTGGCCTCCTGGAGAGACTGACCCCTGATAAGCCAGTCATCCAGGTATGGGAAGACAAAAATTCCCTGATTCCTGAGATAGGCCGCCAACACCACCAGGCATTTGGTGAAAACCCTGGGGGCAGAGGTTAGGCCAAAGGGAAGTACTCTGTACTGAAAATGGTTTCCTCCCACCACAAACCTGAGATATTGTCTGTGGTCTGGATGAATGAGGATGTGAGTATAAGCATCCTTTAGGTCTAAGGAGCATAGCTAGTCTCCCTGCTGGAGGTAGGGCAGCAGTATTCCAAGGGTAAGCATCTTGAACTTTTCCCTCTCCAGAAACTTGTTTTGGTTTCGCAAGTCTAGGATAGGCTGGAGGCCTCCTGTCCTTTTTGGTACCAGGAAGTACCTGGAGTAGAAGCCTTGCCCTTCCAGGTGGTGAGGCACTAGTTCCAACGCCTGTTCCTTTAGAAGACTTGCCAACTCCTGAAGGAGGAGGTTTCTGTGTAGAGAGAGTCTTGGAGGCTCCCCTGGAAAGTAGGAGGGGGGTAGCTGGTGGAAGTGGAGCATGTAGCTCTTTTGGACTATGCTGAGTACCCAGGTATCCCCTGTGATGGCTGGCCACCTGTAGGCATACAGGGTCAGCCGACCTCCTGTGCTGAGTGGAGCCAGCGGCGGAGAAGAGGCTATGCTGTATGAGTCAAAACCCCGCTCCCTGCTGTGCAGGAGCCAGAGCTGGCGGCTTGGGGGTCTTCTGCCTATGGGGCCCATGCCCCTGCGCCTGCTGGCCCTGTTGGGGAGCTGGAGAGGCCTGATATTGAGGGTAGGATTTGTAGGCAGCACCCTTCCTCGGGAAAAAGGGCTTCTTTCCCGAGCCCTTCATTTTTTGAGAAGGGGCAGAAGTCTTTCTGGAAAGCCTTGTCCTGGTGAGAGTCTCAGTCTCGATTTCTGCAGCCTTTTCAGTCATGGGCTTACCGAATAGGTTGTCACTTCGGCACGGGACATCGACCAACTTGTCCTGCACCTATGATTCCAGGTCTGATGACTGTAGCCAGGCCTGATGGCGTGCACCGATGCTGGTCGCGGCTACCCGGGCCGAAGCCTCGAAGCCATCATAGGCTGTTCGAGAGATAAACTTCAAGCAGTCTCGGATCCCTGTCGACAAGGCCTTGAATCTCTGCAAGGGTTCCTCGGAGAGGCCAGCTGAGAACCCGGCAATCTCTTTTGCCAGGTCTCGTAGGTACATGCCCATGTACAGCTGGTAAGTCTGAACACGGTAAGATAGCATAGAGCCCTGAAAGCACTTTCTACCAAGGGCATCCAGGTTCTGGGCCTCCCGTCCGGGGGGGCACCGAGGAGTGCATCTTCTAACTCTTCAGGCGGTGCATGGCCGATTCCACAACCATGGAATTGTGCAGTAACTGCGCCTTTTGGAACACAGGGCTCTTACGGACTCGATAAATGGAATCGACCCATTTGCTAAGAACCGGCGCCGAGGCCGGTGGCTCCCACATATGGAAGAGCAGCCATTCCAGCATCGGAGGAACCGGTACAGTAAAGGCTTCCTTCGGAGGAAAGTCATACTGGAGGGCATCGAGCTCCTCGGCTCGAGGCTCCTCCTCGGTGTCCGCAGGGAATGCCAAAGCCTTGGCTATGTCCCTTATGAAGTCCGAGAACCGGGTATCCTCCAAGGGGGGGATCTTCTCCAAGGCTCGGACTCCGGTGAGTCTGAGTAGATGCACTGGATCCAGAAGGTGTCCGGAGACTCCTAGTCCTCTGTTTCCCATGCCGACTCCTCCTCCAAGGAGTCGAGTGGTTCCGGCTGTGTGGGCTTCGGTGCCACCCGCCCTGACGCCGAGGGAGGAGGTCGAGGGAGACCTGGACATAGGATCGACTTGAGACTTAATGAATTCGAGGATCGGCTCTGTCTCCGGGGTCAACTTAGATGTCGAGGTCCCGGTGGTCGGGGCAGATGCATCGGTCAGACCGGCGATCAGCACCCGCTGCTGTTCCGTGAAGGCAGCCAAGCTGCTCTCCAAGGCCGTCAACCTGAGTCCAAGCTCAGGAGACCCAGCAGCCTCCGACTCGGGCCCCGATGACATCGGGCCCGACGTCGGCTCTCCCGGAGGAGAGTCCACGAGGACAACAGAACTTACGTGACTCGGGGATTCTGGCTCCATATGAGGTAGTTTGGACGGCCTCTCCGACTCCGAGAGCCCGGGGCGGCGGTCAGGGCTACGCGACCTGGCCCTTGAGGACCCAGGGGCCTCCACCGACACCACCCTCATGAGCTTCTTCTTGCTTTTGTACTCCCGGGTGAGAGACCCCCTCTCAGAGGAACCACGACAGTGTTCGGGTTCCGACTCCCGAGGCCTCTGACGAAGTCCGGGACCAGCCGGACGCAGACTCTGGGAAAATTCTCTCACGTTGATGCTGATGGCTCCGAAGTACCTTCGACGACATTTTGCCGCACGGGCCACAGGCCAGCGGGTCATGGTTGGGCCTAAGTAATCGGAGGCAGTAGTCATGTGTATTGGTGAGAGACATAAGTTTCTTGTACCGATCACATTTTTTGTACCCGCTGGCAGCCATCGGGGGAAAAAGGTCCCCTGCAAGTTCAAAAGATCGGGCTGCCAGTGAAAATAACAAAAAAGGCGCGAACGCTAGTCACGAAGGACAAAAAACGAAAAAAGAATGCCGGACTCGATACCAGTGTACCGAGCCCAGGCGGGAAGGGGAACCAGCGTCAAACCAGATCAGAAAAAGCGAAAATCGCAGAAAAAAATCTACTTTTACCGGGTGACACAAACTCACGTCCGTTGGGCTACACGGAAAAAGAAAGACTGAGCAAGATGGCACCCTTGGGCGGGAAGGGGACCACGCATGCGCGCTGCATTCCCAAAGGCTTTCTTTGAAAGCTGGGGAAATGCTACGCACGAGGGCTCCGTCGGCGCCGACATCATCCATATGTGAGGACTGACTTCCTGCTTGGTCCTGGAGAATAGGAAGATAAATCGACTGGTTTAAATGAAAAAGCGAAACCACCTTTGGCAGAAAGTGAGGATGAGTCCTGAGGACTACTTTATCATGGTGAAACCTTGTATAAGGAGGGTTAGCTACTAACGCCTGTAGTTCACTAATGCGTCTTGCAGAAGTGATGACAATTAGGAAAATAACTTTCCATGAAAGAAACTTTAGGCCTGAAGTGGCTAAAGGTTCAAAGGGCGGTTTCATAAGCTGACCAAGAACAAGATTTAGATCCCATGCCACCAGTGGTGGTTTAATGGGAGGTTTTGTTAAAAGTAGGCCTCTCATAAATCTTGATATAAGTGGATGAGAGGAAATAGGTTGTCCATCGAAAGGTTTATGAAAAGCAGTAATAGCAATAAGATGGACCCTAACTGAATTTGTCTTCAGACCAGAAGTTGATAATTGTAGAAGATTCTCTAGTAGCAACTCTACAGGTGCTAAAAGGAAGCCCCTTTTGTGAACACCAAATAGAGAACCTTTCCATTTGAAAGTGTCTTGTGGAGGGTTGTCTGGAAGCCAGGAGGATATCCTTTACTTGTTGAGAAAGGTTAACATCCTGGAATTCTAGGCTTTCAGTAACCAGGCCCTGAGATGTAGGGACTGGGGATTGGGATGCAGTAAAGATCTGTCCTCCTGTGACAGGAGATCTGGAGCATTCCCCAACTCCAGAGGAGTGGTTTGAGAGAGACGCAGATGAAGAGGATACCACGTTGCCGTGGCCAACGTGGAGCTATGAGTATCATACAACCTCTGTCTCTCTGAAGTTTGAATAAAGTCTTGGGAATGAGGGGAATGGGTGGGAAGGCATAGAGGAAGTCCTGTCCCCAGTGGAGTAGGAAAGCATCTCTTGCCTGACAGTTTTGAGCCGGAATGCTGGAACAGAATCGGGGAAGTTTGGCATTCTGTGGATTTGCAAAGAGGTCTATATCTGGTGTTCCCCAGATTCAAAACACTCGAGCAAGCTGGTATGAGTGGAGAGACCACTCGTGTGGCAGCAGCATTCGACTGAGTTTGTCTGCCCACAAGTTTTGAATGCCCGGAAGGTATATCGCAAATAGGTGAATTTGTAATTCTCTGGCGCTGGCCCATATTCGCAAAGCTTTGTTGCATAGCGACAGAGAGCCTGTTCCGCCTTGCTTGTTCACATAGAACATTGCTACCTGATTTTCGGTTTGGACCAGAACTGTTTTGTTGCTGAGATGGCCCTGAAAGACTTGAATAGCATTGAAAATGGCTCTCAGCTCTAGGAGATTTATGTGAAGGGAAACCTCCTGTGAGGTCCAAAGACCCTGAGTGGAGAGGTCGTGCAAGTGGGCCCCCAGCCCATCTTGGACGCATCTGTCGTCAGAGTGGTTTGGCATAGAGGTTGCTGGAAAGGAGAGCCTACAAGGAGGTTTTCCAGGGATTAACAAACAAGCACAATACCACGTGCTAGATGCAAACCCAGTCAGAATCGTGGATAGCAAGGAAGGAATGTTCTTTATTGATTACTGAAAAGCCTATGGCCCGACACAGGCTGTGTTTCATTGCCTTCTTCAGGGGCAGGCTACATAAATAATTAAAAACAGTTAAATTACTACAAACATTTACACGTTAAATATAAACACATAATACCCAAGGATAATTATAAAACACATATATATGTATATAGGTATTAAAATAAATTACTTAAATATTGTTAATACATCAATAAATAAAAACAGTAAATTATATAAAACCATCCATAAATAATTAGATAAAAGATCAGCACAGCAACACAAGTCAGGTAATAAAACCATAAAATAATAAATAGAACGTAAATCAAAACAAAAGCATCTGTAAAAGGGAAACACATTAAAAGCATAAAAAGAACCTAATAGTTATAAAACCATTTGTCTTAAAACTGCTACACTCAGTATGACTACATAACATGATAGTGCAACAAGTAAAAGGTAAAGTGAAGCCACTACTAATACATGACATACCTTTAAAAAAACTGTTTAAACCTCTATGGTGTTATTCACCATCGGGGACAGAGAAATCGGTTCACCATTGGAGACAAAGAAAACATCCTACTTATGTTTAGTGTATCCACGTATGGGTTTTCGAATATTTCATTAATTTACTCTTCCAAGGCAAACATAGACGGGAGAATGAATCAGTGAAATATCGGATACCAAAAAAACTTTCGAACATCTTGTCTTCAAATTTTCAAAAAATGTTGAGCACCTTAGTTCTCATAAAAGGCAGCGTCAAACTACTCTTAAAAAACCTTTTTTTAAAAAAACTTTGAAACGCCGGAGAAAAAAGGCGCAGCGGGAATTCACCATTAACTATAAACTCTTCAACAATTGTAGTCTAAAATCATGTATAATTTAACAAAAGGTTAATAATTATTCACCTTTACCAATAGGCACAGTCATTTTCAAGGATCAGCGCCAAACGCTAGAAAACTTTGAAAAACCAAAGGGCAAGGGCACAGCGGGACTTCACCTTGACTATAAACTCTTCAACAATTGTAGTCTAAAATCATATATAATTTAACAGAAGGCTAATAAATATTTACCTTTACCTGTAGGTACAATAATTCTCTATCCGGCTATAATTTACACGGATCAGTGCCAAACACTAGAAACCAGTGAACATTATGGGAAAAGAAAAAGAAAAACGGAACGCATCATTACTATAACAATTCAACCTTTGTGACTGAAAAGTCAGACATCCTGTGTCTCATCCATTCCGTCTTTTCTTTATACAATAACTCATGTATATACTCGTAAGAATCACACTCCATATTACAAAACCCTGCCGGCTTTGAATTTGTCGATGTATGGCACGCCGGCATCTGCGCGCTAGATAAAGGTCTTTCCCGCAAAATGCAAATAGGTGACGTCTGAGTAAGGGGAGGGTCAGAAACCAAGTCACTCAATTGTAAATCCCCATGGAAAGGGTTGAATGTAATTCCTACAATCGGAACAATCAAAACAACGTCTACCAAAGGTTTCTCTATTAATCCATATGCTTCACGTATACCCACTTTTTTTATTCAATCAAAGCCATTTTCTCCGATTATCTTTGCCATCTATTTACAAAGCCCTGTCGTGCATACAGTGATAAAAATGAAGCGCGTCACCAACACCATACTTTTTATAATTTTTATTCACGATTTACAAATAAATTAATGCACACCTGATTGGGAAAATAGTTGGTCAAACCATTGTTACCACCATCTAAAAAATAAAGCAAAAAGAATTCAACTCAAGGAGATTACCTCATTTTTCAATATCTATACCTGAGAGGTACCATATTCATCCCTGTTCCTACCAACTCTAAAAGACCAAAATATTATCTTTAAAAATTATTAGCTTAAACTAAAGTCAACCATGTCATACTAATTAGGAAACCACATAATTTGTATAACAAACCATTATTACTAATTAAACTTCAAATTCAAAACCCTAACATTATATCATCCCAAGGGATTATCAGGAATAAGGGAGATCCGCTCGGGGGGGTGGGGGGGGGGAACTTACAGAAACACGGACAGATCATTTTCCATGTTTAACCCATTAGGGACCAAACTTTCAAGGTTGAAAATATATCGCTCCTCCAATCTACGGATAGTTATCTCTACATCTCCCCCTCTCCAATTAATTTTCATCTTCTTGATGACAAAGAACTTTATATCTGAAATTTTATGAGAGCACTCCTGCCAGTGGCTGACCAGCGGTTTATCTACTGCACTCCTCCTAATGCAACTCCAATGTTCAATGATCCGATTACGAACTGGACGAGTGGTCTTACCCACATATAATTTCATACATGGGCACTGGACTACATAAATAACACGACTCGTTGAACAATTGGAAAAATCATCCAGATGAAACACACATCCATTTCCTGGATGAACATATTGTTTTCTAACTACAAGAACATGAGCCAGATGAGCTTTTTGAGCCTGCGGCTTTCTTTGCTGTCTGTTCTGTTGTTGCCCCTTCTGTGGAACATGGAGCGGACAGTGAGTTTGATGGGTGTAAGATTGGTAAGGCTTCTTTTTCTTACTGAAAAAGGGTTTTTTGAATATTTTCTTCTTTGCTGGGTTGGCTGTAGACTTTGACAATCTGTTTAAAGTAGTATTGTCAGATTCAAGCTGATTAGCCTTGTCCTGCCAGTCCTTGCCAAAGAGATTTTCTCCTGTGCAAGGAATGTTTCCCAGCTTTTCTTGCACCCACTGTTCTAAGTCTGATGCTTGAAGCCAAGCAATACAACATGCTCCTATGGATATAGCAGAGGTTCTGCTAATACATTCAAAGCAATCAAAGGTAGCACAGTTCATGAATATTGAGACATTCTGGGCATGCTTGACCAGAATAAGGTAGTCTGCTCTTTTTTCCTCTGAAACATAAGGACTAAGGAGCTCTAAGTCTTTTGTGACTTCTTCCAGGAACATTCCCATATAAAGAATGTAGGAACTGATCCTGGCTCCTAGCATGGAGGATTGAAAGCATCGACGGCCAAAGGCATCGAGAGTCCTGGATTCACAGCCTGGAGGATTAGAAGAATGTGTTTTAGCACTCTTGATCCTTTGCATAGCCGATTCCACTACCACTGAATGGTGTGGTAACTGAGTTTTTTGAAAACCAGGACAACTTGGCTTGTCTTATTTGACTTAAATAGTTTAACCTGTAGCTTCATTGCATGTCCCCTAGTCTTTCTATATTCTGATAATGTATCTGTAACAAATTCCAGAGTTTGATTACACGTTGAGTGAAAAAATATTTTCTTTTATTAGTCTTAAATAGTTTACCCTGTAGCTTCATTGCATGTCCCCTAGTCTTTCTATATTCTGATAAGGTAAACAATCGATCTACATTTACCCGTTCCACTCCGTTCATTAATTTATAGACTTCTATCATATCTCCCCTCAGCCATCTCTTTTCCAGGTTAAAGAGCCCTAACCTTTTTAGCCTTTCTTCATAGGAGTATCCTTCCATCCCCTTTACCATTTTGGTGGCTCTTCTCTGAACCTTTTCTAAAATCTCTATATCCTTTTTAAGATACGGCGACCAGAATTGCACACAATATTCAAAGTGCGGTCTCACCATGGAACGATATAGAGGCATTATAATATCTTTTGTTTTATTTTCCATTCCTTTCCTTATCATACCTAGCATTCTATTTTCTCTCTTGGCCGCTGCTGCACACTGGGCCGAGGGTTTTAACATGGTATCCACAATGACGCCTAAATCTTTTTCCTGGGTGGTAGTTCCTAATGTGGAACCTTGCATCGTGTAACCATAGTTTGGGTTGTTCTTCCCTAGGTGCATAACCTTGCACTTGTCCACATTAAATTTCATCTGCCATTTTGATGCCCAGTCTTCCAATTTATCAAGATCCTCTTGCAATTTTCCACAATCCTCTTGGGTTTTAACAACTTTAAATAGTTTTGTGTCATCTGCAAATTTGATAACCTCACTTTATGAATATGTCAAAAAGCAGCGGACCCAGCACAGATCCCTGGGGTACACCACTATTCACCTTTCTCCATTGGGAAAATTGGCCATTTAGCCCTACCCTCTGCTTTCTATCTTTTAACCAGTTCCTGATCCACTGCCTCCTATCCCATGACTCCTGATCCACTGCCTCCTATCCCACTGCCTCCTATCCCATGACTCTTTAGTTTTGCCAAAAGTCTCTCATGAGGGACCTTGTCAAAGGCTTTCTCAAAGTCCAGATACACAATATCAACCGACTCATCTTTGTCCACCTGATTATTCACTCCTTCAAAAAAACATAAGAGATTAGTAAGACAAGATCTTCCTTGTCTAAAGCCATGTTGGCTGTCTCCCATTAGGTCATGACTATCTACATGCTGAGTAATTTTATTCTTTATGATGGTTTCTACCATTTTTCCCGGTACTGACGTCAGGCTCACCGGTCTGTAGTTTTCCGGATCACCCCTGGAACCCTTTTTAAAAATTGGTGTTACATTGGCGATCCTCCAATCTTCAGGTATTAGAGATGATTTTAATGATAGTTCACAGATTACTAATAACAGGTCTGCAATCTCATATTTCAGTTCCTTCAACACCCTTGGATGTTTACCATCCAGCCCAAGTGATTTGCTACTCTTCAGTTTATCTAATAGTTGTAATAAATCTTCCCGATGTATCAATATTTCCTTCAATTCTTCTGCACCTTTAAATACCACTTCAGTCATGGCTTCACTTCACTTCAGTCTAATATGGCTTCCCCTCTGGTCAGTTCATGAACCAGCTGCTCCAAGAAGCAGTCATTTATTTCATCTAGGAACTTTATCTCCCTAGCATGTCCTGACATGACACTGACTCAGTCGATACCGGGGTAATTGAAATCATCCATTATTATTACTGTGCTGTAACGTTTGTTAGCTTCCTTGATTTCTTTGAGCATTTCATCATCCATTTGTTCATTCTGGCCAGGTGGTCGATAGTACACCCCTACTGCCATCGCCTTCCCCTTTTTACATGGAATTTCAATCCATAGAGATTCTACAGCAAATTTTGTTTCCTGCAAAACTTTAATCCTTTCAATGCCCTCTCTAACATAGAGCGCAACCCCTCCACCAATTTGATCAGCTCTATCATCACAATATTGTTTGTACCCAGGTATCACAGTTTTGAACCTAAGGACACATAAGCAGGAATGACTGGGGACTGCTCCTTATCCCACTTGACTACTAGGGACCTCCATAAACCAGGGATGGGATCGGGGGATGGGAGAGTCTGGGGGGATTTGGGGAGTGTCATCTGGGGGGAAACTGATTTCAGGGGGTTCGGGTGGGTCCCTTGATAACTAGGGAATTGGGAATAATTGATCTGAAATATAAGGGGCCATTGGGTTATATCTGTTGTCGTGGATCCTATTACGTGAGGGGAGTGATATCAGGGGGGTGTCATGAGATGTTGGTGATGTTGGTCGATGAGAATCTGGAGGTGCTGTCCACAGCTTTAGCGCCTACTCCTTCAAGTAGGCACTTAAGCGTGCCTTGGGGCAGGTGTAAATGACAAACTCTAGAGTTTCTTCATCCACGTTTATCCCTCTTGTAGAATGGGGACTGGGAGCTATTGTTTTAGGGCCAACCTAACTGCTCCTCCTTGCACTCTCTGCATTGTATGCATCACCATGTATAAATAGTAGCTTTCTAAAAGCCACAATTTACATATGGGGATGCTTCTAATATAACTCCTATAGTATGTGATGAAGAAGCCCCAATTTCCACTGTTAAAATACAAAACATGCAGCATGTCAGTGCAAAAACTGACAGGAGAACAGACCAGGTGGATAGCTGTTGTCAGTGGCAACGACAACAAAGGCAGCCACGAGGTCTGGAGAAACGTGTAGTAGTAAGAAGAAACGCCCTAATTCCCAATAGCACACACCTGGTAGGGAGGAGTATGCACAGCCCTTATAAGGATAGTGCAGGGAACACAAGGGGGAAGCATTACAAGGACGACACCTCCAAAGAGTTGCCAGGAGGAGAGGAATTGTCAGAGAGCTCAGATTTGGAACAAACCCTGAGAGGGAGAAACCTGGGACAAGGTGAGCACTGTAGGAAGAGAAGACAGCCTGTCTTACCTACAGCAGCTACCAGAGAGGAACCAGGAAGAGTCTCTCACTTCAGTATAGGAAGTGACTCAGAGTCTGAACCAGGAAGCGTTCAACCTCAGAGATACCCAGAATCCACTAGGAGGAAGCAGCTTGCTAGAGCCGAGGCCAGCTGGGCAGCTCCTGTTGATTGCAGAGACACGGCAGCCTGGAAGCTACGTCCTAACCAGAGGAACTGCAAGCCAGTAGCTAAAAAGTATGTAACAAGAAGCTGGGACTTGGGGAATGAATGTGAGCCATTGAAAGTTAAAAGGAATAAAAGTGTTTGTAGAGTGAATGCAGAGCAACCTTACACAGGAAGCCAGAGGTGGGGGCAGGGCAGCTACTCCCAGCCTAACTACCTGAATAGAGAGCATTCACAGCCGTCAGAAAAGCTTAGAGACTGGCCAGAAGACGTGTATATGTCAGAAGAGGAGCTGGCAGTAAGCTTTAAACCCCAAAAGAAGCCTTACAAGCTAAAGTCTGTTAGCAAGAGGGGACAGAGAGTTCCTCTATCCCAAACAGAAGATAGCAACAGAGAAACTTACCGTGAGGGCTTGCCAAGGGGAAATGTCCAGACATATTTCAACCAAGAGGGTTTGGAACGTGAGGAGGAACCCATGTTAGTGGACTCTCTCAGTGAATCCTCATCTATATCTGACCTAATGGACTGTACATTAGTCTCATCTGAAAGAATATCTCTGCGCTAGACAGAGCCAAAGCATGTATGCTACAGTTAAGTTCCTACCTTGAAGCAAGAAGTTATTGCTGTATGTCCTTTTGTGTTTTTGCCAAAAGATTGGAATACTTTTGTTTCTGCTTGTGTTCTGTTCACTTGTTTATCAATCCACCCCGGGAGGGGAATAAATCCACATTTTTGCTTTACCATTCGAGTCTGCACAACTATTTCTTCACCATCATCAGCAAACTGCCCCCTGGTGGTGACATAAAGTGGCGTAGTTCTTCGGATTTTTCAAGTGGATGAAAAACACAGCACCGAAGACACACATAGGATTTACCTTGCTGAAAGAAAGAAAAAGCCGGAGCAGATTTTTTTCAAAATTCCTGACCTGGAGTGCAGCGAGCCTACAGCTTTCTCAACGCACGATCCTTCACCGTGCTGAGGTAAAGGTAGGAGGGCACGGGTGATTTGGATCTGAGAAAGGGGGGAGCTGTGGTGTTAGGAGCAGCAAGAGGAATAGCTGAAAAAAAAAAAAAAAAAAAAGTTACCTATAGTGGAAACACTTTGTTTGGTGCCGCACTTGGTGGGCTTGTCTTTTGTTTCTTCACAGGTGCGTAAAGATGGATCCCCAACAAATGAAAGACTGGATGGAGGTCCAGTGGAAAGCACAACGAGAACTGGCCCGGCAAAGCCAAGAGAGAATGATCCATGCAATGACTGAGCAGCAGCAGCCGCTACTAGAGTTGCTGGAGACTCTGATAAAGAAAACTGCTACCGCAGCCGAGGTTGAGTCTGCAGGACCGAGGGCGGTAGGACTACATGAATACAATGCTCTGTCATTGGGACAATTAAAATCATACGATAGTTTTGATGACTTTGCGGACGCGTTCGAGCGAATAGCAGCAGCGGCTAAATGGCCGACTGATCAGTGGGCAGTAAGATTCGCCATGACTTTGTCTGGTGAGGCGCTCGCCGCATACAAAACAATGCCCGTTGATCTGTCTTCCAGTTACCCCGACGTGAAGATAGCTATTAGAGATAGGCTGGGTTTAACGCCCATGCACTACAGAAGGCTCTTTAGAGAGGCCAAACTCCTGGATAAGGAAACGCCTAAAGCCTTGTTACAACGACTAAAAGGTCTAGCGACCAATTGGCTCGTTCCAGAAAGGGCGACGGTCGAGTCTTTATTTGATACCGTCCTCCTGGAACAGTATTTGGAAGCCATTCCACAAGAAATAAAGGCATTTATATTGCTACAAAAATGCAATTCTACGAATGACGCAGCCATCCTTACGGAGAACTATTTTGAGGCTGAACTAGCCAGTACCTCCGGAGGCGGTATTTTAAAAATGGCTGGCATTGATAGAATACATGGTGTGAGAAAGTCTTTTAAAAGCAATGCATATGGTGATACTGCATGTAATGTTAAGATGTCTGGTAACACTAGGGTGAAAATGATTCAAATGAAATGTTTTAACTGTGGTCAGCCTGGACATGGGTACAAAAAGTGTACTGAACGTAGTGCTCTAGTAGTGGGAGGACAGAACCCCCTAGAGAAGGGCATTCAGGTAGAGGTCCAGATTGAAGGGGTAAAAGCTTTGGCGCTCTTAGATTCTGGAGCTAGCCAAAGCATGGTTTCTCGTGAATTGTGGGAGACCATTACCGCCCGTAACCCTTTTTCACAAAAGCAAGCGAGGGACAAAATTAAAGTAAGATGTGTGCATGGTACGTCTGTATTTTACCCACGGTATAGAATGTCTGTGATAGGGATGAATACTCGGGAGAAGATACAGATGGCTGTAATTCCTCATCTCCCGTATGAGCTGGTGTTAGGCCGTGATTGGCCACCGTTCAACCGAGGTCTTAAAGAGAGCCTAGGTAAGAAAACTACTTTAGTTTCCACTAGATCCCAGGCCAAAGCCTCAGAGATAGGGGTAGGTTCCGCTGAGGAGGAAGAAACTCCAGAGGAAGAGGAAGGCCAGGGAGAGGAGCTAGTAGATATACTCCCCACACATGACGATCTAATAAACCTTCCTTCTAAGGAAAGAAAGGGAAGGGCAGAGAGACGTAGGGAGCAAAGAAATAGGTCCCAAGGGAGGGCAGAGCTGGTAGCAGGGGAAGATTTGCCCTGGGTCCCTGCTGAGTTAGTCCAGAAGTTCCCTTCCTTCCCAAAGGAGCAGAGGGCAGATCCGGCCCTAAAAAGAGCTTTTGAGTTTGCTCAGGAGGGTAGAGCCATCTTGCCTAGATTTTTCCTAGAGGGTGAGCTGTTATACCGGGAAAGTACGGACCCGTATACAGGGGCCATCCGCAAGCAGGTAGTGGTGCCCGCAACCTTTAAGACAATAGTAATGCAATTGGCACACGACCACCCTGTGGGTAGCCACAAAGGCATACAAGGCACAATAGACCAAATACTGGCCCGCTTTTACTGGCCGGGCGTCTTTAAGGAGACCACCCGCTACTGCCAGTCTTGTCCCGCGTGCCAGAAGGTCACTGCCATAAAGCCGAAACCGGTGCCAATGATTAGTACACCCATTATTGCCACGCCAGTCCGACGCCTGGCTATGGACATCGTAGGACCCTTAGTTAGGACGCCAAGGGGCTTCCAATATATATTGGTAATTGTAGACGTTGCCACTAGGTTTCCGTGGGCCATTCCGCTACGGAATATTTCTGCTAGGTCGATGTCCTTAGAAATAATAAAATTATTTTGCGAAATAGGTTTCCCACAAGAGGTCCTAACGGACCAAGGAAGCAACTTTACCTCAAAGTACTTGGCCTTAGTGTGGGATGCCTTCGGGATAAGGCACGTCCGGACCTCCGCCTATCACCCACAGTCGAACGGACTGGTGGAAAGGCTAAACCAGTCAATTAAACAGATGTTACGACGCGGACTGGAGGGACAGATGGGGGAGTGGGATAATTTACTTCCCTTTGTATTGTACGCTTGCCGAGAGCGTAGGCAGGCATCATTAGGGGCATCGCCCTACGAGTTATTATTTGGCCGAGCTCCAAGGGGGATCTTGGATATCCTGAGAGAGCAATGGAGCGAGCCGGAGGCAGAGGAAGTGGGGGTTCCCCAGTTTCTCAAGGATCTTAGGAACCGCCTAGAAAGGACTTCCCGGGTTTCCATGGAAAATTTACAGGCGAGCCAAGGCCGGCAAAAACGGTATTATGACCGGAGGTCCAAAGAACGGCAATTAAGCATAGGAGACAAGGTATTGGTCCTAGTACCCGCTGTAGGTCCAAAATTTGAATCTAGGTGGAAGGGACCCTGCAAAGTGGTAGCTAGAGTAGGCCCAGTCTCCTATAAAGTTGAGCACGAAGGGGGGCGTCAACAGGTATACCACTTGAATTTATTAAAACCCTGGCAGGAACGATCGGCGTCAGTACAGCTGGTCAAAAGAGAGAGGCGAAGGGTTAGTCACCTTCGGCTTACGTGCTGTCAGACGGAAACGTCAGCAACACGTAAGGTTTTAAGGGGGGGGATATGTGATGAAGAAGCCCCAATTTCCACTGTTAAAATACAAAACATGCAGCATGTCAGTGCAAAAACTGACAGGAGAACAGACCAGGTGGATAGCTGTTGTCAGTGGCAACGACAACAAAGGCAGCCACGAGGTCTGGAGAAACGTGTAGTAAGAAGAAACGCCCTAATTCCCAATAGCACACACCTGGTAGGGAGGAGTATGCACAGCCCTTATAAGGATAGTGCAGGGAACACAAGGGGGAAGCATTACAAGGACGACACCTCCAAAGAGTTGCCAGGAGGAGAGGAATTGTCAGAGAGCTCAGATTTGGAACAAACCCTGAGAGGGAGAAACCTGGGACAAGGTGAGCACTGTAGGAAGAGAAGACAGCCTGTCTTACCTACAGCAGCTACCAGAGAGGAACCAGGAAGAGTCTCTCACTTCAGTATAGGAAGTGACTCAGAGTCTGAACCAGGAAGCGTTCAACCTCAGAGATACCCAGAATCCACTAGGAGGAAGCAGCTTGCTAGAGCCGAGGCCAGCTGGGCAGCTCCTGTTGATTGCAGAGACACGGCAGCCTGGAAGCTACGTCCTAACCAGAGGAACTGCAAGCCAGTAGCTAAAAAGTATGTAACAAGAAGCTGGGACTTGGGGAATGAATGTGAGCCATTGAAAGCTAAAAGGAATAAAAGTGTTTGTAGAGTGAATGCAGAGCAACCTTACACAGGAAGCCAGAGGTGGGGGCAGGGCAGCTACTCCCAGCCTAACTACCTGAATAGAGAGCATTCACAGCCGTCAGAAAAGCTTAGAGACTGGCCAGAAGACGTGTATATGTCAGAAGAGGAGCTGGCAGTAAGCTTTAAACCCCAAAAGAAGCCTTACAAGCTAAAGTCTGTTAGCAAGAGGGGACAGAGAGTTCCTCTATCCCAAACAGAAGATAGCAACAGAGAAACTTACCGTGAGGGCTTGCCAAGGGGAAATGTCCAGACATATTTCAACCAAGAGGGTTTGGAACGTGAGGAGGAACCCATGTTAGTGGACTCTCTCAGTGAATCCTCATCTATATCTGACCTAATGGACTGTACATTAGTCTCATCTGAAAGAATATCTCTGCGCTAGACAGACCCAAAGCATGTATGCTACAGTTAAGTTCCTACCTTGAAGCAAGAAGTTATTGCTGTATGTCCTTTTGTGTTTTTGCCAAAAGATTGGAATACTTTTGTTTCTGCTTGTGTTCTGTTCACTTGTTTATCAATCCACCCCGGGAGGGGAATAAATCCACATTTTTGCTTTACCATTCGAGTCTGCACAACTATTTCTTCACCATCATCAGCAAACTGCCCCCTGGTGGTGACAAGTATCATATATATATATATATATAGATGCACACACACACAATGCTTTCCTCGAAGATTAATTAATTACTAAAACAAGAACCTTGAATAAGTTGTACAGCATGTCAATAAATATAGCATACCTAATTATAAACTTATAGAAGTTACTGTATTAAATCTCACTTTTTCTTTGTTAGTCAAAGCAGTGCTCTGGAATTTAAAAATGCTACAACACCTCATCTGACCAATTAGCTGTGACTAATGCTGGAAAACCAACAGATTAACAGCTTTCACAATGGGTAAAATCATTATAAACCCAGTCTGTGTTGTAATAAAACAGCCTGAAACAGCTTAAATGCTTTCCTGAATAACCCATCTGAAATGGAGGAGGAGAGGGGAAATGCATGCTAATTCAACCAAATCAATATGATTGGAACAATGTACTAAAACATCTTTAAATTCCTAAAATATTAATTTAATTCAGATTTAATTTAATCAGGGAGATCATGTTAAATATTGCCAGCAGTATTCTGATCAGCACATGCCACTTGGCTCACATATTAAAGAACATAAACAGAATAAACAATGATATCACTGTTCACTGGCAGCAGAGCAAGATAGCCGATTAGCTTTAATCGGTTTGGGAATTCATCCACATTTAACTGATCCAGAGTGTGAATGAAAACCTTAGTCAAATCAAACCACACAAAACGTGTGCAGTTATATTTATAGCAGGATGAAATTTGCCACAAAAAACATAGCTGGGCAACCCTGAACTTTAATGCTAATGATCTAAATTTGAAAATTTCACGCCAGTATGATCCAACCTAGACCTTTTTCCCAGTTACGTTTGTGAGCACAGCTTTAGGGGCATGTTTACTAACAAGAGCGCTGCTAGCACATAGACTGTGAAACCAACCACCATGGAGCGTGTGCCTCTGCCCCCCTCCCCCACCACTGGTGCGTTACCGATTCTCGGCACCGTGGTAACCTAGCAGTAGGGACACCTAAACGCTACCTACTGTAGTGGTGTCAAGTGCACCCATGCTAAAGCCCATAATCACAGTTCGTGTGTGGCCAAAATTCCCATGCTAATCATGATACACTGTCATTGTGCACATTATGCCTTTGCTCATTCATGTGCTAGCCGTTTCGCCTGGGTTTTTTTGCACGGGGCATGATGCTAGATTTTAATGCAGTGAGCTCCCTGCTGAACTCTGCACCAGCAGTTAGTGCACTTTAATAGACCCGCCCTTTAGTGTGGCAATTTTTAATTGGTTACATATATGTAATTAAAAGACAATTTAAACCACAAAGGCTTTGCATCTCGATTCCTTAACGTTTTTGTGTTTATCACAGTAATAATGCGAGCCATTTTGCTGTCAGGAAGCAGTGGGTGCCAAGCAGCTGCAACTTTTGCTAGGTGGTATGTTAAGGGGAACAGCTCAGTGGGAACGCTATTTTCATAACAAGCAGAAGAGCTTAAATCAGTCCACCAAGAAATCAGTTTTCACGGGGCTGAAGATGAAATCCATGGATCAAACAGTATATTTTATGATGCCAACGGGGCTTTTATGTTTAATCTGGACTTAGATCCGTAGGATAGTGTCGTGAAACCAGTCCAATAGCTTGCAGTTCACGGGCTTTAGCAAACAATCTCATGCAGTTTCTTATCAAACTTAAAAGAAATCATCATTATGTCAGATCATTTGCTTCAGTCTATGAATTTTATTAACTGGTTGATTGTAAATGCCTCCATTTGTTCTTTGGGTGTTTCAATGTAATTTATGCAAGTAAACAGCAATTTATATGCATAGACTCACTGAAAACTACCCCTTTCCCTTCAATGTAACTATGGGGGCTTTTACTAAAGTCCAATAGCTGTCAGCGTGGGTTTGATACATGCTAAAGCCGCGTGTTGTCCCACATTGAGAGCTACAACGGGACCATGACAGTTAGCGCTGCTGGATTATGACACTAACAGTCCATGGCACGTTAGGGTTGCAAGTGGGAGGGTTAGGAGCAGAGAACGGCAGGGCAAGTGCACGTTGAGTGGAACTTGCGTTCTTACAGGGCCACATACATTGCAGTAAATGCAGGGAACATGCTTTCCACGCTCCCGGATATTAACACTGTGGTGTTGCCCCACTGCAGTCTGGCTTCACGTCTTATGGGCAATTGGGCATGTTAGGTGCAACACCAAAGTGCCCTTTAGTAATAAAAAAAAAAAAAAGCCCCTATGATTTTGTAGTCCTAGCAAGTTAGTATATATCTAATTATCTCAAAAAGGATTTGTTATTATATTTTATATATTACTATTCCAGCTCTGCTAACGTTTAACAAAGAAGCGGGGAGAGTGCTCTTACCCAACATCTCCCCTCTCCCAGATATGTGAATGCTGTGAATCATCACTAGGCAGTGCTATTTGGAGGTGTGCAGCAGAGCGACTGGCAGGTCAATTAGTTCCCCCTGCCAGTGTAACTTTCTGGGGCTTGGTACCACTGAATTAAAGGTCTGAGAGCTTTGCAGGATTATCAGTCCTTGCATTTTGGGCTAGTTAGTGCGGGGAGTTAAACATGCAGAATGCAGAGTTATTAAAAGGGTTGTACTTTCTTCAGTATGGCCTTTCAAGATGTGTTTGCTCTGCTTAGCATTACCTTGATGACTAGTCTGCTAATCAAGATTTTAGCATATGTTCTAAAAAATGTTTGCTCATCCTTAGGGAGTTGACCCCTACATATCAAGAGATATTTGGCCTGAAGCATGTTTTAGTAGGACTTAAAAGGTAATTGGGCCAGCTTATAAATATCTGGCTCATTTCCATGGAGGTATCTGTAAAATGCTTTGATGTGTCCTGTGACCCAAGAGATGGTCTAGCAAGAAAATGGAAATTGAAATATAATTTACTTTTCTGAAAAATGTTTTGCATACCTCCAGATTTCACAAAAGAGAACAAAGGATCTTATATAATTAAGCTTTTTTTTTCTATAGGTACAGAATGGAGAGATTGTGCCTTAATAAAAACAAAAGGGCATGTTTATTAAACCATGGCAGACTTTTGCAGCTAACCAAGGCGCAGCAATGTCTGCAGTTTCCGCATGTTAGCATCACAAAAACAGCTAATGTCATTTAGTAAAGATACTTTGCAGTGTTTGTATCTTCTAGAGAACCAGTAAGAAATCAACAAGGCCCATGTCATTCAAACACAGAACACTTTTCAAAGTATTCTGGGCTGAAATAAAATATCTATGCAGACAAGTAAGCAACAGTGTAATATGTTTTCTTTTTTTTTTATTAAATACACCAAAGCAGATCTTCAAAGCATTATTTTCCACAGCCAACGTTCTCTCCTCTGGTAGAAGGCAGCAGATCCACAGATCTGCCAGGATTTTCACGTCTAAAGAAGAATTAATTTAGTATATAAGCTTTTATCTAGGGCATCCAGTGTTTCATTTGGTAGAAATGATCAATTCTTTCTCCAGTTTGAAAACAAAACAGTTATAATAAATGATCAGACTGTAATTCTTCAAGGGAATGCAGGAGCTGAAGCTTAATGATGTGCTGCAGTTATGGTCAAAATAGGACTTAGCTGTGCAGTATGGCACAGTGGTGCTATAGTTTTTGACTACTGAATTTAATGAAGAAACGCCAAACCTGCTAATAGAATGTCAAAGGCATAGAGCATATAGCTCAGGTTAGAAAATCTAGCCTTTAGTGAATTGGACCTTATGGAGGTAATTTCATAACAAGTTGCTAATATGACATGACCTAAAAGATGCCTATTTTATAAAGATACTGGAGTCAATAGCAAGTTCCTACTATAAATTTTATTTATTTGTTTAACATTTTTTTAAATTCACACTATCTCCTTTAATACAGTATGTCTCTATAGTAATATCACCTTACACATAATTCAACATAATCATACACAGGTACAACCCTAAACACAGGCATGGGGGGGTGGGTGATCTGCATGGAGATGCAGTTACAACCACTCTAGTCACCTTATGGGGCAGACTAGAAGGAACATACTGGTCTTTATCTGCCATCATATATTATGTTACAACCGGACTGCTTCCCAGCAGAGAAGGTATGAATCCATGCCACCTTGTTTGTTCACATAGAACATCGCCATTTGGTTGTCTATCTGGATCATGATCATCTGATTCATCAGGTGCGCCTGGAAAGCCCAGAGGACATTGGTAATTTTATTTATTTATTTATTTATTTATTTATTTAACAGTTCTTCTATACCGCTCTATTTTAGATCAGAGCGGTTTACATTCAACATCAACCATACAACACAGGAACCCTGAGTTGTATTTACAATAAACAGGAGATCAACTTGGAAGTAACTGGGGGGAACTATGTACATTGTATAACATATCTACATCTTATTTACACTGGGGGTCCTGATTCCATTTCAGTGGGTATCTTCTGAGCGATCAGTTGATTATCCTTTTTCATGCTGAGTCTGATTGTTTAATTGCAATGAGTGGGCCGCAACTCAAAGTTGATTTGGTGCAGGCTCTCTCTTCTCTTCAGACCACAGGCCCTGCATTTGCAGGCTGTCCAGATGAGCTCCCCACCCAAGCTTGGACATGTCAGTCATCAGCATCCTGCGGGGGGGCTCCCTTTGGAACGGGAGGTCTCTGAGCAGGTTCAATGGCTCCAATCACCAGTCAAGGGACTGTATCAAGGGAGCAGTGACCGCCATCCTGTCCTGGAGATGACCCATGGCCTGCTTCCATTGCATGCAGAGGGTCCATTGCACCTGCCGCATGAAGAGACGGGCCAGGGGGGTAATATGCATCATGTAGGCCATGTGGCTGAGCACCTTCAGTGTTTCCCAGGCCATTGTGTGGCACAGACACCACACACCTTTGATCATTTCTGATAGTCGCTGCATGCAGTCCATCAGCAGAACGCCCAAGCTTGAGTAGTATTGAGGAGGCCTCCAAAGAACTCCAGCCACTGTGTGGGCTGGAGATGGGACTTGGGATAGTTGATGATGAACCCCAGCCACTCGAGAACATGTATGGACAGCATTCAGAGTAGGACCCTTGACAGTTGTCTAGATAAGGGAAGATGTAGACTCCCATGGTGCAGTGGTAGGCAGTCACTACCGTGAGAGACTTGGTGAAGACCCGGAGTGCTGAGGCCAACCCAAAGGGGAGCACCTGGTACTGATAATGCTGGCTTCCCAGCCCAAACATGAGGTATTTTCTGTAACTTGGGTGGATCAGGATGTGTGTGAATGCATCCTTGAGATCCAAACAGCATAGCCAGTTGTCCTTTAGGAGGTAAGGGAGCAGCGCCCCCCCCAGCGAGATCATCTTGAACCGTTTGCGCAACAAGAACTAGTTGAGGTTCCATAGGTCCAGAATGAGTCAAACCCCCCTGTTTTTTAGGGATCAGAAGTACCTGGAGTAGAACCCCATTCCAACTTGAGCCAGTGGAACAAGCTTGATGGTGAGATCAGTCAGAAGAGTTGAGGCCTCCTCCTGCAACAGTCTTCAGTGCAGCAGTCCATGGGGTACTCCCCCTGGATGAAAGGAGGTGGCAACTGGGCAAACTGCAGCCAGTAGCCTTGCTGGATGAGCTGCAGCACCCAGGCAACCAGGGTCATAAGGGGTCACCGATGGGCAAAATAGATGAGCTGCCCCCCAACCTCAGGGGGAACCCCAACAGACAACAGTCGGTTGGCTATGCTCCCGAGAAACCAGTCAAAAGCCTGCCCCCTGCTTGGGATGTGGGGCTGGCTGGGTCTTTTAAACTTCTCACCGTTGCTGATGGGGGGCCTGCACCTTTGGTTGGGCACTCTGTGGGGCCTGGATAGTACCAGAATGGATGTGGGTATAAAGTTTTCTTGCCCTGGTACATGTTGCGTGAAAGGTCAGCAGTCTTCCTTGAGAGCCAGGAGAGCATCATGTGCTCCTTCGAGCACACCCATTTTCTCCCCGACGGACTTCTCAAAGAGATTCTCCCTAAGGCAGGGAACAGTTGCCAGCTTATCCTGGACCCATTGTTCCAGGTCGGAGTACTGGAGCCAGGCCAGCCACAGATGCCCACCACCACCACTCTGCAAGCAGACTCAAAGGCATCATAAGTGGCTCGCACTGTACACTTAGAGCAAACTTTGCCATGGCCTATCAGGGTTCAAAAGGAGTCTAAGCAATCAGCATGACATGGGAGGCAAAGTCTGCCAGGTCCAGCATAATGTCCTTCAAGAACATATCCATATACAGCTCATTAGAAAGGATCCTGATGACCAGTATGGAGGTCTGGTAACATCTCCTCCCAAAGGAATCCAGGGTTCTAGCCCCCCTCCCCAAAGGCACCAAGGAATGAGTCTTAGTGCTCTTCACACGCTTCAAGGCTGATTCTACCACAATGGAATAGTGTGGTAGCTAGGGTTCCTCAAAGTCTGGTGTTTTCTGGACCAGATACATCGAGTCCAGCAGCCAGCTGATAGTGGAAATCATGAGGGGTTCTCCCACAACCTCAGCAGCAATCTCTGCAAGAACTGGTGCACGGCACCATTACTGCCTCCTTGGGTGCCAAGGGGTACTGGAAGAACTCGAGCTCCTCTACTCTCTGCTAGTCTTCTGCCTCCAAGGAGAAGGATATTGCCTTGGCCATGTCCCATACAAAGTCCTGGAAATGCATGTCTTCCAGGGACAATATGTGCTGTTCATACAGAGGGGACAGTTCAGAGGGGAGGTCCAGGGAAGCTTTCCTCACTGAGAACATGAGCTGCTGATCCTCCATTTGGTGGTTCCTGCTTGGGAGAACATCCACATTGCAAGCCTCTGCTAACTTTGTATGCTCTGTTTGGGCATTTTCCTGTGCCTGTTTAGAGTCTAGCTTGTTATTTATTGTTCTGTCTACATTTCTGTTTTGTCAGTGTGTCCTATTTTCTGTCTGTCCTTTACCCAACTCTCCTGCTCTCTGCAGTGCTGTATCTCCCTTCTCAACACTTTATTACTCTCCCCTCCCCCAGCTCAGCCCACCCACCCCTGGCTTAATAATGTTTCACAGCCTTCCTCTGCAATTACTTAAGCACACTTGAAGCCAACAGAACTTTCTCTTCACTCGCCACCTGTTATCTCCTTTGATTTCACATTTTCTCCTCTTCTACCTCGCTTACAACCCCACATCACTGTGGGTTCTTTATATTAACTCTCCCTAATTTTTTCCTCTCATTCCCATGATTCTATTTCTCATTACCCATTCCTTACTGACCCAGCTCCCTTACCACTTTGTCTTCTACCTTATCATCTGCCCTTGAGCTTCACCATTTTCTTCCTCTCATTCAGCCATCTCCACTCTCACTGAGGGAACCCCACCCTCTCTTCCATCGTGCCGTCTCCTCTCTCTCCTGTTCTCTCCTAATCCTTCTCTCATTTGGAGATGTCAAACTCAACCCAGGCTAAACCTTGTTCACATTCCTAGGGCAGGTCAATGAGTAACCTTTCTAATCTTGTTCATATCCCTCTCCTCTCTCCCCCTTCTCTTCCTTTTTTCATGCGCATCGTGGAATGCACATTCTGTCTCCAATAAACTCGTCTTCATTCATGATCTCTTTATGTCTAATATTCAATATCTCCTGGCTCTTACTGAAACTTGGCTTCTCCCTGAAGATTCAGCTTCACTCGCTGCCCTATGTCACAGAGGCTACCTATTTTCCCATACACCTTGGCCCAGTGGCCATGGTGGCTGTGTTGGGTTCCTACTCTCTCATTCCTGCCATTTCTAATCCCTCCTTCTGTCTGCATCTAATTTCTTTGCTTCTTGAAGTCCATGCCATCTGCCTAATTTCTCCACTATCTCTCTAGGTAGCTGTCATTCATTGACAACCCAATTAGTCCACCTCTACCTTTCTCATAGACTTTGACTCATGGCTCTCCTCCTTTCTTGATGCATCTTCTCCTTCCCTTATTCTTAGGGATTTTAACATTCACGTTGATGACCTTTCTGACCTCTATGCCTTAAAGCTCCTTTCCCTAACCTCCTTATTCAACTTCCATTTGAGCTCTACCACTTCTATTCACAAGTATGGCCACTGCCTTGACCTCATCTTCTCCAACTGCTCATTTAAATTAGATAATAGGGGAAAGCCGACAGTCGCCCAAGAGCACATGGCTCGGAAGAATGTATCCTTGAAGGATACTACAAAAAGCAGAGAGGTTCCAAAAATGAATAAAGAAGCCCAAATGCCCTAGAGTATGGAGCAGACAGAGCTTAAAAATTCCAAATTACCCATGCCTACCAATAGCCAGATTAATATGAATAAAATACAGTCTCTAAAATGCTTGTATACAAATTCTAGAAGTCTAAAAAATAAGATGGGAGAGTTAGAATATATAGCACTAAATGAAAGGTTAGATATGATTGGAATCTCAGAAACATGGTGGAAGGAGGACAACCAGTGGGACACTGGGATACCTGGGTACAAACTACATCGTAATGATAGAGCTGATCAAATTGGTGGAGAGGTTGCACTCTATGTTGGAGAGGGCATTTGAGTTAGAAAGGATTAAAGTTTTGCAAGAAACAAAATTTGCTGTAGAATCTCTATGGATTGAAATTCCATGTAAAAAGGGGAAGGCGATGGCAGTGGGGGTGTACTATCGACCGCCCGGCCAGAATGAACAAATGGATGATAAAATGCTCAAAGAAATCAAGGAAGCTAACAAAAGTTACAGCACAGTAATAATAATAGGTTATTTCAATTACCCCAGTATCGACTGGGTCAGTGTCATGGCAGGACATACTAGGGAGATAAAGTTCCTAGACGAAATAAATGACTGCTTCTTGGAGCAGCTGGTTCAAGAACCGACCAGAGGGGAAGCCATATTGGACCTAGTCCTTAGTGAAACACCAGATCTGGTGCAAGAGATAAGGGTGTTGGGGCCACCTGGCAATAGTGATCATAGCATGATCGCGTTTGATTTAATTAGTGGAGGAGGGATGGTAAGGAAATCCACAGTACTACCTTTTAACTTTCGGAAGGGAGACTATGATAAAATGAGGAAAATAGTTAAGAAAAAACTAAAAGGAGCAGTTGCAAAGGTTAAAGACTTACATCAAGCTTGGGTGTTGTTGAAAAATACTATCTTGGAAGTCCAGACCAGCTGTATTCCACGCTTTAAAAAAGTGGAAGGAAGTCCAAAAAACTGTCAGTATGGTTTTAAAGGTGAGGTCAGAAAGGCTGTTGTTGCCAAAAAAGCATCTTTCAGGAAATGGAAAAAAGAGCCAAATGACGAAAACTGGAACCAGCACAAGCACTGGCAAGTTAAATGCAAGGCATTGATAAGGCAGGCAAAGGGAGAATATGAGAAGAAGCTTGCTGTGGAAGCAAAAACATGTAATAAAGACTTTTTCAGGTACATTTGTAGCAAAAGACCTGTGAGAGAGTCAGTTGGTCCATTAGATGATAGAGGGGTTAAAGGGGCACTAAGAGGTGACAAGGCGATAGCGGAGAGGCTGAATGAATTCTTTGCTTTGGTCTTTACTGAGGAAGATGTAGGGATGTTACCAATGACTGAAGTGGTATTTAAAGGTGCAGAAGAATTGAAGGAAATATCGATACATCGGGAAGATGTATTACAACTATTTGATAAACTGAAGAGTAGCAAATCACCTGGACCGGATGATTTACATCCAAGGGTGATGAAAGAACTGAAATATGAGATTGCAGACCTGCTATTAGTAATCTGTGAACTATCATTAAAATCCTCTGTAATACCTGAAGATTGGAGGATGCCCAATGTAATGCCAATTTTTAAAAAGGGTTCCAGGGGTGATCCGGGAAACTACAGACCGGTGAGCCTGACGTCAGTACCAGGAAAAATGGTAGAAACCATCATAAAGAACAAAACTGCTGAACATGTAGATAGTCATGGCTTAATGGGAGACAGCCAACACGGCTTTAGACAAGGAAGATCTTGTCTTGCTAATCTGTTATGTTTTTTGAAGGTGTGAATAAACAGGTAGACAAAGGTGTATCGGTTGATATAGTGTATTTGGACTTTCAGAAAGTCTTTGACAAGGTCCCTCATCAGAGACTTTTGGCAAAACTAGAGAGTCATGGGATAGGAGACAGTGTACTATTGTGGATCAGGAACTGGTTAAAAGATAGAAAGCAGAGGGTAGGGCTAAATGGCCAATTTTCCCAATGGAGTAAGGTGAATAGTGGGGTACCCCAGGGATTTGTGCTGGGTCGCTGCTTTTTGACATATTCATAAATGACCTGGGAAAAGGGAATAACGAGTGAGGTTATCATATTTGCAGATGACAAAAACTATTTAAAGTTGTTAAAACCCATGAGGATTGTGGAAAATTGCAAGAGGATCTTGATAAATTGGAAAACTGGGCATCAAAATGGCAGATGAAATTTAATGTGGACAAGTGCAAAGTTATGCACCTAGGGAAGAACAACCCAAACTATGGTTACACAATGCAGGGTTCCACATTAGGAACCACCACCCAGGAAAAAGATTTAGGCGTCATTGTGGACAACATGTTAAAATCCTCCACCCAGTGTGCAGCGGAAGCCAAGAGAGCAAATAGAATGCTAGGTATCATAAGGAAAGGAATGGAAAATAAAACAAAGGATATTATAATGCTTCTGTATCGTTCCATGGTGCGACCGCACCTTGAATATTGTGTGCAATTCTGGTCGCCGTATCTTAAAAAGAATATAGCATTATTAGAAAAGGTTCAGAGAAGACCCACCAAAATGGTAAAGGGAATGGAAGGATACCCCTATGAAGAAAGACTAAAAAGGTTAGGGCTCTTTAACCTGGAAAAGAGCCAGCTGAGTTGAGATATGATAGAAGTCTATAAATTAAAGAACGGAGTGGAACAGGTAAACGTAGATAGATTGTTTACGTTATCAGAATATAGAAAGACTAGGGGACATGCAATGAAGCTACAGGGTAAACTATTTAAGTCAAATAAGAGAAAATATTTTTTCACTCAACGTGTAATCAAACTCTGGAATTTGTTACTGGAGAATGTAGTAAAGGCTGTTAGTGTAGCTGGGTTTAAAAAAGGTTTGGACAAGTTCCTGGAGGAAATTTATTTATTTATTTATTTTATTTATTTAAGTCTCTTATATACCGCGCTATTATAATCAGTGCGGTTTACATTTGAACAAAACATACAACAATGCAGCAGGTCACATTGAGTTTACATTGAACAGGAGTAGTAAACTTGGAAGAACCGGGAAAACTATATACAAATTAAGGACATTCTTACTAAATAAATAAGGATGGTAGACAGATGCATAAATGTCCATAAACCATTATTAAGAAGGGACCCAGCATATCAATGTTTGACCCAATACAAGCATTGTGGAACCTGTGTCTTTTGGGGAAACTGCTAGGTACATATGACCTAGATTGGCCACTGTTGGAAACAGGATACTGGGCTTGATGGACCTTGGTCTGACCCAGTATAGCATATCTTATGTTCTTATGTTCATCCTCAAAGGTCTCCTCCTTAGGTCTGCCCTTATCTGATTATCACCTGCTAACCTTCACCCTTAACCACCCCTCATCTTCATTTCGCTTTTATCTGGCCAGTTAACCTTCATTCTTAATCACTCTTCCTCTTGGTCTTGCCCTTTCTCCAACAACATGTTTAGGAATCTTCACACTATCAAACCTTCAGCTCTTTCCACTGCTATCTTATCACCTCTTTCCTCCACTATATCATCTAAGTCCATTGATGGGACGGTATCCTCCTATAACTTGCTGCTCTGATCCTATTCCCACCCGCCTACTAAAATCTCTCTCTTCTGCCGTCATCCCTTCCATCTTTCATATCCTTAACCTATTGCTTTCCACTGAAACTGTTCCTGTGGCCTACAAAAATGTGTGGTTACACCTCCCCTCAAAAAGCTTTCACTAGATCTTACCTGTCCTTCCAGTTATCAGCCTATCCCTCTCCTCCCCTTTGCTTCAAAACTACTCGAACGAGCTGTTCACCACCACTGTCTTGATTTTCTTTCCTCTCAAGCCCTTCTGGACCCACTGCAATCTGGATTTCATTCTCTACCTGCCATAGAAATGGCTCTTGTCAATGTCTCCAGTGACTTGTTCCTCACCAAATCCAAAGGCCTCTACTGAATTTTCATCCTTTTTTACCTCTCTGCTACCTTTGACACTATTGATCACTAGCTTCTCCTCGATACCCTGGCCTCACTTGGATTTAGGGGCTCTGTTCTGTCCTGGTTTTCTTCTAATCTCTCCCATTGCACTTTTTAGTGTATGTTCTGGTGGATCCTCCTCTATTGCCATCCCACTTTCAGTTGGTGTACCTCAGGGCTCTGTCTTGGGACTTCTCCTTTTCTCTCTCTACACTCAGTCCCTTGGTGCACTTATTTCCTCTCATGGTTTTCAATATGATCTTTATGCTGACAACTCTCAGATCTACCTTTCTGTACCTGAAATCTCTCCAGGAATCCAGGCCCGGATCTCTGCTTGCTTATCCGACATTGCTGCCTGGATGTCTCAAACACCATTTGAAAATTAACTTGGTCAAAACTGAGCTCCTTATCTTTCACCCTAAACACACTTCCCTCTTTCCTCCCTTCTCTATTTCTGTGGACAACACTACACTCCTCCCTGCTTCCTCAGCTCGCAACCTAGGGGTAATCTTTGACGCTCTTTCTTTCTCTGCACATTTCCAACAGATTGCTAAAACCCATCGCTTCTTTCTCTATAACATTGGCAAAATCCGTCCCTTCCTTTCTACACACACTATTAAGACTCTGATCCACTTACTAGTCACTTCTTGTCTTAACTATTATAACCTGTTCCTCAATGGTCTCACTCTGAATCTTTCTCATCTTCAATCTGTTTAAAACTCAGCAGCACATTGTATCTTCCACCAGCGCTGCTATGCTCAGGAAAGCCCTCTTCTGAAGTCACTTCACTAGTTCCCTATCCATTTCTGCATCCAGTTCAAACTTCTCCTACTTACCTACAAGTGCATTCATTCTGCGGCTCCTCTCTACCTTTCCTCTCTTATCTCACTCTACATTCCTCCTCAGGAACTCCACTTCTCTGGCAGATCCCTTTTATCTGTGCCCTTCTCTGACACTGCCAAATCCAGACTTTTTCCATTCTACCTGAGTCAGTACCCTGGGCTCCTTCTCTGGCCCTATTCAAATACAGGCTAAAAACCCACCTCTTTCAGCCTGATTTTGGATCCTGATGCCCGTCATTCTCTTGTTCACTACTTATGTGTATCTTACCATTCTCTAGTTCCCAGTTTTGTGATGTTTTTTCATCTTGATTAAATTGTAAGCTCTGATGAGCAAGGACTGTGTCTTACATCTTTATGTACAATGCCGTGTACACCTTGTAGCGGTATACAAATGTTTAGTAGTAGTAATATTACTATCCCAAATCGCAGGGTCCTCACTTGGTTTCCCAGCCCTTGGACTCGGACTCCGAGAGAAAACTGATGTAGCATCAGGTTTTTCTCTCACCTCCTCTCCAGTCATGCGAGAAGGGCAGGCATCAGAGTGACTTGTGGTGCCCCGAGCGGGATTGTGGGTGCCCTGGACATCAGATCCCAATACGCTAGACAGGGAGATTGCTATGGGAACCAGCACTGATTCCAAACTCCTGTCCGATGTGCTTACCTCGATTGGCAGCGCATGGGTCTCTAGGATGGTCTGAAGAGAGTGCGGTGATGACACCAAAGCCTTCGTAGAGCCTGCATGCTGTAGGGCCAAGACTACCACCATGTGCATCTCTAGGACCCTTAGGAGTTTCTCCAGCACTACTGCCTCGGAGGGGACCGGGGCCAGGATTTCAGCCTCGGCCACCAGTGCAGATCCCTCTGGCAGGGACTCCATGATGACAGGTCCCTCGAGAGATACCCAGCTGCCCTCCAGTCCTGGCCCTCGTTGTCATTGTCACACCGGGAAGGGCTGTGATGTCGCTGAACCTGGAGCTTGTCCTGCTGCTTGGGCATCCCCTTCGACGTCCACAGGATCAGTGTCAGGTCCTCCATCAATTATGGTCAGATATTAGCAGAGGGTTTCCACTCAATGCCATGACCCCTCTGTACCGAATGCGCCCAGACATACCTTACAGTTGACGCCTTGGTGGTGATGCCTCCACTGTGTCACCGATGCTGGATGCTGAATCAGATGTTCTGAAGAGGGATTCCTCCTGCTTTTCCCAGCCCTTCAGGCATCTGCAGGCATAGTTTGCAGGAAGTGGGCTGGCGATTGGGCCCAAGGTACTGCAGGAACCAATTGTGCCAGGCTATAGACAAAATGGTGCGGACACTTTTCGTGCATTTCTTAAAGCCACTCACTGGCTTAGACGTGTCCGGGAAGATCGCATCAGCAAGGTCAAAGGCCTCAATTGTGCCGGCAATGAGAGAAGGCCCAGCAAGGGAAAAGCACAAAAAAACCAAAAGAAAAAACGAAAAATTGGCTAGAAGTTGACTAACCGACGACAGGTGGTAAAAAATATTCAGAAAGGAACCCAAAGGGATATACAAGAAAGAAAATGTTTTCTGCTACTGTAGGACATGTCTTAAGGGCTCTGCAGAAAAAGAAGACTGAAGAAGATGGTGCCGCGGCAGACAGGAAGGCTGGTGTACATTTGCGATGCAGCTCCCAAAAGCTTCCAATGGAATCCGAGGAACATTACGCCACCCATACGCAAGGGCTTACTTCCTGCTTGTCCATGGAGAAAAGATATTCTACAATAATAATGCAAAAAACTCCCCCAAGACTAATGCATTTCACATAAGACAATTGTAGGCTAGTTTCACAAAGAAGTTAAAAAGAAATTCACTTTCATGTTCACTCTCAAAAAATATTATAAATTACATATAATACTGTATCTGTGCTTTGAATGTAGTTAGAATATTTACAGAGAGAAGGTGATTGGCAGGAAAAAATTAAGCTACATAAATAAATTCTTTGCAACGGTCTTTACTGAAGATGTAGGGGAGATACCTATGCCAGAAATTATATTTGAAAATAAATCAGAGGAATTGAAACAAATCTTAGTTAACATGAAAGGATGATTAGAGCAATTTAACAAACTAAAGAATAGTAACTCACTTGCGGGCCAATGCAGAAAACTAGCATGGCCTTTAAACACAGATAATGCCACTTTTAGGCACAATTACCAAAATAGAAAAATGCAGACATATGCATAGAAGATGTCATAACCAGCCTTGGCGTCTATATCTCTATACCTGGTCTTGAGGTGCTTAAATGTTTTACGCATGCCCCAACAGTATTTTGATAGCATCAGGGGCATTCACCGATACCTGTATCATCTGAGAGGAAGTACCAAACTTCCCCTCAGATGATCCGGGCATCGGAGAAAGCCCCTGATGCCTTCAAAATACTGTTGTGGTGCAATGGCACATCCCTGGAGGCCTAGCAGCCCCAATCCCCCCACCCACCCAACTAAAAATAAGCCTGGTGGCTTAGTGGCCCCGAATCCCCCACCTCCCTCCTGGTATAAACCTTTCATTAGTAATTTGTAAACTATAATTAAAATTATCTGTAGTACCCAAAGAAGAGAAAGAGTCCAACATAATGCCAATTTTAGAAAGGGTTTCAGGGATGATCCAGGAAACCACGGACTGGTGAGCTTACCATAAAAAGAACAAAATTACTAAACATATAGATAGTCATAGTTTAATGGTACAAAGCAAACATGGATCTAGCTAAGGGAAATCTTGCCTCACGAATCTGCCACATTTTTTTTTAAAGATTTGAATAAATATCTAGATAAAGGTGAGCTGGTTGAAATAGTTCATCTGGATTTTCAGAAAGCCTCTGACGAGTTCCCTTGTGAGAAAAATTTGAAGTAATTAATTAGTCATGGAGCAGGAGGCAGTGTTCTGTTGTAGACTGGGAACTTATTAAAAGATAGAAAACAGAATAGGTCAAAATGGTCAATTTTCTTAATAGAGAAAGGTGAATAATGGAGTGTCCGATGGATCTGTACTGGGCCCACTTTTTTTTTTAAACATATTTACAAATGACCTAGAAATGGGAAAAAGTAGGTAATCAAACTTGTAGATAACAAAATTATTTAGAATTGTAAAATCTCAAGAGGATTATAAAAAATTGCAAGAGGACCTTGGGAGATCGGGCATCTAAATGGCAGATGAAATTTAATGTGTACAAGTAAAAAGTTATACGCTTTGTGAAGAGCAATGCAAAGTATAGCTACATGATACAAGGTTCCACATTAGGCGTCACCATCCAGGAAAAGGATCCAAGTGTCATCATGGACAATACAATGAAATCCTCTGCTCAGTGTAAAGTAGTGACCAAAGCTTAATAGTAGACTGGGAAAGATCCATTGCTTATTCCTAAGATAAGCAGCATGGGAATCATCTTTCCTTTTGCGATTCTGCCAGGTATCTTTGGATCTGAATTGGCTGCTCTTAGAAACAGGATACTGGGCTTGATGAACCTTTGGCAAATCTTATGTTCTTATGTGACAGGAATATAGCACTAAGGGTATAACTACTGTCCACCTGGCCAGGATGAAGAGACACTGAAATGCTAACAGAACTGACAACACAATAATAATGGGAGATTTCAATCACTACAATATTAATTTCATCAAGATCTCAATGGAGGTACTAGGGAGAAAAGTTTCTAGATGCCGTAAATGATTGCTTCATGGAACAGCTGGTCCTGGAATCAATGGGAGGAGGAACTTGTGTAGACCTAGTCCTCATTGCAGTGTAGGTCATGGTATAAGGAATAGCAAGTGGTAGGGGCCATTTGGTGTAATGATCATAAAGCTATCAAACTTAACATAATCACTGCATGGAAAGCATTAAAGAAACCTACTTCTGTAGCATTTAACTTTAAAAAGGGAGATGAGGAGGAAATTAGGAACCAAAAAGAGAAATTGTAAATGTTAAAAGTTAGTTGATATTTTAAAACAATGTCCATATCACCATTTTGGAAACCCAGATCATATATATTTCACTCATTAAAAAGATAAAACGATATCAGACAGTTTAGGCAGTTACCAGAATGTTAAGTGGTAAGGTGAAAGAGGCTACTAAAGTTAAAGGGATCTCTTTAAAAAGGGAAATCAGATCCAAATGAAAAAAAATGGGGAAAAGCATAAACACTGTCAAGTTAGATGTGAAGCATAGCAAATTTCAAATATATTCAAAACAAAAAGCCTGTGAAGAAATTGGCTTGACCACTAGATAACAGGTGTAAAAAAGAGTGCTCCCCAAAAAACATATTCACACTCACACACAGAGATACATACAAAATAGAGACATGCACACATTCCATGTGGCATGCTCCATGTTATTTCCTAGTGTAGTTTGCAATGGAGCCGTGGTGGCAATTAATACAGTGGCAGCTCACTACTTCAGCCTAGGCAGTATAGAGGTCACCATGGTCTCTTGAAAACTTAAAAATACATCTGGCTAGCAAACGTCTTTGTTAGGTCCCTTAGTTACAGCTATAGACTAAGCCACACCAGTAGGCCTGGTTCTGTGAGGCACGAAGTAGGCAGCCTAAACATTTTATTCTATTACCTTTTGTTTGCTTCATAATAAGAACATAAGAAAGAAGTAGCAATTTGAAACATGGAGTAGATAAAAAATGTATTTGCATCCTCTTAATGAGGTGTATGTGGTTACTCGCAAAACATGTGTGAAATGTATGGAAAGGAAAGGGGTCAGAGAATACCAAGTGTGTGTAAAGGAGTGGGGAAATTCATGCCTTGGATGTCTGAAAACGAGCATAGAAACGTTCCAAGTACAGACACATCTCTGGAGCCATTTTAGAAGCCAGGTCTGTGGATATCTCCAGCGCGAGGATGTCCAAGTCGGAAGAAGGCATGGTGGAGGCATGGCAAGGTGTTCCCAAGAACTTGGATGCCCCTGCCTTATTTCAGACACATCCTGGACATCCCAAGCCATGTCAAAGGTAATACCTGTACCAGGCATGAACAGGCATCTGAAAAGTGCTTGTGTTTTGTCAGGCAAATGTCTGGAGGGTATGGAGGAGATGGTGCACTTATATCCCCTTTATAATTTTTCAATGAACATTGATGGAGAATGGGGGCTCGTCCCTGGACACACCTTCCCCCCTCCCGAGGCCTTGTATAGCCCCTTTTCCTGTCTTCCACATGTGCTTAGCTCTCTGTTTGCTTCTTTCCACTGAGAAGAGAGCAGCTCTATTACAAGCTCTGGTTCACACATTGAAACTGCTTGTTTTTGTGAGTCTTATCTGCCTCTCTATATATTTATTTATCATTGTTATTGTGCTCTTTACCTCATTTGTACTTTTTGCAATATTGTTCATCTTTTCTCAGCTCTCTTTCTTGCTCCTCCTCTGCCTTATTTTTTTTATATTTAAAGTTTTAGAATGCCTCCAAAAACAAAGAAAACAAAAATTGTTATACAAACCAACCAATACACAACCACACCCACCCCTTGCTGCCTGGTTCTCTATGGGATCCACCCTCCCCCAATCTTCCCAGTGTACACCATTAATGTTTATAGTTAAACCTACAACCAACCCACATGGGGAGGGGGAAGCTATCCATGGAACAAATCAGATATTATGGATTTTGCTGTGTAGTAGCATGGCCAACAAACATATCCAGTATTTCCCATTTTCCCAAGTTTGAGTTATCAGTATGAGTAATTTTACTGTAAGCTCTCTTATACTTAGAGTATTGGCACAGAGATTCCACCACAACTTCCAATCTAAGTTATGCAGACTTTTCCCAATTAGTAATTATTAATTTTAAAGCCACTGCTATCAAAGTTTAGTAAAAAGAATTTATCTTGCTCAAAGAATTCCTGCTATGGACCTCAAGCTAACTAGATTTCAAGTCAAAGGAGCTGAAAAATTCAATACCCGCTGGATTCTGGTCCAAACCGGATCCCAGAACAGCTGAATGTTAGGGCAATCAAGAACCATATGAGCATACGTACCCACTTCCTTTTGACAAGACCAACAATGGTCCCCTACCTTTTTATCCCATTTAGAAAGCTTAACTGGGGTTATGTAAGCATGGTGAATGAAAAAATACATGACTTGGGTAAGTGCAGCAGATCTGGAAACCCTAGTAACAGGGCCTCAGAGTAGCATCCAAGTTCGAGGTGAAAAATAAATATCCAAGTTGTTTTCCCATACCCTCATAAGACCAGATGTGTTAGAAGAGGATCGATTCCTAAAGAAGGCATAAAATGCCAAAACTACTCCAGGCTTAACAGCCACCTCTTTAGTACTTTTAAGTAGGCACCACATTGAGGACAAGGAAGTTATATCAATTTTTGCACCCACAATGCAATGCCGGAGTTGCAATCACTGGAAGTAACAGGATGCAGGAAGCATCAATTCCCTTTGGAGAGAGGGAAAAATTTTCCATACATTACCATTCAATAACTGACCTAGCGTCCAGATACCACAAGCTTGCCACTGTTTCCAGGATATTTTTGTGATATTTTTGTATTGTAAACCGCTCTGACTATTATTGAAGGGCGGTCAAGCAAATGAAATAAACATTTATTTATTTATTTATTTATTTACTTATTTCTTCTATACCGCCCCTTCCAGTGATCAAGGGCGGTTTACATGGAACAAATTATGTATACTACTGTATACTTTACATGGAACAGGAAACTTTCTAACTTTTTACATGGAAACTTTCTAACTTTTTACATGGAATAGATTAACAATAGATTAATAGATTAAACATAAACATAAACATAAAGAGGATCTTTCTAATTTTAAACAGCGGGTTCCATCAAAGTGGTAGAGACCTTGAGGGAGAATTGTCCACTTCTAAAAATAGGAGAGGAGCTTGAAAAGCTCTTTGTGTCGAAGAAATAGCCCGACCAGCCCACGTGTGATCAGGATGTCTCATTCCATTCAAAAGGTGAACTGGGCAGGTAGCAACCAAGCAACTTTCAAATTCTAGCCAAATTGGTTTTTGGGAGAGCTCCTCAAAAATAGCCCATAGTGCCCCCTGCTTTAAGGAAAGCATAATGATACCAATGAAAATCTGGAAAATGAACCCCTCCCTTGTCCCTGCACGCTTTTAACTTCTTAAGGGCTATCCTAGGAGACCTCGTTCTCCATAAGAAATTAACCAGTTGCCGCTCTAAGGAAGTATACACTGCAGGAGAGAGCAGAACTGAGAGCATCCCCAGGACATAGTTTATTTTTGGCATCAGAATCATTTTAATAGTTTCTAGTCTACCCCACCATGAAAAGTAGCGAGGGGACCATTTTAATCAAATAGAGCTTTTGTGTTGATTTGAACAGTCTCTTTTAATGAAGCACAATAGTGGACTCCCAAATATGTAATCGCCACCGATTCCCATTGAAATGGAAATGCTGTCACTGAGGCTGCAAAAGTCAAGTTGTTCAAAAGGAAGGTTACCCAATTTCGACTAATTTATTTTATACCCTGAAATTCCCGAATACCGCTCAATCACCTGTAGAACTGCCACTACTGATGTGGGTTGAATAAAAAGCAAAAGATCATCAGCGTATGCAGAGAGCTTGACTTGTAAATCTTCTATTTTAATCCCATGAATATCTGATGATTGCCGAATTGCCAAAGCCAATGGCTCCAGTACTAAATTGAAAAGAAGAGGGGATAAAGGGCAGCCCTGATGCATGCCACAGTGTAAAGTAAAGGGTTGAGATAATAATCCATTAGCAGAAATACGAGTCTCTGGCCAAGCATACAGTACTCTAAGCATATTGACAAAGCCGGAATTAAACCCGAACGACTCTAGAACCTTAAATAGAAAAGGCCACTCCAACCTATCGAAAGTCTTTTCTGCGTCTAATGACAGACCCACACATGGAAATCCAAGGGAATTTGCCCTCTCAAACAGATTGCACAACAGGCGAGCATTGCCCACAGTTGACCAACCAGGAATAAAACCACACTGATCAGGATGTATTAATTGATGTAGGACCCTTGAGAGGCGGTGTGCCACGATATTCGAGTATATTTTGTAATCTGAATTCAAGAATGAAATTGGCCTATAATTTCTAATCAATTTCCCAGCTTTTCTAGCACCACTATAGTAGCTTCAGAAAAACATCCAGTATTGCCTTGGCATTCCTGAAGCAATTGAAAGTAAATCTGCAACTGTGGTATGAGCTCCTTGGCAAAGGATTTATAGAATTCTATTGGCAATCCATCTGGGCCAGCTGCCTTACCCGAAGCCATGGATTCTAGTGCCGATTGCATTTCTTCAACAGAAAAGAGTTTATCTAATTCTTTGGCCTGATCTTCAGCTAACCTAGGATGTAATAGATGACTTAAAAAATCGTCAAAGGCATCATTGTCTGTGGATACTTCTGAGCTGTACAATCGAAAGTAAAACTTATGAAAGGCATCTAGAATCTGGTCATTATCTGTCAAGCTACCCTGCGGATCATCCAGGATGAAAGCAATATGTTTTCTATTACGCTGCTCTTTTAATGTGGAGGCGAGTAATTTGCCCGCTCTGTTTTGCTCAGCATAGTACTGAGATTGCTGCTTGACCATAGCCTGCTCTACTTCAGAACTAAGGATAGTATTATATTGATACCTTAGCCACTGTAGAAGGAGCAGGACACCAGAGAAAAAAAATGTATAATCCTTGTCAGTAGGATGCAGCAGCCTCCAGATATCTACCAACCCCATTGACTGCATAAAAACCTTGAGCACCATACTTGCTCTAGTATGTCTATCCACTCTACTTGGCATACAATCTAGCAGTGGGTCTAGTGTCATATTAAAATCACCCCCCACCACTATAGGCAGCGAAGCTTCTTCATGCAACTTTTCCGCTAATAACTTAAAGAAAGTGAGATAATCATGGTTGGGGGCATAAATATTAAATATTGTCAATTTTAAATTGCCTATAGTAAGACACACTTTAGCCCATCGTCCTTCCAGATCATTTCTTGGACAGTCAACTTGTAGCCCCAGGGTTTTACACACTAAAATACCACCACCATTCTTTTTATGGATGGCTGGGGCATGGCTTGCTAAGGTGTAGTGTCCCTTCTCTAATTTTTTAGATTCTATAGTAGACAAATAAGTTTCTTGCAATAAGATCACATCAGCTTGTTGTTTCCTGCAATAAGTAAGGATCTTCTTCCTCTTAATTGGGTTCTTGATGCTCTTAACGTTCAGCAATATGAACTTAAGGAGGTTCATATTCCGGATACCATAACAGCTGGAACAACACTGCAATGTCAAAGCCCACACCACTTTAACTCTAAAACCCATATCTCCATTAAGGATCCCACAGAGAACCACAACCCACCCCATCAACAGGGAAAAACAAGCACATGGGTGAGACAGCATGATACACAACCATGACCACCCCCAGATCCTAGTCTTATACATTACCCAAAACCCTCCTAACCCTCCCTTGCGCAGCCAGACAAAATAACCTTTCACGCTGCATATTCCTTTTACCCAAAAATCTCTTATGACCCATATCACCCCTACCCCATCCGCCCCACCTTCTGTCTTACCCCAACCTCCTGTTTGTCCAAAGTACCCCATCCCTCCCTCTTCCTCCTTGGGTAGTGCCACCCAAGTACATAAAAAATATAACCGTCGGTTTATTGTAACAGATAGAAGAACTTAGAAAGTCTATACATTTTTATTTATTTATTTATTTCATTTAGACAGTTTTGTATACCACCTTATCCTTCAATCAAAGTGGTCACAACACAATTGGGGGATACATTTAACATGAGGGGATATAAGACACATACACTAATACTTACAGGGAACATGGGCAATGGAGGGTTAAGTGGCTTGCCCAAGACCACAAGGAGCACCTGTGGGACTAGAAACCCCAGTCCTGCCGGCCCAAGGTTGCTGTGTAAATGAACTAAAAATCTAATAAGGCTGAATCTTCAAAGAAGAGGGAGGGATTTAACCCATGGTATCCACAGAGCTCCCATAAAAACTCATCTTGATAGACTCACTGTCCACCCAGAAAGGCTCCGTGGATATCACCGACACCACCAGCACAAGCTTAAAAAACCAGAGGCTCCGAGCAGCCACTGTACACCGAGCGCATACAAAGCCTTCATACTCAAGAAAATATAATCAGTTTCTCTAATGCATTTGGAATGCTTCCTGGTCTTTGATAAATGCCAACAGCAAAGCCGGGTCATCAAGCATTTAGTGCAGTTATCCAGTGTCACTTTAAGGCGAGCAGGATAAAACAACCCATACCAGGCCTGGAGCTGCTGGAGCCGCAGTCTAAGAGGGAGGACTGGCCTAGTGGTTGGGGGCAAGTTTGAATCCCACTAGAGGACAGCAACCTTGGGCTGTAAGGACTAGGGTTTCTAGTCTCACAGGTGCTCCTTGTGGCCTTGGGCAAGCCACTTAACCCTCCGTTGCCTCAGGTACAAAAGCAGATTGTGAGCCCTTTGGGGACAAGGGAAAATTATGTATACAGTACTTGAATGTGCATCGCTTTGACTAGTAGAAAAGCAGTATATAAGCCTAGTTAAATAAATAAGAGCCAAAAATTGTTTCCTTTTCTCGACAGTGAATTTGCTGAAGTCTGGGTAAAAGGAAATTTTGTGTCCCTCAAATTGCAATGAGGTCAATGACCTAGCAGCCGCCATTATCTGTACAACTTGTTGATACCGAAGGGCATATAATATCATGGGTCTAGGCCTTCGAGTTTGTGGGCATGTCTGAGTTGGAACATGGTCAGCCCTTTCAATTTCCAAAGGTCAAGCAAACTCGTTATTCAGGAGCTTGGGTAAATAGGTCCTCAAGGAACGCAACTGGGTCTGCTCCTTCCGCTCCTTCTGGGATGCTCACGATATGTATGTTATTCCTTCTGGCTCTGTTACTGAGATCTTCAAGATTACGTTCCAACAATTCAACCTGTTTGGAGGCCCTAGTGAGCTGAGTAACATGATCCTTGTGAGCTGTCAGGATCATTTCAGCTTTATCCATGCGAGAGGTAAAGACTGTCATCTGCGACTTCACTTCTTGCAGGTCTGCTTGTACCGCGGTAAGGGTCTTCCCATTAGCTTCAACTAGCGCCCACACTACCCGGATCTCTGCCAGAAGCTCCTGCAATCCTTCTAAGGAATCCTGGCTGGCAGCCATTTTGTGCAGTGAAAGCAGGTCCGACTTAGCTCTCTTCGCCCCTGCACCCTGCATTGCTGCAAAGTCTAAACACTGGTTTCCCCCTGGTCATGCTCCCCCACACCAGAGAAACAACAGATCGACTCGGCAATGAGGCAGGATTCTTGTCTGGATCCTTGGGAGTATAACTCCTAAGCGGCCATATTGGACCTCAGCTGGCTCCGCCCCACTCCTCTGCCTTATTATCTATCCTTCCCTCCCACCCCTCAGCCCACCCATTCCCTGGCTAGCATTCCCTTAGCTATCCTGTGCTCATTAACACTATTACTCACAGGTGCACGCTAATCCTCTGAGATCTTTCTCCTTCCTATTCTTCATATATTTCTACTGATTTCTGTTCTCCTCTCCATTTCTCTTATGGCTCTGCATCACTTTCTCTGCCTATTTTCAACACTCCCTAATCTTCTCCCCTCCAATCAACAAACTCAAGCCCCCCTCCTTATTATCTCCCCTTTACCATCTCCACTTCTCCCAGCATCTTGTCATCTATCCTTTTATCAGCTCTTGAGCGTTGCCATTTTCTCCCTCTCAATCAGCCTTCTCCTCTCTCTCAGAAACAACCTCACCCTTGTTTCCACAGTGCTGTCTCTTCTTTGCTCCACACTCTTCTACTCCTTCTCTTTCCATCTTCTGGAGATATACCCTGGCTCCCCTACTTTTCTTACACTCCAGTGACAGATCCTCACACAATTACTCAAATCTTATTCATATCCCTCTCCTTTCCCCCTTCTCTCTCCCTTTCTCACGTGGCTTGTGGAATGCACACTCCATCTCAAATAAACTTGCCTTTATTCATGATCTCTTTATCTCAAATGTTCACCAGCTTCTTGCTCTGAGACCTGGCTCCTCCCAGATGACTCTGTTTCAGTCACTGCTCTGTGTCATGGCAGCTATCAATTCTCCCACACACTTTGTCCCACTGGCCGTGGTGGTGGTGTTGGGCTTCTACTCTCTCCTTCCTGCCAATTTCAACCCCTCCTTCTGCCTCAATCTCACTCCTTTCCCTCCTTTGAAGTCCATTACCTCTCCGAATAGCTGTTATTTATCTACCCCCTGACAAGTCCACTTCTACCTTTCTCACTGACTTTGACTCCTGGCTTTCCTTCTTTCTGGGCTCATCTTCCCCCTCCCTTTTTCTTGGAGATTTTAACATTCATGTTGATAATCCCTCTGACCTTTATGCTTTAAAGTTCCTTTCCCTTACCTTCTCATTCAACCTACAGCTTTGCTCTACTGCCCCCACTCACTGGCACAGCTATTGTCTCAACCTTGTCTTCTCTAATTGCTTACCCTCTAATTTATGTACCTCAGTTCTTCCCTTATCTGACTATCACCTGCTAAGCTTCATTCTTCATCACCCCCGCCTCAACCTCACCCAGTCTCCTCCAGCCTCTTTAGAAATCTTCATACTATTGACCCACTGGCTCTCTCCACTATTGTTTCACCATCTTGTTCCTCCACTATATCATCTGAGTCTGTTAATGAGGCTGTAGCTTCCTATAACACTGCACTCTCCTCTGCTCTGGATGCTCTTGCCCCACCCATGCCACGTCCTGTGAGGCGTATATTCTACCAAAATGACTCTTGCCAAAGTCTCCAGTGACCTGTTCCTGGCAAAATCCAAGGGCCTTTACTTGATCCTCATCCTTCTTGACCTTATTTAGCTGTTTTATTTAGCTGTATTTATATCCCGCTTTTCACCGGGTCAAAGCGGTCAATTGGGGGATACATTTAACACGAGGGGATATGAGACACATACGCTAATACTTACAGGGAACATGGGCAATGGAGGGTTAAGTGGCTTGCCCAAGACCACAAGGAGTGCCTATAGGACTAGAAATCCCAGTCCCTCCGGCCTGAGATTGCTGTCCCCAGGTGGGACTTGAACCCCCAGCCCTCCGGCCTGAAGTACCTTGTCCTAACCACTAGACCTTTCTGCTGCTTTCGACATAGTTGACCACCACCTTTTCCTTGATATCTTGTCCTCTCTTGGTTTTAAAGGCTCTGTTCTATCCTGGTTCTCTTCTTATCTCTCACATCATACTTTCAGTGTCTGTTCTAGTGGATCCTCCTCTACTGCTATCCTGCCTTCAGTTGGTGTACCCCCAAGGGTCTGTTTGGGCCCACTCCTTTCTCTCTCTATACCCAATCCCTTGGCATGCTCAACTCTTCCCATGGCTTTCAGTACCATCTTCACGCTGATGACTCTCAAATCTACCTCTCTACACCTGAAATTTATCCAGCCATCCAGGCCCGGATCTCTGCCTGCCTATCTGACATTGCTACTTGGATGCCTCATCACCATTTGAAAATGAACATGGCCAAAACCAAGCTTCTTATTTTTCCCCCTAAACCCACCTCTTCCCTTCCTCCTTTCTCAATCTCTGTAGATAATGCCCTACTTCACCCTGTTTCCTCAGCTTGCAATGTTGGGATCATCTTTGACTCCTCCCTCTCCTCCACACACATCCAACTGATAGCTAAAATCTGTTGTTTCTTTCTCCATAACATCAGCAAAATTCACCCCTTCCTTTCTGAACACACTACACTAAGACACTTATCTACTTTTTAGTGACCTCCCGCCTAGACTTTGCAATGTCCTCCTTGCTGGTCTCCCTCTGAATCATCTCTCTCCCCTTCAATCAGCTTAAAACTCATCTGCGTGGCTATTACCACTCTTCTTAAGTCACTTCACTGGCTCTCTATCCGTTTCCATATCCAGTTCAAACTTCTCCTGCTGACCTATAAGTGTACTCATTCTGCTGTTCCTCTCTACCTTTCCTGTCTTATCTCTCCTACACCCCTCCTCGTGATCTACACTTTTCTGGCAGATCGCTTCTATCTGTGCCCTTCTCTTCTACTGCTAACTCCAGACTTCAATCTTTTCACCTTGCTGCTCCTTATGCCTGGAATAAACTACCTGAGTCTGACAGTCAGGCTTCAGCTCTGGCCCTTTTCAAACCCAGGCTGAAAACTCACCTCTTTGAGGCTGCTTTTGGATCCTGATCCGCTTAGTCTTCAATGTGTTTCCTTACCATTCCCCTAGATGTATCCTTGTCCTCAGCTGTTGTGCTGTCTTGACTAGATTGTAAGCTCAGATGAGCAGGGACCGTCTTTTATAGCGCTGTGTATGCTTTGTAGCACTATACAAATGCTCAGTAGTAGTAGTAGTAGTAGTAAACATCCCTGTATGCAACCTTACTTGAGATAGATGTCTCCAACCCATGATTTCAAAGTAGAGATGCCAGCACGTGTGTCCATGTTGGGGCCCTTTATGTTTCTAAAACTGGGCTGCAACACAAATGTCCTGAGCTTTTTTCTGCACGTTCTTCCCTGGATGTCCCAGATTTCATTCTTTCTAAAATGCAACTTTTTATGTCTAGAAAGAAGGGCCATGCATGAACCTCTAAGTGTTTCTGCATGCTAAACATTCACAGACATTTGGAGATCAGATATAATGGTGGTGGGCAAATATAAACAGAATGGGAAAATGTCATTAGGGACAAGACAGCTTGATATTCATACACTTCATACAACCCCTCCCCCTAAGGCCATTTCATGTAGAACTGGGCTGTCTTCATGGGATTATTAGGAAAGAAAAGGGGAGAAGATTGTAGTAAAAGGGAGTAGTAAATAAGGAAGAGAGAAAGAAATAGATTCTGTAAGAAATACTTAAAAGTGCACATTCACTTCTTTGATCTATGGAGTATTATCAGTTAATACAAGACGAGAAAGCAGTGTGCTTCAGGTTTAATATTTCATTTTGACTGGTTTTGGGTTTGACATTTAGTTTATCATAATTAGAAGACTTCGCAAGCCTCAATTTTAGTTTCAGTTCAGTTAAATATCTATGACCACTCTGAGCAATCACAACTGTAAAAATTTAACACCAGCACTCATGAAACAGGTAGGCAGATCACACATGATCAGGGCCGGCCCGTCCATTGAGGAAGAAAGCACAGTTACTTACCTGTAACAGGTGATCTCTGGGAACAGCAGGAATAAGTCTTCACATATGGGTACGTCGGTACCGACGGAGCCTGCGCGGGAACGCTCCCCAGCTTCCCAAAAAGGAAAGCTTTTGGGAGCATCCCACAGCGCCTGCGCGCTGCCTTCCCGCCTTTCCTAACCAACTCTCCTCAGTTCGAGTTTAAAGCTGAGACAACAGAGAGAGAGAGGAAAGGAAAGATAGAAAAGAGATACAACTCCTAGGGGAGGTGGGAGGGTTGTGAAGACTTATTCCTGCTGTTCCCAGAGATCACCTGTTACAGGTAAGTAACTGTGCTATCTCCAGGAACAAGCAGGAATGAGTCTTCACATATGGGGACTCCCTAGCTAAGATGCCTGGGAGATCCCCAAGGATATGAGACCCTGAAAGGGGTCTGCGTCCTCCTATGGATCTCAGGCATCCATCCAGGGAAGGAGGGCAGGAGTTGTTTAAGAATGGAACAGGTGTCTGAGGACAGCCGGACCAAACAAGGCATCCCGGCGAGAGTCCTTGTCCAAGCAGTAATGGGGCTGTGAAGGTATGAATCGAGGCCCAGGTGGCTGCTCGACAGATCTGGTCGATGGACACAGAATTTAGATGAGCCATAGAGGTGGCCATGGCCCTCACATTATGAGCTGTGACATGGCTCTCCAGAGAAAGGTTCTTACTCTGGTAGGCGAAAGAAATACACTGAGCAATCTAATTGGACAGTGTTCTCTTAGAGACTGGATTTATTTATTTATTTTATTTACATTTCTTATATACCGCACTATTTGCGATCAGCGCGGTTTACATAGAACAAACAGTATCCGACAATAAACAAGAGTCTGGTCATTACAAAGAACAGGAGCAATTAACTTGGATAACAGGGGAAACTATCTACATGTGCGGAACTTTGAATAGATAACTATATACATGTGAGATGGAGTTATTGTGCGTTGATCAAACATGGTGGTTGGGGTTCAGTGGAGTCTGTGAGGTATTTAGTAAAGAGGAGATGTTTTAAGGCCTTCCTGAACTGGCTCAGGTTGGAGGTGGCTCTGATGTGTGGTGGTAAGGAATTCCAGAGACTTGGGGCGCTTAGACTAAAGGCTCTGTTTGATGTTATTTTAGAGCATTTTGTCATGTCTCTCGGTATCGCTAGCATGTTTGCAACTGAGGTTCTTCTTAGCCTGTTGGTTGTGGGTGGTTGAATGAGGTCACACAGTGAAGAAGAGGAGAGCCCCTTGATGACCTTGAATGTCATCACTAAGGTCTTGAAGCTAATTCTGGCTTGAATGGGGAGCCAGTGCAGCTGCTTCAGGAGGGGTGTGATATGCTCTCTCCTTGGTGCTCCGAGAAGGATTCGCGCAGCACTGTTCATGGCGAGTTGTAAGGGATGTAAGGTTGCCTGAGGGAGTCCTTGTAGGATGGCGTTTGAGTAATCAAAATGAGGGAGGGTGAGGGCTTGGTAAATGGTGCGGAAGTCGGTCGGTTCGAGTAAGGGGCGTAAGTGTCTGAGAGATTTGATCTTGAAGTAGATCGCTCTTACTGTTTTGGCTATATGCTGCTTCATGTTGAGGTTCTGATCCAATGTGACTCCGAGGTACCGTATAGCTGACTTTACTTGCAATTCAGCGTTGTCCACTACCAGGTGGCTAGGTGGTGTAAACTCAGGATTTCTGGATATGAACAGGACCTCCGTTTTCTTATGTTGGATGCGCAGATTTTGGGAGAGGAGCCATTCGGATATTGCGTTGAAACACTTAGTTAGTGGGGAGAGGTCCGGGCAGTCCAGCGATATTGGCAGGTACAGTAGGACATCGTCTGCGTATATCATGCAACTCACGTTGAATGACCTAATGATGTTACAAATGGGTTGGATGTAGATGTTAAACATAAGTGATGATAGGGAGGATCCTTGAGGGACTCCTTGACTTTGTAAGAATGGCTCGGATGTTGTTCCATTTGCTCGGACTTGTTGCCATCTTCCAGACAGGTAAGACCTGCACCACTCTAGAGCTGTTTCGGTGATGCCTTTTTCTCTTAGCCGAATCAGGAGAATCTCGTGGCAGACTGAGTCGAAGGCTGAAGGATGAGAAGGATCGAAAGCAACAAATGAGAAGGATCGAAAGCAACAAATGAGAAGGATCGAAAGCAACAAAAAGCTGGGAAGACTTTCTATGTTGCTGTGTTCTTTGTAAGTAAAAAGCAAAAGCTCTTTTACAATCCAGAGTATGAAGATTCCTCTCTGCACTGGATGCATGAGGAGCTGGAAAAAAGACAGGTAAATATACCTCTTGATTAAGATGAAAAGGTGAGACCACTTTAGGCATAAAGTGTGGATTTGTCCTAAGGACTACCTTATCATGATGGAACCTTGTATAAGGTGGATTAGTCACTAAGGCCTGCAGTTCACTGATGCGGCGAGCAGAAGTGACTGCAATGAGGAAAATAACCTTCCAGGAAAGGAATTTCAAGGAGGTAGTGGCTAAGGGTTCAAAAGGTGGCTTCATAAGCTGACCAAGAACCTAATTTAAATCCCATGCCACCGGAGGAGGCCTAATGGGAGGTTTAGTTAAAGTTAGGCCTCTCATGAATCTGGCAATGAGGGGATGAGAGAAGATAGGTTGTCCATTAATGGGCTTAAGGGATGCTGCAATAGCACTTATATGGACTCTTATTGAATTTGTCTTAAGTCCTGCATTGGAAAGATGCAGGAGATAATCTAACAGAGAAGTTAAAGGTAGTGCTAGAGGGTCAAGACCCTTTTCAGCACACCAAATGGAAAATCTTTCCACTTAAAAGCATAGGAACGCCTAGTGGAAGGTTTTCTGGAAGCATGGAGGATATCCTTCACTTGCTGAGAAAGATTCAAGTCTTGAAGGTCTAGGCCTTCAGCAACCAAGCTCTGAGGTGAAGGGACCTGGGGTTTGGGTGCCACAAAGTCCCTTCCTCCTGGGACAGGAGGTCTGGAGCAGCTCCCAAGTCCAGGGAGGGGGCTTGGGAGAGATGCAAAAGTAGAGGGTACCACACTTGGCGTGGCCAGCATGAAGCTATGAGAATCATAGATCCTTGATCCCTCTGGAGTTTGAATAGAGTCTTGGGAATCAAGGGAATGGGTGGAAAGGCATACAGGAAGTCTTGACCCCAATGAAGGAGGAAGGCATCCTTGGCCTGAACTCCCTGACACGGAATTCTGGAACAGAACCGGGGAAGTTTGGCATTCCACGGGCTTGCAAAGAGGTCTATGTCCGGGGTTCCCCTATGAAGAGAGGTCTCCTGTGGGGACCAAGTGCCTTGGGTGGAGAGGTCTTGTAGATGAGCTCCCCAACCTGTTTGGGAGGCATCTGTTGTGAGGGTTGCTTGGGGTAACAACTGTTGGAAGGGGGACCCCAGCAACAGATTTTGAGTGGACATCCACCATTGGAGAGACCAAAAGAGACGTTTGGAGGTTGCTATTTGGTCTGAGAGAGCTCCTGAAGCTTGAGTCCACTGGGTGGACAAAGTCCATTGAGCTGCTCTCATGTGTAGGCGAGCATAGGGTACCACATGCACTGTGGAAGCCATGTGGCCTAGCAGTTGTAGCATCTCCCGGGCAGTTAAGTGGCTCTTTGACTGAATCTGAGAGGCTAACTGCACTAGACGTTGGCAACGGGCCTGAGGAAGGTAAGCCCTTGCAGTAGTGGTATCCAACCAGGCCCCTATGAATTCTAGGGACTGAGTAGGGGTGAGCTGAGACTTTGGGAGGTTTACCACAAGTCCCAGATACTGCAGAATGTGCCTTGTGCGATCCAAGGAATTCTGGGCCTCTGACTGAGATGGAGCTCGAATTAGCCAGTCGCTATATGAGTTGATTCTGGCAATAAGCATACTGGCTTGGAAGATTTTCCTACCAAAAGCATCCAAGGTCCTGCATTCTCTTCCTGGAGGAGCAGAAGAGTGTCTCTTTGTACTCTTTATTCTCTTCATAGCTGACTGCACCACAATGGAATGGTGAGGAAGCTGAGTTTTCTGAAATCCAGGACAAGGAGGGACACGATACATAGTGTCCAATCTGCGAGAATGAGGAGAAAGAGTGAGAGGAGTCTCCCATAAATCAATCATGTGTTCATGAAGAATCTCATGAATTGGTAAGGTGACAGCCTCTCTAGGAGCCTTAGAGTACCCTAAAATATCTAATTTTTTTGGTCTAGGCTCTGATTCAGAGGTTACTGAAATAGAAAGTCCTTTAGCTATTTCTCTTATGAAGTCTTGAAAGGACAAGTCCTCTGGAGGAGACATTCTTCTTTTTGGAGAAGAAGGCTCTTCAGGAAGGGCTATGGATACTTCAGGAGACTCATCTGATGAATCAGAATCATCAGAGGAATTGAAGTATCGCCTATCCGGGTGCTCTTCTAACGCTCGATACGCGTATCGAGCGGTATCGACATCGGGCGTTCCCGGTACCGGATCGGTACCGAGAAACAGCCCTGGACAAGGAACCGCTGCAGTCGGTATCCTGGTCGATGTCGATGCAGTCGGTACCGGCATCGGTGCTGGTGCCGGTACCGGAGCCGATACCGACAACGGAGCTCGTTGCGGTATCATCGGCGTCGCAACTTGAATGAAGGCCTTGATAGCCTGTTGCATGGACAGAACATTCTGATCCATCGACGCCATGAAAGCCTGGATGTTGGTACCGGGAGAAAGTGCCGGTACCCCAGAGCAATCTAACAGGTGATCGGTCGAGGCCGTGCCATTGATGTCAACCTGTAACCCCATAGGAGGAGCTTTGGAAGCCGGAGCTTCCCGCCGAGGTTGTTTGGCTGGTGCAGGATCCTCGAGGGCAAGCCCGGAGGCATCTCGATGCTTAGAGGGAGATCTACCCTTCGAGGACCTGCTAGGTTTATGTTTGGTTACCTGAGATCCATCAAGAGAAGAAGACCTGGAAGATGTCGATGCTACCGCCGGTGCATTAGCGGGAAACAGCACATGGAGCTTAGCTGCTCGGTTCTGTAACCCCCGTTTAGACATTAGAGAGCAGGACGGACAATCCGGAATGGAGTGTTCAGGACCCAAACATTTAAGGCACCATTCATGGGTATCTGTAACAGAAATAGTACCGCTACACTTAGTGCATTTTTTGAACCCGGAGGCTGGTTTTTCCATGAAGGAAATTTTCTTGTGGGCCCTGAGGCCTAAGAAGAAAAATACACCAAGTGAGGAAAAATATCGATATATATATATTTTTTTTTTAAAGAAAGAAAGAAAAGACCGGCGGTACCGGTCCGGAGTCGGGGAAGGCAGACAAGCGACCAAAGAAATAAAATAAAATAAAGAACTTCTTCAGCAGTGACAGGGCTCGACCTGCTGGCTCCGCGGCAAAGAAGAACTGAGGAGAGTTGGTTAGGAAAGGCGGGAAGGCAGCGCACAGGCGCTGTGGGATGCTCCCAAAAGCTTTCCTTTTTGGGAAGCTGGGGAGCGTTCCCGCGCAGGCTCCGTCGGTACCGACGTACCCATATGTGAAGACTCATTCCTGCTTGTTCCTGGAGATTGTTTTTTGCACAGGGCCCCGCGTTTCAGGCGGCCCCATGCAAAAAACATTCTGCATCAGCACAGGTAGATTAAAAAAAAAAACTGGCTGCTGCTGCCACTGCGGCAGCAGCAGAATCAAGGGTCCCGCGGGGCCCACCTGCCCAGCAGAGCCCTCCCTGCAGCATCAGCTCCCTCAGCATCGGCTTTCAGAGCCACGAAGGGAGAGTTTCTCTCTCGCGGCTCTGTTAAGCCCACCGGAGCTGATGGGAAACAGGCATTTCCTGTTTCCCATCAGCCCCGGCAGGCTTAACAGAGCCGCGAAAAAGGGAAACTCTCCCTTTGCGGCTCTGAAAAGCCCGTGCTGAGGGAGCTGATGCTGCAGGGAGGGCTCTGCGGGCAGGGGGGCCAGCGGGACATTTGATTCTGCTGCTGCCACGGCGGCAGGGGCAGCAGAAGCCAGTTTTTTTAAAATCTACCTGGGCTGATGGGGGGAGGGGGGTTAGGACTGGTAATGGGCTATGGGGGGGCTAAGACTGAAAATGGGGTGATGGGGGGTTAGGACTAGAAGTAGGCTGATGGGGGGGTTAGGACTGGTAATGGGCTATGGGGGGCTAGGACTGGAAATAGGCTGATGGGGGGTTAGGACTGGAGGTGGGCTGATGGGGGGTTAGGACTGGTAATGGGCTATGGGGGGGGCTAAGATTGGAAATGGGCTGATGGGGGGTTAGGACTGGAGGTGGGCTGATGGGGGGTTAGGACTGGTAATGGGCTATGGGGGGGGGGGCTAAGATTGGAAATGGGCTGATGGGGGGGGGGGTTAGGGAGGGAAGAAACATTTTCCCCTGCAGACCCTAGGACCGACAAGGAAACCGTTTGATTTAAATGAAACGATGTGGAACATCTCCTTGCCTGAAGTAAAGTGGTAATCACCTCTCTGGAATACCCCTTCCTCCTCAATCTAGCCCTTTCAATGGCCAAGCCGTAAGCGAGAACCGACCCACTTGAGGCATTTGAAGTGGACCCTGGATCAACAGCTTCTCTGATACCGGTAAGAAAAAACTAGAAGAGAGAAGAAAGGACAAATGGATAACAGACTATGGAGAGTTAGCAGAAGACACGAAGAAACCAGAAGAAAGTGGCTGGAGCAATTGCAACTGAAAAAAAAAAATGCACAAAAGGTAGAAAAATATCTCTTTATTTTGAATTTATTAACTGGAATATGTCAGCTCTGGGAAATGTGCATCATTAATGTCTGTGCTTTATTTAGTACAAGAGGAAATTAATTTATAGTTTTATTTCTACAGTGTTGTTGTACATTCCAAGTTTGGCTTTTGGGGTTCCCAGTTTAATTGTCTTCCTGTTTCTAAATTGTGATTCCTTGTTTGGTGATGGTCTATGTTCTGCATGTGTAATTGAGCTGAAGTATTCTGTTTATGTAATTCCTATCTGACATTGCCACTTGTTCTATTTCCCCAGTAGGTCATGTATTGTTATTCTCTGAAATGTATTGGTTTAAAATTTGCTGTTTTTTTTTTTTTTTGTCGAAGCTAACCGTAGGTGGGTCGAAAGGAAAAACGGCCCACACCAAGCGGAGAGCTGCTTTTATTTTAATATATATGGTTCTTCACCAACAATAGAAATTTAAAAAACCAAAAAAACAGAACTTATCTTCTTAGTCCAAAGACCACTGCTTGTATAGATCCACTGCACAACGTGCACGTTTCGGGCATCTTTGCCCTGTTTCAAGTGCATTCAACCATGAATTTCTTTAACAGTCAGCCACAAAACACCGTCAGCGCAGCATAGGTCTATCCATAGCCCATGTTCCCTGTAAGTATTAATGTATGTGTCTCATATCCCCGCGTGTTAAATGTATCCCCCAATTGTGTTGTGACCGCTTTGATTGAAGGATAAGGCGGTATACAAAACAGTCTAAATAAAATAAATAAATAAATAAATAAATAAAACTACAACCATACCTGGAACTAGAACTACCTGAAGTGCAAGCAGAGTTCAGGAAAGGGCGAGGAACAAGAGACATCATCGAAGATGTGAGATGTATCCTTGAAAAGACTAAAGAATACCAAAAGGATATCTATTTGTGCTTTATTGACTACAGCAAGGCTTTTGACTGTGTAAAACATGAGAAACTGTGGGCCACATTAAGACGCATGGGTATACCTGAACACCTGATCGTTCTCTTGCACAACCTTTACATTGATCAAAAAGCAACAGTTCGAATGGAACAAGGAGAAACAGAATGGTTTAAAATCGGCAAAGGTGTACGACAAGGCTGCATAATTTCCCCCTACCTGTTTAATTTATATGCAGAACAAATCATCAGAGAAGCAAGATTATATGAAGACAACTGAAGTGTGAAGATTGGTGGAAAGCTCATCAACAACCTTCGCTATGCTGATGATACCACATTACTGGCTGAAAGTGAAGACTATCTGAAGCATTTGCTTCCCAAGATCAAGGAACAGATCTTAAAATGGGCCTGCGCCTTAATATAAAGAAGACAAAGATCATGACAACTGGCAAAATCAATAAGTTCATCGTTGATGGAGAAGAAATCAAAATAGTGGACAACTTTAACCTACTTGGATCAACTATCAATAAAGAAGCAACAAGCAGTCAAGAAATCCATTGACAAATTGCCTTTGGCAGAATGGCTATGAAGGACTTAGACAAGATTCTCAAGAGCAGAGATGTCTCTTTCCATACAAAGATTTGACTTGTTCAAGTCATGGCATTTTTAATAATGTCATATGGATGCAAAAGTTGGACAGTGATAAAGATAGACAGGAAGAAAATTTATGTCTTTGAATTATGGTGCTGGCGACGAATACTATGTATACCATGGACTACCCGAAGAACAAACCAGTCAGTACTAGAGAAGGTCAAATCTAAGCTTTCTTTAGAAGCTCAGATGACAAGATTTCGACTATCAAACTTTGGACACATCATGCGGAGAGATCATTTAATCTCTATATAGTTATAGTTAACTGTTATTATCTGTACAAAGTTAATCTGTTAAATGTAACTGATTCTATTCTATGTAAACCAACTTTGATCTATTTGGAAAAAGTGGTATAAAAATACAAAATCAATAAATCAATAAATAAAATCATTGGAGAAAGACATCATGCTTGGCAAGGTAGAAGGTCAATGCAAAAGAGAAAGGCCAGCAATGAGATGGATCGATGCAATAACAGCCGCCTGACTACCACCTGACTGAAGACCGAACACAATTTAGGACAGCTATCCAGAGGTTTGCCATGAGTCAACACTAACTCAACGGCATATAACAACAACAACATTGTTCTCATATCTTCTACATCATAGAAAAGGATAAGGGTTCGTTAGAAGTCATGTTGAAAACCAATCCTCCTATTTTGACTGGCCTGAAGAATGTGATTTCTTCCCAAAAGACTTTTTCCTGAACTGCATCCACACTCTGGCACAGACGCATCATTATGACTTTATTGTCATTGTCCACATCCAACTCTTGATATAGGGTTACTGTCTCTAGACTCTGTGGCATCAAGGATTTTCTACAGTGCTTTTGGTTGCCACCATCCTCTGCAGCTGCGCTTGTGGATCAGTAGCTTGTCACTTTGAAGCCTTCTGTCTTTGTTTCCTTACCACTTTTTGTCTGGTGACATTTTCTTTCACATAGATGATGTCATCCATTTGTGAGAGACTGATGGCTCCTAGGAGCTCTGCCAACTTGTATCTTCACTCCTTGGAGCCCCTTTGACCCCTTGGAGACATTCTTCCACAGTAATAGCAGCTTTCTTCTTGGTGTGTGTGGCCTACTCAGAAGACACACATTGTGTATCCACTCCTCCTTGTCACAGGCTAGACATTTCTTAAGTCTGGCTTATCCACAGCCAACCCAAAGAGTAAAGAGGCTAAGTAAAGCTCTGTTTTTTTATTTATCTGTTTTTTTAAAGAAAAATGTAAGAACCTAATACATTCTAGCTCTAAAATAAGAAAATATCCTTGCCTGAAATGCGCAGAAGTGAGACACAGCAACTCTCATTTCCAGTAGACCAAGTGGAAAGAAACTTGAGGTACTAGCACAAGGTGTGGCAATGCATGCAAACAACCATGCATAGTCATAAGATTTCTGAAGATACTTCTGAACTCAAAGAGAACTTTCATGTTGGTGCTATTGGATGACATTACTTACTTGTGCAATTGAGTCAACTTGCTCATTGATGAAGAACAGTGTTTTAACAGAAACTTCTAAACTCTCATTCATCAGTGACATAGCAGGTTGTAAAGGAGTATCTCAAGATGAGTGACATTCAAGTATAGTAGGCATGCCTCTAATCCCCTTGGAGGGCTTACAATCTAACAGGCCAGTGCAGAAAGACTAGCATGCCTTTTGCATGCAGATAATGCAACATATACGCACAAGTACTGCTATGCCAAATGCAGAAAAGAGATTGACACGTAAATAAACAGTAAACAAAAGTATATGAACACAGCAACGCCAAGTACATTAAGATAATATGCAAATTAACTATGCATATTAAAATAGAATGCTAATAAGGTCTGTGCCCAATGCAGAGAAATATGTAGAGGATTACATAACCCGCAGGAGCATCATTATCTCTATGCCTGGTCTAAGCTAGCTTAAAAATCTTGCATGTGTAGAGAAAGACTGTTTCAGGGTATGTACGGGTGAGCAATTACCTTCAACTTGAAAATTTTCTGCATGTATCATTCAGCATATAAGCAAAAGTTTGGCATTCAAGAAAAAATGTCTTTTGCTTCTTATCCTTGTGCTTTCTTTGGACTTGCATTATTCTCCTTTTACTTTTATGTCTCTTTGTTGTGATTTCATAAAAAAATGTTTTTGGGCGAAATAGTGTTATTATGAGTGAAAGAACCGGCACAACGTATGCACATAACGTGAGCATTTGACGTTTACGCACATGGCCACTTGTAGTGCATCTATTGTTTGTGCACGCGTTGGCTCCTCTCAACTTTATGCCAAAGGTTTGTGCACAGCTCATTTGCATAAATGCCATTTGCTGCATACTGGCGCTGAAGGTTCACGCTATTGGTGCTCTACAAAAATACATACACCGCTAATAGTGCGACTTCAGCACTGACTTTCTGCATTGTCCTGTAAGCTGGTATATGAGGCAATGGAGGGTTAAGACACTTGCCCAAGACCACATGTTGCTTCATTGGGATGCAAACTGAGCTTCTCTGGTTCTCAGCCCGCTGTTATAACCATTAGGATTCTCCTCTACTCTATGACAATGTGAATCCCTAGTCCCTGAAACACATGAAAACCAACACTCAAATAAAAGGTTTATAAATCTGTAAAGTTGCATAAAATCTGTTTTTTATTATTGTAAAATAAAATAATCATGCCCAAACCTCTGCTTTTTACTTTATATTGTTAATATCCATTAATATGATGTAAACAATACAATGTCGTCTGATCAGCAAGATATTTCAGAAGAAAATAATAAATAAAATTCCATTTAAGAAGCCAAAATGATAGATATATCTTTTTATATACGTTTAGGAAAAAAAGTATGGTAAAAATGCAATGTGTGCCTTCGAGTCAGTCCTGACTCCTGGCGACCCAGAAGCTCCTGGGTTAGCTATGCATAAATTATTTGAGCATTAAATTGGAAAAAAAACCCATGAACATAAATTGATTTATGTACACAAGATTTATCAGATTAGAATGAAGTATGCTCTCACGCTATCCTCCTTTGGGTTTCATTACATCAACAAAGGCACTGAAATAATATGATTATGAAGCCCCAAAAGCATTTAATAATGACAAAAATGAAGTCGCTGCACTAACACAATTAATTCTAATAAACTAGGTCAGTTCAGGGATAAAGGAAAGAGCAATCAAAGAGGAGAGAAACCAGTTTAATTCAGAGAGAACTACAAACTGTTTTATCTTCAGGATGCTCCATTTCAAGAGAATATAGCACAAAATTGGGTAGGTATTTTACAAAAAAGACTGGCTAAATGTGAAGCCTATAATTAAATACATATAAGGCAGCCATGGAAAAAATTCACGTATTCAATAGCATGTACAGTAGGAACAGCCATTTATAAAATAAATGTTCAAAAAAGAATGATATTATACAAGGGTTTTTATTTATTTTATTTTATTTATTTTATTTATTTAGCATACATTTGTATACTGCTACTTCCAGCGATCAGCAGCGGTTTTGATTACAGATTGGAAATTGTCAAATCATGACAGGAAATTTTTGAGATATAAACACATTGATTAGACAGGAAAGCACAGCACACAGAGAACTATTTTACAGGGAACATGGGCTATGGAGGGTTAAGTGGCTTGCCCAAGACCACAAGGAGCACCTGTGGGACTAGAAACCCCAGTCCTTCCGGCCCAAGGTTGCTGTCCTCTAGTGGGATTTGAACCCCCGACCTTCCGGCCTGAAGTACCTTGCCCCAACCACTAGGCCACTCCTCCACTATGTTTATGTAGTGGCACTTACACATACAGAGGATTTTGCAACCAGCATTTGTAAGCACTGGCATGTACACAAGTACTGGATTTTATAAAATTGCATGCATAAAGGAGTCAATTAAGGAGTTACGTCTGCTTTATGGCAGGTGTAAATGCCTGTGCCTAGATTTTTCAGAACCACACATTATGTTAAGAGGAGATTACTGTCACAGCTTTAAACCTAAGATGGCAGCAAAGGGAAAAGTATGAATTATTATGATATTACCACCACCCGGGGTTCCTTATGGGTTGAGCACCTAAATTTAGCTGGTCGGTGCTGAAAATCAGCATTAACCAACTTAGCCAGTGATGGTGTTTTTCAGAACTAACCAGCTAAGTTTAGTTAAGCAAACCCATCTAACTCCTAAATCTGGGCGGTTAAAATTATGGCTGGGAAAATAAAATCCAATGACACTTAAACAGTCTTCTGCTGTCCTTTCTTTCCAGTCAGTGACTTGTGGATGTGTGGAATAACACCACTACCAGCAATTATTGCTTTAATGAGTGAATCTAACTCTTCATCACCTCTGATAGCAAGCTGCAAGTGGCGAGGAGTGACACACTTCACTTTTAGGTATATGTAGCGGAAAAACTAGTTAGTTAGGTTTGTTTGAAACATTACCACATGACAACCAGCAAAAATTAACCAATTCGCAGTTTATACTGGCTGCCCACTGCGGCGTGGATTCTTTATAAGATATTAACTTTGTGGCCCGATATTCCAAAGCAAATATCTGGAGAACAGCAGCCGCTATCTGAATATCTGCGCTAGCTACTGCAATGCATGGACTTTCAGCAGCATTATATGGATGGTACACAGTAGTGCTGAAAATCCTTCCACACCATCTGGGGATGAAGCATGGACAGAATATGCTTAAAGTTATCTAGAGAGAAGACAATCCTGCCGCTGGTAGTGCTGAATATACATATCTTATTTAAGCACTATGGCCAGCATGTTAAACAAATGTCAACCATAGAGTTTAAATATGAACTCGTGTGGATTTTTGTGCCCTGGAGTTGAAAGGGTCCCATTACCTCCAAGACAAGTTGGAGTGCTGTGCCCCCCCCCCCCCATGTCCTCTTCAATCAAGCCAGGGAGCATTTCCGATTATCTCCACAGCTAAATCTATAGACAAAACTAAAATTAGGACGTGGGCTTTTTCTGTTGTGGCCACTATGCTTTGGAACAAACTCCTGGCCACTGTTTTACAGTGGAATAACTATTTGCTGTTTTGCAGAAACGTTAAGGTCTGGCTGTCTCTGAAGGCTAGAGTGGCAGACAGAGAACAACATGGAAAAGCAATCCCACCCCCAGTCTGGCAGTGCCTGCCCTGCCTTGGGGGATAAAGGTCACCAGGCAGGAAAGCATAACCCTGCTGTGTCAGGAAAGAGCAGTTACTCACCTGTAACGGGTGTTCTCCAGGGACAGCAGGAATCAGTCCTCACTTATGGGTGATGTCAGTGCCAACGGAACCCTGTGCGGAAGCATCTCCCCAACTTTCAAAGAAAGCCTTTGGGAGATGCACCATGCATGCATGGTACCCTTCTTGCCTCAGTCAATGACATAGCTAAGGAAGCAAAAAATGGTACAACTAAGGCAACTGTATGGGGAGGAGGGAGAGTAGTGAGGACTGATTCCTGCTGTCCCTGGAGAACACCTGTTACAGTTGAGTAACTACACTTTCTCCGGGAACAAGCAGGAAGTCAGTCCTCGCATATGGGACTCCCTAGCTACAGGCTGCCGAGAACCTGTAGAAAACCACAGCAAGCCGTGAGCAGCCGCGAGTGAGTCCTTAGGATAGACTCTGGAAGGACCCCAGTGCCCAGAGAGAACCCTCACTCCACTAGCCTGAACATAGAAGGATCGGAGGGTAGGAGTAGCCTAGACCCCAAAGAGATTACAGAGTACGGCCTGGCCAAAGGTGCTGTCCTTTCGGGACTCTCTCTCCAGGCAGTAGTGAGCTGCAAAGGTGTGGACTGAATACCAGGTGGCAGCACAGCAGATGTCTACTATTGGGACAGAGCGCAGGTTCGCCACTGAGGTCACCATAGCCTGGACGCCGTGTGCCATGATGCGGTGCTCCAGCTGGAGCCCGGCCTGTTCATAGGCGAGGTCGATGCAGTCCGCCACCCAGGTAGACAGAGTCCTCTTGGTCACTGCCTCTCCCAGCCAACAGGCGTCATAGGAGACGAAAAGCTGTGAGGCTTTGCAGTGGCCCTTGGTATGCTGTACGTAAAAGGACAGGGCCCCTCATACAGTCTAGCACATGAAGGACAGTCTCTGCCCTGTTGGTGTGATGATGTGGAAATGTGGGGAGAACCAACTCTGGATTGAGGTGAAATGAAGACAGCATCTTTGGAAGGAATTTGGGGTGCGTGTGTAGCACGACTCTTTTTTTGTAGAACCTGGTATAGGGCAGCTCCACCACAAGGGCCTGAAGCTCGCTGACTCTGCAGGCAGAAGTCAGCTCCATCAGGAAGACAATGGTCTTCCAGGAGAGGTACCGCAGATAGCAGGTAGCCAGGAGCTCAAATGGCAGCTGAGTGAGTTGCACTAGAACCACATTGAGATCCCACTCTGCCGGAGATGGGCTTGGAAAGTAGTAGGCACCGTAGGAAGCGGGCTGTGTCGAAAGAGGCTTGCTCTCGATAGGGTGGTAGTGCGCTGAGAGAGCATTCAGGTGCACCCTGACGGAGTTGGACTTGTGAAAGATGAAGCAGGTACTGTGCAAGAGAAGAGGTTGGCCTGTCTCTCTGAGCAACACACAGAGAATCTGTGCCACTTGAAGGCATAGACAGCCTCGTGGAGGATTGTGGGAGGCCAGGAGGATCTCCTCTACTTCCCTCAAAATGTTGAAGGGGGCCAAGGCTACCCGTTCAGCAGCCAAGCTGTTAGTGCCACAGACCCCAGAAAGGGGTGGAGAGAGCCATCGTTCTGAGTCAATAGCCCCAGAGATTTCCCAAGAAGGACCAGGGGGGCTCCATTGCTAAACGAAGCAGCAGCAGGAACCACGGCTGCATGGGCTACCAGGGGGCCACCAGAATTAGCGACACTTTGTCCCAGATGACACTGAAAAGAGTCTTGGTGACCAATGGCATGGGCAGGAAAGTATTTCGGAGGCCCTCTGACCACGGGATGAGGAAGGCATCCGCTGCCTCCCAGAAAGGGTGAGGCTGGCTGGATTGGCAAAGAGGTTCATCCGAGGGGTCCCCCAGAACCAAAACAGTCATTGGGCTACTCTGGAGTCTAGCCACCATTCGTGCGGCTGGAGGACCCTGCTCAACCCGTCCACAAGGGTATTGTCCTTACTCGGCAGGTAAATTGCTCTCAGGAGCATTCCTTGGCTTATCGCATATGAGCAGAGGGCTACTGCTTCCTGGCAGAGGGTATACGACCCTGTACCCCCCTGCTTGTTCAGGTAGAACATGGCAACCTGGTTGCCTGTCTGGACCAGTACCGGCTGGTGCTGAGGGCAATGGTAGAGGGCTTGGAGGGCCAGAAATATGGCCCTGCGCTCCAGGAGGTTGATCAGCTGTTGGCTGTCCGCCCTGGACCAGGTGTCCTGCATGCAGAGACCTCTGCAGTGAGATCACAACCCAGCAGAGAGGCATCTGTGGTGAGGACCTGCTGGGGGATAGGGGTCTGGAAGGGCATGCCTGCCAATAGGTGCTGTGTCACTTGCCACCAGTTGAGCGACTCCGCCAGTGGGTGGGTCATGCACACTTTGTCCATGAGGCAATCAGTGGCCTGTGTCCACTAGGATTGGAGGCACCATTGCGTCGCCCTCATGTGGAGGTGGGAATCCGGTGTAACATGCACCATGGATGCCATGTGGTCGAGCAAGCAGCGCATGGAGCGAGCCAGCATTAAGCGTTGGTACTGTACCTCTGTGGCCAGAGTCTTGAGGCCACTCGTCCTGTCTAGGGGGAGGAAGGCCTTGGCCTAGTGGGTATCCAACTGCACACCTATTGTGATGAGGAGAGCATGGCTGAGCCCATGCAAACAGAGGAAAATTGTAAATCTACCTTTAAGGAAGGAGATAGGCAAGGTATCTGTGGCTTTCAGGGTGCAGGCAAAGGGAAAAAAACACGCCCTTGCTGAAGCTAAGCCACACCCAAGCTCTGCTGATCTAAGGGCAGGCTTGGAGGATAATGAGAGACACCTGGGTAAGGGACAGTGCAAGTTAGGGAAAAGGCAGCCTTATAACACAGAGAAACACGTGAGAGGAGCACTAGAACCAGGACCAGCACCGTCTGGAGAGAGGATTCCACGAGAGAGCAGTACTCAGGGAGAGAGCAGCACACGAGAGAGCTGACTAGAGAGAGCACTGCAGACTTCCGTGGAAGGAGAAGCACCAGGGAAAGACCCAGAGAACTCACCGAAAAGGAGAATGGTGGAGATTTCCAGGGGGATTTCAGAGGTGAAAGCAGCACCCAGAAAGAGAGCCAGGCTTGCAGGGAAACTGCAATTGGTTCTGAAGCCAGTAGAGCTGTAGCTGAAAGAATTGCAGACAAGGGGCAAGGTGCAGTTCCTCCAGTACGTGGACCAGCTAAAAAGATTCAAGTTCCTAGAAGGTGGGTGGATAAAAATATATCTAAGAGTGACCTAAGCCAGTTAGAGGCACTCTGGCGTTTGAGTCAGGAGAAGAACCTTCTCACTCTAGGTGAAAACCCTTTTTCTAGTAAGAAGCCCCAGTGGAGGAGAATTCAGGAGCTCTTAGAGAGTTTCAAGCAAGAAGCATTGCATGAAGGCTTAGAGCCAGACATACCGGTTGAAAACCCGGAGGAAATGCAGGTAGAATCTGTTGAACCTTATTCTGACTCAGAGGATTTATTAATGGACTGTTCATGGTGCAAAAAGGCAGAATAGAAGCTGTTGGTTAAAGAAGAAAACATCTGTAACCTGAAACCACCAAAAGCAGTGAGTAAGACAGGGAGAATGATTCTAGCCTGAATTGCTAAGTACCCTGTTGAAAGAAGAAAAAGACATTTACTTTGATTTGAAGAAAAGAAACTGTGTTTGTTGCTGTATGTTTGAGAAGGCCAGCTAAAGCAATTTCACTGTTGGGTTTTTGTGTGATTTTCCTGAAGATCATTTGTTTTGGAGAAGAATCCCGTTGTTTTGTTGGAGCTATATGCTTGTGAAAAGAAGGAAATAAATTTCTGTGTGTCTTTTGAAAAAAAAAAACCTTGGTTCTCAATACTACTGTTTTTAAGTGGTAGCACAACTACAAGTCCCAGCAGCCCCAAGCTCTGGACGAGGACAAATAATTCTTTATTTAAAGACTAAACAGTGGCATCCCTATACCTATAGACCGTGGCCTGGGCTAGGGGCCCCCACACTATGAAATCCAAGCTTTGCGTAAGAGTGAGGTGAGATAAGGCTTGGGGCTGTTTATTATGAAGCCCAGTGTTCCAGGACACTAATGGTGCAACCTGTGGTCTGCTGTACCCCGGTGGATGTTTCCTCTTTTATGAGCCAGTTGTCCAGAAAGGGGAGGATGAAGGCCCCTTGGAGATGGAGATAGACAGCCACCACCACCAGGCATTTGGTGAAGACCCTGGGTACAGAGGCAAGCCTGAAGGGTAGCACTCTGTACTGATAGTGGTCGCCCTCGACCAAGAATCTCAGGTACTGTCTGTGACTGGGATGGATAAGGATGTGAGTGTAAGCATTCTTTAGATCCAAGGAGCAAGCCAGTCTCTCTGCTGGAGGTAGGGCAGCAATGTTCCAAGGGAGAGCATCCTGAACTTCTCCTGCACCAGGAACTTGTTCATGTTCCACAGGTATAGGATGGGCCTGAGGCCTCCGGTTCTTTTCGGCATAACGAAGGACTGGGAGAAGAACCCCTTGCCCTTTTGGCAGTGGGGCACTGGTTCCATGGCCCTGTCCTCAAGTAGACCCGTGAGCTCCTGCTGGAGCAGGATCTGGTGAAGGGGAGTCCTGGAGGGCTCTCCTGAAAGAAAGAGGGCTACATATGGTCCAGGTGGAGGAGGTAACCCTTCTTGACCACCTGGAGGGCCCAGGCATTGGTGGTGATGTTTGGCCACTGGTGGGCGAATTGGACCAGGCGTCCCCCTGTCAGCAGCTGACTTCCTGAGGGTAGAGGGGCTATGTCCAAAGAGTCAAAAACTCTGCCCAGAAGAAGTCAGAGCAGCCATCGGGGCCTTGGGAATCCTCTGCTTACAGGGGCCCTGAGCATGTCCCTTGGCATGCTGCCACTGCTGTGGAGCCTGGGAAGGCTGGTACTGCTGATAGTCTCAGTAGGCCAGCCCCTTCCTCGGGTAGGTGGCTTTTTCCCCAAGGCCTTCTACTTGGGCAGAGTGGTGGTCTTCTTAGAAAGTCAAGTTCTTGTCAGGAGCTCAGACTCAAGCTCTGAAGCCATGTCTGACATGGGCTTACCAAAGAGGTTCTCTCCTTGGCATGGGCATCGACTGAAGCCAGGCCTGGCATCAGGCATTGATGTCTGTTGCGACCACCCAGGCTGTGGACTCGAAGCCGTCATAGTCTGCTCGAGGCATAAACTTAGAGCAGTCACCGATGCCTTTGACCAGGTTCCGGAACCGTTGGAGGGTTCCTCGGAGAGGCCAGCAGAAAACCCGGTGAGCTCCTTCCCCAGGTCCCTCAGGTACATACCCATATAGAGTTGGTATGCCTGAATCAGACAGGCCAGTATCAAGCCCTAGTAGCACTTTATGCAGAGGGCATCAAAGGTGCTGGCCTCCTTGCCCGGGGCACTGGCAAATGCGTCTTCTGGTTTTTAAGCTGATGCATAGTGGACTCCACCACCATAGCGGACTCGGTACATGTAGTCGAGTCGACAGCTGACTATGAGCACCAAGGCCGGTGACTCCCACATTTGGAGTAGCCGCCACTCCAGAATGGCCGGGCACCATGAGTAACTCCTTTGGCTGGGACTCATATTGGAGGACCTCAAGCTCCTCCATGCAAGGGTCCTCCCCTGAGTCAGTGGGGAATGCCAATGCCTTTGACATGTCTCACACAAAATCGAGGAATGCTGTTTCCGCAAGTAGTGACTGGTACCTGGCCTCGGGTAAAGACGGATCTGACGGCATGTCACAGTGCTTGTGAGTGTCCAGGGATGTCTCATCCCCCCGCCCCCCCCCCCCCACCTCTGCTACCCTCTCCTCCTTTCCTGTGATCTCTGAAGAGGAAACTGCACACATTCTTTCTTCCTCCAAACTCACCACCTGCTTCTCTGATCTTAATCCCCATCCATCTCCTAAGCCCCATCTCCTCCACTGTTGTCCCTTCCATCACTCATATTCTCAACCTATCGCTCTCCACTGCAACAGTCACTGCAGACTTCAAGCATGCTGTGGTCACACCTCTCCTCAAGAAAACCTCACTTGATTCCACCTGTCCTAATTATCGACCCATCTCTCTCCTTCCCTTCATTTCTAAACTACTTGAACGTGCGGTTCAGCGCCGCTGTCTCGACTTCCTCTCCTCTCATGCCCTCCTGGATCCCTTACAGTCTGGCTTTCGTCCTTTACACTCTATTGAAACGGCTCTTGCCAAAGTCTCCAGTGACTTGTTCCTGGCAAAATCCAAGGGCCTTTACTCTGTCCTCATCCTTCTTGACCTCTCTGCTGCTTTCAACACTGTTGACCACAACCTTCTCCTCGATACCCTGTCCTCACTTGGTTTTAGGGGTTCTGTACTATCCTGGTTCTCCTCCTATCTCTCCCATCACTCTTTCAGTGTGTGTTCTGGTGGCTTCTCCTCCTCTGCTACCCCGCTCCCAGCTGGTGTACCCCAAGGATCTGTCTTGGGTCGGCTCCTTTTCTCTCTCTACACCCAGTCCCTTGGTGTGCTTATCTCTTCCCATGGCTTTCAGTACCATCTGTATGCTGATGACTCCCAGATCTACCTCTCTACACCTGAAATCTCTCCGGCAATCCAGACCCAGATCTCTGCCTGCCTTTCTGACATCGCTGCCTGGATGTCTCACCGCCGCTTGAAAATGAACATAGCCAAGACTGAACTTCTTATCTTTCCCCCTAAAACCTCCCCTCCTCTTCCTTCTTTCTCAGTCTCTGTGGCTAACTCTGTACTCCTTCCTGTTTCCTCAGCCCGCAATCTGGGTGTTGGACTTTGACTCCTCTCTCCCTTTCTCCACACATATCCATCTGATAGCTACGACCTGCTGTTTCTTTCTCTATAACATCAGCAAAATCCGCCCTTTCCTTTCTGAACACACTACTAAAATGCTTATCTACTCCTTAATCACCTCCCGTCTTGACTACTGTAACCTACTCCTTACTGGTCTCCCTTTGAATCATCTCTCTCCCCTTCAATCTGTTCAACACTCTGCTGCACGGCTAATCTTCCGCCAGCCTCGTCATGCCCATATTACTCCTCTTCTCAAGTCACTTCATTGGCTCATCCAGTTCAAACTTCTCCTACTGACCTATAAATGCATTCACTCTGCGGCTCCTCACTACCTTTCTTCTCTTATCTCTCCTTACAACCCCCCTCGGGAACTCTGCTCTTCTAGCAAACTGCTTCTATCTGTGCCCTTCCCTTCTACTGCTAACTCCAGTCCTAGCCCCCCCCTAACAGCCCCGCAGCCGTCTAAAGGGCTGGAGAGGGAGCTGGGAAAGCCCGCGCGAGGCCCCGGCTCCCTCTGTACAGCCTCTAGCGTGAGGAGTCTTTTCCCTCACGATAGCAGCTGTATCTGTGAAGCCGCGAATGCTGGGAAAGATTAAAGGCAATGCCCTTTAACCTTTCCCAGCATTCGCGGCATTAACAGATTCAGCCGCTAGCATGAGGGAAAAGACTCCTCATGCTAGCGGCTGTGCAGAGGGAGCCAAGGCCTCGCACGGGCTTCCGTGGCTCCCTCTGCAGCCGTCCACATTGTGTAATAATGGTGTCGCGCAGGGCCCTGTGCGAACAACATTATCGCACAATGGGCAGGCCGGCCCTGCTCACACCCTGTGATCACCTTTAATTCTTTAAAAGAGATTTGATTGGGGGGGGAGTGGTTTGTGGCAAGATGGCGGCGTGAGCGTTTTTTGGGCTGAGTATGCCTAAGCGAAAGGGCAAAGCAAAGGCTCCTCCCGCGGAGCCTGTATCTGCCAATTCCTCGGGACCGATGGACAAGTTCGTTCAGCTGACAGAGAGGCAGAAAGGGGAGATTCTAGCGGGCGCGGTGCTGTCGGATGTGGTGGCTCCGGTAGCGCATGCCCTGGAGGTTTCTCTCTCCCAGACGATCGATTACCGCCTAGGCGTTTAACCTCTCCGGCGCCTCTTCTCGCGGGAGGAGAGGCTGCCCCGCCCGAAGGTGGTGGAGCGGTTTCTGCTGAGTGGGTCTTGCTGGAGGAAAGCGCTGGTGTGCAACCCTCGGAGGTGAGGGTCCAGGAAACGACCTTTGATACAATCTTGGAGGCGGTTATTCCACCTAGTTGAGCTGTAGGTGCAGATGCTGGGCTTAAGACTTCTACACTGAAGGCTGTTACTATAAAAGGTTCCTTGCTGCAATCCCCTAAGGAGATATCCCTGGAGGCGATTTGGGGAGCTATTCTACAGCTCTCCTCTATGGTCAGTCAGCATATTGAGTTAACAACAACTCGGTTGGAAAAACTGGAAAGTTTGTCATCTGGAGTTCAGGGAGACGTGGTGAACCTTCGTTTGAAAACTGAAGAGGGTGAACAGAAAATGACTCAGGTTTCAATGTTGAATGACTCTATTGTGAAAGATAATGTATCTATGAAAATGAAGTTAGAGAATTTAGAAAATGTGGTTAGAGCTGCCAATGTAAGGTTGTTAAATTTTCCAGTTGTAGCAAATATGTTGCCAATAGATTTATTTAAAAAATATATGCATGAGAATTTGGGAGTACCAACTGATTTAATTCCCCCAATTGTGAGAGCTTACTTTTTACCTACGGGTAAGAAAGTAGGGGTGGTATCAGAGGGTGCTTTAACTATGGATACTTGGATGTTTCTGCTCTGTTACAATCTCCTCGGGAAGATGATCTACCGGTCTCCACATTGTTAGTAACTTTTGCTCTACCTTCTGACAGAGAGTGGCTTTTGAAATTATACTTTAAAAAACGTTCTATGCTGTTCATGGGGAAGAGGGTTGGGATGTTCCCTGACGTCTCCAGGGAGACTCAGAAAAGGCGTAAAGCCTTTTGTTGTTAAGATCTGGGTTGGTTCAGCTTGGGGCTTTCTATATTTTAAGATTTCCTTGTAAATGGTTTTCTTTCAGGATAAGAAATATGTGTTTTTTCAGCCTGAAGATCTTTCATCATTCATTAGTGCCCAGATTGCTTTGTCATCATAACGATCGTCATATTTAGGTTTTTTCTCTGTCCCGCGCTCCTGATGCCATTCTAGATATCTCTTTCCTGTTATTGGATCAAGGCTTCACTTTCTTGTTTTTTTCCAAGGCACTTCCCCCATTATTGTGGGCTACCTAAACTCTTGTAATAAGTTTTTCCTATTGTATGTTTTTGTGTCATATTTACTATGCAAGCAGTTGTTTTCTGTACAAGCGATTGCTTGATTATTATTGTAAATTCTATAAATAGAAAAAAAAAAGAGATTTGATTAACGCCAACTTATCTCAGTGCATTTAGACTCTCCAACACCTCCAATTGGCTGTAATGTGCTATTTCCACTCAGACCACCATTTTTTTAAAGTCCCGCGGTTTTGCACCATAAATCACTCCATTCTTCTTTATAATCATGTCGTTAAAGATTTCTTTTTCTTCTTAAAAACGGCATCAAAATTCAACAGCATAGGCAGCATAAGCTACATAGTGCCATGTTTCAAATCCCCGAGTCCTCTCGATCCTTTAACGACATGATTATAATGAAGAACGGAGTGATTTATCGTGCAAACCACGGGACTGAAAAAAATGGTGAAGTCTAAGCGGAAATAGCATATTACAGCTGATTGGAGGTGTTGCAGAGTCTAAATGCACTGAGATAAGTTGGCGTTAATCAAATCTATTTTAAAGAATTAAAGGTGATCACAGGGTGTGAGTCTCCTTAAGTTTTCATTGTTATGGTGAAAAGTGAGTTGTATTTTAGCTCATAAAAATGAATAAAAAGAACATTGTTGCTACAGGGGAGGTGATTCTCTCAAGGCACTAAGTACAACAAAAAAAATTTTCCGACAATATATTTCTAGGGGTGTGGAAGGAGGGAAGTGGGTTTTTTTGGAATGGTGGACTTGAATTTAGTGGCAGTCACAGATACATGGTTCATGGACCATAACTATACCAAGATATACTTTATTCAGAAAGGACAGGGTAGGGGGAGGAGGAGTGGCACTATATGTAAAAATAACATTAAAGCTATGGAAATATAGGGTTTAAAGGGAGAGAGGAGGCACTGTGGGTTAAATTAGAAAGAGGGAAATAGAAATCTATTTATATTGGCATGATCTACAGACCTCCCTCACAGGGAGAAGAGTTGTACGAAGATTTAATAGAAGACATACTCAGCATTACCAGGAAAGGGGAAGTGTTACTGATAGAGGATTTCAATATGCCAGATGTTGATTTGCACATCCCTGCTGAAGTATCATCTAGAAGTAAGGAGATCCTGGATTCTCTACAGGAAGAGCTATTCAGGCAACTGGTAACATACCCCATAAGTGAAGGAGCCATACTGGACTTGGTGCTTACCGATGGTGAAAGTGTTTCTGATGTTACTGTGGGAGATCATCTCACATCCAGTGATCACCAGATGGTGATCTGGACAGCATCTGAATTCAAAAAAGCATGGGGTCTCTAAAGGAAAAAAGGGGACTGTTGTAGTGGTTGATATGGAAGGGCAGCCTAGATGGGCCATGTAGTCTTTTTCTGCCATCATCTTTCTATGTTTCTATGTATACTTAAACAATTTTTTCCACTGGGATTTCAACAAGCTGAGACACATATCATTTCCGCAAAGTGCTCAGTTTGGTTAGGACTTTCTTTTATTATTATTATATTCTTCATTAGAAGACACAGTCTAGGACTGGTTTTAATCCTATGATTTGGGGGGGAGCCATTTCTGATGCCTGCCACTTAAAGATCACCTTTTAATGTCCCCTGCCTGCAGCCTGGCTTTGCCGCAGTTACCACTGCTCTCCCTTGGGCCCTATAAAATTCGGGACTCTCCTAGGCGTGCAGCCAGGGGTGTGCACTAAGTAGCATGCAACAAGGGGCATATATGCCCATTAGGAGCACTTAGGAGAGCACTGGTGAGTGTGGAGTATTTGAAAATGGAGTAGAGCAAGGTAAGGAAGTGGGCTCTACTATATGATGCCGGGGAAAAGAAATGCTAAAGGTGGTAAGTTGCCTGTAGGACTTAGACCTATGGATAAACATTTGGTAGCAAAGACAGGCGATATTCAACAAAGTGTTGCAGTCAGCATCATTGGGTGAGGGAGTATCTTTGAGCTCCCCGGAGCAGACTCCACCCCCCCCCTCCTCCTCAGCCATCGTTGCAGGAAAGTTTTCTGGAGGGAGCTATGGACTCCCCTTTTGCTTCTAGAACTCAGTGACTTGACTCCTTGCCCTAAACCGGTGCAATGTAATTTGGATAGAGTTCTTACACCTGTGTTGGACTCTGCTGTTTCTCTTTAAGATATATGGTAGGTGGTGTCACGTACTGAGGCTTTTCTTATAACTGCAATTCCTCAGCTCTGCAATTTCTCTCAGGAAACTATTGCTAAGTTTCAACAGGTGGACACCATCCTGGGGATTTAAGGGAAAAAGGTCTCCAACCTGGATGTCCAGGTAGCCTCTTTGAGCTCCGCAAGTGTGTCCTCTATTAAGGACAGCCTACTGGTTCATCGTAAATTGTAGTCTGTGAAAAATTTGTCTTGTAATAAGTATTTACGCTTTATTAATTTTCCTAAAACACATTTGTTGCCACCAGATGTTTTGTTAAAGAAATACTTTAAAGAAATATTGCTTTTGGCTAATGCTGAAGGGATAGGAATTTCTAGGATGTATTATATTTCTGATAGGATAGTGCGGACTTCTTCAGGGAAGGAGGGAGAAGAAATCCTGGAATCTAAGCAAGAGTTCAGTCTCTCTGCCTTATTATTAATACAAGGCCTACTTTGGTCATTTCCTTCGTAAATGATGGGGATAAGATGTCAGTCTTGCGTAGTTATTTCTGACATAAAGAAGCTATCTTTTGTGGACAGAAACTACAACTGTTTCCTGATGTCTTCAATGCCACCCAAGTGAGAAGGAAAGCCTTTTTGTCTCTTAAGTCTTGGGTGTTGGGGTTATCTGGCACCTTTTACTTATGATTTCCCTGCAAATGTCTAGTTACATTGCTGGGGATGAAATATGTTTTCCTGGATCCAACTCACTTGGAGAAGCTTTTGGTGAGTAAAAAGGTAGCAGGTAGCCAGGAGCTCAAATGGCAGCTGAGTGAGTTGCACTAGAACCACATTGAGATCCCACTCTGCCGGAGATGGGCTTGGAAAGTAGTAGGCACCGTAGGAAGCGGGCTGTGTCGAAAGAGGCTTGCTCTCGATAGGGTGGTAGTGCGCTGAGAGAGCATTCAGGTGCACCCTGACGGAGTTGGACTTGTGAAAGATGAAGCAGGTACTGTGCAAGAGAAGAGGTTGGCCTGTCTCTCTGAGCAACACACAGAGAATCTGTGCCACTTGAAGGCATAGACAGCCTCGTGGAGGATTGTGGGAGGCCAGGAGGATCTCCTCTACTTCCCTCAAAATGTTGAAGGGGGCCAAGGCTACCCGTTCAGCAGCCAAGCTGTTAGTGCCACAGACCCCAGAAAGGGGTGGAGAGAGCCATCGTTCTGAGTCAATAGCCCCAGAGATTTCCCAAGAAGGACCAGGGGGGCTCCATTGCTAAACGAAGCAGCAGCAGGAACCACGGCTGCATGGGCTACCAGGGGGCCACCAGAATTAGCGACACTTTGTCCCAGATGACACTGAAAAGAGTCTTGGTGACCAATGGCATGGGCAGGAAAGTATTTCGGAGGCCCTCTGACCACGGGATGAGGAAGGCATCCGCTGCCTCCCAGAAAGGGTGAGGCTGGCTGGATTGGCAAAGAGGTTCATCCGAGGGGTCCCCCAGAACCAAAACAGTCATTGGGCTACTCTGGAGTCTAGCCACCATTCGTGCGGCTGGAGGACCCTGCTCAACCCGTCCACAAGGGTATTGTCCTTACTCGGCAGGTAAATTGCTCTCAGGAGCATTCCTTGGCTTATCGCATATGAGCAGAGGGCTACTGCTTCCTGGCAGAGGGTATACGACCCTGTACCCCCCTGCTTGTTCAGGTAGAACATGGCAACCTGGTTGCCTGTCTGGACCAGTACCGGCTGGTGCTGAGGGCAATGGTAGAGGGCTTGGAGGGCCAGAAATATGGCCCTGCGCTCCAGGAGGTTGATCAGCTGTTGGCTGTCCGCCCTGGACCAGGTGTCCTGCATGCAGAGACCTCTGCAGTGAGATCACAACCCAGCAGAGAGGCATCTGTGGTGAGGACCTGCTGGGGGATAGGGGTCTGGAAGGGCATGCCTGCCAATAGGTGCTGTGTCACTTGCCACCAGTTGAGCGACTCCGCCAGTGGGTGGGTCATGCACACTTTGTCCATGAGGCAATCAGTGGCCTGTGTCCACTAGGATTGGAGGCACCATTGCGTCGCCCTCATGTGGAGGTGGGAATCCGGTGTAACATGCACCATGGATGCCATGTGGTCGAGCAAGCAGCGCATGGAGCGAGCCAGCATTAAGCGTTGGTACTGTACCTCTGTGGCCAGAGTCTTGAGGCCACTCGTCCTGTCTAGGGGGAGGAAGGCCTTGGCCTAGTGGGTATCCAACTGCACACCTATTGTGATGAGGAGAGCATGGCTGAGCCCATGCAAACAGAGGAAAATTGTAAATCTACCTTTAAGGAAGGAGATAGGCAAGGTATCTGTGGCTTTCAGGGTGCAGGCAAAGGGAAAAAACACGCACTTGCTGAAGCTAAGCCACACCCAAGCTCTGCTGATCTAAGGGCAGGCTTGGAGGATAATGAGAGACACCTGGGTAAGGGACAGTGCAAGTTAGGGAAAAGGCAGCCTTATAAACACAGAGAAACACGTGAGAGGAGCACTAGAACCAGGACCAGCACCGTCTGGAGAGAGGATTCCACGAGAGAGCAGTACTCAGGGAGAGAGCAGCACACGAGAGAGCTGACTAGAGAGAGCACTGCAGACTTCCGTGGAAGGAGAAGCACCAGGGAAAGACCCAGAGAACTCACCGAAAAGGAGAATGGTGGAGATTTCCAGGGGGATTTCAGAGGTGAAAGCAGCACCCAGAAAGAGAGCCAGGCTTGCAGGGAAACTGCAATTGGTTCTGAAGCCAGTAGAGCTGTAGCTGAAAGAATTGCAGACAAGGGGCAAGGTGCAGTTCCTCCAGTACGTGGACCAGCTAAAAAGATTCAAGTTCCTAGAAGGTGGGTGGATAAAAATATATCTAAGAGTGACCTAAGCCAGTTAGAGGCACTCTGGCGTTTGAGTCAGGAGAAGAACCTTCTCACTCTAGGTGAAAACCCTTTTTCTAGTAAGAAGCCCCAGTGGAGGAGAATTCAGGAGCTCTTAGAGAGTTTCAAGCAAGAAGCATTGCATGAAGGCTTAGAGCCAGACATACCGGTTGAAAACCCGGAGGAAATGCAGGTAGAATCTGTTGAACCTTATTCTGACTCAGAGGATTTATTAATGGACTGTTCATGGTGCAAAAAGGCAGAATAGAAGCTGTTGGTTAAAGAAGAAAACATCTGTAACCTGAAACCACCAAAAGCAGTGAGTAAGACAGGGAGAATGATTCTAGCCTGAATTGCTAAGTACCCTGTTGAAAGAAGAAAAAGACATTTACTTTGATTTGAAGAAAAGAAACTGTGTTTGTTGCTGTATGTTTGAGAAGGCCAGCTAAAGCAATTTCACTGTTGGGTTTTTGTGTGATTTTCCTGAAGATCATTTGTTTTGGAGAAGAATCCCGTTGTTTTGTTGGAGCTATATGCTTGTGAAAAGAAGGAAATAAATTTCTGTGTGTCTTTTGAAAAAAAAAACCTTGGTTCTCAATACTACTGTTTTTAAGTGGTAGCACAACTACAAGTCCCAGCAGCCCCAAGCTCTGGACGAGGACAAATAATTCTTTATTTAAAGACTAAACAGTGGCATCCCTATACCTATAGACCGTGGCCTGGGCTAGGGGCCCCCACACTATGAAATCCAAGCTTTGCGTAAGAGTGAGGTGAGATAAGGCTTGGGGCTGTTTATTATGAAGCCCAAGTGTTCCAGGACACTAATGGTGCAACCTGTGGTCTGCTGTACCCCGGTGGATGTTTCCTCTTTTATGAGCCAGTTGTCCAGAAAGGGGAGGATGAAGGCCCCTTGGAGATGGAGATAGACAGCCACCACCACCAGGCATTTGGTGAAGACCCTGGGTACAGAGGCAAGCCTGAAGGGTAGCACTCTGTACTGATAGTGGTCGCCCTCGACCAAGAATCTCAGGTACTGTCTGTGACTGGGATGGATAAGGATGTGAGTGTAAGCATTCTTTAGATCCAAGGAGCAAGCCAGTCTCTCTGCTGGAGGTAGGGCAGCAATGTTCCAAGGGAGAGCATCCTGAACTTCTCCTGCACCAGGAACTTGTTCATGTTCCACAGGTATAGGATGGGCCTGAGGCCTCCGGTTCTTTTCGGCATAACGAAGGACCGGGAGAAGAACCCCTTGCCCTTTTGGCAGTGGGGCACTGGTTCCATGGCCCTGTCCTCAAGTAGACCCGTGAGCTCCTGCTGGAGCAGGATCTGGTGAAGGGGAGTCCTGGAGGGCTCTCCTGAAAGAAAGAGGGCTACATATGGTCCAGGTGGAGGAGGTAACCCTTCTTGACCACCTGGAGGGCCCAGGCATTGGTGGTGATGTTTGGCCACTGGTGGGCGAATTGGACCAGGCGTCCCCCTGTCAGCAGCTGACTTCCTGAGGGTAGAGGGGCTATGTCCAAAGAGTCAAAAACTCTGCCCAGAAGAAGTCAGAGCAGCCATCGGGGCCTTGGGAATCCTCTGCTTACAGGGGCCCTGAGCATGTCCCTTGGCATGCTGCCACTGCTGTGGAGCCTGGGAAGGCTGGTACTGCTGATAGTCTCAGTAGGCCAGCCCCTTCCTCGGGTAGGTGGCTTTTTCCCCAAGGCCTTCTACTTGGGCAGAGTGGTGGTCTTCTTAGAAAGTCAAGTTCTTGTCAGGAGCTCAGACTCAAGCTCTGAAGCCATGTCTGACATGGGCTTACCAAAGAGGTTCTCTCCTTGGCATGGGCATCGACTGAAGCCAGGCCTGGCATCAGGCATTGATGTCTGTTGCGACCACCCAGGCTGTGGACTCGAAGCCGTCATAGTCTGCTCGAGGCATAAACTTAGAGCAGTCACCGATGCCTTTGACCAGGTTCCGGAACCGTTGGAGGGTTCCTCGGAGAGGCCAGCAGAAAACCCGGTGAGCTCCTTCCCCAGGTCCCTCAGGTACATACCCATATAGAGTTGGTATGCCTGAATCAGACAGGCCAGTATCAAGCCCTAGTAGCACTTTATGCAGAGGGCATCAAAGGTGCTGGCCTCCTTGCCCGGGGGCACTGGCAAATGCGTCTTCTGGTTTTTAAGCTGATGCATAGTGGACTCCACCACCATAGCGGACTCGGTACATGTAGTCGAGTCGACAGCTGACTATGAGCACCAAGGCCGGTGACTCCCACATTTGGAGTAGCCGCCACTCCAGAATGGCCGGGCACCATGAGTAACTCCTTTGGCTGGGACTCATATTGGAGGACCTCAAGCTCCTCCATGCAAGGGTCCTCCCCTGAGTCAGTGGGGAATGCCAATGCCTTTGACATGTCTCACACAAAATCGAGGAATGCTGTTTCCGCAAGTAGTGACTGGTACCTGGCCTCGGGTAAAGACGGATCTGACGGCATGTCACAGTGCTTGTGAGTGTCCAGGGATGTCTCATCCCCCCGCCCCCCCCCCCCACCTCTGCTACCCTCTCCTCCTTTCCTGTGATCTCTGAAGAGGAAACTGCACACATTCTTTCTTCCTCCAAACTCACCACCTGCTTCTCTGATCTTAATCCCCATCCATCTCCTAAGCCCCATCTCCTCCACTGTTGTCCCTTCCATCACTCATATTCTCAACCTATCGCTCTCCACTGCAACAGTCACTGCAGACTTCAAGCATGCTGTGGTCACACCTCTCCTCAAGAAAACCTCACTTGATTCCACCTGTCCTAATTATCGACCCATCTCTCTCCTTCCCTTCATTTCTAAACTACTTGAACGTGCGGTTCAGCGCCGCTGTCTCGACTTCCTCTCCTCTCATGCCCTCCTGGATCCCTTACAGTCTGGCTTTCGTCCTTTACACTCTATTGAAACGGCTCTTGCCAAAGTCTCCAGTGACTTGTTCCTGGCAAAATCCAAGGGCCTTTACTCTGTCCTCATCCTTCTTGACCTCTCTGCTGCTTTCAACACTGTTGACCACAACCTTCTCCTCGATACCCTGTCCTCACTTGGTTTTAGGGGTTCTGTACTATCCTGGTTCTCCTCCTATCTCTCCCATCACTCTTTCAGTGTGTGTTCTGGTGGCTTCTCCTCCTCTGCTACCCCGCTCCCAGCTGGTGTACCCCAAGGATCTGTCTTGGGTCGGCTCCTTTTCTCTCTCTACACCCAGTCCCTTGGTGTGCTTATCTCTTCCCATGGCTTTCAGTACCATCTGTATGCTGATGACTCCCAGATCTACCTCTCTACACCTGAAATCTCTCCGGCAATCCAGACCCAGATCTCTGCCTGCCTTTCTGACATCGCTGCCTGGATGTCTCACCGCCGCTTGAAAATGAACATAGCCAAGACTGAACTTCTTATCTTTCCCCCTAAAACCTCCCCTCCTCTTCCTTCTTTCTCAGTCTCTGTGGCTAACTCTGTACTCCTTCCTGTTTCCTCAGCCCGCAATCTGGGTGTTGGACTTTGACTCCTCTCTCCCTTTCTCCACACATATCCATCTGATAGCTACGACCTGCTGTTTCTTTCTCTATAACATCAGCAAAATCCGCCCTTTCCTTTCTGAACACACTACTAAAATGCTTATCTACTCCTTAATCACCTCCCGTCTTGACTACTGTAACCTACTCCTTACTGGTCTCCCTTTGAATCATCTCTCTCCCCTTCAATCTGTTCAACACTCTGCTGCACGGCTAATCTTCCGCCAGCCTCGTCATGCCCATATTACTCCTCTTCTCAAGTCACTTCATTGGCTCATCCAGTTCAAACTTCTCCTACTGACCTATAAATGCATTCACTCTGCGGCTCCTCACTACCTTTCTTCTCTTATCTCTCCTTACAACCCCCCTCGGGAACTCTGCTCTTCTAGCAAACTGCTTCTATCTGTGCCCTTCCCTTCTACTGCTAACTCCAGTCCTAGCCCCCCCCTAACAGCCCCGCAGCCGTCTAAAGGGCTGGAGAGGGAGCTGGGAAAGCCCGCGCGAGGCCCCGGCTCCCTCTGTACAGCCTCTAGCGTGAGGAGTCTTTTCCCTCACGATAGCAGCTGTATCTGTGAAGCCGCGAATGCTGGGAAAGATTAAAGGCAATGCCCTTTAACCTTTCCCAGCATTCGCGGCATTAACAGATTCAGCCGCTAGCATGAGGGAAAAGACTCCTCATGCTAGCGGCTGTGCAGAGGGAGCCAAGGCCTCGCACGGGCTTCCGTGGCTCCCTCTGCAGCCGTCCACATTGTGTAATAATGGTGTTCGCGCAGGGCCCTGTGCGAACAACATTATCGCACAATGGGCAGGCCGGCCCTGCTCACACCCTGTGATCACCTTTAATTCTTTAAAAGAGATTTGATTGGGGGGGGAGTGGTTTGTGGCAAGATGGCGGCGTGAGCGTTTTTTGGGCTGAGTATGCCTAAGCGAAAGGGCAAAGCAAAGGCTCCTCCCGCGGAGCCTGTATCTGCCAATTCCTCGGGACCGATGGACAAGTTCGTTCAGCTGACAGAGAGGCAGAAAGGGGAGATTCTAGCGGGCGCGGTGCTGTCGGATGTGGTGGCTCCGGTAGCGCATGCCCTGGAGGTTTCTCTCTCCCCAGACGATCGATTACCGCCTAGGCGTTTAACCTCTCCGGCGCCTCTTCTCGCGGGAGGAGAGGCTGCCCCGCCCGAAGGTGGTGGAGCGGTTTCTGCTGAGTGGGTCTTGCTGGAGGAAAGCGCTGGTGTGCAACCCTCGGAGGTGAGGGTCCAGGAAACGACCTTTGATACAATCTTGGAGGCGGTTATTCCACCTAGTTGAGCTGTAGGTGCAGATGCTGGGCTTAAGACTTCTACACTGAAGGCTGTTACTATAAAAGGTTCCTTGCTGCAATCCCCTAAGGAGATATCCCTGGAGGCGATTTGGGGAGCTATTCTACAGCTCTCCTCTATGGTCAGTCAGCATATTGAGTTAACAACAACTCGGTTGGAAAAACTGGAAAGTTTGTCATCTGGAGTTCAGGGAGACGTGGTGAACCTTCGTTTGAAAACTGAAGAGGGTGAACAGAAAATGACTCAGGTTTCAATGTTGAATGACTCTATTGTGAAAGATAATGTATCTATGAAAATGAAGTTAGAGAATTTAGAAAATGTGGTTAGAGCTGCCAATGTAAGGTTGTTAAATTTTCCAGTTGTAGCAAATATGTTGCCAATAGATTTATTTAAAAAATATATGCATGAGAATTTGGGAGTACCAACTGATTTAATTCCCCCAATTGTGAGAGCTTACTTTTTACCTACGGGTAAGAAAGTAGGGGTGGTATCAGAGGGTGCTTTAACTATGGATACTTTGGATGTTTCTGCTCTGTTACAATCTCCTCGGGAAGATGATCTACCGGTCTCCACATTGTTAGTAACTTTTGCTCTACCTTCTGACAGAGAGTGGCTTTTGAAATTATACTTTAAAAAACGTTCTATGCTGTTCATGGGGAAGAGGGTTGGGATGTTCCCTGACGTCTCCAGGGAGACTCAGAAAAGGCGTAAAGCCTTTTTGTTGTTAAGATCTGGGTTGGTTCAGCTTGGGGCTTTCTATATTTTAAGATTTCCTTGTAAATGTATGGTTTTCTTTCAGGATAAGAAATATGTGTTTTTTCAGCCTGAAGATCTTTCATCATTCATTAGTGCCCAGATTGCTTTGTCATCATAACGATCGTCATATTTAGGTTTTTTCTCTGTCCCGCGCTCCTGATGCCATTCTAGATATCTCTTTTCCTGTTATTGGATCAAGGCTTCACTTTCCTTGTGTTTTTTCCAAGGCACTTCCCCCATTATTGTGGGCTACCTAAACTCTTGTAATAAGTATTTTTCCTATTGTATGTTTTTGTGTCATATTTACTATGCAAGCAGTTGTTTTCTGTACAAGCGATTGCTTGATTATTATTGTAAATTCTATAAATAGAAAAAAAAAAGAGATTTGATTAACGCCAACTTATCTCAGTGCATTTAGACTCTCCAACACCTCCAATTGGCTGTAATGTGCTATTTCCACTCAGACCACCATTTTTTTAAAGTCCCGCGGTTTGCACCATAAATCACTCCATTCTTCTTTATAATCATGTCGTTAAAGATTTCTTTTTCTTCTTAAAAACGGCATCAAAATTCAACAGCATAGGCAGCATAAGCTACATAGTGCCATGTTTCAAATCCCCGAGTCCTCTCGATCCTTTAACGACATGATTATAATGAAGAACGGAGTGATTTATCGTGCAAACCACGGGACTGAAAAAAATGGTGAAGTCTAAGCGGAAATAGCATATTACAGCTGATTGGAGGTGTTGCAGAGTCTAAATGCACTGAGATAAGTTGGCGTTAATCAAATCTATTTTAAAGAATTAAAGGTGATCACAGGGTGTGAGTCTCCTTAAGTTTTCATTGTTATGGTGAAAAGTGAGTTGTATTTTAGCTCATAAAAATGAATAAAAAGAACATTGTTGCTACAGGGGAGGTGATTCTCTCAAGGCACTAAGTACAACAAAAAAAAATTTTCCGACAATATATTTCTAGGGGTGTGGAAGGAGGGAAGTGGGTTTTTTTGGAATGGTGGACTTGAATTTAGTGGCAGTCACAGATACATGGTTCATGGACCATAACTATACCAAGATATACTTTATTCAGAAAGGACAGGGTAGGGGGAGGAGGAGTGGCACTATATGTAAAAATAACATTAAAGCTATGGAAATATAGGGTTTAAAGGGAGAGAGGAGGCACTGTGGGTTAAATTAGAAAGAGGGAAATAGAAATCTATTTATATTGGCATGATCTACAGACCTCCCTCACAGGGAGAAGAGTTGTACGAAGATTTAATAGAAGACATACTCAGCATTACCAGGAAAGGGGAAGTGTTACTGATAGAGGATTTCAATATGCCAGATGTTGATTTGCACATCCCTGCTGAAGTATCATCTAGAAGTAAGGAGATCCTGGATTCTCTACAGGAAGAGCTATTCAGGCAACTGGTAACATACCCCATAAGTGAAGGAGCCATACTGGACTTGGTGCTTACCGATGGTGAAAGTGTTTCTGATGTTACTGTGGGAGATCATCTCACATCCAGTGATCACCAGATGGTGATCTGGACAGCATCTGAATTCAAAAAAGCATGGGGTCTCTAAAGGAAAAAAGGGGACTGTTGTAGTGGTTGATATGGAAGGGCAGCCTAGATGGGCCATGTAGTCTTTTTCTGCCATCATCTTTCTATGTTTCTATGTATACTTAAACAATTTTTTCCACTGGGATTTCAACAAGCTGAGACACATATCATTTCCGCAAAGTGCTCAGTTTGGTTAGGACTTTCTTTTATTATTATTATATTCTTCATTAGAAGACACAGTCTAGGACTGGTTTTAATCCTATGATTTGGGGGGGAGCCATTTCTGATGCCTGCCACTTAAAGATCACCTTTTAATGTCCCCTGCCTGCAGCCTGGCTTTGCCGCAGTTACCACTGCTCTCCCTTGGGCCCTATAAAATTCGGGACTCTCCTAGGCGTGCAGCCAGGGGTGTGCACTAAGTAGCATGCAACAAGGGGCATATATGCCCATTAGGAGCACTTAGGAGAGCACTGGTGAGTGTGGAGTATTTGAAAATGGAGTAGAGCAAGGTAAGGAAGTGGGCTCTACTATATGATGCCGGGGAAAAGAAATGCTAAAGGTGGTAAGTTGCCTGTAGGACTTAGACCTATGGATAAACATTTGGTAGCAAAGACAGGCGATATTCAACAAAGTGTTGCAGTCAGCATCATTGGGTGAGGGAGTATCTTTGAGCTCCCCGGAGCAGACTCCACCCCCCCCCCTCCTCCTCAGCCATCGTTGCAGGAAAGTTTTCTGGAGGGAGCTATGGACTCCCCTTTTGCTTCTAGAACTCAGTGACTTGACTCCTTGCCCTAAACCGGTGCAATGTAATTTGGATAGAGTTCTTACACCTGTGTTGGACTCTGCTGTTTCTCTTTAAGATATATGGTAGGTGGTGTCACGTACTGAGGCTTTTCTTATAACTGCAATTCCTCAGCTCTGCAATTTCTCTCAGGAAACTATTGCTAAGTTTCAACAGGTGGACACCATCCTGGGGATTTAAGGGAAAAAGGTCTCCAACCTGGATGTCCAGGTAGCCTCTTTGAGCTCCGCAAGTGTGTCCTCTATTAAGGACAGCCTACTGGTTCATCGTAAATTGTAGTCTGTGAAAAATTTGTCTTGTAATAAGTATTTACGCTTTATTAATTTTCCTAAAACACATTTGTTGCCACCAGATGTTTTGTTAAAGAAATACTTTAAAGAAATATTGCTTTTGGCTAATGCTGAAGGGATAGGAATTTCTAGGATGTATTATATTTCTGATAGGATAGTGCGGACTTCTTCAGGGAAGGAGGGAGAAGAAATCCTGGAATCTAAGCAAGAGTTCAGTCTCTCTGCCTTATTATTAATACAAGGCCTACTTTGGTCATTTCCTTCGTAAATGATGGGGATAAGATGTCAGTCTTGCGTAGTTATTTCTGACATAAAGAAGCTATCTTTTGTGGACAGAAACTACAACTGTTTCCTGATGTCTTCAATGCCACCCAAGTGAGAAGGAAAGCCTTTTTGTCTCTTAAGTCTTGGGTGTTGGGGTTATCTGGCACCTTTTACTTATGATTTCCCTGCAAATGTCTAGTTACATTGCTGGGGATGAAATATGTTTTCCTGGATCCAACTCACTTGGAGAAGCTTTTGGTGAGTAAAAAGGTAGGGGTGAGGAGTTAGGATAACCATATATTTTATATATATGGTATCGAATTAGAGTGACTGTAATTTTCAGCTTATATAGTGAGGCGTTTCTGCCTCTTGTTTTTTCTTCTTTTTATTTTATCTTATGTTAATGCTCCCGTTGATGTGGGCTAATATTCCATTTCCTTGTGCCGTATTTGGGAAGATATTACCTTCCTTTCCTTTTTCTTGTTTATTGAATAATTTTCTTGTTTTTTCATGTGTGACTTTATTAAACATCAACAAATATATATTAAATAATCCTATGATTTCGGTTCTAACCAAGAACCTAGAAATCATGCAGGTATTGGTGCAAGATGTAATGTGTTCCAAATAGAGCAGTCTTTTGTAGGATTTGTGGAGTCAAGTCCTGTAAGTCCAAAATTCATATTTAGTGAGTCCCTCAGGTATAGCCCCAAGAGCACCAACCACAACTGCTATTACAGTAGGTTTTTTTTCTTCCAAATCTTTTCAATTTCAATCTGAAAGTCTCTATATTTTGTCTATTTTTCTTGTTCTTTGTCCTCAATTTGGATATCACCTAAGATTGCCACATCTATAAAACATACCTTTTTCTTTTCTATAACAGGCATATGGTGTTCAAAATGCCTATCTGTCTGCATGCGGATGTCACACAGGATCTTGACCAATTCATTTTCTACAACCTTCTCTGTAAAATGTTCCCAGAAGGTTTTTTTCAATGGAAACAACATATTTTTTACACTGTGCCACTCTATTGTGCCTTTGCTTGTAATCAGTCTGTGCAATTTTGCTATAGCTGCATATGATCCACAGTTTCATCCTTGGATTTACACAATCAACATTGACTGTCATCTGAAATATTTTGAATTTTAGTTTTGATGGCATTAGTTTATTAAGCCTATTCTTGGGCTACCATTATCAAACTTTCTGTTTCTTATTTTGGTGCTCCAGAACCATTCCCACATTAGGGTCTCATTCACCTTTTCTTCAATATTTCCTTCAATGACTTCTCTTTCCAAATGTCCATTCTATTCTGGATTATTTCTTTCTTGTATTATATTTGTGCTTTCAAAATTCGTCTATTAGGAATGCCCATTAACACAGCTATAATTCAAGTATATGCCCCAACAACAGTTGCAGAAGAGGATGACGTTGATGAGTTCTAGGAAGTCAACGACTGAAAAGCTCTATAACATCAGCAAACACAAAAACCTGGAGCTGACTGTGGTACCAGACCACCAACTACTAGAATGCAAACTCAAGCCAAAGCTGAAAAAGAGCATACCACTCATTAATATAGCAAAATATGACCTTGAGAATATACTACCAGAATTTAAAGACTGCCTGCAAAATCGATTTGCTTCTTTAGATACAAATGACAGAGCTCCAGAAGAGTTATGGGATGACATCAAGAAGGTTGTGTTGGAAGAAAGCGAGAAGTCTCTACAAAAGGTGAAAAAGCAAAAACGGCCAAAATGGATGACAGAAGAAACTCTGAAAATTGCCCAGAAACGCAGAGAAGCTAAAGCCAGGGGAGAAAACGAGTCAATTGCAGAATTCAACAGAGATTTCCAATGTGCAGCAAGACAAGACAAGGAGAAGTACTACGATGATGAATGCAAGGAAAAAGAAGTGGAAACTATTAGAGGAACAACAAGATTGGCTTTCCTAAAGCTACAAGAGTTCAAGAAAAATTTCCAGCCTCGAATTGGAATGTTACAAGATGGTCAAAGATCCATATTGAATAATGCTGAGAAGATCAAGAAAAGTTGGAAAGAATATACAGAGTCATTTTATGATAAAGATCAAGTGCACCAACAGCTATTTCAACCTGTATTTTATGATTAGGAACCATTGGTGATGAAAGAAGTCGTCTAAGCAGTATTAAAAGCCTTATCAAAGAATAAAGCACTGGACATTGATGGCATTCCGATTGAAGTATTACAGCAATCTGATGTAGCTGTTACCAGACTTACCAGACTCTGCCAGGAAATTTGGAAGACAACATCATGGCCAACTGACTGGAAAAGATCTGTGTTTATACCAATACTGAAGAAAGGCGATCCAACTGACTGTGGAAATTATCTCACAATCACTCTGATCCCACATGCCATCAAGATTCTACTCAAGATTATTCAGCAGAGACTACAACCATACCTGGATTGAGAACTGTCTGAAGTGCAAGCAGAGTTCAGGAAAGGGCAAGGAATGAGAGACATCATCGTGAATGTGAGATAGATCCTTGAAAAGAGAAAAGAATACCAAAGGGATATCGGGATATCTATATGTGTTTTATCAACTACAGAGAGGCTTTTGACTGTGTAAACCATGAAATACTCTGGGCCACATTAAGAAGCATGGGTATACCATAATACCTGATCGTTCTCTTGCACAACCTTTACATTCATCAAGAAGCAACAGTTCGAACTGAACAAGGAGAAACAGAATGGTTTAAAATCAGCAAAGGTGTATGACAAGGCTGCATAATTTTCCCCTACCTGTCTAATTTATATGCAGAACAAATCATCAGAGAAACAGGACTGTATGAAGACAACCGAGGTGTGAGATTGGTGGAAGACTCATCAACAACCTTCGCTATGCTGATGATACCACATTACTGGCTGAAAGTGAAGATGATCTGAAACATTTGCTTCTCAAGATTAAGAAACATAGTCTTAAAATGGGCTTGCACCTTAATGTAAAGAAGACAAAGATCCTGACAAAATCAATAAGTTCATTGTTGATGGAGAAGAAATTGAAATAGTGGACAACTTTAACCTACTTGGATCAGCTATCAAAGAAACAACAAGCAGTCAAGAAATCCAACGACGCACTGCTCTTGGCAAAATGGCTATGAAGGATCTAGACAAGACTCTCAAGAGCAGAGATGTCTCTCTCCATACAAAGATTTAACTTGTTCAAGCCATTGTATTTTCAGTAACGTCATATGGATGTGAAAATTGGACAGTGAAAAAGATAGACAGGAAGAAAATCGATACCTTTGATTTGTGGTGCTGGCAACAAATACTGTGTATACCATGGACTGCCCCAAGAACAAATCAGTCAGTACTAGAGGAGATCAAACCTAAGTTGTCTTTAGAAGCTCAGATGACAAGACTTCGACTTTCATACTTTGGACACATCATGCAAAGAGATTGTTAGAGAAAGACATCATGCTTGGGAAGGTAGAAGGTCAATGCAAATGAGGAAGGCAAGCAATGAGGTGGATCGATACAATAACAGCAGCTATGGGTGCCATTCTGTCAACAATGAGCTGCCTGACTGAAGGTCGCCATGAGTCAACACCGACTTGACGGCACTTAACAACAACATTCTATTTGTGTTTCGTTATTTTAAGGAGCTGTTATGTGTAAACATCCACAAGCAGTGCTTCTTTACTTTACGTAACATGGCCGCACGCATCATCTACAAACAGATCATCACAACGTTTAAACTCATCCATGGCATCGCACCATCCTACCTCAATAACCTAATCACTATACAACCATGCAACAGGAGCAGGAGAACTATGAATCTCAACACCCTGTGTATCCCGACAAGCATTCGATCTGTCAAAGCCGAAACAAGCAAGCGGGCATTCACATACACAGCGCCAATTCAATGGAACCAACTACCGCATGAATTAAGACTCACAAACAGCCTGACTGAATTTAGACGAAAGCTTAAAACATATCTGTTTCAAACCCACTACAACCTGATCTAACCGCAATACCCTACCTCAACCAGATGAACTTTACCGCCCACGACAACATACAATCTAATAGCATATAGTCATGTATTAGCCTGTACTCTTTGGAAGTCAACATTGTATATAATGTATATTTGGCCCCCCAACCTACTGAAATCAAATGTATACCCTGATCTGTGTGCTATAATAATCAACTGTATATTGTATCCAACTGTTTATCCCGCGTTACGTAAATCATTGTCTAATCAAAATGTAAAACTAAAAATCTCAATGTATTATACAATGCATCATGATTTCTGTAAAGTAAACCGCTGTTGATCGTAGGAAACAGCGGTATACAAGTATTTACTAAATAAATAATCACTTAGATCACATTTTTCTTCCTCAATTTTGCTTAATTTGCAAAAGGCTCTACCATCTTTCTTACATTGCAAATATAATCTATCAGCATCACTCCTGAATGCAATGCATGAAGCACTGCCATTAATTTTCTTGTTTTTCAGTCAAGGTTATCCAATTCAACTTGGGTCCAGTCAATTACTCCTGCCATATAACTAACTATAGGTACTGCCTATATATTTATTGCCTTAATAACATTTCCACCATTGAGTTTTGATATTAGAATTTTCCAGACTCTTTTTATGTAGTTCTAGCTATTGTTCTTCTAGATTTGGTTGTATAGCAACTGCGAAGGTTACAAGGTTACAAGTCCTAGATTGAGGCGTTTAAAGGTATTTCCATTTATCAACTTCATTACATTTTCTTCTATGATTTTTCCACCTTCAAATGCCAGCGTTGCACATTTGTCAAAACCAAATTCCATTCCTATATCTTCACTAAAGATGTGGACAGTGTTCAATAATGAATCAATTTCAGCTTTTGTTTTTCCAAATACTTAAGTCATCCATATATAGTAAATGACTAATTTTTTTATTTTGCTTAGAAATTTGGTAATTATATTTTGTTTTGTCTAGAATGATTGTTAGTGGAATCATTGCCAAAATGAATAATAAAGGTAATAATTAATCACCTTGGAAAATTCCTCACTTGATTTTATCACCACCCATTTCTTCAGAATTTATAACAAGCTTTGTCCTCCAACTAGCCATTGGTACATCCAAAAGTTGCCTAATAATTTTGGGCCCAATAGTCGAAGGCCTTTACATGGGTAACTTCCTTAGTTACCTGTGTAAAGGCCTTAACTGGGATTTTCGAAGGGCACCTACACGGGTAATGCCCTTTGAAAATCCCAACTAAGTCTCTAATGCACACCGATGCTATCCGCATAGCATCGGGGCATGTTAGGGGCATTCTGGGATGGAGCAGGGGCGGAGAAAAGGGCTACATGGGTAGCAGCAATTTTCATTGCTACCCACGTAGCCCTCTGTACCTTAAAAATAGGCGAGGAAAAACCTTGCCTATCTTTAAGACGCAGAGGCTATGCAGGTAGCAACAAAACTGCTGCTACCCGTATAGTCTCTGTGGCTGCTGGGGCATCTGGGTTAACCTGGATTTTCAGGGTCGGCAGGCAGGCTATGCGCCACAGTGGCAATTAGCCTGCCCAACTCAATATCGGGCCCTTTATTTATGCCAAAATTTCTAAGCATTTAGTAATCCAACTGTGTGGAAGTGAGTCAAATGCTTTTTTGTAGTCAATCCAGGACATACATAAATTTATTTTCTTTCTTTTTGAATTTTTAAGAACCATTTTGTCGTCAGTAACTGGTCCTTTGTACCACATGAATGTTTACAGGTTTCTTTCTGTTCTGTTGGAAATAGACCATTTTCTTTTAAATAGGAGTAAGTTTTGTTTGTAATAACTCCTGTAAACCACTTGAAAGTTGTTGGCAGGCATGTTGATCTAAAATTGCTTGGGTCATTTCCTTTTTCTTTGTTCTTTTGTATAAGGAATGTTCTTCCATTTGTAACCCATTCTTAATTTATTCTACTGTGTAAAAACTCATTTAATTATTATTATTATTAACTTTCTATATCGCTCAAGGCCAGATAATATCTGAGTGGTGTACAATTGCTAAAATTAAAAAAGAAAGTAACACCAGTTAGAAACAGGAAAGAGAAAGAAAAGTACAGCATGGGATTAATGTAATAATTTTCTTTAAGCCTCCGATTCTTATTTTTGCCTCAGAATTTAAAGGAAAAACTGTGGCTTCCCTAGTTCATTGGTAATGCTTACATGTGTAGGTTTCTATAATCAGGTCACTTATTTATTTTATTTTATACATGGAAGCTGCTGGGTAATACGACCTTTTTGTTACGTGTGTGTGTATGTATAGATAGATATTTTTTTTCAATTAATGATACTGTTGTACATATTTTACAAAAGGCTCATCTTTCAGCAAAGCCTTTAATAAAACACTACAGGAAACATGAATGTCCTGACCTGGATGTTCCAATTTCCCCTCAATGTTCTATGCAAAATGGAATTATAGTCTTAAGGATAGTTCCATGATGGATTAAATTTATTATTCTTGAAATATTTTAAAGCACATTGTAGAAAGTATGTCCAAGAATTGGTGACTGACAGGAGTACTGCACAGCCTCTTTCTTACCCGTCCCCTTGGAAGGGACCAAATTGCACAGAGGTACCTCACTCCCAGAGGTGGCATGAACTACTCCCCCATTCTCCCCAGAGGTAGTTTGAGTGTACAACAATTTTGTAGTGGAAGTGGAATAAAGTGTCCCCAAGGAATAATTTGTGAGAATGCAAACCTTGATCTATATTTTATGAGCTTTGAATCTTAAATAGAAATGTAGATGATGTCAGTGAGAGGAGGAAGGGCAAAAGTGGTATTGTCAGACTCAATGGTGAAAGGCAGGAATATCTAGAAGCTGATGAGGATAAAGTGGACTTGCTTAACAAGTATTTCTGATTTGTGTTCACAGATGAAGGGCCAGGAGCAGGACCTCAGAAAACACCCACTCATAGGAACAGAAGCGAAAGCAATTTCAAATGATCTCAAATGATTTTCAGAGGACTGTGTTCATGAAGAACAGCCAAACTAAAAGTAGACAAAGCAATGGGACCAGATGGGATACATTCAAGAATACTGAAGGAACTTAGGTGCATTCTAGCAGCTCCGCTGACTGACCTTTTCAATGCCTTTTTGGAGTTGGTAGTGGTGCCAGAGGACTGGAGAGCGCACATGTGGTCCCCTTTACACAGAAGCAGACATAAGGGCGTGGCTTCCTGGCAGAGGGGGTAGGATCCTGTGCCGCCCTGCCTGTTCATGTAGAACATCTCTGTGACTTGATTGTCCGCCTGGACGAGCACCGACTGATGCTATAGGCGGTGTTCTGATGACCCTCGAGGGACCAAGCCACTTGGGTACGCAGCTCCTCGCAATGGGCACCCCAGCCTGTCAGGGAAGCATCCATCGTGAGGACCCTTTGGGGGTTTGGGAGTTGAAAGGGCATGCCCACCTGTAGGTTCTGGGCATCTTGCCACCAGGTAAGGGACTCCACAAGCTGACGAGAGACTGAGACTGTCTCGAAACCTGCCCGTAGCCTGGGCCCACTGCGACCGGAGGCACCACTGTGCTATCCACATGTAGAGGTGTGCATTGGGGACTACATGGATTGTAGAAGCCATGTAGCCCAAGAGGTAGAGGAGCACCTCGTCCGCGAAGGCTATGAGGCGGACTGCCCTGTCAAAGGGAAGGAAAGCTCTGGCCTGCACGGAGTCCAGGCGGGCCACGATGAACTTCAGGGCCTGCATTAAAACGTGGTTGGACTTTGGACGATTTATCATGAAGACCAGGTGCTGTAAGACTTAAAAGTGCGACTGCTGGCCTGTACAGCTTCTGAGGCCATGGCCCCCTTGACGAGCCAGTCATTGAGGTAAGGGAAGACGAAGGCCCCATGGAGGTGGAGAAAGGCCGCCACCACTGCGAGGCACTTGGTGAAGACTCTGGGAGCTGAGACGAGGCCAAAAAGGAGTACCCTGTACTGGTAGTGGTCACCTCCTACCATGAACCTGAGGTAGTGGCTGTGATTTGGGAGGATCAGGTTGTTGGTGTAAGCATCCTTTAGGTTCAAGGCGCATAACCAGTCTCCCTGCTGGAGGTAGGGTGTCAGTGCTCCAAGGGAGAACATCTTAAATTTCTCCTGCACCAGAAAATTGTTGAGGTTTCACAGGTCCAAAATGGGCCTCAGGCCCCCTGTCCTTTTTGGAACCAGGAAGTATCTGGAGTAAAACCCTTTGCCCTTCGTGTGATGTGGAACGGGCTCCACAGCTCTGTCCCTGAGAAGGACTGTGAGCTCTAGCCTCAACAGGGCCTGGTGCAGGGGAGGACGAATGGGCTCCCCGGGAAAGAAGGGTGGAGGGGCCTGGTCAAGGTGGAGGCAGTAGCCCTCCTTGACTACCTGAAGAGCCCAGGAGTCGGTGATGATGGAGGCACACCAATGGGCGAAGTGAACCAGGTGCCCCCCTCTCGGGAGCTGGTCCTCCAGCAGAAGAGGGCAGTCCGCCTCATAGCCCTCGCTTACACCAACAACTCAGTATGTCACAAAACCCTCCTGAGCCGGCTCAAAGAGAAGGGCATCTGTGACCTAGCACTAACCTGGTGCAAGTCATACCTGTCCGATAGATGGCAACATGTGCAGATGGGATCCTCCACCTCAGAACCGTTCCACCAGAAGCAGGGTGTTCCGCAAGGATCCTCCCTTTCAGCCTTAATGTTCAACATCTATATGCCAATTTGTGATCTCATACGATCATTCAATGTCGAATGCATGATTTATGCTGATGACGTTCTCATGTACATGCCATTCCAGACCGACCAAACAGACCTCACCCCACTAACTAACTGTTTTAGCTCAGTAGAAAAATGGCTTCTAAACCAGAATCTTCGAATACAGCACAAAAAGACTGAAGTGCTGTTCATCTCCAGAAACCCCAACTTTCTCCCTCCAACCTGACTAAAAATTGGAAAAATAGAACTGCAAACCAAACCCTCAATCCGCTATCTGGGTGTCACATTGGATCAAAGACTGGATATGAAGACACACGTGAGCAACATAGTAAAATCAACGTACCATAAGATCAGGACACTCAAACATCTACGCCCCCTCCTTCAACCAGCCGATTTCAGAACAATCTTCCAAGCACTAACCATCCCACATCTCGACTACGCCAACGCAATCCTCCAAGGACTCCCACAATCCACTCTGAGCCCGCTCCAACTCGCTATGAACGCTGCAGCCAGAGTCCTACACAGCGCCTCCAGGAGGGACCATATAACACCCATCCTCAAAAGTCTCCACTGGCTCCCAATCCACAGCAGAATCACCTTCAAGACCCAACTACTAGCATTCAAAACCATCAATGGACTCGCCCCCTCCTCTCTCGCTGACCTCACTCACATTACCCCCCCAAATAGGACCAGACGGTCCACTGCTATAAACACTTTGGTAATCCCGAAAGCAATGACCCACTGTACTCAGACAACCATAAACAGGGCTTTCAGTCTCTGTGCTCCCAGAAGCTGGAACGCTCTTCCACCCGACATCCGAGCAATCCCGGAACTAACTAAATTCAGGAGAGCATTGAAACACTATCTCTTCCTCAAATGCTACCCCGAGGAACGCACACCAACTCCACCGCTCACAATGTAGCCCCGACCACATGCAACCACCCTCATGTATTGTATATAAGTATGGATATCATTCTGTTATCATTACAAATGTAAATAGTTAATACGGTTATTCAAGTTGAGCTACCTGTTATATGTAACACGGTGTTAACCCCCGCCGTAAATACCTTATGTTCCATGTAAACCGCACTGATGTTGAAGAGCGCGGTATATAAACGAATTAAATAAATAAAATAAATAAATAAAGAGAGGCTATGCAGATGGCATCAAACCCCTGGGACTCCCAGCTGGTGTTTTGGGCCCTTAGGCTTGAGCGGGGCCTGGCCTGTTCCCTTGTCCTAGGAACCCTGCTGAGGGGTCTAGGTGGCAGGGTAGGGGCGGTAGGTCCGGTAAGTCTGGCCCTTCCGGAGGAAAGGGGATTTCTTGCCCTGCGGCTTCTTCTGAGGAAGGGTGGAAGTTTTCTTTGAGAGCAGGGTACGGGTGATGTACTCTGTTTTGATTTCAGCCACTTTGTCCTCCATTGGTTTGCTAAAAAGCTGTTCTCTAAGACAAGGGACATCAAGAAATTCTTCCTTTACCCACTGCTCGAGATCTGATGATTGGAGCCAGGCTTGGCATCGAGCGCCGATGCCAGCAGCCGCCACCCTCAAGCTGGACTCAAAGCCATCGTAGGCAGCTCCAGACAAGTACTTGGAGCATTCTGAGACAGACTTCAAAAGAGTCTGGAATTGCAGGAGGTAATCTCCATCGAGGCCATCCGCGAAGGACCTGAACTCTTTGACCAGGTCCGGAGGAACATGCCGATATAAAGCTGGTAAGTTTGAATATGGCATGTCAGCATCGAAACCTGGTAGCATTTCCCGCCAAGGGCATAGGACTTCCTGCCCAGGGGCATCGAAGAGTGCAACTTCAGGCTTTTTTGCAGGTGCATGACTGACTCGACCACCATAGAGGTGTGGGGGAGTTGCACCTTATGGAAACCCGGGCCATGCTGGACCTGGTACATCGTGTCCAGCCAGTGGCTGACGATGGGTACCGAAGCAGGGGTCTCCCACATCCTGAGGACAAGCCAGGAAAGGATGGAGAAGACTGGGACCATCAAGGTCTCCTTTGGTAGCGCCTCATACTGAAGGATATCAAGTTCCTCTGTACGAGAGTCCTCCTCCGACTCCATTGTGAGGGAGAGCACCTGAGCCATGTCTCTGATGCACTCTAGAAGGAGGTGTCCTCGGGTGGGGATAGGCACCTGGCAGCCAGCAGAGATGGGTCCGAGGAGAGGTCTCGGTAGGCTCGAGTCTCCGGGGATGTCTCGATGTCGGACTCTCAGTCGGAGTACTCAGAGGAGGACCCGAGGCCCACCAGCTGTAGGAGAGCTGGCAGCTCTGGTACTGGATGCTTCAAGGCCGGGGCATGGCCGGAGCCAGAGGTGCTCGCCTGCGAAGACCTCGCTCCCGAGGAATGGGAGCAAGAACGAGACCCTCGCCGAGGATCTGACCGAGGTGTCTGGCTCTCGGCGATCACTTTGGAGGCTCGGGGAGTCCTCGAGGTCGAAGTCCCTACAGTCTCTGCGGGGCCAGATGGCACCTGCTGGGAGACAATGAACACAGAAATGCTGCATTCCAGGGCCAACATGCAGTCTTCCCACTCGGGGGTTGCAGCCATTGACACCGACACCGGGGTGACCGAGTGTGGTGTTGAGGAGGAGAGGGGGTTCTCGATGGGACGGCTCTCGGGAGATTGAGGTCCATTGCTGGAGGCCACAACGTCCATCCTGAGCACCTTTTGGGGATGCTTCCGCTCTGACTCCTCAGGTTCTCGCCAGGGACTGAGGGACCAGGCGTGGGACTCTCCATGCTTGTCCTCTTCTCCAGAAAAGGCCCTCAAGGTCATCTTCTTTTTCTTACACTCTCGCTCCGGGGAACCTTGCTCAGAGTGCCTACGGGTCCACTGAGGGGCTGCGGGAGCCTTGTGCAATTCTAAGGAGATGTACAGGGTCTTTGAGCGTGAGTCTACCAGTGATTCCGGTGTGGAGTCTGCTTGTCCTGCTTAAGCAGACATTTCCTTGCTCAATGAGCATTCCTCCGGGTCATGGTCCACACCCAGACACTGGAGGCAACAATCATGAATGTCGATGAGAGACATGTTTTTTGAACACCGATCACATTTTTTAAACTCAGTGGCCATTGGGACAAAAAGGATCCCCGCAAGGTCAAAAACCCTCGCCGTGGCCAGCAGTTGAAAAAGGCGTAAAAGCGCTGGAAAGTAAAAATACAACAAAAAGAAAAAATTAGAGGCCCGATGCCACAGCAGTGAGTCTCAAGGCAGGAAAAAGAACTGACACAAGTGGAAAAGTACAAAAAGGTACAGGTTAAATCAATCTTTTTCTGGGGGAACAAGACAAACGTCTATAGGGCTCCACGGAAAAAGAGAGACTGAGCAAGATGGCACCCTTGGGTGGGAAGGGGACCATGCATGCGTGGTGGCATCTCTCAAAGGCTTTCTTTGGAAGCTGGAAAGATGCTTCTGCGAGGGCTCCATCGGTGTCGATGTCACCCATATGTGAGGACTGACTTCCTGCTTGTTCCTGGAGAATACCTCTTTAAAGAAAGAGTGGTAGATGCATGGAATAGTCTCCCAGTGGAGGTGGTAGAGATGAGGACAATATCTGAATTCAAAACAGCATGGGACAAAAACAGAGGATCTCAAAAGGGAAAAAGGGGACTATTATAGTTGATATGGAAGGGCAGACTAGACAGGTCATGTGGTCTTTTTCTACCATCATGCTTCTATGTCAGAAAGAAAGGCCATTTAGTCTACTAATTCTGCCACTTCCATCTACTGTGCTGAAGTCTTCTGCCTCTAAGGGCCCTCTGTGTCTATTCCATATCTACTTGAATTATGACATTATTTAGCTCCTATAGCCTGTTTGAGAAGTCTGATCCAGGCATATAACACCTTCATAATAACATAGTATATGACGGCAGATAAAGACCAGTATGGTCCATCTAGTCTGCCCAGCAAGGCGGCAAGAGTAGGTGCACCTGCCGCTCTGTGCAGATCACCCCTCCATATGCCTTTGTTTAGGGGTTTACCCACCACTCTGTGTAGGTCACCCCTATCTGATGAGATAAAAGAGAGAGTTATGTTTATTTTGATTTTATCCTGTTGCTATAAAGGGGTCCACTGTGTTTGTCCCATCCCATTTTGAATTCTGTGACTGTATTTGCCCCCACCACTTCCATCGGAAGGGTATTCCAAGCATCCACCACCCTTTCAGTGAAAAATTATTTCCTGACGTTGCCTTTCAGTTTACCCCCTTGCAGCTTCATGTTATGCCCCCTAGTTTTACAGCTTCCCCATCTTTGGAAGAGGTTTGTTTGTTCATTAATACTCAAGGCCTGAATCATATCTCCCCTGTAACTCATCTCCTCCAGAGTTTACATATTTAGGTCTTCAAGACTCTTCTCACACATCTTCTGATGCAGGCTCCAGATCATTTTGGTCGCCTTTCTCTGAACAATTTCCAGACTTTTTATATCCTTTGCGAAATATCGTCTCGAAAACTGAACACAATATTCCAAGTCAGGCCTCACCAGGGACTTGTACAGTGGCATTAGTACCTCTTCCTTTTTGCTGATAAATCACTCTGTACGCAACCCAGCATCTTTCTGGCTTTTGCCACCGCCTTGTCACACTGTTTTGCCACCTTGAGATCTTCAGAAACAATCACTCTGAGGTCCTTCTCCTAGTCTGTGCACACCAACCTCTCGCCCCCTATCGCATACAATTCCCATGGATTTCTGCTTCCCAAGTGCATGACACGGCACTTCTTCAATTTAAATCTTAACTGCCAAGCATTAGACCACATTTCCAGCTTTTGTAGATCTTTCCTCATGTTATCCACTCCCTCAGGGGAGTCCATTCTGTTGCAAATTTTTGTGTCATCTGCAAAAAGACAGACTTTTCCATTCAGTCCTTCAGTAATATCACTCACAAAAATACTAAATAGTACTGGTCCCAGGACCGAACCCTGGGGCACACTGCTAAACACCTTCCTTTCATCCGAATGAGTTCCGTTTTCCATCACCTTCTGTCGCCTGTCAGTCAACCAATTTCTGATCCAGTTCACCACCTTGGGACCCATCTCCAAGCTGTTCAGTTTATTGATAAGCCTCCTATGAGGAACAGTATCAAAGGCTTTGCTAAAATCTAGGTATGCCCTTGATTTAGTTCTCTGGTCATCCAGTCAAAGAACTCAATCAGATTTGTTTGGCATGATCGTCCTTTGGTAAAACTATGTTGCTTCAGATCATGAAACTTGTTGGTTTTGAGAAAGTTCATTTTTGCTCTTTCAAGAGCACCTCCATTACCTTTCCCGCCACTGAGGTAAGACTTACTGGCCTGTAGTTTGTCACTTCTTCCCTATTACCAGTTTTGTGAAGAGGTACCACATCAGCCCTTCTCCAGTCCTGTGGAACCTCTCCTGTTTCCAAGGATCTATTAAAAACATCCTTTAATAGCCCTGCAAGAACCTCTCTGAGCTCCTTCAGTATCCTGGGATGTATCCTTCCGATCCCATGGCCTTGTCCACTTTCAGTTTTGCAAGCTGTTCTAACACGTCACCTTCTGTGAATTGTGTGATATCTACTCCATTCCCATTTGTATATTTGTCAATCACAGGTTGTCCTTCTCCAGGATTTTCTTTAATAAAAACAGAACAAAAGTATTTGTTTAGCATTTTCGCTTTTTCAATGTCACTTTCCACAAATCTGTTCCCAGCACTTTTGAGTCCTGCAATTCTACCTCTGATTTTCCTCCTTTCTCATATATAACTGAAAAAGGTTTTGTCGCCACACTTCACGTTTTTAGCCACCTTTTCTTCTGCCTTTGATTTTGCTATCCTTATTTCTCTTTTTGTTTCTTTTAGTTTGATCCTGTATTCTTTTCTGTGTTCCTCTGTTTGCGAACTTCTGAATTTTGTGAAAGCTGTGTTTTTTGCCTTTATTTATGCAGCTACTTCTTTGGAGAACCAAATACGTTTTCTTTTTCTATTGCTTTTATTTACTTTCCTTACATATGTATCTGCTGCCCCTTTTATTGCCTCCTTTAGCTTAGCCCACTGCAATACCACTTCCCTTAACCCCTCCCACCCTGCCAACTCCTCCTTCAGGCACTTGGCCATTTTACTGAAGTCTAGGAGCTTGCTGTGATTGGACTCTGCCTTGGCTTTTATCTCAAACCATACCGTGGTGATGATCGCTGCTGCTCATCTAGGCACCCACCTGGATATTCGACACGCTTTCTCCATTGGCGAGTACTAAATCCATCATCGAGCTTGCCCTTCTCGGTCCATCATCATTTGTCTAAGTAATGCATCTTGGAAAGTATCCACAATTTTTTTACTTCTTTCCAGATTTGCAGAAGGGATACTCCAATCCACATCGGGTAGATTAAAATCACCCAATATGATCACTTCATGGCTATCTTTGCAATATCAATAATCAATTTGCTATCCTTTTCTTCAGTTTCATTGAAGGCCTGTAGACTACACCAGTATGGATGACAGCAACATCTCCTCTTTCCAACACAATCCACAGCACATCTTCTTTTCCCCATGTTCCCTACATTTCAACAGCTTCAATATTGCTTTTGACGTACAGGGCTACTCCCCTTCCTTTCGTACCCTCTCTATCTCTGCTAAATAGATTATAGCCAGCTATGACTATATCCCATTCATGTGACTCGTTAAACCATGTTTCTGTAATGGCCACACTGTCCAAGTCCATTTCCACCACTAGGGCATCCAGGTTAGGAACTTTGTTGGCTAGGCTTTGAGCATTTGTGTTCATTGCTTTCCAGAATTTGTTGACTGGCTTACCTATATTTTGTATGGATTTTGTTTTACACGCCTTTTCCCACTTGGCAATGATGTGTGGGTTAATACTGCAGCGCTTTCTAATGTTATTTTGTTTTTGCTGGGAGTGACATCCTGAACTTGTTCTTCTCCATCGGCCATCCCCTTTAAACATAAGAACATAAGATATTCCATACTGGGTCAGACCAAGGTCATTCAAGCCCAGTATCCTGTTTCCAACAGTGGCCAATCTAGGTCATACGTACCTAGCAGTTTCCCCAAAAGACACAGGTTCCGCAATGCTTATACTGGGTCAAGCATTGATATCCTGGGTCCCTTCTTAATAATGGTTTATGGACCTTTCCTCCAGGAACTTGTCCAAACCTTTTTTAAACCCAGCTACACTAACAGCCTTTACTACATCCTCCGGTAACAAATTCCAGAGTTTGATTACACGTTGAGAGAAAAAATATTTTCTTTTGTTAGTCTTAAATAGTTTACTCTGTAGCTTCATTGCATGTCCCCTAGTCTTCCTATATTCTGATAACGTAAACAATCGATCTACGTTCACCCGTTCCACTCCGTTCATTAATTTATAGACTTCTAACATATCTCCCCTCAGCCGTCTCTTTTCCAGGTTAAAGAGCCCTAACCTTTTTTGCCTTTCTTCATAGGAGTATCCTTCCATCCCCTTTACCATTTTGGTGGCTCTTCTCTGAACCTTTTCTAATAACTCCATATCCTTTTTAAGATACGGCGACCAGAACTGCACACAATATTCAAGGTGCGGTCTCACCATGGAACGATATAGAGGCATTATAATATCTTTTGTTTTATTTTCCATTCCTTTCCTTCTGATACCTAGCATTCTATTTGTTCTCTTGGCTGCCGCTGCACACTGGGCCGAGGGTTTTAACAGGTTATCCACAATGACGCCTAAATCTTTTTCCTGGGTAGTGGTTCCTAATGTGGAACCTTGCATCGTGTAACCATAGTTTGGGTTGTTCTTCCCTAGGTGCATAACTTTGCACTTGTCCACATTAAATTTCATCTGCCATTTTGATGCCCAGTCTTCTAATTTATCAAGATCCTCTTGCAATTTTCCATAATCCTCTTGGGTTGTAACAACTTTAAATAGTTTTGTGTCATCTGCAAATTTGATAACCTCACTCGTTATTCCACTTTCCAGGTCATTTATGAATATGTCAAAAAGCAGCGGACCCAGCACAGATCCCTGGGGTACACCACTATTCACCTTTCTCCATTGGGAAAATTGGCCATTTGCCCAACCCTCTGCTTTCTATCTTTTAATCAGTTCTTGATCCACAGTAGTACACTGCCTCCTATCCCATGACTCTTTAGTTTTGCAAAATGTCTCTGATGAGGGACCTTATCAAAGGCTTTCTGAAAGTCCAGATACACTATATCAACCGACTCACCTTTGTCCACCTGTTTATTCACACTTTCAAAAAAACATAACAGATTAGTAAGACAAGATCTTCCTTGTCTAAAGCCATGCTGGCTGTCTCCCATTAGGCCATGACTATCTACATGCTGAGTAATTTTATTCTTTATGATGGTTTCTACCATTTTTCCCGGTACTGACGTGAGGCTCACCGTTCTGTAGTTTCCCGGATCACCCCTGGAACTCTTTTTAAAAATTGGTGTTACATTGGCGATCCTCCAATCTTCAGGTATTAGAGATGATTTTAATGATAGTTCACAGATTACTAATAGCAGGTCTGCAATCTCATATTTCAGTTCTTTCAACACCCTTGGATGTATACCATCCGGCCCAGGTGATTTGCTACTCTTCAGTTTATCTAATAGTTGTAATACATCTTCCCGATATATCCATATTTCCTTCAATTCTTCCGCACCTTTAAATACCACTTCAGTCATGGGTAACATCCCTACATCTTCCTCAGTAAAGACAGAAGCAAAGAATTCATTCAGTCTCTCCGCTATCGCCTTGTCGCCTCTTAGTGCCCCTTTAACTCCTTTATCATCTAATGGACCAACTGACTCTCTCACAGTTTTTTTGCTACGAATGTACTTGAAAAAATCTTTATTTCGCGTTTTTGCTTCCACAGCAAGCTTCTTCTCAAATTCTCCCTTTGCCTGCTTTATCAATGCCTTGCATTTGATTTGCCAGTGCTTGTGCTGTTTCCAGGTTTCGTCATTTGGCTCTTTTTTCCATTTCCTGAAAGATGCTTTTTTGGCAACAACAGCTTCTCTGACCTCACCTTTAAAACATGCTGCCTGTTTTTTGGACTTCCTTCCACTTTTCTTAAAGCGTGGAATATAGCTGGTCGGGGCTGCCAAGATAGTATTTTTCAACAACACCCAGGCTTGATGTAAGTCTTTAACCTTTGCAACTGCTCCTTTTAGTTTTTTCTTAACTATTTTCCTCATTTTATCATAGCCTCCCTTTCGAAAGTTAAAAGGTAGTACTGTGGATTTCTGTACTATCCCTCCTCCACTAATTAAATCAAAGGCGATCATGCTATGATCACTATTGCCAAGTGGCCCCAAAACCCTTATCTCTTGCACTAGATCTGTGTTCCACTAAGGACTAGGTCTAATATATGTAAATAGTTCAAAATATGTAAATAGTTCAATTGTTATTTAACAAATTATTTACCATATTTAGTCCAATCATGTTTATTGTATTTAGCAAAATTGTACCTAGTTAATTAATGTTTCATGTATTTAGCAAAATTGTACCTAGTTAATTAATGTTTCATGTAAAACAGACCTGTTAATCTGTTCATTCCTTGTTCACTGTAAACCGCACCTGATCTGTGGAAGGTAGCGGTATATAAGCAACTGTTAAATAAATAAATAAATAAATAAATAAATAATATGGCTTCCCCTCTGGTCGGTTCATGAACCAGCTGCTCCAAGAAGCAGTCATTTATGTCATCTAGGAACTTTATCTCCTTAGCATGTCCTGCCGTGACACTGACCCAGTCCATACCGGGGTAATTGAAATCACCCATTATTATTACTGCGCTGTAACTTTTGTTAGCTTCCTTGATTTCTTTGAGCATTTCATCATCCATTTGTTCATTCTGGCCCGGTGGTCGATATTACACCCCCACTGCCATCGCCTTCCCCTTTTTACATGGAATTTCAATCCATAGAGATTCTACAGCAAATTTTGTTTCCTGCAAAACTTTTATCCTTTCTGACTCAATGCCCTCTCTAACATAGAGCGCAACCCCTCCACCAATTTGATCAGCTCTATCATTACGATATAGTTTGTACCCAGGTATCACAGTGTCCCACTGGTTGTCCTCCTTCCACCATGTCTCTGATATTCCAATCATATCTAACCTCTCATTTAGTGCTATATATTCTAACTCTCCCATCTTATTTTTTAGACTTCTAGCATTTGCATACAAGCATTTTAGAGACTGTATTTTATTCATATTATTTTGGCTATTGGTAGACATGGGTAATTTGGGATCCTTAAGCTCTGTCTGCTCCATACTCGAGGGCATTTGGGTTACTTTACTCTTTTTTGGAATCTCTCTGCTTTTGGTAGTATCCTTCAAGGATACATTCTTCCGAACCATCCGCTCTTGGGTGACTGTCGGCTTTCTCCTATTATCTAGTTTAAAAGTTGCTCTATCTCCTTTTTAAAGGTTAATGGCAGCAGCCTGGTTCCATCCCAGTTAAGGTGAAGCCCATCCCTTCGGAAGAGCCCTTCCTTTCCCCAGAATGTTCCCCAGTTCCTAACAAATCCAAACCCCTCATCTCTGCACCATTGTCTCATCCATGCATTGAGACTCCGGAGCTCTGCCTGCTTTTTGGGTCCTGCACGTGGAATGGGAAGCATTTCGGAGAACGCTACCCTGGAAGTTCTGGATTTCAACTTCCTACCTAAAAGCCTAAATTTAGCCTCCAGAACTTCCCTACCACATTTTCCTACGTCATTGGTACCGACATGTACCAAGACAGCAGACTCCTCCCCCTAGCACTATCTAAGACCTTATCTAGGTGGCGCATGAGGTCCGCTACCTTCGCACCAGGCAGGCATGTTACCAGGCGATCCTCACGTCCACCAGCCACCCAGCTATCTACATGCCTAATGATCAAATCACCAACTTTAACGGCTGTCCTAACCCTTCCCTCATGGGCACATGGCCCTGGAGAAACTTCCTCGGTGCGAGAGGGTTTTACATCACCTGGAGGACAGGTCCTAGTTACAGGATCACTTCCTGCCATACCAGGGTGATGCTCTCCTGTCACGTGACCTCTCTCCTCCATGGCAACAGGGATGCTGCCAGACTGGAGGTGGGACTTCAGGATTATATCCCTGTAGGTCTCGTCTATGTACCTCTCTGTCTGTCTTATGTTTTCGAAGTCTGCTACTCTAGCCTCTAGAGAACGGACTCGTTCCCTGAGAGCAAAGAGCTCCTTGCACCTAGTGCACACGCAAGACCTCTCACCAACTGGGAGAAAATCATACATGTGACACTCAACTTTACCTAGTTTAAATACCTGTCTGCATAATGCCTGAAGTTTTCACTTAGGATCCTTTTCCCTGCAACAGAGAGATATAGTCCATCAACACGGTATAGCCTCTTGTTGTTCCATCTATTTCTCCAATCACCTATATATCTAAATCCTTCTTGTTTGCACCATGTTTGGAACCATATATTAAAGCTGACTATGTGATGCAGCATTTCTGCCCCCTTACCATGAACTTCATGAAAAAGTATTACCTTACATTCCTTTTGAGTTTCTCCTCCTTTAGCTTCAAATGATGACCCCCTTGTCCTCGAGCTTTTCAGTTTATGGAAAATTAAGGTTACCAGATTTCTAATGAGTGAATCTTGGATGTTTGGTGTTCCTTCTTGAACCAGTTGTGAGCAAGTAGTCCATAATCTGGGAGTAGGGGACTTACCGCATCTAAAATTATTACAATCTGCTGTGCTCTCAAAACATCAAATTTCTAGATAGCTGATACCAAGGCCATTGCAAGGCCTCCATCCTAACGCTCCCTTTTCTGCTGCCCCTCTCCGGGGCTCCATCCTAACGCTCCCTTTGCTGCTGTCTCACTATGGGGCTTTCAGTGGTGGCAATGACTATGAAACCACGATTTACCTTAGGGTTCCAGCACTATGCTGCAGGTCCAGTCTTTTACTAGTTGCCACATAAACCGGAACTCTCCGTTGGAGGAAGACAGAAGTGGTAACTAGTAAGAGACTGAAACCGCAAAGCAACACTGGAGCTCTAAGGTAAGCATTGCATCATGGTTTCATAACCACTGCCAATGTTGCAAGTCCCAGAGAGGGGCAGCAGCAGCAGCATCAATGGGACCTCAGAGGGCCAGAGCTCTAGGCCCTGCCTAATATGCCTTTTTATGATGAAACTTAAATAATGTATTTGTACTTTTAAATTTCAGAAATACATTCTCTGGAATTTTCTGACTGGTTCATTTGCTACCCATCCCCCAACACCTCTTTAGACCTGAAGCTCTTTTCTATCAGCTCTACATCTTCCTCAGTTTACCTATGGGCCTCTGCACATTGCTCCAGTTTGGTCAGTTGCCTCTCATCAACTAGCAAGCACAAACTACGTCATCCTTAATAATTCTCTCTCAGGTCATATTCCCCCTTGTTCACCCTTACCTTACAGCCTACCTTGGTCATTCAACACCACTTCCCTTGTACTCATTATTTCACTATCTCAGGCCCTCAGCCTTTCCTTGCTGATTCTCTCATGACCCTAAATCCCCTTACTCAGCCTTCCTGCATTCTCCATTGCCACAGTCAGATCCCCACTCTCTTAAATCCTACTCCCAGTTTCTCACTTTCTCCCATATCTTATCCTCTCTCACATTTTGGCAGGATGAAAACAAAAACAATACTTCTTACCTGCGATTGCCTGCTTCCTTCTCTGATGGTTTCACAATGATATTTGACCTATGTAGGCTCAGCAGGTCAAACAAGACAATGGGATCCTGCACAGATGAACCTTCAAGGAGATGCCGGAAGAAAAGGAAGGAGACAGTCATAGATAAGCATTGGCACTGCTTTTTTTCCTTTTGGAGAGAGGGCTAATTATGTCGGCGAGGATATGTGTGTGCGTGGAAGTTAAAGGGACTGAGCCAAGTACCCAGGGCAATATTCCTGAAGAACTGGCTGGGGATGGTGCACTGCCTGACTGCCTACAGCATGCTTTTGGTTTTCACTTAATTAAAGACTGAGGGACAAGTTAACTTGGAAGGCTGCGCGGTTGGGGATAAGCTTCAAATTCAAGGAGAAACACCCAAAATCAAAGATATGTAGCTCCTTAAAGTAAATGGTTCTTTCTGATACTTCATTAATACGTGCTAGATATTTGAATGTTTGTATCATTTCTTCCCTTTTGTTTCTTTCTACTACAGAATACATCTGTAGCTCCTCCAAGTCTCTCATGTAAGGTTTGTTGTATAGGTTAGGCACCATTTTCTGGCACTATACTTCAGTAATAGAAACATACAAACAGAAAAATGACGACAGAAAAAGACCACATGGTCTATCTAGTCTGTCCTTCCATATCAACAACTACAACAGTCCCCTTTTTACCTTTAGAGATCCTCTGTGTTTGTCCCATGCTTTTTTGAATTCAGATACTGTCCTCATCTCTACCACCTCCACTGGGAGGCTAATCCATGGATCCACTACTCTTTCCGTAAAGAAATATTTCCACATATCACTCCTGAATCTATCCCCTTTCACCAGTACTTGCTTTCAATCGAAAGAGGCTCTCCCCCTGTGCATTTATGCCATGGAGGTATTTAAACATCTCAATCATATCACCTCTATTCCGCTTTTCCTTTAAAGTGTACATATTAAGATCCTTAAGTCTGTCCTCATATGCTTTATAATGAAGACCACTAACCATTTTAGTAGCCACCCTCTGTACTGACTCCATCCTGTTTATATCCTTTTGAAGGTGCGGTCTCCAGAATTGTACACAATACTCCAAATGAGGTTGCACCAAAGACTTATACAGAGGCACTGCCACCTCCTTTTTTCTGCTAGCCATTCCTCTCCCTAATGTCTTTTGGTAGAAGTAGTCTCCAGAAATGCACACAGTTATCAAAGTAGTGTCTCACCAGGGACATTCAGAGAGGTTATATTTCTGTCCCCTTTCAGTTTCTATCAATTCCAGTACTGGCTAGCTTGCTCACCAGACTTCAGTGCCAAAAGGCATTACTGAAATCAAGACAGGCTACATCTATTGTGTTCTTCAGGTCTACTATTATGGTCATTTCAAAGAAATTGGTTAAGTTATTCTAGCATAATTCTACCTTGTGAAACCACATTGCCTATGATCTCAGAGTCTACTGTTTTCAAAGTCTAAGTCCTCGATTTCATCACGGTCACCCTTGAAATACTTTTACTTTTCTTGTATCTTGTTTCAAGTAAAAAGCTAATACACAGATATGAGAGGTACAGCAAGTACCTCCTATCTCCTTCAGTATCCTAGGAGGTACTTATCAGGTCCTATAGCCTTGGTGACTTTCAACTGCAGCAGCATCTTGAATGCTGCCTCCACAGTAGATGAAAAAGTGTTCATTCCACAGTCTCTTTTGCCTTCCCTTTGTTCCATCACACTAACCTTCAAATGGATACTAAGAAAAAGTATTTAAGATATTTGCTTTCTTCTGAACCTCCTCTTCATTAAACCCACTCCCCTTTAATTCTTATTATTCCTCTTCTTAAGAACAAGAATTGCCATACTGGGTCAGACCAAAGGTCCATCAAGCCCAGTATCCTTTTTCTAACAGTGAGCAATCTAGGTCACAAGTACCTGACATATCCCAAAAGTTACTAGTTCCATGCTACTTATCCCCAAGGAAAAGCAGTGATTTTCTTGAAGCACTTCCATGTCATCAATTTAACAATTGATATGGAAAGTTCACTATTCTGGCCTAATTTTTGAGCCTCCAGAATAAATGCTGATCTTCTACCTGTAGTTTCCTTTGCATACTGAAAGTCACGATTCTGCACACCAGTTTACTGAGCTGAATCTCAAAGAGAACTTATAAAAATATTACCTTTTATCTTTAAAAATCAAGACATAGCTTCATCTTCTAGGCTGTTATAAAATCCTGCTGTGAGAAAGAACCACACTGAGAGCCTTTGACTCAGGTTCACATTGCTTTATGCAGTTGGATAAGATGTTCAAAAGCTGCTTAAACAAGCTAGTGGGAGAAGAAAGAAACATGCAGCACACAGAGAGGCCAATGCAGTAACGTTACTGCACCTTTTGCACATAGCACAATGTCTGTGCATATTTCTCATGCACTACTGTTGTGCCACAATGCAGAGAGCAGATTGGCACAAGCATTACCTCTGCATAGACGACTGCACAGATAGTAGTATGGCATCTGCTGTATTAAAATCACATTATAATGAACTGTGTGTATTCAAATGCACGATAGGAGGTCATTAGCTATTTCACTCAGATGCAAAGAAGTGTGCAGAAGACCGGAAGGCTGAGCACAGTTTAGTAGCGCCATTGATCAAACGCATGGTTGGAGGTGAAGTGAAGTTCTGAGCGTGTAAGAGAAAACAGAAATGTTTTTGGGTGCAACGTACCTGCTACTGCTTTGCTGTTTGCATGTTGAACATGAAAGAGAGAAGATGAGGAAAACAACAGAGAACATAAGAACATAAGATATGCCATACTGGGTGAGACCAAGGTCCATCAAGCCCAGTATTGTGTTTCCAACAGTGGTCAATCTAGGTCATACGTACCTAGCAGTTTCCCCAAAAGACACAGGTTCCACAATGCTTATATTGAGTCAAGCATTGATATCCTGGGTCCCTTCTTAATAATGGTTTATGGACCTTTCCTCCAGGAACTTGTCCAAACCTTTTTTAAACCCAGCTACACTAACAGCCTTTACTACATCCTCCGGTAACAAATTCCAGAGTTTGATTACACGTTGAATGAAAAAATATTTTCTTTTATTAGTCTTAAATAGTTTACCCTGTAGCTTCATTGCATGTCCCCTAGTCTTTCTATATTCTGATAACGTAAACAATTGATCTACCACTATTCACCTTTCTCCATTGGGAAAATTGGCCATTTAGCCCAACCCTCTGCTTTCTCTCTTTTAACCAGTTCTTGATCCACAGTAGTACACTGCCTCCTATCCCATGACTCTTTAGTTTTGCCAAAAGTCTCTGATGAGGGACCTTGTCAAAGGCTTTCTGAAAGTCCAGACACACTATATCAACCGACTCACCTTTGTCCACCTGTTTATTCACACTTTCAAAAAAACATAACAGATTAGTAAGAAAAGATCTTCCTTGTCTAAAGCCATGTTGGCTGTCTCCCATTAGGCCATGACTATCTACAAGCAGAGTAATTTTATTCTTTATGATGGTTTCTACCATTTTTCCCGGTACTGACGTGAGGCTCACCGGTCTGTAGCACACACACATTTTAGCCTTTTGCCCTCAAGATGTCTCTGCCACACAGAGGTTATGATATTCCACGCACATGTCATTTCCATGTCATTTCCATGCATTCCATGAAGTTGTCACCAGCGTATAAGGTTTCTGTGCGTGCACTGGCTCCAATAACGCAAAGGCTTTCTCCCCTTGTATCTGGTGCCTGCCATTCATTCAACGCAGAAGTTTTGAATAAATCTCATTTGCACACTCTTTACTTATACTGTAGCAAAATGGTACACAGCGTTTGCGGTTCTGTCACACTAGAAAACTGTGTGCATGGCTTTTAGCGCATGGCTCTAACACTGGCTTTCTGCATTGACCTTTATATGTGACCTGAAATGCCACAATCATCAGCTTTTAATATATCTAGACTTACCAACTGCTGGATATTAATCACAGTACATACGACTTGTTCTGCTGGAAATCAAGAGGCTCAGCTCCCAGCTAGAAATAAAGCAATCCATCTAATTTTAGCTAGAAATCCTTTTCAGATAGGAGTCGAGCCCCTCAGCTACCTGAGGAACTAGCTGTAAATACCATACTGGACATTTCTTTTGTCACTGGTGGTATATTTTCTACTGTATAAGTTATAAATGATTTAGGAAACCGTGCATCTAAAACTACACATTTACAAGAATTCTTTGTGCCAAATGATAATGATCAGCTAAGATAGATAGACAGGCAAATTCCAGAGGGATATAGTCCTTTTGATCCATGTCTTGCACCGGTTATACAGTCTTTGCCAGAACATAGTTATCAATATTTGAAAGCTATGATTGCTCAGTCTTTACATGGAGGTAATTTTCCATTCCCTCTAAAGCGGGCTTTAATTCAACCAATATTTTTAAAAATCCCTTTCTGAAAATGATGCAAATAATTATTGACAGATTTCCAATTTACCATGTGTTGCGAAAAATGTAGAATCAATTGTAACTTATCAGCTACAGGACTATATGAAGGAAGTGTGAGGCTTTTAGTACAGAAACTGTTTTGATAGCACTGGTAGATGAGATGCAAAGATGGGAAGAAAAGGTTAGATGCAGTTTTTAATTTTATTAGATCTGTCATCTGCATTTGATCGTATTAGTCATGAATTACTGTTAAGGAGATTGAAAATGGTGGGGACTGAAGATCAGGCTTTGAAATGGTTTGAAACTGTTCTAATAAAATCTTTAAGGTAGAGTTTAATGGGCATAGTTCTAACCTTAGAAACTGTGAGGCAGATGTTCCCAGGAGTCCTCATTATCCTCAAATCTTTTTAATGTATATTTTAATCTATTGGGTGAGCAGATTTAAAAAATAGGTTTTTCTCATATATGTGAATCATGTACAGTTTTATGTCTCTCCAAGAGCTTCTGGATCAATTGAGATAGGGTTACAAGTGTAGAGACCACTACAGTCCTGTTATTTCATTGTACCAGAATCTCTAGTGACTCTACCAGAGAAGTTCTATCTAATCTCTCTGCCTGTTTCTAGAAAAGGAGGGAATTTTCTAGTCTCTGACTCATCCTAATAATCTGAGTGATATAATACTGGGAGAGTCCCAATCTGATGATGCGAGTTCGAAGAATGAAAATAATTTTGAAGGGATAAAATCCAATACTGATTCAAATCTGGTTCCTTGGCTCCACAGCCATCATACCAAGGCATGATGCCTCTGGCCAAGCACCTAGGAGGGGACGAGAAGAGGCGCAACCCTGTTCATTCAAAGGGGTTTGTGAGGAAAGGTGAACACAGTTACTTAAACCAAGGTACCAGCTGGAGTCTTCTCAGGAATTATGAAAGGTAAAACCAGGAGAAGCACCAGGGAGCTGTTATTTTTATTTATTTATTTATTTACATTCTCTTATATACCGTGCTATTCTGCATCAGTGCGGTTTACATTGAACAAACTGAAATTACATTGAACAGGGCATTATAACTTGGAGATAACTATTTTACAGGGAACATGGGCTATGGAGGGTTAAGTGGCTTGCCCAAGACCACAAGGAGCACCTGTGGGACTAGAAACCCCAGTCCTTCCGGCCCAAGGTTGCTGTCCTCTAGTGGGATTTGAACCCCCGACCTTCCGGCCTGAAGTACCTTGCCCCAACCACTAGGCCACTCCTCCAAGCTGTTCTGTAACTGTTCAAGGACTTCTGAAGAGAGGTGTTTAAGGCTACTTAAGCCAAGGCCCCACAGTTGCCTTGCCAGAAGCTACTGGATGGAAAGGCAGTATCCACTGAAGAGAAGAAATTTTCAGGGAGACAAAGAGATTTTGGGATTCTAAGCCACAGAAAGGCTGAACACTGAAGGGGAACAATATTGGCAGTTCTTCTAACTCAAAGAACCCTATCTGCTTAGTACCTAATTAGGAGTGCGACAGAGTTTGGAGTTTTGGGCTCCGGGCTCCATGTGTAGAGAACTCAAAGACTTGGATTAAAGCAAAAGGTCAAGAGACTGAGTTAACTCATTGATGTTTTCTGTTTTTTGGAACATGTTGAAAGTGACAATTTGTGTTTAGAGATTTTTTACAAGTGACTTTCATTTCTTTCAAGTAAACTTTACTGGGTTTAGAACCAACCTATGGCCTGGACTGAGTTCTTAGTGGTGAGAGAACCAGAGAGAGGCAATGAAGAGTTCAATAGGCCTCTCAGGATTTCTTGGTCCCATCCCAACAACCCTATTAAAACTCCAGGAGTCAGACTTTGCAGGGAAGTCTGGCTTCAGTAAGATTGTGCCCCCAGACTCTCTTGCAGGGTTGCACACCACTGAAAAAGTCATATAGCCTGGCAGGAGTTATACAGGTTTTAGGAGAATGGTTGAACAGTAATAGATTGAAACTGAATCTTATTGTGTAGGTGTTTGCGTTCTGCTTATGGAGAAAAGGAAAGCTAGGGGTGGCAAGAAGCCCTCTGGGGCCTCCTCGGCCTTACCTTTGGTTTCCTCGGATCGTTTTCTTGTTCACACACCGCATGTAGCCAGCAGTACGCCGGCGACTTTATCCCCGGTGCTCTGCCCTTCGGAGCTAGGTAGCTCTTCAGGCAGTTTTGGGTTTGACCAATTGTCGCCGGAGCAGCAGCGCGTTGCTAAGATCCTTGTGCTGGAGCCTTCAAGCTCGGAGGACGTGGTTCCGTAGATGGGTTCCAGTATCGGTGGATTGCTGGATCCTCGAGGGCAGCCCTCTGAGCTGTTGCCGGGAGGAGGCAAATCTCTTCTGGGCTGTTCTTCCAGCCCTCAGAAGCATGCGTCAGTAGCCGTGGACTTGGAGGTCTCCGGTGGAATGTCTTCTGCGGTGGAGCCCTTAGAAACATAGAAACATGATGACAGAAAAAGACCACATGGCCTATCTAGTCTGTCCTTCCATATCAACAACTACAACAGTCCACTTTTTACCTTTAGAGATCCTCTGTGTTGGTCCCATGCTTTTTTGAATTCAGTTACTGTCCTCATCTCTACCACCTCCACTGGGAGACTATTCCATGGATCCACTACTCTTTCCATAAAGAAATATTTCCGCATATCACTCCTGAATCTATCTCCCTTCACCCTCATCCCATGTCCCCTCGTAGCAGAACTTGCTTTCAATTGAAAGAGGCTCTCTCCCTGAACATTTATGCCACGGAGGTATTTAAACATCTCAATCATATCACCTCTATCCCGCCTTTCCTCTAAGGTGTACATATTAAGATCCTTAAGTCTGTCCTCATATGCTTTATAATGAAGCCCACTAATCATTTTAGTAGCCACCCTCTGCACCGACTCCATCCTGTTCACATCCTTTTGAAGGTGCGGTCTCCAGAATTGCACACTATACTCCAAATGAGGTCGCACCAAAGACTTATACAGAGGCATTATCACCTCCTTTTTTCTGCTAGCCATTCCTCTCCGTATGCACCCCAGCATCTTTCTAGCTTTTGCCGTCGCCTTTTCTACCTGTTTAGCTACTTTAAGATCATCAGACACAACCACGCCTAGGTCCCGCTCTTCTTTAGTGGACAAAAGTACTTCACCTCCTATACTGTATTGCTCCCTTGGATTGCTGCAGCCCAAATGCATGACCTTACATTTTTTTAACATTAAATCCCAGCTGCCAAATTCTAGACCATTCTTCAAGCTTAGCTAGATCCCTCCTCATGTTATCTACACCTTCCTGGGTGTCTACTCTATTGCAGATTTTGGTATCATCTGCAAAGAGGCAAACCTTACCCGACAGCCCTTCTGCTATATCACTAACAAAGATGTTAAAAAGAATCGGACCAAGGACAGATCCCTGGGGCACACCACTGGTAACATCCTTCTCCTCAGAGTGAGCTCCATTTACTTGTACTCTTTGTCGCCTCCCACCCAACCAATTTCTAACCCAAGCAGTAACTTTAGGGTCCATCCCTAGGGTGCTTAGTTTGTTTATAAGTCACCTGTGAGGAACAGTGTCAAAGGCTTCAACATCAGGGATCTTATTTCCCATGCTACGGGCATTTATACACACTGCTTTCCATATGTTACCCCTGTTACCCATTTCCATAAAGGTATTTAATGTATCACCTTGGGAACCGTGGCACCGATGGTGGATGTATCATCAGGCTCTTCAATCTTTGTTCTACCATGACCTGCTGTTTTTACCTTGGAATCAATTTGGTCAGCAATTCAGCACATGGGCGATTCTTTTATCTCATCAGGTACAATCTCTTTCAGCTCAAGTTCAGTCTAATGCATCTTCTATGCAGCAGCAGACAGAGACCTTTTGGACTTGCGGGGAACTGTTTCCTCATTGGAGGCAAGAGCCGAACGTATTGAGAACTCTGAAGCTGCTTTAGTTATAGACGCTATGGGGATAACGTCTCGTTTGGAACATTTGGAGAATTTTTCCAGATATCAGAATTTGAGACTTGTTAATTTTCCTAAGTCTTCATATGTTACAGCAAGAGATATGTTTAAAAGATATTTGGTGGAGGTGTTTGGGGCATCTATTGAGTCACATTCCCCTATTACTAGGTTATCTTATTTACCAACTGGACAGAGATCTTTAGGGGAGGGGGTTATTCCTGGGGTTCAACAGGCTGACTCTCTTGATGTTTCCGCTTTGTTGAAGACATCGGCTGAAGAAGCCTGTAGCCTGTCTACTCTTTTGGTAACCTTTTCGCTATCCCATGATAGTGATTGGTTTTTGAAGATGTTTTTTTGTAAACGTTTGATTAAATTTAGAGGATTTCTGGTTCGGGTTTATCCTGACCTATGTAAAGAAACTCAGAGATGGAGACGAGAGTTTCTGCTGCTATGTCCAGGAATACAGCAATTGGGGGGGGGGGGGGAGTTTTTTTTAAAATTTCCCTGTAAATGTTCTGTTAGGTTACAGGCAGTTTCCTACATTTTCTATGACCCTTCCCAACTATTGGCGTTTTTGAGCTCTCGGAGGGATCCTGAGGCAGAGACAGTGAATGCTGCATTAATGGATTAATACTGGTTAGTTCCTTGCTGGTGGCTTTTCTTTTTCCTTCAGATATGGTTTCATGTTTTCTTTTCACTCTCTTCTTAATTGAGGGCTACTGGGTTGAAACCGTTAGATTTGTTATTTACTGTATGTTTGTTGTATTTCTTCTTTTTTTTTTTTTTGGATTACCGACTGCTGCTCTTTTCTTTGAGTGTATTCATTTATGCTTGAATTTATTGTAAAATGCATAAATATAAAATAAAAAAAAAGAAACTGAATCTTACAAAAACAAAGATTTGATGGGTAGGGATAGAGCTATACAGATTTCTGGCCATGAGGTGGGGCTCATATATGAAGTTCATAGCCTTGGAGAAATTTTGGATTTACAGTTGACATTTTAAGCTTAGGTGAATAATAATCTCCAAAAGAAGGCATGGTATACATTATAACTTGTTAGGCAATTAAGATCTTCATTGAGGGCCCAAGATTTTCATATAGTGGCCCAGATGACAGTGTTGAGTCATCAGGACTACTGTAATGCAGTTTATAGGGTGAAACAGAAGAAACTGATGTGTAGATTATAATGTATTCAAAAACCTGACAGCAAAGATGATCACTCAAAGCAGTTATAGACTGAGTGATACCTTTATTATATAATCTTCATTGGTTGCTGGTGGAAGCTACAGTGAGTTTTAAAATATTATGTTTGGCATTTAAACCTATTCAGGGGGTAGGGCTCTTATATTTCACCAATAGATTAGTCAAATATTCTCCAACAAGAGCACGTCACACTTATTTACATTGAACATTGGCATTACCATCTGCTCATGCCTTTTCCCAAGTGAGAATTACGGAGAGATGTTTTTATGGGATTACAGCTAGGTTATGGAATAATTTACCAACAGAGTTACAGGACATGGCTGATTTGTAGTGCCATGGAAAACTGATGACTCGGGGCCTGCTAGTGGAAGCAGCTAACGCTGCTAAAGTAGTTATCTGCCACTGCTGATATAATGCTGGGGACATATTTGGGCCCTGGACATTGAATATCTGGATTGCTTGGATTGCCGTGAAGCTAACCAGTGTAATGGGGAAGATCCATCCTTTGCCTTAAAAACACAGGATTCTGTGAGAACTAGGTCAGAAGCTGACAGGCAGGCAAGCCATATGATCAGTAGTTGTCAGGGGCAATGTAAACAAACCCAGCCATGAGGTTTGCAACCCCGCCCAACTAGCAAGCAATCCCTAGTTCCTAATAGCTTTCACCTGAGTGGGGGAAGTGCTAATCAGCACTATGAGAAACACTCAGGAAACTCAGAGAGAGGACAGCCAGGAGCAAAGGAGTCAGAGACGAGAGAGTCAGAGAACAGCTGTGAAAGTCCGTCTGCTGTGACGCAGTTTGGAACTCAGAGGCAACGTTCTTTACAGAGTGAATGGAAGCCTGAAAGAGTGAAACAGTATGTATCTGGGAGCTGTGATCCTGAAAGTGATTCTGAACCAGATTTAAGGAAGTTTACTGGCAGCAGAAATACCTGGAGGGTTAATGCTCAAAAGCCTCATAGGAAAAGTCCAAGGTGGGTGCCGTGCTGTGAAAGCCAACCGAAGGATTTAACTAGAGAGCTAACGTGGGAGCATTTACAAGTCCCTGAAAGGGAGAGGTATTCTGTAGAAGATATTTGCATGTCAGAAGAGGAAGTGTTTGAAAAGCCTAAACCTCAGAGAAAGATTCACAGATCAAAACCCTGTGCTGACAAGGGAGAACAATTCCTTTATTCCCAGCCAAAGCTTGAAGGTAGAACAAACAAATACTTTAAAGGGAAAAGTTCTTATAAGAAGTTATGTTCTGAAAATCCTGAATGGTGGGTCTCTCCTCTCTCACACTCTGATAAATACGGTAACAGCAATTCTAGCCCTAGAGAGAGCTGGTCAGATAAGCTCTGTGACGAGACATTGCAAGGAGATTTACAAACGTTCTGTAGCAAGGGAAACGTTTGTCCATCTGAAAGTCAGCATGAACCCATGGTCATTGATTATGCTAGTGAAAGCTCATTTGATGATCCAATGGACTGTACGTTAACTATCTCAGACAAAATTACCTCTTTATGTTAAACCAGCAATTGTACATTGCTTGAGCCTAGCAGTGAAGATCAAGACTGCCTGTTTATCTACAGAGGAACTATGTGCTGAGTATTGTTTTCTTATGGCTATCATTTAAGAAGCAAGAAGAAGCTATCATTTATTTCCTTTATAACATGCCAGAGAGTATGGCTTTATTGTCTTGAGTTTCCTGTGTTGTGCATTTGAGAATCTGACCCCAGGAGTGGAAATAAAACCCTAACTTTACCTGAACCACTCGTGTCTACAACTACTTATTCTTCATAAACATCATCAGGCAGACAGACCTGCTACCCTAGGCGGCAGCCCACCTGGTGGTGACATAATTGGCATAGTCTCTCGGATTTTTTTTCAAAGAGAAAAACAACACACTACAAAGACATTGTTAAAGGATATAACTTGCTGAAAAAGAAAAGGAAAAAAAAAAAAAAGAAAAAAAGTTCAGCTATCCTGAACAGAGGAAAAACCCGGACCGGATTTCCAACATTCCTGACCTGGAAGGAGTCAAGAAAAACCTTTCTCAACGCATGATTCTACACCGTGCTCAGGTAATAGTAGGAGGGCATGGGGGTAGCTAGGATTGGTGAGAAAGGGGGAAGCTGCGGTACCATAGAAAGCAAACAGAAAAGAAAAAGTCTGTGGCGCACTTGGTGGGCCTTGTTTTTTTTTTCTTTGCAGGTACACGACAGAGCGCCAGAAATGGATCCCCAGGAAGTGAAGAACTGGATGGAAGCCCGGTGGAAGTCCCAAAGCGAGTTGGCCAGGCTTAGTCAGGAACGGACTGTGGCAGCGATGACTGCACAACAGCAACCGCTTCTTGAACTCCTGGAGACTCTGATCAAGAAGACTTGTGTAACCGCAGAGGTTAATCCCTCAGTATCAAAGGGGGTAGGACTACCTGACTGCAGTGTTTTAACACTGGGACAGTTAAAATCTTATGATAACTTTGATGATTTTACTGACGCCTTTGAGCGTATAGCAGAGGCGGCTAAATGGCCGGTCGACCAATGGGTCGTTAGGTTCGCTATGTCTTTGTCTGGAGAAGCATTAGCGGCCTACAAGACAATGCCTGTGGGTCTATGGTCCAGTTACCCTGATGTGAAACTAGCTATAAGAGATAGATTGGGTTTGATTCCCATGCATTACAAGCGTCTTTTCAGAGAAGCTAAGCTTATGGCTAAGGAAACGCTTAAGGGGTTATTGCAAAGATTAAGGGGACTAGCAACCAAATGGCTTGCTCCTGAAAGGGCGACGATGAATTCATTAATGGACACCATCATCCTGGAGCAATATTTTGAAGCTGTACCACCTGAAATCAAGGCTTTCTTAATGCTCCAAAAATGCCATTCTACAAAGGAAGCCGCTGACCTCACTGAGTGTTATTTTGAGGCGGAATTAGCCGGGACCTCTAGAGGTAATGTTTTAAAAGTGGCTGGCATTGATAGAATGTGGAGATTAAAAAAGACCTCTAATGAAAATGTATCTGGTGAAAATGTGAAAAGAAATGTTTCTAGGAAATGTTATAACTGTGGCCAGCTTGGACATCTACGCAGAGAGTGTAGAGAGCGAACTGCCCTAGTGTCAGGAGGAGAGAAACACTTAGGGGAGGGATTTTTGCTTAAAGTCCAGGTAGAAGGGATAGAGGCTTTGGCACTCCTAGATTCAGGAGCAGACCAAAGTATGGTCTCCCAAAAGATGTGGCAGACCATCACGGCCCATAACCCATCCGCCCTGAGCCAAGCAAGGGAGCGAGTGAAAGTGAGATGCGTGCATGGCACATCTGCGTATTACCTGCTGTACGGAGTGTCTGTGGAAGGAATAGGTACTGATGAAAAAGTGCAGGTAGCAGTAGTCCCACGTCTCCCTTATGAAATTGTCTTAGGATGTGATTGGTCACCATTTCACAAAGGTTTAAAAAAAGGTTTGTGTGGAAAAACAAGCCTGGTTTCTACCAGATCCCAGGTCAAGTCTTCAGGAATAGGGGTTAATCCAGTAGATGAGGAAGAAGCCCCAGAAGGTGAGGATGGCTTGGGAGAAGAGGTAGCTGATATACTTCCCTCTCACGATGATTTAATTAACCTTCCCTCTAAAGATAGGAAAGGAAAAGCAGAGAGACGTCGTGAAAGAAGGTATAGGTCCCAAGGGAAAGCAGAGCTGGAAGCAGGGGAAGGGTTACCCTGGGTCCCAGCGGAACTTGTTCAAAAATTCCCTTCCTTCCCTAAAGAGCAGAAAGCTGATCCTGCTTTAAAAAGAGCATTTGAATATGCTCAGGAAGATAGGACCATCTTGCCCAGATTCTTTTTAGAGGGAGAATTATTGTACAGGGAGAGCGCAGACCCACATACTGGAACTGTAAGGAAACAGGTGGTGGTGCCAACTACTTTTAAAGCAGTAGTTATGCGATTGGCCCATGACCATCCCATAGGCAGCCACAAAGGTATACAGGGCACATTAGACCAGATCTTGGCCCGTTTTTACTGGCCAGGAGTCTTCAAGGAGACAGCCTGCTATTGCGAGTCCTGTCCCGCATGCCAAAGGGTCACTGCCACGAAACCCAAACCTGTACCAATGATAACCACACCCACTATTTCAATGCTGGTTCGTCGCCTGGAGATGGATATAGTTGGACCCTTGATTAGGACGCCAAGGGGCTTCCAATACCTGTTGGTAATTATAGATATGGCAACTAGATTTCCATGGGCCATTCCACTACAAAACATCTCAGCCAAGACAATATCCCTTGAACTTATCAAATTGTTTTGTGAAATCGGATTTCCCCAGGAAGTTCTGACGGATCAAGGGAGTAATTTCACATCCAAACACTTAGCTATGGTATGGGATGCGTTTGGGGTACGGCATATTCGGACCTCCGCTTATCATCCCCAGTCTAACGGACTGGTCGAAAGGATGAACCAGTCGATCAAGCAGATGTTGCGACGTGGCCTAGAGGGAAAGATGGCGGAATGGGATAATTTACTCCCATTTGTTCTATATGCGTGCCGAGAACGTAGGCAAGCATCTTTAGGGGCATCGCCCTATAAGCTTCTATTTGGCCGGGCTCCGAGGGGGATTTTGGATATCCTAAGGGAGCAATGGGTCGAACCAGAGGCAGAAGAGGTAGGGGTACCCCAGTTTCTCAGAGATCTCAGAAACCGCCTAGAGAGAACCTCCCGAGTGTCCATAGAAAATTTGCAGGCTAACCAGCACCGGCAAAAGCGTTACTACGACCGGGGGACCAAAGCAAGGCAGTTGGCCGTAGGAGACAAGGTGTTAATCCTAGTGGCAGATGCAGGCCCAAAGTTTGAGTCTAGGTGGAAAGGACCCTGTACAGTGGTGGGAAAAGTGGGCCCCGTCTCCTATAGGGTGGAGAACGAGAGGGGGCGTCAACAAGTCTACCACCTTAACTTATTAAAACCGTGGCAAGACCGATCAGCGACAGCAAGGCTGGTCAAGGTAGAGAAACGTTGGGACAGTCAGCATCAGATTACGTGCTGTCGGACTAATGAGTCAGCAGCCCGTAATATCTTAAGGGGGGGGATGTGTAATGGGGAAGATCCATCCTTTGCCTTAAAAACACAGGATTCTGTGAGAACTAGGTCAGAAGCTGACAGGCAGGCAAGCCATATGATCAGTAGTTGTCAGGGGCAACGTAAACAAACCGAGCCACGAGGTTTGCAACCCCGCCCAACTAGCAAGCAATCCCTAGTTCCTAATAGCTTTCACCTGAGTGGGGAAAGTGCTAATCAGCACTATAAGAAACACTCAGGAAACTCAGAGAGAGGACAGCCAGGAGCAGAGGAGTCAGAGACGAGAGAGTCAGAGAACAGCTGTGAAAGTCCGTCTGCTGTGACGCAGTTTGGAACTCAGAGGCAACGTTCTTTACAGAGTGAATGGAAGCCTGAAAGAGTGAAACAGTATGTATCTGGGAGCTGTGATCCTGAAAGTGATTCTGAACCAGATTTAAGGAAGTTTACTGGCAGCAGAAATACCTGGAGGGTTAATGCTCAAAAGCCTCATAGGAAAAGTCCAAGGTGGATGCCATGCTGTGAAAGCCAACCGAAGGATTTAACTAGAGAGCTAACGTGGGAGCATTTACAAGTCCCTGAAAGGGAGAGGTATTCTGTAGAAGATATTCCCTGTAAAATATATATTCCCTGTAAAATAGATGTTCCCTGTAAAATAGTTATCTCCAAGTTATAATGTCCTGTTCAATGTAATTTCAATATGTTCAATGTAAACCGCACTGATGCAGAATAGCGCGGTATATAAGAGAATGTAAATAAAAAATAAAAATAAATAAATTTGCATGTCAGAAGAGGAAGTGTTTGAAAAGCCTAAACCTCAGAGAAAGATTCACAGATCAAAACCCTGTGCTGACAAGGGAGAACAATTCCTTTATTCCCAGCCAAAGCTTGAAGGTAGAACAAACAAATACTTTAAAGGGAAAAGTTCTTATAAGAAGTTATGTTCTGAAAATCCTGAATGGTGGGTCTCTCCTCTCTCACACTCTGATAAATACGGTAACAGCAATTCTAGCCCTAGAGAGATCTTGTTAGATAAGCTCCGTGACGAGACATTGCAAGGAGATTTACAAACGTTCTGTAGCAAGGGAAACGTTTGTCCATCTGAAAGTCAGCATGAACCCATGGTCATTGATTATGCTAGTGAAAGCTCATTTGATGATCCAATGGACTGTACGTTAACTAACTCAGACCAAATTACCTCTTTATGTTAAACCAGTAATTGTACATTGCTTGAGCCTAGCAGTGAAGATCAAGACTGCCTGTTTATCTACAGAGGAACTATGTGCTGAGTATTGTTTTCTTATGGCTATCATTTAATTAAGAAGCAAGAAGAAGCTATCATTTATTTCCTTTATAACATGCCAGAGAGTATGGCTTTATTATCTTGAGTTTCCTGTGTTGTGAATTTGAGAATCCGACCCCGGGTGGGGAAATAAAACCCTAACTTTACCTGAACCACTCGTGTCTACAACTACTTATTCTTCATAAACATCATCAGGCAGACAGACCTGCTACCCTAGGCGGCAGCCTGCCCACCTGGTGGTGACACCAGTCAGTGGCAATATCTAATAGAGGAAGTTAGGCCAGCCTTTGCTGTACCTGACTTTTGCTGCATAGTGATAACCTGGCAGCCGCTGCCTGGTTATCATTGAGTGCGGCCCCCGGATTGCCCCGATGCTACATGGTTAACATCAGGCCATGCGGTGGTGGCACCTGCGAATATCAGCCGCACTGCCTAGGTTAGTGCCGCTGCATATCCCAGACAAGGAAATTATCACAGTTACTTAGCAGCTCTGCTAACTTAATATTGGGCCCTTAGTTATTTGGAGAATATTTTATGGGTTTCAGAGAATGAAATTTCCTGGGTCTTTGAGATGGGAAATTATTTCTGCTGACATATGTATGTTTTCATGATATATCTTATATATCATCCCTCCCACTCTGGTTCTCTCACGCTGGTCTCATGTTTTCATGAGAACAGCGCCAGAGTTCCTACACCATGCGTCATCTCTAGATAGCAATAGTTATAGCTTCAGATAGCAAGCATCTCTGTGGATGTGTGGTGCCACGTTGGTATGCCTGTCTGTGTGGGGGATGTGGCAGTGGGTGTCTTTGTATAGGTGGGATGCAGGGTGGCAATGCACGTGTGTGTATGTTTGCTGCAGAGCTGGGGAGCTTCTGTGTGTGGCACAGAGATGGGTTGTGTGTGTGTGTGTGGTGCCTCTGTGTGTCTGTCATACGAAGGGGTGTGTGTGTGTATGTTCGGGGGGGTAACACCCTTTGGCATATACAGATTTTTGCATTCATCCCTTTCACCTCCACCCTGCATTCTTCTCTCCCCTCTTTAATCCTTCCCCACTCTGTTCCCCTTTTGGACTCTATTCCCCTCTCCCTCCCCCAAGCACTCCTGCCCCTGCCCTTCTTTCTCCCATCCCCTTACTTTTTTTTTTAAAGGTACTGCCCCTTTAAATTTTTGCTGACTCTTTTCCCATCTTATTTGTTTTTCCTGAATGCTCCAATCCTTGTAACTCTGCTGTTTTGGGCTTTTCCTCCTGTTCTGCCCACAGGGATCCAATCTCCAGGGGTATTGTGTCTGTGATAGTGGGGAGGGAGCAAATCCCAGGAACCAGGTATAAATTTCTGGTCGCCATAGCAACAAGGTGCCTGGGCTGTGTCAAGCTCTGTGACTAATTATGATGTATTTGTTCTCCGCTTTGTACATCATATGATAGTAAAGGTGGATTATAAATGATGTTATTAATTATTAAGTTACATACTGTTAGTTTCTAAGGGTCAATTAGAACCTTATTATTAAGAACAGGGGCTCTCATCCCACTCTTTGGGACGCACCTAGCTAGTCAGGTTTTCAGGCTAAGCACAATGAATATTCATGGTAAACTGAAAGGCAATGTCAGGAAATACTTTTCACTGAAAGGGTGGTGGATGCTTGGAATGCGCTCCCGATGGAAGTGGTGGGGGCAAATACGGTGACGGAGTTCAAAAGGGCATGGGACAGAAACAGTGGATCCCTTTGCAGCAACAAGAAAATATGAAAATAATCTGAACCATCTAATTCCTTAACAAACAGGGGTGTACTACAAGGAGTGGTGGGATCACCCCTAAACAAAGACATGGGGAAGGGGGGCCTGCACAGAGCAGCAGGTGTACCTACTCTTGACATCGTACTTGGCAGACTAGATGGACCATACTGGTCTTTATCTGCCGTCATTTACTATGAGAGAGAGTTGCATGCATTGCCTCCATTGTATTCAAAACTCTCATATGCATAGTCAGTGTGGTTATCCTGAAAACCTGACTGGCTAGGTGTGTCCCAAGAATGGGATTGAAAATCCCTGTTTAAGAGAAAGAAATTAATCAATCAGTAAAGTTTAGCATCATCTTCTCAAGCATTCACGTGAAAAAACACTCATGTATACATGTTCTTGTAACTAGGGATGCAGTAAATAAATCAATAAATGAAATTAAATGATTTGCAGTTCTTTTTTTGTCAGAATTCAGAAGCATTCTTTCTAACTCTACAGACACTGGCAATGAGGTTATACAATGCATTGCCAAGACAAATTATTCCTTTGGCAGATGCTATCATTATCCATGGCTGGGATATAACTCATTACAATGCTGGAAAAAATGTACTTCAAGTGATCTGTGATGTTGCAAAAATAAAGAGAGTAGGGCCATTTTAATATTTGCATATTAAATTATGCAAAATTATTTTAATATTTAAAAATGAAGTTTTTCTGACATTTCTTGTCAGAGACGGGGAGAGGGAATGGGGAAGGAACTGTAGTGATCAGTACTGAGAAAGGAGGCAAACGAACGATTCGAGGAAACAGAAGGGCTCTGGAGAATAGGGAGGGGAAGGAGAGAGAGGATCTCAGGAGGAAAGTGGACCTCAGAGGAGAGACATGGAGAAAGAATTGCAGGCAGGAGGAAAAAAGAGATAATGGATGAAATAGGGGATGGAGGGGCAGGGAAGGATAAGGGAAAAAGAGGAAGGAAGGGGAGTGAGTGGTCAAACAAAAAAAGATGCGCCATTGTTGGCCTTCAGGTAAAAAGTCCCAAGGGAATCTTGCCTAGAAGAACCTGTGACTTCCTGCCAGCAGGCTCCACTAGTCTGGCATGCTGCCAAGATTCAGTCTATGCCTACTACTTCCTCCTGGAGGCCATCTTCTTGGCGTGACATTTGTAGTTAAACTGAGTCTTGGTTTCACCTATTTGCCAGAGCGTGGCCTGCACCTTTTTTGTGTCAAACAGTGCTTTGGTTTCTGTGCTTCATTTTGATTCTTTTTCTGCGAAAGCCTCCTCATTCTAGTACCGCAGCTTCTGGGTTCCAGCATTGCTTCTATAAAACGTCCTCCTGGTGAATTCTTGTATGCTTGTGCTTCATATCCTCTTCCTGGGTTTTCTTGCTATCCGGCACACCATCACTGCTTTTGGGTTTCAGGCAGCTAAGTCCTGGCAGCCACTAGCACTAAAAGGCTCAAACCAAAGGGAAGGTAGCTACTATAGGTGGAAGACCCCACCTGATTCCTCCCTGAACTGGGGTGTTCTATTCACACTCAAAAACTAATCTGTGGACCTTGCCCACTGACTATTCCTGGGTCTTCCTTATGGACAAGCACTGTTAAAGGAATATCTGGAATTGGGAGGAGGGTACTCAATCCACTCCCCCTCCCCCACAGCCACTCCAATCCCCTCACATACTTTGCCCTTCACCCACCTCTGATCTTCTCAAGCACGCTCACCTGCACGTCCTCTGATCCCCTCTGACTCTTACCCCATAGCACCACTAATCCCATCATTTACTATCCTCCACTGACCTGCACCCCTTCTGATCTCATCACTCTATTTTTGTGATCCTCCTCTAATTCCCTCACTCACATCCTTCAGCTCCTCTGATACACTCAATCCCTCTCTTTCAATGCGATGTGCAGCCCCTCTGATTCCCTCCACTTAATCTTCACCCCCACACATCCTCCTCAAGCACTGTCTTTGCCCATCCCCCACCTCATATTCCCTCCCTCATCCTCCTGTTCTTCCCCCTCTCTCTGATCTCATTAGTCACATTCCCATAACCAGATCACATGTTAAGAAAAGGGCAACAGTGACAGTGCAGCATCTTTGGACCCATTGGCCTTCTTTGCAGCATGGGATCAATGTCACACTAAACAAAATGTGGAGGCACTCTAGGCCTTGTATCAGAGGAAAAGGAAGACATGGCACAAAGTACAGCTGTGCTACTGTCTTACTTCTCCTGCTACAAAGTGAGATTGTCGAGACTGGTGTGCCTGGAGGAGGAGGTTGGCCACTATGCTTTAGAATATTAGAAATGCCATACTAGGTGAGACCAAGGTCCATCAAGCCCAGTATCCTGTTTCCAACTGTGGCCAATCCAGGTCACAAGTACCTCACAGGTTCCCAAAATGGAACACAGATTCAACAACGTTTATCCTAGGGCTGGGGTCACCAACCTCCAGAGGGCCGCGGGCCGCACAGCCGACTACCGGGAGCCTCGCGGGCCGCACCCTCCTTCTCCCCGCCCCCGCGAAAAAAAACAACAAACGCAAAATTATGAAAACAATGGCTGATCACCTTTATTGAATTTAATGAGATGGCTGATGATTCATGCTAGCAGACAAACGCTTAAAGTCCGGCTTCACAGATGACACTGACAGGAGAAGGGACGCTTGCAGGTGGTCGTCGGTGAGCTGCGAGCGCGTGGATACAATGGCGGAAATCCTTGGCGGGCCGCACGTAATGTTAACCGGGGTAGAGCCTCGCGGGCCGCACGAAGGGACCTCGCGGGCCGCAGATTGGTGACCCCTGCCCTAGGGTAAGCAGTGGATTTCCCAGGTCCTCTTTAATAATGGTTAATGGACTTTCCTCCAGGAACTTGTCTAAACCTTTTTTAAACCTAGCTGCATTAAAAACTTTTACTACATCCTCCAGTAATGATTTCCAGAGTTTGATTACTCGTTTGAAAAAATATTTTCTCTTTTAATCCTAAATGGATTACATTGTAGCTTCATTGAGTGCCTCTAGTCTTTCTGGTTTTTGAAGGAGTAAACCATTAATCAATGTCTTCCACTCCATTCATTAATTTATAGACCTCTGTCATATCTCCCCTCAGCTGTCTCTTTTCTAAGTTGAAGAGCCCTAACCTTTTAAGTCTCTCTGCATAGGGTATCTTTCCATCCCCTTTACCATTTTGGTGGCTCTTCTCTGTACCTTTTCTAATTCCGCTATATCCTTTTTAAGATATGGTGACCAGAACTGCACACAATATTCAAGATGCGGTCCCCACCATAGAACTATATAGAGGCATTATAATATTCTTGGTTTTGTTCTCATTCCTTTCCTTATGATTCCTAGCATTCTATTTGATTTCTTGGCCACCGCTGGAGACTGGGCAGAGGGTTTCAACGTATTATCCACGATGACGCCTAAATATTTTTCCTGGTGGTGGTTCCCAATTTGGAACCTTGCATTGTGTAACCATAGTTTGGGTTGCTCTTTCCTAGGTGCATAACTTTACACTTGTCCACATTAAATTTCATCTTCCATTTGGATTCCAGTCTTCCCATTTAGCAAGTTTTTCTTGCAATTTTTCATAATCCTCTTGTGTTTTAATAACTTTGAATAATTGCTTCATCTGCAAATTTCCATTTCCAGATAATTTATGAATATGTTAAAAAGCAGTAGGTCTAACACAGATCCCTGGGGTACTCTACTACTTACCATTGAGAAAATTGGCTGTTTAGCCCTACTCTCTGCTTTCTATTTTTTAACCAGTTCCTGATCCAGAATAGTGCACTGCTTCCCATCCCATGACTTTTTAATTTCGCCAAGAGTCTCTCATTAGGGACCTTGTCAAAGGCTTTCTGAAAATCCAGACATGCTATATCGATCAGCTCACCTTTGTCTACCTGTTTATTCACATCTTAAAAAATATATAACAGATTAGTAAAACAAGACTTTCCTTGGCTAAATCCATGTTGGCTTTCTCCCATTAAACCATGACTACATGTTCAGTAATTTTATTCTCTATAATGGTTTTCTACCATTTTGTCTGGTACAGACGCCAGGCTCACTGGTCTGTAGTTTCCCAGATCACTCCTGGAATTCTTTTTAAAGATTGGTGTTACACTAGCCATTCTGCAATCTTCAGGTACTATAGATGATTTTAATGATAATAAATTCAACGTGTGCCTTTTGAGTCGATGCTGACTCCTGGCAACCCAACAGCTCCTGGGTTTTCTTGGCAGTGTGACCAGAAGTAAATTAGCAGGCCTTTCTTCCAAGGCAATGGAGGTTTAAGTGACTTGCTCAAGGCCACAAGGAGTGCAAGTGGGAATTAAATCCTGGTCTCTTGGTTACCAAGCCAATGCTCTAACCACTAGGCTACTCCTCCACCTGATGATGTGGCTCAAAGGACTGTACAGCCTCTTTGCTTCCTTTCCCAACCAGCAGGAGGGAAATATAATAGAAAGGTCTTCACCATTTCTGCTAATGTTGTTATTCCAGTCTGTGACCATATGGGATGGATGAAGAGAGTTGGGTTGGAAGCAACTCAGAGGCCATATATCTCACCAATAGTTTATGCAATGAGAGTGAAATGAGGCTGGCCACAAAGATAGAAATAGTTTAAATCCTGGAAACTATTCCAGAGATGATAAACTACTCCAACAGCACTGTCTGAAATCTATCTGCAATATAAGGCAGCAAAAGTCCAAAAGTCCTTTAAAGATTCTACATAATTAGCATTGAGAGAATGGTGGCGAGAACTCAGTTTCGAGGGACAAGCCACATCATAAGAACAGCGGACATCAGAATTTCCAGATTTGTGCTCTATGGCCACCTGAAAAGTATATATAAATTACAGTGAAAGCCATGCCTCAGATTCAAAGACACTCTCAAATACGACCTTAAAATCTGCAGGATGGAGCTCAACAATTGAGAGAACCTGGCCTTTGCAGTGCCAGATAAAAAGAAACCAAGTGAATACAAGCAGGAAAAGAAAAGAATGAGAGAAGAAAGAAAAACCCTGTGAACTTCATCAACGCAGATTTCACCTGGGTCACCTTTGATCTCATTTGTAGGCCAAGCATTGGTTATACCACTTAACAACCACATAAATAAACTTAGTCAAAGGGAGTTGCTAAAAACTCGTATATTATCATTGAGGAGACACACCATCATCATATTTATATATATGGATTTAATACTTTTTGTCAAAACTATTATTACACCAATTCACAGATGTGGCACCTTGCACAAATTTAAAAAAATCACTATTTATTAAAACAAAGGCAAGTGTTAACCAAAAGGATACACAGAACTAGATGATGCATTGGGAACAGAGTAAACCACTGTGCTTCAGTTTAATTGGACTAAATTGAATCTGCAAAGGATTGATGGTATCCCTTTAAATAATATCCTGCAGCAAGAGAAATCAATTTGGTTCAATTATACTGGATAAATCTTTATATAAAGTTTCTGGCCACCACGAAAGGCACAAAGAATAAACCTGTTGCTTAGCAACCAATAGCATAGACTGAAAAGCTAATCAATATAGCTCTGAATAAAAGTCCTTCATAAACAAAGCAAAAAGTCATTTATTCTGAAACTAAGAAATAAACCGTGTATTGGGAGGCGGGGGGGGAAGGCAGGAGAAAGACTTAGGCCAAAATTATTTTATAGTAATCTATCCATTTGTAGTATCACCCAGGTAAGTGGGTTTGTAGAGCACCCTAAAGTAACATTTTGAAAATAATCTCCTAATAGTCAGATCATCTGAGTTTCCTCATCGTCATATAAACTTCCATGGTGGGTCACCAAAGGATTGATATTCAGCAGCTGGAAAGTGGCAAAAGATAACTAGGTAGCTTTACCCAGTTATTTTGTTCTGAAAACAATCATACCTGGCTCCTTCCAAAATGTGCCACTGAATATCCAGATAAATCACAGCACAAAATTTGTGCCATGTGAATTAGGACAGTTATTTGTGAAATTGCATTTTGGTGGCCCAGTTTCACTGGTTAGCACACCCCAAACCAGACCCTCTTTTGTCTGGCTAAATCTGGACACACACCGATTCTGTCTGCAAAATTTTGCATGAACAGCAGGGGAAATGTTTATCCTGCTAGATATATGTGCTTAAAAGGAGTAGCCTAATCATTAGAGCAGTGGGAAAAGAAGCAAGTAAGCTTGGTTGGAATCCCACTGCTGCTCCTTGTGACCTTGAAGAAGTCCGTTAAGTCCGCTTCCCCCTCTGTCATGGGCAGCATTCTGCATGTGAATTTAAAATAGTTGTGATGTCCTCTGAGGCTACACAGACCATTGGTGCACCTCCTGTAGCATTCCAACAGCAAATACTTTATAGAGCAAACCAATTGAAGTGTTTTACGTCTTAGAAGAAAGTGGAATGATGAGATAACTGTTACTTACCTGTAGCAGGTGTTCTCCGTGGACAGCAGGATAAATTCTCATATTTGGATGATGCCCTGCATGGGAACCTCTCTCAGATCCTGATGTTCCTCATCCCTTCAGTCCAATGCCTAGCTAATGCCAGAATATAGCTCTAAAGGGAGGAGGGAGAGTTTTGAGGACTTATCCAGCTGTCCACGGAGAACACCTGCTACAGGTAAGTGACTTTGTTTTCTCCGTGGAAAAGCAGGGTAAGTCCTCACATATGGGATTCCCTAGCTACCAGCTACCTTGCAAATAAGAACCAAAAGGGGGGGGGGGGGTTAAAAAGGTGTCGTAACAAGAGGAGACCACAGAAGACAGGTTGTTGTTTTTTTTGCAACAGTCCTTTTTGGTAGTTTCATTAACTATGGCAAGTTAGCATGGTGTTTCAGGAGAGTTTTCACTATCAGAGCTATAAAGAAAATACACATATTGGGCGGGAAGGGAACCACACACGCGTGGTGGCATCTCCCAGGGGCTTTCTTTGAGGGCTGGGGGGAGGCTTCCACGAGGGCACCGTTGGTGCCGACGTCTCCTATGTGTAAGGACGTATTCCTGCTGTCCCCGGAGAACACCTGTTACAGGTGAGTAACTATGTTTTTAGACCTACTTCAAAAGCTTTCACCAAATAAGTCTAACACCACTTCCTCAGTTACTCCACTACTATCTTGTGGCCCACTCAACCTCTTCCTCCTCCATCTCCAACCTTAATCACAGGGAGTCAACAAAATCATTATTAGGGGACCCGCCTCACTAAAGTTCTCTATCTTGGGCACACAAAAATAAGTGAAATGCTCATACGAATATCCCACACCATATCTCTTTAACCCTGTCAAGTCTGGGGGAAGCATTCATGGTACTTGTATGCCTCCTGCAAGCACTTATTCACATACGAGGTGCAATCAAAAAGTATCAAGACTTGTACAATTTATTTTATTTATTTAACTGTATTTATATCCCGCTTTTCACCAGGTCAAAGCGGTTTAACAAAAAAAGGGGGTGGGGGAGGACAGTAATCAATTCACAGAGAGAGGGGCCAACATTGATGATCCGAACAGAAAGTAACGACTTAGACAAGTGACATGAGTCTCTTAGTAGGTAGTTCTGGGGATATGTCAGAAGGTCTGGAAGAGTTGTCAGTGATGGATGTCTGTTTTTGGTGCAAGGTATTCATGAAACAGGATGGTTTGTAGTTGTTTCCGGAATGTGGAAAGGTCACCGTTGTTTCTGATTTGGCTCAGCAGGGAGTTCCAGAAGGAGGGTGCGTACAGTTTGAAAGCTCTGTTGCAGGTCCATTGATTGCACTTGGTTTGTTCGTGGGGGATAGTGAGGGTGTTGCTGGTGGTCTGATGGGTTGTCCTGTTGAGGGTGGGCTGGGGTAGTAGAGAGCGGAGTTGGGAAGTCTGCGTTTGATAGAGGGCTTTGTGGATAAGCAGGGCAGATTTGTATTTAATCCTTGCTCTGAGTGGTAGTATGTGCAATTCTCTCAGGATTGGAGTGATGTGATCATGTTTTTTTGCTTTCTAGATGATTCTTGCAGTGATGTTTAAGGCAGTTCGTAGTGGGTTGGTGTGGATGGCGGGTAGCCCGTGATAAATTATATTGCAGTAGTCCAGGTGGGGTAGTGTCATAGCCTGCATGACTGTTCTGAAGTCCTGTGGATCAATGAGTGGCCTGAGCCGTTGTACCGTTTTTGCTTTGCGGAATATTGTTCTGGTAGTCTTTTTAATCTGTTGGTTAAATGTGAGCGCCTGGTCTATGATGAGTCCCAAATATTTTATGTGGGGCTGAATTTGTATTTGGGTGGTTCCCAAGATGAGGTGTGGTGGTGGGGTGAAGTTAGGGTCTTTGGTTACTATGAGGGCTTCTGTTTTTTTAATGTTGATGGATAGATTGTTCCTTTGTAGCCAGTTGGAGACCTCAATGAAGCAGTCTGATAGGTGATTGTTTGTTGGGTTGGTGGTTGTGATCGGTCCATAGAGCATTATGTCATCTGCGTAGATATGGTAGTTGATGTTATGAGCTCATATGATCGAGCAGAGTGGTTGCAGGTAGATATTGAAGAGCATGGCAGATAGTGTGGAGCCCTGAGGTACTCCTTGATGCTGTTGAAAAGGGGGGGGGGAGCTTGCCATGTTTGTGCGGATAAGTTGTTGTCTATTGGTAAGGTAGGAGTGGAACCATTAAAGTACGATGTCCTTAATGCCGATTTCCTGAAGTCTGTGTAGGAGGATGTTGTGGGAGATGGTGTCAAAGGCTATGGATATGTCCAGGAAGAGCATTGCATATCCAGAGTGTTTGGTCTGCATGGCTTTGATAAGGGTGTTCAGTAGTGTTGTCATGAGGGTCTCGACGCCATGGAATGGGCGGAATCCATGTTGTTGCAGGTCCAGTATGTTTTTGGTATCTAGGTAGTCTTGGAGTTGCTGTTGATACTCCCTAAAAGACATGGGAAGGGGTGCACCTACTCCTACCATATTGCTGGGCAGACTAGATGGACCATACTGGTCTTTATCTGCCGTCATTTACTATGTTACTATGTTACATACAGAAGACTCTGCCCCAAATGAAAGCGGAAGACATCCAAGCTTAATCTGTCATGTGTCCCAACCCTGGAATGGAACTGAGGCACTTGCCTATTTTGAGGAGTGGTGAATAACTCTATTGAGGGAGTGCCCCACTCTCAAAAGATGGTCCAAGCTATCTCCTAGATCAGGGTCCATTCCATAAAGTTGAAGGACATGGCTCAATCTGTCCGCCAGGGCATTGTTCTCACCAAGCAGTTATGTGGCTCTTAGAGTCATCCCTTGAGAGATGGCAAAGTTACACATCCTAAATGTTTCCCAGCACTTTCCTCCCTTCTTGGTGATGTAGTATATTGCTCCTCGATTGTCCATCTATATCATGACAATATAGTTGGCCAACCAATCTCTGAAAGCCTTTAGAGGATTCGAGACTGTTATCAGTTCCAGGAAATTTATCTAACAAAGGCTTTCCAGGGTGAAGCAAATTACGAGCGTGCAACATCTCTTCATAGAAAGATAGAAAATGATGGCAGATAAAGTCCATATCGTCTATCCGGTCTGCCATCCATAAGAACTATTAAGCTCTACAATGCTTTCTTTAAAGAGCCTCTGTATTTGTCCCATTTTTCAATTCTGATATAGCTTTGTCTCCATCACCTTTACTGGGAGGCTGTTCTGCACATCCAACTCCAATTCCATAAAAAATATTTCCTCAGAATGCTCCTGATTCTATCCCCTTTCACCTTCATCTTATGACCCAGCCCAGCCTGGATACATCTGTTGTGAGCAACGTTTGGTAGGGAGGAATTTGAAATGGTACATCTTTATGGCTAGACTGGAATGTCTTTATCAAGTTTATTTAAATTTAATAGAAAAAAGTGCAATTGGCGCATATCATATAACATTACATAATTACTCCCCCCCCCCAAAAAAAAGGCAGAGGTCAACACAAAACAAGCAAAGCAAAAAAGGAATAGATCAAATACTAGTCAGGTTATCATTCAGGGTTCTCCAGAACCTCTCTATCTTATTAATACAATTAAAGAATACAGAAGCAGCACCTTCCAATTTTCAGGTCAAACAAAGAGCATGCCACCAGAAGATAACATTTAGTAGAGATGTATCTTTTCAATTTCGCAAAATGTGCAGAATAGCGAGGGACATAATAATATCAAAGAGTACTCTATCATACTTGGTAAGTACATCCTGCATGCACAAGGATCTAAATAGGACTACCCGCAAGGATAAAGCAGTATTCAGCTTAAAAACAACACAGATGAACCCTCATACCCCCTCCCAAAAGGATTTCACAAAGGGACAGTCAAATAGCATAAGTGTCAGTGTTCCAACCACCGCAGAACAGTGCCCGTACAAACTAGGCTATCAAAGGTACGCTCTATACATACGAAGAGGAGTCCAGATTACTCGATGAGCTATAAAATACAGTGATTCTGCAAGACTACATGACATAGTGAGTCACACAGTATGACTCCAGATGTTCCATTTTATTGCATTCTGTTGAAGAGCAGCATCAGATTTCCATGTCCTACGGAGGCCCAATAAAGAAGGATCTTTATTACAAATTAATAACTTAGAGAAATACGAGATCAGTCTTTTATTCATCATAGTTCTTTGACATATATCAGGTAAGTTAGAAGCAGGACAAACCACCTCTGACCAAGAGGAGTCCTGTGTCAATCTCTGAACCAGACAGTCTAATTTGGCAACAGCCCAAACAACAAGAGGCACAACCACTTGCAAAGGTTGCACAGAAACAAGTACGAGGCGAGTAGCAATGGAAAGGCTTTATTGTAGACATAGAGGTCAAAACATAAGGAACAAAGCCCGACCCAGCCATATTTGGGTGTGGCCTTCATCAGGGGCTAATAACTGTATAAAAAATAAAAGAAGAATAAAAATAAAAATAGTCAATGAAATAAATCAGAAGTAGATATTTAAGACTATATAAAAATATAAAACTAAAAACATGTTGAAACAAAAATAAAAATAAAAACAAGCAAGCAGAGGCTGAAAATCATTAAGCAGCAGATCAATTTAGTAAAAACATTAAAAATCAAGAAAATGTTGCATAAATAATGAAATATAAAAACAAATTAAAGTAATAGAAGTAGCATTAAACTATCTATATACAGGTTACTCATGGAGTAATAAAATGTAACGGGGGAAATCCTTAAAACTTACTACCCGACATTATTAGAAGGCAAATGATACCATCTGAAATTCCAGAAGCAGTAATGTCTATTAAAGATAATAAAAAGTGTTAGATTCTTAAGTATTTGAGTAATGATAACATGTCACTAGAAATCCTAAACTCCCAACTTAATAGAAAACTGATGCTGACACAAAGGGACTCTAAGCAGATCACTAAATAAGAAACTTTTAGAAATCATTCCACATGGGGTGGGGGGGGGGGGTGGACTATGTGCCTGCAGGGAAACGCTATTCTACCCTGCCTGAAACTCTTATCTCTGCTCATGAAATGTGTCATAGTAATTAAAATAGGCACTTCAAAGCCAGTACCAGGAGACTGTGATGGAAAAAGAGCTGCAGCTATGCGGAACTATAATTAAAAATGTATCACCAGTAAACAAAAATCTAAATTGCTGCATGCCATAATGGTATCACTGAAAAAATAGGGACCTACAGCAGAGAATGGGTACACAGAAAAGCACAGGTAAAGCATAGTTACTCACCTGTAACAGGTGTTCTCTGGGGACAGCAGGAATCAGTCCTCACATATGGGTGATGTTGGCACCGACGGAGCCCACGCGGAGCATTTCCCCAACTTTCAAAGAAAGCCCTTGGGAATGCTACCAAGCATGCATGATCCCCTTCCCACCCAAGGGTACCATCTTGCTCAGTCAGATGACATAGCTTAGGCAAAAGAAAAAAGAAGGTAAAGGAGGCAACTCCAAGAAGAGGAGGGAGGGTTGTGAGGACTGATTCCTGCTGTCCCTGGAGAACACCTGTTTCAGGTGAGTAAATAGGAATTACACTTACCTGGTAATTGTGGTTCCTTGAGTGACTCCAGTTTAGTCCTCAAGCTCTGGGTAGTGAACCTCCTCCTGCAGCTTGGAGACTGGGCATGTCAAAAACTCATGACATCACTGGATATAGCCTGCTGGTCTCTCCCATCAGCCCCCAGTGAACTATTGACAAAGCAGACTCAAAGACTGAAACCAATTGATCTTCCTGTGATGTGTAAATCAATACTCAATCTAACTGTATATCTTAAAAATTCACTGTATTGCAATACATTATGATTCTGTAAAGTAAACCGCTACTGATCGTAGGAAGTAGCGGTATACAAATGTTTATTAAATAAATAAAAATAAAATAAATAAAGGAGCAAAAAATCAATAACTTTTTTTTAAAACTTAACATTATATTCAAGGGCATAAGAACATAAGATATGCCATACTGGGTCAGACCAAGGTCCATCAAGCCCAGTATTCTGTTTCCAACAGTGGCCAATCTAGGTCATATGTACCTAGCAGTTTCCCAAGGGACACAGGTTCCACAATGCTTGTATTGGTTCAAGCATTGATATCCTGGGTCCCTTCTTAATAATGGTTTATGGACCTTTCCTCCAGGAACTTGTCCAAAACTTTTTTAAACCCAGCTACACTAACAGCCTTTACTACATCCTCCGGTAACAAATTCCAGAGTTTGATTACACATTGAGTGAAAAAATATTTTCTTTTATTAGTCTTAAATAGTTTACCCTGCAGCTTCATTGCATGTCCCCTAGTCTTTCTATATTCTGATAAGGTAAACAATCGATCTACGTTTACCCGTTCCACTCCGTTCATTAATTTATAGACTTCTATCATATCTCCCTAAGCCGTCTCTTTTCCAGGTTAAAGAGCCCTAACCTTTTTAGCCTTTCTTCATAGGAGAATCCTTCCATCCCCTTTACCATTTTGGTGGCTCTTTTCTGAACCTTTTCTAAAATCACTATATCCTTTTTAAGATACGGCGACCAGAATTGCACACAATATTCAAGGTGCGGTCTCAACATGGAACGATATAGAGGCATTATAATATCTTTTGTATTATTTTCCATTCCTTTCCTTATCATACCTAGCATTCTATTTGCTCTCTTGGCTGCCGCTGCACACTGGGCCGAGGGTTTTAACATGTTATCCACAATGACGCCTAAATCTTTTTCCTGGGTGGTAGTTCCTAATGTGGAACCTTGCATCGTGTAACAATAGTTTGGGTTGTTCTTCCCTAGGTGCATAACCTTGCACTTGTCCACATTAAATTTCATCTGCCATTTTGATGCCCAGTCTTCCAATTTATCAAGATCCTCTTGCAATTTTCCACAATCCTCTTGGGTTTTAACAACTTTAAATAGTTTTGTGTCATCTGCAAATTTGATAACTTCACTCGTTATTCCACTTTCCAGGTCATTTATGAATATGTCAAAAAGCAGCGGACCCAGCACAGATCCCTGTGGTACACCACTATTCACCTTTCTCCATTGGGAAAATTGGCCATTTAGCCCTACCCTCTGCTTTCTATCTTTTAACCAGTTCCTGATCCACAATAGTACACTGCCTCCTATCCCATGACTCTTTAGTTTTGCCAAAAGTCTCTCATGAGGGACCTTGTCAAAGGCTTTCTGAAAGTCCAGATACACAATATCAACTGACTCACCTTTGTCCACCTGATTATTCACTCCTTCAGAAAAACATAACAGATTAGTAAGACAAGATCTTCTTTGTCTAAAGCCATGATGGCTGTCTCCCATTAGGTCATGACTATCTACATGCTGAGTAATTTTATTCTTTATGATGGTTTCTACCATTTTTCCCGGTACTGACGTCAGGCTCACCGGTCTGTAGTTTCCCGGATCACCACTGGAACCCTTTTTAAAAATTGGTGTTACATTGGTGATCCTCCAATCTTCAGGTATTAGAGATGATTTTAATGATAGTTCACAGATTACTAATAGCAGGTCTGCAATCTCATATTTCAGTTCTTTCAACACCCTTGGATGTATACCATCCGGCCCAGGTGATTTGCTACTCTTCAGTTTATCTAATAGTTGTAACACATCTTCCCGATGTATCGATATTTCCTTCAATTCTTCCGCACCTTTAAATACCACTTCAGTCACGGGTAACATCCCTACATCTTCCTCAGTAAAGACCAAAGCAAAGAATTCATTCAGTCTCTCCGCTATCGCCTTGTCACCTCTTAGTGCTCCTTTAACCCCTTTATCATCTAATGGACCAACTGACTCTCTCACAGGTTTTTTGCTATGAATGTACTTGAAAAGGTCTTTACTTCGCGTTTTTGCTTCCACGGCAAGCTTCTTCTCAAATTCTCCCTTTGCCTGCCTTATCAATGCCTTGCATTTGACTTGCCAGTGCTTGTGCTGTTTCCAGGTTTCGTCGTTTGGCTCTTTTTTCCATTTCCTGAAAGATGCTTTTTTGGCAACAACAGCCTCTCTGACCTCACCTTTAAACCATGCTGGCAGTTTTTTGGACTTCCTTCCACTTTTCTTAAAGCGTGGAATACAGCTGGTCTGGGCTTCCAAGATAGTATTTTTCAACAACAGCCAAGCCTGATGTACGTCTTTAACCTTTGCAACTGCTCCTTTTAGTTTTTTCTTAACTGTTTTCCTCATTTTATCATAGTCTCCCTTTCGAAAGTTAAAAGGTAGTACTGTGGATTTCCTTACTATCCCTCCTCCACTAATTAAATCAAAGGCAATCATGCTATGATCACTATTGCCAAGTGGCCCCAACAACCTTATCTCTTGCACTAGATCTGGTGTTCCACTAAGGACTAGGTCTAATATGGCTTCCCCTCTGGTTGGTTCATGAACCAGCTGCTCCAAGAAGCACACAGAACATATAACCTATCTACCTACTACTCCCCTTCCAGAAGGAAAAGGATGGCTTCCTGCATGCTCTCCTTTCCGTTGAATGCTTAGCCCTAAACAATCCAGAGCAATATAGCAATATATATAACAATATATAACAATATAGCACAAAACAAATGGAAGCATCAAAACGACTGAACACCAGTGAAGGCCTACATCCACTTTTAACCTTGCACTTCCCCCAACAGGAGAAACCACTGCTAAGACCCCATCACCGGGCGGGAATGAGGACTAAACCGGAGTCACTCAAGGAACCACAATTACCAGGTAAGTGTAATTCTTATTTCCTTATCGTTCCTCCAGTTTAGTCCTCAACCTCTGGGATGTATCAGAGCAGTAATCATTGGGAGGGACCTTTCCAGCCAGATCTCAACACCGCCTCCCTAAAAACGGCATCCTTAGCTGCCAGAACATCTAGGCCTTAGTGCTTACTGAAAGTATGGAGAGACAACCAAAAGGCCTCCCTACAGATGTCCACTGGCGGAACCAAACTGTGCTCTGTCCAAGAAGACGCCTGCACTCTGGTAGAGTGAGCAGCTCGTAAGCTCACTGGGACTGTACGGTCCCATAGAAGATAAGCCGACGCACTCGCCGCTCCGGTCCATCCAGAAATGGACTCCTTCGCCGCCGCTTCCCTTTGCGGGGCCCTCGGAACACCCCAAAGAGAGACGATCCGCCTTGCGAACGTTTCTGAAACCTTTAAACACTGCCACAGCGCTCTCTTGACGTCCAAACCACGCAAGCTATGGTTCAATACGCTCCCCTCCGCCGCACCTAGCACTGGAAGAGAGACAACGTAGAAACCACCTTTGGCAACGACGACAGAACCAGCCGTCAGGCCACCTTCTGTCTGGAGACAGACAAAAAACGATTCCTGACGCCTGCAACTCCGAAAATCGCCTCGCCGAACAGATGACCATCAAACATACTGTATTCAAGGCAAAACCCTTAACCTACGCCTGCTGCAAGGGCCCCAATGGCGCGCTAGCTAACGCTCCTAAAACCAACTTGACCTTCCCCGGTGGAATTAATACCCAACGAGAGGGCTACAGTCTGGTAACCGCCTGAGAAAGCATACCACATCGACCTGTGCATGACAGCCACTCCCTGTCCTTTGCCCCTATAGCAAGACAGAGCTGCTAACTGAACTCTCCAGGACCTGCCTTTACCAAACCCATCCTGCAGAAAACTTAATACCAAGGGAACTGACACTGTTGTCGCGCGAGCATGCCTCCGCGAGCGCCCGTCCTCAAAGATGCGCCATATACGAACATATGCAAGGGACGAAGACTTTTTTTTTGCGGCAAGGTGGAAAAGACTGCTGCCAAGCAACTCTTTTTTCTTAAGCTTGCTCTTTCAATGGGCACCCCATAAGCGAAAACCAATGCACCTGAGGCATTCGAAGGGAACTCCATAGCAACAGAATCTCCAATGTCAGAAACCTCCATGGATTCTCGTCGAGCAACCACGCATACCAGGCATACTACAGGCGCCTCGGCCAGCCCGAGGCCCCCGACCACATGTTTCTCCGAAGCGCTTCGATACGCAGAACCTATGAGTGCCCCCGACCTATGAGTGCCCCCGGTGGAAAGACACAGAGAAGACCGGACGATGGCCGCCGTTGAAACAGTGCGTTGATGCCTTCCTACCTCCTTTCGCATCATCTGCTGAAGAAGCGACCCGTTTACACAGAGTGAAATGCCGCCATGAGGTCCATTACTGGCTGTCCCCATATGCGATCAATCTATGCGAACACCTCCGGATGCCACTCCCATTCTCCAGCATCTACTCAGACCCAGCTGAGGAAATCCGCTGTCACAATGTCCTTACCCGCAACATGCACCACCGAAAACGCTGGCAGCCAAAGCTCTATCCACACACACAGACCCTCTGCCGTGGCCTCTATGGCCACACTTCCGGTTTTGCCCTGCCAATTGATGTAGGCCACCGCCGCGGTGTTGTGCGGACAATACTCGCACCGCTCGACCTGTCACCATAGCTTCGAACGCCTGCAACGCCCGGCGTATCGCTCGCATTTCCAGTCGGTTGATTGACCACGGTGTCTCATGTGTACTCCAAGAGCCTTGCGCGAAACGATCTCCGAACGTAGCGGAGTTTAACAAAGGTTTTGGCCAAGCTCCCAGAGGAAAGGTCCATAACCTTTTATCAGAGAGAAGCTGGAAAATTATTACATTTTTTTTTAATACCAACTTTCACCAATTCAAGATGTTCTACAAGGCACACAACCCAACAGAGCATCACATCTGTTGTACATGCAACGGAACCCTTAAAATATGAGCATACATGAATCCACCGCATGCCCCGATAGGATTGAGTAGTCTATTCGTCCTTCTGGAAACCAGCCAGGCCCTTAAGACCTGGATTGGCTACCCTAGGAAACAGGATACTGGACCTGAAAGAGCTTGGTTTGACCAAGTATGGCAATTATCGTATCCTTATGAACGGAACAAGTCCCCAAGGTCTCTGCCTTGGAAGTAACAGGCTGCGCCTGGCCGTATGGCCCTGTGGCTAGCTCACATGGAGCAGTGCGGCCTAGTGATTGAGGCAAGTTGCCAGAGGACCAAGGGTTTGAATTCGAATCGAGACCACCAACCTTGGGCCATAAACACTGGGGTTTCTGGTTCCACAGGTGGTCCTTCTGGCCTTCGTTAAGCGACTTAACCCTCTGCCTCAGGTACCAAAACATAAATTGTGAGCCCTTCAGGGACAAGGAAAATAGAAATACCATAATCCACTGTATGCCACCCTGACCTGTAGGCAATCAGTATACTCAAATAAATAACTGACTGGGAATATGTGACCGTAGCAAACACTGGCAGTGGAGAGACATCAGAGCTGGTGCTGGTTCCTGGTCTTCATTTCTCGCTCTCCCAGTCCTTCTGCCAGCATTGAGAAAAGGCTGAGAATAGATTGTCCAGTGGGCCGGGGACCTTGCGTCCTGGACATCAGAGAGAAAGAGGGGCTAGGATCTGGAAGCAAAGCCCAAAGAGAAAGGGAAACTGGTGACTGTGACACTGTAGCTCCTCCGGACGGCTCACTCCACAGCTGATCCTATGACTGCATCTCCAACCCCATGTAACACCATGAGGACCTCATGCACTTTATTATAATCAACATCCCCCCATTACTGGAGAAATTACCTTAGCCTGATAATACAGTCTCACTCTGCAAAGAGTGCACCCAAAAATCATGCCTAAGCAATTGTGAGCACATACAAAATGTACATCTACATCTATACGGGTGACCCAGCACCTGTCACCCAAACACAGTGCAGTGAGCACGCTTGAACATGAGTATTGGCATCCTCTATGAACGCTTCCAGTGCCCTGGAGCACTAAGCCCTAGACTGTGCTACCTAGACGTCCTTCTCTTCACCCTCAGCACGGGCCCTTTAACAAGATGGCACAGACGGGTCAGTGCACCTGCTAAGTGCTTAAAGCCCTGCTCTGACAGCACAGGCTCTAGAAATAGATGAGAATTTCCTGGGAAGGGCATGCTAAGTGGAGCTATGAAACACAAAGGCACCCCCCCTCTCCCCCCCCCCCCGGCCTTCCTGCAGTCAGAGAAATAGCAGTGGGATACACCGACAACCTTGCAAGTGGAGGTCTTAGAGGTTGCTGCCTGTGTGACTCTGATGAAGAATACAATTTCATATTTTACCAACCCCCCACCCCCCAGCGATGGGGGCACTGAATACTATATGTGATTCATGAGCAGCGCTGCCATCCAGTGGCCTTTAGGGCACCAGAGCCTGACAAACGATACAGAAGTTAAGAGCTTTAAATCTTGGTCATATAATCTTGATTTGCAGAACATTACAGTTGCTTGTTTAGTCACTAACCCCTGAGTGCCCATGAGGTGGTCCTGTGGTTATTTCTTCCCTGACTTGCAGAGATCAATCTGATGATGGCTGCATGCACACAGTCACAGAAAGGCACTATTGAGTGTACCAGTGCCCTTTGGTGGCCATAGACTGTAGCACAGGCACTTCTTGGTTGACAGTTTAACTGTTATTATTATTATATATTCTTTTATATCCTAAGCTTTCCTAAACCTGTCCCTGTGAAACCACAGGTGTTTGGGCAACTTTCACTATAGAATACATTTGCAGACCGTGAATACAAAAAAGAGCTTCTGTCTCAAGCACACTTCCAGCCTGTCCCTCCTTCCACCTACAAGTTTGGGCTCTGCTCTTGAAGAACCTAAAAGCTGGCAATTTGCCTAATATCCCCGGGACTTAACAAATGCTCCTCAGAGACATGATTAGGAGGGAAAGAACAAGTGGCATCAGAGATCAATGCCAAAACTGCTGTCCTATAAAAGTAAGAATAAACTTAAAAATAAAGAGGACTGACAACAGCCCCCTTAAGGCTGAGGAACCCCCCAAGCCTCAAAAAACCTACAAACAAAAGAAAGAAACAATAGACCTAAAAATCTAGCTATTCTGCCTTTCGTCTTCCTCACACAGGCAGCTCGCTGCAACTCCCGCTACGCAGTCCAAATACCTAGAGAGAAAATGGCCGCCCCCTTTGCCAATGAATTTTGGCACCAAGAACAACAGCCGCTGCAAAAAGGAGGCCTCAGCAGACCGACAGAGCCTGAAGGCCTTACCTGCAGGGCCGAAAGCCACGCAGCCTGCTCCTACTGCCTTGAATTCATCCGATCCTCAAGTCGCACTGCTGCGCCTGGCAGCTGCGGCAAGGACCGCTCAGCCAGTTCCACAGAGTAAAATAGAAATCCCGCAGCAACGGAGAGGCTCCGTCTCACACAGCTTCAGTGTGGCTGTACGGGTCCCGGAGCTCTCTCCCATACCGTCAAGGGAGAGAGATCCGCACTGGCGAATGCCTGCAGTAAGTGAAAATAACTGACAAGGAGGGAAGGCGGGAGCTGCTACTAATTTAAAGAGCCAGGCTCAAATTTAAAATTACTGCAAATATAAGGAAATTTGCCCCTAACAACTAAAGGGAACTAATCCCTGATTGCCAATTAACCAAAGGTAACTGAACTAAAAGTAAAATTAAATTAAAAGGTAAAAATCAAAAGTAAAATCAGAATAGAATTTGCCACACTAAATGCTCCTTATCTGTTCCCCCAAGTGAGCCCAGAAGCTAGGCTCACTACATCCTCCTGCTGCATGGAGACTGGACACACTTGGGGCAGATTGGAGAGACCAGCAGGCTATATCCAGTGATGTCATGAGTTTGACATGCCCAGTCTGCAAGCTGCAGGAGGAGGTTCACTACCCAGAGGTTGAGGACTAAACTGGAGGAACGATAAGGAAAATGCTTTCTCCAGGAACAAGCAAGTAATCTATCCTCATATATGGGATTCCCTAGCTCCAGGCTGCCAGGGACTGAACCACAACAGTAGCAATGGCGACCCAAGAAAGGCCGTGAGTTGCAGAAGGTGGGTGAGTCCCTACCATGAGACTCTGCAGACCCCAGCGTCTGACATCACCATAACTTCGGTAGCCTGAACACAGAAGGGTTGGAGGGCAGGAGTTGCCTATACACAGAGAATGCTTCTGATTACTGCCTGGCCAAAGGCATTGTCCCTGCGGGACTCACTTCTAGGTAGTAGTGAGTTCCGAACATATGAACTGAAGACCACATGACGGCCTTACATATTTCTTGCACCGGCACTGCAAGTAGGTTGGCCATCGATGTGGCCATAGCCCTTACGTGATGAGCAGTGATCCAGTGCTCCAGAAAGAGACCAGCCCATTCATAAGCTAGGGTAATGCAGTCTGCCACCCAAGTGGACAGGGTTCGCTTGGTCACAGGTAGCCCTAAGTCTGCTGGGGTCATGCGAGATAAAAAACTGAGGAGCTCTTCGATAGCCCACAGTCCTCTGTAGATAAAAGGACAGGGCCCTCTTTCAATTCAGGGTATGCAAGACAACTTCCTCCCTGCCGGCGTGCGGCTGTGGGAAGAAGGTGGGGAGAACCATTTCCTGATTGAGGTGAAAAGTAGACACCACCTTTGGGAGGAATTTGGGGTGCATATGAAGTACTACTCTGTTCGTATAGAACCTGGTATAGGGTTGATCCGCCACCAGGGCCTGCAGCTCACTTACTCTGTGATCGGACGTCAAAGCCACCAAGAAAGCCACCTTCCAGGAGAGGTATCTCAAGTGGCAGGTAACCAAAGGCTCGAATGATGGCCTAGTGAGCTCGGAGAGCACTACATCCAGTTCCCATTCCACTGCTGGAGGGTGGAGAGGGGGCTTGGATAGCAAGAGGCCTCTGAGGAACCTAGAGACCAAGGGCTGGCCCGAGCAGGGTTTCCCCTCTATAGGGTGATGGATAGCCGCTATGGCGCTGAGATGCACCCTCACCTAATTAGGTTCAAGCCCGAGTGTGAGAAGTGCAGTAAATATTGCACCACAAGCTTTACCTGTCAGGACAATGGATTTTCATTCCTTTCTGCACACCAGACTGAGAATATCCTCCACTTGAAAGTGTAAGCCCTTCTTGTGGACGGCTTCCGGGAGACTAGGAGGATCTCCTCGACCTCACCTGGAAGTTTGAAATGGGTTAATGCTACCCTTTCGGCAGCCACGCTGTCAGTGTTAGGGACCTCAGGTTGGGATGCAGCAGGGAGTCCCCCTCCTGTGGACAGGAGGCCCGGGTCCCGGCCCAGTGATACCAGGGTTGCCACCGACAGGGAGAGTAGCAGGGGGAACACCAGGGCTGCCTGGTCCACCTAGGAGCAATCATGGATTACTGAAGCATGCTCGCTCTGGATCTTGAAAAGGCACTTGGCTATCAGAGGGGTCAGCGGGAATGCATAAAATAGGCCCTGTACCCAGGAGATCAGGAACGCATCCGCCGCCACCCACCTGTGACATGGCTGAAGAGGGAAAAACTTTGGCAGCTGTGAATTGTCCGGGGAAATGGGTCACCCTAGGGTCCAGGCGCCACTCGTGTGGCCAAAGGACCCTGCTGAGGTTGTCCACCTGGCAGTTGTTTTGGCCTGGTAAGTACACCACCCTCAGGAGCATACGGTTGCACACTGCAAAGGAGTGAATGGACACTGCCTCCTGACAAAGGGAGTATGAGTCCATGCCCCCTTGCTTGTTCACAAAGAACATGGCAACCTGACTGTCTGTCTGTATGAGGACTGGGAGATTGCTCAGGAGGTGGCAGAAGGCCTGAAGGGCCAGGAAGATGACCCTGAGCTTGAGATTGATTGATTTGCAGGAGGGATTCCTCTGGGGACCAGGTGCCCTGGGTGCACTGACCCTTGCAATGTCCGTCCCAGCCCACGAGGGAGGCGTCTGTTCTCAGAACCCTCTGAGGAGTCAGTGCCTGGAAAGGTATCCCTGCCCTGAGGTGATGCAGGGACGGCCACCAGGTGAGGGAGGCCACCAGCCGGTGGGTGACCTTCACCCTGTCCCTCAGCCTCCCTTTGGCTTGCGTCCGCTGAGAACTGAGGCACCACTGGGCTGCCTGCATGTGCAGGCGAGCCAGAGGCGTAATGTGAACCATGGAGGCCATGTGGCCTAACAGGCGGAGGAGCAAGTGAGCTGGCACAGACCTGCAGCCCTGCATTTCCTTTGCCAGCTGCATCAGACAATGGGTTCTTTCCATAGGGAGAAAGGCCCTGACTCGCAGAGTGTCAAGCTGGGCCCCTATGAATTCCAGGTCTTGAACCGGGGAGAAACTGGACTTGGGGTAGTTGATGATGAACCCCAAATGCTACAGGGTGAAAATAGTGAGCCTTGTAGCTCGACTGGCCTCAAGAGGTGTACTGTCTCAAATGAGCCAGTCATCCAGGTAAGGGAAGACGTGGGTCCCTTGGAGGCACACATGGGTGGCAACGACAGCCAGGCATTTTGTAAAGACCCTTGGAGAGGAGGCGAGGCTGAACAGTAGCACCCTGTACTGGTAGTGCTGCCCCTCCATCACGAATCTCAGGTAATGCCTATGGGAGGGATGGATCATGATGTGAGTGTAAGCATCCTTGAGATCCAAGGAGCAGAGCCAGTCTCCCTGGCAGAGGTAAGGCAGCAGTGTTCCAAGGGAGAGCATTATGAACTTCTCCTGCACCAGGAACTTGTTCAAGTTGCGTAGATCCAGAATGGGCTGGAGGCCCCCTATTCTTTTTGGAAAAAAGAAATACTTTGAGTAGAATCCCTGCTCCCAGAGATGTCGGGGTACAGGTTCCACCGCCCTGTCCCTGAGCAAGCCTGCGAATTCTGTGGCGAGCAAGGCCTGGTAGAGGAGAGGCTGTGATGGCTCTCCTAGGAAGAAATCTGGGGGTTTCTGCTGGACCTACTGATCTATGGTGATGCTGGCCCATCTGTGGGTGAAAGAGGACAGTCGACCCCCTGTGGGCTGAGGTGGGACTCCCAGGAGAGGGGAGGCCCAGTCCAGGGAGTCAAAAGCTTCCCCCGGTTGGGCAGGAGCTAGTGCCTGGGGCTTGGGAGCCTTGGGCTTCCTGAGCCCACATCCCTGGCTTTTCGGCTGTGAGGCCTGGTGAGGCTGCCCCGAGTAAGGCTGGTAGTAGCCGGTTTGAGGGGAGGATTTTTTCCTGGGGAGGGTCGAGGTCTTTTTGGACAGCCTCTGCTGGGTCACTACCTTGGCCTCAATCTCCACAGCCTTGTCAGACATTGGTTTCCCGAACAGGTTCTCACCATTGCAGGGGACATCCAGCAGCTTTTCCTGTAAACACTACTCCAGGTCTGAGGTCTGTAACCATGCCTGGTGCCAGGCGCCAATGCCGGTGACTGCAACCCTGGCTGCAGACTCGAACCCATCATAGGCGGCTTGGGATAGGAATTTGGAACAGTCCCGGATGCCTGTTGCTAAGGATTGGAACCTCTTCAGAGGTTCCCCGGTGAGGCCCGCCAAGAACCCCGAAAGCTTCCATATCAGGCACTTAAGGTACATCACTATGTACAACTCATATGCCAGTATTCGGCACCCGAGCATGGTGCCCTGGTAGTACTTACACCCCATGACATCGAGGGCCCGAGCCTCCCTGCCATGGGGAACTGAGGAGTAGGTCTTTTGACTCTTCAATTTTTGCATGGAGGACTCCACCACCATCGAGTTGTGGGGAAGTTGTAGCTTATGGAACCCGGGGCCTTTCCGGACACAGCAGATGGCATCCAGGTGCCGACTGACCACTGGCACCAAGGTCAGGGACTCCCACATCCTGAGGAGCTGTCTTTCGAGGATGGGTGGAACTGGCACCATGAGAGTCTCCTTGGGAGGGGACTCATATTGTAGGATCTCGAACTCCTTGGCGCGCGGGTCCTCCTCCGACTTTGTCTGGATCGAGAGAGCCCAGGCCATGCAACGAATGAAATCATTAAAGGCCACGTCCTCAGGCGGGGAGTGGCATTGATGCTCCAGGAGAGATGGCTCGGAGGGGATATCCCGGTGTCGGGAGATCTCCAGCGAGGCCTCATCCTCGGTCTTCAAATCAGAGCCTGAGGGCATTGAGGAGTCAGCCCCGGGGGCAGCTTCAAGGAACTGGGCCCCCCCCCCCCCCGAGGACCTGGGGTTGGACTCCAGGAAACTCGCTTGGAAGGACCAGATCCCCGAGGAGCGTGATCGAGACCTTGATTGACACCGAAGACTTACCCGAGGCCAGTAGCACTCTGTGCCAAGTTCAAAACCCAGAGGCTCCCCCAAGGTCGTGGAGCCTGGCTGATGATGCTGGGGGGCCCGACATCAATGCCCGCAGCAAGGCCAAGATGGAGGCTGCTCCATGGCCACTATGCGGGACTCAAGGTCCAATGGCTGTGTAGCTCATGGCGTGGACACCAAGGGCCTCAGGCCTGATGCCGGCACTCCAGAGAGTGCGTCATCGAGGAGGACTATAGGCTCACAGGTCCTGGTACAGTTTCCGCCAGTCAAGGACTCTTGTCTCAAGAATTTCTGAGGGTGCTGCTCAGAGTCGCCCGAGTCCCAGTGAGAGACTCTGCCAGGTTTCATCGGAGGCACCTCCTTTGGAACCTTCTTCTTCTTTTCAGGAGGGTCCAGGGTCGCACTGCAGGAACCGCTGCTGCAGGACTCAGAGGATGTCTGGACTTATCGCGACGGGCCGGCTTTGGGGCTCAGCGATGGGGAAGCCGGGGCGGAGTCAGATCTTGGGAACAGTTTCACCTACAACTCAGACCACCTTCTATTCATTTTAGGGGTCATTGCCTGGCACCGGTCGCAGGTGGAACTGTCATGATCCAGGCCCAAGCAGCGGATGCAGCAGTTATGAGTGTCAGTGATTGAGATAGTCTGACTGCAGTGGTCACATTTCTTGAAACCACTGGAAGACATGGTGGGGAAGCACCCGGCCGGAATCGAGGACCCCTGGGCGAAAAATGATGCGAAGGCCGGTTAAGGGAAAATCTTCAGAAAAAGGAAAAAAGGGGGAGCTGAGACCAATTCTGAAGGCACCACCTCGAGGTGGGAAGGAGATGGTGCAGCACCAGAGGAAGAGAAAGAAGTTTGGTGCTTTTTCCGGGGAAGTAGAGGACTATGCCCGTTGGGCTCCATGGGAAAAAGGAGACTGAGCAAGATGGTACCCTTGGGTGGGAAGGGGACCCCACATGCGTGGAAGCATTCCCAAGGGCTTTCTTTGAAAGCTGGGGAAATGCTCCACGTGGGCTACGTCGGTGCAGACGTCACCCATATGTTCCCTGCTTGTTCCTGGAGAATACAACATATAAGTGTATCACAAAAACATGCATTTAAATTCATGTACTTAAAATGGTGTAGAGTGTGTACTAAACGGGATCACCCATAAAAGAGCAGATCTCATAATGTGCCATTATGGCTGTGTTGTCTAATGTGTATCAATGTTATCAGTTGTGCAGTTACAAGTGAACATATAACTGCACTGGCAGAGACCATACAGAAAGAAGTAGATGATAAACAAAATATTCTTAAAGACAATGACTCTAGATACGACTCCTTGATTTCAGATTACAACAGAAATATACATACATATAGAAAGGAGATCAAGGATAAAAAGCTAGAAAAATTTAGACATGACGAAGAGGATTATAGGAGTGGTTATGTTTACCTATGGAGTAAAAAAAAAGGGTGCTGACGTACCCAAACATAGAGTAAACTTTTCAAATAATAAAAAGGATACAGATAAAACTACACACAATGTATTGCAGGACCAGCAATTAAGTAAGTCAGTCAGACAATCCTCTTGACTCCTCAGCCCCCCTTTTTAGTTCCAACAAACGGGAGAAAAGAAATGATGTTTTATAAATGGACAAATTTTGGAAGGGAGGAGGGAAGTTAGAACACAAGACCTACTTGAGACCAAAAGAGTCGAACACCTACCAATGCCCACCCAGAGGTTGGGGGAGAGGGAAATTCAGATGGGATATGGACGGGACAGAAATGAGGAGAGACAGACCCAATTCTCAGAACCCTCACAACCAATATTAGAATCTAATGTCATTAATTTGTTTAGCACTTCCTTGAGTATAGATAAGACTTCTTTCTGCACTAAGGGGGCTAATTCGGTGCTACGAATAGCGAGGATGTACGTCCTGGGCCAGCGACATGGGCGGGGAAGTTGTTCCACCTCAGAGGTGGAATAACTTTCCTGGACATATCTTAATTTCAATACTGGGGCATGGATGGGGCGGGGGGGGGGGCCAGGAGACATTTCCCGCAGCCTGACCCTGGCCTTAAGAGGTCAGATCAGGGGTTGGGCTGCGGGAAATAAACCCCTTTTTTGGCAGTCGGTATCGTGGCTCTTCAATGGAGCCGCGGTGCCATGGCAATAGGGTGCCATGGCACCGCAGCTCCATTGAAGAGCTTTGACTGAGTTAGTAGGGCAGGGCAGTCCTGTACTTCCAGGCCAGACAGCATTGCAGTCCCGGCCTACACGTGCAGAACTGTTCATGATTCTGATCCCGTGGGGCTAGACATGCCTCGTGAGATCAGAATCGTGATCCCCTCTGTGCGTCCGGTTCAGACCGGACGCACAGAGGTATCTACGTACGGGACGGAACTGGGCCCTAAAGGGTTATCTTTTGTACCGACTTGCCTATATGATCACTTTGACACCCTTGTTGACCTTTACAATTCTTCAGGAAAATTAAGATTATGGATATTTTGCCAACAGACCGGGTGGAGTTTCTGATCCCTCGATAGTGAAGAAGCCATCTACCTGGATTCCAACTCATACTAACAACTCCATCATTGAATCTTTTGACAAGGTTATAATGAGACGTATAGAGCAATTGGAATCCAGACCATGTCAGAGGTTTCAAAATTTGACTAGACCTGAATGGGATGCTTTCCTTTCCCTACAAACCAATCATATGACAGTAATAAAACCAGCAGATAAGGGTTGTAATAAATAGGGAGGATTATATTGGTGAGATTAATCAGCCACTGCAGGACAAGATGTTTTACGAGAGATTGAATTGGGACCCGACTGAACCTTTGAAGAGGAATATTGATTCCCTTATACAAACGGGCTATGAGATTGGGTATCTTACACAAAAAGAGCGTGATTTCCTGACAGTGTCCCATCTAGTTGTCCCCACAAGCTATATATTGTCCAAAATCCATAAATCTTTAGAAAAAACACCAGGACAGCCCATATCATCTGCTATTGGCTCCCTTTTCGAGCCTGTGTCACAAATGTGTGATGTCCTGCTTAGACCTTTTGCGTTAGCCATTCCATCTTATGTCTATGATTCATCTCATGTAATCAATATTCTTGAAAATTTCCAAGGATACCATGAAGATCTGGTATTAGTTACATTAGACATAGCATCGCTATACACTAAGTACTCCAAGACGGGGCACTTAATATTCTGGAAGACACACTTCTTGAAAGAACAGGTTTTCGGACACCACCTACTCCTTTTTTAATGCAGTTGGCAAAACCTGCCCTTACTGAAAACTATTTCTGTTTCAGATTAAAGGCATAGCCATGGACTCCTCAATGGCCTCTTATATCGCCAACTTAGATGCTGCAAGTTTTGAAAAGAGGTTTTTGACCAAACACCATTACATAGAGAACATCAAAAGGTGGTTAAGACATATAGATGATGTTCTTGTGATTTGGGATGGCACATTTGATCTTCTGGAAGATTTGTTCCTTTGGATTAATTCCTTGGACACAAGCCCCCAACTTGAATACACATCCAGTAGAACATCTATCTCCTCATTGGACATTATAATTAAAAAGGGACACCAAGGCTTCCTTATGGATTTGTTTCACAAACCTATCAATAGGAATCAACTACTGCACTATATCAGCTATCATAACAGATGACTCAAATACAATCTCCCAGTTTCTCAATTTTTACGAGCACAAAGAATTTGTACTTTATCGGCTGATTTTGAGAAGCAAGCTTATGATATGCAGAGTAGAGTTTTGGCTTGAGGATACCCGAAAAGATGTATTCAACAAGCCTACTCCTGTGTCAAGACTTCGGTATGAAATACTCTCCTACAGAAATCCACCCATACACACTTGAACACAATTATTTGTCCTCTGATTTTCTCTAACCTCAGGAGAGATTGCCAGCATTATTCGTGAGGAGTGGCATATTTTGGAAACCTTACCCTCCTTTGAGAACAGATGGCAGTTGCCTATAAGAAGAATCAGAACCTAGCCAATCTTTTAGTGCCCTCCACCGTTCCTGAGAGATGCCCCCACCTCATTTTAAGGGCCATTTCCAATGTGGGATTTGTTCTGTCTGTGTTCATGCCATATCTGTTAAAAATGTTTTCAACTGTTACTCAAAAGAAATACTATCTTGCAGATTTTTCAAATTGTTCTACGGAAAACGTCATTTATGTAATTAGGTGTTCTTGTTCCCTTCTTTATGTGGGCAAGACAAAAAGGGCTGTCCGGACCCGTATTACTGAACATAGGAGCTGTATCAGACTTTTGGTACCAGACAAACCCCTAGTGTACCACTGGACAGAGAAGGGCCATTAAATTTCGAATTTAAAATTCTTTGTCTTGAAAATTGTGAAACCTCACCGGAGGAGTGGGGATACAGATAAAACAATTTGACCTAAAGGCATATCTTTCTTTTAAATTTAAATACCTTAACTTCCTCAGGACTTAATGCGGATACTGATCTCTCTGTGTTTCTATAGGTGTTTAATCTTAGAACATCTCCCAGAACTCTTTCCTGCTTCCCTTTCCAACCTCCCCTCCCTACCGTCTCACTTTATTTGCATAGAACAGCATGTTCAAACCACACCATTATCTTGGTCTGACCACCACATGGTATCCTTCGACCTATCACTGCTCATGCCTACCCAAAAACAGAAACCACGACACCAGGGCTTGTACAGATTCTGAAATTTCGATAAGGAAGCCCTCCTTGAACACCTAACTCCTCGAACGGAATCATCATCTACAGATGCCATAAAACTAATTGATGAATGGAACAACCAAATAACTCCATTTGCAGTACTCCCCCCCAAAGCGAGATTAAAGGCAAAGTTGCTCAGCACCCTGGTACTCAAAAGACATAAAAGAAGCGAAACTTAAACTGAAACAACTTGAGCGCAGATGGCAAAGAACACAAGACGCCAAATATCACAAAGAACATGTTCTAAGCAAGTCGACTGCAATAATCTGATATGGCAACGAAAATGAGAGTACCATAGTAATATAATTTACAAATCACTCAACCGACCTAGAGAGCTGTTTGAAATTACCAAAACACTCAAATGAACCCCTACTACCCCAAAAAGCCCCAGCTTGAACCCACAAGATTATGCCTCCTACCTCCAAAACAAATTCCCCCACACCAAAGAAACAACTACCTACAAGCACATCCAGCAGCTCACCAAACTGGTCGCTTCAGTATCAAGCAGGCAACTAAATAACCTTCTTTCAATGTTGAACACCACATCACCACTAGACCCATGCTCAACCACATGGATCAAAGCAGCTAAGAAAGAGCTAACCTCACCACTGCTGAAAATAATGAACTCTTCCCTCGCCCTAGACCAGATGCCAACTAACCTAAAGGTCTCCTTTGTCAGGCCCACCATGAAGAATACTACAGCTGACTCTACTTTACCCACATCCTACAGAACTATCTCAAGTACCCTTCTCCTAACAAAAATAATAGAAACATCCGTCCAGCTCCAGCTGCAGGAATTTATAGACTCCAATGCATCTCTAGATGACCAGCAACATGGGTTCAGACAACTTTACAGTACCGAAACACTTCTGACTTCACTCCTTGACACTCTACTCAAAGGAATCAAAAGATCCAAACAGGCATTCATCCTTACATTCCTAGATATCTCAGTGGCTTTTGTCTCTGTACACCACAGAAGACTCCTCACCCACCTGGCAGAAATCAGAGTAAATGGGATTCTCTTTAAAAAGTTTCACTCATATTTATCTGACTGCACGCAACAGCTTAAAATACAAAGTAAAACATCAAAACCATTTCAAATTCACCAAGGACTGCCTCAATGATCAGCTCTCTCAACCTTCTTATTTAACTTATACATCCAGCCCATATGTAACATTCTCTGGAAACACATTATGTTTCATATCTATCCAGATGACATTATGCTGTATACCCCAGTTGCAACAAGGAAGTCGGACTTCTCCACCATCCTCTTGTCTCAAGGACGTGACCCAATGGCTACATGAACACTCACTCGCACTGAATGTAAGCAAAACCGAAGCATTGGTTGTGAACAGAGACCCCTAACTGCATTCCAATAGAGAAACCTACCTTCAACAACTGTGATATCCCCATCAAATCTGAAATCAAATACCTAGGGGTGTGATACTAGACCAGAAACACAATTTCCAAGCACACGTTAAGAAAACAACTGCAGCAACATATCAAAGGATAAGAATCCTTCGTAACCGCCATCCATTGCTGGACCACAACCTATTCCGCACGGTCTGCCAAGCAATCATTACTCCAATATGGGACTACTGCAACTCAATAGTCCAAGGCCTACCAAAGGTACACTCCTTCCACTCAAGATAGCACAAAATGCTGCAGCTCGCTTAATTTCAAGGACACCTAGACAAGAACTCATTACTCCAGTATTAAGGGAACTACATCGGCTGCCCATTCAAACTCAAATACAATAAAAAGCAACCACCTTCAAAAGTGTACATAACCTAACCGCAGGCTGTCTACAATCCCTCATACCCATACCTTCAGACAACAGACCAAGAAGAGACCAAGCCATAAACCTCCTTAAAATCCCCAGACAGAAAACAACCAGTACGCAAGAAATACGCCATTGGCACCTTCTCCATATACAGACCTACTCTATAGAACTCCCTTCCGGCTAACCTCAGAGCAACTACTGACTTAAAAGACTTCAGAAAGATGCTAAAAACACACATATTCCAGAAATATTATGGGACAGACTGCTAAGCTCACTCATTCACATCCAAAACCCTGAAACAAACCTAAATGACTGAAATACAAAAAGTATGGACTCTATGGGGTCTGTTTACTAAAAGGCCGGTGTTGTGCGGTCCGCGGTACCGAGCGGGTGCCGTATAAGGAGTGGGCGTTCCGTCGTGAAGAACAGAAGCTGTGATTGACAGATGCGCTAAGGTGCGCGGCGCCCGTGTGGTTAGTGCCCTGTGACATTACGGCGTTTGATCTGTGCACATAGATCACACTGCTCACGGTTTTTGGGCTTCCACTATTGTGCTGCACATTGCTGACGGAAACGGTTTCTTTTCCCTGCACAGCACCTCTAACGCGAGTGTTTCACTGGCGGTAAATGTCTTTGCAGATTCGGGCACGCTCCTGTGCGGCGAGTCTCTCCCCTCCCACATTCCGCCCACTGACCCCGTCTCTCCGCCCCTAGGGGGCCTTCCTCCGCCCTCATTTCGCCTTGGCACGCCTCTTTCGCACATTACCGCCCCGCAAATGTGCGCGTTGTCGGCGCACGCTTGCGGGACCCGTTAATGTGCCGCGCACTCGTACGGGGCGCTTAAGAGCACTTAAATACATCTTTTAGAGCGCTCATGTGCGCCCCGTACATGTGCGCCGTTTAGTAAACAGACCCCTATACCACTCAAATGTAAATAGTTGTCAGCTCACTGATCAGACAGTAAATATTTTACTACCTATCAGTTAAAATGTAAATAGTTAATTGCATTGCGATTCCAATTGCCTGTACCATGTTACTCTTGTTTTTGTTCGATGTAAACCACCTTGATACCACTGAAAGGCAGTATATACGATTTTTTAAATAAATAAAATTTGCTTGGTGGCACCTCATGTCCTTCAAGTCTGCGCCTTTCCGAATAATAAAGTATAGCAATATATAGATATGTTTTTACACTGCTATAGATCCCCAAATGTGTTCTACAGTTCAGGCTTAAGTTAGGTATCTTCTCTACTGACTTTGTACGCTAATCATTTGTTTAATCACTGGATTTTCAGGTCCCTTTGTTTTAACAATATATATTACTCATTTAACATTTTAAGTTCTTGTTTTAATTTTCATTCTTTATTTGTTGCTTCAAAGTAGTTTTATATGTGCACCATTTGTTTTTTATTGGTTAGTCCTAGTTTACAGCATAAAATGTCACAAAGGTATTTTTATTTTTATGCCATGGAATTGCGCAGTGTTTTCATACATTAAATGCTTGCAAACCCTTTCACTGATAAAACCTTTTGAGTATCCAAAAATGGGCATATTCCTTAACGGTCATTTTATTTTTCTGCTCCGCACTTGTCATTATCAGCGCTGCAGTACGATCCTTTATTGTCTCCTTCAATGGGAACAACTTATTTTGTTTATGGGTTTCTATGGCAACACAGTTTGGTGTGAAACCAGCTCTTCAAACGCCGAGCTGGCACACTGCCTCTCCCTCACGATTTTTTATGTCACATGTAGATATTCCTGACAGAACTGCCACGCATCAAGTAGAACATATATCAGGTTACATGTTTCTATGGATTGTTGTATTTAAGTGATGGATACAGTTTTCATTTAACCTGGAATTGGTAAGGTTAACTTGGGTGCCCCGCATTGGCGCCAACCAATCAGCTGGTGCAGTTATAGTTTACTTGAAAACTTCCACTCCTCTTTCTTTCTTTTCCTCCCTTCCCCCTCCCAGCATCCACCCCTTTTCATTGCGTTTACCTGGTGGCAATTCATGACACTCAAGGCTTTGCCTTTTTGAATAATAAAGTATGGCAATACACATTTTTTCACACTTTTCTGATTCTGCAATCTTGGGAACGTATAGCGCCCACGGTTGCAGAATCAGGTACAAATTGGCCCCGTCCATTTTTTGGGCATCTGGACAGCCCGGCCGTGCACAATGCAGAATCGGCCTCCACATGTTTGCAAAACATTTTCATTGATAAATTTTGGGGAACTGAAAAGATACACATCGTTTATAGTTATTTTATTTTTCTGCTCCACATTTGTCATTATCAGCGCTGCAGTATGATCCTTTATTTTCTCCTTCAATGAAAACTTTTACTCTTGTGTATGGGTTTCTATGGGAACTCTATTTGGCGCAAATCCGGCTTTTTAAATGCCGAGCCGGCGCACTACCCCTTCTTCACAATATTCATGTTACCTGTAGATTCCGCTGACAAAACGGAGACGCAACAGGTAGTACCTTCTGTCAGGTTACACTTTTATACGGATTGCTGCATTTAAGTGGTAGATACAGTTTTTCATTTGATCCAAAATTTATGAGGTTAGATTTGGGTGCCCTGCATTGCTGTAAACCTATCAGCCGGTGCAATTATATGTTCACTTGAAAACATTACTGTGCACAACTGATAGCATTGAAAAACATTATACAATGCAGCCGTAGTGACACATTATGAGATATGCTCTTTTATGGGTGATCCCATTTAAGCACATGAATTTAAATGCATGCTTTTGTGATACACATATATGTTGTATTACCCATGCTTTTCTATGTGCCCATTCTGCAGAAATCTTGCTGTATGTCCCTATTTTTTCAGTGATATCATTATGGCATGCAGCAATTTAGATTTTTGTTTACTGGTGATACTTTTTTGCTTATTGTTCCGCATAGCTGCGGCTCTTTTTCCATCAGTCTCCTGGTACTGGCTTTGAAGTGCCTATTTTAATTACTATGACACATTTCATGAGCAGAGATAAGAGTTGAAGACAGGGTAGAATAGCGTTTCCCTGCAGGCACATAGTCCACCTCCCCACCCACCCCCCAATTTGGAATGATTACTAAAGGTTTCTTATTTAGTGATCTTCTTAGAGTCCCTTTGTGTCAGCATCAGTTTTCCATTAAGTTGGGAGTTTAGGATTTCTAGTGACATGTTATCATTACACAAATACTTAAGAATCTAACACTTTTTATTTTCTTTAATAGACATTACTGCTTCTGGAATTAAGGATGGCATGGTTTGCCTTCTAAAAATGTTGCATAGTAAGTTTTAAGGTCTTCCGCCTTATTCCATATGACACTTTATTTTATTATTTTATAGATATTTTATTACTCCATATAGATAGTTTAATGCTACCTTTACATCTCTTACTTTTATTTATACTTCATTATTTATGTAACATTGTCTTGGTTTTTAATAGTTTTACCATATTTTTTATATATTTATCTGCTTCTTAATGATTTTCAATCTCTGCTTGTCTGTTTTTATTTTTATTTCAACAATCACTTATCTAGTTATGCTTTATTTCATTGACTACCTTTATTCTTGTTTTATTTTTTATACAGTTATTACCCCCTGTCTAAGGCCATGCCAAAGCACAGCCGTGTTGGGCTTTGTTGCTTATGTTTTGACCTCTGTGTCTACAATAAAGTCTTTCCAGTACTAAAGTGCTCTTGGTTAATTAGGGTCCCACCCACAAATAGTTGGCCTACTCTATAGATCCCTTTAGCTAACCATCCTTTCCGAACATCTTTCCGCTCATGCATCCGCACTAATGGATTGCACCAGAGAGATGATGCTGCAGAGGCTGAATAGGGAACCGCACAACAAGCTTCACATTTTTTAAATGCTTTAATAGTGCTGCTATTAAGTGGAACACCCAACTTAGACTCTGGAATATTCATTGTGGGTAGTGCTGAGAACCAGAAGGGCGAGACAAGTACTTTCTCCATTACAAGCCATGGGGGTGAGGAATTTTCCAAAAGCCATTCTTCACCCATAGTGCAATAGCGAGGCTGTGTGGTAGGTTCGAAAATCAGGAAAGCCAGTACCCCCTTTTCTTCTTGGCAGTTTCAATTTTGCCAAGACTATACGTGGCCTTTTACCTTTCCATAAAGAGGTTGAAAAAGTCTTATCCAACTGCACATAAAATATCGGTTTACAATAGTCCAATAGCATTCCCAATCTGTAAACGATGCACGGGAGCACCATAATTTTGATTAAATCTAATCTTCCCCACCATGACAGTCGAAGAGGGGACCAATGCTGCAACATTTTTTTAATTCTACGAGCATAATATTACAATTGCACCTAATTGTTTCCTCTGAGGATGTGCAGAAATGCATACCCAAGTATTTAATTCCTTGAGGAGACCATTGAAATGGAAATGCCTCCAAGCTCTCCTGTATGACGAAGTCATTCAGTGGAAGCAAGTCACTTTTGTCCCAATTGACTTTGAACCTAGAGGACACTGAGAAGTGATCTACCACATTTAAAAGGCATCTTAAGGAGATAGCTGGATTAGAGAGAAACAACAAGTTGTCATCTGCGTAAGCAGCAAATTTTCAATTCTCCTCAAACTTTATACCTCTAATATCTTCTTTTTTAACTCTAAGTAAAAGAGGTTCAAGTGCAAGATTGAACAGCAAGATTGCTTCGGTCTTTACTGAGGAAGATGTAGGGATTTTACCCATGACTGAAGTGGTATTTAAAGGTGTGGAAGAATTGAAGGAAATAGCGATACAACTACTGCATTAGATAAACTGAAGAGTAGAAAATCACCTGGGCCGGATGGTATACATCCAAGGGTGTTGAAAGAACTGAAATATGAGATTGCAGACCTGCTATTAGTAATCTGTGAATTTTCATTAAAATCATCTGTAATACCTGAAGATTGGAGGATCGCCAATGTAACGCCAATTTTTAAAAAGGGTTCCAGGGGTGATCCGGGAAACTACAGACCGGTGAGCCTGATTTCAGTACCGGGAAAAATGGTAGAAACCATCATAAAGAACAAAATTACTCAGCATGTAGATAGTCATGGCCTAATGGGAGACAGCCAATATGGCTTTAGACAAGGAAGATCTTGTCTTACTAACCTGTTATGTTTTTTTTGAAGGTGTGAATAAACAGGTGGACAAAGGTGAGTCGGTTGATATAGTGTATCTGGACTTTCAGAAAGCCTTTGACAAGGTCCCTCATCAGAGACTTTGGCAAAACTAAAGAGTCATGGGATAGGAGGTAGTGTACTATTGTGGATCAGGAACTGGTTAAAAAATAGAAAGCAGAGGGTAGGGCTAAATGACCAATTTTCCCAATGGAGAAGGGTGAATAGTGGTGTACCCCAGGGATATGTGCTGGGTCAGTTGCTTTAGGACATATTCATAAATGACCTGGAAAAGGGAATAACGCGTGAGGTTATCAAATTTGCAGATGACACAAAACTATTTAAAGTTGTTAAAACCCAAGAGGATTGCGGAAAATTGCAAGAGGATCTTGATAAATTGGAAGACTGGGCATCAAAATGGCAGATGAAATTTAATGTGGACAAGTGCAAAGTTATGCACCTAGGGAAGAACAACCCAAATTATGGTTATACAAATCAAGGTTCCACATTAGGAACCACCACGCAGGAAAAAGATTTAGGCGTCATTGTGGATAACATGTTAAAACCCTCGGCCCAGTGTGCAGCGGCAGCCAAGAGAGCAAATAGAATGCTAGGTATCATAAGGAAAGGAATGGAAAATAAAACAAAAGATATTATAATGCCTCTATATCGTTCCATGGTGAGACCGCACCTTGAATATTGTGTGCAATTCTGGTCGCCGTATCTTAAAAAGGATATAGCGTTATTAGAAAAGGTTCAGAGAAGAGCCACCAAAATGGTAAAGGGGATGGAAGGATACTCCTATGAAGAAAGGCTAAAACGGTTAGGGCTCTTCAACCTGGAAAAGAGACGGCTGAGGGGAGATATGATAGAGGTCTATAAATTAATGAACGGAGTGGAACGGGTAAACGTAGATAGATTGTTTACATTATCAGAATATAGAAAGACTAGGGGACATGCAATGAAGCTACAGGGTATAAACTATTTAAGACTAATAAAAGAAAAATATTTTTTCACTCAATGCGTAATCAAACTCTGGAATTTGTTACCGGAGGATGTAGTAAAGGCTGTTAGTGTAGCTGGGTTTAAAAACGGTTTCGACAAGTTCCTGGAGGAAAGGTCCATAAACCATTATTAAGAAGGGACCCAGAATATCAATGCTTGACCCAGTACAAGCATTGTTGAACCTGTGTCTTTTGGGGAAACTGCTAGGTATGTATGACCTAGATTGGCCACTATTGGAAACAGGATACTGGGCTTGATGGACCTTGGTCTGACCCAGTATGGCATATCTTATGTTCTTATGTTCTTAAGGACAAAAGAATGGCAGCCCTGCATAGTACCCCTACTTCAGAGAATGGCATCAGATAAGATACCATTCACTGCACTACGTGAATAAGGAGAGGTATATAGCACTTTGACACAATCCGCAAAAGCGGAGCCACACCCGAACCAATCTAACACCCAGAAAAGGCCTTCTCTGCATCTAGTGATAGAGCAACTTCAGGACTGTACTCATGATGCGATAACTTTAGCAGATTATGAAAGGACTTAGCATTATTTATCACCTATGAAACTACCTTTTATAAAACTGGTTTGCTTCTCTCCTATCAGCATCACACAATGCATCACACAACTGAGTCTAGTGGTCAGGATCTTTGCTAGTATCTTATAGTCAAACAAGAAAATCTCTGGGTTTGTTGGAGCAAGTATCCAAAAATAAACAAAAAATTACTCCACTCTCTCAACAATCAAAAAATACAGATACTTTTCAGGGAACGGGTCTCAGACTTCTTTGGGGTAGAACCCAGGAGGTATACCTCAGCTGTGGTTAACCGACCCCGTATCTTGCATCAAGGACCCAATGTTCTCCTTTCTTTTCTCATTCAAAAAGCGCTCATGGCAATTATAACGAAATGGTGTTCTCTTCAAAAACAGAATGATAAGTGTGATCTCTTCAATGGACCCAATAAAGTATATCATTCTTTGTCTTTTCCCTGAAGCGTAACAAGTAAAAACAAGCGGTTTCTTCGGGGGATCCAGCCTTATTGCTATGCCAGGTAAACATGCAGCCATGCAGCTCAATCAGTTTTCTCACATGGCCTTTCGGCTCAATGAACTCATTTGCCTCTCTTCTCCAAATTTCTCTTCATGAAAAAACGCCTCAAGTTTTTACTTGTTACGCTTCAGTGAAAAGACAAAGAACGATATACTTTATTGGGTCCATTGAAGAGATCACACTTATCATTCTGTTTTTGAAGAGAACACCATTTCGTTATAATTGCCATGAGCGCTTTTTGAATGAGAAAAGAAAGGAGAACTTTGGGTCCTTGATGCAAGATATGGGGTCGGTTAACCACAGCTGAGGTATACCTCCTTGGTTCTACCCCAAAGAAGTCTGAGACCCGTTCCCTGAAAAGTATCTGTATTTTTTGATTGTTGAGAGAGTGGAGTAATTTTTTGTTTATTTTTAGTATCTTATAGTCGACATTTAAGAGAGAAATGGGTTGATAATTGCCCAACAAGGTAGGATCATGACCAGGTTTAGCAAATAGCACAACTTTAGCTTCTGAAAAATTGGAAGATGTTAATGGGTATGTGTTCAAATTTTGAAATAGCAGTTGCAGTTTTGGAGTGAAAATTGATGCAAATTGCTGGCAAAACTCAACTGTGAAGCCATCCGGGACTGGAACCTTATTTCTAGACAGACCCTTAATGGCTGACAAAATCTCTCCAACCTGTCCCTTTGTTGCTCCATAAACTTAGGGTGGTCTATCATTGCCAGGAATGCTTCCCTCAGATCGATATCACTTGCACTAGCAGATGAAAATAGCTTCCCATAAAAAGGAGGCAAAGGTGTTAGAGATACCCTCCAATTTTGTAATATCAGGGCCTTCTGTCTGAATAAAAGCAATGAAATGTTTCTTTTGCACTTTCAAAAGTTGCTCTAGAAAGTCTTCCTGACTTATCACCAGTGGCGTACCTATCCCTGTGTGAGCAGTGCAGCCACACAGGACGTAACGAAATAGGGGCGCATTTGAGGTTGCCGGCTTCGGCTCCTCCCATGCCATTTGCTCTTGCCCCATTGCCCTTTTTTATGTTTCTGCAGTGGGAGCAATGGCAGCAGTGGAGCAGACATCAAATTGAAAAAATAAAGTGGGTCTTTCCGACTCCGCATTTGCCTTCATGTCTGATCTCTCCCGAGGGATGGACCAGACCAGCCATTCAAGTGCGGAGTTGCAAAGACCTGCATTTAAATGGCTGGTCTGGTCCCGCTCTCTTATGACACGGGCATATGTCATGCAGGCAAGCATGAAGCTGGAAAGACCCACAGTTTTTTTTATATTTTTTTTAATTTGATGTCATCCCCACTGCTGCCATCGCCCCCTGCTGCCACTGTGGAATCATAAAAAATGGCAGCAGGGCAAGGGCAGGCAACTCGCGGAGTCGGCTGGTAAGGCATGATGCGGAGATGCTGGGCAAAAGTCAAACCTGTGATTATGGAGGGGGAGCGTGCCACATGTGCAAGTCGCACAGGGAGCATTTATGGTTTGGTACACCCCTGCTTATCATTGCCACATTATACCCCATTCGTTGCACAAATAGCTCCTGCTTGGCTTGCTGCATCAAAGTTCTATTGAACTCATAGCAAAGTTGAATCAGCTGTTGAAATTATACATTATAATTCTACCTAACGTAAGCTTCCTCCAAATGAGCAATTTGCTCTTCCAATTTATTTATTTATTTCCTTTTTTTTTTATACCACGCTCAGTGCGGTTTACATGTATACTAACAGGTACTTTTTATTCCCTTGTCCCCGAAGGGCTCACAATCTAAGTGTACCTGAGGCAATGGAGGGTTAAGTGGCTTGCCCAAGGCCACAAGGAGTGGCCATGGGACTAGCGACCCCAGTCCCTCCGACCTGAAGTTGCTTGTCCCCATGCAGGAATTGAACCCCCGGCCTTCCAGCCTGAGGTAACCTGTCCCAACCACTGAGCCACTCCTCCCAATCTCTTGGTTCTCTCCATTTGCTGCTTACGAAGCCAAGCAGAGAGACTAATCACTTTGCCATGCAGGGTGACCTTTAAGGCCTCCCATATTGTACTATAGTGAATATGCTCGCTTTCATTTTTCTGGAAGAAATCCACAACAAACATTCCCAACCTATCTATCAGAGAGGACTCAAGTAGAAGCCTATTTTGGAAACACCAATGTGGCTTATGGGCATTCCGAGTCCAAGGATGGAAGTCCGCTGGATTTTAGATGGAATATCTACAGATGGATTTCCTGTCTACCATTTCATTGAGAAATGTACTGAAATCTCCACCGAGCACCATCTTCCCAGCCCCGAAAGATAAAGGTTTGATATAAACCATAGAAAAATGGGGAATCTATTATTAGTACACAGATGTTCACTAGAATGTGCAGCTATGCCCAGCGAGACCAATGTTTACACACAGGGGCGGCCCAAGGGGGGTGCGGGGCCATGTGCGGAGACTCAGTGCGGGGCCTCATTTGCATAATGGGCCTTATTTGCATAAATATTTGCATAATGTTACCATACACTAACTTTTAGTAAACATGTCTCTTAATGAGTGTATGGATAAAGAAAGACTAAAAGATTTCTACATTACTATAATCCAGTGCCAACCGCCAGGCACATTAGGAACTACTACAAACGCTGCCCATTTAGAAGCCATAGCAAACCCGCCGTATCCTGACAGCATTACCAGGACTCACAAAGCACCATACCCTACCTATCAAAAGGCAACACTGCAAATATTAAACCAATACATTTCAGAGAATACTACTGGGGAAAGAGAACAAGTGGCAATGTCAAATAGGAATTACATAAACAGAATACATCAGCTCAGTTATACATGCAGAACATAGACCATCACCAAACAAGGAATCACAATTTAGAAACAGGAAGGCAATAATTAAACTGGGAACCCCAAAAGCCAAACTTGGAAGTACAACAACACTGTAGAAATAAAACTATAAATTAATTTCCTCTTGTACCAAACAAAGCACAGACGTTAATGATGCACATTTCCTAGAGGTTTCATATTCCAGTTAATAAATTCAAAATAAAGAGATATTTCTACCTTTTGTGCATTTTTTTTCAGTTGCAATTGCTCCAGCCACTTTCTTCTGGTTTCTTCATGTTTTCTGCTAACTGTCCATCGTCTGCTGTCCATTTGTTCTTTCTTCTCTCTTCTAGTTTTTTTTTCCATTCTCTCTCTCTACATCTGCTTTAACATACTAATCTTTCTCCTTTTGCTCTTTCCTCATTCCTATTTCATCCACACAAATTTTACCCCTCCATCCTCAATCCCCACTTACTCTCCCAATACCAGGCCAATTGTAGATTTTTCATCCCTCCCACACAAAATATTTTTCCCCTCTCCATTTTACTCTCCCAGCCCCATCCCATTCTAATCCTCCCCCAACATCAGCTCCCTTCTAGTTCCAGTCTCACCCAGCATCCATTCCCTTCTAGTCCCTGCATCAGCCCATTTCCAGTCCTAGCCCACCATCAACCCATTTCCAGTCCTAGCTCCCCCATCCATTTTCAGTCTGAGTCCCTTCATCAGCTCATTTCCAATCCTAGCCCCCCATCAGCCCATTTCTAGTCATTTCCTAGCCCCATCATCAGCCCATGTCAAATCATAGCTCCCCTCCACTCAGTCCAATTCCAGTCCAAGCCCCCCCCCAATGAGCCTACTTTCAGTTCTAGCCCCTCCATGAGTCCATTTCAATTCAAGCCCCCACCACAGCCCATTTCCAATCTTAGCTCCCCCCAACAGCCCATTTCCAGTCCTATCCTAGCTGCTCCATCAGCCCATTTTCAGTCCTAGCTCCCTTCCCTCACAGCCCATTTCCATTCCAAGCTCCCTCCCCATCAGCTATTTGCAGTTCAAGCCTCCCCTTCCACTCAGCCCATTTCCAGTCATAGCAACCACCCAACCCATTACCAGTCCTAGCCCCCCATCAACCCACTTCCAGTCCTAACCCCCCCATCACCCCATTTTCAGTTTAAGCCCCCCTATAACCCATTACCAGTCCTAACCCCCCCATCAGCCCACTTCCAGTCTTAACCCCATCAGCCCATTGCCAGTCCTAAACCCCCCCCCCATCAGCCCACCTCAAGTCCTAACCCCACCCCCCAGCCCATTAGCAGTCCTAACCCACCCCCACCCCCAGCCCATTAGCAGTCCTAACACCCCCCCAGCCCATTAGCAGTCCTAACCCACCCCCAGCCCCAGCCCCAGCCCATTAGCTGTCCTAATAACCCCCCCCCCCAGCCCATTAGCGGTCCTAACAACCCACCCCCACCCCCAGCAGTCCTAACAACCCCCCCCCAGCCCAGCCCAGCCCAGCCCAGCCCATTAGCAGTCCTTACACCACCCCAGCTCAGCCAATTAGCAGTCCTAACAACCCCCAGCCCAGCCCAGCCCAGCCCAGCAGCAGTCCTAACAACCCCCCCAGCCCATTAGCAGTCCTAACAACCCACCCCCAGCCCAGCAGCAGTCCTAACAACCCCCCCCAGCCCAGCCCATTCCATTAGCAGTCCTAACAACCCCCCTAGCCCATTTGCAGTCCCAACCCCCCCCCCCCAGCCCAGCCCAGCCCAGCCCATTAGCAGTCCTAACAACCCCCCCAGCCCATTAGCAGTCCTAACAACCCCCCCAGCCCATTAGCAGTCCTAACAACCCAGCCCAGCCCATTAGCAGTCCTAACAACCCCCCCCAGCCCAGCCCAGCCCAGCCCATTAGCAGTCCTAACACCCCCCCCCAGCCCAGCCCAGCCCAGCCCATTAGCAGTCCTAACAACCCCCCCCAGCCCAGCCCAGCCCAGCCCAGCCCATTAGCAGTCCTAACAACCCCCCCCCAGCCCAGCCCAGCCCAGCCCATTAGCAGTCCTAACAACTCCCCCCCCAGCCCAGCCCAGGGAAAATTAAATAAAAAGAAAACCTGTCTGCTGCCGCGGTCGGGGCCGCCGCGGCAGAATCGAGCGTGCCGCGGGGCCCCCCTGTGCACGGCAGAGCCTGCCCTCCCCTGTAGCAGCTCTCTCTTTGGAGCTGAAGTCAGACGCGCCGGCTTGCAGAGCAGAGCGCGAGAGAAGAGTTTCTCCCTCTCTGCTCTGTTAAGCCCGCGGGGGCTGATGGGAACTTCCAGCACACCCTTTCAGAAAAATATGGAAACGCCTTTTTTTTTCTATTAACACCTGGCGAAAAAAATACGACAGCCAACCACCTGATCCGGAACTTGACACAGGCTCAAAAGGCATATGAGTTTCTTGGAGAAACAGGACATTCGCATTCAAGGAATAAAGATAGCAAAATATTTGTTTACATTTAATGGGATGGTTCAGGCCATTTACATTCAGAGAGACAATTTTAAGGCTCATCATTAAATGCTAGGCAAAATGAAGCTTCACTCATAAAATGCTAGGCAAAATGAAGCTCCACTCATAAAAACAAAACAATGAAAGATCAGACTTCTGCCAAACAGAAATAAAAGAAAAATAGAAACACGGAATCCCATACCCATAAAACTGGCTAGGACCATCTAGCAAAAGCAGATGATCACAAAGGAGCAAGGTAGCGAGCCTCTCCTGCTCCACCCAGCCGCCAATTGCCGCCTCTTACAGACATTTAAAAGCCCTACAACTGCAGAAGCGGGCCCACACCAGAGGACCCTTTGGCGTGGCCCTTCAGCACGGGCCTGAGGCAGACCTGCTCCTAGACTAAGAAGCAGCACTCACCTCACAATAAGTCAAACAGCTCCACTTGTCCGCAAGTCACCTCTACACCCAATCTACATAAAACCAACACCTGGTGACATTAGCATCAGCAGAAAACGGAGTGCAGGGAGCGGGGGATTGAGCTTCTCCCAGCAGCCAGCCAACAAGCACCTCAAATGGGCTGCTTTGAAATTAAAGTGTCAGGGGTCTTTGGTGCAGGCCAATTCGGAGTGACCCTAAAGAACTTCAGAGGAACCTATTGCACACATCCGGCATTCTAAAAACATCTCCATAGGAAGTAAGCCACAGAAACATCCCTGCTACCCCACAACTCAAAGCTGAAGGTAAGCTCCATATAGCCAGGATCTGCAGAAGAAACACATACACAACCATTGTCATGCAGCGAGGGCTGATGAGAGCCCAGTTGAGAGGAAAAAAGGTGTTTTTCACAGAGAAAAAGACTTGCAATATTCCCAGGAACCAGCTAGAGGGAGCAAGAGTGTCTTCAGGGAGACTGAAGAGCCACGCCCAGCTGGTCACAAGGAAATGCCAACCAGCTTCCAATCCTCAAAGGCAGGAGGGCTTCATAAGGGGAGTGTGTAAGACTGGAAGGGGGGAAGGAGAAGAGGGAGAAGAGGCAGAAGGAGCACCGGTAGCCTTGGAGATAGAAGCACCAGCAGAAGCAGCAGCCCAAGCAGAAGCAAGGGGAGAATCACTGGCAGCACAGAGAGTGAGAGGTGGAAGTGGAAACCTGACTACTCTAGTGCTAGAGGATTCCCAAGAGGGAGAGGTGATTTCCCAGGAGCTGAGGAAGGACCTAAGGAGGTGTCAGCTCAAGCCAAACCGAGAGCTGTTTGCCCTCAGAGGCAAAAGCACTGCTGTAACTGCAACCCTAAGCCAAACAAGAATCAGCTGGAGAAGCCAAGCCACACTGAGCCAGAAAGCCAGAAGCTGGGCTTGTACAGAGGCAGGCCTTCACCAGGAGAAGGAAGTCAAAGGCTACAGGGTAAGCCTAACTTTCATAGAAAAGGAATTCACCAAGCTGCTGCCTGGGAAAAGCAGGCAGTGAAAGAAAGCCGGTTACTTGAGGATTGCTGCCATACAAGGTATGAGAAATGTATGCCTGATAAGAAAGCTGTGAATGTTAAAAGCTATGATAAAGCGTCTAGAAAACCTCTAAAGAAAGAGGATACTTTAAAGCGTAATACAGCACGTGGCCGATGCCCTAGGCTAGGCCAAGGACATTGGGAACTGCTACAGAAAATATACAAAACCCCTGAATGTGTTTTACAAGAAACCAGGGATATAGAATCAGAGCTTTCTGATAACGAGCCAATGCAAGTGGAACTGGCAGGAGATTTATCTGACCAAGAGATGGACTGTACACTTTGTATTTCTGAAAGTTTAGAGTCACTGCCAGACTTGTGATTGGGTGAATTGCCAGCAGAGAATTCTGTATTTTGTTTGAGCACCTCCATTCCTGTGACGTATAACAGTTTTTGCTTTGAACCCTGAGTTTGTTTTCTACCTGAGTTAAGGACATTTGCTTTAAAGTTGTAACCCACTATTTAGAACCACTGTGAAAAGGGAAATAAAAGCCTTATTTTTAATTCCCACCACTCAGCTTGATTGTTTCATTGAAGATTGGAGCAAAGGAAACTACAAGGATCAACTCCCATTTGGGCCTTTAGAAGACTCTCCAATCTTAACCTTATATTTTGTGTCGCACCTGCCCTGGCGTCCACTGGCCACCAGGGAAGTGTTGCTGACACCATACATAGATATCTTAACAACTGGAGTTAAAACACAGAGACAAAGGTAAACTCATAAAACATAGCCATGCGGCTCTTAGACACCTTACTGATTACCCTTATATTCACACACACTAATATAGCTTTTAAGAACTTCCCCCTTATACTCAAACACATACCTAATGCCCATGGCTACTGTGGTGTAGAAGGTCCCTCTGATCCCTTAGAGAGAGGTAAAACGGAAGAGTTTTTTCATCTTTTTAGATATAGCGGCAGCCTTCGACTCAGTCTGCCACGAGATTCTCCTGAGTTGGCTAAGAGAAAAAGGCATCACCGAAACAGCTTTGGAGTGGTGCAGGTCTTACCTGTCTGGAAGATGGCAACAAGTCCGAGCAAATGGAACAACATCCGAGCCATTCCTACAAAGTCAAGGAGTCCCTCAAGGATCATCCCTATCATCACTTATGTTTAACATCTACATCCAACCCATTTGCAACATCATTAGATCGTTTCAACGTGAGTTGCATGATATACGCAGACGACGTCCTACTGTACCTGCCAATATCCCTGACCTACCCAGACCTTACCCCACTAACTAATTGTTTCAACGCAATATCCGAATGGCTCCTCTCCCAAAATCTACGCATCCAACATAAGAAAACGGAGGTCCTGTTTATATCCAGAAATCCTGAGTTCACACCACCTAGCCACCTGACAGTGGACAACGCCGAGTTGCAAGTAAAATCAGCTATACGGTACCTCGGAGTTACTTTGGATCATAACCTCAACATGAAGCAGCACATAGCCAAAACAGTAAGAGCGATCTACTTCAAGATCAGATCCCTCAGACACATACGCCCCCTACTCGATCCAAGCGACTTCCGCACCGTATATCAAGCCCTCATCATCCCTCATTTCGATTATGCAAACGCCATCTTACAAGGACTACCTCAAGCAACCTTACATCCCTTACAACTCGCCATGAACAGTGCTGCGCGAATCCTCTTCGGAGCACCAAGGAGAGAGCACATCACACCCCTCCTGAAGCAGCTACACTGGCTCCCCATTCCAGCTAGGATTAGATTCAAGACCTTAGTGATGACATTCAAGGCCATCAAGGGGCTCTCCTCTTCTTCACTATGTGACCTCATTCAACCACCCACTACCACCAGGCTAAGAAGAACCTCAGTAGCCAACATGCTAGCAATACCGAGAGACATGACAAAATGCTCCAAAACAACCTCAAACAGAGCCTTTAGTCTAAGCGCCCCAAGCCTCTGGAACTCCCTACCACCAAACATCAGAGCCATCTCCAACCTGAGCCAGTTCAGGAAGGCCTTAAAACACCTCCTCTTTATTGAATACCTCACAGACTCCACTGAACCCCAACCTCCATGAATGATCAAAGCACAATATCCCCATCTCACATGTACATAGTTATCTATTCAAATTTCCGCACATGTAGATAGTTTCCCCTGTTATCCAAGTTGATTGCTCCTGTTCTTTGTAATGACCAGACTCTTGTTTATTGTCGGATACTGTTTGTTTTATGTAAACCGCGCTGATCGCAAATAGTGCGGTATAGAAGAAATGTAAATAAATAAATAAATAAATAAAGAGTTAACTTCAGTAGCTGACAGAAAACAAAAGCACATGGCTCATGGTTTCCAGGGAAACCACAAGCAGAGTGAGTCACAGGAAAGGAAAACACGCCCCTGCTGCAGTTTAGCTCCACAGTCACGAGTTGAGGCAGAACACCTGCTGGGAGGAGGGGTCAGGTTAAACCCTAGAAGGCAGAGATATAAAGAATGCTCATTAGAGAGAAAGTTAGAGCAGCCGAGAGAACCAGGTGGAGAACAGCCACGAGAACAGCTGAGAGACCAGCTACGGGAACGGAGAGAAAGACCAAAGCCAGAACAGGAGTTAAGCTCAGGAGCAGAGGAACTGTTTGGGACTGAGGACCCAGAGGAGCTGATGGTAATAGAAGATTCTCTGAGGTTTAATTCAGAGAGGGAAACCAGCAAGAGAAACAATTGGAGAACCAGTGCCAAGAAGCCAGGTAGAAACAGCCCAGGTTTGGTGCCGTGTCTGAAAGGCAGCCAAAGGGAAAGATTACCAAGAAGGCTGACTTGGGAGCACTCACAAACTCCAAGGTTTGGATCTTTAGCTGACCCTGAAGTGCAGAGAGAATCTCCTGTAAGAAAGCCAAAAGGTAGGCTGAGTGATTGGTTTAAAGACAAAACTGTTTTTAAGAAGTGGTCTTGTGTTAGCCCAGAAGGGTGGGGCTCTCCTCATAGTAAATACTGTGGTAATTCTGAACCGTATCTAGCAGAAGGCTGCAAAGAAAAGCCTCGGGCTGAGGAACTAGGTGTGTGCTTGGAAACACCGTGTAGCCAGTTTCAAACATTCCCAGCTGATAACCATTATGAGGCAATGGAAACAGAACCAGCTGTAGAATACATGCCAGTGGAAGAAATGGACTGTACATTATCTGTTTCTGATAATATAATACCTGTGTGCTAATACTAAGCTGTTCAGAGAGCTGCAGGAGGCAGCTGGAAGAAAAGCACAAAGGTTTTGAGCAGAGAAATGCTTGTTTAAGTTGGATTACTGTGAAACGTATGTAATGCTGATATAAGAAGCTATTTTTGTTCAATTCTTATATTGTTTCCTGCCAGAAGATGTATGGCAATTTGTTCTTCATTTCCTGTATGTAAAGCCGCCCGGAGGGGAATTAAAATCCTATTTGCCTGAAACCATTCGTGCTCAACTACTCTCTTTTATTTGGATAGTAAATACTACAACTCCCAGGAGGCAGTGCTTTCCCCAAGCTCTGTTCTACTATCTAAAGAAGGGATCAGGCCGCTTAACTCTGCATGCCCAGGCTGTGGGGTACTAGCGTGTTACACTACACAATATGGCACACAGCTTCAAAATACTCAACAAGTGACCTAACAGAAGTATTCAGATCCAAACCATCCCTATATGTCCAAACAACTTCTGAAATACTCCTATTAAGAAGTAAATACAATATGCACTAATTAACAACCATTCTGTTAGACACAAAATCAACCCAATATCCGACTATGTCCATGATCAAAACATAGATTTATTATTTCTTACAGAGTCATGATTAACAGACGCCAGCATTGTCATACTAAACCAACTTATTCCAAGATCCTACACCATACACACTTGCCCTAGAACAAATAGAAGAGGTGGAGGAGTCCTTATTGTTGCCCACAATGACCTCAAGCTCAACATGTTGAATACAACAGGGACAGATGTGGGAGGAGTGGTCTAGTGGTTAGGACAAGGTACTTCAAGCCGGAGGTTCAAGTCCCACCTGGGGACAGCAATCTCAGGCCAGAGGGACAGTCCTATAGGCACTCCTTGTGGTCTTGGGCAAGCCACTTAACCCTCCATTGCCCATGTTCCCTGTAAGTATTAGCGTAGGTGTCTCATATCCCCTCGTGTTAAATGTATCCCCCAATTGACCGCTTTGACCCGGTGAAAAGCGGGATATAAATACAGCTAAATAAATAAATAAAATAAATAAATAGATAGCAACAACATCATAATAGCCTCAAACAGGCACTTCACTGTGTGCCTCACCCACAGAGCTTCGCATGCAACAACGGAAGTCTTTTCAACCCATCTTGGAAACAGCTTGCACATGCCCGCTCAGTTCTCCAAGCCATGAACGCTTTGCTATTCTCTCAAATAGTAACTGCACCTACACACAAACAAGGAAGTACCTTAGATCTCATCTTTGCCCCACTAATATGATGGCCAATAAATCCATAACCCCGCCCACTATTACACCAGTGCCCTGGTCAGACCACTACATGCTCAGATTCAATATAATACTTGGTGCAAACCTAGAAAACCAGGAAGAACCAACACAAGAACAAAGAAGGTTTAAACGATTTGATAAAGACCACTACACAAAAGAAATGAAATCACAGCTAACCCAAGGCATGAATAACCTAAAAGGCATAATAAATAACTGTAACCAAGTCATCCCCAATGCTGCAGCAACATAAAACACAAAGACCAAGCACAAGAGACACACCGCTCCATGGTGCTCTCATGACATTAGTACATTAAAAAGAACTCTCAGAAAGCTAGAAAGAAAATGGAGATGCACTAAAAACAATGAAGACCAACATCACAATAACATCAAACAACAAGAAGGTAAGCAAGTACAAGATACTTACAAAGTACAAGATAAGCAAGTACAAGAAGGAATACTACACTAATCTTATAATGAAATCCCTCAATAAACCCAGGGAATTCTCTGAAATTGTGCGCAAGCTCACAAAAGATCCTACACGAAGAAGAGGACAGCATAGATCCACAACAGATGGCACTCTTCCTGCAAACAAGATTCACAAACGCAGTACCAAACAACAAGCCATAAACCAACAACAGCCCTCCGAATTCTCACCACAAGAGACCTTGGGGCAGCTTCCATCTTCCCACCCTGGAATAACTATATATCATAACAACTAATCTGAACACTACCACATCCGTACCAGACCCATGCCTGGTGTTATGGATAAAGCTCACAAAAGAGGAGCTTGGCAATACTCTTCTTCAAATCACTTATCTCTCACCCTTACAGGGTTACCTACTAACTAGCCTTAAACAAGCATGTATCAGATCAATCCTAAAAGACCCTCTACTCGACCCACTAGACCCCGCAGCATACCGGCCAATCTCCAGTCTACCATTCCTAACCAAGATGATTGAGAAAGCCATTCAACTGTAACTGCAAGATCACGTTAACCAGGCGGCACCACTAAACATCCACCAACATGGCTTCAAATCCAACCACAGCGCTGAAACATTACTTACATCCCCATTGGATACAATCATAACAGGCATCGATAACATTAAACAAGGCTTCGTATTAATCATCATCAATATAAAAGTGGCTTTTGACACAGTCAGCCATCATGATAGAGGGGTAAAAGGGGCACTAAGAGGGGACAAGGCCATAGCGAAGAGACTAAATGAATTCTTTGCTTTGGTCTTTACTGAAGAAGATGTAGGGAAGTTAGAGATACTTAAATGATATTTAAAGGTGATGCATTGGAAGAATTGAAAGACATATCAATAAAGTAGGAAGATATACAGTATTACAACTATATGATAAACTAAACAGTAGCAAATCACCTGGACTGGATGGTATGCACCTGAGGGTGTTGAAAGAACTGAAATATGAGATTGCAGACCTACTATTAGTAAATCTGTGAACTATCATTAAAATCATCTGTAATAACGGAAGAATGGTGAATACCCAATTTAACACCAATTTTTAAAAAGGGTTCCAGGGGTGATCCGGGAAACTACACGTCAGTGAGTCTGACATCAGTACTGGGCAAAATGGTAGAAACAATTATAAAGAACAAAATTACTGAATATATAGATATGGTTTAATGGGAGAAAGCCAACATGGCTTTAGCAAAGCAAGGTCTTGTCTTACTATTCTGTTATATTTTTTTGAAGCTGTGAACAAACAGGTAGACAAAGGTGAGACAGTTGATATAGTGTATCTGTATTTTCAGAAGGCCTTTGATAAGGTCCCTCATGAGAGGCTCTTGGAAAAGTTAAAAAGTCATGGGATAGGAGGCAGTGTACTATAGTGGATCAGGAACTGGTTAAAAGATAGAAAGCAGAGAGTAGGGCTGAATGGTCAGTTTTCCCAATGGAGAAAGGTAACTAGTAGAGTACCCCAGGGATTTGTGCTGGGTCTACTGCTTTTTAACATATTCGTAAATGACCTGGAAATATGAATAACAAGAGAGGTAGTCAAATTTGCAGATGACACAAAATGATTCCAAGTTGTTAAAACCCAAGAGGATTGTGAAAAATTGCAAGAGGATCTTTACAAATTAGAAGATTGGACGTTCAAATGGCAGATGAAATTCAATGTGGACAAGTGCAAAGTTATGCACCTAGGAAAGAACAAACCAAACTATGGTTACATGATGCAAGGTTCAACATTAGGTACCACCACACAGGAAAAAGATTTAGGCATCATCGTGGATAACACGATGTAACCCTCCGCCCAGTATGCAGTGGCAGCCAAGAAGGCAAATAAAATGCTAGGAATCATGAAGAAAGGCATGGAGAATAAGACAAAGGATATTATAATGCCTCTGTATCATTCCATGGTGTGACTGCACCTTGAATAGTGTATGCAGTTCTGGTCACTGTATCTTAAAAAGGATATAGTGTTATTAGAAAAGGTACAGAGAAGAGCCACCAGAATGGTAAAGGGGATGGAAGGATACCCCTATGAGGAGAGGCTTAAAAGGTTACGGCATTTCAACCTGGAAAAGAGACAACTGAGGAGATAGAGGTCTATAAATTAATGAATGGAGTGGAACGGTAAATGTAGATTGATTGTTTACACCAGCAAAAATTAGAAAGGCTAGAGGACATGCAATGAAGCTACAGTGTAACCCATTTAAACATAGAAACATAGAAAAATGATGACAGAAAAAGACCACATGGCCTATGTAGTCTGTCCTTCCATATCAACATCTAAGACGTGCCGAGCGTGCTTGGCGTAAACACCCCACTCCTCATTCTCTGGCAAAGTTCCACGAGAATCATCAGCATTACCGTTTTTCTGTTCATCAAGCCAAACACACCTTTCTCAAACTGTATCTCTACAGCTACTAACCCCTCTAGACAGCTCTTCTCTGTACTCAGTATCCTCACTTCACTTAATACTGATCCTTCCCCCGCTTCATCCCAGTCCTTACCCTCTCCTTCCAGTCTTGCTCTGTATTTTGAATCTAAGATCTCGGATTTATGCGCTGCTCTTCCATATTGCCCTCCACCGCTGTGTTCCCCCCCCCCCTCCCCTCCTTCTTCTCTCTCTCATTGTTGGTCATCCTTCTATTCCATTACCTCACCTGAACTCTTAACTCTCATCTCTTCAATGCGAAAGACCACTTGCCCTCTGGACCCTATCCCCTCTGGTTGGTTCACCGAACCTTCTCTTGCTCTCATACCTTACATTCTCACTATAACCAATACCTCTCTCTCCTCTGGATCCTTCCCCTCTCCCTGGAAACATGCTTTGGTCCGTCCCATCTTGAAAAAGCCCACTCTCGATCCACTCATCCCAGCCAATTACCGTCCTGTCTCCAACCTACCCTTCCTTGCAAAAATCACAGAAAGAATGGTCTTTTCCCAACTCTCCCAACACTTACTCTCTATAAACTTTCTACACCCAAGACAGTCAGGTTTTCGTCAGGGCCACAGTATAGACACAGTTCTAGTGGCACTTCTTCCATTCCACACATGACAAAGGTGATATTTCAGTGGTGATTTCATTGGATCTTTCGGCTGCTTTTGACCTAGTTGATCACTCTCTTCTCCTCTCTCGTCTCTGGGATGCCGGGCTTCGGGGCACAGTCTATTGTTGGTTTCATTCCTTCTTATACTCCCGCTCTTTCTCTGTGGTTTCACCCTCTGGTCCACACTGCTCTTCTGCTCCCACCTCCCTTTCCTGTGGTGTTCCTCAAGGATCAGTTCTGGCACCCCTTTTGTTTAATCTTTTTCTTGCACCCCTTGCCCTCTGCATTCAGCAATCCGGTCTTTCTGCCTTTTTCTATGCAGATGACATCATCATCTTACATCACACTAGTCCTCTTCATCCTGATCTCACCCCACTAAATTCTTGTCTCGCTCTTGTATCAAAATGGCTCTCTACTAACTGCCTTCATCTCAATCTGACCAAACGTCCTGTACCTGGTTCACTTTCGGGAACCCTTGCCCTTCATTTGCACCCTCTATTGATGGTTCCTTTATTCCTCTGGTCTCTTCTTTCTGGTATCTTGGGGGTCTTGATGCAACTCTTTCCTTTAAGGACCATATCTCTTACCTTACAAAAACCTCCTACTTCTTCTTACGCCAAATACGTTCCATATGTCCTTTTCTCTCTCCCTCTGCTTTGACTACTCTCACCTTATCTACTGTACTTTCTCGTCTTGATTATTGTAATTCTGTTCTCACAGGGATCACCCGCACTCAGCTACGTCGCCTACAACTATTACAGAACACCACAGCCCAGATTATCACCTGGTCATCCCACAGGGATCATATCACACCACTTCTGATCCACCTGCATTGGCTTCCCATTGAGTTCCGTATTCACTTTAAAATTCTTACTTTCGTTCACCGAGCCATCTACACTCACACGCCAGAGTACCTCACCGACCTCTTTCAGTTTCACACCCCTACTCGTTCCCTCCGCTCAATCCATGTCAACCGCCTTCATCTCCCCTCACCTGCACATGCTCACCTTCAATCTACCCGACACTCTGCTTTCTTCTTTCACGGTCCAGCCCTGTGGAACTCCCTGCCCACCCCACTCCGACTCGAAACAAACTATTCCTCCTTTAAGTCACAGTTGAAAACTCATCTCTTTAGCACAGCTTACAATCTCCCAGTCTCTCAAACATGACCTGGCTTATTTGTGTTTGTCTAAATCTTCCTATGTCCTCTCTTTATGCTCTTTATTATTTCCTCTTTTCTGTCAAAAAAAATTGTAGCTCTTTTCCCTTTTCTGGTCTTGTGCCTCTTTCTGATTGTTAAAAAATTGTGAACCACCCTGATGTAACATATCAAAGGCAACTAAACTAAACTAAACTACAACAGTCCCCTTTTTTCCTTTAGAGATCCTCTGTGTTTGTCCCATGCTTTTTTGAATTCAGATACTGTCGTCATTTCTACCACCTCCACTGGGAGACTATTCCACGGATCCACCACTCTTTCCATAAAGAAATATTTCTACATATCACTCCTGAATCTATCCCCTTTCACCTTCATCCCATGTCTCCTCATAGAAGAACTTTCTTTCAACTGAAAGAGGCTCTCCCCCTGTGCATTTATGCCATGGAGGTATTTAAACGTGTCAATCATATCACCTCTATTCCGCCTTTCCTCTAAAGTACACATATTAAGATCCTTAAGTCTGTCCTCATATGCTTTATAATGAAGACCACTAATCATTTTAGTAGCCACCCTCTGTACTGACTCTATCCTGTTTATATCCTTTTGAAGGTGTGGTCTCCAGAATTGCACACAATATTCCAAATGAGGTCGCACCAAAGACTTATACAGAGGCACTATCACCTCCTTTTTAGTGCTAGCCATTCCTCTCCCTATGCACCCAAGCATCCTTCTAGCTTTTGCTGTCACCTTTTCTACCTGTTTAGCTACTTTAAGACAATCAGACACAACCACACTGAGGTCCCAACTCTTCTTTAGTGGACAAAAGTACTTCACCCCCTATACTATATTGCTCCCTTGGATTGCTGCAGCCCAAAAACCTTGCATTTTATAACATTAAATCCCAGCTCCCAAATTCTACACCATTCTTCAAGCTTAGTCAGATCCCTCCTCATGTTATCTACACCTTCCTGGGTGTTTACTCTATTGCAGATTTTGGTATCATCCGCAAAGATGCAAACCTTACCCGACAGCCCTTCTGCTATATCACTAACAAAGATGTTAAAAAGAATCAGACCAAGGGACAGATCCCTGGAGCACACCACTAATAACTCAAAGCATAATCAAACTCTATAATTCATTACACAGGTACACTATCAAAAAACTGCCTCCAGTTTTGCAACTGATTCCTATAGATTTTGGGGTGCTGAATCCAGGAAAAATAGCCAAAATGTTCCATCACGTCACGTTTTCTTGCAAAATTAGATTTCTTACCCATATAAGGAATGTTCACATAATTTATTTTTAGCCGACTGCAGTTTATTTTCTTGGCCCAAAATAGAGGTTGTAATGGCTAACTAACTAGAAACACTCCCTCATGATATTTTAGAGTGTTTTGTATTCATTTTATACATTAACAGGACAATTGGGAGGCGGGGGGCTAAATCCAGTACTCGCGCTGGCGCATGTTCTTTCCTGTTCGCCTCGCCTCGTTCGCTCGCTCGCTCAAACACGGTGGTTGCGACATGAACGTTCCTGTCAAATTTCAGTTTCTTGCAAGTTCATTATTACCTTTTGTTTGCTTAGTCGTAATCCAGCTTTATTCCGAAGTGGTTCACTACAGTTGTAGTTTGCAGTGCTGTGTATTTGTGATGGCTCACAGAGCCAGAGGTTGCATCAACTCTCCGGACAGTTTTTGTTTTATTTGTGGGGAATATACCATGAAAAAGCGGCAGAGGAACATTTCTGCATTTATTAAAAAAGTATATTTCGCCTATTTCGGTTTGAAGTTAGGCGATCAAGACAAACCGTGGGCTCCTCACAAAGTGTGCAAAACATGTGAGGAAGATCTACGCTTATGGATGAAAGGTAAAAAACAAGCATTTCGTTTCGGAATACCTATGATGTGGCGTGAACAAAGAGACCACAGCAGTGACTGCTATTTTTGCTCTTGCATTGTGAAGGGATACAACTTAAAAAATAAGAACGTAATAAGTTACCCCAACCTTCCCTCAGCAATTAGGCCTATGCCTCATAGCAACGAAGTACCTGTGCCTGAACCACCAAAATCTTTGGATCATATTTGTGTGGACGGTTCTGATCATGATGAGACTCATCAGATGGCTTTTCCCGATGAGTCCAGTACTTCCGAGTTTGAAACTGAACCAGATCCGAAACCTGAACTTTTCTCTCAAGCTGAATTGAATGATTTAGTCCGGGATTTAGGACTCCCAAAAGATGCTGCCCAACTGCTAGGTTCTCGGCTTAAACAGAAAAATCTATTGTCACCAGGAACAACTTTTTATTGGTACCGCAACCGCGAGACACAATTTTTGAAGTATTTCAGCAAAGAGGAAGATTTGGTATTTTGCAACGATATATACGGAGTGATGGAAAAGTTTAAACTCAAGTATGATCCTGCTGAATGGCGGCTGTTCATTGATTCGTCAAAAGACAGCATAAAAGGGGGGGCGGAGCCCGATGTCCAGCGGGATGGTCGCATAACGCTGAGGCTCCCGAGAGGCCTACTCAGAATCCTGAATTAACACCGGACATACTTGAATTTCTGCTCTGATCTTGCCGGGGCACATTGGTGAGATGGCGGGGACCAAACCTACGCGCCTGGAATTTGGATCTCCAGCGGCTTCTCACGGCAAACGCTCCAAAACTGAACCCCCGTCCCCGCAGAAGGGGCTGGCTTTGCGCGAGGGCCCCGAAATGCAGCAGGAAATCCTCGCAGAGATTAGAGGGGTTAAGGACCTCGTGCAGTCAAACGGTGAAGCACTCCAAGCGCTGCGGGAAGATCTTGGTGTACTGCAAGGCAGGCTAGAGGGGCTCTCTTCGCGTCAGGACAAAATGGAGAGCATATTAGACTCCAATGTGGTCCGGCTGTCCAAACTCGACAAAGTTGAACGTCAGGTACGGGCCTTGCAGACAGAAGTGGAAGATGGCAATAATAGAGCGCGCCGCAACAACCTACGACTAGTGGGCATACCGGAGGGAGCGGAATCGGGAGACATGAAGGAGTTTTTATATAAAATCCTCCCTTCCCTGCTCCACATCACCTTTACCAAAGAATTGGAGATCGATCGCGCTCATCGTGTACCCACAAACATAACGCTCAACAGGAAGACCCCGCGGCCTATCATCTTTCGACTTTTGAGATATCAACATGTGGAGCAAATTCTCAGTGCCTCTCGGGCAAAGGGCCATATGGAGTTTGAGAGCCACAAGATCTCCTTCTATCCTGACTTGGCTAAACCCACGGTCGATCGCCGAAAGCGCTTTCTGGAATTCCGGCCGAGGCTTCAACAACTACAAGCACGCTATGGCCTGATGTACCCGGCCAAGCTCCGAGTCACGCTTCACAATCAGACAAGAACATTTGAGGACCCTGATCTACTAGCGGAGTTTTTGGATGCTAAAGAAGCCGACTTGATGCGCTGACTTCCAGAGTATTCCTGCCAGTGTTCTCATATCCGCTGTACCTGCCATATTGGATTTGCCACGGTTCAGCAAAGAGTCTGTCGAGGGCGGTTTGTTGCCTTATTTTGATGATATCTGTGACCCGACTCCATCTACCCATAGTAGCCTCGATGAGTATCAGAGACAGTGTTAATTATGGACTCTGGTGTTTCTTTTCTTTTTTTTATGTCTCTATCTTCCTCTCTAGGGCCTCCTCCCGCAGACATATGGTCGCCATATTCATTGGGGGTTTTGCTTCTTCTCTAAGTTACTTTGGTACATGCTTTTCAATATGGGGTGTATTAGCCAGCATACTCGGTGATTATGTCATTGTTGTACAGATTCTGATTATGTTGTATGTTTTCAAGCGCCCTTACCTAAAATGTCTATTACCGATTGATGGCACCATGTAAGATTTTATCATTGAACGTAAAAGGAATCAATAATCCGATAAAACGGAAGAAAATCCTAAGCTATCTAAGTCATGAAGCTGCGGACCTGATTTTCCTCCAAGAAACGCATTTAAATTCGAAGGAAACTCTTAAACTCAATATTAAACCTTACATGGTGGCCGCCTATTCCCCAGCCGTTTCTAAGAAATGTGGGGTTGCCATACTGGTTAGGAAATCTCTGCATGCTACTATTATTGCGACTAGCTCAGATACAGCAGGTAGATGGTCCAGGGCTCACCTCAAGATAGGTAACCTTGAAGTTACATGTATATGCCTTTATGCTCCTAATGTGGATGACCCTGCCTTTTTTGCTACCATTGCTCAGGTTGCGCAGGCCTCTGCTAATACTTCATTGATAATAGGGGGGGATTTCAATTTAGTTCTTGATCCCCTGATTGACAAACAGCCGCCTAGGACAAGTGGTCCCCCCAAGAGTCACACCACGCTTACCTCTGTGATCAAAGATCTTGCTTTAGTCGATCTATGGAGGTTACTACACCCCAATGAGCTTGACTTTACCTTCTTCTCTTCCCCTCACAAATCCCAGTCTCGCATAGATTTCTTTCTAATATCAAAACTGTTAGTTCCTCAGGTGGACACTGCAAAGATTCACTCCCAACATATTTCAGATCACGCTGCTATTTCTTTTCAATTACACACCACTGCACCCCAAGGGAATTCGGGGGCCTGGTTCTTTGATAGAGCCCTATTAACTCAGCCAGAGTTCCAGTTGGAAATTCGAGCAGCCATACAGGATTACTTCCATTTTAATTTACCCCAGGATACTGCAAATTGGGCTTGGTGGGAGGGTTTCAAAGCGGCCATTCGTGCAACGATCACTAGTTATCAAATTCGCCTGCGGAAACAACGCAAACAGCAGCTACTTATACTAGACCAACAAATCAAAGCAGGCGAACGAGTTCTAACTTCACGTACTGATCCATGCGTCTTAGTTCGCTTACAGCGTCTCCGTTTTCAATATAATGCAATCCTCTCAACTGCAGCTTCTAAGAGTATTGAACTTCAACGAGGGACATACTACCGTGAAAGCAACCGAGCCGGTCGACTTTTAGCCAACGCCTTGAAAGGTCAAAAAGAAGCCAAACGCGTAGCGGCCCTTCGAGCCCCACAGGGAGGGGGCATACTGACCACAGACTCCGATATCGTAGAACTCTTTCGGGATTTCTATACCCGTCTATATCAATCTGAATGTGAGTTCTCATCAGAGACCTTCGAGCGATTGTTTTCTGGTATTCAGCGGCCGACCCTTTCTGAAGCTGATAGGGATGCGCTGGATGAACCCTTCTCTACTTCAGAGATCCAATCTGCCCTAAAACGAACAGCCTCGGGTCGAGCCGCCGGGCCTGATGGTCTCCCGACCGAATTCTACAGAACGTTCAGTGCAGATTTAGTTCCCTACTTAAAACTCTATTTTACTGCCCTTGCGGTAGATACATCCTCTTTGGGATCCTTTTCTGCAGCTAATGTGGTAGTATTTGAGAAAGAAGGCAGAGACCCGCTGCTAACCGCCAACTACCGTCCAATCTCCCTACTTAATGCCGATTATAAGATCTTCGCAACGATCTTGGCCACCCGGCTATCTGACAGGATGGCCACCTTAGTCCATCCCGACCAATGCGGTTTTATACCCGGCCGATCCACCGCTGACAATGCTCGGACCTTGTGCCATGTGCTATCCAGTGCTGCCAATTTAGACCACCCATGGGTGGGTCTTTCCCTAGATGCTGAAAAAGCCTTTGATCGCCTAGAATGGCCCTTCTTATTTGCAGTTCTCCGATGGTATGGCTTTGGGGAGGGCTTCCTCCGATACCTCCAAGTCATGTATACTCAACCCGTTGCCAGTATTTGTGTAAATGCCATTAAGTCTCAGCCTTTTAATCTCCAAAGAGGCACGCGTCAAGGTTGCCCCCTATTACCAATGCTCTTTGATCTAGCTCTTGAACCCCTCGCCCTCCTTATTAGACAGTCCGCACGTATTCGAGGTGTCCCCTTCAGTCACAGAGAGATTAAACTCTCTGCATATGCAGATGACCTTATGCTCTTCGTATCCCTTGATTCGGTTCCAGCTGTCTTGGACCTGATTGATGGATACTCGCAATTATCGGGCTATAAAATAAACTGGACCAAATCCGTAGCATTCCCACTGAACCGCTGGGTACATGAGGCTGACATGCAGGCCTTTCCTTTCCTTTGGCAATCCCGCATGGTGAAATATCTTGGGGTCCATTACTGTTCTCCTTTAGAAGACACTATTAGTTTTAATGCCAAGGAGGTAGTCTCCAAAGTCCGTGAGCTCACAAATCGTTGGTCTCCCTTATCCCTTACATGGTGGGGCCGCCTAGAAACTGTGAAAATGATGATAGTCCCCAAAGTGAACTATATTTTAGAAATGCTGCCATGCTTACTCCCGCTACACACCTACAAAGATATTGAGGGCCTTCTCGTCCGCTATCTCTGGCAGGGCAAACCACCAAGGATAGCTAAACAAAAACTACAGTCTGCGAAGGAACTAGGGGGTACCCGCTTTCCTGATTTTCTCAGATATCATCAAGCCTTCCTACTTAAACAAGGTGCCCGATGGCTAGATGCCTCAACAGACAGCAGACCAGTTTGGCTTGACATAGAAGAGGAGCTTAGTAGCCCAATTCCGTTGATCCATCTCCCCGGTATGTCCCATCAAGTAGACACCCGCCATCCCCCAATGATTGTCGATACTCTTGCGGCCTTTAACACTCTCATTCTATCACTGGGCCCAAACGTATGTCCTCAGGACGGACTCCCGCTGTGGAATAACCCCAGAATTCAAGTCCTAAATAGAACGATAGCATGGAAACCCTGGTACTCTAGGGGGATCTGGACACCCCAACAGCTCTTCTCTGCAGCTCGTTGGAAGACCTTTTCTGATTTACAAAAGGAATTTGTGTTACCAGCGAAACATTACTTTCAATTGATGCAGCTTCAACACTGCCTCAAAAGTGCTCAAATCCTGCCGCCCTCTGCCCCTACTGAGGACGGGCTATTAGAACTAATTCACTCTATTAGTAGTACACATGGGGTAGCCTCTAACTTTTATAAACTATTATGTCAGGGTACAGATACTGCTACTTGTAGAGCCCAACAAGCCTGGGAGCGCGAACTGCAAACCACTTTAACCCCTGTGCAATGGAGCGTTTTCTGGAGCAAAGTAGTGCGGGTTTCCCGATCTGCCTCAGTTACCCAAACTCTCTTCTTTTTTGCACATAGATGCTTTTATACTCCAGAAAAAATAGCCAAATGGAACACAACTGCTAGGGACCAGTGTTGGTCTTGCCATACTACTGTGGGAACCCTCGCTCATGTTATTTATGAATGTCCTCAACTACAGGTTTACTGGGGGCGGGTCTGGGGTCGTATTCAATTTATCTTACACCTTCACGAGCCTCTTTCTTGGAAGATTGTGGGACTCCGCTCAGTGGCGGAGGTCCCCTCTCTTCCTAAGAAGGGTCGCTTTCTCCTTGATTTCATGCTGGGTATAGCCATATGTTTAATCACGAGGAATTGGAAGGATAGCTCTCGAATTACTGTCAATGAATGGTGGAACCTCGTCTGCTTATATAGTAAATATGAGCAGATATCTCGGAGAGCTATTCCCCATGCCCAAACTCACTCTCGCTTGTCTAAATGGCAGATGCTCAATGATTATGTACAATCTGCTCATTGCTCCGACATGTCTGTTTAATGTATACTCATCATGTTTCAGATCACCGTTAGGTTTTGTACCACAATAATGTCAGTACACGCCCGTTTCGGGAATGATTAGTTTTCTAGAGAAGAAGCAGGGGGGAGGGGGGTGGCAGGGGTTTACTTTGGTGTATGTATCACATTCTATGTATGTATCTGTCTTTTAGCTGTATGTCTTCCTTTCCTTTGTTGTTATAAAACAAAAATAAAGAATTAAAAAAAAAAAAAAGACAGCATAAAAGATGTTCTTCTTCATAATGGCAACACATTCGCTTCAGTTCCTATTGCTCACTCTGTTATTCTCCAAGAAAAATACGAGAATTTGGCCCTGATTCTTCAGAAGATTCGTTATGATGAGCATAAGTGGATGATTTGTGGGGACTTTAAAATTCTATCCATGCTATTAGGGCAGCAATCCGGTTTCACCAAATATCCCTGCTTCCTTTGCTTGTGGGATAGCCGGGCCCGCGACCTACACTGGGGGAAAAAAGACTGGCCAATTCGGGAGTATTTGAGACCCGGTGAGAAAAATGTTCTTCACGAGAGCTTGGTACCTCGTGATAAAATTCTATTACCACCTCTCCACATTAAGTTGGGTCTCATTAATCAATTCATCAAGTCCCTTCCAAAAGATGGTGAGTGCTTTCGGTACCTTTGCTCAAAGTTCCCCCGACTTTCTGAAGCAAAGCTAAAGGAAGGAGTGTTTGTTGGCCCTGATATAAGGAAACTCATTTCAGATGGAGCATTCGCTGAAACGATATCTGAGAAGGAAAAAGAAGCCTGGGATTCCTTCAAGGATGTTGTTCTCAAATTCTTGGGGAACAGGCGGGATGAGAATTATAAGGATATTGTTGCCAGGATGCTCAATGCCTTCAAAGAACAAGGATGTAACATGAGCCTGAAAGTCCATTTCTTGCACTCCCATGTGAACTAATTTCCCGAAAACTTGGGGGCATACAGTGAAGAACAAGGTGAAAGGTTTCACCAGGACATCAAGGACGCAGAGAGAAGGTAACAAGGAAGATGGAACACCACTATGATGGCTGATTTCTGCTGGTTGCTGCTGCGGGAAACCCCAGATGAAAAATACGCCAAGCAGCGCACCAAGAGAAGCATTCGGGGGAAGAAGAAACGGGCCCACCAGGAGATTGATTGACCCAAGAATGACTTTAAAATCTAAACTGTGTTGACAAATATCGTGTTTTTACTAAACTTTGAAATAAAAATTTGCTAGTTATTACCACAGTGTCGGATCTCATTTATTAGAATTTTATTTTCACACCATCGGGTGTTTGTCTTCATGTATTGCAATGGTGCGGTTTGCGTTTTCTATTCTTACATACATACCTGTACAACATTTTTTGCACATTTCTTTGCTTTGCTTTGTGTCTAACCTCGCTCTTATATGCTCAATGTTTGTGCACATGTATGTGGCTGTTTTAAGTGCAGACAATTTTGCTACCATCACAGTGTGTTTTGTTGACATTACTCTATTCTTATGTGCTGCCTTGTTACAATTTTCTTTATTCTTATTTGAATAACTACTAAACAATTAGTATAAAGAATTCATCCAAGAAACTTTTATCTCGATCGCACTCAATCTGAAACGTTCACCTCAAACTGCTAACCCAATGTAGCAAAAAATCTGTACGTGATGGAGCAAATTGGTTACCAGATTTGGATTCAGCGCACCAAAAAACGTAAAAATCAATCGAAACATTAGAGGCAGTTTAAAAAAATTTTTTTTTAGTGTACCTGTGTTATCGGAGGATGTAGTAAAAGCTGTTAGTGTAGCTGGATTTAAAAAAGGTTTGGACAAGTTCCTGGAGGAAAGGTCCATAAACCATTATTAAAGAGGACCCAGGTAATCCACTGCTTGCTCCAGTACAAGCACTATGGAATCTGTATATCTTTTTGGGAAGCTGCTAGGTACTTGTGACCTGGATTGGCCACTGTTGGAAACAGAATACTGGGCTTGATGGACCTTGGTCTGACTCAGTATGGCATTTCTTATGTTCTTAACTAATTCAAAGACTGAGTGAAATAGACCTTCATAGCGTCACACTCATGTGGTTCCAATCATACTTAAACCACAGACAACAGCAAGTCTGAATGGGCCCACACGCCTCAAAGCAGCAAGGGATACCCCAAGGCTCATCACTATTGCCCTATTATTCAATCTATATATTCAACCTCTCTGTACAGCTATTAGCAACCATGACTTACTATGTCAAATATATGCAGACAATATAATGATGATTTACACTCCTTTCAATACATATAAACCAGATTACACAAAAATAACCGAATGCTTAGAAGCAATGACAAAATGGCTCAACCACCATAACCTGAGCATCTACTACAACAAAACAGCCGCTCCACACATTACAAGGAATAAAATATTCATACCACCAACAATCATAAAGATATCACAAAACAACATAACAGTAAAGAAAGAAATAAAATACTTTGGAGTCACACTGGACCAAAGCATCAGTTTCCAGTCACACATAAGGAAAACGACAAAAATGGCATAATACAAGATGAAACTCATGCAACAACTCAAACCCTTACTCAACTAGGATGACTTCAGGACTGTCTGTCAAGCGACAATCACACCAATCCTGGACTAATGCAACCTAATTTATCAAAGACTATCTAAGCGCATCTTACGCTCCCCTCCAGATGGTCCAAAACCCAGCTTCTTGCATCATAACAGGAATTTCAAGACAACAACACATTACCTCCATTCTAAAACAACTGCACTGGCTCCCAATACATGCCCGAATCAAATACAAGATCATACTCTGTGATGGGGCCTGTGGTTAGAGGCCTGTTTAGCCCTATATAGGCGGTTGCCTAGGGCGTATGCACAAGTAATTGCTCTGGCCTTGTAAATAAAAAGTCTTTCAGAGCAACTTGAAATGAAAAGTGGGTTTTATTCCCCGTCCCGCTCGGACTTTGTCAAAGGAAACAGAAACTTTAAATCAGATAAGCTTAGCAACAAAAGTGGTGACACACGTATTTTCTCTTGTTATATTCACAGAGTTCTCTTCATCCAGTATTTACATCATACGGTTGCATTTAACACAGACACTGCAATCCATAGGAATATCCTCTTGCAGACTAGCAGCGTCTTCCCATATCATTTCCCCAGCACTACTCACACTGCTGGTATCAGACCCTTCTTGAGAACGGTATTCAGCTATAGCGTCTTGTGACACTTCACTATAACAGTCACTGGAGGCTTTTCCCCCTTTGGGTCTATATCTCTCTCGGTAGCTGGTTCTGCCTGGGCTTGACTCCCAGAACATTAGCTCTGAAACATCTTGCTTCTTATGTCTGTAATCAGAACCTCGCCCTTTGCAGTTATAAGCTTTAAACTTCTCTTTGTTACTATAGGGAAGTTTCCTTCTCTCTGCAGGGCTTGTCTTTATGCTTGGCTCTCTATAGCCTTTGCTTCTAGCCTCCCGGGCTGGTTGAACAGGAATATATTTGTTCCTAACTTTACACCTATTTCTTAAGCTGTAGTCATGCATGGAATGCCCATCCCCCAACACTTCCCTCTCACCGTGACCTCTGCCTTGAGCTGGCAAATACTGGCCTCTGGGGTAGTGGGGTAATCCTGGCTTCTCTCCAAAGCTATTCCTGGTAGCAGGTCTTCCCTTAGTGCAGCTTGCCTTGAACCTTCCTTCTCGAGAGCTGGAGACAGACTCACTTCCTGACTCCTCGTGAGAAGAATTTCCTCCCAGCAATCCCCTGGGGCTTCTGTTCAGCTGACCTGGGACACACCTCCTGCTCCTCTCTCTCCTACTGCTTCCCGTGGTGATCCTGCTTCTGATTCTCCTCTCTAACTGACTGGAACCCTGCCCTAAATAATCCCTAGCTCTACACGTGACCTGGGGACTCTCACTCAGGTGTTCCTGATGGGACTTTTGTTTGCTACGTAGCAAGAATTTCCCTTGCTGCAGTGAATCATGGTGCCTAGTGCTGCTTTCTAAAGCTGACTCTGAGGTAAGTCTTTCTTTTATCTTATTTTCCCTGGGCTGTGTGCCCCTTGCTGCATCACAACTCACTACATTCAAAATCATACACCATACATCTGCTGACACACTCCAATCTCTTATAATAAGAGACACAGAAGTCAGATCAAGTAGAGCCACTAGTAAGAACCACTTAATAGCCCCTAAAATCAAGACAAGGAGTAATGAGTAATCAGACAACCTGCATCAGGTTTTCCATATCAGCACCAATATGGAACTCCTTACCAGAAGACCTCAATACGACTGCAGACAAAGAGACTTCTGCAGGAAACTCAAAACATACCTATTCACTGAACATTATGGAAGTATCCCTTAGCCCAGAATACATCTGATAGACCACATACATTTTTTTTCTCCAGATCTTGTTAATCTCCAAATTTGATGCCCTTGTTAAAAGTTCTCCAAGTTTGTTGTCCTTATTGTAATTTAACCCATGAGTTGAGTTGTAATGTAAATCGCTTTGACTTAATGATAAAGCGGTATAAAACCCATTAAATACAAAAATAAATAAATAAAAGAGACACAATCCACCCATGGGAGTCAAATAAAAGAAGCTCAGTTCCCTATCCTATGCAAGCATTCATTCATGCACACAAACTCAAATCTGAACACATACACAAAACAGTCATACTAGAAAGATATAAACCATAAGGCCATTGGCCTGAGCAAAAGCTCATTGATTCTTATCAGAATGAGGATGTAATCTCAAGCGAAAAAGACAAACCTTGCAGTGAGCCAGCCCTACACATAATACCCGGTAAAGAATCACCACCATACCTGAGTCAAGTTAGTAAAGCCCAAGTTGGTACTAAATCCTTACAGATGCATTAGCCTCTAATGTTACCTGAACTTCGGCTCAACAAGTCTCTCAAATGGAGACATAGATTACAACCTAGATATAAGCAGTACAATTTTACCTAACACATGCAATCGTCGACATGGTTGGTGGGTATGTGTATCGTGACTCACAAGATGTAAATGGGTAGTTAATGCTTAAAATCTGATGTAAGTAACCCAGATTAGATGAGGCTTTGCTAGTGAATATACATAAGTATATTTGACAGCTAAAGGCTGACCTATCACACTGAATGATAGAATCTCTTGTGTGAAACAGAGTTACCACAGAACTAAGGAAGCCCTAGATTGGAATGATCCATCCAAGACAGGAAATCCTGGAGAGGAGTGACAGAAATGACATTTATAAACCTGTGAATTGCCTATGTCCACTGTGTGCTCAGGGTTGAGACATGCCAAGGGAGTAACACGAACCATTGAGGCCATCGGCCCAACATTCTCAAATGACATTTGCTGACTCAATTGTTTTTCTTCAACAATTGCCACTAAACAGGTCAGCCTGTGTTATAGAAGGAAGGTTTTTGCCCAAGTCGTGTCTAGCAGAGTTCAAATGAATTCCAATCGGTGTGATGGGATCGACTTAGAGTAACTGATAATGAACCCTAGCAGCTCCAACATCCAGATGGTGATACATATGGATTCTTGAACCCCTTGAGTGGTGCTCTTGACCAGCTAATTGTCCAAGTAGGGAAACACGTCCATACCCAGATTACATAGAAATGCTCTGACTACTGCAAAGCATTTTGTGAATACATGAGGAGCAGATGCAAAGCTGAAAGTCAGTACGTGGTACTGGAAGTGGCGTTTCCAAACAACAAATCACAGATACATCCTGTGATTGGTGTGTATCCATCTGGGTGTAGACATCCTTCAGGTCCATACAGGATCAGTATATTAGAGAATATCCAACCCATTGGTTCTGGGCTCCTGACCGGTTCCCTCAAAACTCATGGAGAATAAACTCATGAGGAGGTGTGCGATCTGAGGGAAGTTCTGGGGACTTCTCTTCCAAGAAGTACTCAGAGTCATACTTACAAATCCCAGGAGCACTCGGATGCAGATTCAAAGAGGTACTCAAATGATGTCTGTGCGCCTGCCTGCGTCGAACTCCACTTCTCCCAGGAGGCAGATCTCTTCTGGAAGCACTGGTGTACTGATGACCTCTGATGCCCAGGGGATTGATCTCCCCCTGATGCAATGGAGACAGATATCAGCCAGGCAGGAACGAAGGTCTAGGTCCTTCAAGGTCCTGATGTCATTCGTCTGCTGCAGACCAGGTAGTGAGTCTCGAGGATAAGCTCGATGCTTCGATATGCCATTGAAGAACAATCAAAGCAGCAAAATTCACAAAGAGGAAAGAACATTATCGTCCTCTCCTTGAGGCATCTAATGAGACACCCCTCAAGAGCTGCCATAGACAAAGGCATGGGGTCTGCTTCAGAATCAGCTGATGTCTCTGGAACCTATCAGGGACTATTAGCAGTCTGGTCATAGCATCATGGAGTCTGGCAGGCCCCTGTGACACATAGGAGGACGAGTGGTCCTCACATCAGGGCTGCTTCAAGGGTTGGGGTTCCTCCATTACCTCAATGCTCTTGATATCATACTCTGATGAACTTCAGTACCTATGTATCCTAGCCTCTGACTGATCCTCAGCATCCTGGCTTGATGTCTTAGAGGATAAGGATGAATCCTTCCTTTTCCTCAAGGCAGCATTAGTGAGTAATTGATGCCAGGGCATCCTGCTGGTGGCTCAGCTCTGAGTGAGCTTGAGAGCCCTTCAATGTTGATATTCCACCAGTGTCCAGTGCAGCACCTGTGGCCATGGAAACCAATGCTGATGACAAAGGAATGGTCTTATCTGTGCCAGAAATTATTTTATTCTGCTCTTCATGATCCTTGATTCCTCTCCTTGCCATCTGTGAACACAAAAGACAATGAGAAGACTCATGGTAATTCCCCAAGCACTGCAAGCACAATTTGTGAGTGTCTGTTACAGACATAGTCTTGCCGCACTGGGTGCAGTTCTTAAACCCACTGGCAAGTTTATGGGACATGTTGCCCAAAAAAGTAGCCAAAGCAAAATCAAACAACTTGATCTTGGAAAAGAAATAAACCCAGCTGGAACACCTGAGACCTAAATGCAACCTATAGCGATGACACAGTGTGAGTAAGGAAACTCAAAAATAGTCAAAAAAATCCTAACTAGCATAGGTGAAGAGAAGGAAATCTTACAAAATAGGTAAAAATACTGGAGAAAGGCAATAAAACCAAATAGCATGCAGTCCAACGGGGGACATATTGTTGGAGCTCTAAACATACTAAAGGGATGAGGTGCAGCAGTGACAGGTGGGAATTCACGCACATGCATGGAAGAACCACTCTCAAAGTTTCTAGAAAGAGCTGGAAGAGGTTCCCGTGTGGAGCTTCATCAGTGGCATCACCTATATGTGAATAATTATCTTGCTTGCTCATGGAGAAAAATAATTATTCTTCTCCAATGTTGCTTTTGCAAGTTCCCTAAAGAATGTCAAAATATTATGGACACCTATGAATATGGATGAATGAATCAGAGGACATTATGAAATGGCATATTTGTCCACTGGATTTTTAAATCTGCAGCTTTGTGTTTATGCAGACAGATGTTATCTATCCAAGATAAGTTTCAGTTTTCTTTACTTAGCATAATCTAAACCAGAGCGCCCTTTAACTTTACATTGTGCTGGAATTAAATATTTTGATGTTCCCTCTCCTGTCACTACACATCAGTGAGACCGGATATGATGGTAGGCTGAAAGAAATCAAAAAAGGAAAATCAAGCCGAGTTTGGGGAATGAAACCTTCTAGCTCATAACTCAGCAGAGAGATCTGGGGGAGGGGGGAGAGGATTAATCTAACAGCATTAACTTACAAGAATTTGCAGCTGATATGTACATTTTAAAATGTCAGAAATATATTTAAACAATTTTAATCTAATTTTTTTTAATTTCTAAAACTAAGTCTCTCAGCAGCAATCTCCACACCAATGATAACTTCATTTGTCTTATGGTGCAGTGATATAGTCATGAGCAATTATTTCATAAGCAGGGTACTATTTCTCAAATACAATAAATAATATACAACCAGAAGGTCACTAAAGTACTGAATCTTTTTTCTGATTCCTTTTATATTTTCAATTTTAATAAGCACACAACAAATAACAAAAATCTTGAAAGGTGAGAAAGAATATCTTCCTGAGGATTTGGAACGTACATAAGAACATAAGATATGCCATTCTGGGTCAGACCAAGGTCCATCAAGCCCAGTATTCTGTTTCCAGCAGTGGCCAATCTAGGTCATAAGTACAGTATCTGTCAGGATCTGTGTACCTTTTTGGGAAACTATGTTGCTTATCCCGGGGTAAACAATGAATTTTCTTGGTCCTCCTTAATAATGGTTTACGGACTTTTCCTCCAGGAACTTGTCCAAACCTTTTTTAAACCCAGCTACACTAACAGCTTTTACTACATTCTCTGGTAATGAAGTACACACACAAGATCAGTCACTTATGGCTAGCATGCGCCATCTGCTGCAGGGCCCATTTTATTCCTATGGCCCAGTGGCAGATAATATGTACTAACCATTTGTAAATGGCCCTAACCATTAGTAGATGACAGAATGGTGCATTTCTCCTTCAAGCACAGACTTATTATTAGATGTACTGCTTTTCGATAGGTACAGCAAGGTGAACCTGAGAGTTCAACCAATAAACAAGAACAATATGAACCAGAAAGGGCAGCAGCGAATCATCAAGTGCTGACTACATGGCATGTACACCCAAGCCAACCGTGAAGAATACAGTAACTACAAAAATCACCAAAGGCCTGATAAAAAATATGGTTTTAAGTATCTTTGTAAATTTATTATAATCTCCTTCTCTGATATCTGGACAAAGGTCATTCCACAACATTGGAGCTAGGTAAGAGAAAGAGATTTTCAGAGTTTCCTCAAACTCGCGGTTGATGGCCTTTGAAGGCAATTTAGAGTGCAAAAATCTCACAGGATATGAGGAGCTGTGTGGACTCAAGACAGATGCTAGATGGTATGGTAATCCCATACAACACATTCAATTTGTTGGTAAAAGAATCTTAAAATGTGTCTAAAACATGAAAATTAAAAACAAAACAAACTATACACCTTACAAACAAACAAGCCATCTTTTAACATCACCATACTTTGGCTACTACCTTTATTGCTAATATAACATAAGATTAAACCATCTTGTAAGAAAAAGGACACAGAATAAAACCAAAAGTCAAGTAAAGGGAAAACCTAAACAAGAAAAGTTCTCTAATTTTTACCATAGCTTTATCTCTCCATTTGGTAGACTAACCAAAATATAAGATAGTTTTTGAAAACAAGGGAAAAGCAGCAAACAATTTACTCCAACATAGCCATAAGAATAGAGTTAACTGAACCAGATCAAGAAAGACATATTTAATATTCATATGATAAAAAAACTTGCACCAATTAGCAACATACTAGGTCATAAATTTGAAAAATCATTTTTGCCTCTCTTGCGTTGCCTTGGCAACACCAGGGAACATATATGGGCCGCTATTCATAAGAAACTTATTCAGTGCTTACAAACTAGATTATGTGCTGGTCAGCACGATATTCAGTAGCACTATCCAAATAGCACTGCTGAAATTTTCCAATGACCACTTAGGCACTATCTGGACAGTGCCCGGGGTGGTCAAATTTTATCCGGTTATGGCAATTTTCAGTCTACTAACCAGATAAGAAACCACAAAGTTAGGTCGAAAAAAAAATATCAGGACTATCTAGTTTTTCTGTTCAGAGAGAGCTGAATATAGCCGCTATCTGGATAGCCCGAGGCAGTCACTGTTGAAACTGGATATTCAGCAGAAGCTGCTACCTGAACCCTTCCACTGAATATCTGGTTTTATTTTGCCCATGGCGGCCAGTAACTTAAAAATTGCAGACTGTCACAGGCTGAATATCAGCCAGACAGATTTTACACCCAAAAGCAATTCCTTGTATTTAAAAAAAAAAAATACTATCCAAGACCAAGGAACCAACCAAAGCTGCAGAAGAAACATTTCCTATTCTGGAACTTTCCAAAAATGCTGACAAATACAAACTATCAGACAAATTCCTAGGGACATTCTGTTAATCAAATTCTTTCTTTGGTGGCAATATACCCGATATTGTAGAGACAGGCGATAAGAATTAATGAGGAATTTTCAACATAGCTATCAGTTTATTTTTTAAACATCTCCAAAAGAGCAATTCAGTCAGCTCAAGGGAAATGATTAACTTCAAATTCCTCCACATAAATGCCACATCGAATGCCATATCCTAACACCACACACTGAGATTTTCCATTTATGATGGTCCACCTTGCTTATTTATTTATTTAGAGCACTTGATATACTGCTTAAAAGCTAAGGCCATCACAGTGGTTTACAAACAATAAAAAGGGGGTAACAGTACAGCAAGAAAGAAGGAAAAAGTAAAAGACACAATGAGAGAGAAAATTACATTTCATATACAGAGAGGGAAGCTGAGAGACAAATGGAAAAAGAGCAAGCAGTTCTCCGGGGGAAAAAAGTTAAGAAACAGTGAACTAGGGAAAAGCTTGAAGAAACAACAGGGTTCTGAGATTCTTCCTAAAGGTGGGGAGAGAATGTTAAGTGTGGCGTGAAAGGGGAAAGGAGTTTCAAAGGGAGGGACCAGCATAGAATAAGGAAGAGTTTCTGGAAATGATGAGACAGAGGGCGGAGGCAGAGACAGGAGGGCGGCCTTGGAAAAGCAAAGAGAATGGGAAGGAACATAGGGAGAAATAAGGGTGGCCAAGTTTAAGGGGCAGGAGGCAAACAGTGTACAGTGGACCAAGATAAGAAGTCTGAACAGAAAGGAACAGGGAGCCAGTGAAGAGCACAGAAAAGCGGGGAATCGTGATCTTAACGGTGAGCATGGAAGATTAGTCTAGCGGCAGTGGACTGGATCAATTGTAGACGATGGATGAAGTACTGAGGTAACCTGAGAGAGAATTGCAATAATCAAGATGCAAGATAACAAGGGCCAAAACAAGCTGAGATGGAGAAAACAGAGTAGACCGAGCATAAGCTGCGAAGAGCAAAAAAGCCGAATTGGATAAAGATTCAAAATGGGCTTTAAATGAGAGAGATGAATCAAGTGTGACAGCTAGTCTTTACAGAGTCATAAAAAGGAAGGGGAGAGGAGGAGATGGTAAGAGATGGAAACATAGAGGTTGCTGGGGAATAGCCTCACATTTGGAGATGTTTAAAAGAAGATGATTGTCTATGAGTCAATGGTGTACATATTATAAGCAGGTCTGGAGGAGGGAGACATTGGATGAAGAAGAAGGAACAGTGTAAAGAATCTAAATGTCATCAGTATATAGAAAAGGTGTACAGCCAAGGGTTTGGATTAATAGAGGAAGAGGTGACAGGAAGATATGAAAAAAGTGGGAGTCAGCAGGGAACCTTGAGGAACGCCTGAAAGGAGGCAGAGAATCTAGAAATGGAGAACACCTGGAAGGTGAGATCCAAAAGATAAGAAGAAAACCAAATGAAAACCAAACCCTGGATCCCCACAGAGTGGAGGCATTGAAGAATAAGAGAGTGATCAACCAGGTCAAAGGTGTATGAAAGAGGCAAGGAAATGGGAAAAACAGAATTATCATGGTCAAGGGAATGCCAGGTTTCATTTGTGAGAGCACAAAATAAAGATTTCATTGAGTGACCTGAGCAGAAGTCAGCCTGTCATGGGTGCAGGAACAAAGACTTCCAAAAATAGATAAGAGTAAAGAGAGGACAATGCATTCCAAGAGTTTAGAAAGGAGAGCAAGATTGGAGACTGAATAGAAATTAGAAAGGGAAGAACTATCAAGAGAGGTTTGCTTGAGGAGAGGCCAAATGTTAGCATGTTTCCAGGGGGTGAGACATAGCTTTCAGCAAGGCTGGTGTAAAAGCAGAATATGAATACTAGGAAAAAATAAAGGAGACAGTCTAGAGACCAGGTGGGCAGACTAGGAATCCAAGGAAGAAGAGGAAGGGAAAACTGATTTGAAAACAAGTTCCAAAAAAGAAGGGAGAAAGAGAAGGTAAGGAGGACCAGGAAGAAGAGAGAGTGGCAGAGTGAGGTGGAGGAGAGTAAGAACAAGAAGAGACAGGAGGATTGGGACAAACAGAAAACCCAAAGAGAAGAGGTCCTTTCGAACAAGAAAGAAGCATAGGCAGTCAGGGAGGGGGAAGCCGGTGGAACAGAAGGATTGACAGTGGGCACCAAGGAGTTCAGGAGGCAGAATGTTTGCTGGGGTTTATTAGCAGAGGAAAAGATCTGTTGTTGTATGAAGGTGGAGTGGGGCTAATGAAGGACATGTCTGTTAGAAAAATTAGCTTCCCTCCAATGGGCAAGATCAGAGGGTAAGATGGATTTCCACCAGGGTCTCTCATGAGAGCAAACCTGGCGACAAAGGGTAGAGTCCAGAGTGGAACGAGGGTTTGGAGACAGCATGGCAAGGTTTTTTCAGTCATAAGGGGACAGCAAAATCCAAGATGGACGAGAGAACATAAGACCAAGTGGATAACTGGGTTTCTAGAGGAGCCGAAGGGTTTGCAAAAGAGGCCTCATCCACTAGGGAAGAAAGGTGGTCAATGATAGGGGCAGAGAGGTTATGAGAGGACTTTTGAGGGAGGATTAAAGTGGGGAAGGAAGAGAGGAAAAATAGGAGGAAAGAAGGGACAAGGCTAGGAAGAAATGGTCAGACCACGGGACAGAAAAAGCAGAGAGAGGAGAAGGCTGCGGAAAAGGGGGAGGGGTGAAAATAAGGTCTAAAGTGCAGCCAGTATAATGGTCGTCACAGTGATAACTTGAGAGAAACTGAGGGAGATAGAGCAGCTTTTAAACTAGATAATAGGGGAAAGCCGACAGTCGCCCAAGAGCGCATGGTTCGGAAGAATGTATCCTTGAAGGATAATACAAAAAGCAGAGAGGTTCCAAAAAAGAGTAAAGTAGCCCAAATGCCCTCGAGTATGGAGCAGACAGAGCTTAAAGATCCCAAATTACCCATGTATACCAATAGCCAAATTAATATGAATAAAATACAGTCTCTAAAATGCTTGTATGCAAATGCTAGAAGTCTAAAAAACAAGATGGGAGAGTTAGAATATATAGCACTAAACGAGAGGTTAGATATGATTGGAATATCAGAGACATGGTGGAAGGAGGACAACCAGTGGGACACTGTGATACCTGGGTACAAACTATATCGTATTGATAGAGCTGATCAAATTGGTGGAGGGGTTGCGCTCTATGTTAGAGAGGGCATTGAGTCAGAAAGGATTAAAGTTTTGCAAGAAACAAAATTTCCTGTAGAATCTCTATGGATTGAAATTCCATGTAAAAAGGGGAAGGCGATGGCAGTGGGGGTGTACTATCGTCCGCCTGGCCAGAATGAACAAATGGATGATGAAATGCTCAAAGAAATCAAGGAAGCTAGCAAACGTTACAGTGCAGTAATAATAATGGGTGATTTCAATTACCCCGGCATCGACTGTGTCAGTGTCACAGCAGGACATGCTAGGGAGATAAAGTTCCTAGATGAAATAAATGACTGCTTCTTGGAGCAGCTGGTTCATGAACCGACCAGAGGGGAAGCCATATTAGACCTAGTCCTTAGTGGAACACCAGATCTAGTGCAAGAGATAAGGTTGTTGGGGCCACATGGCAATAGTGATCATAGCATGATCGCCTTTGATTTAATTAGTGGAGGAGGGATAGTAAGGAAATCCACAGTACTACCCTTTAACTTTCGAAAGGGAGACTATGATAAAATGAGGAAAACAGTTAAGAAAAAACTAAAAGGAGCAGTTGCAAAGGTTAAAGACGTACATCAAGCTTGGATGTTGTTGAAAAATACTATCTTGGAAGCCCAGACCAGCTGTATTCCACGCTTTAAGAAAAGTGGAAGGAAGTCCAAAAAACTGCCAGCATGGTTTAAAGGTGAGGTCAGAGAGGCTGTTGTTGCCAAAAAAGCATCTTTCAGGAAATGGAAAAAAGAGCCAAATGACGAAACCTGGAAACAGCACAAGCACTGGCAAGTCAAATGCAAGGCATTGATAAGGCAGGCAAAGAGAGAATTTGAGAAGAAGCTTGCTGCGGAAGCAAAAACACGAAATAAAGACCTTTTCAAGTACATTCGTAGCAAAAAACCTGTGAGAGAGTCAGTTGGTCCATTAGATGATAAAGGGGTTAAAGGAGCATTAAGAGGTGACAAGGCGATAGCGGAGAGACTGAATGAATTCTTTGCTTCAGTCTTTACTGAGGAAGATGTAGGGATGTTACCCATGACTGAAGTGGTATTTAAAGGTGCGGAAGAATTGAAGGAAATATCGATACATCGGGAAGATGTCTTACAACTATTAGATAAACTGAAGAGTAGCAAATCACCTGGGCCGGATGGTATACATCCAAGGGTGCTGAAAGAACTGAAATATGAGATTGCAGACCTGCTATTAGTAATCTGTGAACTATCATTAAAATCATCTCTAATACCTGAAGATTGGAGGATCGCCAATGTAACACCAATTTTTAAAAAGGGTTCCAGGGGTCATCCGGGAAACTACAGACCGGTGAGCCTGACCTCAGTACCGGGAAAAATGGTAGAAACCATGATAAAGAATAAAATTACTCAGCATGTAGATAGTCACGACCTAATGGGAGACAGCCAACATGGCTTTAGACAAGGAAGATCTTGTCTTACTAATCTGTTATGTTTTTTTGAAGGAGTGAATAAACAGGTGGACAAAGGTGAGTCGGTTGATATTGTGTATCTGGACTTTCAGAAAGCCTCTGACAAGGTCCCTCATCAGAGACTTTTGGCAAAACTAAAGAGTCATGGGATAGGAGGCAGTGTACTATTGTGGATCAGGAACTGGTTAAAAGATAGAAAGCAGAGGGTAGGGCTAAATGGCCAATTTTCCCAATGGAGAAAGGTGAATAGTGGTGTACCCCCAGGGATCTGTGCTGGGTCCGCTGCTTTTTGACATATTCATAAATGACCTGGAAAGTGGAATAACGAGTGAGGTTATCAAATTTGCAGATGACATAAAACTATTTAAAGTTGTTAAAACCCAAGAGGATTGTGAAAAATTGCAAGAGGATCTTGATAAATTGGAAGACTGGGCATCAAAATGGCAGATGAAATTTAATGTGGACAAGTGCAAGGTTATGCACCTAGGGAAGAACAACCCAAACTATGGTTACACGATGCAAGGTTCCACATTAGGAACCACCACCCAGGAAAAAGATTTAGGCGTCATTGTGGATATCATGTTAAAACCCTCGGCCCAGTGTGCAGCGGCAGCCAAGAGAGCAAATAGAATGCTAGGTATGATAAGGAAAGGAATGGAAAATAAAACAAAAGATATTATAATGCCTCTATATCGTTCCATGGTGAGACCGCACCTTGAATATTGTGTGTAATTCTGGTCGCCGTATCTTAAAAAGGATATAGCGATTTTAGAAAAGGTTCAGAGAAGAGCCACCAAAATGGTAAAGGGGATGGAAGGATACTCCTATGAGGAAAGGCTAAAAATGTTAGGGCTCTTTAAACTGGAAAAGAAACGGCTGAGGGGAGATATGATAGAAGTCTATAAATTAATGAACGGAGTGGAACGGGTAAACGTAGATCGATTGTTTACGTTATCAGAATATAGAAAGACTAGGGGACATGCAATGAAGCTACAGGGTAAACTATTTAAGACTAATAAAAGAAAATATTTTTTCACTCAACGTGTAATCAAACTCTGGAATTTGTTACCGGAGGATGTAGTAAAGGCTGTTAGTGTAGCTGGGTTTAAAAAAGGTTTGGACAAGTTTCTGGAGGAAAGGTCCATAAACCATTATTAAGAAGTGACCGAAGATATCAATGCTTGACCCAGTACAAGCATTGTGGTACTTGTGTCTCTTGGGGAAACTGCTAGGTACATATGACATAGATTGGCCACTGTTGGAAACAGAATACTGGGCTTGATGGACCTTGGTCTAACCCAGTATGGCATATCTTATGTTCTTATGTTCTTATAATTGAACAATTCTGAGTGTGGGTCGTCACAGGGGGACAGATAAAGTCTCCCAAGATCAGTAAGGGTGCAAAATGGAGGGAAAGGTCAGCTAAATAGAAGGTGAACTCTGTGAGATGGGCAACAGAAGAAGAGGGAGAGTGGTAGTTAAGGAAAATATAGAAAGCAAGGGAGGAGACGAGCAAACAAATTTGGAGAGCCTCACAGAAGGTGGACTCTGGAAGAGCATCTGAGGAAGTACCAGAAACAGTGGGGTAAGAGAAAGCAAGACTGCCACCATGATGCGAGTGGTGGTCCTTATGCAAAACTGAAAAGCCATATGGACAGGCTTCAAGTAGATAAGCCAAATCCCCTGGATGGAGCCACGTTTCCGTGATGGCCAGAAGAGAGAGGTTAAAGGATGAAATGAGGTCAGCCACAAGGGGAGACTTGTGCCTAAGAGCAAGCATTCAAGAGACCAAAACAGAAAGGAGATGCTCAGGAGGGGGCAACAGATGAGAAGAGGGAGCAGGAGACTGGAACAAGGAAACAAAATGCAGGTTTAGCCAGCAGAGAGGCTAGGAAGCTCTGGGGACAGCTGCCCCAGACCACAGGAATGTGCTGCATAGGGGTCATAGAGGAGAGCGGAAACTGATAAGAGTTAGGAGCAAAGAGGGAAATCTCACCGAGAAGCCAGAAACAGAGGATAAGGCCAAGGTTCCTCCAAGAGACACCTCTGGAGATGCCTCAAGGAGTGCACAAGGAGCAGAATCTGCTCCTTTGTCGTGCTTTTTTGGTGTGCACCCACAGAGCCCTCTGGTTTAAATGCCTCTGACCTTTATCTTTATTATTTCTTGATATACTGCCCGTGGCAGCGAGGCATCAGAGCGGTGCACAATTACCATAAAATACAGCATAGTTAGGAAAGGAAAGGAACACCATTCAGTTGACAGGACAGATGGAGGCAGAGGAAAGCTGGAGAAGAGAAGACAGGAGAGCACCAGGCAGGGGAGAAGCAGGGGATAGTGGCTTATGGAAAGGGAGACGGAAAGGCTAGGTAGAAGAAGGGAGCAAGTCGTAGGCTAATTGAAAGAGGAGGGTTTTGAGAAGAGCCTTGAACCGAGGAAATGAGGGCTCGGCATGCAAGGCAATGGGTAGTGAATTCCATAATGCGGGGGCGAGAAAGGAGAAGGCGGAGTGACATGTCTGCTCCAGGTGCACTTGGGAAACTGATGGGAGAGTCAGGCGGTGAGTGTGAAGGGACTGGAGAAGGTGGTGAGGAGTGTGGAAGTGAAGGAGATCAGCTAGGTATTGCGGGTTGCTGGAGTGAATTGCTCAGTGTGCCAGAGTGAGTAATTTATAGTTAAGAAGGTATTTAACATAAGTTATCCAGAAAGGGACTTACCCAACTTCTCAATAGCCAGTTAAATGGAATCTAGTGAAACCACCATGGAATTTGTGGAATAAAAGTGTCTGGATTACAGGCAGGGGATGGACCCACTGTTCTCCTCTTCCTGGAGGAACTCTATGGGTCTTGGTTCAGGGTTAAATGCATTCTGTAGAGCAACAGTCAAAAGCCCATTGGCATCTTCGAGTGGGTCCTGCAACAACTGTGCACTTTCCAGCTGAGCAACATCATCAAGCAGCGACTGCCCTAAACTCTCTGCGGGCAGGTTTGTGGGGGTCCTCCTAAATTCTGGGCTAAGCGATGTAAAAGGCACCAGGGAGGGCAGTTGTGTACAATCCCCCACTGCTGTTCATAATGACAATAATCTGAAAGTATGTGTTGGAATACTGTGCTGGATGAAGAAATTACCTCAGGAAAAACACAAGTCTTTTCTCTTTATCATAATTAAAGAAAAGCATAGTAGAGACTAAACCTAATCAAATACACCGATTAGCATGCTCTCAACCTGGAACGCAACACACATACCTCAAGCCTCCTTTCTGTCACTACTGTATCCTATTTAACAGTTTGAAGTATCTTGTGTACTCCCAGAGTTTAAAAAATTAACACAAAAAATGGTGGGGGGGATTGTCAAAGGGATTAATGAGGTTAGCAGACCTGCTAACCGTGTTAATCCCTCTATCCGGGATATTCAGCGGCACTAGCACAGTTAGTGCCGTTGAGAATACCTGGGTGTCACCACTGCATGCCTATGAGGGTAGCACCCAGCAATATCCGGGCACCAGCGACATTCAGCTACTGCCCGGTTATGGCAAGGAAACAAAAGTAAAACGCAGCATAGGCTGTGCTAACTTTTACTGCAGAAGCTAACCGAAATACCAAAACCCCCAAGAGCTTATAGAGGAACACCACCTGCTCAAATACACCAAAACCAAAATGGAAGGTTCCACAGCACTACCCCTATGGACAAGTTATTATTTTTGTTGGACAATGACTGACAGATAGAGAGAACTTCACCTGAAAATAGCCTCCATTTTAATCATTTGCAGTAAAAGAACCTTAGAAAACACTTAATTGGCTAAAAGAAGTCCGTGCAGATCGAAGAAGAAACGACAAAGTTCTGTGTTTTGGGTAAATCTTTAGTCCACCCTGCTTCAGCTTCATTAACCCCCATTGCCGCACACCATAAAACAGCCAAAACCATAAGGGAACAATTTAAATCCGCCACGTCTGACGTCACCTGATAATGTGGTATACTGCCGAGCCAAACAGGGGTAGAAAACAACAATGATGTAAACTCTGCCTGGTTCACTCACCCTCATAAATCAAAGTAAACTATGCCACTCCAGTTCTAAATTCAGACCATTAGGAATGACTGAATTCAAATGAAAGATCATTGCTATTCTCTCAGTTGAAGGCACGCCAACCTACTGCCCCCTTGTAGTAGGGGCAGGATCCAATCAAGCACTCTCCAGGAAAACAGAGAGAATTGATGATCAAATTGAAGAATATGCGATACTATAGGAGCCGACATAGTTCCTGTATGAATATGCAGTGGAAGAGTGGCCTAGTGGTTGGTGCAAGGTACTTCAGGCCGGAAGGTCGGGGGTTCAAATCCCACTAGAGGACAGCAACCTTGGGCCAGAAGGACTGGGGTTTCTAGTCCCATAGGTGCTCCTTGTGGTCTTGGGCAAGCCACTTAACCCTCCATAGCCTATGTTCCCTGTAAAATAGTTATCTCCAAGTTATAATGCCCTGTTCAATGTAATTTCAGTTTGTTTAATGTAAACCGCACTGATGCAGAATAGCGCGGTATATAAGAGAATGTAAATAAATAAATATGCGAAGCATGCTCTGACAGTCTCACATGGAAGGGGCGAATAGTACGGCCCACGTATTTCAAGCCACAAGGGCAAATCAACAAGTATACCACATACATAGTTTCACAGGTAGTATGATAATTTAAATGCCACTGTTTATTAGAAACCACATCAGTCCAAGTGGAACCCTCCAGACTGCCCAAGCAGTAAGTACACCGCCCGCAAGGGAAGTGTCCAGGCTGGTCACTGGCACTCATAGTGAGAAAAATCACTTGTACCAACTGGTCCCATAAATTTTTCTCACAAGTGAAGGCTACATGAAGTTGCTTCCAAAAACAAGAATGTAGACCTAGAACATGCCAATATTTATATAAGATGGAACGTACCAACAAAGATCTATCATTATAAGGTAAGATCCCAATCAAAGTGTCATCCTGAGATCATTGAGAAGCTGGTTTCACTCTAAATCCCTCCTGGGGGGACAAAAGCCATTCTCTGTGGTTACACAATGCCCGTTTATAAGCCTTATGAACCACAGATCTTGGATAACCCCTAGGATATAGACAATCACACAACTCCCTGGAATGAGTCTTATAGTCTTCAACAGATGTACAAATATGCCGTATGCATAAAAATTGTCCAAATGGAAGAGCACGCTTCAGAGAGGAGGGATGAAAACTGGCATAGTTGAGAAGAGTATTCCGCTGAACAGGTTTTTGAAACAAAGATGTGGATAGAGTATTGTTAACACATTTCACCAGTACATCCAAATACTCAATGGAATACAGATCATATTGGGATCCACACTAACCAGTCCACAAAATTTAGTAAACAATCCACACCTCCCGTCCACATACATCCAAATACTCAATGGAATACAGATCATATTGGGATCCACACTATTTAACCAGTCCACAAAATTTAGTAAACAATCCACACCTCCCGTCCACATACATCCAAATACTCAATGGAATACAGATCATATTGGGATCCACACTATTTAACCAGTCCACAAAATTTAGTAAACAATCCACACCTCCCGTCCACATACATCCAAATACTCAATGGAATACAGATCATATTGGGATCCACACTATTTAACCAGTCCACAAAATTTAGTAAACAATACACACCTCCCATCCACAACAAAAAGGATATCATCCAGGAAGCGTTTCCACAATAAAACTTCCTAAAACCAAATAGAGGGATATACAAAATGAACCTCAAAATGAGCCATAAAAAGGGATGGCAACCGACGGAGCAACAGTTGATCCCATGGCAATACCAAAAACTTAAAGAAAAAAAGAACCCTCATAATAAAAGTAATTTTTACCCAAAACAATTTCCAACAAAGATAACAAAAATTGTTTAGGTAGATGTGCAGGCAATATGACAGGAATGTCTGAGATGACCCTTGAGCGCTTCCCCCTGGGGAATGTTAGAATATAAAGCTACTATATCAGAGTGACCAACAAAACAGGTGTGGCGGGTAAAACCAGATTGTAATTCATACAAAAAAAATATGTGAGGTGTCTCAAAGGAAGGAACCTTACTGGCCATAGGCTGTAAAAATACACAAAATTTTGACAGTAGCTGTAACACAGAGCCACGACAAGACACAATTGGATGACCCGGTGGACGCTCAAGAGATTTATGAATCTTTTGAACCATATAAAACCAAGGAATCTTAGGGTCCTTGTCCACCTGGAAATTAAATTTTCTTTGAGTAATCCACCCTGCTTTTAAAGCTTGATCACAAAGTGTGGTAATCTCTGATATCAAAAAAGGATGGGATCATGATCTAGGACCTGATAATAATGAGTGTCCCGTAGTTGTTCCAAAATCTGTGAATGATAATCACTACAAGCTCACAAAACTATGGCACCTCCTTTATCCACATTCCTGACAACAAGCTCCCAATCATCCATCAATTGATGTAGTGCTTGCCTTTGAGAGGACATGAAGTTTTGTCTTCTATAAGAAGCTTCTTCCATCAAAGACAGATCTGCCAATACTAAACGCTGGTATGTAGACAAAACTGAATCAAGTGACCCCGCGAGTGGGAGGGTTTAGCTATCACAGAATCAAAGATGGCGGCGTAACAGGACGCGCTGATCGCTGCTCCGCTTAGATTTACTTTCTTTTTTCCGCAATCGACTTATCTTTGCCCTATGCCGAAGCAGAAGGCTAAGGGCAAGGGTGGATTACCAGCGGGGCAGCGCACAATGGACAGCTACGTGGCGGCAAAGATGGGTGATCCCGCGACCGTGGCGGAGGTGAGCCCCGGTCTGGGCAGCGATGTCTCGCTGAGTCCGGCTGGCCCCTCCACTCCTCCTCTGCCCGCTGAGGTAACTGCTGGGGTAGCAGCGGGGGCTGGTGAACATCATCCTGAGAGACTGGCAGCGGTGTCGGATATGGTGTCTTCGGTAAGTGCTCTGTTTCCAGCTTCTCAGACGGGTGCTATAGAGCAGAGGAGTTTGGCTCCTGCTGTTTCCAGATCAAATCTCCAGTTGGATTTCCCTCTGCTTCAGCCTCCACAAGAAGTAACTCTGACTTCAATTTGGGCTCCCCTTCAGTCAGTTCATCAGCTTTGTGCTGTGGCGTTCCAGACTTTGACCCCGCTCCCTGCTCGATTGGAGAGTGTGGAGAAGAGGTTCGATGACCAGCAGGTAAAACTGACTGTGCTTGATCAAACTGTTCAACTGGTACAAGAGCAGCAGGGAATTTTTTCACAGGATAAGATGGTATTTCTACGGAAGATTGAGAACTTGGAGAATGCTTCTCGCTCTTTGAACCTTAGGATTCTGAATTTTCCCAGTGTTTCTGGCATTTCAGCCAGGGTTCTTTTTCACAGATTTCTTAAGGATATCTTTGGCTACCTTGAGGCTGGTTTTCCTCCAGTACAGAAGATTTTCTATCTACCATCTGGGGTCGCTAGTGGCACTACTGCTGCAGTTCCTGTGCCTCAACCTGATCTTTCCCTGGATTCTTTGGATTTGGAGAACCTATCTGCAATGTTGGAACAGTCTTCTGAAACAGTAGGGTCCAGAGCGACGCTATTAATTTCTTTTGTGTTTCTTCAAGATAAAAATGCATTGTTACGTCTGTTTCTAAAGTAAACCGATATTTCCTTTTTAGGGGGCAAGATCCAGATTTTTCCAGATGTGTCTCGTTGGACATAAGTCCGTAGAAAAAAATTTTTGGAACTCCGCACTGAGGTGGTATCACTCGGTGCAAAGTTTCAATTAAGATTTCCTTGTAAATGTATTGTTTATTTTCAGAATTCTGTGTACCATTTCTTCGAACCTTCTCAATTACGCTTCTTTTTGGATGCTAAGAAGTTGTAGGGCTGATTGGGGTTTGACTGGAGCGGAGGGCCATTGTTGGGGCAATATAATTATGTACTTTGCCGTTTGTTCTGTTATATCTTGTGTTTTTTCATTTTCTTTTTACTTATCCACCCCTCTGGATTTCTGTTTCTTGGATCTCTCCCTTTTGTGGCTAATTAGTACTTGGTCTTTGGGGTTCTTTTATTGCTGTGGGTTTATTATTATCCTCTGTATTGTTTCTGTTAGACCAGTACTTGTATTCTTGTTTCCAAGTTTTGCTTGGTGTTTTGTAAAACTTGATAAATAATTAAAAAAAAAAAGCTATCACAGAATCATCCAAAAACTTTCACGAAATGAAAAATATAAACACATATTTAGCATTCTGAAAAACCTATGTAGCGCTACCCACATTCCAAAAGGATCATACAAAGAGGTAGGAACAAAAGATTTATTTATTTATTTATTTGCAGTCTCTTTTATACCGCGCTATTCGACATCAGTGCGGTTTACAATGAACATAAGAGTTGCACATCTCAATTTCGTGATTTGTGCTTACAGTGAAACAGGTATAATAACTTGGGTATACATTAAACAGGAAAATTAAACTTGGGTATGCATTAAGCAGGTATAACAGGTAAAATGGGGTATAAAGACAAAACTTGCATCTGAGATGCAGTCAATTGTTTGTTGCTGAGATTGAAGATTGACATTTAAAGAGTTGTCTGGTAGTTGGCCCCTCCATTGGCCTTGCTGGTAATGGGTACAGGGCTGACCCCGATGCCGGCCCTCTTGAAAATCCCACTGAGGATTAAACTCATGTTCCACAGCTACCTCTAAAGGCTGATCACGACCCGAAGTATGCTTACGAAGAGGGTGACCCTTTTTGGGCTTACCACCCTCTTCTTCAGTATCAGATGATGTGTTAGACGTATCATCAAAGGTTACTTGCTTGATAACACCCTCATCCATTTTTGTCATCCAAGAATAAACCTGACCATTCTGATAATCCATTTGATCCCATTTGAATTTTTTGATCTTAAAACCTTTCAATGTATCCCGAAATTGTGCCATTTGTGTAGTAAACTCCTGAGATAAGGACTGTAACTTGTCCGGCTCAGCAATAGACTTGAATTTATCATGTAACTCCTGTAGTTGAGTGGAGATGACCTTTTCCTCTGTGGTAGTTCGTTCAACCAATAAAGCGATTAAATCAAATGCACATTTATTTAATATACCATTCCATTCTGCAAAAATCCAGTTCATCCGAAAATAACTTAGGAGGTTTTTGAATCCTCAAACCCAATGGAACAGTACGAGTTCTTAAATACTGGGTAAGATAAACACCATGTAACTGAGCATGAATCAACCGTTTCTGCACCTTCTGTAATTCTTGATAACATCCATATCTTGATCAATGTGAAAGTCCCCTTCCTTCCAGGAGCGCCACATGTTGTATAATTCGATCTCTTTGCTCATTTGAGTATGCAAATGTGTCAAGTGGTATCACGACCATTATGAAGAAGTAGGAAATAATGGAAAACCCAAATACCAAAAACCCCAAGAGCTTATAGAGGAACGCCACCTGCCCAAATACACCAAAACCAAAATGGTAGGTTCCACAGCACTATCCCTATGGACAAGTTATTATTTTTGTCGGGCAATGACTAACAGGTAGAGAGAACTTGACTTGAAAATCGCGTCCATTTTAATCATTTGCAGTAAAAGAACTTTAAAAAACACTTAACTGGATGAAAGAAGTCCATGCAGATGGGAGAAGAAACGACACAGTCCTGTGTTTCGGGTAAATCTTTAGTCCACCCTGCTTCAGCTTCATTAACCCCATTGCTGCACAACATAAAACAGCCAAAACCATAAGGAAACAATTTAAATCTGCCACGTCTGATGTCACCTGATAATGTGGTATACTGCCGAGCCAACCAGGGGTAGAAAACAACAATGATGTAAACTCCGTCTGGGTTCACTCACCCTCATAAATCAAAATAAACTATGCCACTCCAATTCTAAATTCAGACCATTAGGAATGACTGAAGTCAAACGAAAAATCCATTGCTGTTCTCTCAGCTGAAGGCGTGCCAACCTATTGCCCCCTTGTAGTAGGTGGGGGGGGGGCGAGACCCAATGAAGCACTCTCCAGGAAAACAGAGAATTCATGATCAAATTGAACATGCTGTACTGTAGGAGAAGTTAACCGGGCAGTTGCCGAATATCGCTGCTGCTGGGTTAGCTTCTTGCCAATCTAGGTAACCCAGATATTAAATTCCGGGGACGGATATGATCCGGGTTTAAGTTTCAGCTGCGGCAGCTAGCCGCCACAGTCACTGAATACCTCCTTTTACATTTCAGCATATTATTCAGGTATGCTTTCTGACAACTGCGCACCAATTTAAATCTCCAATAAGAAATAGAGGTTACTGTGGCAGGAAATAGGGATGCCAGAGAACCTAAGCTTACACCACATCAGAAAACAGAAAGATGAATGTAACAAGTGGAAACTGCCCTGCCCATCTCACTGCTCCCCATATCAAAAGTATTTTATGCATAAGGAAGAAACACAGGGAGAGAAAATTCCCTACACTGAAGCACAAAGTGGAAATAAATATAGCAGGGGAACTACCAGGACTCTGAAGCACTTGTGAAGAATGCATTTATTGATAACAACCCAACATGGCCTTTGCACAAGGCATTGGTTCTCGAGACACATTTTGGATCGACAGCAAGGTAACTGTGATATATTTTTTAGATAGCTATGGGTTTGATTATTTAACCCTGATGCAGGCATGTAGTGCCCAATCATAGCTGTGTCATGTTATTTATAAATATATCCTTCACAAACCATTTAGAATCCTGTTACATCCTCTGCTATATATTTTCCATTTCATATTTTATGCATTTTTTGATTCTCATTCTCCTCAGTTTACCGCCGATATCTCTACAAAGCTTGATAAAACAGCTGAATAGTTGGCCTGTTATGGGCTAAAATTTAACTCTGTCAAGTCTGAAGCTATGATCTTCTTTTGCCGTTCTCTTCCATACTCTTTACAAAGTCCTACCACAGCTGGAGCAAAACTACCACTAAAAGTCTCTGTTGGAATTCTTTTGGGTCTGTCTACTAAACTGCATTAGCTTTTTGCAGCTTACGCGGGGCGAAAGCTTCAAAAGACCCATGGTATCAGCAGGGGGTGCTCCCCACATGTCCCTTGCAGATACCTTGGAGGTTTTGCACTCCCCACAGAGACGTAGAGACCGTGGGATCTGTAGCAAGTGCAATGAGAAGACAGAGCAAGTAACTCCTCTGTCCTCCCAATCGCCACCAACCCCCCTCCCTTTTCCCTCCAAGGCCCCCCTTAATACCCCTGCCCATTTAAAAGCTGGCAGTGCCACAGATCTGATGATCTGCGGTACCTACCATAGTAAAACATTGTCAGATCCCATTGCAAACTGTGCTGTGGTGGGAGGCCAGACAACCCCCCCCCCCCCCCCACAAGCAGTACCATACCTAGCCCTGTGTGGCGGTGCATCAGCACAGGGCGCAAAGGCTTAAGGTGAGCATTTCGGCTGTCTGCTGTTGTCCTGCCGCCACCACTTTTTCTTCTCTCAGCAGTGGCAGGACAACAGCAGGCAGCCAAAATGTGCCCCGTAAGCCTTTTTTGTGGCACTTTAAGCAGGTTTAGTCCCTCCCTCCTCTGAAGCAACGTCAGAGCAGAGAGGGGCAGATCTGCTTAAAGTGACGGGGACTTGCACATTGGGCGTGCTTCCCCTCTTCCATCTCCATCCAGCCACTTTCTGCTCTTGCCCTGCTGCCGGCACCGCTATGGAGAAAATAGAGGGTGGCAGCAGCAAGGTAGGAGCAGGCAGCGGCTGGATGGAAGTGCAGGGAGGTGGGATGCGCGCCCAATGTGCAAGTCGCACAGGGCACAATTCTGGCATGATACGGCCTTGCCCCTGAGTAAAACCCCCTCCCCAGCCCTTACCTCCAAATTCCTGGTGGTGTAGTGAGCCCGGGGGCAAGAGAAGTTCTTCCTGTTGCTGCCCCCATCCTCAGCACTAAAATGGCACCAATCTCATGGTGCTGGCCTCCTAGCGTCCTGAAATTATTACAAGTGAAAAGGGCAGGAGCAGAGAGAATTACTCCTGCCATCTTCACTTGTACTAATAAAGATTGCACTAGTCTTACTGTGCTGCCCCTAACATCAATTTTATATAGCACAGAGAAGAGGGCAAGAGCAGGGAGGACCATTCCTGCTCCTGGCTCACTAGACCACCAGAATTTTGCCGACTAGCTAGCCGAGTTTTAGTTATTGTATGGGGGTGAGAGAAGAGCCAACTGGCTAGCTGGGGGGACTTAAGGAAATGGGGCGGGGGGGGGGGGGGGAGAAGAGCCGACTGGATAGGGTGTGAGGTTTTGACGGGACTGCCCTGATCCCCCCTCCCGTCGGACAGTTTCCTATGGGGACTGGGAGCTGTCCTGGGGAGTTGGTGCTGAAGGGAGGTGGGGGTACGGCCCTTTAATATTGTTGGTGCTATGGATTGGTGCATCCATGGTACCAGCAAAGAAACAATTTGGGGGGCCCAATCTGAGCCTGGTGGTGGGATTGGGGCCTGATGGAGCAGCCCGCACTGTTACCATGTGCTAAAAGAAACACCATGGTAAAAGAATATTAAGTTCTTAGCATGGATTATGGCAGGATCTGGGTAGAAATTGCATGTGGCTGACTCTCATGGCTAGCACTTGGGACGTTACCACACGCTAGCTGTCACAATTGCCAATAGCAAGGCTGTACCTTTGAGATGGCATTAAGTGCAGTTGCACTACCAAGAGTCAGGCAGCGTGGCTGCTGCCCCAACTCTCTCCCCCCTCAAAGAAAATGAGCAATAAGCTCTGATGACAAGTGTATCCTCCCACTTACCCACCCTCAATCCAATCTCCAATCAAGCTCCATATCCTCCCACATCTCTGATATGATCTCCCTCCCTATGATAATCCCCCAGACCTGAGATTACTACTAGGGATTAGATCTGCCATTTTGAAATTGGGAGGTAATTGGGCAGGATTAAAGGGGGATTGTTCTTCCTCATCCACAGGACATTAGGCATAACGGGGTAATTGGCAGGGAGAGGGTTGAGTTTTGAAATAAAGGGGAGAAACCGCTTCTGAAACTACCCCAACCATAATGTAAATCCAACAATGCATTGCTCTTGGCAGTACAGCTATGAAGGACCTGCATAAGATTTTCAAGTGCTGAGATTTATCTCTGCATACAAAGATTTGGCTTGTCTAAACCATGGTATTTTCAGTAATCTCATATGGATATGAAAGTTGGACAGTTAAGAAGAAAGCCAGAGAGAAAATTGATGCCTTTGAATTATGGTGCTCATGAAGAATACTGTTTATGCCATGGACTGCCTGAAGAACAAATCAATCAGTATAGAGGAGATCAAACCTAAGATTTCCTTAAAAGCTCAAAAGACAAGACTTCAACTTTCATACTTTAGACACATCATGTGAAGAAAAAGATCATTAGAGAAAAGATTCACGCTTGGCAAGGTTGAAGATCAATGCAAAAGAGGAAGAACTGCAATGTGATGGATTGATACAGTAATAGCCACCTGACTGAAAACACAGTTTAGACCAACTATCTACTGCCTGAAGTGCAAGCAGGATTCAGGAAGGGCAAGGAACAAGAGACATCAATGAGGATGAGAGATGGATCCTGGAAAAGACAAAAGAATACCAAAAGGATATCTATATGTGTTCTATTGACTACAGCAAGGCTTTTGACTGTGTAAATCATGAAAAACTTTGGGCCACATTAGTTCTCATGCACAACTATGACATTGATCAAGAACTTACAATTCAAACGGAGCAAAGGGAAACAGAATGGTTGCAATCAGCAAAGGTGTACGACAAGACTGTTTAATTTACAGTCAAACCTCGGTTTTCATGATTAATCCGTTCTAAGAAGTCTGACTAAAACCGAAACGTACGAAAACCGAAGCAATATTTCCCATAGGAAATAATGTAAATTCAATTAATCCGTTCCAGACACCCAAAACTATTCACAAAAAATACATTTTATAGAGAGTCAATCCCACTTCTGGCCACAAGATGGTGCTCCAGAGGTATTTTTGGCAGACAAATTGTTTAAACTGCCTTCCTCTCTGTGCAATCCTTGCATCTCTGGCTCGAGGATGTTGCTCACCTGACTTTCGCATCTCAACACGCGATCGGTGAGTCCGGGGGGGTAGTGCTGCCGGGACTGGGCAGGCAGTGTATGCAGACCAGCGCGAAGGTGTATGTACACTATTGCAGTACTTTTGGTTTTCAGATCTGGCACACGCGATCGGTGAGTCCGGGGGGGGGGTAGTGCTGCCGGGACTGGGCAGGCAGTGTATGCAGACCAGCGTGTATTGCAGTACGAAAACCGAGGCGATAGACGAAAACCGAGACAAGATTTCAGTCTGAAAAGACGTCGAAAACCGAAACCGACGAAAACCGGGGCCAACGAAAACCGAGGTTTGACTGTATATGCAGAACAAATCAACAGAGAAGCAGGACTGTATGAAGAAACAGAGGTGTGAATACTGGTGGAAAACTTATCAAGAACCTTCATTGTGCTGATACCACCACATTACTGGCTGAAAGTGAAGACGATTTGAAACATTTCCTTTTCAAAATCAAGGAACAGTCTTATAATGGACCTGTACCTTAATGTGAAGAAGACAACAATTCTGAGAACTGACAAAATCAATAGGTTAATCGTCGATGGTGAAGGAGAAGAAAAAGAAAGAGTGGACAACTTTGACCTGCTTGGATCAATAATCAATGAAGGAATAACTCAGTCAAAAAATCTGATGACACATTGCCTTTGGCAAAATAGCTATGAATGATCTAGACATGATTTTCAAGAGCAGAGATGTATCTTTCCACACAAAGGTTTGATTTGTCCAAGCCATGGTATTCTTGATAACGTCATATGGATGCCATAAGAAGATGATAACATAAGATATGTCATAAGGGGCAGATCAAGGTCCATTAAGCCCAATATCCCATTTCCAACAGTAGCCAATCTAGGTCACAAGTGCCTAGTAGTTTCCCCAAAAGACACAGTTTCCACAATGCTTGTATTGGGGCAAGCAGTGGATTTCTCAGGTCCCGTTTAATAACAGTTTATGGACCTTTCCTTCAGGAACTTGTCCAAACCTTTTTTTATACCCAGCTACACTAACAGCTTTTACTTCATCCTCTGGTAACGAATTCCAGTTTGATTATGCGTTGAGTGAAAACATATTTTCTCTCATTAGTCTTAAATAGGCATTGCTTCATTGCATGTCCCCTAGTCTTACTATATTTTTATGGCGTAAACAATGGATCTATGTTTACCTGTTCCACTCCATTCATTAACTTATAGACCTCTATCATATCTCTCCTCAGGTGTCTCTTTTCCAGGTTGAAGAGCCCTAACCTTTTTAGCTTCTCCTCATAGGGGTATCCTTCCATCCCCTTTACCATTTTGGTGGCTCTTTTCTGTACCTTTTCTAATAACGCTATATCCTTTTTAAGATACAACAATCAGAACTGCACACAATATTCAAGATGCGGTCGCACCATGGAACGATACAGAGGCATTATAATATCCTTGGTTTTATTCTCCATTCCTTTCCTTATGATTCCTAGCATTCTTGCCGCCACTGCACACTGGGTAGAGGGTTTCAACATGTTATCCATGATGACGCCTAAATCTTTTTCCTGGGTGATCATTCCTAATGTGGAACCCTTGCATCGTGTAACCATAGTTTGGGTTGTTCTTTCCTAGGTGCATAATTTTGCACTTGTCCACATTAAACAATTTTGCACTTGTCCAACTAAACAAGCAGACTCAGCATGAAAAAGGATAACCAACCGATCTCTAAGAAGTACCCTCTGAACTAGAATTCAGACTCCCAGTGTAAATAAGATGTAGATATGTTCTGCCTGAAATCAGGTACCAGTGTAATACAATGTTAATAATTACACAATATACATAGTTTCCCCCCAGTTATTTCCAAGTTGATCTCCCTGTTTATTGTAAATACAACTCAAAGTGCCTGTGTTGTATAGTTGATGTTAAATGTAAACCGCTCTGATCTAAAATAGAGCGGTATAGAAGAACTGTTAAATAAATAAATAAATAAATAAATTTCATCTACCATTTCAACATCCAGTCTTCCAATTTATCAAGGTCCTCTTGTAATTTTTCACAATCCTCTTGGGATTTAACAACTTTGAATAATTTTGTGTCATCTGCAAATTTGATTACCTCACTTGCTTTTCCCATTTCCAGGTCATTTACGAATATGTTAAAAAGTAGCGGACCCAGCACAGATCCCTGGGGTACTCCACTATTCACCTTTCTCCATTGGGAAAATTGACCATTTAGCCCTACACTCTGCTTTCTTTAAACCAGTTCCTGATCCAAAATAGTACACTGCCTCCTATCCCATGACTTTTTAATTTTGCCAAGAGTCTCTCATGAGGGACCTTGTCAAAGCTTTCTGAAAATCCAGATACACTATTATGAACAGACTCACCTTTGTCTACCTGTTTTTTTTGCATCTTCAAAAATACATAAAAGATTAGTAAGAGAAGACCTTTCATGACTAAAGCCATGGCTATCTACATGTTCAGTAATTTTGTTCTTTATAATGCTTTCTACCATTTTTCCCGGTAGTGACGTCAGGCTCACCGGTCTGTAATTTCCCGGATCACTCCTGGAACCCTTTTTAAAAATTGGCGTGACATTGACCATCCTCCATTCTTCAGGTATTACAGATGATTTTAATGATAGCTCACAAATTACTAATAGTAGGTCTGCAATCTCATATTTCGGTTCTTTCAACACCCTTGGATGTTTACCACTGATCCAGGTGATTTGCTACTCTTCAGTTTATCAAATAGTTGTAAAATATCTCCCCGGTGTATCGATATTTCTTTTAATTCTTCTGCGGCATCACCTTTAAATACCATTTCAGTCATAGGTAACATCCCTACATCTTCCTTAGTAAAGACCAAAGCAAAGAATTCATTCAGTCTCTCTGCTATGGCCTTGTTTCATCTTAGTGCCCCCTTTATCCCTCTATCATCTAATGGTCCAACTGACTCTCTCACAGGTTTTTTCCTATGAATGTACTTGAAAAAGTCTTTATTATGCATTTTTGCTTCCACAACAAGCTTCTTCTCAAATTCTTTTTACCAGTCTTATCAATACCTTGCCTGTAACTTGCCAGTGCTTATGTTGTTTCCAGTTTTCATCATTTGGCTCCCTTTTCATTTCCTGAAAGATGCTTTTTTGGCAACAATGACCTCTTTGACTTCACCTTTAAACCATGCTGGCAGTTTTTTGGACTTCCTTCCACTTTTCTTAAAGCATGGAGTACAGCTGGTCTAGGCTTCCAAGATAGTATTTTTAAACACCCATGCCTGCAACTGCTCCTTTTAGTTTTTTCTTAACTATTTTCCTCATTTTATCATAGTCTCCCTTTTGAAAGTTAAAAGGTAGTACTGTGGATTTCCTTGCTATCCTTCCTCCATTTATTAAATTTGTATGTTCTTGGTAAATGAAGCCCTAAAACCTAAAAAAGTAACTAATATACCCTTTTTGGGGGGGCGGGGTGTATACTGTGACCTTGGTTTTGGTGACCGTCTCCTAGATGCCAAGAAAATTTTTCGGACCTGACTTAACGGCATGTTATTAACAATCTTTCATAATCACCTTTAAAAGTGAAAAAAGTAAATGCTTTCTGAGTGTGTGTGTGTGTGGTGGGGAAAGAGGGGGGTAACGTTAATATTTGTGTTGAACTTTCTTCTTCTGTTCTTCAGATCTTTTAAGCTGAGCAGTTGCAGTGTAGGGCCCAGAAAAAATCAGAGGTAGGTTGTAATTGTTCAAAATGGTTTCATTTTTATTCACTTTTTATTAAAGAATGGCATTTATAAGCAGCAAATACAAGTTGTTTTGAACACATCAACATTTAAATACATTGAGGTAATTTTATAAAGTCATCTCCATGTGGATGTGGCCATATATAGTAACATATGTAGTAACATAATATATGGTGGCAGATAAAGATCAGTGTGGTCCATCTAGTCTGCCTAGTAAGGTGGCTAGAGTGGTTGTAACTGCCGCTTTGTGCAGGTTATCCCCCTCTATTAAAAGATTTAAATTTGTTTTGATTTTATTCTCTTTCTACAAGGGAATCACTGTGTTGGTCCCATGCCATTTTGAATTCCTTCACTCTATTTGCCCCTTCCACCTCGGTCAGGAGGGCATTCCAAGTATCCATCACCTTTTCAATGAAAAAGTATTTTCTGATGTTGCTTTTAAGTTTACCGCCATCCAGCTTCATCGTATGCCCTCTAGTTTTACAGTTTCCCCTTCTTTGAAAAAGGTTTGCTTGTTCATTGATACCCTATAAGTATTTAAAGGTCTGTATAATATTCCTCCATCCCTCCTCTCCTCCAGGGTATATATATTTATGTCTTCAGTCTTTTCTCATGTGTTTTCTGGTGCAGGTTCCAAATCATTTTGGTCACCATCCTCTGAACTGTTTCAAGTCTTTTTATATCCTTTGTGAGATACAGTCTCCAACAATGAACACAATACGCCGAATGAGGATTCACCAATGACTTGTACAGGGGCATTAATACCTCCTCCTTTCTGCTGGTTATTCCTCTCTGTATGCAGCCCAGCATCCTTATGGCTTTGGCTACTGCCTTGTTGCATTGTTTTGCCACCTTGAGATCCTCACACACTAGCACTCAGAGATCACTCTCCTGGTCCATGCACACCAACCTCATTCCCCCTATCGCATATGATTCTTTTGCATTTCTGCATCCCAAGTGCATGACTCTGCACTTCTTTGCATTAAATCTTAAGTGCCATGCATTAGACCATTCTTACAGTATTTTCAGATCCTTCCTCATATTGTCCACTCTCTCAGAAGTGTTAACTCTTTTGCAAATTTTTGTGTCATCTGCAAAAAGGCAGACTTTTCCATTCAGTCCTTCCGCAATATCACTCACAAATTCGTTAAACAGTCCCTGGACCGATCCCTGAGGCACGCCACTATGTACTTTCCTTTCTTCTGAGTGAGTTCCGTTTACTACCACCTTCTGTCGTCTGTCAGTCAATCAGTTTCTGAGCCAGTTCACCACCCAGGTTGTTCAGTTTATTGATAAGCTTCCTATGAGGAACAGTATCAAAAGTTTTGCTGAAATCCAGGAAGATCACATCCATCGCATGCCCTTGGATCTAGTTCTCTGGTCACCCAGTCAAATAACTCATTCAAATTTGTTTGGCATGATCTTCCTCTGGTAAAACCATGTTGCAATCCATTGGTTTCCAGAAAGTCCACTATTCTTTTTCAAGAGCGCCTCCATTACTTTTCCCACCACAGTGGTAAGGCTTACTGGCCTACAGTTTGTCAGCTCTTTTCTATTACCACTTTTGTGAAGAGGTACCACATCAGCCCTTCTCCTGTCCTGAGGAACTTCTTTGGTCTCCAAGGATCTATTAAAAACATCCTTTAAAGGCCCTGCCAGAACCTCCCTGAGCTCCTTCAGTATCCTGGGATGCATCCCATCTGGTCCCATTGACTTGTACACTTTCAGTTTTGCATGTAAATAGCCTCTTATAAAATGTCAACTGATCTAAAAGTATGCACTTTGGCGTGATGGCATGTACGTTGCTAGTAAGCATGCGCAGGGGCAAAGTTTGGGCAGAGTGTGGTGGAGCACTCATGTTAAGTACATTGATTATAAAATATAGGAATGGTGTAATTGCCGTGAGATCTGTGACTTAAGCTAGTACATGGTAGCAACATTATTGCTTTTGGCGATCCATTGCTAGGCACCTGTGTGCCCTTTCTTCTGCCCTCAGATTACCTGTTGTGTCTTTCAGTCTCACAGCAATTTGAGAGCAGCATGAAAGAAGCAGGAGAAAAAAATGGTCACAGAACTTAAAGCTGAAGCAGTGAAAGTGTTATACTTCTTGTCTTAATAGCTGCCACTGCTGCTGCTGCTGCCACCTCATCCTGTTTTTATAGTGTATAGGAGAAAGAAGAGGCAGCCATGGGGACAGAAAGTGTAGTGCTTTCACTAGCCCCTATTGTTGAGTGCCGTTGAGTCTATGTTGATTCATGGCAACCCTCTGGATGATGACATTAAGTGCTGTCGAATCAGTGCCGATCCATGGTTACCCTCTGGATAGGTGTCCTAAACTATGTTTGGTTTTCAGTCAGGCAGCTAGTTGTTAAAGTGGTATCCATAGCTGCTGTTATTGTATCGATCCATCACATTACTGTCCTTCATCTTTTGTGTTGACCTTCAATGTTGCCAAGCATGATGTCTTTTTCTAATGATTTCTCTCTTTGCATGACGTGTCCAAAGTATGAAAGTTGAAATCTTATCACCTGAGCTTCTAAAGAAAGCTTAGATTTGATCTTCTCTAGTACCGACTGGTTTGTTCTTTGGGTAGTCCATGGCATACACAGTATTTTTCACTAGAAGCATAATTCAAAGGCATTAATTTTCTTCCTGTCAATCTTTTTTACTGTCCAACTTTGGCAATAGTGATCATAGCACCAGTTCACTATGGCAACTAGAAATTTTTGCTGGAGTCTGGGATTTTGTCCCCTAGGGAAAAAATATCCAAATTTTTTTTTATGTGGCACTGCCACCAGAACTGAACATCTTCCTCCTTGTCAGTGTAACTCTGGGTAAATCTAAGCCACATGGTTACAGGAAATCTTGCACTAGCCTCATGTGATTTGAACTGTACACTAATGAGAGAGTTTCTACACCATGCTGCTCAGATTTACACTTGCATGGTGGAGATTTTAAGGGAGGAGGGAGAATATGGAGAGGAAAGGGATAAAAGTGAGCTTGGGTGACAACAGATTGAGGGTAGAAAGAGTGGATGGGGAAGGGGAGCTGCTGACCATGTATTTCTGCCACTGGCCTGCAGGAGTGCATTGTTTTTGTTAAGAGCCATGTTGTTGCCAAAAAAGCATCTTTCAGGAAATGGAAAAAAGAGCCAAACGACGAAACCTGGAAACAGCACAAGCACTGGCAAGTCAAATGCAAGGCATTGATAAGGCAGGCAAAGGGAGAATTTGAGAAGAAGCTTGCTGCGGAAGCAAAAACACGAAATAAAGACCTTTTCAAGTACATTCGTAGCAAAAAACCTGTGAGAGAGTCAGTTGGTCCATTAGATGATTAAGGGGTTAAAGGAGCACTAAGAGGCGATAAGGCGATAGCGGAGAGACTGAATGAATTCTTTGCTTTGGTCTTTACTGAGGAAGATGTAAGGATGTTACCCATGACTGAAGTGGTATTTAAAGGTGCGGAAGAATTGAAGGAAATATTGATACATTGGGAAGATGTATTACAACTATTAGATAAACTGAAGAGTAGCAAATCACATGGGCCGGATGGTATACATCCAAGGATGTTGAAAGAACTGAAATATGAGATTGCAGACCTGCTATTAGTAATCTGTGAACTATCATTAAAATCATCTCTAATACCTGAAGATTGGAGGATCGCCAATGTAACACCAATTTTTAAAAAGGGTTCCAGGGGTGATCCAGGAAACTACAGACCGGTGAGCCTGACATCAGTACCGGGAAAAATGGTAGAAACCATCATAAAGAATAAAATTACTCAGCATGTAGATAGTCATGACCTAATGGGAGACAGCCAACATGGCTTTAGACAAGGAAGATCTTGTCTTACTGATCTGTTATGTTTTTTTGAAGGAGTGAATAAACAGGTGGACAAAGGTGAGTCGGTTGATATTGTATATCTGGACTTTCAGAAAGCCTTTGACAAGGTCCCTCATCAGAGACTTTTGGCAAAACTAAAGAGTCATGGGATAGGAGGCAGTGTACTATTGTGGATCAGGAACTGGTTAAAAGATAGAAAGCAGAGGGTAAAATGGCCAATTTTCCCAATGGAGAAAGGTGAATAGTGGTAAACCCCAGGGATCTGTGCTGGGTCCGCTGCTTTTTGACATATTCGTAAATGACCTGGGAAGTGGAATAACGAGTGAAGTTATCAAATTTGCAGATGACACAAAACTATTTAAAGTTGTTAAAACCCAAGAGGATTGTGGAAAATTGCAAGAGGATCTTGATAAATTGGAAGACTGGGCATCAAAATGGCAGATGAAATTTAATGTGGACAAGTGCAAGGTTATGCACCTACGGAAGAACAACCCAAACTATGGTTACACAATGCAAGGTTCCACATTAGGAACCACCACCCAGGAAAAAGATTTAGGCGTTATTGTGGATACCATGTTAAAACCCTCGGCCCAGTGTGCAGCGGCAGCCAAGAGAGCAAATAGAATGCTAGGTATGATAAGGAAAGGAATGGATAATAAAACAAAAGATATTATAATGCCTCTATATCGTTCCATGGTGAGACTGCACCTTGAATAGTGTGTGCAATTCTGGTCGCTGTATCTTAAAAAGGATATAGCGATTTTAGAAAAGGTTCAGAGAAGAGCCACCAAAATGGTAAAGGGGATGGAAGGATACTCCTATGAAGAAAGGCTAAAAAGGTTAGGGCTCTTTAACCTGTTAAAGAGACGGCTGAGGGGAGATATGATAGAAATCTATAAATTAATGAACGGAGTGGAACGGGTAAACGTAGATCTATTGTTTACCTTATCAGAATATAGAAAGACTAGGGGACATGCAATGAAGCTACAGGGTAAACTATTTAAAACTAATAAAAGAAAATATTTTTTCACTCAACGTGTAATCAAACTTTGGAATTTGTTACCGGAGGATGTAGTAAAGGCTGTTAGTGTAGCTGGGTTTAAAAAAGGTTTGGACAAGTTCCTGGAGGAAAGGTCCATGAACCATTATTAAGAAGGGACCCAGGATATCAATGCTTGACCCAGCACAAGCATTGCGGAACCTGTGTCTTTTGGGGAAACTGCTAGGTACGTATGACCTAGATTGGCCACTGTTGGAAACAGGATACTGGGCTTGATGGACCTCGGTCTGACCCAGTATGGCATATCTTATGTTCTTATGACTCGATATCAATGCCTGGTGACCCTGTGGATACTTACCAGTGTTGACTGGGATGCATTAAGGACCTGGTTTACTAAGCTTTCTTTTCCTTTAGAAACATAATGGTGGAAAAAGACTTAGTAAATCAGTCCAAGGAACTGTGGAAGATCTCGGACGCACTCTCACTCCCCTCAATTTCAGAGGAGATAGGGGAAGGGAAGTCTCAGTCACTGGCTCTTATATCCAAAGAAAATTTGTCGAGGCTTGGGCTAGCCCACCTAGGAGCAAAGGAGCTAATACCAGTTGAGTCTCATCAAATTAGCAAAGGACAGTTTTCCGGCCCTCCTTAATCCTGAAGGGACAACCAAGAGGCAAGCACCTTTAGCCCATGCCTCTAGTCACAACATTTTAAGCTGCACTGTGGCCTGGAATGATGTCATCACAATAGGGGGTCTAGGGATCTACTTCTCACTATTGCCACAGTCCATCCAAACCTACATGCAGGTTTTTTTGATGACAGCAGACCTCTCCAAACAATCTTCCAGCTCCAGATCTTAAATGAGTGACCTTCGGTTCATGCTGTTAGTTGCAGCATTTTGTTAGCTGTGATGTGGCTCAGACAGCTGATGCTGTCACAGGAGGGGGTTGGGCTCCACCCTTCAACCCTGCTGCAGGATGTCCAAGCCCAGACGGAGGTCCTCTGATGGCAAAAAACCTCTCTGAACAGCCCACCTTTTTGAGACTGCTTTAAATCTTAAACTCTTATTTTCCTGATCATACCCATGTTTTCTTTTGTTTTGTTTTTTTAAATTTCCTTTTATAAAGCCCAATCTTTTATTCTAAATATCTGTCTTGAATGAATTTGTAAGGCCTATAAGGTAGGAGACTTTCTCTTCTATGTATGTGTACAGCATTGCATATATCTAGTAGCACTATAGGAATGATAAATAGTAGTAGTAGTGGTAGTAGACTCCTGCCACACATTTACTAACCCCTTCTCTATAAAACTCGGAAGACCCCTGGGGTGATAATAAATTTGGAGATCAGTAGCATAACAACAATGATAATCCAAATGCATAGACTTCTAAATCTAGTTATATCATATTCATGTGTATGTTGCAAAATTCTCTAAGACTCCAGGAGACACTTCCCCCATTTCTATCCTCAGACTCTAGTAAACACTCTCTTCCCACCCCCAAGACTGCAGTAAAAAATACGGGCATTCTCTAAAACACCTAGCACCTACTTGGTTATTCACTATTCCTTAGGGCTGCCAAACTGGTCGCTTTTCAGCCAGCCTGGCCAGTTTTTATATGGCCAAGCCGGCTGCCAGCAGATAATCGAAACCAGCCATGCAAAAACTGTTTTTTTGAGGGAATCAGAAGAGTGAGGTGGCTGACTCTGACTCAGCCCAGCCATGGTTGCCTTACTCTGCCTTGACCTGCTGCTGTTTCCGCCACCGCCGCATCTCCCAAGTCTGCGGCATAGCGGCATCAATCACCCTCTCCCCAGCCGACAACAATCAGCAGCGCCATCTTAAAAAAAAGAAATGAGCAAAAGCATGGGGTCTAGATTCCAGCGCACTTGTAAGTCTCCACTGGTCCTGTCCCCTTCTACATGGAAGTATGCATCAGAAGGGGGTGGGACAAGCAGAGACAAGTGCTCTGGAATCAGGACCCTGCGCTTTTGCTTGTGTTTTTTTAAATTTAATTTCCTTTTTTAAGCCACTACTGCCGCTGATGTTGAGAGAGGCAGTGGTGGCAGTTTGGGGGGGTAGGAAAGGAGAGAGGCCACGCTGGGCATTAGCGGGGGTGAGAGATCAGAGGTGGAGGATAGATGCTGGAAACAGAGGCAGAGAGACAGATGCTGGATGCCGTGGCCAAGGGAAAGCGATCAAATACTAGGCTTGGAGGGGGCATAAGGAAGAAGAGCAGATGGTGCGGGGACATAGGGCATATTCAGGACATGGGAGTATGGAGGGCAGATGCTGGAGATAGTGTAAAAGGACAGATGGGGGATATAGGAGAAAGGGGCAGATGCAGGACATGGGAGAGATGGGGAGAAAGGGCAGACGTTGGGCAGGAGGGAGATAGGGAAGAAAGGGCAAATGCGGGATATGGGGCATGGAGGGCAGATATTGGGCTTGGGCAGAATAGGAGAGAAAGGGAAGATGCTGTGAATGGGGGAGTGTTGGTAAGGGGCACACTGAGGAAAGATGCACTGTATGGGGAGGGGATAGAGACACAGAGGGGATATTTTGGACAGGGAAAAGATAGGGCTATAAAGGGGCAGTGCTGGACATGGGGAAAGAAGGATAGGGACACAGAGGAGAGATGCTGGGTATGGGGGAGAGAGGAGAAGAGTTAGTTAAAGACTGGGAAATAAGAGACTGAGGGAGGAGAGAGAGAGGGAATGGGAGGGTTGTAGTGAGGGGAAAAGATGGAAAGCTGCAACTTAATACAATAAGAAAAAAAAGTAAAATTGAAAAGTGGTTGGTAAGAAGGAGGAATGAAATTTGGATAGAGAAGCAGAAAAATAATTGAAGGAAACTGATAAGGAATCAGTGTTAGAGATTGACCTAAGGGAGGAAGTGAAGACAGAAGGAGAGAGAAGATATGGTAAATGAATAGGAGACCATGAAAGGTGAGGTAAGAGAAGACAGAGGAAAACAGACACCAGAGAATGGGACCAAAAGCAATTAAAAAAATAAAATGAGCCAACATAAAAGATAGAAAAAATAATTCTATTTTATATTTAGTAATTGGAATGTCAGTTTTTGGAAGGTACATCTGCCAGGACTGGTGTTAGACATGGCTGGTGCCCAGCCCAGGCAAAAATTTGGAGGTGATCCTAAACCCCACTATAGCAATCTGTTCCTGCTTCAGCATCAGACTGGTTTGGGGGCCTTCTCTGTCTTGGGGGTCCAGAGCAATTGCCCTGGTTGCAATCCTCCTAATGCCAGTCCTAACATCTGCTATCTTTTCTTTTGTACAGTACAGGGGGAATGAATCTCTTTCTGTTTCTCTTTTGCTACACTGCATGCAGGGTCTAGCTTTTTGCAGTTTCAGTTTCACTTTTATGTAAATGTTTCTATTTTCACTTTTTGGTAACGGTCCAACCGTGTTCTGCTTGTGCAACCAAGGCTGCGTATTCTGTTAGCACCATAATTTATATTTAAGAACCTGTAGTAATCTGGCTTGTTCAGCTTTCCTAATAGAGTTACAGATACTTTAGGGCCCACCGCAATACTTATGAGGTGCGATCAAAAAGTATCAAAACTTGTACAATAACACTGACGGTTATTGCACAGAGTCCCCTTCCAATAAAACACCCTTCCTCCAACGTTCCTGCCACTGCTGGAAACAATTTTGAAATGCCTCTTTCGTTATGCTGTGAAGCTGCTGTATCGAATTTTGCTTAACGGTCTCCAAGTTGTCGAATCTCCTTTCTTTCAGTAGTAATTTCAGTTTTGGAAACAAGAAAAAGTCACAGGGTGCGAGCTGAGAAGGGAGGTGGATGGACTTACTCGATTTGGTGTTTGGCTAAGAACTGCAGGACAAGATGTGATGCATGAACTACTATTACTACTTATCATTTGTATAGTGCTACAAGGCATATGCAGCGCTGCACAGACACATGTAAAAGACGGTCCCTGCTCAGCAGAGCTTGCAATCTAGTCAAGACAGATAACACAGTAGCTGTAGACATGGGATACATCTAGGGGGAATGATAAGGAAACACAAAGGAGACCAGATGAGTCAAGATCTGAAAGCAGCGGTGAAGAGGTGCGTTTTCAGCCTGGATTTGAAAAGAGCCAGAGAAGGCGCCGAACATACAGACTCAGGTAGTTTGTTCCAGGCGTAAGGTGCAGCAAGGTGAAAGGAGCAAAGTCTGGAGTTAGCAATAGAAGAGAAGGGCACAGATAGAAGCGATTTGCCAGAAGAGCTGAGTTCCCAAGAAGGGGTGTAGGGAGAGATAAGAGAGGAAATGTAGTGAGGAGCTGCAGAGTGAATGCACTTATAGGTCAGCAGGAGAAGTTTGAATTGGATGTGGAAATGGATAGGAGCGTTATCATGATGAAGCAATCATTCAACATTCCTGTGCATCTCTGGCCTCTTAACGACAAACTGCATCTCTCAAACAAGTCAGAATTTGGACATAGTACTCCTTATTGATGGTTTGGCCTTTTGGAGCATACTCATGATAAACAATACCCTAGTAATCAAAACTGTGAGCATGACCTTGACATTGCTCCACACCTGATGGGCTTTCTTGAGTCTGGGAGAGTTTGGAGTCTTTCATTGTGAGGACTGAGCCTTAGTTTCCAGGTCATAACCATAAACCCATGATTCATCACCAGTAATAATCTTTTTGATGAAATCAGAGTCATTTTCAATGCATTCCAAAAACTCCCAGGCTGCAGACATCTTCTTTTTGGTCAGCGGACAGGAGTTTTGGCACAAATTTTGCAGACACACATCTCATCTCCAAACAGACAGTAAGAATGGACTGTACCGACCCGAAACGGATTTCCATGTCCTCAGCAAGCTCCCTGATAGTCAATTGATGATTTGCGCATATTGTGGCATACACTGCTTCAACTTTGTCTTCATTTTTGCTCATGGATGGCCTTCCAGAACATTCGTCACTGTCAACACTTTGGCAGCTGTCTTGGAAACATTTGTACCAGTCAAACTCGAGCACGGCTCATGAATTCATCAGCCATACACTTGCTGTACTTTGTCATAAGTCTCTTTAAACAAATCTCCAAGTTTCTGGCAGAATTTAATGAAAATTCGCTTTTTTTCACTCATCGTAAATCTGACGAACTGTTTTTACATAATACCAAACATCATGTGATTAAAAAGAGTACAGGTATGCTGTAGCAACGCTACACTCTGCACATGCAGAGCACATAACTAGGTCACTGCATGCTTAATAGCATCGTGGTGTGACGTATTGTTATATAGCTACAAAATGAGTCTTGATTCTTTTTGATCACACCTTATACAGAGTTGCCTTTTCCTTATAGCGTCCTTGGGTGAGTTTTGGCGTTAGTGCTGGCATGGTAGATTTTCTCTTGGCTCTGAAGGATTTTTTTTAAAATTAAATTTGCAATATGCCTGGTACTCTGGTTTATATTGCCATTACTGAGATCTTTGTTTTGTATGACTAGTTGTATGGGGAAGTGGCCTAGCTCTGCTCTGCACAGATTGTTGGGGAAGGGGTGGGGATGGGGGAGTCTGTGGATGCAGAATATATATTTGGATTTAATATCATATGGGAGAGCATAAGCATATTGGGGGTCTGAAGAGGGGGCTGTGGTGAAATGGATGCAGAAGAATGCAACCTCTTGTACTCTTCCTCCCTTTGATATGGTCTGCAGATACTGAAGACTGCACTGCTATTCTCTCTTCAGTTGTTTTGGGGAGGGGTTGGACATGGCATGGTAGGGGGTGTAGCACAGGCAAGGCAGCGGAAAAGCAGAAGGTGGGGGGGGGGGGAAACAAGTAGCCACAGGTGCTGGGTTTTTCTGTTTCAAATAGTTGGCAACCCCATCTATTCTCAGATGTCAGCCTAATGCATTTGAAACTGGAGGACCAATGCATGGTGCCAGCTAAGACCTAGGCAACTGATAACGCCATCTCTTTTCCTTTATGGGTCAATGCAGCACTGGGTCAATGCTGGATCCTTTATGGGTCAATGCTGAACTGATGAAAGCATCTGTTCCATGTACGAGGCTAATCCTCCTCAAATCTTTAGGTCCTAGCTACATAGTTAGTTTGTCTATGCCTTAACCCTACCCTGCTGGGGGATAAACAGATTTTATATTATAAAAAATCTTGCACTAACAATTACAACTTGCAATTTTAAGCCTAAATAACTTAAGAAATGCAACTGGCCACACTTCTTTTATGATCTGCAGGCGTTATTGTCCAATACGGAGGTGACTACCACTTAACACAGTGTAATGTTTCATCGCTCTCCCTCTAGCATCAATTCCTTTCCCCCTTTTCTTAAACTACAAACACACCAGACTGGCAACATGCAGACACCACAATAAACAGGACAGCATTAACTACTAAGAAAAAGAGGCATTGGATAAAGGCCAAAACAGCTTCTGTCAACATGTCCATCTGATGGACCATGGAACAATGCCGCCACTACAGCCTGCCTGAGGCAGACAAAGGAGAGAGAATGAATGAATGAATGAACAGACCCCTAGGGAAACAACATCTTTCAAGACGGTGCTTCAATACTTTCTAATGCTCTGTCCTTGTCACAGAAGGCTTTTACCGAAAAACTAGCTTCTTGGTGGACAGCATATGTGCTGTGATCTGAGCTATCCAGTGAAGTAATACGTATCTTGTTTAACAGAGCGATGATATTGTCAAATATGACAAATTTTATAATGTTGCATAATAAATCAATAGAGTATTCAATGTGTCTTCTTCCTTATTAGCATGCAAATTAAAAACATACATTATAATTCTTTTGACCCTTTTATCAACCATGACTCTCTCGTTTTGCACTTCACTTCTTCATATGGGATTTGCTTAATCTTTCAATGGATTCCTAAATTTAAACATCCTAAAAATCTAGTCTGGCTCACGTGAGAGACTAATGATCACAATCAACTTACGGCTTTAGTAGGTGTACTGGAAAATGAAATTTGTTTCTGGAAGTAAGAAGATATTCGCACATGGACGTGGCAGCAATTTCTACCAAACAATCAACCTACCAGAGAATGGTCAGCATCAACATTTATAGAACAGAAAGAAGACGCCCTGGGTAATACAAGTTTATAGCTATTTCAAATACAGTGCCAAACAAATATGATTCTGGCTACTATATAAGGAAACATACATGATGCAAAATTTAAAAATAACTTTTATAAATTACCTAAAAAACCTTAAAAGAGGTTATCCATAGACCCCAAATAGGAAAGCCCCATCTGAATATGGAATCCTTATGCCAGCTGGGTGCTTTTGAACATTCAGGCTGAAATATTCAGATATCCTATAAAAGCAAAAACAACTTCTCCATCCTCCAAATAGCGGCAAATTAAGACCATACAGCTTATCCATTCTGCTCATCCATACCAACTACTAAGCTTTACAATCCATTCAACTCTCTTTGAGATCATCTCTGTTTGTCCCATGCTTTCTTGAATTCAGATATAGTCCTAGTCTCTGCCACCTCTGCTGGGAGGCTATTCCATACTTCCACCACCATTTCCATAACGAAATATTTCCTTAGCTCACTCCTAAGACTATCCCCTTTCACCTTCATCCTATGCCCCCTCATTGCAGTCTTCTTTCAATTGAAAAAGGATCTATTATATCTCCCCTCTCCCACCCTTCCTCAAAAGCATGCATCATATTGAGATCTTTAAACCTGACCCCTTATGCTTTATGATGAAGGCCACTGACCATTTTAGTATCCACCCTCTGCACCGACTCCATCCTGTTTATATCTATTGAAGGTGCAACAATGAAACAAAAAAACCCAAATCATTTGTCTTCTCTTTGATATCAATTCCCTTCAAGTAAGCCACACAAAAATGGATATAATTGTTTTCATGTATAAGAGAGCCATGGTCATCAGGATTGTAAACCCTTCTAACAAGACTGTTTTTTTACTTCTTCCTCTTTCATTTAGGGCTCTACTGATGTGCATAAAGGTTTTGCAGTTACCGCATGTTAATTGCCAAAATTAACATAACAGTAGAGCCTCTGCATAAACTGTTGAGGGTGTGCCCAGCTTCTTCCCAAACAATTAGAATGGAGACAACACAATTACCAAATGTTAGCTGCCCTGCAGATAATGGGGTTGCAGCTACTGCCACCCACTGAGCTGAGGTTAACTGCTCTGTGCTCGTATCTGTCCCGTTAACAGTTAATATGGATATGGTTACCATGCATTAACTATAAGGTACAGTACCCACCCATTCCCTGTCCCGCTCCGCATCTGGCTATTAATGCAGGAATTAGCGCAGGTGTCTATAAAGTTACTTAGCAAGCTTTATTTAGTAAACAGAGCCCTTCGTATTCTTTTGTTGGGACAACAAAGGAAGGCTTGTAGATATAGGCAGACTTTAAAATTTCAGCCAGGGAATGAAAAGGAAAAATACAATGATGTGGAAATCTGACCAACACCACTGCATTTTTAAATATTTACTTAAATATATTTCTAGATTAAAAATGCAAACTTTTTTTTATTATTTCCATCTCAGTGGAATCCTGGGAAGAAATTATACATAAAGGAGTCAAAAATGCCTGCCCATCTGCTTATTTCTCTATAAGGCGGCAAAATAACTCGCTGAAAATTTAACAGAATAGAGCCAAATTCAGTGTGGGAGAAAAAAAACCCATGAAGAGACACTAAGTTTGAAAATGGGCCAGATTAGGTTAAAAGTTCCAGAAAAACAAGCTCCTTCAAACAAAAAAACAAAACCACAAAACGTGCCAATGCATTTGTATGGAAGCAGCAGCTCCAGCTTTGGCATCATAGAAACACTGCTACACTGACACATAGTGGATGGGGAATTGCTCCTGTCAAACCACCTCTATTTTCCTAGTCACAAACACAGACACAAAACAAAAACACATAGATACTGGAAATAATTTCATGAGGCATGCTCCACATGCTTTCCCCACCACACACACACACACACACACACATTCCTATCCCTACTGGATTGCTTTAGTCATTCAGACTTTTTTTTTTTTAATATTCTACAGTGTAACCTAGTAACTAAACCATATAGCTTTTTTCATGTGTACCGTGATACCTGGTGACTCAACTTAGTAATTCACTATTGGCTGCCAAGTGTACTGCCAACTGGTGTTGATAAAGAAGGATGAGATGGAGTATGTGTGTCTACATGTGGGATCCACTTTTATGTTTGTAGTGTCTTTGTTTTTATTGGGCTGTTTTTAAGTGTTTTAACTATGTACATTCCCTTGGTCGAATCACTGAGAGTTGGGAAGGCAATTAATAAATGTGTATGTATTATAAATAAAGACATACATGTTGTTGGGGGACAGAGGCACCCTGCGGTTAAAATGGCTAAAGCAGCGGGCTAAGAACCATAGAGGCCCAGTTTAAATCCCACTGCTGCTCTTTGTGATTTTGGGCAAGTCACTTCACCCTCTATTGCCTCACATACAAACTTAGATTATAAACCCTCTGAGGACAGGAAAAATGAACTTCGTCTTGAACTTCTGAAAAAAAGGTGTGAGCTAAATCCAATCTCCCTTTCCCTTTCTTGACAGTGACATCTAATGGTGAAATATATCATCATACCTGGTTTCACTCTTGTTCTTTCCAAACCAAAGGAATATTTCAGAACTGCTCCTCTGAAATCACTCCTCCTCTCCCACGTTCAGGTCAGAGAGATACACAGAGAGAACACATATACACATAGAGAGGGGTTGGAAAGAATTCCATGAGCGATGCTCTGCTCGCTTGTTTGTGTTTAGAAAGGAATGTTGAAAAATGGAATATTGATGCTACAGAAGCCCCAGTCGCTGCTCAATGGTGACATCTGATAGCCAAACTCAGGGTGCTTGTGTAATGGCTCCTGGCAGATCCATGTTATGTGCCCCCTGACCAAGGATTGTCATTACATTGGCTGGACTTCAGGGTAAAGGGCGGGCTTATAAAATAATGGAAAATGCCTCAGGTAGTAGTAAATGAAGGCTCAAAGCTCAACGAAGGACATTTCCAGTCAAGCGGCAGGAAGAAATTATCAATCCATAAAAAAACAACAAAATGTAACTGAATCCTGTGCTCCTCTTACATCAAGAAATCTGTGCATTTCTGCTATCTGAGGCAATGGGCACACTAAAGAATTTTGCATTTTCAGAAGTAAATAAATGGTTATCTGGATCTCTGTGCATCAAGGAGCAGGAATTACTTCCGCAATGCTTGACCCAGTACAAGCAATGCGGAACCTGTGTCTTTTGGGGAAACTGCTAGGTGCGTATGACCTAGATTGGCCACTATTGGAAACAGGATACTGGGCTTGATGGACCTTGGTCTGACCCAGTATGGCATATCTTATGTTCTTACTTAATTTTAGGAAAGCAAACATGTTTGTTTCATTAACTATTTAAAAAAAAAAACTTTAGTCCATCCTTTGCAAGGAAAAAGACAAAGAGGAATGATAACTCTGGCTATAAGAAAGAAGATTCAAAGTGCAGGTAATGCATTAAAAATAAAAGACAAATAACAGGAGCCATTCGACAGCCTTTCTGTTCAGGCAGAATACTGGGCAAGTAAATGTTTATTCTGGGTTACTCAGCTGTGATACATAAGGGTATTCATGGGATGCCCGCTGAGCCTGTGGGAGACAGCCGCACCATGGAGCTCAGCGTGACAGAAGGATTTGTTCTGTAACTACCAAACACGGAATAGGCACGAATTTAATCAGTCACGCCTTCATGTAAGTTCATAAAGAAGGAAAAAATTTAAATAAATGGGCAATAGAAACAGCGCAATAAGAATGGGATTAATCTGGGAGTGATTAATTCAGTGTCAGATTTGAATTGATAGCACCAGCTGTATCATATCCACTCTGCAGCATTATCCTGTCCCATCACTTTTTATTTATCATCTTCCCCCACCCCAACCCCTCCCCAGAAAAACAATCTCCTCTGCGAACAAACCAGCAGGAGAGTTAATTGTCACATACATGGGTTTAATCACATTGTCCAGGGTATTCAGGAGCCCTGCCTGCAGCGATCCATGACTAATTGTTGTGGTAATTTTTCAATCATTAGCAGCAGCACATATGCTACAGACAAATCCCAAAGCACTCACAAAACCCCAGTGGTAAAAAGCACATGCTTTCCAATAAAGGCCCCCACATGACACCTATCCCCTCCCCCCCCCCCCCCATCACTGCTCCCTCCCTTCATCCAGCCACTGGTCTGCTTTGTGTGCTTCTTAGGCTAGTTCTAATAGTGTGTTGACTAAAAACAAATTGGTGGAAATAAAGATAGTGGGGGGGAGGGGGCGCGGTTAAAGCTCCACGTGGGAAAACCAGTTTAAGGCTTGCTCTATATTCTGCATCCTCATTCTCTTCATTTCCCTGTGTTTGGGAGTTTGAGTTTCAGTCACATTAGTGATCTCCATGGCAACAGCTGGTGCTCATCTGCAGCACCATACTACAGCCTCGCTCAGCTCAATTCTCCGTCACCCTGGTGTCAGACGGGCCATGCCACGTGCACTGGTGGGACCAGACCTTGCCCTTGGGGAAGACTCCAGTTGATTGAAGTCCTGCTCTAATCATCTCATAATATGAAAGAACAAGATCACATTAAAGGAAAAGAAGCCCACAAGCACGAGTTCTCATTTTTTATATTCCAAGAATTAAAAAGGGCCTACGGCTGCTTGGATGTTCGAAAGCCATTAAAAAAAGTTAAGAGTGCTGCCGTGCAAAGAGCTTTATAAGAGCTTCTCTCAGTCTTGATGCTCTGGTTTTTTTTCCATTATTAGAATACATTCAAGAAAGGAAAAGGCATATATATGCTTGGATGCAAGGTTCATAAATATGACAGACTAAAAGTGGGGCAGTTTGCAGATCCAGTTGTGCTGTGGCTGCATTGACCTCTTGCTCTTGCAGTCTCTCCCCCACTCCAAGCACCTTAAAGTGACCAACCGTCCTGTATTATATGGGACAGTCCCATATTTTAAGGATTTGTCACTGGAATCGTATTACTTTGGTCGAGATGCCTAAATGACCCCTATTTTAAAACATGTGCCCCACTCCTCCACATTCGCACCAGTAGACCTCTCCACTCCAGCTGAAATTTTCAAAGAGAAATTCTATTTATGAGATATTTCCATCAGAGACACAGAAACATGTATACATGTAAGCACTCTGTTGTACTTCAGTTATTTTCACTTTAAAATGCCGAAAAGAAAGTGTGTTTTTAATGACCAACTACAAAATAAATACCCGTTCATTAAGAAACATTCTGGTGATAGCACGGTGTTTGTAACAAATGACGGTCTTCCTTTTCATTCGCAAATGCAGGAGGGAGATATTGTTTAGTACCTAACGAAGGACAAACACAAGATGATCACACCTTTACTAGACTTATGCATCATCATCTACCAGGACCTACCCTGACAAACTCTCCATCCACTACAAATGGCCCAAAATACTGCAGCTTGAATAATTACTGTTGCCCCCCTATCGTTCTCATATCACCCCTATATTGATTCGACATCACTGACTTCCCATCTCAGCCAGGATCCAATATAAAACCCTCATCACAATATTCAAGATACTCCATAAAGAATCCACTACATGCCCTCAACCCCTAATCTTAACTACAAAGAACAAAAGATTACAAAGAAACTTCACCATCAACCTGCTCGACATTCCAAAGATAAAGACAAAAAGCAAATAGTCCACCTGCAATAGAATATTCATACTATTTTTCCCATCCATATGGAACAAACTACCACCATCATTGGGAAGCCTATCAAACCTATCAGACTTCAGAAAGAAATTAAAATCGCACCTCTTCAGGGACGAATACAATATACACTCATAGTAACATAGTAAATGACAGCAGATAAAGACCCGTATGGTCCATTTAGTGTGCCCAGTAAGAGGGCAAGAGTAGGTGCATCTGCCGCTCTGTGCAGTCCACCCCTCCCCATGTCTTTGTTTAGGGGTGAACCCACCGCTCCATGTAGGATACCCTTATTTGTTGAGAAATTGGATAGTTACGTTTATTGTGATTTTATCCCGTTGCTGTAAAGGGAGCCACAGTGTCCGTCCCATGCCATTTTGAATTCTGTCACTGTATTCGCCCCCACCACTCCCATCGGGAGGGCATTCCAAGCATCCACCACCCTTTCAGTGAAAAAGTATTTCCTGACATTGCGTTTCAATTTACCCCCTTGCAGTTTCATGTTATGCCCTCTAGTTTTACAGCTTCCCTGTCTTTGGAAGAGGTTTGTTTGTTCATTATTTCTCTTTAAGTATTTAAAAGTCTGAATCATATCTCCCCTATCCCTCCTCTCCTCCAGAGTGTACATATTTAGGTCTTCAAGTCTCTTCTCATAAGGCTTCTGACGCAGGCTCCAAATCATTTTAGATGCCTTCCTCTGAACAGTTTCCAGTCTTTTTACATCCTTTGCAAGATATGGTCTCCAAAGCTGAATACAGTATTCCAAGTGAGGCCTCACCAGTGACTTATACAGTGGCATTAGTACCTCTTCCTTTCTGCTGATAATTCCTCTTTGTATGCAGACCAACATCCTCCTGGCTTTTGCCACCGCCTTGTCGCACTGTTTTGCCTCCTTGAGATCCTCAGTAATAATCACACCAAGGTCCTTCTCCCAGTCCGTGTACACCAATCTCTCGCCCCCTATCACATATATTTCCCTTGAATTTCTGCTTCCTAAGTGCATGACACTGCACTTCTTTGCATTAAATCTTAATTGCCAAGCATTAGACCATTCTTCCAACTTTTGTAGATTTTTCCTCATGTTAACCACTCCCTCAGGGGAGTCCACTCTGTTGGAAATTTTCGTGTCACCTGCAAAAAGACAGACTTTTCCATTCAGTCCTTCAGCAATATCACTCACGAATACATTGATCAGTGCTGGGCCCAGGACCGAACCCTGGGGCACCCCGCTAATCACCCTCCTTTCAACTGAGTGAGCTCCATTTACAATTACCTTCTGTCGTCTGTCAGTCAACCAATTTCTGATCCAGTTTTGGGACCCATCTCCAAACTACTGAATTTATTGATAAGCCTCCTATGAGGAACAGTATCAAAGGCTTTGCTGAAATCCAGGTAGATGACATCCATCGCATGCCCCTGATCTAGTTCTCTGGTCACCCAGTCAAAGAACTCAATCAGATTTGTTTTGCAAGATCGTCCTTTGGTAACACCATGTTGCCTCGAATCATGCAACCTGTTGGTTTTGAGAAAGTCCACTATTCGCTCTTTCAGGAGAGCCTCCATTACTTTTCCCACCACTGAGATAAGGCTCACGGGCCTATAGTTTGTCACTTCTTCCCTGTCACCACTTTTGTGAAGAGGTACCACATCAGCCATTCTCCAGTCCTGAGGAACTTCTCCTGTTTCCAAGGATCTGTTGAAAACATCCTTTAATGGCCCTGCAAGAACCTCTCTGAGCTCTTTCAGTATCCTGGGATGTATCCCATCCTGTCCCATGGCCTTGTCCACTTTCAGTTTTGCAAGTTGCTCTAACACATCATCTTCTGTGAATGGTGTGGTATCTACTTCATTCCCATTTTTATATTTGGGAGTCACAGGTGGTCCTTCTCCAGGATTTTCTTTAGTAAAAACAGAGCAGAAGTATTTGTTTAGCAATTTTGCTTTTTCAATGTCACTTTCCACGAGTCCATTCCCAGCACTTTTGGGTCCTGCAATTTGTCACAAAGTGGATCTAGCAGAGCCCATGGAAATAGGCAGAAATGCAGGTAATGAAACTGACATTGATACTTCAGGGAAGCACATGTCAGGAAGTTGCTATAGGCAACACAAACAAACTGGGTCACGAGCTACAGAAACATGCCCAAGCAGCAGAAAGGCTGAGGGATCATTAGAGGATGAAAGCCAGCTGGGAGTGGGTGGAGTTGACACACACACAGATAAACCCAATGCACATGGAGTTAGGCAGAGTGTGCAGGGAGTGAAGAGTGAGCATAGAGTGAAGAGAAGCAGCTTTGAGAATTCAAGGAGCCAAAGACGTGCTGGGGAAAGCCCGGGTTGGAGTGAAGCCGGTGAGAGAGCTGTAAAAGCTGAAAGGTTTTATTCCCAGGCAGAGAGAGAAAGCCCAGGTGACTGCTATTACAAGCAGTGCACAGAGACGTCAGAGCTCAGAAAAGGCTATCCAGAAGGTAACAGAGAATTCAATGTGGAAGCCAGTTTGAGGAAAGCAGAAAAAGCCACTTACCCAAGTAATAGGCACAGAAAAGGTAAAGTCTTTTTGCCTGAAGATATTTTTATATCTGGGGGAAAGTTAAAAGGCAAAGCCCGTGGAAAGCTTCCGTTTGGTTTTACTCCAGTAACTGCAGCTGCACCAAGAAGCCTGAATCAGGGAGAGCCAGGAGGTAAGCTGATTTCTACTAATAGAGGGAGAAGTGAATACCATAACTTTCCCTATGGTTATCAGCAGTGGAAGGGCTCCCAGGCCAAATACTCCAGTGAATGTGGTAATAGCCTGTTACACAGTCTCACGAAGAGAGAAAGAGGATCTCTGAATGATAAGGAGAGACTGTTTAATAATGTGCCTAGATGTGCAAAGGAAGAATTGTTAAAAGCAGAACTTGAGGATATGCAATGTGAGGTACAAGGGGACCAAACTGTTAGTGAATACATAGACTGTATGCTCACAGTAGCTGATGAGATTTCCTCTCTGCGGTGAACAAGCTGTGAAAACTTGATAAGCATTAAAGCAACCAAAAAAATGTTTTGTTGGCTTGAAAGTTGCTAAGCAGTAAAGCAGCAAAGAAAAGGTTTTGTTTGCTTGAGGAATACTGTTTGAAATGCCTTTGTGTTACATGGTGAGAAGCTGAAGATAAGCAATTTTTGTTTCTTTATTTTGTGCCCAAAGTGGGTCTGTCTACCTTTTATTTTTACCACCAAAAGAATCCTCCCGGAAGGGGAATAAAAAACTGTCTTAAGCCTTACCTCGTGTCCACAACTCATTCTTTTGACTAGCTTGAAAAAACTACAACTCCCAGAGTGCCAAGCAAGGCTCTCTATACCTTATTCCAGGCTGGTTCAATACAAGGCCTCGGCTCCATACCCTGCCTTAACCTGTGGGGTCCCGAGTCGGGTGACAAATTCCACCTCTGATTTTCTTCCTTTCCCGAATATACCTGAAGAAAGTTTTGTCACCACACTTCACATCTTTGGCCATCTTTTCCTCTGCCTTTGATTTTGCTTTCCTTATTTCTCTTTTTGTCTCTTGAGTTTGATCCTGTATTCCTTTCTGTGTTCCTCTGTTTGCAAGCTTTTGAATTTTGCGAAAGCTGTGTTTTTTGCCTTTATATGAGCAGCCACTTCTTTGGAAAATTAATTAGGTTTCCTTCTCCTCTTGTTTTTATTTACTTTTCTTACATATTTATCTGTTGCCCCTTTTATTGCCACCTTTAATTTAGCCCATTGCAATTCCACTTCCCTTATCCCCTTCCACCCTGCCAATTCCTCCTTCAGGTACTTCGTCATTTTACTGAAGTCAGTGTTTTTGAAGTTTAGGACTTTGAGCTTGCTATGATTGGACTCCACCTTGGCTTTTATCTCAAACCACACCGTGTGATGATCGCTGCTGCTCACAGGGACACCCACCCAGACATTCGACATGCTATCACCGTTGGTGAGCACTAAATCCAGCATTGAGCTTTCCCTGGTTGGTTCCATCACCATTTGTCTAAGTAACGCATCTTGGAAAGCATCCACAATCTTTTTGCTTCTTTCCAGATTTGCAAAAGGAGTAATCCAATCCACATCGGGCAGATTAAAGTCACCCAATATGATCACTTCCCTCTTTGTGGCTATCTTGGCAATATCTATAATCAATTTGTTATCTATCTCTTCGATTTGCAGACTCACCCACCATAAATCCTTACTGTAAAATCTCAAGATTCAACCCAACAGACTTTAACAATATAGCAAGAACTCAATAAGACAAACATACAACACTGTAAATAGTTCATATTTATTTATACCAATTGTTATCCAGTTATATTGTTAATTTGTTATACTGTTCAAGTTCTCTGATGTTTAAATATAAGCCGCTTTGAATAGTAGAAAGGCGGTATAAAAATAAGTTTAAATAAATAAAATAAGACAACAGATGTAAGTGCTTCTTCAAGTCGAACTGTGACTTCTTTTGTTTTAAAGTCAAATTTTTGATGAGAAAACTCAGTCACTGGCTACAACTGAGGGTTCATGGGCTTATCACTGTGCTGTTCACAACCATTCTTTTTGGTCGTCAGACTGTACTTCAAAGTTGTTGAAAAAATGTTTTGCTGAAAACTACTCTTGTGCGTGAACCAAAATGGAAGCAATCATCCATAATGTTTTCAAACCTATTGATTCCCTCAAAAGAGACCTTTCTGAGACAATTTTTTATCAGTTTTTTGTGATTTCTCAAAGCGTGGAAGCATTAAAGCGTGCCCTATTTTAGTAAGGCACTTTCTTCCTGAGAAAGGGGTTCAGGTAAAAGTTCTTGATGTCTATGAAGTTAAAGGCGAAACCTCAGACATTCTTTCCAAGTGCATTCTTGATACAGTTGAGTCCAATGGGTTAAGATCCAAAGTTTTGGCATTGTGTGCTGATAATACCAACTGTAATTTTGGTGGGGCCGCTAAGAGGGGTAGCAACAATATTTTTTTACAAGCTGCAAAAAGATTTAGGAAGTAACTTAATTGGTGCAAACTGTGCAGCTCACATTGCTCACAATTGTATCAGCGCTGCTGTCGAATGCCTGCTATTTGACATTGAAGTTATTGCTGACAAGATATTCAGACATTTTCACATTTATACAGTGAGAATTGAAGAACTTAAAGAGATGTGTGACTTTGTTGAGAACGAGTATCAAAAGCTCCTCTGATACAGTGACACTAGGTGGCTGGCTTTACTACCAGTCATAGAGAGGTTAATTAAAATGTTCCAACCAGTGAAATTATCTTTTCTGAGCCAGAAAAAATGCCCAGCTATCATAAAAACGTTTTTGAGAATGAATCAGCAGAAGTTTGGCTGTACTTTCTGCACAGTCAAGCAATGATTTTTGTCACCACTCACCCTCCCAGAGGCATATAGCGTGAGCAAGGCGAGTGGGCAGTTGTGCTTCTTGTGCTGAAAACTACTTAATGGAGGTTTGGAAGGGCCTCCTGGGTAACGTAGTTCCACAGCACTGAAATGATTCCAAGTTGTACACGAGTGGTTCAGGTTAAATAAGGATTTATTTCCCCTCCCGGGGTTGGATATTGTTGACCATGAACAGAAGGTTATATTAACAAAGAAACCATGCTTCTGGTGTGAACAAAAATATGTAACTCAAATAAATGCTTATTCTCAGCTTTTAAGGCACAAAAGAATAAAACAGTGTTTCTCTCCAAAATGCTCCTTTTGGCTGTTTTCTTCTTTAGCAAAATTCAGCAATATTAACAAAGGGATTGCACATTGTCTGCTATCATATACGAGCAGTCCATATACACTTCAGATTCTGGGGGTTGATAAGAATCCCACTGCATAGGATCACCTTCTCCTTCAATGTCTCTTAGAGAGGGTTCTTCTGTCTGCCGTGTAAACCTCTCTGCTTCAATCAAAGGGTTCCCTTCCCCCAACCTGCTAGAGGAGTCTGGGTGTTTGGATTCTTGTGCACACAGCTCCCGGTAACTGAAAGGATACACGCTTCCCTCTTCTGCTTGGCTATGGGAAGTTCTGTGTCTGCCTTTTAAACTGCTTTCCCCCAGGGATCTCCCTTGGCTACAAAATGGTAGGTAAAACTTTTCTCTCCTTTCTGATAAAAGCTTTGTATTTGGGAAATAAGCTTTACCTTCAGGATGACTGTAATGAGCACAGCATGGCTGTCTTCTCTGGTTCCCAGAATAAACGTCTTTGCTTTTAGAGTGGTAAAAATCCCCAGTGCTTTTGGTAGTTGAGCACTGCTCTCTGTGAGCTGGAATTGTATGTCTTTCACAGCTCTCTTCCTCTGAGAAGTTTCTCCGAGTGAGATTGGGATTCCCTTCCCTTTTCTCTTCTCCCAGCCACAAACCTTGGCTGCCCTCGGGATATCTATCCTTCTCTGCTCTCCTCGTTCCTTCAGTTTTCTCCACTCCTCCTGTGCCCCCTCCGGTGCTCTCTCTATCCTTAACTAAAGAGTTTTTATCTGTGTTTCTTTTTCCGTTGGGCCTGGCCACACCTCCCACCAGCTGTTCCCTCTTCCCTGATGAAGCAGGAGCTAGCTCAGGGGATGGGCGTTCCCTAGCACACTGTGACGTTCTTTGTTTGGGGTTTCCATGCCAACCCTCCATGCTTGTTTCAGATCTGTCAATTCTGGTTTCACTTTGCAGTGAATCCTCTGTTTCCATCGGCTCTGAACCTTGTACTTCACGACATTTTCCAAAATGAGACTTTAAAAATTGAGTCTCAAAATATTTCAGTGACAGAGGTGACTGGAGTAATCAGTGACCTTAGAAACAAGTTAGTACTTAGGAAGAATGAAGTGTTTTGCCTCTGACAATCAGAAAGAAGATAAAAGGATCTTGAAGAGGGCAGCACTGATGAAGAAGATTTCAAGCAATCTGTGTCATCTTTATATATCACTTGCATTGATTACTTGGATCACTGGACCACTCACTTCCAGGAGACTGGGAAACAACCATGGAATCTCCTTCAAAAACAACCAGAGTGGTGTGAGCTAGAGTCGTCTTTAGAATGTGTTTTGTCTACAAGACCCAGCATAGAATCAGAAATAAATGATACTGAACTGTTTGATGAGTTCTCTTGTCTTAAGTCATTTGTTTCTGAAGAAAAAGTTAAAGAATGCGAAAAAACAGACACCACGGTTGACGAAAAATGGAAGGAGGTGTTTGGACATCTCAAATGTAATGAGGTACCATATAAAAATGTATTCAAACTGGTTGAATTTTTTTAAATGTTTGCCAGGTTCCAATGCTCCAAATGAAAGGTGCTTCTCAATCATGAACAAAGTGTGGTTGAACAAAGTGTGGTCTACAGAAAAAACCAACTGCGTGTAGAGACTCTCAAATGTCTAATGATTGTGAAATACAATTTTGAGTTGAGTTGCCCAGAGGTTTTTAATTATCTTAGTGGAAATGTTGCTATTTTGAAGAAAATTCACTCTGTAGATAAGTACAAGAAGGAGTAAATTAGACCTTACCTGCTAATTGCCTTTCCTTGAGTATTCTCCGGGTCAGTCCAGGAACAGTAAGGTAGTCAACCTCCTTCAGCAACTGAGGACTGAAATCTTCAAAACTTTGCTGACAGCCTACCTAGCTCCCCCTGGTGTCAGAGAGCCAGTCTACCAATGTCCAAGCAGTAACCAAAAACACTACACGCTGTCTATTAATCTCAACACAACCTAAAAAAAATCATGCCCCCTTATATCTAAAGCAATAACTAGTAATCCCACTGCTACAACCTGTAACAACCTGTACATTATATATATATTTTTTTTCTCTGGAATCGGAGCACTGAACCTTATGGGAGCCCCCTAGCCAGTTCTACTCCGGAAGAACTCGAGCCTACTCGAGGCCCAAAACCTATTTTCTGCTACCGCAAAGAGCCCCTCTTACGGCTCTCGCTGTACGAGCTCCCCCACATATTAGACAGCGAAAGTACGGAAACGCATTTACCCACTGCTACATTCTGGGTGGGTCCTGGACTGGCCCGGAGAATACTCAAGGAAAGACAATTAGCAGGTAAGGTCTAATTTACTCTTCCTTTTCGTCTCTCTGGGCCAGTCCAGGAACAGTAGGGTAGTACCAAAGCAGTACCTACTCTCGGGAGGGTCCTAGTAGCCCCGCTAGAATGGCAGAAGCTCTAACCTTCGTGTCTCCCACTGCCTGAACATCTAAGCGATAACGCTTCGCAAATGTATGCAAAGACGACCAGGTTGCCGCCCGACAAATATCCACTGGCGGAATCAAAGCTCTTTCGGCCCAGGACGTCGCCTGTCCCTGAGTTGAATGAACTCGCAGCCCCTCCGGTGGCACCTTCCCGCTCGCCTGATACAAGGCTGCTATCGACTGCTTCACCCAGCGTGCAATGGAGGCCTTGGAGGCTGCCTCCCCTTTCCGTGCTCCTCCAAACAGAACGAACAACCTATCAGACTTCCGAAAAGACTGTCCTTCTGATATATCTGTGCAGCACTCTACCAAGATCCAATCTATGAAGTGACACGTCCCTCCTAGTCGCCTCTCCAGACCGAAATGTAGGCAGTGAAATTGGCTGATTCACATGAAACACGGACACTACCTTCGGTAGAAAAGAAGGAACTGGGTGCAAGACCACCTTCTCCTCTGAAAATTGAATATACGGTTCCCTGCAGGAAAGCGCCTGTAAATCCGAAATCCTTCTAGCTGAGCACAAGGCTACCAAACGGCGGTCTTCCAAGAGAGTTCCCTCAGCGCTATTGTTTTCCCCGGCTCAAATGGAGCGTGCATCAAAGCTTGTAGGACCAAATTTAAGTCCTAAAGCGGTACTATCGGTCTTCTAGGTGGCCTCATGTTCTTGACCGCTCAGAAAAATCGCAGCACATCCTGATGTAAAGCCAAACTACGGCTCTGCACCTTGCCCCGATAGCAAGCTATAGCAGCCAGGTGTACCTTTAGAGTGCTTAACGCCAGGCCTTTATCCAGCCCGTCTTGTAGGAATGACAAAACCTCCGACACCATCGTCGTCTGCGGCTGAACCCTGCGCCTCGTGCACCAGCCTTCAAAAATTCGCCAAATACGGATATAAGCCAATGACGTCGACCTTCATTTTGCCTTTAGCATGCTATTTACCACCGCCGCGGAATAGCCTCTACGCCTCAAACGCTCCCTTTCAAGAGCAAAGCCGTAAGCAAGAAGCAATCCACCTGCGGCATGAGAATAGGCCCCTGGTACAACAGATTTACCTGACTTGGTAACCTCCAAGGACGGTCGACCAACAAGCGCACAAGATCCGCATACCATGCTCTCCTCGGCCAGTCTGGGGCAATGAGAATCACCTTCCCCTGGTGACATGCAATTCTGCGAATGACCTGACTGATCATCAGCCACGGAGGAAAGACATACAGAAGCTCCCCCGCCGGCCAAGACTGCCCTAAGCCATCGAGGCCCTCCGACATGCATTCCCTGCCCCTGCTGAAAAAATGGGACGCCTTGGCATTGTCGAACGTGGCCATCAGATCCAAGACTGGCTGCCCCCAACGCCTCATTATGTCGTGAAAGACGAAGTCATTCAACTGCCATTCTCCTGGATCCAATACATGTCGACTGAGAAAATCGGCCTGCACATTGTCCTTTCCTGCTACATGCGCCGCTGATAGGGCTAAGAGATGTTCCTCCGCCCACTGCAACAGTGCCTGACTCTCCTCCAACAAGACTGCACTGTCTGTGCCTCTCTGCCGATTGATATAGGACACTGTTACTGCATTGTCTGAGAAAACTCGCACCACTCTGCCGTTCAGAAGACACTCAAACTCCAGGAACGCCAGTCATACAGCTCAGATTTCCAGCTGATTGATGGAGCAGTTGGACATCTCCACCGTCCATCGTCCCTGAGCCACTTGAGCCATACAATGAGCTCCCCATCCAGAGAGACTGGCATCCGTGGTGACCAATACCCAATCCGGGGTTTCCAGCGGTATTCCTGCCCGAAGATGTGTGGGATTGCGCCACCACAATAGACTTTCGGAACCTTGGCGGGACAAACCAACCGTCGACTGAGCGGATGCTTCTGCGGAGACCAACGGGATAGCAACAAATGTTGGAGGGGTCGCATGTGTGCCCTGGCCCATGTCACCAAGTCCAAGGTCGCTGCCATGGAACCTAGGGGCTGTAAGTATCTCCACGCCGTCGGAGCCTTGATGTGCAAAAAGGCTGACACCTGCCGTAAGATCTTTTGAATCCTGTCTTCCGGAAGAAATACCGCCCCGAGTCTCGTGTCGAACAAGGCCCCCAAATATACTAGGGACTGCACGGGAGTCAACTGACTCTTGGTTCGATTGACCACCCAAACTAAACTCTCAAGAAAGTCTACTACCCTCGATGTGGCTTATCTTGATTCCGGTACTGACTGAGCTCGAATGAGCCAATCGTCCAGATAGGGATGCACTAGAATACCCTCTTTTCGCAATGCTGCCACCACCACCACCATCACCTTCGTGAACGTGCGGGGTGCTGTGGCCAGTCCAAATGGCAACGCCCGGAACTGAAAATGTCCCATGGGTACCGCAAAGCACAAGAACCTTTGATGTTGAGGTTTGATGGGTATGTGTAGATACGCTTCTGTTAAATCTATGGATGAAAGCACCTCGCACGGCCTCACGGACCAGAACACGGACTGAAGAGTCTCCATCCGAAAATGCGGCACCCGTAAACAGCGGTTTACATACTTTAGATCGAGAATTGGCCGAAATGAGCCTCCCTTTTTGGGGACCACAAAATAAATCGAGTATCGACCTAAGCCGTACTGGTCTGGAGGCACCGGAACGACCGCCTGAATTTGTAGCAACCGTTGAAGCATCTCATTCACCACCCTTGCCTTTGTGGGGGACCCACACTGTGACATCACGAATGCTCCCCATAGCGGTTGCTCGAACTCCAAAGAATAACCTTCCCAAATTACCTCCAAAACCCAGCGGTCTGTAGTTATGGTGGTCCAGACGGAGTGGAACAGCTGCAACCGACCTCCTATTAGACTCTCCATCTGGACCTCCTTCATCTCATTGCGGCTTCTTAGAGGCGCTCGGCGGAGGTCCGCCAAACCCCTGTCCGAACCCCCAAGCACCCCGAAAGGACTGCCCCCTGGGCACAAATCGGCCTCTCTGATAGGGAGTAAACCGAATCCCTCTGAATCTTCAAAAATCTCTGCTTTGACCCTTCTGCGCAGATCCCTGCTTCGGACTCTTCGGACGGTCTTCCGGTAGCCTTCCGCCTTTGGAGTCTCCCAAATCCTTTACAATCTTTTCCAAAGCTTCTCCAAAACGTAGCTTGCCCTTATAAGGCAGCCTGCCAAAACGACCTCCAATCCTGGAGAAGACTCCGCCTGCAGCCACCTAATCGAAGCCCTGGACACATATGCTCCACAGATGGAAGCCTGCAATGCTAGCGCACTGGTATCAAACGCCTGTTTGAGTATGGACTCCAGCTTTCTATCCTGCAAATCCTTAAGGGCCGCTCCACCCTCTACTGGGATAGTAGTCTTCTTTGTCACCACCGATACTAACGCATCGACTTTCGGCATACGCATCAATTCCCTCTCTTCTTGAGGAACTGGATATAAGCATCCCAGCGCCCATCCACCCCTCAAGGTGGCCTCTGGACATTCCCATTCAGACTCAACCATCTGCTTAATCACCCTATGAACCGGGAAACACTTCTGTTCCGCTCTAAAACCTTGCAGCAAAGGGTCCTCCAACGGCTCAGCCTGTACTGCCGGCAAAGCAATATTCAAGGCCGCTAGCAAATGGGTAATCAGCGCTCCCAGCTCTTCCTTTCGAAACACTCTAAAAAGATTGGTATCATCACCAGGCCCGAGGTCCTCTGGCCACAGATCCATACCAGACTCCGAAGGGATTTCTCCCTCCTCTGGTCCCTGAAAATCCAGAGTCTGTTGTCCCAGACCCTCAGCCGTCCCCCCAGCCGCCAAACCTGCTTTAGAAGACCCTTCTCCCGGGTCTCCTGTAGTGCCAGGAACTGGAGTCAAATCAGGCAAGCTAGACAACATCTCGTTGCTCTGCCCCTGCCCCTGCCCCAACTTTAAGCAGTAAGCTCTATGAAGGGACAGAATAAAATACGGCGAAAATAGGGATTTGGAAACCTTCAGGAACCTCCAAATCTGGTGCGGGGTCCACCATTACTGCTGGGGCCGACTTCTCTGATTTAGTTATCTTCTTCGGAGCCTTTTGCTGCAGCGCGGGAGAAATGGCAGTGGCCTTCAACATGGCCGCCATTCCCGCCGTGGCCTGAAGCTTCCCCGAAGCATTTTGAACCGGTGACGTCTCCTCCATAACACCGCCAAACAAGGATTGCAACACACTGTTCCCCCTGACGCAAAAACAACAACAAAAAAAAGCCCACCGCGAACCGGGCTAAACGCGGCGGCTCCTTCACCGCGCGCCACCTGCCGTGACAGGCAGTGTGCTCTCTGTATCAGCACTGCTCCCCCTGGCACCCAGACGATCGAGGCCCACAAGTACAAGCAAAAGAAAATGCACCTGACTAATCAGTTGTTCCTCACCCACACTTCAATCACCGCCGCTTGCGGCAGAGAAAGTTGGGTCTCCAGAGGCAGAGGGTTGGACTCTGGGGCTCCCAGGACCGTGCTCTGCTCTCCTGAATGGCTCAGGTCCCCGAGGCAGCCTCTGCCTCTGCTGCCTCAGTAGTCTGATGAGCAGGCAGCTGACTACCGTCCCTTTTTTTTTTTTTTTTTTTTTAACAACTTTAATTTGGACCCAGCACTCCTAAAACCAACCCAGCTAGGGCTAGTAAGGAGAACCTCTTGCTATTAACTTCTCTTTTCTTCTCTCGGAGCTTGTCAGCAACACTTCCTTGAGCTGCTGAGGACGGAAAAGACTGGCTCTCTGACACCAGGGGGAGCTAGGTAGGCTGTCAGCAAAGTTTTGAAGATTTAAGTCCTCAGTTGCTGAAGGAGGTTGACTACCCTACTGTTCCTGGACTGGCCCGGAGAGACGAAAAGGAATAGGCCTAATTGGCACATTTGTAAGAGAAGTTATAAACCTAGCCTACTGATTACAATTTTAATTTTAACCCAAAATTGTAATTATAAACATATTTTTTATTTGCCTTAACTTTGAACCCCCTGGCTTGATTGAGCGTTCTATATTTGAATATAGAAAAGATGGTCAGGTTATCCTTGACCCACTGCCATCCCTCCCCCCTTACAATCCTTGTCCTCCAGCCTGCTACCTCTGGCCCCTTATCACATCTGACTGCAGCCTGTGAAACACCCTATAGCCATTCTGCACATGCACTTCAAGCACATGTTATTTGCAGTTACTGTGTTATACCTGTTAATAGCATATGCTATGGGGATAATTTTATTAAGGGTTTTATTGCCTGTAAAAGGGATTTTATAACATTACTCCAAGGGTTACCTGCACAAAATATTTCTGGTGACAAGAAGGTGCGTACTTTTATGTGACTTGTGCATAGGTGTGTTCTGGAGAGGACTTTGCGCTGAAAATGGGTGGAGTCGTAATGTATGTGTGTATTTTATAAAACACAAGCATATGCACATACTTTCTACACTGACATTTACACCTACATCTGAGCAGGTGTAAATGTCCATGGTTTCAGTCTAGCCACTATTTCTGTATAAAATAGGTACCTATGTGACCTTCAAATATAGGCGACCTTTATCTCTATCTTTATTGCTAAACTTAATATACTGCCTTTAGCTACATAGAGCAAAGCAGACCACCATAGGTATGTTCGAAAAAAATAAGCCTTAAGATTCTTCTTAAAAGATTTAAGAGAATTATCTTGCTGAATGTAAAGAGGAAGTGAATTCTACAAAATGACCCTCTATGTGCCTGGAATGCATGTGCAGTACGACTTTGGGATGAAACCCACAAATTCAATAGTCACAAACTGTTTGGCACAAACTAGTGGCTAACTGTGCTTTATAGAGAGAGAGATAAAGCGTTCCACTAAGCCTCGCTCCATCAGTGCATCACCTGTTGCCTGCTATCCCCTCCCACCAGAAGTAACACAGACATGTTCCACTGAGGTAATTGTGGATCCTATTACTAAGAAGAACCCTGCGGCATTCTGCGCCATGGTGGCGTGCACTCAAAGAAAAGGATGTGCTTTTTGGGTGAGCTCCTTGGGACGAGTTTGGGGGCAAGTCCGCTACCGATAAAACCTTCATGTTCTTGTGCATCAGCCAGTCTGTTCGCTATTCCTGTAAGTACACTTGGCACCCAATCCACTTTTTTACTATTTGCTGCCTATCACTTTTGCTTATGCCTCTCATTCCGAGTTTTTGGGGGTGCCACCCTCCTCCTCCCCTGCTCCACCTGTCTCTACTCGTGTTTTTTTCCCAATTTGATATTTTGTCCTATCAGCTCTCCCCCTTCTCATGTGAGCCCTCTCCCACTCCTTCTTACACTTTGGTTTGGTTAATTGTAGGTCCCTATGTGCAAAGACTCTCCTTAGTCACAATCTCCTGGTTCTCAACTTTCTTGCTGCCCTGTTTCTGACAGAGACTTGGCTGAAGGAGGAGGAAACACTTCTTCACCGGTGCCTTCCCCCTGGGGTTGTAGCCTATTCTACCCCCAGGTTGGGCTGTACTGATGGAGGCGTGGCAGCTATTCTACATTCCTCTGACTTGCAAGATTTCTACCTTTTCCCTTTCTTATTCTGAATTCCTTCTCATTCGTTTCAATTATACTCAACCTTTGCACTTTCTCCTTCTTTATGCCCTTCCATCTCTCTGTCCCCACATTTGGGATTCTTTTTACTTACACTTTCTGAGGCATCACCCTGTTACTCTCATCTTTTGATTTTAGGAGATTTCAATGCTCATCTTTCTGCTCTCACTAGACAGCGTAATAAAACTCTTATAGCTCTTTGTTAATATCTCTCTTTCCCAAGTCGTGCCCTTCCCTATCCACTCAGCTGGTCACGTCTTGGATCTCATTCTTGTCTCTCCTCCCCTCCGAACTGTCTTTTCTGCCCTCTCCTCTCACCCTGTTCTTTAGTCTGACCATTTCTCTGTCTTTTTCAACTCCCATTCTTCCTTATTCGCTGACTCCCATTGTCCATCTACTTCCTCCCTTTTACCGTCCAGTTGGAATCTTTCTGCCCACGCCCTTGAACGTTTTCCTCCTGCAGATTCCATCTTTCCCCCTGATTTTCAGTCTCTCCCAATTGACACTCAGGTCCAGCTCTGGAATTCCACTCTCTCATCTGCTCTTGATGGGATTGCTCCATTTCAACCCCATGCCCGTCCTCCCAGAACCTGCCGCTCCTGGTTTTACTACAGCCACCAGCTTCAGCGTCAGCAGCTTCGACGGGCCAAACACCTTTGATGCAAACTTTCCTCCACTATCTCTCCACCAGCAATATCAGGCCATGGTACAAGATGCTAAAAAAACAGCATTTTTCTGCTCTCATTTCCTCTGTGGTTAATTCATCCCGCTGTCTGTATTCTGTCCTAGCTACCCTGTCAACACCTTCAACTGCATCTCACTTCTCAAACTCCATGGTTTCCCCATCCCCTCATCTCTTGGCTGACCACTTTCATAATAAAGTTATTACCCTCCATTCCTCCTTTCCTCACTGTCCACCTCCCCTGTCCATTCTCTCCATCCCTGATGATTCCCTTCCCTCCTGTGGCTCATTTCCTTCCACTTCGCGACTCATACATATCTGGTCCTCCTTTTCTGCAATTTCCTCACCCGAGCTTCTCAAGATTATCTCATCCTCATGTAAGACCACTTCGTCCACTGATCCCATTCCCTCTGCAAAGAAACATGACGACAAAAAAAAAGACCACATGGCCTATCTAGTCTGTCCTTCCATATCAGCCACTACAACAGTTCCCTTTTTTCCTTTAGAGATCCTCTGTGTTTGTCCCATACTTCTTTGAATTCAGATACTGTCCTCATCTCTACCACCTCCACTGGGAGACTATTCCACAGATCCACACTTTTTCCATAAAGAAATATTTCCGCATATCACTCCTGAATCTATCCCCTTTCACTCTCATCCCATGTCACCTTGTAGCAGAGCTTGCTTTCAATCGAAAGAGGCTCTCCTCCTGTGCATTTATGCCACAGAGGTATTTAAGCGTCTCAATCATATCATCTCCAAATGAGGTTGTACCAAAGATTTATACAGAGGCACTATCACCTCCTTTCTTCTGCTGGCCATTCCTCTCCCTATGCACCCAAGCATCCTTCTAGCTTTTGCTGTCGACTTTTCTACTTGTTTAGCTACTTTAAGATCATCAGACACAATCACGCCTTCTTTAGAGGACAAAAGTACTTCACCCTCTACTTATTACTACATAGCTTACTACTCCTTTAGCCCTTTTACCATTAATCCTGTCCCTGGTCGATAACAGTCTCCTCTGGTCTATTTCCCTCTTCTTGGAAACATGATATCATTTGTCCTATTCTAAAGAAATCTTCTCTTGACCCTGCTGTTCCTGCTAACTATCATCCTGTAGCCCCCTTAATCCAGTGGACAATTGAAGACTTGGCTGCTGCTTGACCTTTCCGTCAATCGCTAAAAAAATAAACGGTCCAATCGATGGAAGGAATTAGTGATCTCCCAGTATCTAACACCCTTTTTACATCGACAAGATGCAGAGAGGAATCTGGTCAAAGATCCTCCTCTATAAAGGAGGACAGGATAACAGTCTGGTTAAAATGAAAGGGAAAGGGAGACAGCACTTTGGGGAGAAAGGATGGAGCAGTCCACAAGGAGACAGAAGCTGTCGAGATGATCATAAAAGGCTCCCTGCAGTACAAGAACTGCAGCTCTGATACATGTCTGGTAGATGCAACAGCCACCAGAAAAGCCACCTTAAGAGTCAAATCCTTGAGAGAGGTCTTATGAACAAGTTCAAAAGGGGGCCTTTTTAGAGCTTTAAACACAAAACAGAGAAGAGAGAGACACCACTGAGAAACCATTAGATGCACTGGTGGGTGAATCTGCTTCACTCCTTGAAGAAGCAGGCGACTTCAAGATGAATTACCAAGGACATGCCAGGAATATGTCTGCTCTTATAGCATGCCAGGGTCACAACCAAAACCTTGAGAGAGATCAGGGACAACCCCTGGTCCAAACCAGGCTGTAAGAAGGTCAAAACAATAATATTTGTCTTCCTGGCCTCTAGGGCCCAAAAGGAATTCATCCTTCAAAAATTCTCTAGACACCTACATAGGCTAAGAAAGTACAGGCCCCCTGAGCCTTAAGCAGTATATCAACTACCACTCTAGAGTAGTCCTTACTGGAAAGCCTATGCCTCTCAAGGACTAGACCGTAAGTGAGAAGGGAAAAGAATCCTCCATCACATGGCCTCTTGCTACAGGAGGCCTCTCTCTTGAGGAAGAAAGAGAGGATCCCACTCCAAAACTATCAAGAGAACTGCATACCATGGGGGTCTGCATGGCCATTCTGTAGCAACCAGAATCACCAAACTTGGATGGGACTAAATTCTGCACAGCAGACTGTTCACCAAGGGCCATGGAGGGATGACATACAGAACCCCCTTTTGGGGCCACTTCTGAGGCAGGGCATCCAACCCCACTGCCCTCAGATCATTCCTGTAGCTGAAAAAGCTTGCCATTTTGACATTCTCCTGAGTGGTTATCAAATCAAATACTAGAAGGCATCACCTCCACACTATGAAGATGAATGTGTGAGGGTTTAACTCTCACTTGCAGGAATCCACTAAGTTTCAACTTGAGAAGTTGGCTTATATGTTGTCAATACCTTCTATGTGGGCTGTGGACAGGGCAATTAGATGCTCCTCAATCCAGTGACACAACTCCACCTGAGAGCTACTCTAGCAGTGCGAGAGTCCCACCTCGCTTGATGCATGCTATCATCATTGATACTGAGACTATATGGACCACTTTGCCCACCTGGAGATTCTAGAACTTCTGTAGTGCAAGGTGAATCACTCTAACCGCCAACCAGTTGACTGAGTAGGAGGCCACCTGAAAGGACCAGAGTCTCTCAATAAACTGACTTAGAAAGTAAGTCTCCAGCTCTTCAAGCTGGCAGCAATGGTGACTTAACACCCAATCAGGGGTGGCCCAAGGGTTTCTGCTGCCCCAGGCAGAAGCCCCCACTGCACCACCCCCCTGCTGCTACCACTGCTGCCACCTCCCCCCTCCCTGCTATTGGCATCCCCCTTCCTGCCACTGCCCTCCAAATCCATCTTCTCATCTTGTGGCAGCGACAATGGCAGTCTGACTCTGTTTTGAGACATTTTCAAAACATAGTTGGGTCAGCCACCTGAGTCTGCTGCCCTAGGCAGACACCTAGTCTGCCTAGTGGACAGGCCAGCCCTGTGCTCAATACAGAGCTTCCACGAACATCCTGATCATCAGAAGACAAGACAGCAGCCACCACACCTGCTGCTCCTTGATCTCCTGAGGGAGAGGAAGGATCTGATCAAACAACTGAGAACAGGAGACCAGTTAGACAGAAGATGTCTCCTGAGGGGGCACATGCACATCCTGGCCCAAGGGATTAGCTCCAGGCTTGATGTCATGGATCCTTGGAGTTGGAAGTAGTTCCAAGCCCAGGGAGATGACCGAGTACAGAACTCTCTGAGCTGGCTCTGCAGCTTGAGTAATTTCTCTGAGATGAAGAATACTCAACCCCAGAGAGTGTTGGATCGAGCCACAAGATATTCCATGTTCTGGAAGGAACCAGGCTGCTCTTGGGATAGTTGATCATCAACCACAACAGTGTTATCCCTGGACTTCTCCTATGAATGTGATTGAATCAGTCAGTCATTCAGGTATGGCTGAACCCAGAACCTTTGTTTGGGCAGGAACACCACCACCCCTACCACCACTACCATCCTGAGCTTCAGAAAGGTACAAGAAACTGTGGCCAGACCAAAAGGCAGAGCCAGAAACTGGAAATGACAGCCCAGGATGCACAAGAAATTTCTGTACGTTGCTCCTGGACAAGAATGTCAAAGTATACCTCAGCTAGATGCAGGGAAGTTAAGAACTCCCCTTGCTAGACTGATGCAATGACCGAGCTGATGGTTTCCACGTATCAATAGGGAAAACAAGAGTTTAGATCCAGAATAGCAGAGAAGGAACAGTCCTTTTTTGGGTACTATGAAGTTGATGGAATAATGGACCTTGGCCCTGCTCTGCAGAAAGCATGGTAGAATAGCCTGCAATTGCAGAAAGTGCTGGTGAGTTTCCTCGACTGTTGCTCACTTCAGTGGGGAGCTGCAAAGAGATTCTACACAGAAGTCTGAAAGAGGCACTGCAAACTCCAGCACTTAAACCTGACTGAGGACCCATTGGTCTGACATGATATTGGTCCACTTCAAGAGAAACAACTGGAGCCACTCCCTAACTGGCCATATCTAGGAAGAGAACTACCAGATGGCATTGAAGGGGTTTACTGATACCAAAAGCTACTGTAACCGAGTCACAACAGTGCTGTGTACTCCAAAAGGGCTTAAACCCATAAGAAGACTACCTAGACTCCTGGTGGTCCAAGGGTGTCTCTTTGCTCCATGCAGGGCCCTGCTAGAGGCACTCCTAATACCTCTGGGGCAGTATTCCAAGATTCCTTGAGGGCAAGCTTTCCATGGACTTTTAACCTATCTCCCCAGATCTTCCCCTAAGAGATTCTGTTTTTGAGGCGAGTATGCTCAGCTATAACCTGAAGGCAGCATCAGCCGACCAGCTCAGGATTCTCCCACTGGGAGACTACAAGCTACCATATAAACTCTCGTAGAGGCAAGTCCGGATACTTCCAAAACAGTCTGCTTGCAAAGCTTGTATGGAAGCAGCTTCAGTGCTATGTAAAGCTATCATAGCATCCTGAATTAGAATACTTTCGAAAGGCTAAGTGAAAGATAAGCCATAGGACTGTGGAGGACCTTCAGGGGTCTATGGGCTTGCGGTTGCTGTCATTCAAAATGGCCACACAGTCTGCTGGTGATGAAAAAAAATGGGGACCAGAGCAGAGGCACCAAACATGGCATTGCACCTCCCTGTGGGTGATCCCAAACATGCCAAAAAAATACACCCCGATGCAATCCTACTGCACCCAGGACAAAAAACTGCAGCTGCAAGAAAAATCACTAAAGGTCACATGCTGCATTGGATTACAGGAAGAAAACCACAAAAAAGCCTCCCAAAAAGAGGTCATAAAAACTCCAGTGAAAAAGGAACCTTGAAAATGGATTCCCAGCACCTGTCAAGTTGGCAGGAGAAACCTGAGATAGGCTTCACATACTGCCCACACAGGCCTGAGAGCCCCTGCTGCAGGACACAATGAAAGGGTTTTATTTTATTATTATTTTTTTTTACATAGTAACATAGCATATGACGGCAGATAAAGACCAGTATGGTCCATCTAGTCTGCCTAGAAAGGCGGCAAGAGTAGGTGCACCTGCCGCTCCGTGCAGATCGTCCCTCCCCATGCCTTTGTGTAGGGTATACGCACCGCTCCGGGTAGGTCATCCCCTATTTGTTCAGATATAAGAGATAGTTATGTTTATTTTGATTTTATCCTGTTACTATAAAGGGGTCCACTATGTCTGTCCCATGCCATTTTGAATTCTATCACTGTACTTGTCCCCACCACTTCCATCGGGAGAGCATTCCAAGCAACCACCACCCTTTTAGTGAAAAAGTATTTCCTGGCATTGCCTTTCAGTTTACCCCCTTGCAGCTTCATGTTATGCCCTCTAGTTTTACAGTTTCCCCTGTCTTTGGACGAGGTTTGTTTGTTCATTAATACTCTAAGTATTTGAAGGTCTGAGTCGTATCTCCCCTGTCCCTCCTCTCCTCCATATAGTGTACATATTTAGGTCTTCAAGTCTATTCTCACATGTCTTCTGACACAGGCTCCAAATCATTTTGGTTGCCTTCCTCTGAACCGTTTCCAGTCTTTTTATATCCTTTATGACATATATTCCAAGTCAGGCCTCACCAGCGACTTCTACAGTGGCATTAGTACCTCCTTCTTTCTGCTGGTAATTCTTCTTTGTATGCAACCCAGCATCCTTCTGGCTTTTGCCACCGACTTGTCACACTGTTTCGCCACATTGAGATCCTCAGAAACAATCACTCCAAGGTCCTTTCCCTGGTCCATGCACACCAACCTCTCACCCACTATCGCATACAATTCCCTTGGATTTTTGCTTCCCAAGTGCCAAGCATTAGACCATTCTTCCAGCTTTTGTAGATCTTTTCTCATGTTATCCACTACCTAAGAACATAAGATATGCTATACTGGGTGAGACCAAGGTCCATCAAGCCCAATATCCTGGTACAAACAGTGGTCAATCAAGGTCATAAGTACCTAGCAGTTTCCCCAAAAGACACAGGTTCCACAATGCTTGTATTGGGTCATGCAGTGATATCCTGGGTCCCTTTTAATAATGATTTATGGACCTTTCCTTCAGCAACTTGTCCAGACCTTTTTTAAACCCAGCTACACTCAGGGGAGCCCACACTGTTGCAAATTTTCATGTCAACTGCCAAAAGACAGACTTTTCCATTCAGTCCTTCAGCAATATCACTCACAAATACATTGAACAGTACTGGTCCCAGGACTGAACCCTGTGGCATACCGCTAATCACCTTCCTTTCATCCAAGTGAGTTCCGTTTATCATCACCTTCTGTCACCTGTCAGTCAACCAATTTCTGATCTGGTTCACCATCTTGGGACCCATCCCCAAGCTGCTGAGTTTACTGATAAGCCTCCTATTGTAGCAGCAGATAAGCATGCAATAAATAAATCCAGGAGTCTTTTCAAGGATCCAAGCCAGTTTAATGTGCACATGGCTCAAGCAATAAGCAATTTCAAAATGGCTGAGCAATGGCTTCTAGTAAAACAACAACTTTTATAGCTTTCTTGTCCATTCTAAGCATAGGCAAACTTTTCATTGGTCCCAGTACCCCTCTCACCCATCTATTGGTCCCGGTACTGATATGGCTACCCAATCGGGACTCTGGTCTGGGCCCAGCACCTGGTTGCCCCCCTTCTAGTCCCAATTACAATGGTCAGTGTCTCTAACTTGTTACTTCTCTCCTCCAAGGTCGCTGAGCTTGTTAAAACATATGGGAAGCAGGGCACTGTAACCTTGCTTTTTGCAGAGTTAATTAATTCCATAGAAGCTGTGCTCTCTTATCAGTACCAATTAGAGCTGTTTTCTGTCTTTTATAAGTTTCGTTTCTGCTTAGCTATGTTCAGTTAAACTGAGTTAAGTTTCAATTCTATGGTGTCATCATTCAGGGGGGTTTTCATTCCTCTGGGCCTAACTACAGGCTTCAGTTACAGGTCAAGCTGCTCAGGCCTGTCTGCTTAGTTCAATTAGCATGGATCATAGGCCGTCGCCTACCACATTCCCCCCTTTGATTATTCTCACCCGCATGTTAATAAGGTGTGAGAATCAAATCACATAATACTAGGTAAAGGTATCACTCTGTGGTATAGGGTAGTAAGTTCACATAGCTAGCATCTTTGTAGCTGTCTTACGCTCTACAGTGTTATTAATAACTGAAGTTATCATTTGCAAGCAAAATGGCAAGAAACAAGGGAGCAACAGGCAGATAGTCAAAGTCCATAGTTTGGCAAGAGTGGGAAAAAGAACTAAAGGATTAGAAGGTTCGGTTGCATCTTTGTTGTGCTGTCGTAAAGCTTCTGATTTAGACAGACCAGCTGTCCATCCTTCGTAGTAGATTGTGGTCCAGTCCGAACAAAACACAAACTGTCAACAATGGGGTGGGCCAATACCCACTCACTAGTAGTATTATGTAAATCAGTCTGATTGTATAGGATAGAATAGTTCAGTTCTTGCGTCTCCCAGGGCCACTGATCTCCCATCTTAGTTCCTCCACAATAGAAACAGTCAGAAGTGTGGAGACTAGATGCTATTGCTCCAGTAAGTTCAAGAAACAAGTTCTGGTGGTGGTATGAGGAATTGCAACGGTGGCTTGCATAGCCTTGTAGAAAGTCAAAATCTAGAACAACTTTTGGATTGGAGAGTATACCAATGCAAGTATAGGAAGAATGATAAAACAAGGTCTGAGTGACCTTCGGTCCAGTTCATGTTGTACTTATACAGGCTGCCCAGGGAGATAAGGCAAAAGTCATTTCAAAGCACTCCAAGGCTGCTATCACGATGAAACAGTAGAGAATCATGATGAAAGTTCTCTGAAGAATTAGTGCAAGTCTTTGAAAAACCAGTGCAATCTGTTGATAATTCTTGACCACGAAGTCTTCTTCTTCTTTACTGTACGTTGACCTGTTTTGCTCTCAGTAGCATGCAACAGGTGTAGCGTTGATTGTAGATCCTCAAGCTTCCACTGTACATGACCTTACCAGCTTTTTGGCAGGAGTAGGGCTGTAGATTCCAAAGTATCACTGTCCTCTGGGATGTCTCAATTTCTTAAAATATCATAGCATAGTCTCTTAGGCTATTATTGCTTCCTTAGAGCAGTTCACTCTTTAGGAGATCAAAACAGTCTTTTCAGAGTATTTAAACACAGTCTCTTAGAAGATTCAATTTCTTAACACAACACAGTCTCTTTCTGATGATTGCAGGTTTTTTCAGATGCGAGGCTTACCTTCAGATAAACAAACAGTCTTGAAATAGTGCAGTTTCTGAGGGACCAATAAGTCTTAGGTCCGTGGTTGTTGTTGTAGGGTGAGGTGCAATGGAGTCTCAGGATGCTGTACAGTAGTCCAGTGATCAGGTTCAAGAGCAGCTGCTGGCTTCACTTGATTATGATGGGTCCAAGGATCAAATTCTGCGACTTTTACTGCAGTTGGAGTTGACAGGATGACGACATAGGGTCCTCTCCAATGCAGGGCTAACAGTATCTTTCTCCACTCTTTGATCCACACCGAGACTCCAGGCTTGAAAGGATGCAGGGGTGCAGGCAAATTGATGAGTAATCGATTTTGTACTCAGGTATGAAGACTCCTGCAAAACAGAACTTAAAACCAATAGTTCATGTCTAATAATTTCAGATCCTATCTGTCTCATATCTCCTTTTATTTCCTATACAATAGGCAGGGGTTGCCCATACAGAATCTCAAAAAGGGAGACTCCTATAGACTTAGCAGGGGCTAAGTATATCCTAAGAAGGGCTATGGGAAGAACCTGGGGCCACTTCAGGTAAACCTCTTGGCAAAGTTTAGACAACTGAGATTTCAGGGTTCTATTCATACATTCTACTTTTCCTAAATTCTGAGATCTATAGGCAGTATGTATCTATTAATATCGATATCTTGGGCTATACTTAATGGACTTGCTTCCTAAGGTTATCCACCCTCATTCTTTGTACAGGGCCCCATATGCATGCAAGGTTGTAAGGGTATACTTGAAATCTGGGTACACATTTAGACAGGGCTCTTTTCCTATTGTTAGTGCTCTAGTGAGGACTATCAGTTCAGCTTTCTGTGGTGAAGTTTCTGGGGCCAGGGCTGAGGACTCAACTACCAAATCAGGGGTCACCACTGCATATCTAGCACAACAATGTCCATTGATGATGAAACTGCCTTCAGCCACAAAGAAAGTCTGTTCAGGGTTCTCCAGAGGGACATCAGTCAAATCCAGGTGGCTTGAGAATACAGTGTCCATAATTTCTAAACAGTCATGATCAGGGGATCAAGACCAACTGATAACAACATAGCAGGATTGAAAGCTTGACTGACCCTTCAGTTGTATCTGGGGTTTTTCACACAACATACTCTAATATTTCAACATTCATAGATTTGTTAGCTAGTAATTTCCTTTGTATTTCATATTGGTTAGAACATTCAGTGGTAGAATTCTCGCCTGCCACGCGGGAGGCCCGGGTTCGATTCCCGGCCAACGCACCAAGAATGTAGCAGCAGATAAGCATGCAATAAATAAATCCAGGAGTCTTTTCAAGGATCCAAGCCAGTTTAATGTGCACATGGCTCAAGCAATAAGCAATTTCAAAATGGCTGAGCAATGGCTTCTAGTAAAACAACAACTTTTATAGCTTTCTTGTCCATTCTAAGCATAGGCAAACTTTTCATTGGTCCCAGTACCCCTCTCACCCATCTATTGGTCCCGGTACTGATATGGCTACCCAATCGGGACTCTGGTCTGGGCCCAGCACCTGGTTGCCCCCCTTCTAGTCCCAATTACAATGGTCAGTGTCTCTAACTTGTTACTTCTCTCCTCCAAGGTCGCTGAGCTTGTTAAAACATATGGGAAGCAGGGCACTGTAACCTTGCTTTTTGCAGAGTTAATTAATTCCATAGAAGCTGTGCTCTCTTATCAGTACCAATTAGAGCTGTTTTCTGTCTTTTATAAGTTTCGTTTCTGCTTAGCTATGTTCAGTTAAACTGAGTTAAGTTTCAATTCTATGGTGTCATCATTCAGGGGGGTTTTCATTCCTCTGGGCCTAACTACAGGCTTCAGTTACAGGTCAAGCTGCTCAGGCCTGTCTGCTTAGTTCAATTAGCATGGATCATAGGCCGTCGCCTACCACACTATGAGGAACAGTATCAAAGGCTTTGCTGAAATCTAGGTAGATCACATCCATCACATGCCCTTGATCTAGTTCTCTGGTCATCCAGTCAAGGCACTCATTCAGATTTGTTTGGCAATATGGTCCTTTGGTAAAACCACGTTGCCTTGGATCATGCAACCTGTTGGTTTCGAGAAAGTCCACTATTGGCTCTTTCAGGAGCACCTCCATTACTTTTCCCGTCACCAAGGTAAGGCTTACTGGCCTGTAGTTTGTCACTTCTTCTCTATTACCACTTTTGTGAAGAGGTACCACATTAGCCCTTCGCCAGTTCTGGGGAACCTCTCCTGTCTCTAAGGCTCTACTAAAAACATCCTTTAACGACCCTCCAAGAACCCTACTGAGCTCTTTCAGTATCCTGGGATGTATCCTATCCGGTCCCATGGCCTTGTCCCTTTCAGTTTTGCAAGCAATTCAAACACATCATTTTCTGTGAATGGTGTGGTATCTACTCCATTCCCATTTGTATATTTTTCAATCAAAGGTGGTCCTTCTCCAGGACTTTCTTTAGTAAAAGCAGAGCATTTTCGCTTTTTCAATGTCATTTTCCACAAATCTGTTCCCAGCACTTTTGAGTCCTGTAATTCCACCTCTGATTTTTCTCCTCTCCCGAATATACCTGAAAGTCGCCTCACTTCACATCTTAAGCCATCTTTTCTTCTGCCTTTAATTTTGCTATCCTTATTTCTCTTTTTGTCTCTTTTAGTTTGATCCTGTATTCTTTTCTGTGTTCCTGTTTGTGAACTTCTGAATTTTGTGAAAGCTGTGTTTTTTGTCTTTATTTATGCAGCCACTTCTTTGAAGAACCAAGTAGGTTTCCTTTACCTCTTGCTTTTATTTACTTTCCTTATATATGTATCTGTTGCCCCTTTTATTGCCTCCTTTAGTTTAGTCCATTGCAATTCCACTTCCCTTATCCCCTCCTACCCTGTCAACTTCTCCTTCAGGTACTTGGCCATTTTACTGAAGTCAGTGTTTTTGAAGTCTAGGACTTTGAGCTTGCCGTGACTGGACTCCACCTTGGCTTTTATCTCAAAACACATCGTGTGATGATTGCTGCTTTAGTGCAAGCAGCAAGAGAGCAAATAGCCCATTCAAATCAATAAATCGATAAGGAAAAAAAAGCAAATTAAACATAGAAATATGACGACAGAAAAAGACCACATGGCCTATCTAGGGGGAAAAAAATTCAGCAAGCAGATAGAGGACAGCAAGAGGAAAGGGAGACCTGGGCTCAAACTTAACATCCCCCTCAGGGGCCCCATGAGGTCCTCTTGTCCATTCTCTGGCTCACCATGCACTAAGAACCCATGGGTAGCAGTGCTGGATCCAAGGCAAGCTGTTGGTGAAAGAGGACTGGGGCGTTCCTGAGCTCTAAGCGAACATTGGGCCTACTACTCTCACACACATGGGCCAGAGGAGACAGGTCTATCTGCACTGCTGCACCAGTCCACGCACCTTGCCATCTGCTGGAGGCAGACAAATACTAGCTTCTTTCAGTGCTGCAGCAGAGAATATACCAAGTGATGACATCACTGAAAGTTGCACCTGCTGACTGGGGAGCATAACCTGCTTGTCTAGACCGGTCTAGCAGGATGATAAGAAAATGCAAGTTTATTAGCTACTGACCACTCCCGAATCCTTAACATTTTCCCTTCTCATGGGGTCCAGTCATTCTCAAACAGGAACAATGTATGTATGGAAAAACACTCTCATATATCTCGACAACTATGTCAAAGACAAAAGACATGAGTTGAATAAGATAGGGTGAACCCTGTGGTACTCCAGATTCAGCAATGAACCAATTGAAGTCCTTAGTCTTCGGGCATACTTTCTATTTGCGTTCCTGCAAGAATGAGTTAAATTATACAAGACCTGCACCACCTATATCTAACTCCTGAAAGCATATTACAATTATATCATGAAATACAGTTTCAAAAGCAGAAGAGAAGGCCAACACAATAAGCAAAGCTGTCTTGTTTAACTAATATATACTAAGAAATTAAAAGTGTTTCCATGCTGTCCCTTGTCTAAAAACATTCTGACATGGATCCAATATCGAAAAATCATTCAAAAAAAATCATAGTTGACAGAGTACACACTGCTCAATTAATTTACTCAATGTAGGCAAAGTCGAAACTAGCTGAAAATCCGCCAGGTCCAGTCTATTATATGCATTTTTTTTTATTAGCAGTGATTGAATAACTGCTTGCTTTGATGCTGACTGTAGCCTCTCTTCAACTAGTAAAGTGTTGACAATTTTTAAAATATCAGATAACATGCTTTCTTTGGATATCTGTACCAACCAAAAAGGACAAAGGTCAAACATTTCTACAAATGTTGATCTTCAGCCAATTGATCTTTAAACATTACTACATTTCATCCCTAGGTCCTTAACCTAACTTTGAAAATAAAAAGCTAAGGCTTCAGGCTTGATGTAATCTTCAACATATCATTTACCTAGATCCCTCATTAACTAATGAACCACATGAAATAGTTTTCTTGATTATTCATTGTTCTTTTAATACCAAAATGTACAAAATCTCTCCTCTCTATTAAAGCTAATCTTCCACTGCTATGCATCTGGGCAAACTAGTGGCATTTATTTATTTCAGTAGATGCTTTACATCATCTACACCTCAAAACTTCCACGTTTCACGTGCATCTCAAATATATAGTATGTGTTGAAACAGGAATTGGCCCAGCCTTCTGATTTTCCAGTGAACAAGAAATTAACAATGGAGATTCTGGATTGTTACAAGCAGAAAGGAGAAAAGCCCCTAACCAGAGATGAACATAAAGGAGGGGTACAGATGAAGAGAGAGAACCCCCCCCCCCCCCCCGCCACCGGAGAAAAACATAACAGGAGGAGTGCACTTTTGTGGAAAATTGTGTGTTGTATACTGAAAAGGATCCCAATGAGGGAGTGAGAGCCCTTAATTCAGAATCCCAATTCAAGGGACTGGTTTGTATAGCTGTTGGGAGAAAGGGATCACAGACACAGATGGAGAAATTAAATTGTATTTACAATGAAGACAGAACAGTGTTTAACCCAGTGGTTCTCAACAGAGTACTCTGGGACCCCCAGGCCAGTCAGGTTTTCATGATATCCATAATGAATATTGTGACGCTCGCGCCCCTACCAGGCGGTTGCCTAGTAGGGACGGCTGGCCATCTGTATCCCTTCGAGGGTTGTAGTTGTGTCAATAAGGAAAGCCAAGTGGTTATTTAAAGCGCACAGGAAATTTTTATTCGGTTTCCAAAGTTGGCAAGTGATGAACATAAAAATTCTTTAAGCACTTTTTCCAGACAAAAGAAATACAGGATAATTTCTCCAAATCAAAATGTCCAAACAAAACTCACAGCAGTTTCTATGCTTCACTGCAATTGCTTGCCATTTCAAAACACAAAAGCATTTGTAAAACTCTTCACAGCTTCCAACCTCGCTGTTGCCACGCCCCATACAAACAGTTCTAGCTGTTTGGGCCTTCACTGAAGTTTTGCAGTTTTGCTTCTTAAGAGAGATTCCTAACCTCTTGTCTTCAGGGTTACTCTTCTCTTTCAACTCTTGAAAACTGCCTTAACTTGCAACAGCTTCCTTTTGTATTTCACTGTTTTCTAACTCACAATACTATTGTATTTTAGTGCACAGCTCACATTCCATCTCAGAGGCTTCTGACTCAATAACACTTTCTTCAGGGCCTACCTCCATGCTCTCAATTGAGCTACAGCTGGGTGCTCTTTGAAAGTGCTCTGGTAACTTTTCCTTAAGAGTCTTTGCAATGTTAAACAGTCTCTCACACTGCCTGGCCTTGGCTCCTCCAAGCCGGTCTCCTGTGTGTCTCTCCTGCTTAACCTCCCTCCTGAGATACTTCTTGCTGTGCTGAGGCTTCAGGTGTATGAAAGTCTCCTCTGAGTCAGAGCAAGAACTATTCTGGTGGCACTGCTCATTCCCTGCGTACCTTTCTTGGCTGCTTTTGTAATGGTTCCTCCATTTGCTGCTCTCCTTGGCTGCAAGGGTTTTCCACAGCTTGGCCCCAGACCTCTCCTGTCTGTGCCTCCTGGGAATTGGACTTGAACCTGGGCTAGGGCTTGAACTGCAGCTGCCACTGGTGCTTGCTCCTGCACTCCTCCTGGACCTTCTGCTCACAGCTCCTTCCTCCTCCTGCCTCAAACTCAAACTGTGCCTCTCTCTTTTGTTTGTTCTTCCTCTGTTAACTGTTGAGCTGGGCAACTCCCTTCCTAGCTCCTCCCACTTGGACCTCCTACTCCTCTGCAGGGTTGTCCTGTGGTCTGTGATTGGCTTACCTTTGGCTCTGCCCTCTAGGTTTCTTTCAGTGCTTCTAGTATGGAGCCTAGGATTTTGTGCTCCCATCCCCCGCAATGAAAAAAAATCCTTCTTTTTTCCAGTTTTCCCTAGCTGGGCTGCACTCACCTCATCACAATATGCATGAGATAGATCTGCATGCACTGCTTCCATTGTAATCAGATCTATCTCACGCATATTCATTGTGGATACCATGAAAACCCGACTGGACTATGGGTCCCAGAGGACTGGGTTGAGAACCACTGGGCTTTAACCAATGCTGCACAACTAGAGAAACTGTCAGCTTCAAATTAACTGTTCATTTGCCAAACCTGGAGTAAAGCTTTTTTTTTTTTTTTGAGGCACTCTAAAAAGAAATGTGTTTTATTGGCAAGTCTGGGAAACGCATATTGGGCATTGAAGGAAAATCCTTTCCATCCCAAAAGGATAACACTGGTCAACATTGAAATCGTTACTGACTTTAAAAGGCCCTAATCTGTACTATCTTGGTGAGCTGAACACGAATATAACATTAAAAAAATTTTATTGGCTCTCGTTTTGAAGATATTGCATGTAGTTCATTTTTGACGTTTCACCATGTAAATTTATCCAGTAGGACATCAACATCATCCCAAATAAGCCTTGAATGATGTAATATTGCATCACATTGCATAATACCAGCATGCACACACCATCCAAAGTTGATTGCATCATTTTCTGATGCAATGCAATACTACTACCAGATGGTTGCTGAAGCCATCTGACGTTAGCAGTGTACTATACGCAGCCAGAAAGGTTGAGCATTTAAAATATTTCAGACTGTGCGTGAGACAGTTTAAGCTACTGTTACATGTAACTTTTATTAATCATATAATTTTAGCCATTTAGGTACAATACAGAACAGTAATGCAGCAAAAGTGCATTAATACCGTTGACAATTTCTGCTACATTTGTGGGGAAGTGACATTTGCCAACCAGAAGAAAAGTATCACTTCTCAACTGAAGAAGGCATATCATCTTTACTTCGGATGCAAGATTGGTGACCAAGACAAGCCTTGGTCCCCGCATATATGCTGCGCTACATGTACAACACAGCTTTCACAGTGGTTGAATTGCAAAAGACCATCAATGCCGTTTGCAGTCCCCATGGTGTGGAGAGAGCCAAGCAACCACATAAATGACTGTTACTTCTGCTTGGTTCCTCCTCTTTCCAGCAGAATAACGAAGCAAAAGAAGTCGAGCATAGTCTACCCAAACATTCCGTCTGCATTGAGACCAGTTCCACATGAGGGACTTCCTATTCCAGAACCTCCATCAGAATATTCTCTTGATTCATCTGAGGAGGACAAGGGTGAGCTGACCTGTTCTTCTCCTGGTCCGTCAGCATGCAGTGACCCAGATTTTCACTGGGATGCATATCAACTCCACACAGAATAACACAGGAAGAACTAAATGACCTGGTTCGTGATTTGGACTTATCCAAGAACAAGGCAGAATTGCTAGGATCAAGACTCCAACAATGGAATCTTCTAGAAGAAGATGTCAACATTACTTCGAAAGCGCCACCAGCAGTTGCAGCCTTTCTTCAGAAAGGAAAGTAATCTGGTATTCTGTTCCGATATTGAAAGCCTCATGAATGCCTTAAAAATCACTCATGACCCACAAGACTGGAGACTATTTATAGACTCTTCGAAACTGAATCTGAAGGCTGTGCTTTTGAACAATGGAAACCGTCTTCCATCTATTCCAGTAGCGCATGCCGTCCACATGAAAGAGACATACGATAACTTAAAGCATCTACTGACTTCCATTAACTATAACAAGTACAGCTGGCACCTCTGTGGTGACTTGAAGGTAGTTGCCCTTTTAATGGGACTGCAGCAGGGATATAAAAAATACATGTGTTTCTTATGTGAGTGGGATAGCCGAGCAAGGGATTGGCACTACTTGCGGAAGGAATGGAATTGCAGACAAAATGTAACAGTTGGAGAGAAGAATATCCAGCACCCAGCTCTGGTTGAGGCTCACAAAATCCTGCTACCACCCCTTCACATCACAGGTTTGATGAAAACCTTTGTGAAAGCCATGGACCGCACTTCGCCAGCTTTCTGATACCTGCATGAGAAATTCCCTTGACTCAGTGAAGCAAAGATTAAAGAGGGAGTTTTTGTGGGTCCTCAGATTTGAGAGCTCTTCAAAGATGACCGGTTCAACAACTTGCTGCAGGGTGATGCGAAACAAGAATGGAATGCTTTTCGCCTAGTGTCAACAAACTTTCTCGGGAATGTTAGGGCAGAAAACTACAAGGAACTAGTAGAAGACATGCTGATGCAGTATCAGAAACTTGGCTGCAATATGTCTCTAAAGATCCATTTCCTTGATTCCCATCTCGATTTCTTTCCTGACAACTGTGGTATGGTTAGTGATGAACAGGGTGAACGTTTTCACCAGGATATCGCAACAATGGAGCAAAGATACCAGGGAAAATGGTCCACTACAATGCTGGCTGACTACTGCTGGACACTCCCCAGAGAAGCTCCCGAACAGCTGTACAAGAGACAGGCGAAAAAATCTAAGAAGTAGTCTATGACTTGTTTTTTTACAGGTATTAACCGAAGGCCTATTATATTTACTATTGACATGCATTTTGTGATGTAAACATTAATTCTTGTAGATTACAAAAAACCTAGAGCCAACTTTGCAATTTCACTGTCATATTCGTGTTCAGCATATAAAAATTGATAAGAAATGACTATTTTTATTTCAGTAACATGACTTTTGTAAAAATTTGTTGATCAGTGAGAGTGCATGCTAATACGCAAAAAGAAAGGACTTAGGAATAGAAATTCCTTTTTGGCCACACCCTTAGGACAAATAGAAGTATCCCCTAGGAAATAGAGGTAAATAGAGAGAATAACAAAATTGAAACCATGGTTAAACAAACAAGCTTTTAAAGGTTTCCAAAGTGCTAGAGGTATTCATTTCTCTCTCTAAGATTCTTCCACAACAGATTCTAGAAATAAGGGGCCATATATAAGCAAAATATCATGATCTATTTCCCTATGGGCCAGCATCACTAATTATTTCTTCCGACTTGATTGTAAATGATGCCTAAGGGAAAGATAGCAACTGACCTTACTTGACCTTACTTGACCAGAATACAATACAAAACTTTGGTAACCACATTCAAGCTCATACATGACATAGCACCCTCATTCCTCTCAACACTGTTCAACAAGCAACCTACCAACAGAGACAGGCGAACTATTAACTCTAACACATTACAAGTTCCTAACAATATCAGATCAGTAAAAACAAGCACCAGCAACAAAGCATTCTCATTCTCAGCCCCGATAACCTGGAATCATCTACCACATGAACTGCGAGCTATAAAAGACATAAATGACTTTAGAAGGAAAATAAAAACTCATCTTTTCAAATGTCACTATAACCTGATGTAAAAAGTGAAACCATTAAAAAGTGTTAAAAAGTGCAGAGCTGTGTGGAGATGTAAAGTGTTAAAAAGTGTTAAAAAGTGAAACCATTATGCCGACCTGTATAAATGTAAATAATAGAGAACTGTGTAAATGCCGACCTGTGTAAATGTAATTAATAGAGAACTGTAATTATGTAAATATTGTAAACCTAATTTTTGAAGTGTCTAACCCTGCATGTTGTGCCTAACCCTAAATCTATGTATATATGATCCAATTTTCCTGTCTTGATTTGACATATCCCACATTTGTAATCAAACCGCTGCTGATCGCTGGAAGTAGCGGTATATAAGTGTAAACTAAATAAAAATAAAATAACAGATGAAACACAAATTCATCAAAGCTTTAAAAAACAAGGGCTTCCATTTTAAACTGCATGTAAAATACAGCAGGTAACCAATGTATTGCCATGTTTTGGTGAAATTAGGCCTTACCTGCTAATTACCCTTCCTTAAGTCCCTCCAGTCCAGTCCAGACGCACAGGCTGTGCCCCCCAACCAGCAGATGGAGAATGAGCAAGCCAAGCTTTGCTGATGAAATCCCTTAAAGGTTCTGTGCATCAGATAAACTGGCCAATATTGGAGTATCAAAGCAGAATTTCGGCAAACTAATGGCATCAAACAAAGGCCTCCTGCCCTGCAAGGCACTCCACTCATCTGGCTACCCATCCTTGACAATCATGCCCACCAGATTTAATACCCAATATCTTTCTTGTCATTATTTTCTTTTTTTTTTGTAAATAATTGTGTGTCACATACCGTCAGTCACCTTCCTCCTACTGGCATGGTTAATGCCATTTCTTTTTCATTATTCTTTTGTTGTTTTTTGTTTTGTAGGGCTGTGTCCCCAACAAGGGAACCTGTTAACTGGAGTCCCAGGGACTCCCAGGTCTGACTTCGGACCACCAATACGAAAACAGGAGGACTTGAAACCCCTCCCCCAAAAGAAGCAGAAGACCAGGGAAGCTAACGGGATGGGTTCTGTACTGGACTAAAGGAGCTCAAGGAAAGGTAATTAGCAAGTAAGGTCTAATTTCACCTTCCAGATTGTCCCTTCAGTCCAGTCCAGATGCATGGGATGTACCACAGCAGTGCTCCATAACGGGCAGAACCTAACCCAAGAGTCTGGTCTGTAACACCCTCTCCCCAAAATGCACTTCCTCTCTTGCCTAGACATTGAGGTGGTAATGCTTCACGAATGAATGTAACGATGCTCAGGTGGCAGCTCAACAGATCTCCCCCCCCCCCACCCCCCGGAGGTACCAGGGTGGCCTCTGCACAGGATGACACTTGTGCCCAAGTCAAATGGAGGACCAATTGATGCTTCAGCAGATAGCCGAGGCAATTGCCTCCTTCAGCCACTGTGCTAAGAAAGCCTTTGATGTCATGTTCTCCTGATGGGAGCCCCCAAAGAGGACGAACAGTTGCTTAGACTGCCGGAATGCCCTCATCCGCCGAAGATACTCCCAGAGCACCCTCCTGGTATCGAGCAACTGCAACTTTTGACTCCCCTGGTGCCATTAGTCCCCCGCTGAACCAGCAAGGACCCAGGCTGGTTAACGTGAAACAGATCACCACCTTTGGGAGGAAGGAAGGGTTCATTCTTAAGACCACCCCCTCGGATGAAAAAACAAAAATGATTCCTGACACAATAGTGCTTGTAGCTCGGACGTGTACCTAGCCAAGCAAATTGCTACCAGAAACAGGGTCTTCAGTGTGAGATCCTTCAATGATGCTCTTTTGAACAGCTCAAAAGGAGGATCTGTAAGTACCTCCAACACTAAATTCAGATCCCACAGAGGAATCACAGTGTATTGGGCAGACGAACTTCTTTCATGGCCCTCAGAAAACTGATAATGTTCAGGTGTGCGGCTACTAATCTGCTGCGAACCTTGCCCCAATAGCAGGCTAGGGTGGTCACTTACACCCATAGCGACCAGAGCACGAGGCCTTTCTCCAGCCCCAAATGCAGGAATGCTAGTATCTGTGGAATGAAGACCCCCATGGCTAATGCCTCTCTGGCCCCACACCATTCCTTGAAAATTCTCCATACTCTGATGTATGACAGGCAGGTAGATCGCTTGCACTTCCTGAGGAGTGTCACCACCATCGTGCCTTTTTAAGAGCCAGGCCACAAGCGAGAAAGCTAGTTACTCACCTGTAACAGGTGTTCTCCAGGGACAGAAAGAATCAGTCCTCACATATGGTGATATTGGCACCGACGTAGCCCACGCGGAGCATTTCCCCTTTTTCAAAGAAAGCCTTTGGGACACGCTACCATGCATGTGTGGTCCCCTTCCAGCCCAAGGGTGCCATCCTGCTCAGTCAAATGACATAGCTAAGATGGCAGTAAAAACTAAAACAAGGTAGGGAGGCAACTCCCAGGGGAGGAGTGAGGATTGTGAGGACTGATTCCTGTTGTTCCTGGAGAACACCTGTTAAAAGTGAGTAACTACGCCTTTTCCAGGAACAAGCAGGAAGTCAGTCCTCATATATGGGACTCCCTAGCTCTAGGCTGTCGAGGACCAAACCACGACAGCACCAACAGCAACCAATCGGGTAGCCATGAATTACAGGTGGTGAGTCCCCACTAAGAGACTCTGCAAGACCCTAGCATCCAGCGACACTATCACTCCGGTACTCTAAACACGGAAGGGTCGAAGGGCAGGAGTTGCCAAGAATATTATGAAGTACTATCTGACCAAAGGCACTGTCCCTGCGGGACTCACTTTCCAGGCAGTAGTGAGAAGTGAATGTATGAGTTGATGACCATGTGGTGGCCATGCAGATCTCAGACACTAGCACTAAGCAGAGGTTGGTCGCTGACGTGGCCATCACCTTCACGTGATGCGCTGTGATCCGCTGTGATCCGGTGTTCAAGGGAAAGGTCAGCTCACTCATAGGCAAGGGCAATACAATCCACCACTCAAGTGGACAGAGTTCATTTGGTCACTAGGAGCCCCAGTCTGCTGGGTTCATAAGACATGAAAAGCTGAGGAGCTTTGTGATGGCCTGAATCTGCTGTAAATAGAAGGACAGGGCCCGTTTGCAATCTAGTTCCTCCTTGCCGGCGTGAGGTCACGGGAAGAAGGTGGGGAAAACCACCTCTTGGTTGAGGTGGAAAGCAGACATCACTTTCGGGAGGAATTTGGGGTGCATGCGGCACACTACCCTCTTTTTGTAGAACCTCATATATGGTGGATCTGCCACCAGAGCCTGGAGTTCGCTCACCCTAAGAGCAGACATGAGAGCCACCAGAAAAAACACTTCTCATGACAAGTACTGCAGATAGCAAGTGGCCAGGGGCTTGAACGGCGGTTTGGTCAGCTGAGAGAGGACCATGTTGAGGTCCCACTCTGATGCTGGAGGGCGGAGAGGGGCTTGGATAACAAGAGGCCCCGGAGGAACCTGGAAATCAGGGGCTGGCTTGAGAGGGATTTAGCCTCAACAGGATGGTGGTGAGCAGTTATGGTGCTCAGATGTACCCTCACCGAGTTAGATTTCAGGCCGGTGTGTGACAGGTGCAGTAGGTACTGCAGTACTAATTGCACCTGGCAGGATAAGGGATTTTCCCCCTTTTCCGCACACCAAGCAGAAAATCTTCTCCACTTAAAGGTGTAAGCCCGGGCTGGGTGGGAACTGGGGCCCGGGGCTTCTGTGCATTTGGCTTCTGGGCCCTATGATTTTGTCTTTTAGGGTGAGAACTCTGCTGCTGGCCTGAGAAGGGCTGGTGGAAGTGACTCTGATGAAAGGGCCCCTCTTTCCACGGGAATAGGGGTCTTTTCCCAGGTAGGTTTTTTTACAGGGGAAGGATGAGGTCTTTTTGGAGAGCCTCTGTCGAATCACAATGTTGGCCTCTATCTCGGCCGCCTTGTCAGCCATAGTTTGCCAAACAGGTTCTCCCCAGTACAGGGAATGTCAAGCAGCTTGTTTTGGACCCACTGCTTGAGATCCAAAGACTGCAGCCAGGCTTGGTGCCAAACGCCGATGCCGGCCACTGCTACCCGAGCCGCTGACTTAAAGCCATCATAGGCCACCCGGGAAAGGAACTTCGAGCAGCCCTTGATCCTCGAGGTCAAGAGCTGGAACCATCAGAGAGGTTCCTCAGCAAGCTCTGCTGAAAACCCAGACAACTCCCGGGTTAGGGCCTTGAGGTGCATGTCTACGTATAGCTCATAGGCCTGGATACAATACCACAGCATCAAGCCCTGGTAACACTTGTGCCCAAGGGCATCGAGGGCTCTAGCATCCCTACCTGGGGGAAACAGAAGAATTGGTCTTCTGGCTCTTAAGTTTTTGCATGGTTGATTCTTTGCCTCGAGGTCAGCATCAAAGGGTCTGGGTCCTCCAGAGGGTTGAGGCCAGCGCCGAAGGGCCTGGGTCTTCTGGAGGACCTGGAGTCCGACTCGCGTTAACTGGCCAAGGAGGATCAGATTCCAGAGGAATGGGACCGGGACCTCGACCAGTGCCGAGGGCTTACCCGAGGCTGGTGGTGCTTGGAGTTCGGCTCGACAACCGGGGACCCTCTTCGCAGTTGGGGCAGTTGATGCAGATGAACCTGCCATCATTGCCTGCCGCAGGGCCAGGATAGCAGTGATGTTCTGCTCCAGGGCCGCCATTCTGGCCAGTACGCAAACTGGGAAAAGCTAACTTTTAAGGATATTAGAAAGGATTTTTTTCCAGGGAAACAGGACAGACATCCGTTGAGCTCAGTGGGAAAAAAGGAGATCAAACAAAATGGCACCTTTGGGCGGGAAGGGGACCACGCATGTGTGGTAGCATGTCCCAAAGGCTTTCTTTGAAAGCTGGAGAAATGCTCATGTGGGTTTCGTCAGCACCAATGTCACCCATATGTGAGGACTGACTTCCTGCTTGTTCCTGGAGAATCGATCCATCTGTGGTATGCATATCAACCCCTGCACCAACAGGTCATTCCTCATCAGGAGACTCCAGGGTGTTGCCACCACTAGGTCTACCAGGTCCGCGTACTAAGGCCTCCTTGGGAAGCCCGGCGCTATAAGGATCATCCGACCGTGATGCCTCTCTATCTGATGTAGCACCTGGCCAATTAGAGACCAGGGTGGAAAAACATACAGCTGCTCGTCCTGTGGCCACGGCTACACCAGTGCATCAAGACCTTCTGCCTTGCATTCATGCCTCCTGTTGAAAAATGAGATCTCCTTGGCATTGCTCGCCAATGCCATAAGGTCCATCACTGGCTGACCCCAGCATCTCACCATGCTCTGAAAGACGGAGTCTTCCAGGGCACATTCTGACGGATCCACTTGTTGTTGTCTCAGGAAGTCTGCCTGGACATTCTTCTTGCCTGTCACATGCACCGCCGAAAGTGCCAGAAGGTTCTCCTCCATACACTGCAGCAGCAGAATGGCTTCCTTCATCAAGGAGACAATTGCCATGCTCCCTACCGGTTGATGTAAGCCACTGCAGTCGTGTTGTCTGAAAAATCCCTTACTGCCTGGTCTAGCACAAGGTGCTGGAAGCTTTGCAAGGCAAGGAACACCACCCACAGCTCCGATCTGTTTATCAACCATTGTGCCTCCTCCATTGACCATCAGACAATGGGCTCCTCAGCCCAAGAGGCTGGCATCTGTCATCACCATCACCCAATCAGGGTTCTCCAGGGGCATCCCTACTGACCGCGTCGAGTTCCACCACCGCAGACTGAGCCTGACCTTCCTCAGGTATGAGAGTCACATTGACAGGAAGTCCCCATTGCGGTGACCAGCATAACAGCAGCATATGTTGGAGTGGATACATACAGGCGCAAGCCCACAGGACGAACTCTATCATCGCCACCATAGATTCCAAGAGCTGCAGATAATGCCAAGTCGACAGCTTTGCCAACTAGAGAAAACAATGCATCTGCACCTGGGCCTTCCCCGTCCTTTCTGGGGGTAGGGAGACTCTGTGCGTATAATACAGTGTGTCAAAGTAGGTCAGCTGCTGCAAGGGAATCAGGTAGTTTATATTGAAGTTCACTACCCATCCTAGACCCCGGTTGATACTGGTGCTCTCCATGCTGATTTTGCCCTGATGAGTCAGTCGTCCAGGTAGGGATGCACCAGCACACTCCTTCCTGCTTCAGCGCCGCCCCCACTACCACCATCATCTTTGTGAATGTTCTGGATGTCATGGCAAGACCAAATGGCAGCATACTGAACTGGAAATGCCCCATGGGCACCATGAAACACAAAAAGCGCTGGTGCTCGGGCCCAATCGGTATATGGAGGTACACCTCCATCAAATCTAAGGACTTGACGAATTCTCCCTTTTTCACTGTGACAATCATGGACCGCAACGCTTCCATGTGGAACCGCAGCACCCGTAACATCCTGTTGACATACTTTAGGTCCAACAATGGCTGAAAGTAGCCCTCCTTTTTGAGGATGATGAAGTAGATGGAGTATCAACCTGACCCGCACTGGTCTACTGGTAGCAGAAGCACTGCTCGCATGGCAAGGAGCTTGTCTAGTGTCTGCTGTACCACAAGTCATTTGGCCGGCGCTTTGCAGGAGGAAACCAGGAAGGCATTGGGTATGTGGCACACTAGTTCCAGTGTGCTACCCTCCCTGATGATCTCCAGTACCCACTGGTCTTGCTGATCTGGGCCCAAGTGGAGTAGAAAAGCCAGAGCTGTACTCCGATCTGCTCATCACCTCGGACCCGCCTGGCATCATTGGGGCTTCTTAGTAGCACCGGGAGTGGAGGAATATACCCCCTGCTGGCCCTTCATCCACAAAAGGAAAGATTTCCTCTGGTGGGGCACCACGCCCTCTGAAAGGGCATGAAGCGTGCTGTGCAAAACCTGTGAAAATCTCAAAACTGCCCCTGGGGCATGGAGGCAGACTTGCCCCCTCTGGGCTTATCCTCTGGGAGTCTACCTCCCTTGGTTAAGTCCTTGACCAATTTCTCCAATGCCTTTTTGAACAGCAACCACCCCTTTAAGGGCAGTTGGAGGCGCCCCTTGGACAACCCATCCGTAGCCCAGTTATGGAGTCAGAGCAGCTGACGTGCTGCCACTGTCGACACCATGCTCTTGGAAGATGCCTTTACCGAGTCATAAAACACCTCGGTTAGACAGGCTGCGCCAGACTCCAACACTGCCACCTCTGACCCGCACTCTGGTTCTGGTAGCCCTTGGTTCCAGCGCAGACACACCCTGGCCACATAAGCACCACAGATGGCCGTTTGTAGAGTGAGCGCATTGGCCTCAAATGCCTGCTTCAGCATGGTTTCCAACCTTCTGTCTTGGGTGTCCTTCAGTGTTGTTCCGCCTTCCACTGGAATGGTGGTCTTTTTCAACATGGTGGATATTAAGACATCCACCATGGGCAACCTGAGGAGTTCTTTCTCCTCGGGAGCCAGGGAATACAAGCGAGATCACTCTTCCCTCACAAAGGCTGGCTTCTGGCTGTTCCCACTCAGCGATGATTATCTGCTTGATCGCCCTGTGCACTGGGAAGAAATCATGCAGCATCAGTATGCCCTGAAGTAAGGGATCATCCAAGGGAGCCTCCTCCACTGAGGGACCGGCTGTCATGTTCAGTGCTGCCAGAGAGTGGGAGATCCGTGCTGTCAACTTTTTCTTGCAAAAGACTCTCACCACAGAGGGCTCATCTGATGGAGAGAGCTCACCCTATGGCCCCTTAGTTCCAAAGGCATCTTCCCAATCCCCCAAGGTGCCCTCCAAGAGCTCCTCTGAGGAGACAGAATCCAGGGACACTGGTCCTTCCACCTGATCTGGTACTGCCCTAAGGTGCTTTGCTTGGAGGAGCCTCCCCCACATCTGTCAGAGACAACAGGTCCATAGTGGCCTTTCCCTGGGCTTCCTTTCCTGCTTTCCCAGAAGCTCCCTGGCCCTGCTTCAAGCAGAAGGCCTGAAGGATCAGGAGGATAAACTCGGGGGAAAAGGGCATACCCAAATTCTGTTCTGCCTGTTCAGCCAATTTGCCATGCTTCTAAGCCTTGGTCTTCTTGCCCAATGATGAATCTGAGGACCCCACCCTATCCCCTTGCCTCCGCGCAGCTCAAAATGGCCAACTTTCTTGCCACCAATGAGCTGCGCAGCTGCAGGGGAAGTCCTGAAGCTGCCGCCTCATCAGCCTCCTTCTGCATTCCAAACTGCTCCTCTGGAGAATGCTGAGACCCTCTCAGAGTCTGCTCTGCCATCCTGCTCTCTTCTGAGCTAAGCAACAGAGCCCACTGCCAAAAGTGTGCCTCTGTGTTGCCCATAGGCTGCGCAAAGGGGTTTCCCGATGCCATGGGCCCGCCAAAAAAAATGTAAATCCATGCTAACCACCAGAAAGAAAAGCATACCGTTCCCTGCTAATGCAGCAAAGAGAGCACAGCTCCAAATAACGATGAAAGCCCCCCCCCCCCCCGAGCAGGGACGTGAGGTTCATGATAGCACCTAGAGGCAGACAGAACAACTTTCGCCCCCGACTGGGAACAGCCATGGGTCCAATCAATCAACTACCCAGACAGCACTGGAGGGAGGGACCTGGGGCAGGGCTGTCACCGCGTCTGCCAAAAATAGAAGATTCCACACCACCAATTTACCTTTTACCAAACATGTGGTCGGAGCTGTAATAACAGTATCCTTGCTGCTGTCTTCCTCAATCGGTTTTTTTGTGTTTTTTTTACACAAGTGCTGTCCTTCACCTGTCTCCCTCTTAACAAGAAAAGTTTACACAGCCCAGTTCTCTTCCACTCCACCACCAATCAGACCTTGAGCGAATGTCCTACAGTTCAGTCCAATTCAGTACAGATGCACAGGTGAGCCCACCATCTGCTGGACACTGAACAATACTTGGCCAGTTTTCCTGATGCACAGAGCCCTTATAGGATGACATCAGCAAAGCTTGGCTTGTTCCATCTCCATCTGCTGGTTGGGAGGCACAACCCATGTGCCTGGACTGGACTGGAGTGACTTTCTGTAAGTCGAATTTACATCTTCCTCAGAACTTTATGAATTAACCGATATACATACAATGACAGTAATATAAATCATTCAGTATTACTAATTGCATCACTCAAAGTCAGTGGAATGTAAGAAGAGATGAAACTAGTTTACCAATCTCATTCTAGAAAAACTTTTCTTAAACGGAGTCAATAATAACCCTTAAAACATTTTACCTCTGGGGAAAGAAAGTAACAGGTTTTAGGCAACATAAATAGTGAATCATTTCCAAGGCTGGGGCTTGGAATTCACCCATAATGCTTCAGGCTTTCTTTTGTTCATTTCAATCTATGCAATATTGCCCTACCTAACAGAGCTTCCATACAATTTCCAAGGAGTTTCATTTTCATTTCATTTATTCAAATGTCTATGCCATTCTATCTCACAACATGTGCTATATGGCTCACAGAATTACATATGTAATCATAAAACACAATAACACATACAAAAAATCATAAATAGATGAATAAATCCGGAATAAAATGGCCACTTGACACCAATACTGCAACCAAGCCCCACCCAGATCCACTCAAACCACTCCTCCCACCTCCCTCCTAATGCTCACCCAAATAAAAAACTTTCGTATTTTTACAAAATGGCAACCCTGATCAAAGTGCAACCATGTAGGGAGCAAATTCCAAACAGTCCTGCAACACAGAAGGTGCAAGCACATATTCAAACGAAACTCAGATACCAATGGGACGGACAAATATCTTGTTCCAAGGAATGAAGCACCACTGGGGAATCCTACAGCTTCAATAAACTATGCAAGTACGCTGGTCCTTTGTCCAGCAGTAACTTACAAATCAAGACACCTAAACTAAATTTGATATGCTAGACCACCATTAACCAAAGTGATCTTTGCAAATCTGCTATCATATGATCCTCCAGGGAACAACTGACAATTAATCAAGCAAAGGCATTCTGAAGCACCTTTGCAACAATATATATTTGAGTAATACCAAATATATGTTGTTACAATAGTCAACATAGCTCCAGCTAGTGGTACACAATATGAAACAAATCAAATTCAAGGACCACACAAATTTTACGTAATTGCCTCATCCTATAATAATCTATTGCTACTTTTACATGCATCATACCACTTGATCAAGGACTTATTTAAATGCCTAGACAATGAACAATGCCAGAATCAGAATTCCAATATCCCCACTAGCTACCTGGAAACCTGCAGGAACTGTATCAAAACAAATATAAGCCAGACATCACCGTTTTCTTGGCATTCAAAAATCAAGCTATTAGGCCAGCTATGAACCAGGGAGAGACAGGATAAAATCAGTGAACATCCAACCAATCCTTCAATGATAACAGCAATACTGCAAGAGGTTGCGTAACAACATTAAAAATGTAGCAGAAATAGAGTACCCCTGAGGGACCCCAGACCTTATAAGTCACCACTGAGGCTCTATTTTCTTCCCCACATGACCTTCTGCTGTCTGTCAGACAAGAAGAAACTAAATCAGTTTAAAACAGCACCATACCTCTTCAATAGGGCTAAAAGCAATTGTATCAAAAGTTGAAGACAAATCGAATAAAAGCAAAAGTGCTAAGTTGTTTCTAATTTAATGTAGCACATTTTAGCCCGTTCAAATGCCACCAATAATACAGTTCTCCTAGGACAAGCAGGATGTGTCAGCCACACCTGGTGATGTCATCCGACGGCGCCATGACGGAAGTGCTCTCTAGCTCAGAAGCTTCTGAGCATGTGTGAGGTGGCCCCACCTCCCCGGCCCGCCCCTAGCCGGTCAGTCTTTTTCCTTCCGCCTTCGCCTCAGGACGGAATTTTAAGCTCTCTTAGACAAACTTGAATACTATCTGCATCTACAATGCCTAAACCAGGATTTAAAAAGTGTCTACACTGCAGCAGAAAGATCAACATTATGGACACTCACCAACACTGCATCAGATGCCTGGGGACCTCTCACGAGGTAGAGAACTGTGCCAGCTGTGCTCGGATGTCCCCAAGAGCAAGGAAACACCGGGAACACTCCCTCAAGGACTTGCTTTCCTCCTCTGCAGCGGCGCATAAGTCTCCAGCAAACCGGACTTCAGAGACCCGCAAAAATCGCAGCCGGACCTCTTCGGAGTGTCCCGGGACTGATCCAAGGCGCTCTGACCGAAGTTCCAGCCACCGAGGACTCGGCGATCCTTCCTCCGCAGCAAAAAAAAAAAAAAACCTCTCCAGAGAGACTTCCAACCCTCGGGTGAGTCCCTCCGTGGGTTTCAGCGCCCCGGCCCGTCTTCCCCGGCCATGCAGTCCCCCGGCAGACTCCCAAGATGGCGCCGTCCATGTGGCCTCGCCTGGCTCCTCCCCCGGACACGCCCGCTCCCCCCTGATTGACCGGAGCGGGTCACGTCCCTCCACGTCGGCCTGCGCCGAGAACAGAGACCGCGCCGAGCGCTGCGGCATGGAAGAAGGAGACCGCGCCGGGCCCAGTGGCACGGGGGAGAGAGACCGCGCTGAGCACAGCGGCGCGGGGAGAGAGACCGCGCCGAGCACAGCTGCGCGTTGGAGAGGCAGCGCGCCGAGCGCAGCGGTGCGGGGGAAAGACAGCGCGCCGAACGCAACAGCGTGGAGGATAGCGCTGCGCGCAGCGGCGCGGAGGAGACAGAACCCGCTGAAACGGATCATCGGCGCGAGAGCAGTGGGAATCACAAACATAGAAGGGCTAAGCACAGGAGACACAGGAACAGTCGGTCTCCATCTAGTGCTAGAGATTCCCACAGTGGGTCCTCACACAGACACAAGAGGAGCAGGAGATCCAGCCCCGGCTACAACAAAAGACAGAGAAGCAGCCGATCAACTGATTCAACCTCCTCTGCCATTATAAGCCTGCTCACTCGCCTTGTGGAACAGACTGCTCCCCCAGGACTAGCCCAGGAGCCAGTAGCGCCCGTGCACTTCACACCAGTTGCTCTGGAGCGGTCCCACTCCCCACGATCGCCTAGCCGGTCGCCGTCCAGAGCGCGGACCCTATCCCCAGCACCAGCTAGATCTCGGACTCCTTCCCCAGCACAATTGGACTCTGGGGGAAGCGACATAGAGGAGTTGGGCTCGGATATGTCCAAGAACCCAACTGATGAACTGGAGGAGCCACCGGCACCCGTACCTGAAGACCTAACATACCCTAAATTCCTCAGAAAAGTGGCGTCCAAGCTAGGGCTGGCCACAGAGGAGACGCCAGATGAGAAGGAGCCAGAGGTCATGAAGTACCTCAGCGACCCTAGACCAGCCATGGCTCTTCCACTCCACCGCAAGTTGAAGGACAAACAACTCACACTCTGGCAGTCCCCAGCCTCTGGCCTAGCTTGTTCCAGACGCCTGGACAGCAAATATATCTTGCATATAGCACCAGGGTTCAATAAGCACCAGCTGCCTCACCAGTCCATCGTGGTGGCATCAGCGCTTAAAAGATCAAAGTCTACGCGGGCCCAAGCCAACCACCCACCAGGCCGGGACCCCAAGCGTCTGGACGACGTGGGAAAGAAGGTGTTTCAAGGGGCCATGCTCAGTGCCAAGATATCAGCACATCAGTTTCAGCATGTCCTGTTCCAGGACGCACTCTTAGCCGACCTCAAAAGCCAGCTGCAAGATCTGCCCAAGGACTCACGTACAGCTGTCTCTGCCACCATGCAGGAACTAGCCGAATGCAGCAAACACCTAATGAGTACAGCTTTTGATGCCTTTGATACGGCCGCCCGGACTGCGGGCACGGCTATCTCGGCCCGCCGCTGGGCATGGCTTCGTGCATCAGGGCTTTCGGATAATACCCACGACCGAATTGCGGACGCGCCCTGCTCCAGTGACTCCCTTTTCGGAGACAAAGTCGCGGACACGGTGAACGGTCTAAAAGAGGATTGCACAACTCTAAAGATGCTGGCAGCGGACGGACTCGAACGCCCATCCTGGTCTCGGAAAGGGAGCTACTCCTGCAAGCCCTTTTCCTCTACAAAACAATATTACGGATACAACTCTGGCTCCAACTGACAGTGGCAGACGCCCAGATTCAAGCAGGCCTACCATAAGTCCTCTTTTCAGAGACAGCAACCGCGACAACGCAAGCAAAAACAGACAAACACTCCACATTCCGGCAAAGACGCAGCTTCCTTCTGACTACCCGACCTGGCTGGGTCCTGCGCTGGATACATCGCCGTCCCCCCCGGTGGGGGGTCGCCTATCACATTTCCTCTCGACCTGGCAGGAGATCACCACGGACAAGTGGGTCCTAGAAATAATCCAGTCAGGCTACCGCTTGCACTTCTCCTCCCCTCCATGGCAGCGCAAGCAGCCTATCAGCCAGCCTCCACAGCATCTAGAAAAACCACTGGCGGAGCTCCTACACCAACTCCTCCTGACCCGGACGATAGAACGGGTGCCTCCGGGCGAAATCAACACTGGCTTCTACTCCCGGTACTTCCTAATTCCCAAGAAGTCAGGGGGTCTTCGCCCCATCCTGGACCTCCGCAAGTTGAACAACTTCATCACAAAGGAGAAGTTCAGGATGTATTCGCTCAACTCCATCCTTCCCCTCATCAGAGCGGGGGACTGGATGGCCACGCTGGACATGCAAGATGCTTACTCCCACATTCCTGTCCACTCCTCACACAGGAAATTCCTGAGATTCATAGCGCTGGGATGCCATTACCAGTATCGAGTCCTGCCATTTGGCCTCTCCCCAGCACCCAGAGTCTTCACGAAATGCGTGGCAGTGGCCGCGGCACATCTCCGCAAACAAGGCATCGCCATCTTTCCTTACCTGGACGACTGGCTCCTGTCGGCGAACTCTGCACCCGAACTCAGAAGAGCAGTGCGCCAAACCACGGCCCTACTACTCACACTGGGGTTCCTTCTCAACAAAGACAAGTCCCGGTTGGAACCAGTGCAGCGCACAGAATTCATCGGGGCGATAATCGACACCAAGGCATGCAAAGCCTTCCTGCTCCAGACCCAGATCTGTGCCATAGTCAGCCTAGCCGCGAAAGTGTCGGCGTCACAACAGACTTCGGCCCACGAGATCCTTCGCCTGCTAGGCCACATGGCGGCGACAACTTCGGTCCTCGCAGTGGCAAGACTCCATATGCGCACCCTTCAGTGGTACCAGCGGAATCACTGGAAGCAACTCTCCCAGCCACTCAACACACGCATACCGATTACTGCCAAGATTGTTCAGAGTTTGAGTTGGTGGACAAACCCTATCAACCTCTCAGTGGGCAAAAACCTGCAGCCCCACATTCCTCAACTCATCCTCACCACGGACGCGTCCTCCAAAGGATGGGGAGCTCATCTACTAGATCTCAACACGCAAGGAGCCTGGACCAAAGCGGAGTAATCCCTCCACATCAATGTTCTCGAACTCCGGGCTGTCAAATATGCCCTCCAGACCTTTATACCTCACCTGGCGGGAAAAGCGGTCTTGGTGCAGACCGACAACCAGGTGACCATGTTCTATATAAACAAACAATGGGGCACTGGTTCCCGTTCACTCTGCAAGGAAGCCCTCGAGACATGGGCCATAGCGCTAGCCAACAACTGCGTCCTACAGGCGACTTACCTCCCAGGGGAACAGAACGCATTGGCGGACAGACTCAGCAGACAACTCCAGCCGCACGAGTGGATGCTCCACAGGGAGGTAACAGACAACCTCTTCAGACACTGGGGAGCCCCCCAGATCGACCTCTTCGCGACCGAAGCGAACACCAGATGTCCCGTGTTCTGCTCCAAACGCCCGTCGAAGCACAGATTGGCTTTGGATGCTTTCGCCATCCCCTGGGGAACTTGGGAGTTGGCATACGCCTTCCCTCCAACACCTCTAGTGACAACCACGATACAGCGCATCATCAAGGAGAAAGCGCACGTGATTCTGATCGCCCCCTATTGGCCACGGCAGATGTGGTTCTCCCTGCTGTTGCAGCTCGCTCAGGAACCCCCAGTTCGGCTATCAATGAGACCAGACCTGTTGACCCAGAACGGCGGCAGTACCTGGCACCCCAACCTCCAGACCTTAGCCTTGACAGCCTGGAGGCTGAGAGGCGGACCTTGAATGACTCGCATCTACCTCCGGAGGTACAACAGATTGTTCTAGCTTCCAGGAGACCGTCAACCAGAAAGGCATACAGTCTCAAGTGGAAGCACTTCAATATATGGTGCAAGGACCATGGCGTCCAACCAACCTCTTGCCCGGTTCCCACTGTGCTACAGTACCTCTCCTCCCTCTTCAACTCAGGCTTGAAACCGCAATCCATCAAGGTACACCTGGCGGCTATTGCCTCGCTGCACGAGCGCCCTAGAGACCCAGCTTCAGCCTCCATAGCCGCTCTCCCCATTGTGACACGTTTCATGAGGGCTCCGGAACCTGCAGCCCCTGGTACAGAAGCCGGTACCTTCGTGGGACCTTAACGTCGTCCTCTAACAGCTCATGCAGGAACCGTTCGAGCCATTGTCCACAGCCAATGGTAAATATCTTTCCTGGAAGACCCTTTTCCTCGTTGCCATCACCTCTGCTCGGAGGGTTAGCGAGTTGCAGGCCCTGGTTGCACACCCGCCATACACAAAACTCTACCACAACCGGGCGTCCCTCCGGACTCACCCCAAGTTCGTGCTGAAGGTCGCCTCTGCTTTTCACATCAACCAGTCAGTGGAGCTGCCATCCTTCTTCCCAGCCCCACACTCATCACCGGAGGAGCAACGCCTGCACTCCCTTGACTGTGTACGCGCCCTGCGCATCTACATCGACAGAACTTCTGCCATTCGAATGGGGACCCAGCTTTTCGTCTCCTTTGACCCGAACAGACCAGGGCGCCCTGTCACCAAGTGCACACTCTCCCATTGGATCTCAGACTGTGTAGCGTATTGCCTACAGAGGGCAGGTGCGCTCCCAGCAAACAAGGCGACAGCGCACCAGCTCCGCGCCATAGCTACTTCCCTGGCCTGCGCGCATGAAATTCCAGTGAGCGAGATCTGCAAAGCCGCCACATGGTCCTCTCAGCTAACCTTCCAGAAACACTACTGCCTTGATGTCCACGCAGAGACCGACGGCTCCTTTGGCCGAGCAGTCCTATCTGCGGCTACGGCACCTTTGGGCGGGGGCCCAACGGAACATCCCCAGGACTAGGCTGGAGTACTACATTCCAGACTCCTGCTGCTATTTACCAGTTGCTGTTGCACAGACTGTTATTGCACTGTTGTTATTGTTGCCCAGTTGTTGCACTGCCTACTTGATTGCACGGTTATTATTTGCACTGTATGCTTGTTGCCCAGTTGTTGCACTGTCTACTTGATTGCACTGCCTACTTGATTGCACGGTTATTATTTGCACTGTATGCTTGTTGCACAGTTACTGTTCTACCTCTTGTATTGCACTATTGAGTTAGTTTTTATCTCCCGGCATGTTGCCTAGGAGTTTGCACATTAATTGGTACACCGGTTGTGTCTCAATAAACACTACTGCAATTCCAGTTATCGCATGCCTCCCTCATTCTCCACAGCGTAAACGCTTAGCTTGGGAGACACCAGGTGTGGCTGACACATCCTGCTTGTCCTAGGAGAAAACAGAGTTACTTACCTGTAACAGAGTTCTCCGTGGACAGCAGGATAAGTCAGCCACACAATCCCACCCACCTCCCCTGCATGAGGGTGGCCTGCGTTCCCGCACCTAGCCGCGAGGGTACAGCTAGTCAATCACTGACCGGCTAGAGGCGGGCCGGGGAGGTGGGGCCACCTCACACATGCTCAGTAGCTTCTGAGCTAGAGAGCACTTCCATCATGGCGCCGTCGGATGACGTCACCAGGTGTGGCTGACTTATCCTGCTGTCCACGGAGAACTCTGTTACAGGTAAGTAACTGTTTTTCAGTGCTGTGTCCACTACAAAAGCCCCCTTAATTATCATTTAAAAAGCCATGATCATCAACTTGATCAAAAATTGCACAACCAATTTTCCAACAACGTTCGTTAGCCAAGACAAATTGGAAACCATATGGTAGCTATCAAAAGCTAACAAATCTCTGAGTGGCTACCCAGGATTTCAACGGAGACATTAAAATTTAAGTCAGCCGCACAAATATATAGCTTTATTCACAGAATACTAATAGCAGCACCCAAGAAGTGAAGGGCATACATATAAAAAATGGGCAATGCCACTGTTAGAGGGCGACTGAGGAAAAGTGTGAAGAGGCAAGGATGTGATATGATTGTATACAGGCAAAAATTCTTGGTCAGATTTTGGCTTTTTCGGACTTTCTCCCTATCTTCAGGAGCTCGTTTGTTTCAGACATTTGTTTAAAAAAAAGATTTTAACCAACATTAGCACTTTAATACACTCAAATCACTTGTACATGTTTTAATTCATAGGTTAATACGCGTAAATCAAGTCTACAGTGCCACTATGGGAAGAAGAACGGAGTAAAGAGAGCAAGGGAACCACGGAGAGAGAAAAACTGTGGTAAGGGTAGGATGGTCACTGAAAGATGGGAAGAGGTTGAAAAGGCAAGCAAGAGGTTGAGACAGATGGAAGAAAAGTGAAGGGATTGAATGGGGGAAACCAATGGGTTAGATGAAAAATTTAGAGGGGGGGTAGTAGGGTTGAAATGAAGATGGAAAGTGGGGAAGACTGGACAAAGTGAAAAGGAGAGAAGAAAGATAAGGATGAAGAAGTGAAAAATGTTGACAGGGAAACAGAGACAATAGATCAAGAGCCACAATATTTGTTGTGTTGATAATCAAAGAAAAATAATATAAAATTTCTATAGTACATTGGATGTGGTCAATTTCAACCTGGTCCGAGTTTAACAAAAGTTCATAACTTCCTACTAGCTACACAGGAAAAAGCGGACAGATATTTTTCTCCCTGAGAATCTCAGTAAAGTTGAAAAGAAAACCAGCGCACATCTGAGGAAATCCATAAAATCTTAAGCAGATGTGTGAGAGTCCCAGGCCCATTTCCATAGCTCCACTGTGAATTTTGTCATCAGTTTGCCTCAATTCCAAGAACTCATGGTTCGTGTGTATGTTTGCCAAATAGATTTATGAACCTCTTTTGAAGAAGTTGATATATATCCCTTGTGGAGAAGGCAGAGGATTAGTGTGTCTCAAATTAACTTATCTTTGATATCTTCTTGGAACTGGCAGATAGCATTACTTGTTTTGCTAGGCTGATAACTGGCTGATTGTGAAAAGAAAGAAAATCCAAGCAGTTATCAGAGAGCGAGCTAGCTTGATGCTCTGAGAGGTTAGCACTTATCAGAGACCAAATGAAAACCACACAGGAAGGAGAATGTTCTCATTCCGGCACCTAGTATCAGGCAGTCCTGTTAGAGCCTACATGATCTGATTAAGAAGAATCCAGTCACACATGCATTGAGTTAATCTAATAAAAAAAAAGCCACCTACAAAATGTTTAGTGACCTTTACCTATGAGTTTGGCAATAGCGTGGGACTGATGGCTCACACTTTTTTTGTTTTATATTAATACAGATTAAGATTTATTCTTTATATAGTCTCAGCAGTTAGCTAGTTTACAAGCTAGTTTACAAGTTTACAAAATAACTTCCCCAATAAACTCACAATCTAAGAGTAGGGTGGTTAAAAGGGTACTTTAATTTTACCAATTCAAAAAAAAGAGGATGCATTTGTTGTTAAGTACAGGGACGCAGTGTCCTTCATTAAAAGTTATTTGACCTGGGTCACTAATGGTGCAGTATTTATAGTACCGAACTCGGAGTCTTAACAATGCTGAGACCTATGTCTGTGTATTTAAAGCAGGGGTATCACTTGCCTCTGCCCGGTAGTGATGTAACAGAATGGAAGTGGCTTTTGTAGTTGGCCAAGGGAGGAAAAGGGGTCAGTTGCCTCTCTGCTGCTACCCAGAAGCAGGCTGAGAGTTCAGAAACAGGAGTCTCAGGCCTTGTGAAAGGCTGGACTCAGGAGAACCAAACTAATCCTTGGTAAAGGGAGGCACGCTGCTATTTGCTTCCTTTTGACCAAGAACAAAATGAGGGGAGGGCTGCTCATCCTATGACTAGTGCAGGGTGCACTGAGAAAGAGATCTGACAGTCTGCAGATGAATTCTAAAAACCTATAACCCGAATGGGTGCTCTGGGAAAGAGGACTTGTAGCTGAAGAGATTGCTACTGACTGCTTATGGGGCAATAGGAAAGGAGTTGGGGGAAAGGATGCCTAGCAAGACTTGTGGTACATAACAGAGGAGTTCTGCCAAATGCTGGGAGATTACCAAATCTGAGTTCCCTAGAGGAAAGGTGAGAGTGAGTGCATTTTAGTACAGTGATTTCAAGGATTCTGGAGAACAAGTCTGCCAGCATGTGAAAAGGGCCTGATGGACCACAAGGAAAAGAGCTTCCTTATTAAAGAGGAGAACAAAAAGAAATCAGAAGAATGTCCCAGTGTCAAATTCTTGTCTACTGAATTGTTTTCCTTTTTTGTTTTCGCAGACTAGCAGCTGGATTATAGCAATCACTGCATTTTATTCACCCAGTAAATGATATTCTACAGAGTCAGTGACCTCCTTGGGAGTGACTGCCTGTGAAGAGGACATGATGGACACTAGCACTGGTGAGTGAATGTTTATTCAGCCACAGTCTTGCAGAGAATCCTTCCCCCCACCACTTAGTATCAATCCACAGGAACCCTTGGAGCTACACAACCCCACAGCCCAAGAAACCAGTTAGTTATTTTCTCTGCATTAGCCCCCATATCTCAGACTACAAAGTGCAGTGAAGGTGATTTGAGCAACAGTCTCCTGTCTAATTGGGCTGGCTAGGTTCAGGCTTTCTGTTTTGATTCTGGGAAGGAAAATGTGGCAACCCCTACTAGCCGATGGGGTAGTGGGGAGGAGTCTCAGACAAAATTTTCCTCCATCTCTCCTAGACAACGGTACTGGAGTTAAGAAAGTAAGTATGCTGTTTGAAGTATGTATATATCAAGGAGTGGCAGACAATATTTTAATATGCAAAAAAATTATTTCCTTTGGGATTCAGAACTCAATAGTACTTTCAATCCCTGCATAAACCTCCTCACCCAAAATATTCATTACATGATTTATAGGGTTTGGAGAGCAATTTCAAACGTAAAATGTGTACTTTAAAAGTGATTTCCTCCATCTGAGCATGCATAGTACAACATTTTCATGTCCTCTGGGAATATTTCAAAACTTTACTAACCAAGTCAGCAAAATTGATGTGTCATGCTCAAGGTCATCAACTGAATGATAGAGGAACTCAACAAGGGCAACAACACTGCCAGTACTCTTTAAAATACACAACATAAAAGGTACCTTAATGTTTTACATAGATTTTTTTCATCTAATCGAAATATCAAGAAAAAAAATTAGCATAATCAAGATTGTATATGTTGTTACTATCATCTTGCAACCAGAAACCGACTCGTCTCAGGCACTCGGAGGAAAAGGTACCAGGGGTATAGATGGAAGGAAGATGGGAGGCTATTTATGGGGTCACAAGGAAAAGGCCCAAGGGTCTGTGATGCTTGAAAATAGTTTTAAAATACTGCATCACATGTACTGGATGCCTGCCAAGCCCCATGTGAATTTGGGGCGCAATTCTGGAGAAATTATGGCAAGGAGGAGGATTTGTTTCATATCTTTTGGAAATGCCCAGTGGTGCATCTGTTAAAAGATATTTCAGGTCCTTGGAACTGAAACCTGAGCAAGTACTATTAAATGAGATAAAGGAAGGTTGGGAGGGGGGTATGAGTAGACTGCTTGGGACGTGTATGATAGCAGCCAGAATGGCGTTGGCTGAAGGTAGAAATTCCAAACAAAAGCCTAGTAGTAAGATGGTTGGATTATCGGATAAGTGAAACTGCAGCATACAGGAACCGCAACACTGCGAAAGCACAGGTCACGCTGAACACAGAAAAAACAGTCTGAGGCGTGAACAAACGGGAAAGACAGAGTCCTTTGGGCGGCCGTTGGTTTAATAAAGGACTCTGTCTTTCCGTTTGTTCACGCCGCATACAGGAACCACTACATGCAAGCATTTGTGAAAGTGTGGGAACTCTACCAAGTATGGAGACAGGTGCATGTCTGGAGGGGGCTGCTGAACTTGCTCTGTATGGACGTGAAGGAATTAATGGCCTTTAATACCATTCTTTGACAGTGCCTGGATGATTAGGGGATAGGGAAGGGATGATAGGTGGTAGAAGGGAAGCTGCAGAACTCATTGTATTAGCTCTTTGGTATGAAGTAATACCAACTGTTATCAATATGGTGGTTGAAAAAATGTATATTATATGAAAATTTCAATAAAAAGAAAATTTAAAAAAATCAGCATAACACATTTCCCTCATTTGTAAATTTTAACATGTAAAATGCCATCAAAAAGGGACAAGTTCCAAGAGCCCAAAATCTTCCATGATGTATGGCAAGTGAAATGGTCACATTGCATAGGACTGAAGACAATACACCTGAATGTAAGGCACTGAGAACAGGGCCGGTGCAAGGATTATAGGAGCCCTAAGAACATCTAATCTTGCCCCTTCCCCCCAGCATCTCACCACACCCTCTCTTCTCCCCTTACTCTAGTATCTTCCTGTCCCTCCTCTCTCTGTGGACTATAACTAGTTATTTCAATAGTGCTATTAAATGTACACCATACCATACCGAGAGACAGGCCCTGCCTGACAGGCAAACAGGACAAATAAGACATTAGGGAAAGGGTCCCCATCCTGGTCCCATTGTTATGGATGGGAATCCTGCGTATGAGATTCAGAGTGCTGTGGATTCTCGGCACTCAAGAGGCAAACTATAATATGTATTCAATTGGAAAGACTATGGGCCAGAGGTCCTGGGTGGATGCTACAATATTTATGCCAATTGACTTCTTCACCATTTTCATAGCTGACATCCTCTCAAATACAGTCCAAGGGGCCCTTGTTTCTCTTGTATTGTTCTGTCTGTCTTGATTAGATTGTAAGCTCTACAAACAGGGACTGTCTTCTTTATATGCTTGTACAGAGCTGCATACGCCTTGTAGCGCTATAGTAGTAGTAGTAGTCGTAGTCCTGAGGTATCTTGTAAAAAGGGCAGCTACTGTCATGCCAGGAGTCTTTCCATATACAGTATAGGAAGAGAGTTGCTTTTTATGCTACTCTTGGTCTCACAGCCTGATCAAATACAAGCTATCTTTTTGCCTATTTGTCACACTAGGGAGGGAACTTGGACTGGTTTGGCAGATCTCAAGGAAAGTCAGTTATCAGGTAAGGCATAATTGAGCTTTCCTCTTCATCCTTGATAGTGGGATGCACTAAAGGGATCAACCCCCTATGAAGGGTGGGAAAGGAGAGAAAAGTAACTGGTCTGTTTTTCAGCAGTGCACTAAAGCATAATCCTCTGCACTGTTTAGTTCACTATGTCACATCAGGTGACACAGACACCCTACTGCCAAGAAGTGATGGAATGTCTCTCCAGATATACAAGCTGCCATCATACTTATCCAATGGTCTCTTCTAGCTTGGTGACTTTGATAATGTGGACTCAACCACATTTATGGTAGTCCTGGATAGTCCTTAGTGGAACACCATATCTAGTGCAAGAGATAAGGGTGTTGGGGCCACTTGGCAATAGTGATCATAGCATGATCGCCTTTGATTTAATTAGTGGAGGAGGGATAGTAAGGAAATCCACAGTACTACCTTTTAACTTTTGAAAAGGGAGACTATGATAAAATGAGGAAAACAGTTAAGAAAAAACTAAAAGGAGCAGTTGCAAAGGTTAAAGACGTACATCAAGCTTGGGTGTTGTTAAAAAATACTATCTTGGAAGCCCAGACCAGCTGTATTCCACGCTTTAAGAAAAGTAGAAGGAAGTCCAAAAAACTGCCAGCATGGTTTAAAGGTGAGGTCAGAGAGGCTGTTGTTGCCAAAAAAGCATCTTTCAGGAAATGCAAAAAAGAGCCAAATGACGAAACCTGGAAACAGCACAAGCACTGGCAAGTCAAATGCAAGGCATTGATAAGGCAGGCAAAGAGAGAATTTGAGAAGAAGCTTGCTGCGGAAGCAAAAACGCGAAATAAAGACCTTTTCAAGTACATTCGTAGCAAAAAACCTGTGAGAGAGTCAGTTGGTCCATTAGATGATAAAGGGGTTAAAGGAGCACTAAGAGGCGACAAGGCGATAGCGGAGAGACTGAATGAATTCTTTGCTTCGGTCTTTACTGAGGAAGATGTAGGGATGTTACCCATGACTGAAGTGGTATTTAAAGGTGCGGAAGAATTGAAGGAAATATCGATACATCGGGAAGATGTCTTACAACTATTAGATAAACTGAAGAGTAGCAAATCACCTGGGCCGGATGGTATACATCCAAGGGTGTTGAAAGAACTGAAATATGAGATTGCAGAACTGCTATCAGTAATCTGTGAACTATCATTAAAATCATCTCTAATACCTGAAGATTGGAGGATCGCCAATGTAACACCAATTTTTAAAAAGGATTCCAGGGGTGATCCAGGAAACTACAGACCGGTGAGCCTCACGTCAGTACCGGGAAAAATGGTAGAAACCATCATAAAGAATAAAATTACTCAGCATGTAGATAGTCATGGCTTAATGGGAGACAGCCAACATGGCTTTAGACAAGGAAGATCTTATCTTACTAATCTGTTATGTTTTTTTGAAAGTGTGAATAAACAGGTGGACAAAGGTGAGTCGGTTGATATTGTGTACCTGGACTTTCAGAAAGCCTTTGACAAGGTCCCTCATCAGAGACTTTTGGCAAAACTAAAGAGTCATGGGATAGGAGGCAATGTACTATTGTGGATCAGGAACTGGTTAAAAGATAGAAAGCAGAGGGTAGGGCTAAATGGCCAATTTTACCAATGGAGAAAGGTGAATAGTGGTGTACCCCAGGGATCTGTGCTGGGTCCGCTGCTTTTTGACATATTCATAAATGACCTGTAAAGTGGAATAACGAGTGAGGTTATCAAATTTGCAGATGACACAAAACTATTTAAAGTTGTTAAAACCCAAGGGGATTGTGAAAAATTGCAAGAGGATCTTGATAAATTGGAAGACTGTGCATCAAAATGTCAGATGAAATTTAATGTGGACAAGTGCAAGGTTATGCACCTAGGGAAGAACAACCCAAACTATGGTTACACGATGCAAGGTTCCACATTAGGAACCACCACCCAGGAAAAAGATTTAGGCATCATTGTGGATACCATGTTAAAACCCTCGGCCCAGTGTGCAGCGGCGGCCAAGAGAGCAAATAGAATGCTAGGTATGATAAGGAAAGGAATGGAAAATAAAACAAAAGATATTATAATGCCTCTATATCGTTCCATGGTGAGGCCGCACCTTGAATATTGTGTGCAATTCTGGTCGCCGTATCTTAAAAAGGATATAGCGATTTTAGAAAAGGTACAGAGAAGAGCCACCAAAATGGTAAAGGGGATGGAAGGATACTCCTATGAAGAAAGGCTAAAAAAGTTAGGGCTCTTTAACCTGGAAAAGAGACGGCTGAGGGGAGATATGATAGAAGTCTATAAATTAATGAACGGAGTGGAACGGGTAAACGTAGATCGATTGTTTACCTTATCAGAATATAGAAAGACTAGCGGACATGCAATGAAGCTACAGGGTAAACTATTTAAGACTAATAAAAGAAAATATTTTTTCACTCAACATGTAATGAAACTCTGGAATTTGTTACCGGAGTATGTAGTAAAGGCTGTTAGTGTAGCTGGGTTTAAAAAAGGTTTGGACAAGTTCCTGGAGGAAAGGTCCATAAACCATTATTAAGAAGTGACCGAAGATATCAATGCTTGACCCAGTACAAGCATTGTGGAACTTGTGTCTCTTGGGGAAACTGCTAGGTACATGTGACCTAGATTGGCCACTGTTGGAAACAGAATACTGGGCTTGATGGACCTTGGTCTGACCCAGTATGGCATATCTTATGATCTTATGATCTTTGGTTACACGATGCAAGGTGCCATCTTAGAAATTACTACCCAGGAAAAAGATTTAGGCATCATCGTGGATAATACGTTGAAACCCTCCTCCCAGCGGCGGCCAAGAAAGCTAATAGAATGCTAGGAATCATAAGAAAAGGAATGGAGAATAAAACCAGAGATATTATAATTCCTCTGTATTGTTCCATGGTTCGACTGCATCTTGAATATTGTGTGCAATTCTGGTTGCCGTATCTTAAAAAGTATATAGCAGAATTAGAAAAGGTACAGACAAGTGACACCAAATTGGTAAAGGGGATGAAAAGATATTCCCATAAGGAAAGGCTTAAAAGGTCAGGACTCTTCAACTTGGAAAAGAGAAGGCTGAGGGAAGATATGATAGAAGTCTATAAATTAATGAATTAAAGTAGAAACATAGGAACATGATGACAGAAAAAGACCACATGGCCTATCTAGTCTGTCCTTCCATATCAACCACTACAACATTCCCCTTTTTCCCTTTAGAATAGAAATACTAGAGGACAACAATGAAGCTATAATGTAACCCATTTAAGACTAATAAGAGAAAATATTTTTTCAAACAATGCGTAATCAAACTCTGGAATTCGTTACCGGAGGATGTAGTAAAAGCTGCTAGTGTAGCTGGGTTTAAAAAGGACAAGTTCCTGGAGGAAAGGTCTATAAACCATTATTAAAGAGGACCCGGGAAATCCACTGCTTATCCCAGGGCGAGCATTGTGGAAGCTGTGGACTTTGGGTGCCTGCCAGGTACTTGTGACCTGGATTGGCCACTGTTGGAAACAGGATACTGGGCTTGATGGACCTTGGTCTGACTTATTATGGCATTTCTTATGTTCTTACATTAGTTTGCATAGTATTCACATTCAGGGTCATTCTGACCTGCAAATAGCGGGGATGGACGTCCCAACGGGATGTCCATCCCGCTATTCATGCCCCTTCCTGCTGGCAGCTAATTTCCCACCGGTTGTTCAGGGAAGTTGGTCGGGAGTAGGGAAGGGGCAGATTGGGGGCGGGCGACAGGCGATTCTAATGTCTACCCTGTGCGTCCGGGGCCGGTGACCTAGACATCAAGGAAAGGCGGCCCGGTGCACAGTTGAGGTAGGGGGGACCCCTGAGGACATACCCCGCAGCCCGACCCTGACCTTAGGAGGCAAGATCGGGGGGTCAAGTTGTGGGGAAACCGATGCTGGTACCAGTGGCTGGGGATAACGGCTCTTCAATGGAGCCGCCGTGCCATGCAACCGGACGCCATGGCGCCGTGGCTCCATTGAACTGCCACGACTGAGTTAGTCGGGCAGTGCCTGTATGCGCCGGCCGGGCTGAATCGCAGTCCCAACCTGCACGTACAGGCCTGATCGTGATTCTGATCCCGCGGGGTTAGACATGCCCTGTGAGATCAGAATCGCAGCGCCCTCTGTATGTCCGGTTCAGACTGGGCGTACAGAGGGCTTGTACGTCCAGGACGGAATTGGGCCTATTGTATATTGAGTATTGATACAAAGGACCCTAGGTGAGGGCTACTTTGGACCTGGAGAGGGGACAGTTGTCAGAAGAGGTGGCCCGGGGGGGGGGGGGGAGGTAGGGCAGATCCCAGCAAGGAAAGTGATCCCATCAAATGTGGGCTTTGTGATTATAGACCTAATGTACAGGGGAACCCCAGAGATAGACCTCCCTTCTAGGGGAGGCCATAAAAAGTGGTTCCTGGACTCTTCTTTGAGAATGGACTAAGCCAGGAGGACCACTGGAGGGACCTGAAAGGACTACCAGATGCCTGCCGGATGGACCTGGAGATGGACGATACCGGACTGGACCTGAGATGGAGCAACACTTCTTCATTTTCTTTTCCAACACAACATTATACATACCTTTGAGGCACAATGGCTTCAGTTGGGCTTACCTTCATTATGAGCAACCCAGAGCCAGCCCAGGCTAAACCTTGTGCCTGGTTCCTGCTCATATGTCAGAGAAGCAATCAAACAGCTGGGACTCCTCAGCACTGCTCTGGAGACTAGACCAACAACCCCTCCAAAGAACAATTTGGGTGTGCCTGTCAACTGTACTTCCTAAGCAAGGAGCTTCTGCAAGTAGGGAAGGGAGCAGTAAAGCAAAGCTTTTCAGACCCAGACACACCCTATCTATGTTTTTAAAAATGTGCTGCTGATGCATTACAGAGGTGCTGACTATGAGGGCGATCCAAGTGGACTCATAAGGAACCTATACCAACTCCATCATGGAGTAGAGGAGTGGCCTAATGGTTAAGGCAGCAGTCTGGAGCAAGAAAGACCAGGGTTCAAATTCCACTAGTAGTCCTTGTGGCTTTGGACAAGCCACTTAACCCTCCATTGTCTCAGGTACAAACTTAGTTGGGAACACTTTGGTAACAGGGAAATACATACTATACCCTGAATGTAGCTCGCCTTGATCTTTCCTGGAAAGGCGTGAGCTAAATGCTATAAATAAAAAGCAAATTAAAATGTCCATATTCAGAATTCAGCGAAGCGACTTATGCTACTCTTTTTCAGATGCAGGCTATAAGAACGTAAGAAATATCATAATGGGTAAGACTAAGGGTCCATCAAGCCCAGTATCCTATTTCCAAGAGTGGCCAAATCAGGTCACAAGTACCTGTCAGATTCCCAAAAGGTATACAGATTCCATGCTGCTTGTCCCAGGGGTAAGCAGTGGATTTCCCCGGTCCATTTTAATAATGGTTTATGGGCTTTTCCTCTAGGAACTCGTCCAAACCTCTTTTAAACCCAGCTACATTAACAGCTTTTACTACATCCTTTGGCAATGAATTCCAGAGTTTGATTACTCGTTGAGTGAAACAATATTTTCTCCAATTTGTCTTAAATATGATACAATGTAGCTTCATTGTGTGTCCAGTTTTTGAAGGCGTAAACCACTGATCAACGTTTACCCGTTCACTCCATTCATTATTTTATAGACCTCTATCATATCCCCCCCTCCCCTCAGCCATCTCTTTTCCAAATTGAAGAGCTCTAACTTTTTAAGCCTTTCCTCATAGCAGAATTGGAAAAGGTAGAGCAAACTATGTCCATTTTAAGATATGGCGACCAGAATTGCACACAATATCCAAGGTGCGGTCACACCATGGAACGATACGGAGGCATTATAATATTCTTTGTTTTATTCTTTATTCCTTTCTTCACAATTCCTAGCATTTTATTTGACTTCTTGGCCACCGCTGCACACAGGGCAGAGGGTTTTCAACATGTTATTCATGATGATGCCTAAATATTTTTCCTGGGTGGTGGTTCCTAATGTGGAACTTTTCATCATGTAAGTGTAGTTTGGGTTCTTCTTCCCTAGGTGCCTAACTTTGAACTTGTCTACATTAAATGTCGTCTGCCATTTGGATGTCAGACCCTCTTGTAATTGTTCACAATACTCTTGTATTTTAACAACTTTGAATATTTTTGTGTTAACTGCAAATTTGATCACCTCACTCGTTATTCACGTTTCCTTGTCATTTATCAATATGTTAAAAAGTAGTGCGCCCAGCACAGATTCCTTGGGTACTCATCTATTCACCTTTCTCCATTGAGAAAATTGGCCATTTAGCCCTACTCATTATTTTTTAATCTTTTAACCAGTTCTTAATCTACAACAGTACACTGCCTCCTATCGCATGACTTTTTCAATTTCACCTTATCAAAGGCTTTCTGAAAATCCAGATGCACTTTATCAATCAATTCACCTTTATCTACTGTATCTGTTTATTCATACCTTCAAAAAAATTATGAGAGATTAGCGCGATAAGACTTTTCTTGGCTAAATCCATGCTGGCTTTTTGCCATTAAACCATGACTATCTACATGTTCAGTAATTTTGTTCTTTATAATGGTTTCTACCATTTTGCCCAGTATTGATGTCAGGCTCATCGGTGTGTAGTTTCACGGATCACCCCGGAACCCTTTTTGAAAACTGGCATTACATTGGCCACTCTCCGATCTTCAGGTACTACAGATGATTTTAATGATAGATCACAGATTACTAAAATTAGGTGTGCAATCTTATATTTCAGTTCCTTCAACGCCCTGGGATGTATTGCCATCTGGTTCAGGTGATTTGCTACTCTTTAGTTTATAAAATAGCTGTATTGAATCTTCCCAATTTATCGAGATTTGTTTCTATTCCTCTGATACATGACCTTTAAATATAATTTATGGCATGGGTAAGTTTCCTATATCTTCTTCAGTAAAGACTGAAGTGAAGAATTCATTCAATCTCTCCACTATAGCACTGTCCTCTCTTAGTGCACTTTTTACCTTTTTCTATTATCTAAGGGTTCAACTCTCTCCCTGATGTTTTGCTACGAATGTACTTGAAAAAGTTTTTATTATGCGTTTTTGCTTCCATGGCAAGCTTCATGTTAAATTCTCTTTTGCCTGCCTTATTAATGCCTTCCCAATAATTATGTTGTTTCCAGTTTTCATTTGGCTCTTTTTGTGTTTTTTTGAAAGATTCTCTTAGTTGTAACAGTTTCTCTGACCTCATTTTTAAACCATGTTGGCTGCCATTTGGCCTTCCTTTCTTCCCCCTTTCTTAAAGCATGGAAAGCACAGTTACTTACCTGTAACAGGTGATCTCTGGGAACAGCAGGAATAAGTCTTCACATATGAGTACGTTGGTACCGACGGAGTCTGCGTGGGAACACTCCCCAGCGTCCAATCAGAACGCTTTTGGGAGCATCCCACCACGCCTGCGTGCTGCCTTCCTGCCTTTCCCAACTGCCTCTCCTCAGTTAAGTTTTAAAGCTGAGACAAAGAGAAAGAGAGGGGAAAGATAGAGAGATACAACTCCTAGGGGAGGTTGTTGGGTTGTGAAGACTTATTCCTACTGTTCCCAGAGATCACCTGTTACAGGTAAGTAACTGTGCTATCTCCAGGAACAAGCAGGAATGAGTCTTCACATATGGGGACTCCCAAGCTAAGATGCCTGGAGGAGTCCCAGCATGTTGCGAATATGAGAAGCCATGCTATTCAACAGAACCTCAGGCATCCTGGGGATGGAGGGTAGGAGTTGAACTAAAGAGATGTGCTATGGAACAGCTGGACCAGACAGGACGCCTAGATAGGAGACTCTGTGCAGATAATATCTAGTAGTAAATATTGAATTGCAATATACCAATATGGACCTCACCTGGTGGTATTGTAAAAGGTTTATGGAGGTTCATATGGATCTGCTAATATGAACCAGCAGAATATCCTCAAGGAGTACCTCAATGTAGAGCAGAGGTAAATAAACTGTGCAAAGACAGGTTGAGTTCAGAACCTTTAGGGCGAGAAAAAGTCCCAGAGGAAACTGGGGTAGTTCAACGAGGCAGGACTTTTGTGGAAAACGCGGAAGTCCCTATTAGATAAGCCTGAAGCTCTTTTGACCTTAAAGAGACATAGTTCTTTTAGGAGAAGAGGGGTATTGAAGACCCCTATATCCGATGACAAAGAAGGACAGAAATATGAGGCATTGTAGTCTCCTATTTTCTGAAGATTCGGAATGTCCTTCCTAATTGAAGTCACTTAGGAAAAAGATGGTACATGGAGGACTTCAGATGTACCTAACCTGAAGGTTATGGTGAAAAAATCTTTTAACTACCACAGAGAAGTGGTTGTTTATGTAGAACCCTATGCATGCTGGAGCAGCATTGATAGGGATAATGACTATCTGTTGGAGCCCTATAGGAAATATATATATATATGAACCTACGCAGACAGATAGAAGAAGTATATAGATACATATCCACCTACTATTATATATTCCAAGATATATCTATCTATCTGGATCTATCTGGAGGCCGGTGCCGTGACAAATCGGTGGAATACTATCCATGCCAGGGATGGATTCTAAACTCGGTACCGAAGGAAGCGAGCTTGTGGAAGTAAGCATGGAAGGCACCGATACCGATGCAAACGTAGAAAGCGGTACCGGCAGTGGTATCGCAGCCGGTACTGATATCGGAAGATCAGTCTGAGGTGACTCTAACGGTACCAAAGGTACAGAGAGCGCCTGACTTTGATCCCCGGGTCAATGTCTTCGGCATCATCCGAGGTCGGTACCAAGACGAGTCGGTACCCAATCGTCCAGGCTAGAGATCGATTCTAGACTCGGCATCGAAAGCAGCAAGTCTATCGAAGCACACCTGGAGGGTACCGACGTGGATACCAGAACCGGTACCGGGATCGATACCGATACTGGAAGATCGGTCTGTAGCGACTCTAACGGCACCGAAGATACAGAGAGCGCTAGACTGCGATCATCGGCGTGGAATGTTTCATCCAACACCATTGCCGATGCCTGGGTACCGGCACCGCTCAAAGCGGATACCACCACCGAGCATGGCTCAGGTATGTTCGTAGAGGTAAAAACCCCGGGAACAACCTGAAACCCCGTTAATGCTTTTGAGGCCGAAGACTCCCGCCGGGGTTTTAAAGCCAATTTGTCCTCGGGGGCAAGGCCAGAGGCATCTCGATGCTGAACATGAGATCTACCACCCGTGGACTGGCTAGTCTTTACAGACTTTTGTTTGGTTACCTGATCCTGTGAAAAAGAAGTTGTAGGTGATACCCTCAGGACTGATGGGAACCGCGTATCGAGTTGAGCTCGATGCTGAAGACTTCTTCTGGAAATACTACTGCAGGAGGGACACTCCAGCGGATAGTGGTCAGGACCCAAACATGGGAGGCATCAGTTATGGGTGTCTAAAACTAATTTGATACCGCCACAGTTGAAACATGTTTTAGGAATAGTGGCTGGCGTTTCCATGAAGGAAAGTGAGAGGCCTAGCAGGCCGAAAAAACCGTCAGGCACTAAACAGGGAAAAATTCCCTACAAAGGAAAAAATCTGTAGGAGAAAGAAAGAAGAAAACACCGGCGGTACTGGTGTGTCGAGGGAAGGCAGACGCGACCACAAGAAAAAACAAAACTTAAGGAAGAATTTTCTGCGGTGACAGGAGAACGTCCTGCCGGCTCCACGGAAAAACGAAAACTGAGGAGAGGCAGTTGGGAAAGGCGGGAAGGCAGCATGCAGGCGTGGTGGGATGCTCCCAAAAGCGTTCTGATTGTACGCTGGGGAGCTTTTCCCGCGCAGACTCCGTCGGTACCGACGTACCCATATGTGAAGACTCATTCCTGCTTGTTCCTGGAGACTACATATTATCTGGGCTTCCAAGATAGTATTTTTAAATAACAACAAGGCCTGATAACCTTTGCAGTTGCTCTTTTTTTTTTTTTCTCATTTTTTTAAAGTTAAATGCTAGTGCAGTCAATTTCCTTGCTATTCTTCCTCCATTTATTAAATCAGGTTTGATCATGTTATGATCGTTATTGTCCAGCAGCCCCAACACCATTACCTCTCACACTAGATCCTGCATTCCATTAAAGAATAAGTCAAAAATAGCTTCCCTGCGTGTTGGTTTATGAACCAGCTGCTCCATGAAGCAGTCACTGATTTAATCTAGAAACTTTATCTCCCTAGAATGTCCTGATGTGACATTGACCAGGGTAATTGAAATCTCCCATTATTACTGTGTTGTCAACTTTGCTAGATTCCCTAATTTCTGTGGAGAGATCCCCAGGGCCTGCATGGCATGCTGTGTGGTGTAGTGGCACCGGCTATGTTGTTAGATGACTTAACCCTGCTGTTCTTTACTTCTGTTGGGCTGTGGGGGATGAAAAGCCTCTAGAGTTCCCCAGAACGTGTAAGGGCATTGACAGCATATGCCTGTTCTTCCTCTTTTTTATTCTGCAATAACCATTGCTTCCAGGCAAGCTTCTCAGGGCCAAGAATTACAGTTCCTGGCCTCAAGAGACTCCTCAGAGATTCCAAGGTTTACAGGGTTGGCACATCAGTCAGCTATCCTGCCCATGGCTCTTCAGCCTTATATGCACCAATAGGTCTCCTGTCTATTGGAGACAGAGCAATACTAAGCATTGTGAAACCTGTCTCTTTTGGGGAAACTGCTAGGTACTTATAACCAAGATTGGTCACTGTTGGAAACAGGATACTGGGCTTGATGGACCTTGGTCTGACCCAGTATGGCATATCTTATATTCTTATGTACTAATTGGCCTCCTGACTGTATCTGCATATGTAGAAGAGCAGGTGGAGTTTTTCTCTGTCTCTGTCAACTGGAAGGAGAGCATAGCCCACTGTTGTAGACTGGTCTGGTAAGGACAAACTAAGTGGGATTTCAACTTTGCTTCCAGTCTGCTGTTATGAACACAAAGCTTCTCCTTCACAAAACAACTTTTGCGATATTTTAGATATTTACAAATAAATATAACCAGAACTCTGCATTATCAAATAGTAAAAACAGCATATACACAGTTCTTCAAGGAAGGCCTGTTATGCACTCATGATAGTTCATCAAAATAATTTTAGCAAACTTGTCTTCCTGTAGTATCAAATGTAAATGCCATTTGAACAACCCTATTTAAAAAAAATAATTCTAAATACATGTGACCAGGTTACCAAAGGCCCTAAAGAATTATTTTATTATACCCTCAGAGATCAGGTTCATATCAAAAGGCCTAGTAGTAGCTGTGTGCTACAGGAATGTCATCACTAAGCCTTGATATCTTCTGATTTATTTGGTGGTAGCATGTATTAATATTTTACCTGCTTGGAAGGCCTTTGGAGGTGACATGGTGATTTATTTATTTATTCTTTATAAAGTTTTCAAACAGTACTCACAGTAAGTATTCAAAGAAAACAAGATCAAAATTAATTCAAGCAAGAAATACATAAATTAAAAATTAAAGTAAGTATTCAAAGAAAACAAGATCAAAATTAATTCAAGCAAGAAATACATAAATTAAGAATTAATATTAGTCTAGCAGCCCTCATCTCAAGGAGACCCAAAAATCACAGAAACGACCCTAAGAAATACCAAGGAGAATTTACTCCATTGCAAACAGCCGAAATTAATTACCTCCTCCCTCCCTTCCCCTTAAACATCAGGTTTCTCCCTGCCGGCAAGAAAGGCCTCTAACTGAAGAGAGTCAAGAAACACATATTGAGCCCCATAATGTAATCAAACATCTATATGGGTACTGGAGAAAAAAGATGCACCCAGGGCGAGCACCCTCAGTTTCGGAGCCAAAAAGGCCCGTCTTCAGAGTTGCGTTGTTCTGGAAACAATTTCAACACAGCACCACAAATAAAATCTGTTTTATGCTTAAAGTAACTCTTAATATAGGTACTTTATCTTGTTCAGATACAAACGGGGCAATCAAAGTCCCTCTGGTAGGGTTATTATCCTGGGAATCTCGAAGAAAATCAGTTACATCAAATTGGTCAGAGGGCTGTAAAACATTCATGCCTTCAACAGATTCCTCAGAAAGATTCCTACTGGTAAAGTAATACAATTTTGAAAAGGAAATCACATCAGCATTAGACAACTCCAACACCTCTTGAAAATATTTACGTAATAACATCTCTAGAAAAAGTAACTGACACTGCGGAAAATTTAGGAGACAAATGTTCTTAGACCCTGAAATATTTTCAAAGACTTCCAACAGACGGTGTATTATCAGACTATCTTTCAGTGCAGATGCACTGGCAGCCTGAAGAGTTACACTGCATTTCACATTTAAGAGTCTGAGAGCTTAAACAATCTATCTGCTGTTCTGCTTGACTCAGCCTTATCACCGTTTCCTGGGAAAAGATGCAAAGCTGAGATACTGTGGAGACTAAGGTCTGCTCCATCTTCATGACCACTTTCTAAATATACGCCAGAAACACCTCACAAAAACTGAAGGCTCGCCAGTTTCCACAGGAAGTGGATCCCAGGTAAGAGGTTTAAACACACCTGTGAAAGGAGCAGGAGTACTTTGCCCCAGTGGTACACCTTCGGCAGAACTATTAGGAGTAACCATAATGGGGGGAGGTGGTGGTGTACGTTCTAAGGAGCTCAGAGATGCCCCCCCTGATAAAACCAAGGGGGTCTCCTACCAGCAGAAGGAGAGACTGTCCTCTGAGAACCACATAGGTCCAACCATAGAGTCATTAACTGATGCAATCTTTTTCCTTTTCCCCATATAAAACTTAATAATATTCCAAACAATATCTACAACTCCTAGGTACTCCAAGGGGTCTATACTGCCCCCTTGTATTACGCCCCTTAGCTTGCGTCATAGCCACGCATCAACGGCCGCGTGCCTTAAGGCAGCTGAAATGTTCAAGAGTACAACAAAGGCCCATGCTGATGTTGGGGCCATCCTGCCTGCAGCCTGCCTTCTGGAAACACTTGTAGCTGCCCAGTAAATCTCCTCCTGGGGTATTCACAGCTCTAGCTGCCTTATCAAGGCCCCTGCTGACATTGGGGTCGTCCTGCCCGCAGCCTGCCTCCTGGAAACGCTTGCCGCTGCCCAGTAGATCTCCCTGTGACATGGTGATTTTGATGATATTTTATAATGGTTTAAAATCCTCTAGTGTGGGAGGGACTTCGTTTTTTGCTTCTTTTCTGCCAATCACCCATATTGGTTTTGAGTGCATCAGTTCAAGGGTCCGAATCTTGACAGGCTAGGTCCAGAATACCCACATTGTGGCAAAACAAAAGAAAAAGAGATAGCTGTCCTTCTCTTAACTATTCAGGAAGAATTTGGAAATTAAGTCTGGAGTTCTCAAGACTCTTTGGGGTGAGGCTCCTGTGACGAGAAGGCTGCAGGTTTGAAGCTGCAGTTTAAATAATTTGGGAGAAGAGCATCTAGCTTTGAAAACCTGCCATGATGTTTTGGAATGTCTGCAGCTGTTCAATTTTCTGTTGGGTGGATCCAGCAAGCACTGCATTACAGTAGTCTAGGTGAGAAATAACAGTAGCTGGGCCGCCAGATCCAGCAAAGGGCATGTATTGCTCTGAAACATCTCAGAACTAAAAATGTAACTTTAGAAACCAGCTGGACATGCTGATCAAAGGAGATCTGGTAGTCATGCAGAACTCTGAGGTATCTGAAATGATTGGTGAAGGGAATGGGGGTATCCTGATAGGTAGAGTCTAGCCTAGGATGAGAATCTTTCTCAGTTAGCCAGCTGGCAAATGTTTTACTAGGATTGAGTTTCAAACAGAGGTAAGCCAGGAGGAAACAATGGAGAGGCAACAATTCATGAGGGACAGATCAGGAGAGAAAGCACAGTTACTTACCTGTAACAGGTGATCTCTGGGAACAGCAGGAATAAGTCTTCACATATGGGTATTGGCGGTACCGATGGAGCCTGCGCGGGAACGCTCCCCAGCGTCCAGTAAGAAAGCTTTTGGGAGCATCCCACAGCACCTGCGCGCTGCCTTCCCGCCTTTCCCAACCGCCTCTCTCCAGTTCGAGTTTTAAAGCTGAGACAAAGAGAGAGAGAGGAAAGGAAAGATAGATAGAGAGATACAACTCCTAGGGGAGGTGGGTAGGTTGTGAAGACTTATTCCTGCTGTTCCCAGAGATCACCTGTTACAGGTAAGTAACTGTGCTATCTCCAGAAACAAGCAGGAATGAGTCTTCACATATGGGGACTCCCTAGCTGCAGATGTCAGGGAGAAACCCCAGGTTGTGTGTCCTTGAAAGGGACTCTACCTCCTCCCATGGATCTCTGGCATCCGACCAGGGTAGGTGGGTAGGAGTTGATTAGGAATGGAACAGGTGTTTGAGAACAGCCTGATCAAACGAGGCATCCCGGCGGGAGTCCTTGTCCAAACAATAATGGGCTGTAAAGGTATGAACCGAGGCCCAGGTGGCCGCTCGACAGATTTGGTCGATGGACACAGAGTTTAGATGAGCCATTGAGGCTGCCATGGCTCTCACACTGTGAGCTGTGACATGAGAAATGTTCCTACTCTGGTAGGCGAAAGAAATACACTGAGCAATCCAGTTGGACAGTGTTCTCTTAGAGACTGGAAGTCCTAAATGAGAAGGATCAAAAGCAACAAAGAGTTGAGAAGACTTTCTATGTTGCTGTGTTCTTTGTAAGTAAAAAGTGAGAGCTCTCTTACAATCCAAGGTATGAAGATTCCTCTCTGCACTTGATGCATGAGGTCCTGGAAAAAAGACAGGTAAATATACCTCTTGGTTCAGATGAAAAGGCGACACCACTTTGGGCATAAAGTGTGGATTGGTCCTGAGGACTACCTTATCATGATGGAACCTTGTATAAGGTGGATTAGCCACCAAAGCTTGCAATTCACTGATGTGGCGTGCTGAGGTGACTGCAATGAGAAAAATAACTTTCCAAGAAAGAAATTTCAAGGAGGTGGTGGCTAAAGATTCAAAGGGTGGCTTCATAAGCTGGCCAAGAACCAGGTTTAAGTCCCATGCCACTGGAGGTGGTCTAATGGGAGGTTTAGTTAGAAGAAGGCCTCTCATGAATCTTGCTATAAGAAGGTGAGAGGAAATAGGCTGTCCATTGAGAGGCTTGAGGGACGCTGCAATAGCACTCAAATGGACTCTTACCGAATTCGTTTTCAGACCTGCATGGGATAGATGCAGGAGATACTCTAGTAAAGAAAGGTATTGCAAGAGGGTTAAGACCCTTCCCTGAACACCAAATGGTAAATCTTTTCCATTTGAAAGCATAGGAACGTCTAGTAGAAGGCTTTCTAGAGGCATGAATAACATCTCTGACCTGCTGAGAGAGATGAAAATCTTGAAGGTCTAGGCCCTCAGCAACCAAGCCCTGAGATGGAGATACTGGGGGTTTTGGTGCCACAACGTTCCCTCTTCCTGGGATAGAAGGTCTGGTGCAGAGCCCAAGTCCAGGGAAGGAGCTTGAGAGAGATGCAGAAGTAGAGAGTACCACACTTGGCATGGCCAATGTGGTGCTATGAGGATCATGGTCCCTCGATCTCTCTGAAGCTTGAAAAGAGTTTTGGGAATTAGGGGAATGGGTGGAAAGGCATAAAGGAAGTCTTGACCCCAGTGAAGGAGGAAGGCAGCCTTGGCCTGAACTCCCTGACACGGAATTCTGGAACAGAACCGGGGAAGTTTGGCATTCCACGGACTTGCAAAGAGGTCTATAAGAACATAAGATAAAATAAGATAAGAACATAAGATATGCCATACTGGGTCAGACCAAGGTCCATCAAGCCCAGTATTCTGTTTCCAACAGTGGCCAATCTAGGTCATATGTACCTAGCAGTTTCCCCAAGAGACACAAGTTCCACAATGCTTGTACTGGGTCAAGCATCGATATCTTCGGTCACTTTTTAATAATAATGGTTTATGGACCTTTCCTCCAGGAACTTGTCCAAACTTTTTTTAAACCCAGCTACACTAACAGCTTTTACTACATCCTCCGGTAACAAATTCCAGAGTTTGATTACACGTTGAGTGAAAAAATATTTTCTTTTATTAGTCTTAAATAGTTTACCCTGTAGCTTCATTGCATGTCCCCTAGTCTTTCTATATTCTGATAACGTAAACAATCGATTTACGTTTACCCGTTCCACTCCGTTCATTAATTTATAGACTTCTATCATATTTCCCCTCAGCCGTCTCTTTTCCAGGTTAAAGAGCCCTAACCTTTTTAGCCTTTCTTCATAGGAGTATCCTTCCATCCCCTTTACCATTTTGGTGGCTCTTCTCTGAACCTTTTCTAAAATCGCTATATCCTTTTTAAGATACGGCGACCAGAATTGCACACAATATTCAAGGTGCGGTCTCACCATAGAACGATATAGAGGCATTATAATATCTTTTGGTTTTTTTTTCCATTCCTTTCCTTATCATACCTAGCATTCTATTTGCTCTCTTGGCCGCCGCTGCACACTGGGCCGAGGGTTTTAACATGGTATCCACAATGACGCCTAAATCTTTTTCCTGGGAGTTGGTTCCTAATGTGGAACCTTGCATCATGTAACCATAGTTTGGATTGTTCTTCCCTAGGTGCATAACCTTGCACTTGTCCACATTAAATTTCATCTGCCATTTTGATGCCCAGTCTTCCAATTTATCAAGATCCTCTTGCAATTTTTCACAATCCTCTTGGGTTTTAACAACTTTAAATAGTTTTGTGTCATCTGCAAATTTGATAACTTCACTCATTATTCCACTTTCCAGGTCATTTATGAATATGTCAAAAAGCAGCGGACCCAGCACAGATCCCTGGGGTACACCACTATTCACCTTTCTCCATTGGTAAAATTGGCCATTTAGCCCTACCCTCTGCTTTCTATCTTTTAACCAGTTCCTGATCCACAATAGTACACTGCCTCCTATCCCATGACTCTTTAGTTTTGCCAAACGTCTCTGATGAGGGACCTTGTCAAAGGCTTTCTGAAAGTCCAGATACACAATATCAACAGACTCACCTTTGTCCACCTGTTTATTCACTCCTTCAAAAAAACATAACAGATTAGTAAGACAAGATCTTCCTTGTCTAAAGCCATGTTGGCTGTCTCCCATTAGGTTGTGACTATCTACATGCTGAGTAATTTTATTCTTTATGATGGTTTCTACCATTTTTCCTGGTACTGACGTCAGGCTCACCGGTCTGTAATTTCCCGGATCACCCCTGGAACCCTTTTTAAAAATTGGTGTTACATTGGCTATCCTCCAATCTTCAGGTATTAGAGATGATTTTAATGATAGTTCACAGATTACTGATAGCAGGTCTGCAATCTCATATTTCAGTTCTTTCAACACCCTTGGATGTATACCATCCGGCCCAGGTGATTTGCTACTCTTCAGTTTATCTAATAGTTGTAAGACATCTTCCCGATGTATCGATATTTCCTTCAATTCTTCTGCACCTTAAAATACCACTTCAGTCATGGGTAACATCTTCCTCAGTAAAGACCGAAGCAAAGAATTCATTCAGTCTCTCCGCTATCGCCTTGTCGCCTCTTAGTGCTCCTTTAACCCCTTTATCATCTAATGGACCAACTGTCTCTCTCACAGGTTTTTTGCTATGAATGTACTTGAAAAGGTCTTTATTTCGCGTTTTTGCTTCCGCAGCAAGCTTCTTCTCAAATTCTCTCTTTGCCTGCCTTATCAATGCCTTGCATTTGACTTGCCAGTGCTTGTGCTGTTTCCAGGTTTCGTCGTTTGGCTCTTTTTTCCATTTCCTGAAAGATGCTTTTTTGACAACAACAGCCTCTCTAACCTCACCTTTAAACCATGCTGGCATTTTTTTGGACTTCTTTCCACTTTTCTTAAAGCGTGGAATACAGCTGGTCTGGGCTTGCAAGATAGTAGTTTTCAACAACACCCAAGCTTGATGTACGTCTTTAACCTTTGCAACTGCTCCTTTTAGTTTTTTCTTAACTGTTTTCCTCATTTTATTATAGTCTCCCTTTCGAAAGTTAAAAGGTAGTACTGTGGATTTCCTTACTATTCCTCCTCCACTAATTAAATCAAAGGCGATCATGCTATGATCACTATTGCCAAGTGGCCCCAACACCCTTATCTCTTGCACTAGATCTGGTGTTCCATTAAGGACTAGGTCTAATATGGCTTCCCCTCTGGTTGGTTCATGAACCAGCTGCTCCAAGAAGCAGTCATTTATTTCATCTAGGAACTTTATCTCCCTAGCATGTCCTGACGTGACACTGACCCAGACAATACCGGGGTAATTGAAATCACCCATTATTATTACTGCGCTGTAACTTTTGTTAGCTTCCTTGATTTCTTTGAGCATTTCATCATCCATTTGGTCATTCTGGCCAGGTGCTCGATAGTACACCCCCACTGCCATTGCCTTCCCCCTTTTATATGGAATTTCAATCCATATAGATTCTTCAGCAGATTTTGTTTCCTGCAAAACATTAATCCTTTCTGAGTCAATGCCCTCTCTAACATAGAGCGCAACCCCTCTACCAATTTGATCAGCTCTATCATTACGATATCTATGTCCGGGGTTCCCCAAATTCGAAAAATCCTGGCTACCTGGTCCATGTGGAGGGACCACTCGTGTGGAAGCAGAACTCGACTGAGTCTGTCCGCCCAAGAGTTTTGAACGCCTGGAAGATATACTGCCAGAAGATGGATGTGATGCTCTCTGGCGAAGGCCCACACTCGCAAAGCTTTGTTGAAAAGCGACAGAGAGCCAGTCCCGCCCTGCTTGTTTAAATAGAACATGGCTACTTGGTTGTCCGTATGGATGAGGACTGTCCTGTAGCTGAGCAGGGAATGGAACACTCTGAGAGCTAAGAATATTGCTCTGAGTTCCAAGAGATTGATATGCAGAGAAGTCTCCTGTGCAGACCAGATGCCCTGGGTAGAGAGATCCTGCAGATGAGCTCCCCAACCCATTGGAGAAGCATCTGTTGTAAGAGTTGCTTGGGGTAGCGACTGCTGAAAAGGGGACCCCAGCAACAGATTTGGAGAGGACTTCCACCACTGGAGAGACCAAAAAAGGCGACTGGAGTTTGCTATTTTGTCTGACAGGCAACCTGATGCCTGAGTCCATTGGGTGGACAAAGTCCATTGAGCTGCCCTCATGTGAAGGCGAGCATATGGAACCACATGCACGGTGGATGCCATGTGGCCTAATAGTTGTAACATCTCTCGAGCAGTTAAATGGGACTTTAACTATATCTGGGAGGCTAACTGCACCAAGCGTAGGCAACGGGCCTGAGGAAGATAGGCCCTTGCAGTTGTGGTATCCAGCAAGGTCCCTATAAACTCCAGAGACTGAGTAGGGGTGAGATTGGATTTTGGGATGTTTATTACCAGTCCCAAATACTGAAGGACACACATTGTGCAGGTTAGACAAGTCTGGGCCTCTGACTGGGATGGAGCTCGAATGAGCCAGTCATCCAGATATGGGAATACGAATATTCCTAGAGTGCGTAGAAATGCAGCTACTACTGCCATGCATTTCGTGAACACCCTTGGTGCAGAGGCCAGACCGAAAAGGAAGCACCCTGTATTGGTAGTGCTTTCCTTGAAAAAGGAACCGAAGGAAACTTCTGTGTGTTGGATGGATGAGGACATGGGTGTACGCATTCTTGAGATCTAGAGAACAAAGCCAGTCCTGACTCTGAAGGTATGGAAGCAGAGCACCGAGAGAAATCATCTTGAATTTCTCTTTGAATAGAAACTTGTTCAGTTCTCTGAGATCTAATATGGGTCTGTAGCCCCCTGTTTTCTTTGGAATAAGAAAAGAAGGGGAGTTGAACCCTGAGCCCTGTTGAAGAAGAGGTACTTCTTCTATTGCCCCTTGGGCAAGAAGGGTAGCAATCTCCTGACCCAGAAGGTTGAGGAGAGATGTTGGAGAATTGAACTGTTTCACCATGGTGTGAGGAGGAAGGCTTAAGAAATGAAGCTTGTACCCTTCCCTTATGATGGAGAGGGTCCATTGCTCTGCTGTGATTTGCTTCCATCTTGGAACAAAGTAAGCCAACCTTCCTGGAATGGTGAGGGGCTCTGGTTCTTCCAGAGCTAGAAAGGCTAAGTTCTCTAGTTGCAAGTCAAAGGCCCTGAGGAGGCTGAGGCTGCTGGGCCGTGGGAGGCCTGGCAGCCTTTGACTTGACCTGTTTAGGTGGTTGCTGACGCTTTGCAGCAAAACGACCTGCAGACGATGCCTGCTGACCATAAGCAGGATAATATCTTCCCTTTTTAGAAAAAGATGTCTTTTTGAACAATCTTTTCTTAACAGGAGCAGAGGTAGACTTTGAAAGTCGATCCAAAGCAGAGTTCTCAGCATCCATCTGAGTGGCCTTTGCTTGCCAATCCTTGCCAAAAAGGTTTTCACCTGTACAAGGAAGATTTCCCAATTCATCTTGGACCCAGAGTTCCAAATCAGAGGCTTGTAACCAAGCAATTCTGTGTGCACCTATGGCAATAGCCGAGGCTCTGCTTACACACTCAAAAGAGTCAAAGGCTGCACGGTTGGAAAATTTGGAAACATCCTGGGCATGTTTGAGCCAAGTGAGAAATTCCTGCCTTTTATCTTCTGAAATAAAAGGAGCTAAAGTCTGCAGATGATCTGTGACTTCTTTTAGAAACATTCCCATATAGAGACTATAGGAGTTGATTCTGGCAGCAAGCATATTAGCTTGGAAAACCCTTCGGCCAAAAGCATCTAGGGTCCTGCATTCACGTCCTGGAGGATTAGATGAGTGTCTCTTTGCACTCTTTATTTTCCTCATGGCAGACTCTACCACAATAGAGTGGTGAGGAAGCTGAGTCTTATGAAAGCCAGGACAAGGAGGGACACGGTACATGGTGTCTAACCTACGAGAATGAGGAGAGGTGGTAAGAGGAGTCTCCCACATGCTCAACATGAGATCATAGAGAATCTCATGAACAGGTAAGGTAGCTGCCTCTTTAGGAGCCTTAGGATATTGCAAAATATCTAATTGCTTGGCTCTAGGCTCTGACTCAGGGGCCACTGTAATGGAGAGGCCCCTAGCCACTTCCCTAATGAAGTCTTGAAAAGACAAGTCTTCTGGAGGAGACATTCTTCGTTTTGGAGAAGACTCCTGAGGAAGAAGTACCGATGCCTCGACAGAAGCCTCCGACTCGTCAGAGTCTTCGGAGGAATCGAAGTATCGCCTGTCTGGATGCTCTTGTAAAGCCCGATATGCGTACCGAGTGGGATCGACATCGGGAGTAAGCGGTACTGGTTCGGTACTGATGGGCATCATAGGACAGGGTACCGTTGCAGTCGACACCGAAGCCGATGTCGATGCAATCGGTACCGGCACCGGGAACGATGCTGGTGCCGGAGCCAGTACCGGCAACGGAGATTGTTGCGGTACCGGAGGCGTCGCAGCCTGCATAAACGCCATTAGGGTGCGCTGCATGGACAGAATCTTCTGATCCATCAACGCCACCAGAGTCTGGATGTCGGTACCAGTGGAGGCCACCGGTACCCCAGAACACGGCAACAGGTGATCGGTCAAGGCCGAGCCATCAATGTCAACCTGTGACCCCATAGACAATGCTTTGGAAGCCGGAACTTCCCGCCGGGGTAATTTTGCCGGTGCGGGATCCTCGAGGACAAGCCCGGAGGCATCTCGATGCTTAGAGGGAGATTTGCCCTTCGAGGACCAGTTAGATTTATGTTTGGTTACCTGAGATCCATGGGAGGAAGAAGCAGCCCTGGAAGACGTCGATGCCACCGAGGCTGCATCAGAGGGAAACAGGGTACTGAGCTTGGCTGCTCGGTTCTGCCTACCTCTTTTAGACATCATGGTACAGGACACACAATCCGTGATGGAATGGTCAGGACCCAAACATTTTAGACACCAATCATGGGTGTCGGTGACAGAAATAGTACCGCCACATTTTGTGCACTTTTTGAACCGAGAAGCGGGCTTCTCCATGAGGAGAAAAATATTCAGGCCTAAGGCCCAAACTGAAAATGCACAGTTGAAGTAAAGAATAGTTTTTTGTTGGTTTTTTTTTAAAAAACAAAAGAAAAGAAAAGACCGGCAGTACCGGTCTGACATCGAAGAAGGCAGACGCGACACAGAAAAATAAATAAAAAAATAAAGAACTTCTGCGGTGACAGAAACACGACCTGCTGGCTCCGCGGAAAAGAAGAACTGGAGAGAGGCGGTTGGGAAAGGTGGGAAGGCAGCGCGCAGGCGCTGTGGGATGCTCCCAAAAGCTTTCTTACTGGACGCTGGGGAGCGTTCCCGTGCAGGCTCCGTCGGTACCGACGATACCCATATGTGAAGACTCATTCCTGCTTGTTCCTGGAGATATGATTTGTGTATGCAAGCATGAGAATATAAACAGTGTAATAGCAAGCCTTTATATCAAGACTCAATAAAAAGTTGGCTAGGAGATTGAGGAAGCTGTTAAAACAGAACAGGGGCAAGTACTGATCTCTGTGGCACACCACAGGAGAGAGGAAAGCTGGATGACGGAGAAGACTTTACAAAAACAGAACAAAATTGATGTTACAGAAAGGACTGAAACAGGTGTTAAGACCTGGCCTACTAAGCCTATATCCTTCAAACAAAAAACAAAACAAAACATAGGGCATGATATTCAGTGTAGTTACTCACCTGTAACAGGTGTTCTCCAGGGACAGCAAGAATCAGCTCTCCACCGACGGAGCCCGCGCGGAGCAATTCCCCAGATTTCAAAGAAAGCCTTTGGGATTGCTGCCATGCATGCGTGGTCCTCTTCCTGCCCAAAGGTGCCATCTTGCTCAATCAGGTCCCTTAGATCGATCCCTACCAAGCAGATGGCAAGGGAAGGACAAAAATCTAGCAACTCATCAGGGGAGGCGGGAGGGTAGTGAGGACTTATTCCTGCTGTCCCTGGAGAACACCTGTTACGTAGATCGATTGTTTATGTTATCAGATTATATAAAGACTAGGGGACATGCAATGAAGCTACAGCGTAAACTATGTAAGACTAATAAAAGAAAATATTTTTTCACTCAACGTGTAATCAAACTCTGGAATTTGTTACCAGAGGATGTAGTAAAGGCTGTTAGTGTAGCTGGGTTTAAAAAAGGTTTGGACAAGTTCCTGGAGGAAAGGTCCATAAACCATTATTAAGAAGGCACCCAGGATATCAATGCTTGACCCAATACAAGCATTGTGGAACCTGTGTCTTTTGGGGAAACTGCTAGGTACGTATGACCTAGATTGGCCACTGTTGGAAACAGGATACTGGGCTTGATGGACCTTGGTCTGACCCAGTATGGCATATCTTATGTTCTTATATTATGTTCTTAGGTGAGTAACTAAGCTTTCTCCAGGAACAAGCAGGAAGTCTGTCCTCACTTATGGGACTCCCTAGCTACAGGCTACCGAACCTGTAACCAAAAAATGCCTCTGCGAGGCCGTGAGCAGAAGCCGATGCCCAAAGGAACCCGAGTCCTCGGGGCGAAGCCCTCGGTAGCTGTGAAGAAGGGTCTGAGGGCAGGAGCTGCTTATATCCCAAACAGGTTACGGAGTACAGCCTGGCTGAAGGCGCTGTCCTGGCGGGACTCCAGGCAGTAGCGGGCAGCGAAGGTATTCATGGAAGACCAGGTCCCTACACGGCAGATGTCCATCAGGGGCAGGGAGCGCAGCTAGGCCACCGAGGCCGCTTTGGCCTGGACCCCGTGTGCGGTGACTCGATGATCCAGCGGAACACCTGCCTTCGCATGGGCGAAAGCGATGCAGTCCGCCACCCAAACCGAGAGGGTGCACTTGGTGACTGCCTTCCCTGGTCTATTGGGATCGTACAGGGATCGTACATTACGAAAAGCTGATCAGACTTGCAATGAGTCTGGGTACGCTGCAAATAAAAAGCGAGGGCCCATTTGCAGTCGAGGATGTGGAGAGCTGTCAAAGCCTGGTCTGTGTGGGGCCTTGGGAAGAAGATCAGCAGGACTATCTGTTGGTTGAGATGGAAGTCCAAAACGACTTTGGGCAGGAATTTAGGGTGGGTACGTAGGACCACCCTATTCCGATAAAACCTGGTGTAAGGGGCGCCAGCCATGAGAGCCTGGAACTCACTGACTTGGTGGGCCGAGGTCAGCGCCACCAGGAAGGCCACCTTCCAGGACAGGTGCCAGGGTGAGCATTCGCCAGGGGAGGGAAGATGGGTGGCTTGGAAAGCAGAAGACCTCGCATGAAGCAGGAGACTAACGGCTGCCCCGAGAGGGGTCTTCCCTCGATGGGGAAGTGATTAGCCGAAATGGTGCTCAAATGAACCCTGGTGGAGTTTGATGTCAGCCCTTCTCTCGAGAGATCGAGGAGGTACTGGAGAGCCCATCGAACAGGACATGAGAAGGGATCGATCTGGCGCTCCAAGCACCAGACAGAGAAGCATTTCCACTTAAAGGCGTAGGCTCGCCTAGCGGAGTCCTTCCTCGAGGTGAGGAGAATTGCCTCAACCTCTTCCGGAAGGGCCAGAGAGGCTAGGGAGACCCGTTCAGCTGCCAGGCTGTGAGGGATAGGGAGGTTAGGTTTGGGTGCAGAACCCGACCCTCCTCCTGCGTCAGCAGACCCGAGCAGAGCCCAGGGGAAATGGACGCTCCGTCGACAGGCGGAGCAGGAGTGGGAACCAAGGCTGCCGAGGCCACGAAGGGGCCACAAGAATCAGCGACGCCCTGTCCCGCTGAACCTTGAAAAGGGTCCTCGCAATAAGGGGGAAAGGAGAGAATGCTTAGAGAAGGAGAGACAACCAAGGGTGCCACTGGGGACTCCAAGGCAGCCTTTCTGAAAGTGTCTTCGGACTTCTGCTTATGACTGAGCAGGGCTTTAGAGGACATTTTCTTACAGAGCGAATAGAGCTCCGGATGATGATCAGCCCCGAGACACTGCAGGCAACAGTCATGGGTGTCTGTACGCGACATGCTCCTAGAGCATCTATCGCATTTTTTTAATCCGGTGGCCATGGGGGCAAAAATGGCCCCTGCGAGATCGAAGACCCACGCAGCCAGCGGTTGGAGAAGAAAAAGGCGCAAAGCCCATAAGAAAAAATGAAAAGAAAAGGAGTATCCCCAATAGCTCTAAAAATAGAGCAGGGGAAGGACAGGTAGAGGACCGGTGCAACCGGAAAATAGAAGAGCCTGTTAAGCCGAAAAAAACCAAAACTTTTTCCGAGGGACAAGGACGTGGGTCCGAAGGGCTCTGCAGAAAAAGGGAGACTGAGCAAGATGGCATCTTTGGGCAGGAAGAGGACCACACATGCATGGCAGCAATCCCAAAGGCTTTCTTTGAAAGCTGGGGAATTGCTCCGCACGGGCTCCGTCGGTGCCGACGTCACCCATAAGTGAGGACTGAATTCATGCTTGTTCCTGAAGAGCAAGGTGTTTACACAGTTTGCAGACCTGCAAACCATGTAAATGCCTCTCAGCTGGATATTCAGCGGCTAAATGCCCTGATACAAGTTAGCATCAAGGTGTGTTGGGGTGTTCCCAGGCAGCAGCGATACTGAGCCACTGCCTACTTAGCAACACGTGATTAAAGTATGGCGCAGCAAATGCTGGTCTTATTTTAGCCATAGCAGCTAACTGGGCAGTGACTAAATATAGCCACTCTCTGGTTAGCTTCAGGATATTCAATGCCAGTGGCTGGATATAGTCCTGGCATTGAATGTCATTCAGTGCTGGTGGCTAGCCACTGTAGAAAAGCTAGCCACCAGTAGTGAATATTGAGCCCATAGTATGTAGTGTTTGCATGGCGTCCGCAAATGCTTTAATCTGATCCTGTCATTGTCAACAGATATTAGTTTTCTGTACACACAGAAGCCAATATAAAAAGTATATGATTAAGTCAGTAGCTTTCACGTGAGAATTAACAAAGAAAATGGCATATAGAATAAAATGACTAAAATGCATCCCATCAGAGAAAAGGAATTATTTGCAATTCCTCTGTGTGTGTGTGTGTGTATAGTTGGGGGGTTATTACTGGGGGTGGTGGGGCAGTGGTAGAGAATAGTTTTGTGAAGTGGGTGCAGTTAGCAGAGAAGTGGGGAGGTTATGGGTGGATAGTTTTTGAGTGGCAGCAGGTTGCAGGATGATGCAGTAGTTGTAGGGTGGGGTTCTGGGGATGGGGCCATTTGCAGGGGGTAGTTTTTGAGAATAAGAGTAATTTCTTAGGTTGTGGGGCAGTTACCAGGGGTAATAACTAGTCCAAAAACACACCATTCAAGACCCAAAAATACAAAATGATCACCAAAAACACCCAGTCCAAAAATATATAGGCTAAAGACTGGGATTCTAATTCACAGTAATACCTATAAATATTTCAATAAAGCATCCGAAAATAGGATATAAAAATAAGGAGAAATTTCTTAAAATATAAATAAGGAGTATAAGGAGCTCAATGGGTGGAATTGAAGGGCAGAAAACATTTCCCAAACCACTCCCCTCTTATCATAATTGCCCCAAATAACACTCCCAAAAATATAGGCTTTTCCAATGTTTATACAATTTTTATGCAATTCAAACTCATCAAGAGCATACTTAACAGGGCTCTTCCAAGCAAGCAAGTTTCTTAAACAGGCTGCAAACCCAAAGGAACACCACCAAAAGACTTTCAAAAAGCCAATAGAACAGAAACTTGAACCATGGTTTGTGCTGAGCCAACATCAAAGCATTAAGCTGACAACGGCCGTTGTTGGTTTCACCGTGTAAACGGTTGTATCAGAGCTGTTTGCTAAAACAGAAAGGCATAAACAAAATTGCGATCAATATTCCTTCAATCTTTATATAACCTTTAAAAACTCCTCAGTAACCATACAATATAATATAACTCACACTCAGACACCCCTCAATCTCATTAGAATAGCGCCTTCACGGTAAGCCACCCTCCAAGCCATCTGTAAAACCCAGCCCACATTCAACATATCCAATGGTAAACATCCATTCCCAAACAACCAATCAAAATCATACAAACATGATCCAAGCAGAAATGCTAACAACATCCATTCAGAAAAAAAACATTCATGATCTCCATTCACAAAAATCCATTCATAAGAGAAAACACATACAAAAAAAGATCAACATACAAAAAAACAGAGCATTCTTCAGAAAAACCCAACTTATCACCACAACCAGAATCTAAATCTCTAAAGGAACCACTGCCACTCAAGTGGCCCATTGAGTCTCCCGGGACTGGACGTCTGCCACTTAGAAATCAAAGTTTGTTCCTTCTGCAATAATTTTAAAGAAAGATTCCCACAACCCATCACTGATATACAAGCCAACACACAGCATCGAAGATAACTTAGACATGACCCTCGGAACGCCAGTGTTCCACAAGAAAGGCGGTTAATACCCCCCCGTCGTAGGGCAGATAGATGCTTGATAACTCTGGTCTTGAACTTATGTTTAGTCTGTCCTATATAAAGCTTATCACAAGGGCAGACAATACAATAAATCACCGCCTCACTATCACATATCGTATGAAAATGTAACCGATAGTGACGAGGCAAATTAGGATGTTCAAAAATACTAACCTCCACTGAATACTTACAGATTACACAATGATCACATTTCATGTGGCTCCCAGATTCCCCTATCACAGACAGAAACGCACAAATACAGGGACCTAGTGGTCACACAGGATTCAAGTTTTGTAGGAAACAAAATACACTGTAGAATCTCTGGATAGAAATTCCATGTAAAAAGAGGAGGCGATGGCAGTGGGGGTGTACTACCGATCACATAGCCAGAATGAACAAATGGATGATGAAATGCTAAAAGAAATCAGGGAAGCTAACAAAAGTTGCACAATAATAATAATGGGTGATTTCAATTATCCCGGTATCGACTGGGTCGGTGTCATGGCAGGACATGCTAGGGAGATAATGTTCCTAGATGAAATAAATGACTATTTCTAGGAGCAGCTGGTTCGTGAACCGACAAGAGGGGAAGCTATTTTAGACCTAGTCCTTAATGGAATATAGGATCTGGTGCAAGAGATAAGGGTGTTGGGGCCACTTGGCAACAGTGATCATGGCATGATTGTATTTGATTTAATAAATGGAGGAATGAGAGCAAGGAAATCCACAGTACTACCTTTTAACTTTCAAAAGTGAGACTATGATAACATGAGGAAAATAGTTAAGAAAAAACTAAAAGGAGCAGATGCAAAGGTTAAAGATTTACATCAAGCATGGGCATTGTTTAAAAATACTATCTTAGAAGCCCAGACCAGATGTATTCCACACTTTAAGAGAAGTAGGCCAAAAAACTGACAACATGGTTTAAAGGTGAGGTCAGAGAGGCTGTTGTAGCCAGAAAAAGCATCTTTCAGGAAATGGAAGAAGGAGTCAAATGACGAAAATGTGAAACAACATAAGCACCAGCAAGTTAGATGCAAGGCATTGATAAGGCAAGGAAAGAGAGAATTTGAAAAACAGCTTGTTGTGGAAGCAAAAGTACATGATAAAAACTTTTCCAAGTACACTCATAGCAAAAAACTTGTGAGAGACTCAGTTGGACCATTAGATGATAGAGGAGTAAAAGGGGCACTAAGGGGCTTGTTTACAAAGCCGCGGTAGCGGTTTCCGATCGTTATCAGAGCTGCGGCCCCATTGATTTCAATGGGGCCGTGGCTCCGATAACGATCGGAAACCGCTACCGCAGCTTTGTAAACAAGCCCCTAAAAGGGTACAAGGCCATAGCGGAGAGACTGAATAAATGCTTTGCTTTGATCTTTACTAAGATACAAGGAAGTTACTCATGCCTGAAATAGTATTTAAAGGTGATGCATTGAAGAAATGAAAGAAATATCAAGAAAATGGAAAGATGTATTACAACTATTTGATAAACTGAAGAGTAGGAAATCACCTGGACATCAGAGGGTGTTGAAAGAACTGAAATATGAGATTGCAGACCTACTGTTAGTAATCTGTGAACTATCATTAAAATCATCTGTAGTACTTGAAAATTGGAGAATGGCAAATGTAATGCCAATTTTTAAAAAGGCTTCAAGGGGTGATCTGGGAAATTACAAACTGATGAGCCTGATTGTCAGTACTGGGTGAAATGGTAGAAACAATTATAAAGAACAAAATTACTGAACATGTAGATAGTTATGCTTTAATGGGAGAAAGCCAACATGTATTTAGCCAAGGCAGGTCTTGTCTTGATAATCTGTTATATTTTTTTTGAACGTGTGAATAAACAGGTAGACAAAGGTGAGTCAGTCGATATAGTGTATCTTGGATTTTCAGAAAGCCTTTGACAAGGTCTCTCGTGAGAGACTCTTGGTGAAATTAAAAACTCATGGGATAGGAGGCAGTGTACTATTGTGGATCAGGAACTGGTTAAAAGATAGAAAACAGAGGGTAGGGCTAAATGGCCAATTTCCTCAATGGAGAAAGCTGAAGAGTGGAGTACCCCCTGGATCTGTGCTGGGTCAACTGCTTTTTAACATAAAAGACCTGGATATGGGAATTACGAGTGAGGTGATCAAATGTGCAGATGACACAAAATTATTCAAAGTTGTTAAAATGCAAGAGGATTGTGAAAAATTCCAGGAGAACCTTGAAAAATTGGAAGACCGGACATCCAAACAGCAGATGAAATTTAATGTGGACAATGCAAAGTTATGCACCTAGAAAAGAACAATCCAAACTTTGGTTACACGACGCAAGGTTCCATACTAGGAGCCACCACCCAGGAAAAAGATTTAGGCATCATCGTGGATAACACGTTGAAACTCTCCACCCAGTGTGCAGTGGCAGCCAATAAAGCAAATAGAATGCTAGGAATCATAAGGAAAAGAATGGAGAATAAAACAAAGTATATTATAATGCTTTTGTATTGTTCCATGGTGCGACCGCACCTTTAATATTGTGTGCAATTCTGGTCACTGTATCTTAAAAAGGATATAGCGAAATTAGAAAAGGTACAGAGAACAGCCACCAAAATGGTATGCTTCTGTTATGTGCGGTATATTAATCTCCAAATAAACAAACATAGAAAAATACCCCTATGAGGAAAGGTTAGAGCTCTTCACTTGGAAAAGAGATGGCTGAGGGGAGAAATGAGAGGTCTATCAATTAATGAATGGAGTGGAACGGGTAAACATAGATCGACTGTTTACGCCATCAAAAAGTAGATAGACTAGGGGACATACAATGAAGTGACAATGTAACCCATTTAACATTAATAAGAGAACGTGAAATCAAACTCTGGAATTTGTTACCGGAGGATGTAGTAAAAGCTGTTAGTGTAGTTGGCATTAAAAAAGGTTTGGACAAGTTCCTGGAGGAAAGGTCCATAAACCATTATTAAAGAGGACCCGGGAAATCCACTGCTTGCCCCAGGACAAGCATTGTGGAACCTGTGCACCTTTTTGGGAACCTGCCAGGTACTTGTGACCTGGATTGGCCTATTGTTGGAAACAGGATACTGGGCATGATAGGCCTTGGTCTGACTCAGTATGGTATATCTTATGTTCTTATGTAATATTTGGAGATGGGACAGTTTTCACGGTGGCAAGGCAGTTGCAGGGGGTAGTATTGGAGTCGGGCAGTTTGTGGGATTTTAGGGCAATTGTGGGGCAGAGTAGTTTTTGGTTGTGGGATAGTTTGCAAGGTGGTGGTGGCGTAGTTGCAGGGGTGTTTTTTGCGGTGTAGGGGCTGTATGAGGGGCGGTGGAGCAATTGCAGGGGCTAGTTTTGGGTTGTATTGCAGTTGCTGGGGGGTATCTTTAGGCTGGGGGCGGGGGAGGAGTTTGGTTGATTGGGAAAGTAGAGAACAGGGAGATGCAGTTTGAAAGGAGGAATTCATAACACAGTAGTGATGGAAGTTAAAGACCAGCATGGTTCATCTAGTCTGCCCAGCAAGGTGTTTAGGGTTCTAACTGTTGCTCTGTGCAGGTTACTACCACTCTATGCTTTTGTGAAGTTAATGGTATGTTTAACTGTATCTAAGTTTCTATGCTACGGGTTTTTCTCTCTTTTTTTCTTTAAGAGGGGGAGGGACTTTTTTCTCTAGTATCCTCAGTTCAATCTGATCGATTTCTGAATTCAATATGCCTTTTTAATGGTTTTACCCACATAAGTTCCATCCCATTCTGTCAAATTTTCAGAGTTATTTTGCCCTCAGAAAAACATTCTTGGCTCATTATGCATAATTTTTCAAACTACTGTTGGGATTGGAAAGAACAACAAGAACATCCTATCCTCAGATGCATTATCAGTATGCACCATTTTGGCGGTGTACATACTTATCCACATTTATCCACCCGTGCAGCTTTAGAAAAACCATATCATCATATCTAAAACACCTTGATATACAGAAGATGCTTTATAAAATTCCCTCCTTGGGACCTTGCATGCACATAATCTGAGAGGTGGGTTGTAATCTGCAGTTCTTTCTAATAATGTAAAGCAAAGAAACAAAAAGTCCTAATGTATATACCACTAGATGATACAAGCCACTGAAAGCTAAGCAAATCTAAGACCGTGCTGGGCTGAATATCAAGGCTTGTTACATATAACCAGCACATTTCACAACCTAATTGTGTTTTATTGGTTCAGGAAAATGAGGCATCACATTAGGAGTTTATTAATAATGAACTGCTGTTAGTTTTCTTTAAGGTACCTTTCACACACATAGCAGTTATCAGATTAATATGAGAGATTTCATTGGTTTGTCATTTATGAAAATCAGCAGGAATGGCTGGCTGGCTGATTATCTGGTTCTATCCATGGATATTTCTGTGGATATCCTGTGCTAGGTTTTTCCAGTCACCAACACAAAACTAGTTCTAATATCTCTCTTTCTGACTGTGTGTCTTGGATGAAGTGCTTATTTACCTAACAGTTAGCTTCTCACACAGATTGCAGCCTAACCATGACTACTAATGATATGACAAACCCAGTCCCGGCCCACCTCAGATAGTTTGAAGTAAACTAAGAAGCTGGACTTTGTTTCAGTTCATGTCAAAATATCTACTTATCCAAAAGAACCAACTACGACCCTACAATAAGTGAGATACAAATGCACCTAGTAATATAGTACAGGCAGACACTTGTAATACCAGGAATAAAGATCAGATTATATTTCCTCTGGGTTTAACATTCACATATATTCCTTAGCCAAAGACTGCACCACCACCTCTCCCCCCCTGCCTCGAGTGCTTAATCTCTCTTGCAGACCTTAGTTTTGCCAGCATCACTGGAATGGAGAACTGAACCTGAATCCCCTGCATCAAAATATATAGGATTATAGCTGAGCTAAGGGGCTAAAGAAAACAAATCAGAAGTGGATCTGGCCAGCTTTGAGTCTCATCAAATCCTTAACCTTATAATGATTTAAGGATTACATGCATTGCACATTATGCCTGATATCAGAACCATCAGTGAACTCTCCCAATTTAGGAAGGCACTGAAACGGCACCTCTTTCTTCATCACTACGATGATGCAGTCTTCTCCCCACACTCACCCACTCTCACATCTCAATGCAGCACCTCAAACTCATGCACGTCACATTCCCAGACTGATCACTCGCAATCACACCTTCCCCTCCAACCACCATGAGAAACTTATGCAGTGCCGCATAACTCATTATATTGTTGCATAAAGTAGACTGTATTTATTCATCGTGTCTCCTTGTTAAGGGACTGGTTATTTATACCCTATTTTACCTGTTATACCTGCTTAATGCATACCCAAGTTTAATTTTCCTGTTTAATGTATACCCAAGTTATTATACCTGTTTCACTGTAAGCACAAATCACGAAATTGAGATGTGCAACTCTTATGTTCATTGTAAACCGCACTGATGTCGAATAGCGCGGTATAAAAGAGACTGCAAATAAATAAATAAATATGAAAAGCAGAAAGAATTTTTTTGTACCATTTCTTGATTTTGCAGACCTATGCAGAAGGGATTGTGTGGGTTGAGCAACCTATGTAAATCATTCAGATTTATTGCCACAGGGAAGCATCTACAAGAAACATCACTTTTAGAGCATCTGTTTGATTAGATTATCTGATGGCAGTAAAAATGCACAGAAGAACAGCGCTACACGACTCAGGCTATAGCACCGCGCCATGATGGGCTCAGGATTGGAGGGGATAGGGAAAAAGCTGCTTATGTGTGTGGTACTACAGACAATCATTCCACAGCACTGAGGATACACCTTGGAAGAGGTGCCCCTGCAATTCTCAAAAAGCAAAGATCCTCTGAGCCACCTCAGCATACTATCTGAAAAGGGGAAATAAAAATGGTAGAATTAAAAGGGGAAATTATTAGTAGAAAAAGATCAAACATTTAAGTTAAAATCTATCTATACACTAGCTCAATGACTCATAGACAATGGTGCATGCCATCGTGTAGAGGTTTCGGGTATGAGTCAAGCTTCTGCTTTTTGGATAACTGGGACTGAGGATGCTTTAAACACAGCATTTACAGCCCTTGGATGAAGAAGGGTGCCAGTCATCCCTCATCAGACAAGTATTCCGACAAACAGAAGGAATGAGTGAGAATTCACCAGTACACCTAAAGAAAGAAGGAACAGAATTTACAAAACAAGAGACAAAAAGTGACCAATGCTTAAGTAATGGCTACAGTGGAAAATACATAGGAGTATGTTTACTAAAGGCGTTAAGGGACCAAATGTGTTTTAACACCTGTTATTGGCACCCCTGCGCCCTAAACACTACGAAAAAGCTGCGTTAACGGGCGTTAAAAACTCCAGCAGCATTAAGGGTGCAGTAGGTGGAGAGTGGGTGTTAACGGTGTGGAGAGCAGGCATTAACAATTGGTGTTACCTTAACGCCTGCTGCTCTGTGTGTTAAAGCCCTTTAATGCTGGGAACCCTAACACCAAGTAAAACCTCGCGGCAAGGGTATATTTTGAGGGGAGACAGTTTATTTAAGCGTCTGCAATGTGATGCACAGACAGGGGAGTCCAAGATAGTGATAGTAGTGCTCCATTAGCAGCAACAGCATAGTGCTCAAGTATGAAAGGGCACCATGTTGATGATGCAAATGAGGCAAAGGAGGTGGCATATCGGTCATGCACTGAGGGTTGCTGGGGTGCAAGGCAAACCAGGCAGCTGCCCAGGTGGCACATCTGTGTTGTCCGTCATGATCCCACATCAACATTGTCGGCACACAGACATGCTGCTTCTGCGGAAAGGTGATGCGTCACATTCCTTGCACCCTAGGCAGGGACCCCGGTCATCTCCCCCACTGCTGCTGAAGCCAGCTCTGGAGGAAGAGGACGATAGCTCCAGCAGCTGTAGCGCTACAGGAAGCTGCAAAATGCAGGCGCCCGGGGAAATACCACAGCTGTGACTTCCTGCCTCCCCCCCAAGATGTATCAGTGGCAGGCGATGATGGGGTTCTGACAGACGCAGTTGTTCAGGGGGATGGCATGTCCATCAATATGTGCCTCTGCCCCACCCATTTGGACCTGGTGCCCTAGGCATCTGCCAAAGCCGCCTGGTGGACCAGTCGGCACTGCGAACCACCCCCACTGACAGCATTCTGGCATGGCAGCATGGTGTGGAGGTGTCGGCGGCAGGTACAGCGGCACCTGCCTGCAACAGACAAGACTCATGTCATGGTCCTGTGTGCCCAGGTCTGCCTAATGGGTAATATGTCAGCCCCAGGGACTGATGTATCTGTATGGTAGCTCTATGACTCAACACACAAAGCCGTTGTGTATATGAGTGTAGGGTCACAGTTTCAAGATCCTGCTGTGGATCGTGTATTGCATGTCCCTGTGGATAAACCTTAGCCTACAGTGCAGGAACAGCACCAGCATGTACAAACCTGGAAAGCATCGGCCAGCAAGGGTACAGACACCGATCAACCACACAGACAGGCTCCACTATCCACAGCTGGATGGAAAAGCATGCTGATAGCACCGGTTCATTGAGCAGGTGTTAATGAGCGTGAATGTCAGAGCACACTACTAGTGCCAGCACCATGTGCATGCGTTAACAATGCTTGAGCTGATATGGAGACCAAAGTGGCAGGCAGGCAGGAATGCCACCCATCCCCACTTCTGCACACACACACTGTGTGTGTGTGCGTGTATGTCTCCCCAGAGTATTGTGGCCTTCTGCACTGCACTGTGCCTCGCATTACCTAGGCTATTCCCAGCGTTAGTCTGCAAATGTGCATGATGAGGAGCAGAGAATTGTGGGTATGGCCTTAAACAGAGTGGTTTGCCCAGAATATGTCTGCATTAGAGGTAGGGTCAATGGCTGAGACTTCATAGTGCCCGTCTGCCATGTGCATAGCCTGGGTGGTCACAGCAGTTCGGTCAGAGTAAGAGTGCCCTCGCAGCATGATCTGTGACTATGGCACAGCTATGTATCTACATAGTGCTATATACAGTCCAGCTCCAGTGATATGGGTGCACTCCCTGTCCTGGGAGCCCAATCATTGTGCCAAATGCTTGTTGGCCCAAGCCAGTGTGTAGATGGTCACTCTTTGCACATGCATTGTGTGCTGATGAGCCACAGTTGGTTTGTGCATACTGAAATAGCCCTGTGGTGGCCAGAAATTGCAGTCTGACTGTGCTTGCTGTGGTGGCTTGATAGTCCTGGATGGTTGGGACAGCAGCTGTTCCTGGTCTGTTCACTGTGGTCATGATGGGACCAGCGGGACTGTAGCAGCAGCCCCAGGCACGCCTATAAGCACCCACTGCATTTGGCAGTTATGGCATCAGTTGCTGCAACACTAGGCACTGATGTGCTGTCCTAGGAGGGTCCCTAACGAATAGGGACGGACACAGGGCCCAGATGTGACAGGCACCTACAGCATGCTGCAATTGGACAGGAAGCAAAGTGACTAGCATAACACAGTGACAATGATGTGGATCTGCAGCACAGCCGGCAGAGACCATCTCTAGCAGTGCAAGCTCTAGGGACCAGGTGCTGGGCACCCATCCTCACCCTCAGGGTGACTGCTGCAACTGTTCAGTAGAACAGTTTGTAGCTGTTCGGTGCTTGTATCACACACTGTCAGTGCATCTTACTGAGCTGAGGTGATGATCTAGTGCATTCCCCATTGATGATCGTCTGCAGACTGCTATTGTGTGTGTGTGTGCAGTGCATCATGGGTACTGAAGGGGCCAACCTATACAGGCACACACAGCAGACATTTTAGACAGTTACCTGCAGTTTTTTTGAATCCAGCCATTGCTATGAAGCAAGGTGTGGAGGTGTAGCATACTGGTTAGTGCAATGTCTCTAAAAGCAGGATACGGAGGTTTGATTTCCACTTGTTCTCTTTGTGACTGTGTGCTACTCAGTTCATTTTCATGCCTGTAACAATCCAAGCTCTGCTGTGACTGCCAGACACACATCCTTAGAGTTTGCTATGTGTTCTGGCCACAATTTGGGTCAGAAAACAGACTACTCAACATCATGCCCTTCTGAGGGCATGGCTTTATTGGCTTGGCTGCAGCACATTGCAGGGGGTCAAACATGTTCACCCTGCAGATATCTGGCAAATGCTTGGAGGTGTGACATAATGGTCATGGCACTGATCCAGGATATCAGGGTTTGAGGCCCACTAGCACTCATTTTGCGACAATTTGGAATGTTTTACTGTGGCATTTTATGTATGCCACAACCTTCATGAATTGCCCACACCTCCTTGTGACCGTGGGCAGGTCACCTAACCTTCCATTGTCTCAGTTGACTGCAGGTTCTTACAGTCCCTATACTTCATCAGACATTACCATGTTTTCGGTACAATGTAACCCGATGTGATTGCACTGATGCAGTGGTATACTAATAAGCAGTTACATACATTCAGCTGTAACCTACTTATGCAACATGAGGCAGGTATGACATCATGACTGTGACTGTATAGCTTTGGCTCCATCACAGCTCTACATTACATACAGACACATCCTACCCCTCAGATAGCGACTTGCAGGTATCAAATAATGTCTGTACATGGCCCTTTTGCCCAGGTTTGAGTGATTCCTGTCCAGTTGTTCTATGCACTTTTGTTTGGGCTGTTGTATGGTGGTTGAGTGGCTGGGATAGGTGTAAGTCCCACATGTCTTGTATCAGGCCTTACATGTGGCACTGACACACATTTTTCTCACAGTACGCATGCATTGGGGATGGCACCCCTGGTACATCAGTGATGTCAGCCCATTCCACACTCTCCTCTGCCATCATCCTTCCTGCAGCCCATCCATCAGCCTCTGGCGGCTATAAGCAGTCATGTCTTCTCATGCAAGCTGATACACCATGGCCTACACAGGTACTCTTTTCCGCATTTGGATGCCTCACTCATGCTTCTCCTGTGCCTGATCTTCACATCACCATGCCTGCTCCATCCTCCTTTCAAAGCACACATTGTGCCACTTTTGACTCCGCTGGGGGACATGTCTTCCCTATCCTATGCCACACACTGACATTATGGCATTTTACATGGGCACCCCCCAGTGCATAGGTACAGCTGCCTCCCACATGCTCGTCACACTTACTGGCTGGCACGTCAGATGTCCATGGATCTGTCAGGCCTTACAGTTTCCATCTGTCCTTCCATTCATCACCTTTACAATGGCTTTTGCTGGGGCTCTCTTATCCAGCAATAAAGTGACTGCTGTTTTCAGGCATTAAGGTGCACGCTTGAAACCTTAACACCCGATATCCTGTTAACGCCCATTAAGTGGCCCACTGCGCCCTTTACGCCGGACCACCACCTACCCACTGTGATAAGAAAGCTTATCATAGTTCAGGAAGGAACAATACAAGAGGTGAATTGGCTCTGAACAAGCAACCTGTGCTTGCTGGTAGAAACACTAAAACAGAGTGTTTGCATAAAAGACTACCAGACTCAGAATGCACTAGGTTACAGAAAGCCTCTAGGAGAGCTGAAGTGGGGAAACGTGTGCCTAATCAAGGAAGCTATGAGGTAATCCATAATCACCCATCTCCTAGGGCAGGGCTTGATTCAGCACACCTGGACTGTGCTAGGGTGGAGTGTCCATCTAGGCACTTTAAAAGTAAAAGACATTCTTCACACAGACAGAAGCAGGAGAAGCGTGAGAAGCAGGAGAAAGGACAGCAACAGCAGAGAGAACACAGAAGGAGGAACAGCAAGACGTCCAGGAGGTCTAAGGAAGGAGCTCAAAGCAGTACATCTGTTGGGAGTGATTCCAGAGGCAAGCATTCTCCATTGGACTGGAAGAAACCAGAGGCTTGGAGATATAGAGCCAGGAATCCCAAGAGAGCACCTGTAAAGGAGACGGCTGCATCTACAGAGAGAAGGAGCTCTGGGAAAAGAGACCTAAAGTCCAGAGATTCTAACTGGAGAGCTGGGCATAGAAGCTGGACTACCTACTGGCCAGGATACCCAGAGAGGAAACCTAATAACAACGTGATCTCAGGTATGAACTCTGATCTGTTCCCTAGCTTTTCACAAGGAAGACAGCAGAGAAACAAATCAGTTTGAGAATTCCTCTGAGCCAGAGCATGATAATGATTCCATGATATTTCAGGAGCAAGGGGAAATATCAAATGAGCAAGTAGAATGCATGGATTGCTCTCTGTCTAAGCTGCTGTTTTAAAGTAATCCTCAGTAAAGCAACAATCACCAAAAGGAACTGTAAAGTGTTTCTTAACTACCCAGAAAAGTTTCTTTAAGTGAAAGCTTTAGGGTAAGTTAGAGCCACGTAGAGAGAGTGGACCAGCAAGGGTTTGCAGCTGGTTAATTACTTGTGATTAAGCCAGGCACAAGTGCACGTGAACTCTGGAAGGAAAACTTCTTCATTGTGTGAATGAAAGAAAGTTTTTTTCTGATAAAGAACATTTTTTCCTTTTGGGTTTGTTTTTCATTTTAAGCACTGCTAAGAAGGTTATTAGCAGGAGCTAGCAGAAAGACCTTTTCTGTTCCTTCAAGGTCTTTATTGATTTATTTCCCCAGTATTTCAGTTGCCTTATACAGTTGTTTTGTTTTTCCTGATTACAATTCCTGAAGAAAGTATCCTATTGATGTTACCAAGCATATCTGTGCGAGGGAATAATCCCCATAAATAAAATCTGTTTTCTGCTTACACTCGAGCAATTACAATTCATTATTTTGTTGAACGGCTGATTTTGGTGTGAATGAACTACAACACCCACAATCCTTTGCAAGTCATATAAAATTCTGCCTTTGCCAAGATTGTGGACTTTCACAACTAGCACCCCCGTTTATACCACCCAGAGCCTTTTTCACATGTAACACCCCTTATTGCTGCTGTTAACGTCTGTTACCTTAACGCCCTTTGGCAAACATACCCCATAGTATTACTCCAGGAACTATATGTCAATCAAAACCAGCCATATAAATGTTTAAGAACTGAACTTGAAAATTAAAGATGAGAGATTGATAATTGTAGCTCAGGATGGATTACATTAGATGCTTCAAGCAGATATAGAAAATAGTGATGAGAGATATTTGTAGATTCTGTAAGGAAAAGTTTGAAATGATTACTCATCTCATAGCTGGTTGCAAAATTCAGATAAGAGAAAAATTCCAAAAAGAAAGACACAACAGGGTAGCATGTCTCATCCACTGGTAACTTTTAAATATTACATCACTGTACCAAAAGAACACTAGGATCATGACCCTAAGAGGATTATGGAACATGAAGAGACTATGATCACCTGGGGCTCCCATTCCAACCAGTAAGCAGCTCAATGCTAGGAAACCGGATATAGAGGTAAAAAGACAAAAATCTGAGAACAGCACTGATAACAGAAGTATCAGTGCCAAGTCAGCAATTAAAGATCACAAAGTATCATAATTGAATAGTAGCTTTGGAAGATCCTGGCTCGCAATTGTTATCAGATAAGGAGATAGTCCAGCTTTTTAAGTAGTATTACCAGGGTTATACTCTGATTCATTTAGCTCTCCAACTCAGTTGGAGGTGTATCTAACATGACTACAAAATCCATCCCTTATGGAAGGAGATAGAAAATACCTTAATCACCCAGTTATAGAGCTGGAAGCTGCACTTAAAGCCCTACCCTTGTGCAAGACTCCAGGTCCGATGGGCTCCCAGAAGAATTTTATTACAGTTTTTTGCTACAATTATATTGATGCTATGCTGATGAAGGAGCGGATATGGATGGATTTGGAGAGGTACTGATTACAGTCTTACCTAAGCCAAGTAGATACAGCAGCAAAGTGAAGAACTATTATCCTATTTCGTTGTTAAATACAGATTATAAACTGCATGCAAAGATTCTTGCAAAGAGATTACAAGAGGTCCTAGGTTGGCTATTCCACCCAATGAAATAGACTGTATGCTTGACAAACATAATACTTGTTTGTTTTTTTACCTGTTCACAGTGGCTTGGAAAAGTGATGCACTCACTGTGGCTCCATTGGTTGATGCTGAAAAAGCATTTGATGGAGCTGAGCAGGGAGTACATTTTCTAAGTCATGGACTGGCTTGCTTGTTTATTTAACTAGTTTAAATTCTTTATGCCATCTCTGTCATGGGAAGTAGCAAATGGTGTGTTGTCTGATATTTTTTCACTCTCACGGAGCACACGACAAGGCTGCCCCCCTCTCTCCACTTTCCTTCAGTATTACTTTCGAGCCTCCTTTACTGGTCATTAGGTAACAACCAATGAATTAAAGATATCATGGTATGGGATAAAGCATACAAATTATTAGCATATGCAGATGACTTCTTAATAATTTTGTCTTCTCCTGAAGAATCACTATCCCCTTTTTAGCAATAGTGCAGCACTCTGTGCAGTTCTTCAGATAAAAAATGAACCTTCATAAAACAAAAGTTATGCCTATTAATGTCCAGTGTATTGAATCTATAATTGGGAATTATTTATTTAAATTTATTTTATTTATTAATTTATTTAAATTTATTTTATTTCTTTATTTAACAGATTTTTTATACCACCTTATCATTAATTCAAAGCGGTTTACATGAAACAATTACAGCAACAGGCTTTGACAAAGAACAGGGAATAAAACTTGGAGGATTATATGGGGTAAAAGACCTCCAATTGTGCTGTCTAAATGTTAAGCACCCTCATGTTAAATGTAACCCTCCAATTGTGATGTGACCACTTTGATTGTAGAATAAGGTGGTATACAAATCTAAATAAATAAATACAAGATACATTTAACAAGTGTTAGCTATATACAGATACATTGCAGTGGTGTGATGTGTTAACATTCAACAGTTATCTGCTATTTATAGATGTCTCATTGTGGTATGGCACATGTTCTTCTAGATGGAACCATAGAATTACAGGAAGATATAGTTAGTCACCTGTAACAGCTGTTCTCCAGGGACAGAAGGAATCAGTCCTCACATGTGTGTGACGTCGGCACCGATGGAGCCCTCGTGAAAGCATCCCCCCAGTTTTCAAAGAAAGCCTTTCGGAGATGCCACCACGCATGCGTGGTCCCCTTCCCACCCAAGGGTGTCATCTTGCTCAGTCAGATGACATAGCTAAAAGCCAGCACAAATGAAAAATGGTAAAGGAGCAACTCCCAGGGGAGGAGGGAGGGTTGTGAGGACTGATTCCTGCTGTCCCCGGAGAACACCTGTTATAAGTGACTAACTACGCTTTCTCTGGGAACAAGCAGGAAGTCAGTCCTGACACATGGGACTCCCCAGCTAAAGGCTACCGAAAGCCCATAGCAAAAACAGGGGCTCCCTCATGGGGAGCTGCAAGCAGCAACAATGAGTCTGTGTCCGCAGACCACAGTAGGACCCTTGTGTCCGATGAAACCAGCACTCTGGTAGCCTGAACACAGAAGGGTTGGAGGGTAGGAGTTGCCTAAACCCCGAAGAGGTTACAGAGTACAGCCTGGCCAAAGGCACTGTCCTATCAGGACTCTCTTTCCAGGCAGTAATAGGCTGCGAAGGAATGGACTGAAGACCAGGTGGCGGCCCGGCAGATGTCCACCATTGAATAGAGCGCAGGTTTGCCACCGAAGCTGCCATGGCTGACACGGTGCGCTGTGACACGACCTTTCAGCGAGAGCCTCGCCTGCTCATAAGTGAGGGCAATACAGTTTGCCACCCATGTGAACAGCATACGCTTGGTCACCACCTCCCCTGAGATGAAAAGCTGAGAGGCTTTGCTGTGGCCCTGAGTGTGATGGATATAGAAGGACAAAGTCCTCTTACAGTCCAAGGTGTGGAAGATTGTCTCTTCCCGACTGGAGTGAAGTCCTGGAAAGAAGGTAGGGAGTACCACTTCATGGTTAAGATGGAAAGGCGATACTACCTTTGGCAGGAATTTGGGGTGCATGCAATGCACCATTCTATTCTTGTACAACCTGGTATAGGGCATCTCTGCCACAGGGCCTGAAGCTCATTAACTCTGCGAGTGGAGGTAAGCACGTCCAGGAAGACCACCTTCCAAGAGAGGTAGCAAAGGTGGCAGGTAGCCAGAGGCTCAAAGAGTGGGCGAGTGAGCTGCCCCAACACTATGTTGAAGTCCCATTCGGTTGACGGAGGGCGAACCGGTGGCTTTGGTAAAAGCAGGCCCCGAAGAAAACGGGTCACCAAGGGATAGACCGAGAGAGGCTTTCCATCCAATGGATGGTTCTGCGCCACCAGGGCACTAAGGAGATAGCCTTGAGCCCAGATTGAGAGAGGTGGAGAAGGTACTGTAACACCAGTGTCACCGGGCAGGAAAAAGGGCACCAAATCGAGAACCTGCACCATTTGAGGGCATAAGTCTTTCTAGTAGAGGCCTTGAGAGAGGCCCGCAGATTGTCTCCCACCTCAACCGGAAGGTCAAAAGGGGCCAGAGTCACCCTCTCAGCAGCCATGCTGTCAGAGACAGGGACTCCAGGTTGGGGTGCAGGAGAGAGCCCCCCTCCTGAGATAGGAGTCCCGGGACAGAGCCCATGGGGATGAGGGTATTCACCATCAGCTGTAGGAGCAGGGGAAGTTACGGTTGTCTAGGCCACCGAGGAGCTATCAGGATGAGCGAGGCCCAGTCATGGAGGGTCCTGAACAAGGTCTTGGCAATTGGTGGCGTAGGAGGGAAGGCGTACATGAGGCCTTCCGACCATGAAACAAGGAACAAGTCTGCTGCCACCCTGGAGGGGTGGGCCCTGCTGGGAACAGAAGCAGAGCTACTGAAAGTTGTCCGGGCAGGCGAACAGGTCCATCACAGGCTCCCCCCAGAGCCAGAAAAGCCGACTGGCTACCTTGTGGTCCAGCTGCCACTCAGCGGCTGGAGAACTCTGCTTAGCCTGTCGGCCAGTAGGATGTCCTGGCCTGGCAGGTACACTGTCTGCAGGAGGATACCCTGTTGGATTGCGTATGAGCAGAGGACCTGTGCCGCCTGACAAAGCGTACGAGACCCCATGCCCCCCTGTGTGTTCACGTAGAACATCGACACCTGATTGTCCATCTCGACCAGCACCGGCTGGTGACGCAGGTGGTGACAAAAGACCCTCAGGGCTAAGTGTATGGCTCAGAGCTCCAGGAGGTTGATCTGCTAGGTGCTCTCATCTTGTGACCAACTGCCCTTGGTGTCAAGGTCTGTTGTATTTTGCACTAGTCCTGGTAGGACTTCTTCTAAAAATTTATCTTTATTGAAGGTTCGGAATCTCCTTTTTTTCTTGAGGGTTGGCTCACAAGTGTCTCTCATTAACTGAGAGGTTTATTCTGGTAGGTATGGGAGCAGAATTGTTCTTGAATGGTTGCGAGTCCATCTCATTTGCACTTGGGGCTCTGTATATGAGGCAAAGTGCCAGTCACTTGCTAGAACATAAGAACATAAGATATGCCATACTGGGTCAGACCAAGGTCCCTCAAGCCCAACAGTGGCCAATATAGGTCATACGTACCTAGCAGTTTCCCCAAAAGACACAGGTTCTACAATGCTTGTATTGGGTCAAGCATTGATATCCTCGGTCCCTTTTTAAAAATGGTTTATGGACCTTTCCTCCAGGAACTTGTCCAAACCTTTTTTAAACCCAGCTACACTAACAGTCTTTACTACATCCTCCGGTAACAAATTCCAGAGTTTGATTACACGTTGAGTGAAAAAATATTTTCTCTTATTTGTCTTAAATAGTTTACCCTGTAGCTTCATTGCATGTCCCCTAGTCTTTTTATAATCTGATAATGTAAACAATCGATCTACGTTTACCCATTCCACTCCGTTCATTAATTTATAGACTTCTATCATATCTCCCTCAGCCGTCTCTTTTCCAGGTTAAAGAGCCCTAATCTTTTTAGCCTTTCTTCATAGGAGTATTCTTTCATCTCCTTTACCATTTTGGTGGCTCTTCTCTGAACCTATTCTAATAACGCTATATCCTTTTTAAGATATGGTGACCAGAATTGCACACAATATTCAAGGTGCAGTTGCACCATGGAACAATACAGAGGCATTATAATATCCTTTGTTTTATTTTCCATTCCTTTCCTTATGATACCTAGTATTCTATTTGCTCTCTTGGCTGCAGCTGCACACTGAGCGGAGGGTTTTTAACATGTTATCCACAATGATGCCTAAATCTTTTTCCTGGGTGGTGGCTCCTAATGTGGAACGTTGCATCGTGTAACCATAGTTTGGGTTGTTCTTCCTTGGGTTCATAACTTTGCACTTGTCCACATAAAATTTCATCTGTCAATTTGATACCCAGTCCTCCAATTTATCAAGATCCTCTTGCAATTTTCCACAATCCTCATGGGTTTTAACAACTTTAAATAGTTTTGTGTCAACTGCAAATTTGATATCCTCACTCGTTATTCCCCTTTCCAGGTCATTTATGAATATTTCAGAAAGCAGCGGACCCAGCACAGATCCCTGGGATACACTACTATACACCTTTCTTTATTGGGAAAATTGACCATTTAGCCCTACCCTCTGCTTTCTATCTTTTAACCAGTTCCTGATCCACAATAATACACTGCCTCCTATCCTATGACTCTTTAGTTTTGCCAGACGTCTCTGATGAGGGACCTTGTCAAAGGATTTCTGAAAGTCCAAATACACTATATCAACCGACTCACCTTTGTCTACCTGTTTATTCACACCTTCAAAAAAACATAACAGATTAGTAAGACAATATCATCTAAAGCCATGTTGGCTGTCTCCCATTAAGCCATGACTATCTACATGTTCAGCAATTTTGATTTTTATGATGGTTTCTAACATTTTTCCCGGTACTGACATCAGGCTCACTGGTCTGTAGTTTCCCGGATCACCCCTGGAACCCTTTTTAAAAATTGGCATTACATTAGCCATCCTCCAATCTTCAGGTATTACAGATGATTTTAATGATAGATCACAGATTACTAATAGCAAGTTGCTTTCCTTGGATTGGAAAGAGGTGGTGGTATTAAATTTTAGTTGCAACTTCAAAATGATTAACACACCTCCTCCCCTTCGTGAGGGTCTAGTGGAGTTGTGTAGTGTATTGTTGTGAGGTGGTTTGGTTTATGATGTTATCTGTATCAGAGAGCCATGTTTCGGTGACACACATAATATCTATGTAATCCAATATTGTGTTGAATTTGTTGCGGATTGAACAAGCACTGATTAAGGCACAGTTGAGGGAGGTATAATGTGTTTTTTCGGTGTGAGTTGCTTCCTCGTGGTTAGATGGGGTTAAGAGTAGTTACTCACCTGTAACAGGTGTTCTCCAGGAGCAGCAGGAATCAGTCCTCACATATGGGTGACGTCGTTGCCGACAGAGCCCCCGTGCGGAGCATTTCCCCAGCTTTCAAAGAAAGCCTTTGGGAATGCAGCACGCATGCGCGGTCCCCTTCCCGTCCAAGGGTGTATCTTGCTCAGTCCAATGACATAGCTAAAAGACAGCAAAAAAACAAAATGAAGCATATGACTGCAACTCCAGGGGAGGAGGGAGGGTCGTGAGGACTGATTCCTGCTGCTCCTGGAGAACACCTGTTACAGGTGAGTAACTACTCTTTCTCCAGGACCAAGCAGGAAGTCAGTTCTCACAAATGGGACTCCCCAGCTATAGGCTACCGGGAACCCTAAGCTGAAAAAATGGCTCCCTCTCAAGAGCCTCAGCATTCGTGATAAGAATATCCTCTGAGAACGCCCCTGTACGGTAGCCTAACACAAGGGCCGGTGGGTAGGAGTTGCCTAAACCTCAAAGAGATTACGGAGTACCGCCTGTCCGAAAGCACTGTCCCGTTGGGACTCTCTCAAGGCAGTAGTGGGCTGCAAAAGTCTGGCTTGAAGACAAAGTAGCGGCCCAGCAGATGTCTGCCAACGGAACAGAGCAGAGATGAGCTACTGACACGGCTTTCGCCCTGACACGGTGGGTCATGACTCGACCCTGCAAGGGGAGGTCGGCTGCCTTGAATGCCCAGGCGATACAATCTGCTACCCAAGTGGACAACGTACGCTTGGAGACAGGTAACCCCAGTTTACTAGGATCAAAGGAGACGAAGAGCTGAGTAGCCCTTCGATGCCCCCGTGTACGTTCTATGTAAAAAGACAACGCCCTCTTACAGTCCATGGTATGCAAGACTGTTTCAGCCCAGATGGTTTGCGGCCTGGGAAAGAAGGTCAGAAGAACCACCTCCTGGTTGAGGTGGAAAGAGGAGACGACCTTTGGAAGGAACTTCAGGTGGGTCCGTAGGACCACCCTGTTCCTATAGAACTGTGTGTACTGTCCATCAGAAACCAGAGCTTGTAGTTCACTCACACGTTTGGCCGAGGTAAGAGCTACAAGGAAGAGCACTTTCCAAGAAAGGACGCGCAAATGGCAAGTAGCCATCGGCTCAAACGGTGGGCGAGTAAGTTGCTGCAAGACCACGTTCAAATTCCACTCAGTTGCCGGTGGACGAACCGGAGGCTTCAGAAGAAGCAGACCTCTGAGGAAGCGGGATACCAAGGGGTGAACCGACTGAGACTGTCCCTCCACCGGTGAGTGGTGCACTGATAGAGCACTGAGGTGGACCCGAACAGAGTTAGACTTAAGGCCTAGGTCTGACAGGTGAAGTAGATACTGCAGTACTACTGGCACAAGGCAGGAGAAAGGATCTTCATTGCGCTGAGCACACCATATTGTGAACCTATGCCACTTGAGGGCATAGGACTTTCTGGTGGACTGCCTCCTAGAGGCCAAAACCACCTCTTCAACCTCCTTAGGTAGAAGCAAGGGAGCTAGCACTATCCTTTCAGCAGCCAGGCCATCAGATTAAGGGACCTGAGATTGGGGGCAGAAGGGAACCCTGATCTTGAGGCAGGAGATTGTGTTGCAACCCCAGAGGGAATGGAGTTTCCACCGCCAACTGTAGCAGAAGTGGAAACCACGGTTGCCTCGGCCATCTGGGGGCTACCAGAATCACCGAGGCCTTGTCCCTGAGAATACTGAACAGAGTCCGGGCCACCAGGGGCGTGGGAGGAAACGCATACAGGAGGTCTGTAGACCAAGAGATCAGAAAAGCATCTGCTGCCATTCTCAGGGGATGCAGCTCTCTGGAGCAAAACCTGGGCAGCTGACGGTTCAGTGGACTTGCAAAGAGATTGATGGATGGAAGTCCCCATCGTAGAAAGATCTGCTGGACCACCAATGGATTCAACTGCCATTCGTGGGGCTGGAGAATCCTGTTTATTAGCTTGTCTGCTAAGAAGTTCTCCTGACCCGGTAGATAAACTGCTTTGAGAAACATGCCTTGCTTGACTGCAAAGGAGCAAAGGGCATGCGCCTCCTGACATAGGAGCCTGGACCCTGTGCCCCCCTGCTTGTTCACATAGAACATTGCTACCTGATTGTCTGTCTGAACTAAGACAGACTGGTGAGAGAGGGTATGAGAAAAAGTCTGTAGAGCCAAGTGGATCGCTCGCAGTTCCAAAAGATTGATCTGCTGTGTGGCCTCCCGAGGAGACCAGAGGCCTTGAGTGACCATGCCCTGGCAATGGGCACCCCAGCCCTTTAAGGAAGCATCAGTCGTCAGCACCCTTGTGTGTGCCGGGGCCTGAAAAGGTACTCCCCTCAGAAGGTTTGGGAGATGTAGCCACCATTGCAAGGAGTCCAGAAGTGGTTTGGACACCTTTACTCTGTCTCGGAGGTCGCCTGTGGCCTGCGCCCACTGGGCTCTGAGGCACCACTGAGCAGCCCGCATGTGCAGACGGGCATTCAGAATCACATGTATCGAGGATGCCATGTGGCCCAGGAGCCACAGGAAGTGCCTGGCAGAGACCTGAGAATTGCTGCGGAACTGTTTGGCCATGTCCAGTCTATGGGCCCTGTCCTCGGGCAAGTAAGCTCTTGCCTGCAGGGTGTCTAATCTTGCCCCTATAAACTCTAGGTTCTGTGAGGGGAGCAAAGTGGACTTTGCGTAGTTTATGCCAAAGCCCAGATGTTGAAGAAGAGAGACAGTGCGAAGAGTGGCTTGTCTGGCCTCCTGGAAAGACTGGCCCCTGATGAGCCAGTCATCCAGGTGTGGGAAGACAAAAATTCCCTGATTCCTGAGATATGCCGCCGCCACCGCCAGGCATTTGGTGAAAACCCTGGGGGCGGAAGTTAGGCCAAAGGGAAGTACTCTGTACTGAAAATGGTTTCCTCCCACCACAAATCTGAGATATTGTCTGTGGTTTGGATGAATGAGGATGTGAGTATAAGCATCCTTTAGGTCTAAGGAGCATAGCCAGTCTCCCTGCTGGAGGTAGGGCAGCAGTATTCAATATTGCTAAAACCGCTGCAATCTGGTTCCCCCACAGTTCCCCTGTTCCGTCACTTGCTCCTTCTTTTTCAGGCACCCGTATTTCTTTAGTCCCCAAACTCCGCTACCTTGGTATTATTCTCGATAGCAATCTTACTTTCCATGATCACATTTCCCACATTTCTCAGCGCTCTTTCTTCTGCCTCCGACAAATTCGGGCCATTCGACCATTCTTATCTCCTCAAGCCCTTACTACCCTTCTACTTTCCCTGGTCATCACTAGATTAGACTTTTGTAACATCATCTATGCTGGTATTCCCCAATATCAACGACACCGTTTACAGCTAATACAAAACACAGCCGCCCGGATGATACTACACGCCTCCCCTCGCGATCATATCACCCCGCTGCTGCAACATCTCCACTGGCTCCCACTCGCATTCCGGATTTCTTTCAAGACCCTTACATTAGTACACCGTGCCATATATCTCTCCCGCCCTCAGTACCTCTCCGATCTACTTACTTTTCATACTCCCACTCGCAGCCTCCGCTCCATCCATATCAACCGTCTTTTTTCCTTAGCTTTTAATGTTTCTCTATAGATTTTCCTCTGACCCCCCTCTTCCTTCCCTATTACTGCTCTTACCTGTCTCCTGTACCTCTCCAATTATGGTAACTTCTTTTTCCTTTTCTATTTCGAATTTAATTTGTATTGTAAACCGCCCCGATGTAATGGGGGGCGGTATATCAAATGTGAATAAACAATAAACAATAAGGGTAAGCATCTTGAACTTTTCCCTCTCCAGAAACTTGTTTAGGTTTTGCAAGTCTAGGATAGGCCGGAGGCCTCCTGTCCTTTTTGGTACCAGGAAGTACCTGGAGTAGAAGCCTTGCCCTTCCAGGTGGTGAGGCACCGGTTCCACCGCCTGTTCCTTTAGAAGACTTGCCAACTCCTGAAGGAGGCGGTTTCTGTGCAGAGGGAGTCTTGGAGGCTCCCATGGAAAGTAGGAGGGGATTAGCTGGTGGAAGTGGAGCATGTAGCCCTTTTGGACTATGCTGAGGACCCAGGTATCCCCTGTGATGGCTGGCCACCTGTAGGCGTACAGGGTCAGCCGACCTCCTGTGCTGAGTGGAGCCAGCGGCGGAGAAGAGGCTATGCTGTAGGAGTCAAAACCCCGCTCCCTGCTGTGCAGGAGCCGGAGCTGGCGGCTTGGGGGTCTTCTGCCTACAGGGCCCATGCCCCTGCCCCTTGGCCTGCTGGCCCTGCTGGGGAGCTGGAGAGGCCTGATTATTGAGGGTAGGATTTGTAGGCAGTGCCCTTCCTCAGGAAAAAGAGCTTCTTTCCCAAGCCCTTCTTTTTCTGAGAAGGGGCAGAAGTCTTCCTGTCGTGGTGAGAGTCTGAGTCTCGATTTCCGCAGCCTTTTCAGTCATGGGCTTACCGAAAAGGTTCTCACCTTGGCAGGGGACATCGACCAACTTGTCCTGCACCCATGACTCCAGGTCTGATGACTGCAGCCAGGCCTGACGGTGTGCACTGATGCCGGCCACGGCTACCCGGGCCAGAGCCTCAAAGCCATCATATGTTGCTCGAGAGATAAACTTCGAACACTCTCGGATCCCTGTTGACAAAGCCTTGAACCTCTGCAAAGGTTCCTCGGAGAGGCCAGCTGAGAACCCGGCAATCTCCTTTGCCAGGTCTCGTAGGTACATGCACATGTACAGCTGGTAGGTCTGGACACGGCAAGATAGCATAGAGCCCTGGAAGAACTTTCTACCGAGGGCATCCAGGTTCCGGGCCTCCCGACCGGGGGGGCTCCGAGGAGTGCATCTTCTGACTCTTCAGGCGGTGCATGGCCGATTCCACAACCATGGAGTTGTGCGGTAGCTGCGCCTTTTGGAACCAAGGGCTCTTACGGACTCGATAAATGGAATCGACCCATTTGCTAAGAACCGGTGCCTCGGCCAGTGCCTCTCACATATGGAAGAGCAGTCATTCCAGCATTGGAGGAACCGGTACAGTAAAGGCTTCCTTCGGAGGAAAGGCTCCTCCTCGGCATCCGCAGGGAAGGACAAGGCCTTGGCCATGTCCCTCACGAAGTCCGAGAACCGGGTATCCTCCGGGGGGAGGGGACCGTCTCTGAGGCTCGGACTCCAGTGAGTCCGAAGGGATGCATCGGGTCCAGAAGGTGCCCAGGGATTCCTCGTCCTCTGTCTCCCACGCCGACTCCTCCAAAGAGGAATTGAGCGGCTCCGGCCGTGTGGGCCTCGGTGCCACCCGACCCGACGACCTCGGCCCCGCACGGGATGTTGAGGGGTCCTTGACCGAGGATCGACTCAAGACTTCATTGACTCGAGGATCGGCTCGGTTTCCCGGGTCGACTTGGACGTCGAGGTCCCGGTGGTCGGGGCAGATGCACCAGTCAGACTGGCGATCAGCACCCGCTGTTGTTCCACGAAGGCAGCCAAGCTGCTCTCCAAGGCCGTCAACCTGAGTTCAAGCTCAGGAGACTCAGCAGTCCCCGACTCGGGCCCCGATGTCGGCTCCCCCGGAGGACAGTCCATGAGGACAACTGCACTTACGTGACTCGGGGACTCCGGCTCCACACGAGGTAACTTGGACGGCCTCTCCGACTCCGAGAGCCTGGGGCGGCGGTCAGGGATACGCGACCTGGCCCTCGAGGATCCAGGAGCCTCCACCGATGACGCCCTCGCAAGCTTCTTCTTCCTTCTATGCTCCCGGGTAGGAGACTCCCTCTCAAAGGAACCCCGACGGCGCTTGGGGTCAGACTCCTGAGATGTTGAGGCCTTTGATGAAGTCCGGGCCCGGCTGGACGTGGAGTCAGAGAAAATTCTCTCATGTTGATGCTGACGGCTCCGAAGCGCCTTCGACGACATTTTGCAGCACGGGCCACAGACCAGCAGGTCATGGTCGGGCCCGAGGCAATGGAGGCATCAGTCATGTGTGTCGGTGAGAGACATAAGTTTCTTACACCGATCATACTTCTTGAACCCGCTGGCAGCCATCGGGGGAAAAAGGGCCTCTGCAAAGTCAAAAGACCGGGCTGCCAGTGAAAACACAAAAAGAACGCAAACGCTAGTCATGAAGGACAAAAAACGAAAATCAAAACTCCGGACTCAATACCGGTGTACCGAGCCCAGGTGGGAAAGGGAACCGGCGTCACACCAGAACAGAAAAAGCCAAAATAGCCGAAAAAATCTACTTTTCCCGGGTGACACAAAGTCACGTCCGTTGGGTTCCACGGAAAAAGAAAGACTGAGCAAGATGGCACCCTTGGGCGGGAAGGGGACCGCGCATGCGCTCTGCCTTCCCAAAGGCTTTCTTTGAAAGCTGGGGAAATGCTCCGCACGGGGGCTCCGTCGGCGCCGTCACCCATATGTGAGGACTGACTTCCTGCTTGGTCCTGGAGAATGCGGATTAATCTTCGTGTTCTGTTATGATGATTTGTGTTTAAATTCATATTTTTCTTGTGGGGAGGATACCAGCCTGATTGTATAATTGGTATCAGGTGGGTAGGAGATGGTAGGTTGGCTTCACCAGCATTTGTGTGTTTGCTCTTGAGGAGCAGGAGTAGAAGGAGGAGTATAAGGATTGCATTTTTACACATTGTGTAACTTTAGGTTGGTATATTTAGTGAGAGATCTGGATGGATTATTCGATGTGTGGGATGGGAGGAACTAGTGTATAATCTTGTTTAGTTAAGCAGCATGGATAAACAGAAATTAGGCCTTACCTGCTAATTGTCTTTCCTGGAGATCTCTCCGGGCCAGTCCAGGAACAAGAGAGTTGTCAATCTTCTTCAGCAACTGAAATCTGAAGTTTTGCAGACCTGGTATCTGGCTCCCCCTGCTGGTCGTACTTCAGTCCACCCTTGTCCAAGCAGTTGAAGAAAGAAAGCGAACAAATATAAATAAACTAAGAACATAACCAACCTTACCAGCAGTGAACATATTGGAAATCAGCTATAGGAGAACTACTACATTTCCCCCGTTTTCATGGGTATTGCCTGTTTCTTTTCCTGTTTTTTTTTTTTCTTTCTTATGTATTATGCTTAGTATTGTTTGATTGTTTTGATTGCTGTCGTGGTCTTGCCCCACGACCTCTCCCCGAGGGAGCCCCAGATACCCCCCCCCCCCCCCCCCCCATGGACAGACCTTACCGAAACGGCCATACTTACGGCCGAGCAAAAATACGACTCTCGACTGCTAAAATTTGCAACCAGGAAATCCGACAAATGCCAAACGGGTGGGTCCTGGATTGGCCCGGAGAGATCTCCAGGAAAGACAATTAGCAGGTAAGGCCTAATTTCTGTTTCCTGATCGTCTCTCCGGGCCAGTCCAGGAACAAGAGGGAAGTACCAGAGCAGTACCTAACCATGGGAGGGACCAGCAAGGCCCGCAATGACAGCCAAAGCCCCCACATTTGCGTCCATCCTGGCCAAAACATCCAACCTGTAATGTCTAGCGAACGTGTGAAGAGACGACCAAGTCGCCGCTCAACAAATGTCAGCGGGCGGAATCAAAGCATACTCGGCCCAGGACGCCGCCTGGCTACGAGTAGAATGAGCTTGCAGCCCTTCCGGAGGCGCTTTCCCCTTGGCCTGATACGCCGCCACGATCGCTTGCTTCACCCATCTAGCAATGGATGCCTTGGACGCTGCTTCGCCCTTACGAGGGCCTGCAAATAGTACAAATAACCTGTCTGTTCTACGAAACAGTTTAGTTCTCTTCAGGTATCTCTTGAGCAACCTGCCCAAATCCAACCTCTGTAACACGCCATCAATAGGCAAGCCCTCCTGGATCCGAAAAGTGGGGAGCGAAAGTCTGATTCACATGAAATTTGGAAACCACCTTCGGGAGAAACGAGGGAACGGTTCTCAACAGGACCCTGTCCTCTGAAAATTGTAGATAGAGAGCCCTACAAGAAAGCGCTTGGAGATCAGAGATCCTCCTCGCCGAACACAGGGCCACTAAGAAGGCTACCTTCCACGAAAACTCCCGCATCGGGAGGTTGTTAGACGGATGAAAAGGAGGACGTGTTAAGGCTTCAAGAACGAGATTCAAATCCCAAGGGGGAACAACGCTGCGAAGAGGAAGGCGGATGTTCTGAACCGCTCAAAAGAACCGAAGCACATCCGGATAGGCGGACAGCCTAGCCCCCTTCGCGCCTTCTCGAAAACAGGAAATTGCCGCCAAGTGAACCCTAATGGTGCTGAGGGCCAAACCTTTATCCAGCCCGTCCTGCAGAAAGGACAGCACATGTGGCACTGAGGCGTTTCGCGGACTGACGCTCCGCTGCACGCACCAAGATTCAAAGACTCGCCACACTCGGACATAAGCCAGGGAAGTCGACCGCCGCCGAGCCTGCAACAGAGTGGACACGACAGAAGGCGAATACCCCCGACGCATCAGTCGGTCCCTCTCAATAGCCAAGCCGTAAGCGAGAAGCGATCCACATTCGGCATGAGTAGCGGACCTTGAACTAGTAGATCCGCCCGCGAAGGCAGCCTCCAGGGGTGGTCTACGAGGAGATGAACCAGATCTGCATACCACGCTCTCCGGGGCCAATCTGGTGCAATGAGAATTACTTGATCCCGGTGACTGGCTATCCGCCGAACTACCCTGCCTATCATTGGCCACGGCGGAAAAATATAAAGAAGACCGCTGTTCGGCCAGGGTTGAGACCGGCCGTCGAGACCCTCTGACATGCGCTCCCTGCGCCTGCTGAAAAATCTGTGGACTTTGGCATTGTCGAAGGTGGCCATGAGGTCCATTATCGGCTGCCCCCATCGGAGAGTTAAAGTGTGAAACACCGCCGCGTTCAATTCCCACTCGCCTGGCTGAGGAAATCTGCTTGCACATTGTCCCGACCCGCGACATGCGCCGCCGATAGTGCCACCAGATGCTCCTCTGCCCAGGACATGAGTTGCTGACTTTCCTCCAGCAACACAGCACTGCCTGTCCCCCCTTGTCGGTTGATATAGGATACTGTCACCGCATTGTCCGAGAAAACTCTCACTGCTTTGTGCTGTATCAGCGGGCGAAACTCCTGAAGAGCTAAATAAACCGCTCTGAGCTCCAACAGATTTATAGAGCAATGCTGTACTTCCGGTGGCCAAACTCCCTGAGCCAAGCTTCCCAGACAATGAGCCCCCCAGCCCCCGAGGCTGGCATCGGTCGTGACTAGCACCCAGTCCGGCTGATGTAAGGGAACTCCCGCTCACAGATGAACGGGATCTAACCACCACTGGAGACTGACTGAGGCACTGTGTAACCTGGGCAACCTGCAATCCAGAGGATGTTCCTGAGGCGACCATCTCGACAGCAAAGCCTGTTGTAACGGCCACATGTGCGCCCTCGCCCATGGCACGAGCTCCAAGGCCGCCGCCATGGAGCCCAAGAGCTGTAGATACCGCCACGCCGTTGGCGCCTTGAGTCGTAAGAAGCTCTTCACTTGAGACAGAATCTTCTGCACTCTGCTCTCTGGTAGAAAAACGGCTCCTAACTCGGTATCGAAGATGGCCCCCAAGTAAAGGAGATGCGTGACCGGCTGCAATTGGCTTTTGTCCTGGTTGATCACCCAACCAAGTTGTTCCAGGAGGCTGACCACCCGTGCCGTGGCCGTCCGGGACTCCGCCACGGACGGTGCCCAAATTAGCCAATCGTCGAGGTAAGGATACACGAGGACACCCTCTTTGCGCAAAGCCGCCGCCACTACTACCATCACCTTGGTGAAGATATGGGGCGCCGTAGCCAGGCCAAACGGTAAGGCTCGGAATTGGAAATGTCCCAAATGGACCGCAAAACGTAGAAATTTCTGATGCTCGGGCCTTATGGGAATATGAAGATAGACCTCCGAAAGGTCTATTGATGTCAACACCTCCGTCGGTTGCACTCAGCCAATGACAGAGCGTAGCGTCTCCATGCGGAAGTGCGGAACGCGCAAGTAACGGTTGACGTTTTGAGATCCAAAATAGGCCGAAAAGAACCCTCCTTCTTGGGTACCACAAAATAAATTGAGTACCGACCGGATCCTAATTAGTCTGGAGGAACTGGAACCACCGCCTGAATACGTAACAACCGTCGGAGGGTCTGAGCAACCGCTGCGCGCTTTTCCGCCGAACCACAGGGAGACACCACGAAAGCCTCGGACACCGGACGAGCGAACTCTAGGGAGTATCCCTCGCAAATGATTTCTAGGACCCACTGGTCGGAAGTTATGTTGGCCCAGGCCGACAGGAAGGCTTGAAGCCGTCCTCCCACCGGGAAATCCGCCTGGACCAACCTCACTTCATTGCGGCTTCTTGGTGGCATTCTGCTGGGATCCGAAGTATCCTCTTCCGAAACCTCGAGCCCCCCGAAAGGACTGCCCCCTGGCCAAAAAGCGACCTCTCTGATAGGGAGTAAACCGGGAACCTCTGAATCTATGAAACTCTCGAGACACCCCCCTGTGTAAATTGGACGGTTTCGACAGTTTCTGCCGGTCTTCTGGAAGCCGACCTCCCTTAGAATCCCCAAGATCCTTCACAATCTTTTCCAAAGCTGCCCCAAAAAGCAGCGAACCTTTATAAGGGAGTTTACTGAGTCTCGCTTTGAAGGAGGCGTCCGCCGACCAATTCCGCAACCAAAGAAATCTACAAGCTGCTACTACCGCAGCCATGGATTTGGTGGAAATCCACACCAGATCGTAAAAGGTATCGGCCAGGTAAGCAGCTGCTGACTCTAGCTTTGCGCCTTCATCCTGCTCGGGACGTGCGAGAGAGCCCCCCTGAATCCACCGAATGGACGCCCGGGAAACATACGCCCCACATATAGCCGCTCGCAACGATAGAGCACATGACTCAAAAGTCTGTTTTAACAAGGCCTCTAGCTTCCTATCGTGCAGATCCTTGAGGTCCGCACCGCCCTCTACCGGAATGGTGGTTTTCTTGGTGACCGCCGTCACTAAGACATCCACCTTAGGCATCTTCAATAACTCGAGCTCTTCCTGCGGCAAAGGATACAAGTGGCCAATAGCCCGCGCTCCTCTCAACGAAGCCTCCGGGCATTCCCACTCAGATTCCACCATCTACTTCATGACTCTGTGCACTGGGAAACACCGTTGTTCCGTTTTAAAACCTTGCAGTAGGGGATCCTCCAAAGGTTCCTCTGGCGCCGCTGGCAACGCAATATTCAAGGCCGACAAAGTCTGGGCAATGAGGGCCTCCAATTCCTCTTTCCTAAAGACGCGAAACGTGTTGGGATCCTCGCCAGCTCCCATCTCCGCTTCATCCAAATCAGTAGCCCACTCCAAACCTGAGTCAGATAGGAGTTCTCCTTCCTCCACCCCTTGGAGGTCCGAGAAGTTCTGATTAGCCTTGTCCGCATTAACCGCCGCTAATTGGACTACTTTAGATGAACCCTCGCCCGGATCTGACAGAGAAGGCAGAGAGTCTACACCATGCTCAGCCACCGGAGCAGAGGGCTTGTTTTGGGCCTGCTGCCACTTTATACAATAAGCCTGATGAAGAGCCAAAATAAAATCAGCAGAAAACAGAGACTGCAAACCCTGAGGAATATCAGACAGAGACTGTGGAGGAGCATCCTCCACCTGTCCTTGTCGTTTGGATTTGGCTCTCTTTTTTGCAGGTTTCTCTTGAGGCGGCAAAATCACTTGAGCTGCTTCAGAAATGGCTGCCGTTCCCGCCAAAACTGAACTGCCCTGAGGGCGTCCTTCCGAGGTACCCTCCATGATCGGTATCCCCAGAAAGCCCCTAAACAGCCTTTGAAGCCAACTGAGCAAGAAACAAACAGCCCTCAGAAAGGAAAATGACCCCGCAGCGAAAACCGCAACGAAAATCGGCACGGAGCTCCCTGCCACGCTGAAAAGAACTGCCTGTCTAAGCCAACAGCAACCGCCAACAAAACACGCTGCCCCGACAAGCTTAATTACACTGAAAACATACCTGCACACCAGGAAAAGGCTCTGCGCCGCTAGAACTCGATTCGGCCCTCACTCCCACTGCTAGTGGGAAGTAACCAAAATCGCCGAGGGCAGCAGGAAGGTATCTGGGGCTCCCAGCACTGCACTGCTCCTTCCCTCGATGACCGGAGCTGGAAAAAAGACAGGCTCTGCCTCTATCAGCTCCGTTAGCAGCTGCACCCACAGATCTGTGAGAACCGCTCCATTTTTGTAACCGGAGGGGGGGGGGGGGAAGAACCCTGCTAGGGCTCTACTCAGAAAAACTGCTGAAAGAAATAGCCAAATAAAGAAAAATAAAGTCTCATAAAAGGAGCCAGCCAGGAACGTCCCTTCCAGCTGCTGAGGACTGAAAAGACTGAAGTACGACCAGCAGGGGGAGCCAGATACCAGGTCTGCAAAACTTCAGATTTCAGTCCTCAGTTGCTGAAGAAGATTGACAACCCTCTTGTTCCTGGACTGGCCCGGAGAGACGATCAGGAAACATTTACTTACAATCAGATGTTTCTGCGGCTTGTGGTGATTCGTTTGTTGCACAGATGTATCCTGTTTTGTGCTGTTCTGTTAATTCTTTAACTGGATGGTCTGGTGTTTTCAAGAAGCTGTTTATTGGTGCTTCAAGGTGGCAGATCTTCTGATTTCAAGTGCCCATTCAAGAGCCCCGTTCAAGGGCCACGCCTAAAGGCCCTCTGGCGAGGCCATCAGGTGCTGGCGCACCTGCTGGTGCTTCTTTTTTAAAAGTCCAGTGCTGGGCCCTGATTGGCCGTGAGATGGAGAGCGGGAAGGATTTCAGCCTCCCGCTCTCTTCCCTGCCGCTGATCGGGGCTCCTATTGGAGAGGTGAAGTTTGTCAACGCCTGCTGACACTTCTTTTTTAAAAGTCCAGTGCTGGGCCCTGATTGTCCACGAGATGGAGAGTGGGAGGGGTTTCAGCCTCCCGCTCTCTTTCCTGCTGCCGATCGAGGCTGCTGGTGGCTTAAAATGGGTACCAGGAGCATATAGGTATCTACTACTGCTACTAATCATTTGTATAGCACTACAAGCCATATGCAGCACTGTGCATACAAATAAGAACATAGGAAATACCATACTGGGGCAGACCAAGGTCCTTCCAGCTCAGTATCCTATTTTCAACAGTGGCCAATCCAGGTCACAATTATCTGGCAGGTTCCCTAAAAGGTGCATAGATTCCACAATGCTTGTCCTGGTGTAAGCAATAGATTTAATGAATCCCTTTTAATAATGGTTTATGGACTTTACTCTAGAAACTTGTCTAAACCTTTTTTAAATGCAGCTAAACTAATAGCTATTACTACATCTTCCGATAACAAATTCCAGAGTTTGATTATGCATTGAGTGAAAAAATATTTTCTCGTATTAGTCTTAAATGGTTTACATTGTAGCTTTATTGCGTGTCCCTGTAAGATACAGTCCCTGCTCATCAAAGCTTACAATCTACACAAGTAAGGGGCGGTATATCAAATGCCTAAAACCATAAACCATAAACAAGTCAAAAAAACATAGCAAAACTGGGGACTAGAATATGGTAAGATACACATAAGTAGTAGACAAGAGATTAAGGAGCACCAGGATCCAAAAGCAGCTTCAAAGAGGTGGGGTTTTAGCTTGGATTTGAAAAGGGCTAGAGAAGGAGCCTGATGCACAGACTAAGGTAGTTTATTACAGGCATAAGGAGCAGCAAGGTGGAATGGACCAAATCTGGAGTTGGCAGTGGCAGAGAAGAGCACAGATAAAAGGGATCTGCCAGAGGAGTGGAGCTCTGGAAGAGGGGTGTTGAGTGAGATAAGAGAGGAAAGACAGTGAGGCGATTATTTTATTTATTTATTTATTTATTATTAGTTTTTCTATACCGCACTATTCGGAATCAGCGCGGTTTACAATGAACAGGTTTGTACAATGTGGAACAATCAGACATTGAACTTACATATAACAGGGAATTTCAACTTGGATAACAGGTGAACTTTATACACTATTTACATAAAGAGGGTTGCATCATAGATGGATTTGTAGTACCAGCCCTGCAAGGGGTGGTTCTGTGTACTTGAAAGTTAGAATAGAGATTAGTTCGGCGGCTATGGGATGAGGGACTGTTGGGTCGTGTACTGCTGTCTAGGTAATGTTGTCAGAGTTACAGAAGTGCTGTTGAAATAGGTAGTGTTTGACGGCCTTTCTGAATTGGGTGAGGTTGTTTATGGTCCGGATTTCTGCTGGGAGAGAATTCCAGCTGGAGGGTGCAAACAAGGCAAAGGCCCTTCTACTTGTTGATTTGTTACATTTAGTGATGGCTTTTGGGAGCAGAATGGTATTGTAGGACTTGATTAAGAATGAATGCACTTGTAGGTAAGTAGGAGAAGTTTGAAATGGATGCAGGAACTGATAGGGAGCCAGTGAAGTGACTTGAAAAGAGGGATTACATGAGCATAGCAACACTGGCGGAAGATAAGCTGACAGTGTCTGGGAATCCATGTACATAATGATCCAGCCCAAATGATGGAAATTAACACGGATAAAATAATCAATTTAATTGTTTCATGAACTACCAACTGGAACCTATTATCTCTCTCATAGTAGGGATGAGTTGAATCTATTAAGATGATCATAGCACCACAAACTAGTTATATTCTGTAGATATTATCAGGCTTATGTCCCCTTACCTTTTTTAAATGGGTGGATTGGCATTTGCTTATATTCCTGTGGAGGAGTAACCCCCCCCCCCCCCCCGAGGCTGAGGGCATCTAAGTCTAGAATAAGACTAGGCCTTCCAGATATATCAGACAGCTATTCAGCTTCACTAATGGCTGCAGTGGCTAGAAATGGATATAGACTGTCTGGAGCACCCAAAGTGGCTCCTCTTAGAGCAGGATATAGCGGACCCCATCTATTAAACCAGCTTATGGAGATCTCTATGCCTGAGAGGATTCGTGTTTTTGGCACCATTTGCTCTCCCAACTGGATAAGCTGCTGCCAAATTTGTGGTTAGATCATGGGCAGATTCCTTTACAATTCAATAATACAATCAAGATTGGGGTTAAATTGCTCAATTGTGCGAGTTACTATTCTAATTTCCCCTTCCTCATTGTCCCTCCAGTCCAGTCCAGACACATGGGATGTATCAAAGCAGTACCAATCAATGGGGAGGGAAACAGAATAGCCTGGCCTGAACCTTAAAAGTGTGTTATCCAGAGAGCTGAAGCCTAAGCAGACAAAACATAGCTTTGTTAGCAGAGCCTGGATTGAGGCTATGTACTGCAAGGTGTTAGCCACTGTAACGCATACTAAAAGTAACTGGCTTTCCGTGCCACTACAACTGGTTCTCCCTGGAAATCTGCTATAGATGAAACTAGAAACAAGGCTTGCATGAAATCGACTCTCTTTAAAGAACATCTGCCGGAACAGCAGGTAACCAAAGGATACAGCAGCTGTAAACAGACATCTATGGTAGCCATCAAAGATAGCTGGTAGGGACATACCTGGAACTCCAGGAATAGACCTGCCTGTGAAACTAAAAAGAAAAGCTTCAAGTCTTGAACAAATCCAACATGAGCCAACGATACCACAACATGGCAGACATGAAATGCTGAGTTGTCCATGGTAAAACCTTCGAAAAACTTGAAAAAGGAACCAACCTGAAAAAGAAAATTGTATCAGAAAGCTAACCCCTAGCCTGATGCCAAAAAGGTTAGTAAAGGATTCAGGCCAATAACTACCCCTGACCTCCAAGGTTACTAGAAGTTTGGGGCCCATGAAACTTTCCCTTTTTTCTTTTTTTTTTAATAGCACAGAAAAAGGCACCTTGTATTCCACCTTCAAACTTGACAGGAGACATGAGCATGCAGCTGTCCAAGCTGCCATGATACTATTCCTCTCAAAATAACAGACTACCTGAATCTCAAGGCAAAGCATCCATCACCTCGTTTCACCCAACAAAGACCATCCACTGCAACCTAAGCTAGACAAGCATTAGGATTGCACTTGAAATGAATTGTTTAACCCCAAGGAAATTTAGGTTCTCTTTCTCTAGGCTTGATCCCCTCTAAAGATGCCAAGCATAATCAAAGAAAATAAATATACTATGGTCTCCGTGTTCTGCCAACAACACATAGCATCAACTGGTCTGTCAGCTCTGATACTATTATTCCAAGACCTTTTAGGGAAGTGCACAGCGCAGACCTGGCTCCACATTAAGACCTCCAGAACCCCCTGACAAAAACAACTGTCTAAAAAAACTTACTATGCCTAGAGGCCTAGAGGTTGTTGCCCTCCCAGGCTGACCTCTCACCCACTTTGCAACCGACAGGGTTGAGATGCTAGGACTCATGAATTCAACACACTCCGTTTAATGACTCACTCTGCAACACGAGAGCTTGCTTAGTTTACTCACTCACTCAGTGGACTAATGGCAATTGGTCTCAGAAAAACCAGCGGCACGTAAACCAGGAGCTAATCGCTCATTGAGAGTGCCAGTTTTACATCAATGACCGTCTGCCTTACTTGACTTATTATTTTTTTAGATTGTATTTTAAAGTTGCCAGTAAAAACATCTTTCTTTCTTCTCATAGATATCACTACCGTTCCTCATGATATCAATAGTAAATATTTCTTCTTGGAAAATAAACTTTAAATGAGGAAACCGTTGATACTATACAACACTTAGCTTTTGTTTGAAGATGAATAGGGCCATTCCAACGCTCACAGCTAGGTACCCCAAGCGTTTCACAACTGTTGTTTCTTCAGGGAATCGTCCCTTTAAAACTGCTTATATGATGCTGCCGGCGTTACTTCCACTAGATGTTCATTATCATCTTACTCATTGACACCATCGATGTAGACCTCTTAATGCGTAAGACGCCGCGCATTAAGAGGTCTACATCGATGCGCGGCGTCTTACGCATTAAGAGGTCTACATCGATGGTGTCAATGAGTAAGATGATAATGAACATCTAGTGGAAGTAACGCCGGCAGCATCATATAAGCAGTTTTAAAGGGACGATTCCCTGAAGAAACAACAGTTGTGAAACGCTTGGGGTACCTAGCTGTGAGCGTTGGAATGGCCCTGTTCATCTTCAAACAAAAGCTAAGTGTTGTATAGTATCAACGGTTTCCTCATTTAAAGTTTATTTTCCAAGAAGAAATATTTACTATTGATATCATGAGGAACGGTAGTGATATCTATGAGAAGAAAGAAAGATGTTTTTACTGGCAACTTTAAAATACAATCTAAAAAAATAATAAGTCAAGTAAGGCAGACGGTCATTGATGTAAAACTGGCACTCTCAATGAGCGATTAGCTCCTGGTTTACGTGCCGCTGGTTTTTCTGAGACCAATTGCCATTAGTCCACTGAGTGAGTGAGTGAACTAAGCAAGCTCTCGTGTTGCAGAGTGAGTCATTAAACGGAGTGTGTTGGTTTTTACTTGGAGTTAACCGTTTAAAGAGAAACAGACTACAAATTAATGGTAGGACTCATGAATTAGCATTAGTCAGACAACGTCACCAGAAATCACTCCACAGACATTTGCCCTGCGAATCTGAGCTCCAGAGCCTCCACAACCAGCAACTTATGGCAGCTCAGGCCCCTTGCTGTCAGCAAGCAACATTGCTGTTCAATCATGTTAGCCCCCTTGGGATTGATATTTGTCCCTTTGAGCCGATTCTGCACCAATAGCTCTGAGAGCTCCATTCTCAATCGTGAAAATATTGACCTACACTTAGAAGGATAGGAGCCCTACCGGTAGCTCCAGCTGCAGCACTGTTCCTTTCCTGGGTCCCCAAAATACCTAAGGCCCTTGTAGCTCTAATTTTCTACCCAGGCAACTGGAGACAGGCCCCCAAGCCCCCCTTGACAAATGTGCATCTGGCAGAGCCCCCGCCCCGCACACTTTATCACCGATATAGTGCGGTATATAAGAAATTGTAATAAATAAATAAAAAATCACAACTGACTTCCCCTTTATGTGGATATGTGTCACTGTATTTTTTTCCTTTTATTCCTTTATTTATTAGGTTGCCTAGCAGTCTGAAAGAACTCATGAACATAGATCCAGAAGACTGATACCTGGCAAGGAGAGATCACCATTCATCCCCACTCAGGAGCAACCTCCTCACTTGGAACAAAGATAACAGACTGAGATCTTATCCATGTACCTTTCAAAGAAGTTTAACTGAAAGCAAGTTAAATCAAACTAAACCAGAGTAAGGACGACTGGCACTTAACACTTAATACCTTACTGACCCAGGGAGAAAACCAGAGAAGACTTTCCTTCTGACAATCTCCCACTGGACTGAAGTAGAAAGGTGTCTCTCTTCTGAGAAAAAGAAACAACCTTAAACTTGTGAACACTGGCTAAAAATAGACAGAGCCAATTTGTAAAACAAAAGGCCTAAAAGAGATATTGATAGCCAAGTTTGGACGGAACTGCCCTAGACATGATCACTGATGCCCAAAGTGGAAACAGGCTAAAGAGAATACCAACACCCTAATCTGACATGAAATAGGGAATGTGGAAGAGATTGGTCACTTTATAACAACGACCCCTATAACAACCCATGATCACAGAAATATGAAAATCCCTTACAAGAGAAAATAAGGGACAAGGCCTACCCCAAGTGATGGGAAAGAGCACCTACAAGTACCCTGCTGCTCAAGCAGACCCCTATTGCCTAGGAAAGGCAGTGTGGAAAGTTGTGGCAGCCAAGTGTAGTCTGTGTCAACCACAGCCTCTCAGCAGAGGCAGCCCCAAGTATCCTTCAGAAAGCATGAACAAACTAAGCATGTTCAACTTAACAGGCAAACAGTAAGTCTCAGTATTGATCTTGCAAGGCGAGAATTGAGACCTCCATGTAGAGAACTAAGGAGAATCTCTTCATAGACCTTCCTAGTCTCTCATTCTGATTCAATCACATATTACTATTGTTTTGTATAATGACTACTGTAGTAGTCTATGCCCATAGTATCCTCTGGTAGCATGAAGCAAATACATCTAGTATGACATTGTCAGCAGCATGACGAATACTGAGTAAGGCTTACCGCAATGGAAGGTGCCAAAAACACCTTGGATCCTGCACCTATAGCTCATAACTCATATGAGAAGGCCGTCTCAGGAATATTTACCATAATATGAAAATGATTCACATCCTCAGCGTGAGAGAATACACTACACATAAAGAGTCCAGTTTCCATTGCGGAACCCCGAGAATCTTGGCACATTTCACCTAGACTCCATGCTACTACAAGAAGGCAATAAGGGTTGGAACCGAGCCACCAACAATTAAACCTATTTGAAACACAACAAACCACCATGCCTCTATAGCAAATTGAATAGTGAAGCACTTGAACAAACACAAACTTGAAAAAAGAAAAGTTTTGTAAAAGACAGGCCAGAACCAACAAGCTGCTATTTCTGTCCACCTTATTTATTAAATGCATTCAGTAATTTAAATATCCACTCTTTGGCTCTTGCCTCTATGGAGCCTCTACGGATAGGGTTTCCCATTTCCTTAGAAAGATAAGTTCCCTTAGATATTCTGTGTTAATAAGGTTAAGTAATGTAACAGTTAACTACCCACTAAGCACTTGCCGAAATTAGTTGAAGGGTCAGCGGCCAGAACTGCCCTACCTGCCCAGAGGCAGCAAAGACCAACCCGTAAGCTGCTTATAGAGAAGCAATATTACCCCAGAGCTCACGGATTTTTTTTTTTTAATATATTGGGCAGAAAACAATGACGATGACTATGGAAGTGAAACCAGCCCAAATAAAACTACTGCTTACCAAAGGCTGTACCTTATGACAAGAAGCTAAAGTTCCCGACCAATACTCTTGCACTCCCAACAGCTACCGAGCAAAGACGAGGAGAAACTATTAATTTTATCTTTTCACACAGCTGCAGAAGCACGCGGTACAATCCACTTCCCTCATAAGAGGGGAGAGCAAGGAAAATGGCGGCCATTTGCTTTTTTACAGCACCAATGGAATTGACTTGGCGAGTCGAAGGAACCTACTGAACGCTGACCCCAATAAGACTGAATCCACTGAAACAAACTTTTTGCGCTGAAAAACAAGCCGTTGTAACCAGGACTGGTGAGTCTTTGTGCGGCCCCTGGGACACAGAAAAACTGTGCGGCCCAGCCTGCATCCATGGTGAACCTCACTGCTCAACCTATTCACCATGGTATAAGCAACGAAGGGGAGACTCACACAGAGATCAAGCATGAGCTTTTACCCAGCTGAGCTCCCACACAATTGCGGAATAGTAATAAAAGCCATTTCCCCATTTAAGAGGGCATTGGCTACAGGATCCTTTTGAGAATACTGGACTCCGGAGAGCCCACAGACCACTTACTCCCCCTGAAGTAGTCACTTACCCTTGTCAACCAAAGCTGGACTCCAGACAGAACAAAATACCCCTTTTTTCTTTTTTGTTTTTCAAATTCAAAGAAGCAGCATAACTCATCCCAGTCCCCTCCCAAATGTTGGGGAGAAGAGAGATACCACCTCTACCCCTTGGATTCACTCTCATCCTCTTTCCAAAGGAGAAGGAAAGGGGAAACTGCCTCCATAGGGGCTCTTCCATCCATCCTTTCCCCCAAAATCGGAGTGGGGAGGGGAAGAACCTGATGCCATCAGGTTTGCACCCCAGGGCTCTAAGGCCAGCAACTGCCAATCTACACCCCAATATCCTTATTTCCAGTCCACTTCAGAATGCACAGGTTTAGCGAACCTCCATCTGCTGGAGACTGAGAAATACTGGTGAGAGCGAGGCTGCACAAGACTCTATACCATGACGTCAAAAACCAAACCAGTTCTCAGTCTCCATCTGCTGGCAGGTGAGCATAACCCACTCGTATGGACTGAAGGGACGATGAGGAAATTAGCTTTATTTGATGTATGTTTATTTTTCTTTCTTATATTTTATTGTTCATCGCAGAGTACACAATAGATGTGTGATTTATAAATAAGTCTGAGAAACTGAGATCATACTCCATAAACCCTAGCTTAGGAGCGAGGTTCATTATTATGGTATGTGAAAAACTAACTCACATCATAGGGTCTTGTACAAATAGTTCCTTTCCTTTTAATGTACTCCAACTCAATCACTAGCTCACTGATCTAATTATAGGTAGATCTGCTTGAAGGCATGAGGACTACAACCAGGCAACACAACAGCTTTACACATAAGTTTTCCCTGAGCTCATAAGTCCTCTGTATCTCTGTCCTTTAGTAAAGACATACCAATCAGTTGTGGAACCATGAATTCAGATTAACCTTCAGATTCTGTGAATTTTCTTTGCATTAAATATAATCTTTCAAAAATACTCAAACATATAAATAAGAAAAGCCTTCTAGAAACAGGTGTAATCAAGTTGTCATGCAAATTAAAGTAGTGTTTTGTCTTGGGTGCATAGACATGCATGATCTTAAATAAGATTATTATTCTAATGCATACTACAATATTGAGCTGCCTAAAGTAAAGCTTATGAACAAAACCAAACAAAAAAGAAAACTGAGGCACACTTCTAAACGCCATTGCTTTGGACATACAGCAATCCAACAGACACTTACCTTTTTTTTCTTGAGTGTCTGGGCGGGGGAGGGGAGGACACACTCAAAGTTTTCTTTGTGAAAAACACCTAGCAATTCTTCAATAAGTGTGAACTTGAGTGCGAACCCCAGGTAGGTCATATTAGGTTTGTATACCATTTAGGCTGCATATATCTTTTGCAGCAACAATTTTATGAAAGTTGTTAGTCAAGACTTACATGGAAATAAAGAATTTGATGTCATAGGTCAAATTTTCCCTTCTCCAGAATGTATGTCACCACTTGAAATGTGAATCAGAAGGTTTTGATACACATTTCATTTAGAATACATTTATCAACTAAACAAACACAACTGGGCATCTAAGATGCTGTTAACTATATTTTTCCACTTTCATTAAACTTGAGCAAGAGTCTGAATGTATCAAAATGAAAAAACCAAAAAGATGAAGAAAATGGAAGGTTAAGAAATTAAATCTATCATTTATCTTTGGAATTAATATTTTCTGGTCTGTAAGAGGAAAAAGCCTAAAAAGAATCATTTAGGTCAGGTCATCTCTCAGTCTTCAGCTTCCCTTAGGAAAAGAGCAGCAAATATTTGAATGTTCCTAAATGGTAACGGCCATAAAGAGTAATTTTATAAACCTTTTTCACATGTAAAATGCTGTTTTACGCAAATAAAAGGCCTCTTATAAAATCCGAGACAAGGGAATGCCCTACCTGCAGTGTCACCAGGTGCAAAGAGAGCAGGACAGAAGCACACCGTGGATATTTTAGGACCCTTTATTAACCCGTTTTGGACCAGCATATGTTTTACATACATAAGGTTTCCATACTTACTACTCAACTGTTTACTAATTAATGGTTATAAATTCAATGCAACTATGTTTAGCTATTATCGTTATGTCAAAAAGTGTTATATACAGATGTTTTATCTGAGATCTAGTTAGTTTAATAGGTACTCAAAGTTTGCTGATTTTGACGGTACTGGCGGCTCAACATAAAAAGACCACAAAAAATAGTAAGTAGCTTATAATGCTGTAATAGCTACTATTTTGCAAATAAAAATATTTGTAGACTTTAGAAAATAGGTTTAGATAACTGTAAGTTACTTAGTGTCAGAGTTATTGGTGCGTATATCGACCTTGTATGTTTTTCATACGCTGGGCTAATATGTTGTCAAAACTAATTGCTGTCAAGCATTCTGTTCCAAGTGTTTCAATGGTGCAACATCGACGCACTGCATCAGAAGTGTTTTCACGTGTACCATATTCTGCCGTCAGAATGGACTGTTGACAAACTATATTATATCATAATAAAGTTTCAATAGTATCATACAGTATGTTTATGTCAATGAATATTGGAACTGAATCTTATCTTTTCTGAAGACGGACAATATACTATATTGTGCCAGTGTATGAAAAACATAGACTGTGTGAAACTTCTATTTTCTGCAAAGTTTTAATATTTTTTATTATTGCCGGTATTTCATAGTTGTTTGAGTGTAGCAAATCTAATAAATCATCCAGAACAGAGAAAGAATATGAGAGCTGTCCAAAACGGGTTTTGGCCAATGGCCTTCCGCAGGGGGCAATGACCTATGTGTATATGTGTTAGTTTCTTGCACTGAAAGGTGAGTAGTTTGGGGCAAATAGTCCTTATATAGTTACTTAATTAGTTCTATTGGAGAATTATTTATTTATTATTTTTTAACCATGGCTCTATTGTATTTATTATTCTTATAGTTTACTATTATTACCGTTTTAATTGTTTGCATATGTTTTGTGATCATTTTATATGTAATATGATTTTGGTACATGTAGTACTAACACATATACACATGAATTTATAAGTATGTCTATTTATGGCTTTTTATATTACTTTTTGGTGAAGTCTATTCCTTGCCTTTTAATTTAGTTTTTACCAATACCTCTATGGTCAGTTTTTGACTCATATGTATTTAATTGTTTCTATTGTTGTTTTTTAGGTCATTGTCCCCTGAGGAAGGACATTGGTCGAAACATGTGTTGGGCTGACGACCTGTTTCTCAATAAAGGGTCCTAAAATATCCACAGTGTGTTTCTGTCCTGATCTCTTTGTGCCTCTTATAAAATTAGGTCATGCCTAAAAATATACAGAGAGCAAGCAGGCTCAGGAAGGAGTTTGGGCAGAGCACTGGCAATGTCACATATGTGTGTATTTTGTAAAATATATGCATACATGCATAAAGTACATGCTAACATTTATGCCTGCTCTCAAAGAAGTGTCATATCCATGCCTCCAATCTAGGTATGATTTATGAAGGCCGCGGGGTCCATCCACGCCGGCCGCCTGTAACCGGGCGGCGTGGCGAGAGCGACGCCAGGCGGCCGGGAGGATTGTGGAGGGGGAGAGAAGGTCCGCGGGTGCGACTTTCAAATTCATTGGCTCCCGGCTTGGTTGGTGCCGAGGGGATGAATTGAAAGTTGGGTGGAGGCGGGGTGGCGAGTGCTGAGGCAGCAACAGCCCGGTCAGAACTGGCAAGGAGCGTTGGCTGGTGTGCTTGCAGATCTCTGGGGTGCGTGAGGATTTCAGCGAGCGCGGTGTTCAGCCGGGTTAGGGCAACCGGGAGGAGCGCTGACGAGGCACGTGGTCGGCAGCTGTGAGGGAGGGCAGGACGTGCTGAGCGGCGTGCAGGACAACATAGGATCTGCGTCGGGCAGGCAAGTGTGAGACGGTCTGATTCTTCTCATTACAGAAGTAATAATAATGCCAGCTCGCGGTAGGCTGAGAATTCGGGGGAGGGGGGAAGGGGGTGGATTTGCAGAGGAGGGCAGCGCTCCCGGGATCGGAGGTTATGGGAGCAGAGCCTGCAAATGCGGTGACCGGGCGGGAACGAGATGGTTTGGACGGGCGGGGGAGGGGTAGCAGATCGGGCGGTACATTCAGAAGGGCCAGGGGGGTGCGGTCTGTTTCGGGGGCTGGGAATGGTGGGCAGCCATGGAGGGGGAGAGCAGAGGGGGGTCAAGCCGGGGGTTGCGTGGTAAGGCCAAAAAGCGGGGGGGGGGGGGGGTTGAGAGAAACGGAGGTTGGCTGCATGGGAGGAAGTTTAATGGGTGCAGCAGCTGAGGTGGATATGGGGGAGGTGCACAGGGGAGAAGGGTTATCCCATGGTTTAAGGGGGAGCAGGGGCAGGGGCCAAATGGGGCAGGCCAGTGATGCGGTCAGAGGGTGGGGCTTTCCTACACCTTATTCTGGGTGGGGTGGGCACCGGGCTTTATGGCCGGCAGGAAGTGCGGGTGCGGGGGCGTGGGAGCACTGGGCAAGCGGGGACAGGGCTCCTCGGGGGCCGAATGGCTCGGGGCGTGGCAGTCAGCTTGGCCTGCGGCGTGCCCTCCCCCTGTGTTTCCTTTTTTATCTCCACAGGTCCCTGTCAGGAGTTCTTACCCTCTGATGACTGGCGGAGAAGGCTTCGGAGGGGACAGGCAAAAAGTCATCCAGATGACTGGGAGAGAGGAGATGGCATGTGAGCAGACAGGCGTTCAGCAGCAGCCCGTTGCAGAGGGAGGCATGGCGCCATCAAGAGCAGCAGCTGAAGGTTCAACGGCTGGGGCAGCAGGTGAGTCTGTAGCGGGCAGTGGCGGGGCTGCAGCGCGTCAAGGGGCATCTTTGGGTAAAAAAGGAAAGGGCCATCGGAAACGGAAGCGCGGCGGGCGAAGGAGGCGCGGTTCTGATACTACTTCCTCTTCATCAAGCTGGTCCTCTTCTTCCTCCTCGAGTGAGGGGTTCGCGGGATTGGTAGTGGAGGGGGCTGGCCAGCACGTGGGGGCCCCTTATCTAGCAGCGTATGCGGAATTGTGGGAGGGGGTCCCGAGAAAATTGCATAGTAAGATACGGAAGCGAAGGTATATTGACATCTTCCAGTTGTTGGAAGGACAGAGACGCTCAGGGGATAGTAAGCGGAAGAGAAAGGAGGATGAGAAGGCAGGTAGGGTGAGGAAGGTGTCCCGGAATGTCGTGAATTGGACGAGAGCTTTTTTGCGTCTAGCGAGCGTGTGGGGGCGCTATCATCCAGAGCAATATGGGATGTTGCTGGCTTACGCGGATGCAATCCTGGAGGCAGCGCAAACGCATGAAGGCTGGTCGTGGTTGAACTACGATGAGAGATTTCGCGATAAGATGGAGGAGAACTGAGGCCTGACATGGGGCGCTCAGGACATCAATTTATGGCTGACGCAAATGTCAGCTAAAGTAGGGGTGGGGGGTTTGGGGGGCGGAAAGGTTGGGGGGCGGGCCAAGGGGCCGCGAGTCGTTCCTTTCGGAATGCAGGAGCCGTTGTGCAGCAGAGAACAGGAGGAACTGGGTCTGGGGATGTGTGTTGGAGATTTAACAAAGCCTCGTGCCCTTTCCCGGACTGCAAATTTCGGCATGCCTGCTCCAGCTGTGGGGGAGGGCATTCGGCAGCCAAGTGCGGCAAAAACGTTTCCGCCCCAACTGGCGGGCCATTGCCGAAGTAATGCGGAGATCCTCCGTCTTGCCCCTACCCCGATAAAAGTAAGGGAGTTGCAGGCTAGGTTGTTATGTTATCCGAAGCGGCGGGATACAGTAATTTTGGACAAGGGGTTTCGGGAGGGTTTTGTTATTCCGATTTTTGGCGAGGTGGTAGCTAGGGCATCGCGCAATGCGCTGTCCATACGGCGATTGGCGAGTGTTGTTCGGAACAAATTATTGCACGAATTGGAGCTGGGTCGGATTGCAGGGCCATTCTCTGAGATGCCATTCCCAAATTTGGTGGTTTCCCCACTAGGGATTGTTCCTAAAAAAGAGGCAGGGAAGTTTAGACTTATTCATAACCTGTCTTTTCCGGAGGGTGAGTCGGTCAACGATCTTATCCCGCGGGATAAGTGTGCGGTGCGTTACGCGTCCTTTGATCGGGCGGTGGCTTTGGTCCGGAGATTGGGGCGGAGGCATGGATGGCGAAAGTGGACATTGAGTCGGCGTTTAGGCTGCTGCCGGTGCACCTGGATAGCTTTCCATTGTTGGGTTTTCAGTTTGAAGATGCGTTTTATTTTGATAAATGCTTGCCTATGGGTTGTTCGGTGTCTTGTTCTTACTTTGAAAAATTTAGTACCTTTTTGCATTGGGCGCTGGTGAGGGAGGTTGGTTGTGCGAATGTGGTCCATTATTTGGATGATTTTTTGTTTGTGGGATCCGAACAGTCTGGGGATTGTCAGGGCCTAGTGACGGGTTTTTTGGGTTTGGCGGAAGAGCTGGGCGTGCCCCTGGCGGAGGGGAAGTCGGAGGGGCCGTCGAGGCGTTTGACTTTTTTAGGGGTTGAGCTGGACTCCGTGGAGATGGTAGTTCGGCTGCCGCTCGAGAAGGTGGTTAAGTTACGGGTTTTAGTGGCTAATGCAAGGGCATCCAGTAAGTTGACGTTGAAGGAAGTACAGGCACTGCTGGGTGCGTTGAATTTCGCCTGTTGGGTCATTCCGATGGGCAGGGTGTTCATGCGGCGTTTGGTGAGAGCCACGGCGGGGCTGCGAAAGCCTCACCATCGCTTCAGGGTGTCAAAGGTGTTGAGGGCGGATTTAAGGATTTGGGACATATTCTTAAAAGAATTTAATGACACGTCGGTCATGATGAAGGAGGAGCGGTCCACGGAGGACTTGCAATTGTATACGGATGCGTCAGGAGGAATCAGGCTGGGCATTTATTTTGCAGGCGCCTGGTGTGCCGAAAAATGGCCGCAGGTTTGGCATGAGGTAGGTTTAGTGAAAAATGTGGCGTTTTTGGAGCTATTTCCTATTCTGGTGGCCTTGGATTCGTGGCCCCAGCGTTTGGAGAATAGGAGGGTCTTGTGGTGGTGTGATAATGCGGCGGTCGTTAGTGTCATCAACCATTATTCACCGAGGTGCGTGATGGTAGCGGAGTTAATGCGGGAAGTGATCTTGGCTTGTTTACGTTTGAATGTACAGATCAGAGCAAGGCACATCCCGGGATGCACTAATGAGGTGGCTGACTCTCTTTCTCGTTTGCAGTTGGAGCGGTTTCAGAAGCTGGTGCCAGGAGCGGATGCATCCGGATGGAAGGTTCCAGAGAGATTGTGGCACATTGGCCGCCCGGAATGTTGAGTTTGCTGCGGAGCTCAGTGGCGCATGCCACTTGGTTGGCGTATCAGCAAGGCTGTGGCAAGCTTGAGGAGTATTGTACGGAACGGGGCTGGCGGCTGGACTCTGTGTCGGATTGGATGCTGGCGCAGTATGTAGCGGAGGCCAAGCAGAGAGGTTTATCTAAAGCTGCGGTGCGGAATCATTTGGCGGGTTTTTTGTTTTTTGCGAAAGCTGTGGGTAAGTCCCCTTCAGGTGGAACTTTCCTAACCTGGAAATTACTGCAGGGGTGGGAGCGGGTGCAGCTGAGACGGGGCGACCTTAGGCGGCCAGTCACGCATGAATTGCTGGTGCGGATGTGTGCAGTGCTCCCTGAGGTGGCTTCGTCCAGTTATGAGGCGGTGTTGTTTAAGGCTATTTTCTGCCTTGCGTTCTTTGGGGCATTCCGGGCTGGGGAATTGGTTGCTGCATCGGGAAGGGTAGGTGGTTCTGGGGGGCTATCCGGCATATCCAGCTGGAAGATGCGAGCCTGTGGGTACTATTAGTTCAGTCTAAAACGGATCAGCGGGGACGAGGGCTGTGGGTGTTATTGCGGGAAATTCCTGAAGGGTCGACTTGTTCGGTGGCGGCAGTGCGGGAGTACCTGGGGCACCGCCCAGCGGTGGGGGGCGAGCTGTTTATACATGCTGATGAGAGCAGAGTGACAAGATTTCAGGTGACGGCTGTATTGCGCATGGTTCTGCAACGGATCGGAGAGGAGCCGGGGCATTTTGCGGCGCATTCCTTCCGCATTGGTGCAGCAACCAGTGCCGCGGCAGCAGGTTTGTCTGATCGGGTGGTGCAGCGCATAGGGCGATGGCGGACTAAGGCGTTCTTGGGCTATGTCCGTTTCTAAAGCGGTGGGGGCAGGGGAGACAGGCGACTAATTGTGTTTTTTGTCTTGCAGACCGCCGGCTGATTCCACAGAGCTGTTGGCTTGTCGGCCACTCGTTCATGTATTGGGCGAGCTGGCGTGCAGCTGTGCGGCCAGTCGGGGTGAATCTGGGGCTGGATCCTGCAGTGGTTGCCGTAACATGGCTGGGCGAGCGTGGTCTGCGTTGGATGCAGTTGCTCCCTTTGCTGCGGCACCATGCGGGAATGTGGAGTGCACCGGGCTCGATCTTATTTCATCTGGGGGGCAACGACTTGTCAGCATGGACCTGCAAGCAGCTGATTAGAGCAGTCCACAGAGACTTATGGGGAGTTCTGCTTTTATTCCCGGGGGTGATATTACTTTGGTCTGACATTATTCCACGGCCGAGTTGTCGGGATCAGCGATGCTGGTAGCGAGGCCTTGCAAAGATAAACAGACAAATCGGTCGGTGGGTCTGTTAGCATGGGGGAAACCAAATAATGCATTCTTGGGTGGATGTCAGCTGTGCGGGGTTATACGGAAGGGACGGGGTGCATTTGTCCCCTGTTGGCTTAGATCTATTATTGAATGATTGGCAAGAAGCGCTAGAGTGGGTAGCTATGAGGGATGCCCGCTGGTCGTAGCTTTAGGCAGGGGGGGGGCAGCGCAATAAAGTAGGACGTCTGCGCCGGTGGTGGGATCCCGGAGGTTTCCGGGGTCCGGATGCTGAGGATAAGCTTGGGCCGGGGGTGGAGTACCCCCGACCCGGTCAACTCCCTGGCTGGGCTTTTGCTAATGGCATGGCAAAGTCGGGGGCTAAGGGGGGGCGATGAGAAAACAAACGCGGATGCGCCATTACCTTGCTAGTGATATGGCTGGTGATGCATTATTCTGCTGTTGTAGTTGGGTTTGTTAATCAAGTTGATGTTTTTAAGTGTTAATGCTTGATAAAGCTGCGACCAGTTTTTGAACCAACCATGGAGTGGTGTCTGTCTTTGGCTTCCCCTTGGGGGGAGTGGGGTTAAGGGGGCAGGGGGAGGGGGGAGTAATGTAGGAGAAGAGAAGGAAGGTTTAAATGTAGGAGGAGCTGCGAGTCCGTGCTCCCTCGGTTACTGCAGGATTTGGGCTAATATTTTATAGACACATAAGGTCCGATATTCAAAGGCATTTAAATGGTTTGCAGACTTAGGTGCCTAGCTGTCTTTATAAAGAAGCATATGTAGCAAAGAATGCACCTTGAATGTAGGCGCAATCACATGTACTTTATTCATATATGTGCAAAGATTAAGGTATTCTCTAATCCAGGCATGTCCAACAGGTAGATTGCGATCTACCTGTAGATCGCAGAGGGGTCAGAGGTAGATCGCCAGCCCCACTTGGCTCCATCTCTCCAGCAGCTTGCCCCATCGCTAGGAGAGAGCTCATGCTGGCAGGTCGTCTGCCGAGGGCTTGCCACCGCTGCTGATCCTTTGCCTGTCTTTTTTCCCTGCCTGCGGGAATCTTGCCTGCAGGTATATTGGGGGTGCTTGTTGTTTTCATGCCAATAGTTTGTGGGTACCCCAGGGGGCTGCTGCCCGTGCCCCGCAACAAGATGCCACAGGCCCGGCGTCATACCAGGTCTCCTGCCTCTCAGAACCACCCATTCCTGCCCCCACCCCAACACCCCTTAGAAGTGTGTTATATACCGGGCGATATCCATTCGACCGGGCTTTACCTGATACACTTACCGTATTAGTTGTGTCATGTGCTCGTCATTGGTCGCTTTATAGTTCGCTTTCATTAAATGTTTTCGGGCAGACACAACAAAGTGTCAAGAATTTGGTGATTTTGGCGGGCTTTTCCAATTTTGTTCTAACTTGCCTATGCCTTGCCTGCGAATTGGTTCAAACCACTGTGACATTTGCTTACCTCTGCAATTTTATTTTGCCTAGCCTTTGCGTTGATTCTACACTGCAATTTTATTTCACCTTGCCTTTGTGTTGATTCTACACTGTGTGCAGAATTTATTAAATTGCATGTGGTGGTATTTGAACTTGTTTGGCGGTATTTGATTTTATCTGGTTTGCTGGACAGGTGTTTGAGTTCTTTTGATGATTGTTTAGTGGTATTTGATTATTGGTGCCAGTATGATGAATTCTTATTTTTACTTTTAGAACTGCATGTGTGGTTTTGGCATCTCCAGTCTTTGTATTGCACATCATCCAGAGGTCTTCAGTTCCTGTTGATCTTTAATACTTTGGGACAGTGACAGTTTTGGACCAGATTCAGCTAGTGTTTATACTAACTTAGCAGATTTGGCCTTCTTACATCCAGCCACCCCAGTATAACGAAGATGAGTGTTCCAATGAAGAGCAAAACCTACCACTTTCATGATGAATGGGAAATGGACTACTTCTTCATCATGGTGAAAGACAAGTGTTGTCTAATTTGTAACGCCCCAGTATCCTTGCCAAAAAGTGTAATCTGGAACGTCATTATAAGGCTCTACATAGCAATAAGTTTGATGCTGATTTTCCACCCAAAAGTGAAAGTCGTAAACTGAAGCTCAAAGAACTTAAATTGAAATTGGCTACTCAACAACAGTTGATGGCGAAGCCAAGGTCATATTCGGTCAATGCAACCATAGCATCCTTCAAGGTCAGCAACCTAATCGCAAAGAAATGCAAACCTTTCACTGAAGGGAAATTTGTAAAAGATTGTTTTCTTGAAGCAGCTGACAATCTTTTTGAAGGATTTAAAAATAAGAATGAGATCATAGCTGCTCTTCAAGATGTACAATTGTCAAGAAATACCGTCTTGCGGCGAATAGAAAAGATGTGTGGAGACACAACTGAACAATTGTTGGAGGATGTTTCAAATTATGTTGCTTTCTCACTCCAACTGGATGAATCCACAAACATAAGAGACATAGCCCAGTTACTAGTCTTTATCCGGATGGTTTTTGAAGACTTCAGTGTTAAAGAAGAACTACTTGGAATGATTTCTTTAAAGGGGAGAACTACCAGTTAGGAAATATTCAGTTCTTTCCATTCTTTTGTGACAAAGTGTAATCTTCCATTGCATAGACTTGTTTCCATCACTACTGATGGAGCAAGAGCAATGACAGGTGAGGTTAACGGTGTCATAGCCCTCTGTAGACAGCATGACGACTTCCCAGATTTCCTTTCTTACCACTGCATCATTCACCAGCAAGTTTTGGCAAGCAAGAGACTCAATACAAAGACTGTCATGGACATCACTTTCAAAATTGTAAATTCATTTCGTGGAAGATCACTTCAAAGATGGCTTTTCAATCTTACTCTTAATGAAGGGGCAGCAGAAATCATTTTGCACACAGATGTAAGGTGGCTAAATAGGCACAAATTTCTGCAAAGATTTTGTGATTTGCTGAATGAAATAAGAAGTTTTTTGAAGGAGAGGGGAGATGATCAAGCAGACTTGGAAGATGAGGCGTGGTTATGTGATCTGGCATTTCTCGCTGACTTTACAGGCAAATTAAGTGATATGAACCTTGAACTACAAGGTAAAAACAAATGCATTGGCGAGATGATGAGTACAGTTTCATCCTACAAGAGCAAATTTGAGCTAATGATGACTGACCTTGCAAACAACACTTTTGATCATTTTCCTAATACGCAGGACCATCTGGGACAATATCCAAATCTTGTTTTTCAGAACGAGAAGTATGTGACAGAAATCTGTTCCGTTATCCAGGAATTCGAAAATAGATTCTGTGACTTCCAAAAAATTGGAACAGTTGTGGAGTGCTTGTCATACCCATTCAAAGTAGAAGTGGACATTAAAGAAACTGCAGCTGCTATAAGTAAAAATTACTCATTGAACAAGCCATCTCTTGAAAACGAAATAGTAACCCTTAAAAATGACATTTTTCTCAAGACCTGTGCTGAGCAAAAATCATTTTGGAAACTAGTGCCTAGAGACAAATTCCCCAACTTGAGAAGATGCAGTGAAGCTGTACACTCCTGTTTTGGTTCAACTTATTTGTGTGAATCTGTGTTTTCCCATCTGAAAATGACAAAGAGTACACAACGTTCCAACATGACAGATGAACATCTCCAGGATTCCCCAAGAATAGCCCTCACGCAATATTCACCCAACTTCAAAAAGGTGGTGGATGAAATGCAGGCTCAGACGTCTCACTAATGAGCAAGAGCGAAATATTAAAGATTGTGCAAGATCAGCCTGGATCAATACTTGACCTAAATTTAACACAAATTACTCAATAAAAGTTAAAGAAAGTTATTAAGATAGTTAAAGTTATTACTCAATAAAACTTTAAGAAAAAATGTACTTTCCATTTCCCCTCGCAGTTCTTACTGGATCTTCGTCTCTCTCTTTTTGCTTAATTTGCTTAACAGCTGATCACATCCAAGTAAATGACAGAAGGTTCATTAAAAATGGGGGGGGGGGGGGCGAATCCTCCAACTTTGTTGGGTTAAAATTTAATTTGAAACTAATTTGAAACTTAATTTTCATGGTGGTAGGTCACCGGCACTTTTGGCCGTAAGAAGTAGATCACGACTTGTTCGAAGTTGGATATGCCTGCTCTAATCTATGTATGTATGTGGCAAACTTCACCCATGCTCCTCTCAGACCATGCCCGTGACTAGACCAGTTGGTAGAGTATGCATTCATGCCAAAGCGTACTTATACACTGGTTGGTATTTTATAATATATCATTTGTTCACATGTGCGCAGAAATGACTTTATAAAATTACGTTTAAAATGTCTACTTAAGAAATATTTAAAGCTAGCACAGACACTGTCCTCTATTTCACCCATATATTGTTCCCTCACAGATACACTTTCATGGATTTTATTTGTCCCCTGCAAGCCTCCATCTTTCAAATCTGTGGAGTTAAAATTTGCATACTAACAAGGGTTAGGTTCTTATCATAGGAAACTTGCAATCGCTGTGTTAAGTGCAACTAAGCTGAGAGTTATGCCTTACTACCACTGAAGGATTTTGACACCGAAGGCTGTGCTTCATGGAAGACTTATTAGTTTTGCTACGTAGTGCAGTGCAGAAGTGAACGTTGGAGCAGGTGCAGGTACTAGAATAGCAGATCACAGTCTCTTGCTCTCATTAGGTTTATAATAAGCATTTGTGTCTCACCAGGGATCGACTGCAGGCTTTGGAGGTGGAGAAAATAGAATGGTCTTACAAGTTCTCTTAGATGCAACATTATGAGCAAGGTAACAAGGTAAATACCTTGTTTGCATGTGCAATAAGGCGGTAGCAGGTTTACATGCTTATAGATTAGATCTATGACTGAGCAGGCAGGATGACTATTTCTCCTGCTGAGAAGGGGCATCTTTTTCTGCAGCATTTTCAACATCTTTAATCCTCGGATGGGTCTTCTTTATAAAAAGCAATGACTGGTAACCTTCTTTTATTATCACTTCTTATTGCTGCTTTTGTTATTTTATTGTTCTTAATATTGTTTTATTTTTGTTTTTACTGTTTTGTATTGCTTTTTATATTTATATATTCTTTATTGTTTCTTATTGCACATCTAATGCCTATTTCTGGATACATCATGTTTTTCCCTTTAATACTTTCTCTGGTTACATTTTTTCTTTGTATTGTTTTTGTTTTAAATGATTACCTGTTTGGAATGTTTTCGTTATTTCTGTTTTTATGCTTTAGACCCCTGACACAGGCTTTTATGCCCAAACTTGGCCAAGTCTTAAATAAAGTTTTGTGCCTGTGAAGATACCCTCCCTTGGCGTGGCTGTGATTTTTCTCCACTTCTCTGGTGGACTGTTGCTGTTTGCTAAGGATCTCCATTTTCCTGTTTTTCTTGGCTCTCAACAGCATTGACCATGCTATTTTTATATCTCACCTGCACTTAGTTGTGCTGGGTGGTCTAGTGTTAAAATGGGTTGTCATTTCTGCATGATCAGTGGCAACAGGCATGGCTGGGCAAGTCTATTTCCATCTAGTGCTTCTGCTTTTCCACAAAGCTTATTCATTGCTAGGTCACTCTAACATCAGCTCTGTGCTAGGCATCAACTCACATGAGGCGGATTGCCCTTTCCCATTTTCACTGAGTTCTTGGATGCATCGTTCGAGGCATCTGGCTAGTGAGTAGTAGATCCCGATACACTAGGCAATGATTCCAAATCAGCTGTGGATCTGGCTATGTCCTACTGGGTTCCCCATACGCTTGGAAACTAGCATCCAGGAACTGTTCCCAGTTGTGTAAGAGAACTTTCTACTCCAGATCTGGCACTGCTTATTATCAGCCCCATGTCATGGTATTTCAATAAAAGCTGAAACTGGTACAGACAGCCATGAAAATCGTCTTGTTGCCCACCAAACCTTTCAGGAAATGACAGGCCTGGCTCCCTTGCCGATGCAGGTTTTTTAGTTGGTGGGTCAGTAAAGTTTTACTCCAAGTACTTCCATGAACCTATCTGATGTTGTCTTTGAATCTGGCCCTAAATTACCTGAATGGTTGAGAGCACCTCATTCACTATATCAGAGTGGCCTAGCACTTCCCCTGCAGAGTGCCTACGATCACTTTCTGGAAATGGCATATTGAAATGAGTTATGCGCAATCTATATATTTATAGTTCATGTACCTTGCTTGGAGCAGAGGGCTGGAAATATCGGACCTGGCAAAACAGATCCAAGGACAAACAGAGGTCCTGTAATGATGTAAGAGGTGGTAATCCAAAGGATAGTCCAATATAGGATCAAGAACCAAGGCAGAAGGTTTAGCAACAAGCAGTCAGCAACCAAGGCTGAAAGTCCAGCAGCAAAGAGTCAAACCAAAGGTTTGAAACTGAAACTGTGCATTCCTGTGCCAGCCCTCTGCAACGACTTTACATACTGCTCATTACTGGTGCTCCTTCTTTCCTTAATCCAAACCCTGTCCTGCTGGGCATATCTCAGTCCTTCCCTTAGAACAGATGTTCTCATCCTTTTCTTCAGTACCATTCTCCCCTGCCCTCCAACCATTCCAATTCTCAGGATTTCCACAATGAATAGGAATGAGATAGATTTACATACAGAGGAGACAGGAGATATAAATATATCTCATATCCTGAAAACCTAACTGGCTGGGGCACTTGAAGACAGAGTTGAAACTTCTATCTTAGAAGGCATAAGGTCGAGCGCTACCATTAGGTGCATTAGGTGGTCACTTAGAATGCCAAACTTTGGAGGGCAGTTCATTCCTGCCACATCTCTCCTAGACTTGAAGTAGCAACAATGACAAACTACAAAAATGTGCTTGGCAGAGCCTGAATCACTATGTGCTGGTGGCTGCACTCTGTAAGTTCTGTAGGTCTCATCCCCTCTGACGCAGATTTCCTATTTGCGTGGGGGACGGAACCAGCTGGCCTTTCAGAGTATAACACCAGCATGTTTTGGTTAGGTCCCAGTAAAATGCTTCTTTGTTGTCTGTCATTGACGTTGCTGCAGGTTCGTGAGAGGTGTGGCAGCAGTGGCGTTAAGAGTGGAGAGGGAGGGGCAGCAAGAATGAGGGTTTACCTACGTCTCTTCATATCCTTCACTGGTCCTGGAAGGCATGCAAATAGGGGTTCTGCCACTCGAGACACTCTATGGCTCTCTCTCCCCTCTTCTCTGCCTCCGATGTCTGTTCCACCAGCTCAAATCCTGGTTTTCCCAATAGATTAGAGCCATGCTTAGAAATCTCTTTTCTTGACCCACACTGCTCTAAAGACCAGCTCTCCATATACTCTATAAAGTAAAATTATGATACCTAAAAGCTATATAAAAACAAAGTCAATACCATGCTTTCACGCAATGTAACAAGATACAATTTTTTTTTTAACATTATAAACGATTTTTTAACATTATATCCGTGGACTAGAAACGTTTTACTATACATACAGCTACATTGTCATTGTCAGATATATACAGTAAGAAAAGTACTGCTCATTGCTGAAAGGACATGCTCAGTATGAAGTAAAATGTAGTTATTCCGTAGTAAGTGTTCTCCATTGACAGCAGGAATAAGTCCTCACATATGGGTGAAGTCACCGACAGAGTCCCATGCAGGAAAGCTCCCCAGCTTCTATTGGAAACTTTTGGGAGGTTCCACCATACCTGTGCACCTGTCTTTCCAACTATCATGGCGCCATCTTCTCCAGTATGATAAAAAGCTGTAGCAGAATACAACTCCTTGGGGAGGTGGGAGGGTTGTGAGGACTTATTCCTGCTGTCCATGGAGAACACCTGCTACAGGTGAGCAACTACCTTTTCTCCATGGACAAGCAAGAATGAAGTCCTCACATATAGGTCTCCCAAGCTACAGGCTACCAAAAACAGAGGAGGCCAAAAAGCCCAACAGAGTCAAAGTAAACTAAGAACTGGAGAATCAACTATGTACAGCATTGGTAATCCCGAAGGGGGAACGCATTTGATTCAGCTTCTTCACCATACAGTTCCATTCATGATCAATCATGCTCTGTGGTTTGTTTTGTTGTGTTTTGTTTTTTTAGTAGCCTGGATGGACAGTGTGGCTTTGGGAGGATGGAGTTGGATTCTAATTCCCAAACAGATGCCGGAGTACAGATTGGCTGAAGTTGCTGTCGCATCGGGAAACCCCATCCAGACAAACTGGGATGTGAAAGTGTGGACAAGAGACCACATTGCAGCCCTGAGATCTCTTCCATAGATACCGAGTGCAAGTTGGCCACCAACGCAGCCATGGCTCTGACGTGAGCTGTGACATGACCATCAAGGCTCAAGCCAGCCTGGGCATAAGTGAAAGAGATGCAGTCTGCCAACCAAATGGAAAGGGTGTGTTTGGAAATGGCAGCACCTAGCATGGAGACAAACAGTTAGATGGACATTTGGTGGACCTTCATCTGCCAGGGCAGGGTGTGCAGTGCGGCTTCCTCTCTAAGGGCCTGAGGCCTCAGAAAGAAAGTCGGTAGAATGACTAACTGATTAAGATGGAAAGCCGATATCACCTTTGGGAGGATTAGAGGATGAGTGCACAAGACTTACAGTGTACAGTGGAATGAGTCACTAGAGCCTGGAGCTCACTAATGTGGCGTGCTGGGGTAACTGCCACCAGGAATAAGAACTTCCAGGTAAGAACTTCAAAGGGCAGGAGTCGAGCGGCTCAAAAGGAGCTAACATGAGCTGTGCCACAACCACAGTGAGGTCCTAAACCACTGCCAGAGGCTTGAAGGGAGGTTTCAAAAAGAGCAAGCCTCACATGAAACGAACTACTAAAGGCTGAGTCAGTATGAACTTTCTCTCCAAACCAAGATGGTAGGTCCCAATCACGCTGAGGTAGACCCTGACAGAGTTGGACTTGAGACCTGACTCCGAGAGGTGTAGGAGGTACTCAAGAAGTCTATCGATGGAACAACTAAAGGGATCCAGCATCTGTGCTGTGCACCAGGAAGCAAATTTCTTCCATTTGAAAGCATAAGACTTCCTCATCGAGGCCCTCCTAGAGGCCAACAGAACATCTGTCCCACTGTTGGGCAGGTTATGCTCTCACAGGACTAGCCTCTCAACATCCACGCAGTGAGAGCTGGGGTGCAGCATCCTCCCGCCTGCCTGTGATATAAGGTCCGGAACTGAGCCCAACTGCAGAGGTTTCCACTGGGAGAGTTGAAGCAGAAGGGGAACAGCAGTTGCCTGGGCCAATACAGCGTGATAAGGATCATCGACCTCCTGTCTGTCTTCAGCTTCAGGAGACTTTTCGCTATAAGAGGTATGGGAAGATACGCTAAAAGAGGTATAGGAGGATACACATATAGCAGGCCCTCCCCCCAGTGCAGGAGGAAAGCATCCAGAGCCAGCCAGCCTGCTGCATGGGACGACTCTGGAGAAGAACTTCTCCACTTGGGCATTGTGCTGAGTGGGGAACAGATCTATTGAGGGAGTACCCCACTTCCAAAAGATCTGGGCCATGACATCTCTGTCCAAAGTCCACTCGTGCAGTTGAAGGATGTGACCAGATGGTCTGCCAGGATATTTTGCTCCTCTGGCAGATATGTGACTCTTAATGCCATACTCTGAGTAATGGAAAACTTCCACAACCAGACCGCCTCCCAGAATAGGAGATATATAAACAAGCAAAGGGGCACGGGGTCATAATACATCAAGATTGTTGGTCTGAATCAGGACAATCTAGTTGGCTAAGCAACTCCGAAAAGCCCTGAGGGCATTCACTATGGCTCGTAATTCCAAAAAATTGATCTGGTGAAAGCTTTCCCGTTCGAACCAAATGCTTTGCATGTGGAGGCCATCCAGATGTACTCCCCAACCCAGCTTTGATGCATCTGCAGTCAGTGTCTTCTGTGGTGGTGCCTTTTGAAAAGGGAGGCCCTTGAGCAGGTTCTAAGAATCCAACCACCAATGCAGGAACCGGACAAGAGGTACAGTGACCACCACCCAGTCCTGGAGACAGCTGGTGGTCTGCTTCCACTGGGTACAGAGTGTCCACTGAACTTCTCTCATCGATAGATGAACCAGGTGAGTGGCATGCACCACGGAGGCCATGTGGCTGAGCACGGTCAACATCCAACGAGCCGTTATCTGCCGACTCCACTGAGTATCGCAGACCAAAGCCATCAACCTCTGGAGTCAGTCCAGTAGGAGAAAGGCCTTTGCTTGAGTCATGCTTAGTAGAGCCCCTATGAACTCCAGTCAGGTGGGCTGAAGATTGGACTTTTGATAATTGTCTACGAAACCCAACAGCTCTAGTACCCAGATGGTCAACTGTGTTGAGTGCTGGACACCGTCTGGAGTGATGCATTTTATAAGCCAGTCATCAGGTAAGGGAAGATAAAAACCCCAAGTGTTCTGAGATAGGCTGCTACCACTGTGAGGCATTTATGAAGGCAAGTCCAAAGGGAAACACTCAGTACTGAAAGTACTGTCTTTACAGGATGAATCTGAGATATGTCCTGTGGGCGGGATGGATTGATATGTGGGTATACGCATCCTTTAGATACAGGGAGCATAGCCAACTATCTTTCTGAAGATAAGGCAGAAGAGAGTGAGTCCTTCCCCTCCATGGTCACCGGCAGGCTGGCAATGCTCTGAAGGAACCAGTCAAAACCCCATCCCTGGCTTGGGCTGCAGGACAGGCTGAGCCTCTTGGGGCTTCTCCCGACATTGCAGGTGAGGAACCTGTGACTTTTGCTGGGAAGCTTGAGGACCAGGAAAGTATCTGCACTTATGTGGGTAGTAGGTCTCCCTCCTGATATTTCCTGCGATAGGGATCAGACATGCATCTCAAAAGCCTGGTGAGGATAATACGCTGATTCTCTATGATGCCAGCTTTCTCCTCCACCTGCTCTCCGAAGAGGTTCTCTCCCTTGCACATCTTCAACTTTATTGTGCACTGACCGCTCCAGGTCAGAAGACTGAAGCCAGGAGAGCTGGTGGGCTCCAATACCCACAGCTGTTGCTGTAGAAACCCTCTCAAAGGTGTCATATGTTGCCCTGACCAGGAAGTTCGAGCAGTCTTTGCCACGGCCCACCAGGGTACAATAATGCTCCAGTTTCTCTGGAGGGAGAAATGGGCACAAGTCCGTGAGATCATGCATGATGTCCTTCAGGAACATGATCATTAAGGGCTGGTAAGAGTATACTCGAGCCATGAGAATGGAACTCTGGAAGCACTTTCTTTTGAAAGAGTACCATGTCTGAGCCTCCCTACCCAGGGGCCTTGAGGAATGAGTCTTGGTGCTCTTAATCCTTTTTAGGGTGGACTCTACAACTAAGGAATGATGTAGATGCTAAGGCTTCTCAAATCCCAGGGCCTTTTTGTATGTAGTACATCGAGTCTAACCATCTATTGACAGAGGGCACAGTGAGGGGAATCTCCCACATCCTCATTTGCAGCCTTTTTAGGATTTGGTGCACTGGCACCACTTCCTTAGGAGCCAAGGAATACTGGAGGATCTCCAACTCCTCCACCCTAGGCTCATTCTCCATTTCCAGTGAAAATGGGATGGCCTTGGCCATATCCCTGACAAAGTCCTGGAAGGACATGTCCTCTGTTGGAGACTTCCACTGTTTGTGTGGAGGGGAGGGGTCTGATGGAAACTCAAGGAACCTGCCTTTGACAGGTTCTCCAATTCCACACTGGTCACCAGACATCAGAGTCAGACACCAAGAGGAAGTCAAAGTACCTCTGAGACTCTGCCAGAAGCTCCCTCTGGCTTCAAGGGGAATAGGGGCATCGACGGGATTGATGATATATCAATTTTTCCAGGACTTCGCTGGAACATCGGAACCCAGTACACTCGAGAGAGAGATGGCCCTGCCGAGACTGGCATTGGATCTCTTCAATGCTCCGATGTCAATGCCTCTGCAGGCAGAGCATGCATTTTGAGGATTAGTTGCACAACGGTCGATGACTATACTCTGGCCACCAAAGGTAGAACACACAAAAGGCGAGCGGTAGTAGGTGGTCACTAGTGCTTTATTGAAATAAAAGAAACGCCCCAACGCGTTTCGGCACAGCCTTCGTCAGGGGACTGAGAACTGCAAACAACAATAAATAATAATAATCATAATACATATAAATAATAACACAAAATCCATAAAGGCATAAAAACATAAAAACACTAATTATGTAAGACCGAACATATAAATTATGTAAAATAATGAGTAAAACATAATTACAAAGACAGCTACAACTATAATAAATAGTCATTAAAATTCAAATAAAACTGTCAATATAAAATATATAACTGTAAAACAGACTTGGACTAAAAGACGTGACATATATACAATAATTGTAAGGATACTCACAGAATATGAGGGTCAATCACACATTCTGGAGTGCACAGCAACCGATATAACCATGTGCATAAAGTAAAAGTTAAAAATTGTACCACAAATATCAGAATTAGTATAAAAAGATATGTGTAAAAAAGCATGTATATTGCAATAGCGGGAAACCAGGACCAAAAGGCACAAAACACAGAAAAACCTTAAAAAACAAAGAACCACCTTAAAAAACAAAGAAAAGCTAAGAATAGTACAAGCATTGAACTAAGACAATGCAAATAGCAATAATAAGAAACAATAAATAATTAAATAATTGTAATGAAGTAAAATCATGTTTTTTAATTATAAAAATAAAAGTAAAACACTAAAAACACCAGTATCTGACTAACCAGTCCAAAAAAAAGGGGGGACAAGCTCAATTGTGAAAACATTGTATATGAACAGGTATCATGAACAACTTCAGGGAACAGTAAAATGAATGTTACATGTAAACCGCACTGATATCAAATAGCGCGGTATAGAAGAGACTATAAATAAAATAAATAAATAAATGAAACAGTGGAGCAGCCTAAAGTGAAAGGTCAATTGAAAAAACGGAAACAAAATAAAACCAGCAACGACTGTTGTGCTGGAAAAATATTATGAAGACCTACATAAAAAAATAACTATTAGGGAACATTGATTAATTCCACAGCAGCAAAGGTGCTGGCCACCAAAGGATCAGCCAGCCGTTTCTCCAGAATAGATGCGATTCGGGCCTCGAGTGCCTGAAGATGACTGCTGAATCCAAAGGCCTTGGGGCCTGAGCAGCTTCAACCAATATCTCCAGCATTCCCTCCATCGATGTGAGACAGTTGGTGCGCCCCTCCAAAACTCTGGAGGCCAATTTCTCTCTCTGGGGAACCTTGGCAGGCTGCTTGTAGCCACCACTCTTGACTTCACGTCGGGAAGGGCTCCAATGCCGATGCACATGGGGCTTCGTCCAGTGCTCGGAAGGATCCCCCTTTCGATTAGATGGAGCTGAAGTAGACGCCTCCTTCGATTCCATGAGGCGACTGACTGATAGCCAATGCTTCTGGGCACTACAGGCCCTCCGCTTTGATTGAGCCCAGGAACCTCTCAATGACGATGAACCTTCGGCACTCTCTGGCCAAAGAGGGATGCTCTCTGCTTCTCTTTACCCTTCAGGCCTCTCCTTGTCATCTGCAAGCACAAATTGCAAAAAGAGGGCTGGTGATCAGGACCTAGACACTGGAGGTACCAAGATGCTCCTGGGAGGAGTGGCCTGGTGGATGGGGCAAGTTACCTCAGGCTGGAGGGTCAGGGATTTGAATCTTGCTGGAGGACAGCAACCTTGACCGGAAGGACTGAGGTTTCTAGTCTCAGAGGTGCTCCTTCTGGCCTTGGGTAAGCCACTTAATCTCTGTTGCCTCAGGTACAAAAACATAGATTGTGAGCCTTTTGGGGACAAGGGAAAAAATATATACTATACCTGAATGTACACTACTTTGGTAGAAAAGCAGTATATAAACCAGTATATAAATCTTGAACCTGCTGGCCGGTTTCTGGAACATGTCTGGGCATCATACTGGACAAGAATCTGAACCTACAATTGCATATAAACAAAACCGCTGCAAAGACATACCACTGTTTAAAGATCATCAGGAGGCTCCGACGAATCCTCAATCAGGACAACATCCGCACCGTTTGCCAGGTGGTAATCACCCCAATACTGGACTACGGAAACTCTTTATATCAAGATCTGCCCAAGAAATCCACCTACCCACTCCAAATGGTGCAAAACACTGCAGCATACATCACTACGGGCACAGCCAAACACGAACACCGGTACTGCAGCAACTGCACTGGCTACCGATAATTGCACGGGCAAGATTTAAAACAACTTTAAACATATTCAAAATCATACATCAATGCTCAGCAAATGTCCTGCACAACACATTAACCAGAGAAACAAACAGCAGACCTAGACGGGCTAATGGCAATAACAGACTTCACATACCCACGGGATACCAGAAGACAAAACAGGCTACCTCCAACAGAGCTATCTCACTCTCAACGCCAGCCCTTTGGAACTCTCTCCCGGATGAACTAAGAGCCCTAAACGACATCAAGGACTTCCGCAAATCCCTCAAAACCCTCCTGTTCACAGAATACTATGAAAAAGTAACATAGAGAACCTACATCTTACCGACACACATAAAGGAGAACTAGGAACCAATTGACTAAAGTCTATATGTAAGTCTTGTCGCTCCCCCCCTCTCGTTCAATGTAGACCCACTGTGTTGTCCACCACTTTGATTGAAGGATAAAGTGGTATACAAAACTAGTTAAATAAATAGTTAAATAAGATAGCATTGGCAAAATCAAATGGCACGATGGTGCCAGAGGCCCGGCAGAGTTGTGGGAAAAAACACTGAAAAAGTACCAGAATCGAAGGCATAACCGCAATCGACGAGCCCAACGCTACCAATAGCAGGCAGAAAAGTCAAAACAAGCAGAAAAAGACCCCCAAAAGGGAAAAAATGAAGCGGTTACTGGGGGATGACCGATTCACGTCTGTGGAGCCCCACGGAACATGAAGACTGGGGAAGACTGCCATGTGAAAACACTGCCCAGCTTCTATTGGAAACTTTTGAGAGGCTCCACCGTGTCTGTGCGCCTCTGTTCTCACCATGACAGGCGAGAACACAGGCGCACAGATGTGGTAGAGCTTCTCAAAAGTTTCCAGTAGAAGCTGGGGAGTGTTCTCACACAGGGCTCCATTGGTGACGTCACCCATACATGAGGACTTCATTCCTGCTTGTCCACAGAGAATTTGTACAATAATGTGTTTGTCAGAAAACAATGAATTGTCTATAACAGGGGTTCTCAACCAGTCCTCAGGACACACCTAGCCACTCAGATTTTCAGAGTAATCATAATGAATATGCATTAGAGAGATTTAGATATGCAAATCTCTCATATGCATATTCATCGTGGTTATCCTTAAAACCTGACTGGCGGCTAGGTGTGTCCTGAGTAGTGGGTTGAGAACCCCTGGTCTATAGTGACAGTTTCATTAGGAAAACCCAGTGATGGCATTTCTTTGGTAAGGGAACCCCAAGACTCAGGAAATAAATGATGGTGCTGAAATGCCCTGGCGTTCAGGGAAGACCACTATGAAAAAGCAGCATAAACATAAAACATAAAGAGAGCACAAAAATTAGAAAAAACACATACTGGAAGAAAATACAAACAACAGTTTTAAACTATTTTCCTAGTATTCCAAAATCATATGAAGAAACTTGCAGATGAAGGTACTCCCCCCCACCAAGCCACACTGTGCCTGCAGACTGACTGCTGCTGTTAATGCCCATCAATAAGTGCGTGATTCACGATAGTGTGTGTGGCTCAGAGCTGTGAAAGGGACTATGCTAGCCATGCTTGCTAATAGCAACATCAGTGAAGCAGAGGAGTTTCAGTACCTGAGTTAACTAGCTGCTGCTCCATGACCCCACAGCCCAAGACTTCCATCCAATCTCCCTGGAACTTGATCTCCATTTCAAAGGAAGGGTGTGTAAATGGGAAATAGCAGTCCAACCATCTAATCTCCAGTCCTGTGATGTTGTGGAAAATAAAAATGGAAGAAAAAGAAATATGTGACAGTCTTAACAGTGACTCCTTTATTGTACCTGCCCTTCAGCTAATGACACCAATTACTTGATTCTAGAGAAAATACATAGCCAAAAACTTATTTACAACACTTTTGTGCAAGGTAATAAATCTTGCAACAAGTTAAAAAAATGGTCATGTCTTCTTTAATATGAAACACACTTTGTGCAATTCAGGTGCCCTCTGAAAACAAATCAATCACTTGTCAACTTCTCACAAACATCTAATGCAAATAGAAAATGAGCCAACATCATGGGAATGCAGGCAATTTGGTTATTCTCTGTAACCGGAAATGACAAACTCCTTAAAAATGAAGAGACTGCCTTTTTATGTATCATTTTATTAGCCATTGCCTTTATGACCTGTTTATACAAATGAGACCCTAAGCAGGACCTGTGGAAGGACAGTTTCTCTGATTATAGACACAAATCTTTGGGAAAGGGTTTGAGGAAGATCGAGCAGCAACTGACATACATCATCTTTGTAAAACAAGAACATTATTTACATTTTAAAATCAAATCACAGAACATAAAAAGAGAAGAGAGACTAAGGGGGTCTTCTACAAACAGGTGTTTTCTAGCAGCTCATGTTCTGCAGCGTGCTGAATACTCACTGGGACACACGTAGCCAGCTAGTGCAGGGTCATGACAGCGCAGGATCCGTCCTATGCTAACTGTGCAACCCATATTATGGTCGCAAGCAGGTGGGTTAAGGGTGGAGAGTGGGTGTTGTGAGCTTAGCTCAGTTAGCGCTATGTTCACACCCCGTACTAACTGCTTAGCACAGACTCACCTAATGTTACCTAAATAGGTGGTGTTAGGTTCACCCACAGGGCTCCGTGTTAACTGCCAGAGAAATGCTTTCCACACCTCTGACAGTTAACATGGTGGTGTTGCAACTGAAACTCCAGAGTTTTGGTGCTATTTGCATGCAACACTTTAGCTCCCATTAGTAAAAGACACCATAAATGCTGTTCTCCATGGACCGCAGGATTTCGTCAGCCACACATGGTGACGTCCTCCGGGCGGTACCAGTTCGGAAGTGCTTCTCAAATTTCTCTGCTAGCCCGCCTCCTGTTTCCGCCCCCTAGACTGGCCAGTTCCTGTTCTTCCGCCTTGCCAGCAAGTCGGATCTGCCTCTTCTCTGCAATTTCAACTTATCTACTCATCGCACTCACGAGCGATGCCCAAACCGCAAACTTGATTTGTTAATTATTTGTTCATTGCAAACCGCAACTGAACCTTGGAAGATGCGGTATATAAATGTGTATAAAATAAATAAATAAAAGAGGTGCCCCTGCGGTAAAAAACTGCGCTCCTCGGACAATGATTTATGTGCCCTCTGCCAGCTCGGCGAACCTTCGGGCCTGCAACACACTCCGGCTGCCACCTCCAAGGCCCAGGATGTGCCCACCCGGGCCTCCATCCCCGGCCCCACATCAGGACCCGCAGCGCTGCCTGTGTCCGGCCACAGCTGCATCCTGCACTTCGGAGGATTACCGACGGCCCCCGGCCATGTGGTGGAGGTAACCGATCATGGCACCTTGGGTGAGTGCCCTCCCTCCATCTTCTCCGAAGTTCCCACCGTCGCGTCTGGCTCCTCCCCCTGTGTGACGCCTTCCTACCAGGCTCTGCCACGTCAATCCTGCGCGTCTCTGGACCCGACGATTCAACGACGTCACTCCAACGCGACTATGGAGCCAGCGCAACGTCATCCCTGCGCGACGCAGGAACCGGACACTCTCCAAGAACCGGCGATTCTCCTCTCTCCTGTGGAACGGAGCAACCCCAGAATCGCGGGGGGGGGAACCGCAGCGCTCCCATGTCAGCCGGAGAGGGCAGGACAACTCCTCCGATGCACGGCCTCGAGTCCACAAAGGACGCAAACGAGCCAGAGACTGCTCAGGTAACTCTTCTGACTCTAGCAACTGTTCTCCGCCTCGGAGGAGGCACAAAACCTCTAGGAGCCGCTCCTCTAGGCACCGGTCCCGCTCCCACAGAAGCTCATCATCCTCTTCCTCAAATGCTGCTATCCTGAACCTGCTGACCCAACTCGTGCAGCAGACAGCCCCCCATCCTCCAGCTGCATCATCTCCTTCACGCCCGGCAGCCCCCTCCTGCTCCCCACGCCTGCTGTGAATAACCAGCTGCCTGATCTCCCCACAGCCTTATCCTCCCCGGAAAGCTCCGCGGAGGAACAAGAGCCAGAGGCAGGGGTGGTGGAATCTGCCAGCTTGAACCGCTCTGCCTCAGAGTCAAGACCATCCCCGGAGAAGGATGGACCTCCACCCCCTCCGGAGGATCTTACGTACCCAAAATTCATCAGCAAGCTATCTTCTTCCCTGGGTCTAAACCAAAGCAGCACTACAGAGGAAGCTGAGCCAGAGGTTCTCAAGTACCTTGCAGTACCGAAAACCCCTCTGGCCCTACCTCTACACCGCAAGCTGAAGGAGAGCCTCTCCAGACTTTGGCAGACACCTGCTTCGGGACGCGCCACATCAAGGAGGCTGGACTCCAAATACCTCCTTCAACCCACGACGGGTTTTGAAAAGGCACAGCTACCTCACCACTCCATAGTGGTCTCTTCCGCCTTCAAAAAGACGAAATCCTCACGGATTCACACCAACCACCCTCCCGGCCGGGACAACAAATTTCTCGACGACATTGGCAAGAAGGTATTTCAAGGAACCATGCTCGGAGCACGTATTGCGGCCCATCAGTTCCAGCAAATCCTCTTTCAGGACTCTTGTGTCTCCAACATCAAGAATGCGGCTTCCACCCTCCCTAAGGAGTCTCTTGCTCCCTTTTCGGCTGCATTGAATGACCTCATCGAATGTAACAAGCACCTTGCCAGCACGGCATTCGACGCCTTCAATACGGCCACTCGCACGGCGGGCACAGCTATCTCCGCCAGGAGATGGGCTTGGCTGCGAGCCTCTGGCCTAAGGAGTGACTCCCACGACAAAATTGCGGACGCCCCCTGCTCAGGAGAGTCCCTTTTCGGAGACAAGGTGGCCGATACTGTGAACACCATGAAAGAAGACTGTAACACCCTGCAGACCCTAGCGGAGGAAGGATTGACCGCTACGGGAATACACAAAAGCCAAACTATCAGCGGAAACCCCTCTACAACTTCGATAGAAGGTACTCATCCAACAAAAAGTGGCAGGGTCCCAGGTACAAGTCCAACTCCTACCAAGGACCCTCACAACAGCGCCGCAAACAGAGGGACCGCAAACAGAAGAAAACCACCAACTCTCAGCCCACCAAGAGTGGACAGTCCTTTTGACGGCCGTGGACTGCCCCCCTCCCAGACGGGGGGGCGCCTGTCCTTCTTCCTCCCACAATGGGAGAAGATCACGCACAACTCCTGGGTACTACGAATCATTCGCCGGGGATACCGCATCAGGTTCTCTGCGCCTCCCTTCCAACGCCACAGACCCATCAGCAACACGCCTCCCCACCTGCAGCGTGTCATGACTCTGGAACTGATTCACCTCCTGTCCTCCAAAGCTATTGAACTAGTTCCTCAGTCACAAGTCAACTCGGGGTTTTATTCAAAGTACTTCCTCATCCCGAAGAAGTCGGGAGGAGTTCGCCCCATCTTGGACCTCCGCAAGTTGAACAAGTTCATTGTGAAAGAGAAATTCAGGATGTACTCCCTCAACTCCATCCTTCCCCTGATCCAGAAGGGAGACTGGCTCGCAACCTTGGATCTACAGGAGGCGTACACACATGTCAGCATTCACGCTGCGCACAGAAAATATCTCCGTTTCCAAGTGCTGGGACAACACTACCAGTACCGGGTACTTCCATTTGGCCTTTCACCAGCCCCTCGGGTTTTCACGAAGTGTGTAGCGGTCGCAGCTGCTCACCTACGCAGGCAGAACATCGCTGTGTTCCCGTACCTCGACGACTGGCTAATATCTGCTCCTTCTGCCCCCGAGTTACTGGCGTCCCTGCACACACCACCTCGCTGATCTCCACCTTGGGCTTCGTCATCAACTACAAGAAGTCACAACTCCTCCCGTTTCAGCGTCTGGAGTTTATTGGAGCCCTCATCGACACACAGTCCCTGAGAGCCTACCTGCCGCAGCCCAGGCTACTAGCCATCACCTCGCTTGCCTCCAGGGCAGCGGCAGCAAAAACTCTCTCGGCTCGGTCAATTCTACGCCTGCTGGGACACATGGCAGCCACGACGGCGGTCATCTCTGTTGCGCGAATGCGTATGCGCCCTCTCCAATGGTACCTTCGCACCCATTGGAATCAGCACTCCCAACCGCTGACATCCAAAATCCCGATGACCAACCCTATCAGGGCTCAGCTCCGCTGGTGGACCAGGCCAGCGAATCTCTCCACGGGGAAACCCCTACACCCGCCACAACATCAGACAACCCTCACTACGGACACCTCATGCGCCGGCTGGGGCGCCCATTGTCAGGGATTCAACACTCAGGCAGCGTGGTCTCAGAGCGAGCGGCAGCTCCACATCAACCTCCTGGAACTAAGGGCCGTCAGATACGCCCTCAAGGCGTTCCTGCCACGTCTTCGGGCGACTACTATCCTGATTCAAACGGACAACCAAGTTGCCATGTTCTACCTCAACAAACAAGGGGGTACGGCCTCCCGATCCCTTTGCAAGGAGGCGCTGGCAATATGGTCAATATCCCTGGAGAACGACTGCTGGATTCGCGCATCATACATCCCCGGGAACTTGAACAGCCTAGCGGACAAGTTGAGCAGACAACTGCAACTCCACGAATTGTCTCTCCTCCCAAGGGTTGCCTCAAGCCTCTTCCAGAGGTGGGTAACACCAGAAGTCGACCTCTTTGCCACCGAGGGGAACTCCAAATGCCCCCTATTCTGCTCCAGGCATCTGTCGAGCAGGAGGCTGGCGGGGGACGCATTCGACACATATTGGGGGGAGTGGCCTCTGGTGTACGCCTTCCCCCCGACCCCCCTCATCCCAGCGGTTCTGCAACGCATCGTTCGGGACAAAGCCAAAGCCATCCTGGTAGCCCCACACTGGCCACGACAGATGTGGTTTGCTCTCCTGAAACGCCTAGCGCAAGATGCCCCGTGGCACCTGCCCCTGCGCCCGGACCTTCTAACTCAGAACTCCGGGTCAACGAGACACCCCGATCTCAAGACCCTGTCGCTAGCTGCCTGGATGTTGAGCGGGTGAACCTGGCCCCTCTTGAACTACCCGCAGAAGTGCAAGACGTGGTCCTCGCAGCCAGGAGACCTTCAACACGCAAATCTTATGGCCTCAAATGGAAGAGATTCGGACTCTGGTGCGCCTCCAGAGAGCTCGACCCCGTTACCTGTCCGATCGCGCAAATCTTGCAGTACCTCAGCTCCCTCTCGGACCTTGGTCTCAAGACCCAATCCATCCGAGTACATCTCTCTGCTATCGCAGCTCTACACGCCCCCGTTGAAGGCGCAGACTCCATAGCTGCGTTACCGCTGACATCTCGATTCATGAAAGGCCTAGCAAACTTACGGCCCCCAGTGAGAGCTCCGGTTCCTCCCTGGGACTTGGGGATGGTTCTACACAGCCTCACCCTTGCCCCATTTGAACCTCTGCTGTCGGCGGATATGAAATACGTCTCCTGGAAGACCATATTCCTAATTGCCATCACTTCGGCAAGGAGAATCAGCGAGCTTCAAGCCCTAGTTGCGCACCCGCCCTACACTCAGCTGCACCAGGACAGAGCTTCCCTACGTACGAACCCCAGATTCGTACCCAAGGTGCCTTCAGCCTTCCATGTCAACCAATCTATTGAGCTTCCCTCCTTCCTCCCGGGACCACACCACTCCGAGGAGGAGAGATGTCTACACACTCTGGACTGTCTGCGGGCACTCCGGATTTACCTGGAAAGGACTTTACCTGCCCGCAAAGGCGATCAACTATTTGTGTCCTACGACCCTCTCAAACCCAGGGTGCCGGTCACGAAACGGACTCTTTCCCACTGGGTAGCCTCCTGCGTAGCCTTCTGCCTTGGCTGGCAAGGGAATCAGCCACAAAGCAGAATAGGTCCTCATCGCCTACGGGCAATGGCCACATCCCTGGCGAACCTGCGGGCCGTCCCCCTGCCCGACATTTGTAATGCTGCCACTTGGTCATCTCCACACACCTTCCAGAAACACTACTGCCTCGACCTCCACTCCAAGGAGGACTCGGCCTTTGGCATTGCGGTCCTGGCCTCCGCCTTGCAGCCCCGCGATGGCGCTGACAGCCTAGACGCACGCTAACCATGTGACTCTTTGCACCCACATCTGTTCTGATGATGCTCGCTACAGTGTTGTTCTTGTTGCACTATTGTATTGATTGCACACTATTGCTTGCACTATTGTATTGATTGCTCACTATTGATTGCACAGTTCTCGTTGTCTACTGCCTCTCGTGTTCTTGTTGTTGATTCGCACTATTGTATTGATTGCACTGTTGTTGTCACTAGGCGGTTAATGCCTCTTAAGTGAACCTCGTTATTGTCATGTAATGTTCTTGACAAGGCTCAGTAAACAGCTACCTCCCTATCGCAGTCTCGATTCATGCCTCCCTCCTCCACCTCAGCGCGCAGCTAGGGAGTCACCATGTGTGGCTGACGAAATCCTGCGGTCCATGGAGAAAGCAAGGTTACTTACCTGTAACGGGGATTCTCCGTGGACAGCAGGATGAGTCAGCCACACGCTCCCTCCCACCTCCCCTGGAGGAGGTCCGCCTGATCTCCGCTCCCTGCCTTGTGGTCAAGCTTGGAAAAGGAACTGGCCAGGCTAGGGGGCGGAAACGGGAGGTGGGCTAGCAGAGAAATTTGAGAAGCACTTCCGAACTGGTACCGCCCGGAGGACGTCACCATGTGTGGCTGACTCATCCTGCTGTCCACGGAGAACCCCCGTTACAGGTAAGTAACCTTGCTACACTGTTGTAGCAGCATAAACAACAAAGCTAATAACCTTGTGCAATTCTTCATTATAAAATAAATTTCCCATCTGCCCCTGCAGACTTAACAGAGACGCGAGGGAGACACTCTCCCTTCGCATATCTGAAAGCCGGCACAGAGGGGCTCAGCCGGGCAGAGGGGGCCCCGCGGGACACTCCATTCTGCTGCTGCTGCGGTGGCCGTGGCAGCAGCCAGCTTTTTTTTTTTTTTAAATTTTCCATGAGCCGATGGGGGGGGGAGGTTAGGACTGGTAATAGGCTATGGAGGGTTAGGACTTGACTTGAGGTGGGCTGTGGGCTGTTGGGGGGGCTAGGACTGGTAATGGGCTATGGGGGGGTTAAAACTGGTAATGGGCTGTGGGCTGATGGGGGCTGTCTGGAAATGGGGTGATGGGGGGTTAGGACTGGTAATGGGCTATGGGGGGGTTAGGACTGATAATGGGCTATGGGGGGGCTAGGACAGGAAATGGGCTGATGGGGAGGGGTTAGGACTTGAGGTGGGCTGATGTGGTTAGGGCTGGTAATGGGCTGATGGGGGGGTTAGGACTGGCAATGAGCTATGGGGGGCTCACTGGAAATGGGCTGATGGGGTTAGGACTGGAAGTGGGCTGATGGGGGGTTAGGACTGGTAATGGGTTATAGGGGGGGCTTAAACTGAAAATGGGGTGATGGGGGGTTAGGACTGGTAATGGGTTGGGGGGTTGCTAGGACTGGAAATGGGCTAAGTGGAAGGGGAGGCTTGAACTACAAATAACTGATGGGTAGGGGGCTTGGAATGGAAATGGGCTGTGAGGGAAGGGAGCTAGGACTGAAAATGGGCTGATGGAGCAGCTAGGATAGGACTGGAAATGGGCTGTTGGGGGGAGCTAAGATTGGAAATGGGCTGTGGTGGGGGCTTGAATTGAAATGGACTCATGGAGGGGCTAGAACTGGAAGTAGGCTCATGGGGGGGCTTGGACTGGAATTGGGCTGAGTGGAGGGGAGCTAAGATTTGACATGGGCTGATGGTGGGGCTAGGAAATGCCTAGAAATGGGCTGATGGGGGGCTAGGATTGGAAATGAGCTGATGAAGGGACTCGGACTGGAAATGGATGGGGGAGCTAGGACTGGAAATGGGCTGATGGGAAAGCTAGGACTGGAAATGGGCTGATGGGGGGCTAGGACTGGAAATGGGCTGATGCAGGGACTAGAAGGGAATGGATGCTGGTTGAGACTGGAACTAGAAGGGAGCTGATGTTGGGGGAGGATTAGAATGGGATGGGGCTGGGAGAGTAAAATGGAGAGGGGAAAAATATTTTGTGTGGGAGGGATGAAAAATCTACAATTGGCCGGGTACTGGGAGAGTAAGTGGGGATTGAGGATGGAGGGGTAAAATCTGAGTGGATGAAGTAGGAATGAGGAAAGAGCAAAAGGAGAAAGATTAGTATGTTAAAGCAGATGTAGAGAGAGAGAGAATGGAAAGAAAACTAGAAGAGAGAAGAAAGGACAAATGGACAGCAGACGATGGAGAGTTAGCAGAAAACATGAAGAAACCAGAAGAAAGTGGCTGGAGCAATTGCAACTGAAAAAATGCATAAAAGGTAGAAAGATCTCTCTTTATTTTGAATTTATTAACTGGAATATGAAAGCTCTGGGAAATGTGCATCATTAACGTCTGCGCTTTGTTTGGTACAAGAGGAAATTAATTTATAGTTTTATTGCTACAGTGTTGTTGTACATTCCAAGCTTGGCTTTTGGGGTTCCCAGTTTAATTATTGCCTTCCTGTTTCTAAATTGTGATTCCTTGTTTGGTGATGGTCTATGTTCTGCATGTGTAACTGAGCTGAGGTATTCTGTTTATGTAATTCCTATTTGACATTGCCACTTGTTCTCTTTCCCCAGTATTTTCTGAAATGTATTGGTTTAATATTTGCAGTGTTGCCTTTTGATAGCTAGGGTATGGTGCTTTGTGAGTCCTGGTAATGCTGTCAGGATACGGCGGGTTTGCTATGGGTTCTAAATGGGCAGCGTTTGTAGTAGTTCCTAATGTGCCTGGCGGTTGGCACTGGATTATAGTAATATAGAAATCTTTTAGTCATTCTTTATCCATACACTCATTAAGAGACATGTTTACTAAAAGTTAGTGTATGGTAACATTATGCAAATATTTATGCAAATAAGGCCACTTATGCAAATGAGGCCCCGCACCGAGTCTCCGCACATGGCCACGCACCCCCCCTTGAGCCGCCCCTGACGGCAGGTGCACCTACTCTTGCCAACTTGCTGGGCAGACTAGATAGACCATACTGGTCTTTATCTGCCATCATATACTATGTTACTATATCAGTACTACTACTTCTACTACTTATCATCTATATAGCTCTACTAGGCATATGCATCGCTGCACACATACAGATGAAAGACAGTCCCTACTCAGACTAACAGAACAAACAGTAGGGAAATTCTTAAGGGGAATGATTAAAATACACATGGGTATAGACAGAGGAATAAGGGGGTCAGGATCCAAAAACAGCCTTGAATAAATGAGTTTTCAGCCTGGTTTTGAAAAGGACCAGAGATGAAGCTTTAGGTATTAACTCAGGTAGTCTATTCCAGGCAGGCACAGCAAAGTGGAAGGAACGGAATCTGGAGATGGCAGTATCAGAGAAAGGAATACATAACAGCGATTTGATTGATGAGCAAAGTTGCTGAGAAGGGGTGTAGGGAGAGATAGAGGAGAGGTCACGAGGAGCCACAGATTGAACGCTCATGTAAATTAGTAGAAGTTTGAACTCCATGTGGAAACGGATAGGGAGCCAATGAAGTGACCTGGGAAGAGGGGTTACATGAGGGTAGTGACATTAGTGGAAGATTAGCTATGCAGCTGAGTTTTGCATAGATAAATAATAAAAACATATCTTTTTCAAAGTTATTTATTCAGTGGGGTTATCTTTCTCTCTCATTAGGGTTTGGATTAGGATCTCATCATAATCTGTGCATGAACCGCATTAAAATATAGATGATCTTACACTGTTCATAGACTTTCTCAGCACTGTATGTAGCTGTATGATGTAATTTTTAACGTGATTATGTATGTTTTGATGTATATTTATTTTATTTTAAAATTATCACTTCAAGCTCAATATGGTGAGACATGAAATCAAATGCTAATAAATTAAATATTAAATAGCAACAGTCCGTAAATAATGGCATGGAAATTGCAACTATGTACCTCGGCCCCCTTTTTCTGACAAAATAAGATGAAATGAGGTTGAGAGAAGAAAAACTGATGACCCTAAAAAAAAGCTGAAGAAATTATTTTTTTCAGTTTCTTATTTATAAATGTATCACATTCATCCATTACATGAAAGAATTAGGAAAAATCATCAGCCCACAAAACAGAGGAGCAAGATACAGGAAAAAAAAAAGAACACCCCAAGCATATATAAGAAAATAAGAACATAAGATATGCCATACTGGGTCAGACCAAGGTCCATCAAGCCCAGTATTCTGTTTCCGACAGTGGCCAATCTAGGTCATCTGTACCTAGCAGTTTCCCCAAGGGACACAGGTTCCACAATGCTTGTATTGCTTCAAGCATTGATATCCTGGGTCCCTTCTTAATAATGGTTTATGGACCTTTCCTCCAGGAACTTGTCCAAACCTTTTTTAAACCCAGCTACACTAACAGCCTTTACTACATCCTCCGGTAACAAATTCCAGAGTTTGATTACACGTTGAGTGAAAAAATATTTTCTTTTATTAGTCTTAAATAGTTTACCCTGTAGCTTCATTGCATGTCCCCTAGTCTTTCTATATTCTGATAAGGTAAACAATCGATCTACGTTTACCCGTTCCACTCCGTTCATTAATTTATAGACTTCTATCATATCTCCCCTCAGCCGTCTCTTTTCCAGGTTAAAGAGCCCTAACCTCTTTAGCCTTTCTTCATAGGAGTATCCTTCCATCCCCTTTACCATTTTTGTGGCTCTTCTCTGAACCTTTTCTAAAATCGCTATATCCTTTTTAAGATACGGCGACCAGAATTGCACACAATATTCAAGGTGCGGTCTCACCATGGAACGATATAGAGGCATTACAATATCTTTTGTTTTATTTTCCATTCCTTTCCTTATCATACCTAGCATTCTATTTGCTCTCTTGGCCGCCGCTGCACACTGGGCCGAGGGTTTTAAAATGGTATCCACAATGACGCCCAAATCTTTTTCCTGGGTGGTAGTTCGTAATGTGGAACCTTGCATCGTGTAACCATAGTTTGGGTTGTTCTTCCCTAGGTGCATAACCTTGCACTTGTCCACATTAAATTCCATCTGCCATTTTGATGCCCAGTCTTCCAATTTATCAAGATCCTCTTGCAATTTTCCACAATCCTCTTGGGTTTTAACAACTTTAAATAGTTTTGTGTCATCTGCAAATTTGATAACCTCACCCGTTATTCCACATTCCAGGTCATCCATGAATATGTCAAAAAGCAGCGGACCAAGCACAGATCCCTGGGGTACACCACCATTCACCCCTCTCCACTGGGAAAATTGGCCATTTAGCCGTACCCTCTGCTCTCTATCCTCCAACCAGTTCCTGATCCACAACAGTACACTGCCTCTTATCCCATGACTCTTTAGTTTTGCCAAAAGTCTCTGATGAGGGACCTTGTCAAAGGCTTTCTGAAAGTCCAGATACACAACATCAACCGACTCACCTTTGTCCACCTGATTATTCACTCCTTCAAAAAAACATAACAGATTAGTAAGACAAGATCTTCCCTGTCTAAAGCCATGTTGACTGTCTCCCATTAGGTCATGACTATCTACATGCTGAGTAACTTTATTCTTTATGATGGTTTCTACCATTTTTCCCGGTACTGACGTCAGGCTCACCGGTCTGTAATTTCCCGGATCTCCCCTGGAACCCTTTTTAAAAATTGGTGTTACATTGGCGATCCTTCAATCTTCAGGTATTAGAGATGATTTTAATGATAGTTCACAGATTACTAATAGCAGGTCTGCAATCTCATATTTCAGTTCTTTCAACGCCCTTGGATGTATACCATCCGGCCCAGGTGATTTGCTACTCTTCAGTTTATCTAATAGTTGTAATACATCTTCCCGATGTATCGATATTTCCTTCAATTCTTCCGCACCTTTAAATATCACTTCAGTCATGGGTAACATCCCTACATCTTCCTCAGTAAAGACCGAACCAAAGAATTCATTCAGTCTCTCCGCTATCGCCTTGTCGCCTCTTAGTGCTCCTTTAACCCCTTTATCATCTAAAGGACCAACTGACTCTCTCACAGGTTTTTTGCTACGAATGTACTTGAAAAGGTCTTTAGCTCGCGTTTTTGCTTCCGCAGCAAGCTTCTTCTCAAATTCTCCCTTTGCCTGCCTTATCAATGCCTTGCATTTGACTTGCCAGTGCTTGTGCTGTTACCAGGTTTCGTCGTTTGGCTCTTTTTTCCATTTCCTGAAAGATGCTTTTTTGGCAACAGCAGCCTCTCTGACCTCACCTTTAAACCATGCTGGCAGTTTTTTGGACTTCCTTCCACTTTTCTTAAAGCGTGGAATACAGCTGGTCTGGGCTTCCAAGATAGTATTTTTCAACAACAGCCAAGCCTGATGTACGTCTTTAACCTTTGCAACTGCTCCTTTTAGTTTTTTCTTAACTGTTTTCCTCATTTTATCATAGTCTCCCTTTTGAAAGCTAAAAGGTAGTACTGTGGATTTCCTTACTATCCATCCTCCACTAATTAAATCAAAGGCAATCATGCTATGATCACTATTGCCAAGTGGCCCCAACAACCTTATCTCTTGCACTAGATCTGGTGTTCCACTAAGGACTAGGTCTAATATGGCTTCCCCTCTGGTCGGTTTATGAACCAGCTGCTCCAAGAAGCAGTCACATATTTCATCTAGGAACTTTATCTCCCTAGCATGTCCTGACGTGACACTGACCCAGTCGATACCGGGGTAGTTGAAATCACCCATTATTATTACTGCGCTGTAACGTTTGTTAGCTTCCTTGATTTATTTGAACATTTCATCATCCATTTGGTCATTCTGGCCAGGCGGTCAATAGTACACCCCCACTGCCATCGCCTTCCCCCTTTTACATGGAATTTCAATCCATATAGATTCTACAGTAGATTTTGTTTCCTGCAAAACGTCAATCCTTTCTGACTCAATACCCTCTCTAACATAGAGAGCAACACCTCACCAATTTGATCAGCTCTATCATTACGATATAGTTTGTACCCAGGTATCACAGTGTCCCACTGGTTGTCCTCCTTCCACCATGTCTCTGATATTCCAATCATATCTAACCTTTCATTTAGTGGTATATATTCTAACTCTCCCATCTTATTTTTTAGGCTTCTAGCATTTGCATACAAGCATTTTAGAGAATGTATTTTATTCATATTAATTTGGCTATTGTTAGACATGGGTAATTTGGGATCTTTAAGCTCTGTCTGCTCCATACTTGAGGGCATTTGGGCTAGTTTACTCTTTTGTGGAACCTCTCTGCTTTTGGTAGTATCCTTCAAAGATACATTCTTCCGAACCATCCGCTCTTGGGCGAATGTCGGCCCCCCCCCCTAATATCTAGTTTAAAAGTTGCTCTATCTCCTTTTTAAAGGTTAATGCCAGCAGCCTGGTTCCATCCCGGCCAAGGTGAAGCCCATCCCTTCGGAAGAGCCCCTCCCCTCCCCAGAATGTTCCCCAGTTCCTAACAAATCCAAAACCCTCATCTCTGCACCATTGTCTCATCCACGCATTGATATATATTGAATATATATATATATATTTATAATAATGATAATATACAGTTAGGACACAAAGAACAAACTACGCATCAGCCAGCAACATCAACTGGACTTGATTCCTTCCTACATGACAAAAACTCCAAAAGCTGTTTAGGTTCAAAAAAGAGGTTATTCTTAGCATCAAAGTTAAATTATATGACGACAAGGAAACTTCAGGATAAACACAGCTCCTAACACCAGGACTCTCGATTTTAAAGCCAAGAATTTCTGAAGTCGCAGCAGGGTTTCACAAGAAAAATAATGGAAAATTTGAATTTTTGATCCCAAAACCAGCACATTCCTATTTTTTAAATAATGACATAGAATCATGTTCCTGTCCAAGTTGAAGCAATTTTTAATCTAAGCTGAAGCCGACTGCAGATTTAATATGATTTAGCTGAGTCTACGAGGTATCTGTGATTTTTATTTTTCATGCATTGTGTGATAATTACAAAATAGACCTGTCAAATTCCAAAAAATGATAAAACAAGCAAAAATTTTAAAATGACACAAAAAGAATGATTAAGCAAATATTACCTTAAATTACCCTTGAAGCCTATATCTACAACTGTGTACTTAGGCTTTATTTCTCCGTAAAAGAATATATAGGCCGCGTAGGGCAGCGTCCCGAGCCGGCCTCCTGTAACGGGGTGGTGCGGCAAGATGCGGGGACAGCTTCGCGGTTGAGGAGGGGGGGGGGAGGCGAGGTGACGCAGGGGTTTACAATTAAAGTCACTGGCTCTCCCATCATTTGGTGCGTGGGGGAGAGCCAATGAAATTGAAGATTTGGGGGTAGTGGAGGAGAGGAGCCTGAATTGGGGGCCAGTCGGTGAGGCTTCGGCGAGCAGCGGGAGTGGTACAGAGCAGCTGGTGAGCGAAGGTGCTGTTTCGGAGACGGAGTGCAGGGCCTGGAGCAGCGAGAAGCTGTAACGGCAGGGTGCCGCGGTCTTCTCAGTGCTGATTTCAGGACCGGTTGAGTGGCACGTGGCAGTGATCGCGGATGCGCGGTGTTGGCTGCGGAGTGCGGCTCTATCAGGCAAGGCGGGGTTTCAGGCCCGGATCCATTTTCTATGGCCAGGGGGGGTTTGCCAGGTAGGGGGCGGGGGAGGGGACGTGCCACAGGCGCTGCAGGCCGGCCAGGGGGTAAAGCAGGCGGCCAGGCCAGGTCCAGGGCTGTGAGAGTCAAGGGGCAGCAAATTAACAGATTATTTATATACCGCTCCTTCCATTGATCAGGTGCGGTTTCCATATAACAACACTAAACAGAGTGAACTGTTTTTACATATAACAATTTGCAGCTTGGTTATTACAGTTAACAGATAACAAATGGTAAACAACGGGACCCAAAGGGATCAAAGTGCAAGGGGACCCGGGAGGGGGGTACGGGAAGAGGCTTCTCAGTCTCTGCGGGGGGGGGGGGCGGGGTGGGGGGAAGAGGGGGGCCGGTCCACGGAAACGGGGGGGGCCTGGCAGGGGGGGATTAGACTTGCAAGTTGAGGGAAGGAGGGGGGCGGATGCCAGGGGTGGCAATGGAGACAGGAGGGAAAGACATCTGGAGCTGCCGGGTACACCGGAGGGGGGGGGGGTAGTAGCTATTGGGCAGCAGGGGGCCATGGGGGATCGGGGGATGGGGCTGTCGGGAGATAGAGGGGTGGGGTCGTGGCGGGCTAGGGGGGGGCTCAGGAGCGGTGGCGGTGCAGGGTGGATGGCAGGCTGGTCACCCGGGGAGGGGGGGCACTGCTGGGTATGGTGGGGAACAGCTTGGGGGAGGGGTGGGGTCTTGGCAGCATTGGTTGGGTGGAGGACAAGGGTCTTCGGCGTCGGAGTGGTTGGGTGCTTGGCAACCGGCTTGGCTGGCTATGGCCCCTCCCCAGGTCTTTTCTTTTATGTCCCCTCAGGTACCGGCGATGCTCCCGTATGCAGCGATGCCAGGCGGTAGCGGACAACGGGGACCGGAGTGGCAGCGGTCATCCAGGGCGGATAGCGCAGCGGAACCAGCGGCGGCTCCTGAACAGGAGGGAGAACCTGTGGTGGCGGGTGAGACACAGGAAGGCACTGGGGGAGGAAGTGAGAGAGGGGTGGGAGCGGGAGGTAAAGTGTGCAAGAAAAGGAAACACCTATGTCGGCGGCGTCGGTGGTCTGACACATCTTCTTCGTCTTCGTCCTCGACAGGGTCAGCTTCTTCGTCGGAGAGCGGGGACGGCCGTGAGGTGCGCGGTAGGGACGTCGGTGCAGACAACGTGAGGGGATGCGTACCATCGGTAGTGGCGTATTCGGAGTTATGGGAAGGGGTACTGACAAAGTTGTGGCGCAAAATTAGGAAATGGCGGTATATTGACATATTCCGATTGCTGGAGGGTCGGCGGCGGTCTGGGGATAGCAAGAAGAAACGGAAGGAAGACGAGAAGGCGGGTCGCGTCAAGAGAGTTTCTAGAAACGTGTTGAACTGGACTAGAGCTTTTTTATGGTTAGTGAGTGTGTGGGGGCATTCTTTTCCGGATCAATACGGTATGCTTTTGGCTTACGCGGACTCTATCCTGGAGGCGGCACAGACGCATGAGGGTTGGTCGTGGTTAAATTACGACGAGAAGTTTCGGGATAAGATGGAGGAAAATCGTCTGTTGTCATGGGGCGCGCAGGATATTAACCTGTGGCTTACGCAGATGTCAGTGAAGCCGGGAGGAGGGGGCGGGGGGGGAAAGTAGGAGAGGGGTGCCTGTGGGTACTGGGCTGTCCTTTCAGCCGGCGGCTCCCACTGGGCAGCCGAAGAGTACCGTCTCGGGTACAGGGGATGCATGTTGGAGGTTCAATAAAACATCCTGCCCGTTCCCGGATTGTAAATTCCGGCATGCATGTTCCAGTTGTGGCGGCGAGCATTCAGCAGCGAGATATGTTAGGAAGGGGACAGCCCTGCTTAGTGGGACAGTCCTTAAGTAATGGGCCGGAGTGCAGCCTGGCGGCCACCCCGATACGGTTGGAGGCCTTACGGGCTCGACTCAGGTGGTACCCGAGGCGGGGTGATAGGGGGATGTTAGAGCGAGGTTTTCGGGAGGGCTTTGTTATCCCGGTAGACGGGAAGGTGGTATTGGGGATGTCGCGTAATTCAAATTCAGTGCATCGCTGGGCATTGGTAGTGCAGAAAAAGCTGTCAAAGGAGTTAGAGAAGGGGAGGATGGCGGGTCCTTTTGCGCATAAGCCGTTCCCCGATTTAGTAATTTCTCCGTTGGGCATTATTCCGAAAAAGGAAACGGGGAAATTTCGATTAATTCATAATTTATCATTTCCCAAGGGAACGTCCGTCAATGATCGCATTCCATGGGATAGATGTACGGTTAGGTACGCGTCCTTTGATCGAGCGGCGGAACTGGTGCAGAAGGCCAGTGAGAAGGCCTGGACGGCGAAGGTGGATATAGAATCGGCGTTCCGCCTCTTGCCAGTGCACCCAAGTAGTTTTCCGTTGCTAGGTTTTTACTTCGAGGGACACTTTTACTTTGACAGATGCATGCCGATGGGATGCTCGGTGTCTTGCTCCTACTTTGAGAAATTCAGTTCCTTTTTGCATTGGGCATTGGTGCAGGAGGTGAGTTGCGACAACGTAGTGCATTATCTGGATGATTTTTTCTTCGTCGGAGCAGAGAACTCAGGGGATTGTAGGCAGCTGCTGGAGGGTTTTATAAGTTTGGCCGGGGAGTTGGGGGTTCCTTTAGCGGAGGATAAAACGGAAGGGCCCGCTAGCTTTCTGGGGATTGAGTTGGATTCGCGGGAAATGGTAGCGAGACTGCCACAGGCGAAAGTAATGAAGCTGCGTGTGTTAGTGGCCAATGCGCTCGCTTCCAGGAAGCTGAATTTGAGAGAGCTGCAGGCACTGATTGGTGCGTTGAATTTTGCCTGCCGCATAATACCGATGGGTAGGGTATTTTTGAGGAGGTTAGCAGGAGCAACGGCGGGAGTGCGGAAGCCGCACCATAGGATTAAGGTGTCTAAAGCTATGAAGGAAGACTTGCGGAGTTGGGACATATTTTTGCAGGAATTCAACGGCACCTCGGTGCTAATGGAGGTGGAGATGTCCTCAAGGGACTTGCAGCTGTTCTCGGATGCAGCGAGCGGGGCGGGGTTAGGCATTTATTTTGCAGGGGCATGGTGTGCTGAGAGGTGGCCTCAAGCGTGGCAGGAGGCGGGTTTGGTCACCAATATTGCTTTTCACTCCCATGCCTCTATTCACCTCAACCACAAGTCTTTGCAGATGATACCAAAATCTGCAATAGAGTTCTTTTGCTAGGTCTCTGAGATACATGCCGATATACAGCTGGCAGGCTTGGATTTGGCAGCCCAGCATTGAGCCCCGGTAGCATTTGCATCCAAGGGTTTGTGCACATGGAGGATACCAAGTGCTGCATTCTTGGGTGGAGATGGATTGTGTGGGCTTATACGGATCTGATGGGGTACATTTATCTCCTGTGGGTCTTGATTTGTTGTTGAACGATTGGCAGGAGGCACTGGAGTGGGTGGCGTTGAGAGATGCTCGCTGGTCGCAGCCTTAGGGGGGGGTGGCGCGGGGTAGGCAGGCCTCCCGTGCCGGTGGCAGGATCCCGGAGGTTTCCGGGGTCCAGAGCCTTGGATAAACTTGGGATGGCAGTGGGGTACCCCTGACCCAGAGAACCCCTGGGCGGGCTTTTGCTAATGATATGGCGAAGTCGGGTGCCCGGAGGGGGAGAGAAGTTGGGAAAGCGGAGGCGGGCCCACCTTGCTATGGACATGGCTGGTGAGGCCTCATTCCGTTGGGGCTGAAAATGATGGTTATTGGCTGTTTACTGTTATGCGTTGTATTGGTTTAATAAAGCTGCGACCAGAGGTTTTACCAAAATTGGCGTTTGAGTGTTTATGTTAAGGGGTGGGGAGGGGGGAGGAAGGGTTAGGGATAAGTTAAAGGGTAAGGTCTGGATGGAGCATCGAGTCCGACCTGCCCCAGTTACAAACTTGCACTAATCCAACCCCTTTTTGTGTCTTAAGCAAGGCAAAGCAATCTGATTGACCTTATTGACTCAACAGTACCAACAGTACCACAGCAGTAACTTACAGGAGCACAACTGATATAGATGGAATAAGATGGCTGCAGCTTTTATTAATAATAGTTGATAACCAAGCAGACAATAGCAAGCCAGCAATACTTGTAAAACAAAAAGTAATTTTCATTATCATCTCTCCACCATGAGACTAGCAAGGCTGTCACCTCTACAACTCTTTAAAACTCCTGCTATAAAACAAGGTTGCACCACCACCCAGATCACGTGGGGTTTGAAGAGGGAACTTCCCTAACCCTGCAATGGCCACAGCCACCCTTGGTATCCCATGCTGTAATCAAACATTCCAGTGTCCAAATTTTTCACTCCTGGCCCAAATATACATGCTACAAGCCCATGGTAATCAGCTCAACTTGCCTCAGCTCCCCCTGAATGTGACTGAAGGTGGCATCAGTGTTGCCCTTGTCTTTATGCCCTCTAATAAACTCCACCCCCATAAGCACTTGACCTCAGTGTGGGTGGGGGGAACCTGGTGGGAAAAACTCCCACTAAAGCTTAGGATGGCAATCACTTGGTGAGAGAAGGATGGGGTAAGAGGGCCTTAAAGGAGAGGGGGGGATGGATACATTATTAAGGCTGGCTGGAATGCACCATGGCCCACTCCAACAGCAGCATCTTGTAAATATAGCACAATGAGAAAGAAAAATATACAACCTATTAGACATCTTCTCAACAGCGCTTAAACTATTTGCCTTTCTTGGGCAAGCAAATCAAATTGTTCATACTCGGTTTGAGTAATCTTTAGAAAAGAGATAGGTATTATGTCCCAGGTGGACTGGGTTCCATTTGGGTAGGATGGAGAAGTGTCCCTTTCATGAATGAAAGATTATCTGAGGCAGGGGTTTGAAAAGGGAGAGACTCTGCAGCTGCCCCAACTCCACAAATTATACCATCTTGCAAATTGTTTGCAACTGGTGAGAAGATTGTTTTCTTATTGGTGCGAAGCCAGAAATCTACATTCTATTACTGAGGGATCACCTTAAATCATGGGTGGGCAATTCCAGTCCTGGAGAGCCGCAGACCGGTCAGGTTTTCATGATGTCCCTAATGAATATTCATGGACCTATTTCCATACAATGGAAGGCAGTGGATGCAAATAGATCTCATGAATATTCATTTGGGACATCATGAAAACCTGACTGGTCTGTAGCCCTCCAGGACTGGAATTGCCCCCCCCCCCCCTGCCTTAGATTAACAATTCAAGCAATATCCTAGATCATTTAGACCATACAAATTCTCTCTTAGTCAATGAAAATTAGAAACCAATAGACTGCATATAATACATTCAGAACAAGGCAATCCAGATTTTACTGGGCCTCCAATTCAGGGATCATTTCCCACCAACTTTGGAAACCCTTCATTGCCTTCCAACAATGTTCAGATGTAAATTCAACAGGCTGGTTATAGTTTTTCAGATCTTATTTTTAAATGGTCTTCAAAATTTGTATGACAAATTTAAGGGTAAGAGTATTTTGCACATCTCAAAATCATTTGGTAAATATTACATCTTGTCTAGAAATTAGGTATGTTGATAGAAGGCATCATGCCTTTTCATTTGCAACTCAACCATCTAGAACTCTATAGCAAAGGATCTGCAGTTGGCACATGAGCTTCTGCCTTTGTGAAAGCTTTGTAAGTCCAGTTTTTTTCCTCAGGCATTTCATTAAAAGAAGGTTGGCTCCCTAAAAAAGGTTTGGAGATCATTTTCTATCTATGACTGCCTGAATCATTACTTAAGCACGAGTTATATGAATTATCATATTAAGGGGTATGTGGAAAATGTTATGTTTTGTTGACCTTGCTAGCTTTTGTTTGTCTCCACCACCCAAGAGCCATCCAGGTTGGATGGATGACATAAAAATAGAAAAATAAATAAGAAAGAAAAGAGGAAAAGAGGAAAGAAAAGACCGTGTTCACATCTATCTCAACTTCCAAAGTTATAGCCACATTAAAATAAAATTAATTCACTTTGAAAGTCCATCAAGAGGCACTGGCAGGTGAGTCTGTGGCAGTGTCATATACCACCATGCAAAGAATCTGGCTTTGATTCCTAGGTCAGGTTTCGTATCACAAGGACAGGATGGGGATGTTGCCAAGAGAGCTTTCACAGCCCCTTGGGAGGAGAGGGGTCCCAGTCATCATTCTACAGCAAGATCTAATGGCTAGATTTATGGTAGTACAATTGCATGGAATGAGAGGAAGACCCGGTGCATACCCTCCAGCCAGAAACTGTAGCTGCAAAGACTGAACTGTGATGGCAGGGCATATGAAACAGAGGAAAACTCTCAGGTTTTCCCCCAGGTAGTTACAAATGAAGGCTCATGGAAGCAAATTTCAATCTTGGCTTCAGTTTAGTTGGAAGACTTAAGGAGCTAGAAGCTCAGGTCAAATGGAAATAAATGGTCACATTTTACTTACCAATTAATGTCCTTTCTTTGAGTCCTGCTAGACTAGTCCTGACAAGTGGATTGTGTTCTCTTATCAGCAGATTGGTGAAGACAAAGAACCAATAAAAAGCCCAGGGTTCAATAACATCACTCCCATGCCTCTATTCACCTCAACCACAAGTCTTTGCAGATGATACCAAAATCTGCAATAGAGTAGACACCCAGGAAGGTGTAGATAACATGAGGAGGGATCTAGCTAAGCTTGAAGAATGGTCTAGAATTTGGCAGCTGGGATTTAATGTTAAAAAAATGTAAGGTCATGGATTTGGGCTGCAGCAATCCAAGGGAGCAATACAGTATAGGAGGTGAAGTACTTTTGTCCACTAAAGAAGAGCGGGACCTAGGCATGGTTGTGTCTGATGATCTTAAAGTAGCTAAACAGGTAGAAAAGGCGACGGCAAAAGCTAGAAGGATGCTTGGGTGCATACGGAGAGGAATGGCTAGCAGAAAAAAGGAGGTGATAATGCCTCTGTATAAGTCTTTGGTGCGACCTCATTTGGAGTATAGTGTGCAATTCTGGAGACTGCACCTTCAAAAGGATGTGAACAGGATGGAGTCGGTGCAGAGGGTGGCTACTAAAATGATTAGTGGGCTTCATTATAAAGCATATGAGGACAGACTTAAGGATCTTAATATGTACACCTTAGAGGAAAGGCGGGATAGAGGTGATATGATTGAGATGTTTAAATACCTCCGTGGCATAAATGTTCAGGGAGAGAGCCTCTTTCAATTGAAAGTAAGTTCTGCTACGAGGGGGACATGGGATGAGGGTGAAGGGAGATAGATTCAGGAGTGATATGCGGAAATATTTCTTTACGGAAAGAGTAGTGGATCCATGGAATAGTCTCCCAGTGGAGGTGGTAGAGATGAGGACAGTAACTGAATTCAAAAAAGCATGGGACCAACACAGAGGATCTCTAAAGGTAAAAAGTGGACTGTTGTAGTTGTTGATATGGAAGGACAGACTAGATAGGCCATGTGGTCTTTTTCTGTCATCATGTTTCTATGTTTCTATGTAAGTCCCTTCTGTATTTGTCCCAAAGCATATGGGAGAAATCATGGCAAGCTTTACACAACCTCAACCATGTGCAATGATGTGCGATCAACAGTAGAGAACTATGTACAGGAAAGTATAAACATAAGGCTGTCAGACGATGAACCTGCAGAGTCAAATATAAAAATCATAGCAGACCCAAGAGTACTGCAACAGAAGAACAGAGCAATATAGTTGGTGGCGGGCCCTGGACTAGTCCAGCAGGACTCAAGGAAAAGACATTTACTGTTAAGTAAAAGTCAGCTTCCATATCATCCTGCTAGACCACTCCAGACAAGTGGGATGCACCAAAGCTACAACTCCACTGGGCAGGAAGAAGACACAGCAGCTCGCAAAACTCTTGAGCCAAAGGCCATGTCCGCCCTCGCGTGGACATCCAAGCAGTAATGCTTGACAAAAGTGGAAAGTGATGCCTATGCTGCTGCCTGACAAATGTCTAAAGGGGCTACTGAGCTCCGTGCTGCCCAAGAGGATGCCTGCGCTTGGGTAGAATGGGCACTCAAACCCCCTGGAATTGGCTGGTTCCGTAACAGATACACCGAGGCAATGGCCTCCTTAATCTAGAGCCCCAAAGTTGACTCATTTTCCACGTCACTCTTGCGCAGGCCAGCAAACAGCACAAAAAGATGGCCGAACTTACAATAGGAATTTGTAACCTCTACTTACTAGAGAAGCACCCTGCAGACATCCACAAGGCGAAGATCCTTATCCTTCCTCTGACACTGCTCCTTATAGGAAGAGGAGGAGAAGGACAGGCAGACTACTTGATTCATGTGTCAGGGAGAAAGCACGATAGCCAAGAAGGAAGACAGGCTGAATAGAAACGACCTCCTTTGAAAAGGACAGAGAAGGATTTCAGCAAGACAGAGCCTGCACCTCAGAAATCTGCCTTGCGGAACAAATCACAACCAAGAAAATTGTCTCAAGCATCAAATCCATCAAAGTAGCACGTTTCAATGGCTCAAAAGGTGCCACCATCAGGGCCCTGTGTACTAGATCCAGATCCCAGAAAGGGATCTTTATTAAAACTTGATATACCACCCTTCGCACGGGCAACAGAGTGGATCACAGACCAGAGGGGAGGACACAGATGCCAAACCCCTGCAGAAAAAGCAAGATGTCCAGGTATAAGGCTAGAGACTTAACCACTGGACCTTGAAAACAGGCCAAAGCTGTCAACTGGACTTTCAGGGAACTAAAGGAAAAGGCCCTTCTACAGTCATGCCTGTACCTTGGCCACCTCAGGAGCCAACTGCCAAGCACCACACCATTGCTCAGAGGCACCAGATCCAAAAGTGCTAGCTTGGTAGACCTCTGGTCTTCAAGCAGAATGGCGACCACCACTGGAGAGTAGCCCTCACATGCTAGCCATCTCCTTTCAAGAGCTAAGCCATAAGCAAGAAGGGAACTGGGTCCTCCATAACGATCAGTCCCTGCCAAAATAGGCCCTGAGATGGAGGCAACCGAAGAGGAGGTTCCTGCAGGAGCTGCATCAGGTCTACGATCCATGCTTTCCTCTGTCAATTCATTGCTACCAGAACAATCCTGCCCGGGTGGCATTTTATACACCAAATCATACACCCCACCAGGGTTCATGGAAGAAACACGTATAGCAGGTGCAGACTTAGCCAAGGCTGCGTGAGGGTATCGACACCCTTCGACCCCACCTCCGTGTGGCGACTGAAGAAGTGGCAAACTTTGGCAGTGGAGTGGGTAACCATCAGATCCATTTTGGGGAGACTCCAGCAGTGCAGAATCAACTGAAATGCCTCTTGACTCAACTCCCACTCTCCAGGATCCAGACTGATGGCTGAGGTAGTTTGCCTGGCAAGGTGCTGAGCCGCCAAGGCTAGGAGGATCTTCTCCACCCAGGCAAACAGGACAGCCATCTCCAGAGCTACCCTGGCACTCCTTATGCTGCCTTGCCGATTGACAAACCTCCACTGTGGCGTTGTCCGAAAATACTTGAATCACCTGGCCCTCGACCAGGGGCTGGAAACACAAAAGAGCCAACCCAATGGCCCTCGGCTCGAGGCAGTTGATGGACCATACTGGTTCCCTGTGGTTCCAATGGCTCTGGACCATATGGCAATGGGCTCCCCAACCTGAGAGACTGGTCATCAGCAGGATCGAGAAATCGTCCAGTGGCATGCCCTTCCTCAGATGACAGGGCTGCTGCCACTACTTCAGGCTGGTCTTCGACCATTTATTGGAACAGTAGCCTACACTCGAACTCCTAACAACTCAGGGACCACCAAGTCCACAAGGACACCTGGAGAGGCCACATGTGAGCATGCGCCTAACCTTACCATTTCTATGGTTGCTGCCATCAATCTGAGGACCTAAATATATTCCCAGACTCTAGGAGCCTGCTGTGCACAGAACAGCACCAGGCAATCCAACAGTCTTTTGACTTTCTGCTCTGGTAGGACAAACTGCCTATTCAAGGGTCAAAACGTGCTCCAGGGAACTCCAGGGACTGGGAAGGCAACAGCTGGCTCTTTCCTTGATTGATCACTCAACCAAGTCTTTCCAAAAAAGATACCACTTGGGATACCACCCAAGATGCCTCTGAAAAGGGAACAGGGCTGACAGAGCCAGTCGTCCAGATATGGATGGACACAGATCCCTCGGCACCACAGACACCACCCACATCACTTTGGAGAATGTCATAAGAACATAAGAAATGCCATACTGGGTCAGACCAAGGTCAATCAAGCCCAGTATTCTGTTTCCAACGGTGGACAATCCAGATTACAAGTACCTAGCAGATTCCCAAAAAGACACACAGGTTCCACAATGCTTGTACTGGTGCAAGCAGAGGATTTCTCGGGTCCTCTTTAATAATGGTTTATGGACCTTTCTCCAGGAACTTGTCCAAACCTTTTTTAAACCCAGCTATACAAACAGCTTTTACTATATCCTCCTGTAACACATTCCAGAGTTTGATTACACATTGAATGAAAAAATATTTTCTCTTATAGTCTTAAACGGGTTACATTGCAGCTGGGAGTGGTGGAGAGCTCAACTGGGACAGTGGTGAATTGATCATGAAAGCCAAGCATGGCAAAACGCCGATACCTTTGCTGATCTGCCTGATTCTGGATATGAAAATATGCCTTGGCCCGATCCAGAGAAGCCAAAAATTTGCCTTGGCGCACTGCTTGAATCACAGAGGGCAAGGTTTCCATCTGGAAGCACATGATGTACAAGTGCTCATTAATTCCCCTTGAGGTCCAGAATGGGCTGGAAGAAACCATCCTTTTTTTTTTTTACCCTGCTCCTTCTGGGGGATGGGCACCACTGCCTTTAGGTGAAGTAACTTGTCCAAGGTGGTCCGCACAGCAGCACTTTTGATTGCAGACACACAAGAAGAGAAGACAAAAGCATTCGGAATTGGCCCTTTGCATTCCAGGACATAGCCAAACTCAAGATGTCTGGCAACCAGCAATCCTTGGTAAAACAGATCCATTCCTGAAAGAAAAGGCGAAGCCTGCCTCCAACCAAAGGAACTAGGAAATAGGCCCCCAAACCTTCATTGCACAGCTTGAGAAAGGCCTCCTCTGGAGGGGACCAAGTCTCTGGGACCATGCGCTCCACTTAAAGGCCAAGAACAGGCCCAAAGTCCATAAAGGGAAGAAGGGTAATCCAGGCCGGTAGTGATGGAATTTCCGAGACCCCCAGGAGCCCAACCAGCGCTCTCGCAAGGAGCAGGCAGAGGCTGACAGAAAAGGAGTTCCTGCTCACTACACAGGCCCCTTGGACCTGTCCTTCAGAATGTGGAAGATCTTGTCTAGCCTAGGTCCTTTACCTGCTTCTCCCAATCAGATCAAACAGAAGCACCCCTCTAAGACCAGATGAGTAACCCCGGCTTTCGAAGAGGAGTCTGCTGCCCTATGTTAAAGCCATGCCAAAGCAATGCTACTGTCAACAGGACACAAGCCCTGGCCGCTAGACATACCAGGTCGTACATGGCATCAGAAAGGAAGGCCATAGTTGACTCCAAAAGAGAGGTAGAATCATCTGGCGGGAGAGACTGAATCCAATGGGGTATGACCCAAAATGTCAGGTCTGCACATACCGCCAACTGAAGAATAGCAGCCATAGTGGTGAACTGGTTCTGCAACACAAATCCACTTTTCAGAGTATATTTTTTTCTTTTTAAGGACAATCCGCCTTCCACAGGAATGGTGGTCCATCTGGTAACCGCTTTGACCTGCTCATCCACCTTGGAAATATCCCACCACACAACGCACTCTCTGTACGGGAGAGCATACATCTTCTTATACATTCTTAGACCCTCAGGCGAGGAGTTGGGGAAATCCAAAGCCAACCAAACAGGCTCTTGAGCACCTCCAGGAACGGGAGACAGTAGTGGATTTCCGTACTCCTTGCAGAAGTGGATGCCTCTTTGTTTCCTGCTCCACGTGGATAAGACTCTGGGATCATCACTTCCAGTTTCTATACCCAGAACAGGTAGATAACATTGGCCTCCTTACAAACCTCTGAAGGTGAGAGTACTTCTTCATCCACATCAAACATCTCAATCCAAGTCCCAGTCCAAATTTCAGACAGATCCTAGCTGATCCCCATCTCCAAGCAGTGCCCTTTACCGGGGGCCCTTAGCCATCAATCAAACAGGGCTTCTATTCTCAGCCTTCCCCTCACGAGACTGTGTTTGGAGGAAACCAGAGGCCGCAGGATCTAAATTTCCAAGCCAGAAGGACAAGGCCTGCTGTAAAAGGAAAAGAATTCCAGGGAGGACAATCTAGACTCCAGAAGCTTTCCTCGTGGAAATGACCCCCCACACTTGGGAGCATAGTCACCATTGATCCCCTAGAACAGTGTTTCCCAACCCAGTCCTCGGGTACCCCAAGGCCAGTCAGGTTTTCAGGGTATCCACAATGAATATGTATGAGATAGATCTGCATACAATGGAAGCAGTGCATGCAGATCTATTGTGGATATCCTGAAAACCTGTCTGGCCTGGGGGTACCCGAGGACTGGGTTGGAACCACTACCCTAGAGAGTAGGGAGAGGCTCACAGTATGGACAGGGGCCTCTGGCCGGCTGAACATCTTTACCAGTGGCACCATCCGGCACCTCCTGCCCTGAGGCAGTCAAGGTCATACTAACAGCATCCCTCAGCTTAAAGAGGGGGAGTAGGCTCAGACTCAGAAGTAGCCATGCAAGAAGGGCAGTGTCCAGAAGCCAGAGATGAGGCATCTTGCTTGCCATAGGCCAAACAATGTTTCCTGGAAGAAGACAGAGATAAGGCATGTATCACAGAAGCGAGCACTAAGGCCGCGGCAGCCCAAAGACATGCATTAACTGTGCTTTTATTGCAATACGCGTTACTGGTGCTAGGATAGGAATGCACATAAGAACATAAGATATGCCATACTGGGTCAAACCAATGTCCATCAAGCCTAGTATCCTGTTTTCAACAGTGGCCAATCTAGGTCATAAGTACCTAGCAGTTTCCCCAAAAGAAACAGCTTCCACAATGCTTGTATTGGGTAAAGCAGGATATCCTGGGTCCCTTTTAATAATGCTTTATGGACCTTTCCTCCAGGAACTTGTCAAAACCTTTTTTAAACCCAGCTACACTAGCAGCTTTTACTACATCCTCCGGTAACAAATTCCAGAGTTTGATTACATGTTGAGTGAAAAAAATATTTTCTCTTATTAGTCTTAAATAGGTTACCCTGTAGCTTCATTGCATGTCCCCTAGTCTTTCTATATTCTGATGACGTAAACAATTAATCTGCGTTTACCCGTTTCACTCCATTCATTAATTTATAGAATCTATCATATCTCCCCCTCAGCCGTCTCTTTTCCAGGTTGAAGAACTCTAACCTTTTTGGCCTCTCTTCATAGGGGTATCCCTTTAATCCCCTTTACCATTTTCGTGGCTCTTCTCTGTACCTTTTCTAATAACGCTATATCCTTTTTAAGATATGGCTACCAGAATTGCACACAATATTCAAGGTGTGGTCACACGTTGGAATTTCTCAGGCAGAATGCGTGCAAGGACTGTACAACCACCAGGCACACAATATTAAAAATGCTACTAGCGTGTGCAGAAAACAGTGGGAAACCCCTACACGGCACCAACGATCGCCAGCAATCCACCCCAAATTGTGTCTCACACAGACGGTATCAGGAACCCCCAACAAGGACAATGACGAGGTCAAGTCTTGGTACTCATCCCCTGAGAGCCCCAGGTGGAGGATCCACGACGGGCTCATCTCTACTCCCCTGAAACCGTTTCTCTAGCTCGGCAGCACTGTGTTTAAGGTGGCTGACAGGCAGATTCTGCTGAGAGCCTTCTGCAATCTTCGAAGGACAGAGGAGGAGGGAGGGGACATTGGAGTTGTGTGAGGCTGTTGAATTCTTCCATCCTTCCAATTTTCTGGCTGCTCAACAGGCTCTTATCTAAGGTAAGAATATGGAGTTGAAATGATTTTCCCTTCTCCTACGGCTACCGTAGAGACTGCAATCTAGGGGAGCCTCTCACGTCACTCTCGTGAGAGAGTCACTCTCAGAATGGTCTGTCACAAGCTTTTTTTATCAATCTTTTCCTTGGAGTTCTTCAGATTTTCTTCAGAGAACAGAAAATCCATCCACCATGTGTTGGAGACAAAGAATTACTGAAGGCACCTCTGGTAGCTGAGGCGAAGAGGCATGGGAGTGATGTCATTTGTCATAGAGCAGGAGCTAATAAAAGTGAGGACATAGGAAAAGAAGTTGTCTGTCCCAAAACAAATGAGGTGCAGAGAATGCAATGGTCTAGCAAAACAGCTAGAGGGAGCAGGCGTGCACTTACAGAGGCTGAGTGGACACACCTAGCTAATCAGCAGCACCTGAGAACTAGCCCGGGAAGCTCAAAGGCAGAAGACCTTTATAAGCAAGTGGCTGGAGACAGAAAGCAGAGCAGCACCGGAGAGCAGTGCAGCACCGGAGAGCAGAGCACTGCTGAGAAACGGAACAGTGGAACCAGGACTAGTGGCACGGCTGCAGGAACTGGAAGAGAACCAGCAGGTCCCAGGGAGAAAGACAGATGGAGGAGAGTCAGTCCTGTGGAAGTTGTGGTAGCCAGAAACTCCAGAGGTAAAGAGCTAAGAAGCAGGAAGCCAGGCTTGGAGAGAGGCCTACGCTTGCCAGAAAGCCCGGAGCCCAGATTGAAATGTACCAGAAGCTTTCAAGAGAAGGATTGTCAGAGAGATTGGGTCCTAAGGGAAATACCTGAGGAGGACACTTCCAGCTATGCCTATTACAGGAAACCAAGGTATGATGATTCTGTATTCATGAAGAAAGGCTCAGCTGCTAGAAGCCCTTATAAAACAGATGCCCAGTTTAAAGGAAGAGAAAGCAGGCCAAAGTTTCGCCAGCCAAGATATAGAGGCTATAAAACATGCCACGCTCATTTAAGAACCTTAGAACAACTGTATGGAAAACAATGGAACAGAAATAGGGACTGGCCAGTGATAGCAGCCAGAGAAAGCCCCAGCTCAGAAGAAGATAATAGTGATTTAGAACCGATGCAAGTGGAGCTTATAGACCCTATTCCCTCATCTCAGGAGGAATTGATGGATTGTTCCATGTGTGTTGTGGGTAGTTTGGAATCACTGCCGGAACTGTGAGCCATACAGATATTACCTTAAGAACTTTTCATATTTGTGCTGAATGAAAGAAGAATGTTCAGACATGTAATTTACTCCAATGTTGAAAGAATCCTTGGTTAAATTCCTTTCCACAACTGTGAAGATAACAGTTTACTTTGTACCTTGAGTTTGGTTTATGCCTGAAAAGAAGGACTTTCTTTTAATTTTTGTAGCCCAACGAATCTTTTTGTGAAAAGGGAAATAAAAGCCTTATTCTCCCTCCATTTGGCTTACATGACTTATTTGCACCAGGAGCAGGACTACATAGACCAGGCTGCACCTGGCCTTAAAAAGCCCTCCTCTCCTAAAATTAACTATATGCCCAACCTCCCCGTTCAGCCACCGGCCACCAGGGGGAGGTTGGCGACACATTGAAACCTGGGCTTTTCATTGGTCCTTTGTCTCCACCAATCTGCTGGTAGGGGAACACAATCCACTGGCTGGACTGGTCTAGCAGGATGATATGGAATTATTTTTTAGGTCTTCTCCTCTCCCCTCTTTACTGCTGTGGTAAAATGAAACTTTTTGCAATTAGAGAGCACAACTCCTTTAAGGCCTTCCATCAGTGCAAAAGGCTTACAATGCAAGCAAAATGAATTTTTTCTTCAAAGGCTATAGCTATGGCTTTAAGCAAGATATTTTGTGGTAATTTTAAAATGCTTTTCTGCACATCAGACTCTTTTTCATGCATAAAAATGGTCTTTTGTTAAATTGTATCAAGTATACCTATCTTTTATACAAGGTTTGAACTGAAAGCCTTTTTGATAGGGTTTTGTATATATGGCTCTTAGCATGGTATTTTTGAGTATAGTTCTCTATTTTTGTTAAATTGCCCATATTATATGCACTTAAAGCTGTGCACATGTACTCTATACATGCTTAAGCTTATCCAAGCTGAGTAGAGGCTTTCCTGGGAGTGCAGCTGGGGCACAATTTGGACTAATGGATATAGAGGGTAATTTCAGAACTGAGCACCTAGTTTTACACACCCAGAACATGTCTCGCTTAAGCAGTGGCAGTGCAAGGGTATGAGATGCCCTAGGCTAACCTTATTCCTGGCGCCCAGCTCTGCTCACACTTCTGGGACCAGCAGCAGCAGCAATGCTTTTAAACAGCACTGCAGTGCTCACCTAAACCTTTGGTGCTGTGGTGCTATTCCTGCCTCTGCCCCTCTGAGGCAGACTTCCTATCTGCATGGGGGCAGAAGAAGCTGGATCAGCCACTTCCACCCCGCCCTCAATGCAAACAGGAAGTCTGCATTGGAGGAGATGGAAGCAGAAACAGCATCACAGCACAGGTGGTTTAGGTAAGCGCTGCAATCCTGGAGAGGGGCGACAGCAGCAGCGGCAATAGGCCACCCTTGCACCATTGGTGCTCTAGGTGACTGACTAGTTTGTGTAATGATAGTGCCAACCTGTGCATAGGTTATAGTATTTTTTAGGTACATTATTTATACTCCACCCCTGTATGCGCCTACACTGAAAGTAAATGCCATGAGACTGATGCATGTACTTAAAAAAAAATAGCAAATGCCTAAGGAAAAGGGCTTATGTGCATTGACAGAGCAAAGTTTTTCTCAGCTTCTTATAAATAACCTACATAATGTATAAAATACGCAGAAATCTGTGCAAGATAAATCAGGAAAATTATGCGTGTCATCAAACTAATGTAAACACGTGTAGGGGAATTTTCAAAGAGAATGTATGAGAACACGTTTCCTTCGAAAACTTAAGTAACTTATGCGCATATTTGCTACACAAGTTAAACGGCTTGTTCTACAACTTTCCTATTATTACAGAGCAAAACCCATATCAGAGAGCTTCTGATGAACAAATAAGAAGGGGTTACTTCTATTTTAAAGGTTGTGAAGGAGACACTTGTCACAGCAGAATAAAAGTCCTGAAAAGGGAAGGAGGAATAAAACTTTTGAGTTTAGCAAGGTATAACAATTAGAAGAAATTTATGATTTTGGATTTATCTTGAAAGAGGAAAATGGGGTGAAAAAGGGAGCAGACAGAACAATGCAACAAATAACAAAATGTCAGTGAGCAGAAAAACCTTGCTGTAACAGAGCACAGCTGATGCCCACATGGAATATGACAGCAGTGAGAAACAATTGGGCAGGTAAAGCTTATGCACACCTGCACGTTTCTGCCTATTTCGGTATTTTTGTTTACCTGTTCTCACAGACTTCTCAGAATTTTGCTTATGGTTTTTCTGCTGATAAAAATTTAAAAAATTATGTTAAAATTCTTCATATCGATGTTTGACAATACAGCCATAATGATCACAGAGAATTACAGCAATCCTCTCCTAAAAAGGGGAAGAAATGTGTATTGATGACTCTCAGCCTATTCTCTCTCTCTCCCAAACAAGTCAGACACATTCTGAGAAGGCAGGGTCCTGCATGGTCCTCTATCTGCTATATTTTGCATGAAGAAATGAAATCAGAAAATCAAGGTGTTTTAGCTGCCCATGCCAACATCAGACAGAATCTTTAATATTCCATGCTTCAAATCTCATCTGTGGCTTGAGGAGAATTAAGGAAAGCTAAACATTTTCTCCAGGCTCTAAAGTGGGTTGTAATATTTTTATTTAACCAGAAGAGAGCTTGAAAGTATCTGAGATATTATTAGCCAGTTTGGAATCCTATTTGTTATTCGTTTGCCAGTCTTTACAGTAGATATCTTCTGTTAGAAAACTCAAAATCGAAATTATAGCTACAGCAACAGGCATTAGCTCAATCCACCAGTATTTCATGATACATTACCCTTGCAGTAATTATGAACACCTGGAAAGAAATCAGAACAACCTGCCAAACTGAGAAGGTGGTAAATGTGAAAAAAGTCTATTTAGCAAATCTCCCTGTATCAAAAGGCTTCTCAAAAACTCAATATTAACAGGTGTTTCAGCGTATATATATATAATACAGGGTGGCCCAAAAAAAGTGAGAACATCTCGTAACATATAAGTTATTTAAAATTTCAAAAAGACAGATGTAAACGATTGACAAATTTAAAAAAAAAATGATGGCGACCGGAAATTGTCGAAATAAAGACGTTATTATAGCTAAAAAAGGTAAATAAGTAAACTATTTAAGCTTTTAATTTACGAGACGTTCTCACTTTTTTTGGGCCACCCTGTATACCCTGATCCAGCTGCTTCTGCCCCCATGTATACAGGGTGGCTCAAAAAAAGTGAGAACATCTCGTAAATTAGTGATCCTTAAAAAGGGTACTTGAGCTACATCTATTTAGTACACATTAAACTACAAATTAACACATATTAATAGTATTATTTTAAAAACCATATTCACAATTTCCACTTGGAAATATGGTATTTACAAGTGGAAATGGCATCTATATCTAAATGTCAATTTCATAAAGAGCTAAATTTACATGTGAATGTCCACAATATGTAAAAATTACAAAGGGCATGTAAGCAGCATAGCTAGAAGATGGTCTGAGCAGGTCAACAATTATAGGTTTGCAAAATACCAATTTACAGCATTTGTAATTTTACACATGTAAGTTGTAAGTTATAAACTTACATGTTACCAAGTTGCCTCCATGGATTTTTCCCATGTGTAGATTGTTAAATGGCTTCTCAAGCTCTATGTGTCGGCAAATACATGTGCACGCCTGCACATCCCTTATACATATTTTAGAAAAGGTTCCACATTTTGCAGAGCCTTTTCTAAAATACCACTGGAATTTTGTACATCTCACCCTCAACATCTCAAGTCCAGTCTGCACATACTATCTAAAATTTCCCTTGAAGTCAATTAAAACAGTGTGAAATGAAAAACATCCAAACTCTTGGAAAAGAAAGCCCAAACAAACTTTTGTCTTGTGCTCACCCTTTCTATATAGATACATGCACACATACGTACCTATGCGCATATATCCTGAAATCTATTGCAAGAATTATTTAATGCAAGTATAAATATTAAATTAATTCACTCTGAAGTAGCAAGAGGCAGAATCATACCTGTATACATCAATATATATAAAAATCTATTGTCTTAACGGAGGAGCTCTACCTATAGAACTTATTATTACGCGACTTTAATCTGGCTTCTACTCAACCTACCCTAGCCAAGTCTTTCTTAGAAGCAATGTCTGACCTCAACTACAAACAAGTAGTGGCTAATCCCACACGTCAAAGTGGGAATCTCTTGGACCTAATCTTTATCCCTCAACATGACATGATTATGATGAACAAAATTGATATCTCTATGACCCCTGTCCCATGGTCTGACCATAACCTAATAACTTTTCAGATACCAGCATATCAATCCACAGACTACTGTCTAAACTCAACTAGATGCAAAAGATCTACAAGATTCAAGCAACTAGACAGTGATGACTTCAAAAACCATGCTCTCCCAAAGCTTGCCAAACTATCAGATAATCTCAATGATATTGTAAATAACTGGAACAATACCCTCTCCTCATACTCGCAACTCCCAGCCTTGATCAAAAAATCAACATCTGACAACCGAGTTACTAAAAAACAATCTGCCCCATGGTTCTCACATGAACTACGTACCTCTCTCCTCCACCTCAGAAAGCTTGAGAGAAAATGGAGAAATACACGTAATTCCTCTGACCAAACCACCTACTTAGAACATCTTAAACAACATCGTGAATCAATTTGGGCTAAGAGAAAAGAATACCATGCTGATATCCTCAGCCGCTCTCTGAATAAACCAAGAGACTTATTTAATCTAGTAAAGTCCTTTATCAATCAACCATCTCCGCCACAACAAGAAGGGATTCAGCCCCAAGCCTATGCGAACTACATCCAATCCAAATCAATAAAAACAAATACTACATCATTACATGAACCTGTCCAAACTTCCATTCCGCAGTTTTCAATCACCAACCTCTCACCACCCTCTGTAAAAACCATAAATGAAGTTATTACCTCCATCAACACGACAACTTCACCATCTGACCCATGCCCAGCACACTGGATAAGATCTATGCGCACAGAACTCAGCCCTTTTATAGCTAACATAACGAAGCTGTCATTTGAATCTTGTGTCTTCCCAGATGCTCTCAAACATACATCCATCCGACCACTGCTGAAAAACAACCAGCTTGACCCAAAGAAGGAGGACTCATACCGTCCAATCTCTAGTATCCCATTTCTAGCCGAAATTCTTGAGAAATTAACTCTCAGGCAGATACAACAGCATATAGACTCATTTTCCCCTTTAGATCCATGTCAACATGGATTCAGGGAAGCCCACGGTGTAGAAACTCTCCTAACAACATTAATCAATACACTTATCAACGGCATTGACAATCTGAAAAATGGCTTTGCTCTAATATTTCTTGATATAGCTGCTGCGTTCGATTCTGTGGATCACATACAACTACTAAAGCGACTTCATGAGAAGGGAATCAAGAACCGTGCTTGGGACTGGTGCAAATCCTACCTGGAAGGTAGATTACAACAAGTTCGTATTGGTAATGCTACTTCAAATCCCTTTCAGCAGAAACAAGGTGTACCAAAAGGCTCCTCCTTGTCTGCGCTGCTGTTCAACATCTATATGCAGCCAATCTGTGACATCGCACGCTCTTTTGGTATATCCTGCCTTATGTATGCGGATGATGTGCTATTATTCTCACCGATATCTGTATCATACCCAAACTATACAGTGCTAATCAACTGTTTTAATTCAATAACTGATTGGCTTCTCTCTCAAAACCTCCGTATTAACTTTAAAAAAAACAGATGTTCTAATAATCACAAGGAATAAATCTTTCTCCCCTCCATCAATTCTAAAAGTCAGAGATGCTGATCTCCCAGTCAAATCAAATATTCGATATCTAGGAGTAATTCTGGATCAAAGGTTAGACTTCAAGGAACATATAAAACGCACCGTAAAGGCCGTTTACTTCAAGATAAAAACCCTTCGTCATCTGAGACCTATGATGAAGTCTGATGACTTCCGCACCATCTTTCAAGCTCTAGTCACGCCGCACTTTGATTATGCTAACATAATACTCCATGGCTTACCAAATATAACTATTAATCCTCTACAATTAGCCATGAACGCAGCTGCTCGTGTCCTCTGCGGATCATCAAAGTGTGAGCATATTTCCCCCATTCTAGAGAAACTTCATTGGTTACCAATAAACTGTAGAATCCAATATAAGGCCATCCTTACCACCTTTAGGGCCTTCAATAATATTTCTCCAGATTCCATCTCTGATCTCATCATACACACAACAAATAACAGGTCCAGGAGAACTCCAGCTGTTGACACACTACTTATACCAAAGGTTTCCTTAAAAGCTAATCAATCATCCATCAATAGGGCTTTTTCGAATTATGCTCCTAGATGTTGGAACAAACTCCCTCCCAATATCAGAGCAATTAAAGACATCAAACAATTCAAAAAAGCCCTTAAACACCACCTTTTCATCGCACACTTCAAACACCTAAACACCCCTTCCCCTCCCCCAACCTTTTAACCTCATACCTAACCTAACTGTATAGATTTTATATATCTCCAACATGTATTTTCTAGAAATATAAATGATTTCCCTGTTTACTTCCATGTTAATTTTCCTGTTACTTGTAATAGGTCTGTTATATCTGACCAATTGTTGTATTGTTTCAATGTAAACCGCACTGATGACAAATAGCGCGGTATATAAGATAAATAAATAAATAAATTGTTATGTCCCATCCTCCTTTGTTTACTTAATTCACTATTCATTTTACGTTACAAAAAGATGTTCATTTTTATTTTGTTTCTTTTCAGATCCAGTAGTCTTCCTCTCATTATTTTGCTTCTCAGCATCCATCTTCTCACTGAGAAACAGAGGGCAAGCAGTATATTATCTAGCCTGAAGTTCCAAAAAATACAACACAGCCAATATTTGCTTTTTCATATCCTTATGAATTCTGGGAAATATACTCTGTTTAGTCCCAAAAAAGGAGACTAAACTGATAAGGCATTAGAAAGCTAGAACTGACTTACATTCTTGATCCACCTGAGGACATCTGGCAATATAAAAAAAAGATGTTTTTGGCAAATTAAGACAACAAAAATGTTCTAACATTTATGTTGAGAGATGAAAAACTGATAACCCTGATGAAAGCTGAAGCAGTGCAACAGATGAAGCTGACTGAGGAGGTGAAGCAAGTTAAGATTCACAAGAGTCCAAGATGCCAGTTCCACTCAAAATGCAGAAGTAACAGATGCCTTGGCAACAGCAAGTAGTAATTTGTTTTTATAATCTGTTTGTGCTAAAAAAGTATAGCTTCATCAGTTTATATTTATAAGGGGTTTCTTCTTTGTTTAGACTATAAAGATGCCCATGTTGAGGCTGCTTGAATTTGGTGGGGGAGGGGGGAGACCCATGTGTCATTGATGATGATATAAGATATGCACATGGAGGAGTATATGTGGTATATATGCCAGTACACATACAAAATGCAAGCATACCCCATCTTCTATGCAACACTAGTGTCATAAATCTACCCTCCATGTATCAACTGACAGACGTATATACCTGGTGTAACTTGACATCACCACACAAATAAATACCATGACTAATCCATGAAGCATCATATACAACTGAGGCATATCACCCACATAGCACATACCATTGACACTTCTACATTTACTTAACTTCCAAAGCCGTCCTTCATTGTAGCTGGGTGCACAATGCAGCTGCTAGCCACATGGTTCTCTTAGCCTTCCTGAACAAGAAGGGGTGGGGAAGAAAGGAGAGGTGGTTAGATGTGTACCTTTGTGTACCTGGCGAGAAGAGTCACTGGGCACTAGGGGAGGGAGGAGCCAGCACCAGGTTTTAAGAGCTCTAAAATGGTATTTCTTGCCTACCTGCCATTAGGGCTATCAATTTTTGCCAAGGTCCTGAGATGTGACAATCCCAACTAGTCCTTTCCCATTAAATGGCTCCTCTAGTGTTGAGTGAGAGTCTCCATAAACCTGTGATAGCAGAAGGCCCATAACACACCATACCCTTAGCAACTGGATATGCACCTTATCCGATATAAGTTTTGATGACTGTGAAATGCTTTTGTTTTCATATACACTCTCCTTGGCCTTCTTTGAGGTATTTGCATCTGGTTTTCTGGCACATGTCGTCGCAGTGTCTTGAGGGACACACCACATCAGGCTTCACTAATTCAAGCTTGAACAGGCACCCAACCTAACACCCTACCTATAAAACCTTAGCCTTACCCTACTTCAGCTAAGACAATAGATTTCTCACGCCTCACACATATGTAGTATATACCTCGGAACCTTCTGGAGCCCCAGTGACTCTAGCTGTAAATAGCTGCTATGTTCAATCATAGTTGTGTAAATAATTCCAAGTTCAACTAAGTCCATCTGTTTGCGGCACTAGGTACAAACAAGCTCAAGTCCAAGTTTTCCTATAGAATTACAGCACAGGATATTGTCTGATTGCACAAGGTAAGAAGAGTCATCATTGATAGAACTGGGCTAAAATATAGCAGCTTACATGCTCGGTCAGAATTCTCAAAAATAGCAAGAATGAAAGGAAGAAAAGTCCTTTTAAATTCAGTCAGTTTTCTTGGGCCTGAGTAGAAACACTTTCAATTGCAGCTTTTCCCAGTCCCTTAGCCAGCTGGTGAGCAAAACACAAAGCATGTGAAGACTTGTACTCAGTCCAATATTCTTAAGGGAGTTCAGCATAGTCACAAACAAGCACAAAAGGGCTTTACAAAAAAAAAAAAAACGTACAGTTGTGGTCAGCATTTTTGGCACCCTTGCATTTTAGGTATTGTGGTAAGGAGAGCTGTGCAGAGGAAATGGAATGGGAGGAAAATGAGCCCTGTTCCTTTAAATCTGGAGAGAAAGGCAGCTCCCATAGAAACCACAAGCCTCCAAGGCAGAGTATTCCGAGTGCTAAGCTCCGCCCACCTAGTGATGTCAGGGCTAGGTTGAGCACTGATGAGCTGCACATGGACAGGAAGAAAGGCGTGGTGCTTAGAAACCAGCAGTTAAAAAGTGTTTCAGCTTTAGAACAAACGGAAGGGAAGGAGGAAAGAGAAGAAGTGCAACAGGAAGAGGAAAAAGCACAGCAGAGAGGAACACAGCAGCAGCAAGACGAGCAGGCAGTGTTTGGAGTCCGTCAGGTTCCAGGAACAGTTCAAGTAAGAGGAGTTGATTCTAAAGGGAACAAGCCTGGAAGCAGAGACTTGCTGAGTTGGGAAAATTCACAAGCAAGTGTAAAGGAGAAACAGAGGGTGTCTGGAACCCAGTGCAGGACACAATTGCCAAGACAAAGAAGTGTTTCCAGATGGGGAAATAGTACAAGACAGCATTTAAACCCTGAAGGTAATGAGAATGTCTTTTCTTTATTTCCTAACCAAAGCCATACTGAAGGCATTGTTCAAGAGTTAAGAGACAGTGCTAAACGCTGTATGCCCCTGAACCTTGGAAAGCACAGCTTTAGTAAACCCAGAGCTTATGCCAGTGACTGCCAAACCTCCACTCTAACAGAGCTTGCTAAACTCTTAAAAGAGAGAGAAACTCCATTGCAAAAGCCTGTGGCTGGAGACCATAGGGAACAGCTGTTGTTACGTTTGCAGGAGCTAATAAGGCAGGAGAAGAACCAGACAGCTGATGTTCAGGAAAGACGCTGTGATTCAGGAGATGAAATGGAGATAGACCTGCAGGAGGAACCTAACGGTTCAGATGTTGAAGATATGCAATGTTCTCTATGTCTTGCTAAGAGCATGAATAACTGCTGAGTATTTGCCTAGCTAAAAGACTGTATCATGAAAGCCATTTAAAGACTTGTGCTGTGCATGGCTTGTTTTGAAAGTAATTGACAATGAAGCTAATCTGGAGCACAGATTAAGCTTCAGAAGCCTATTCCTCACAGGAAGTGGAATATTAATGTTTTAAAAGGAAGTCCTGTATTTTTCTGTTCAACTTGTTTCACATTTTTGGTTTTGCCTTATTGGAGAATTATCCAGTTTATGTTGAGGTTCATTTTGAATTCAATGCGGAGGGGAAACCCTGAAATAAAATTCTCTGTTTTGCCTATTTACCATGTGGTCACACTCCTTGCTTCATGAACTACATTACCCAGCAGCCTTCCTTGGCGGCCATCTTGAACAAGTAATTGTAGGGAGCAAGACAGGCGAGTTCACCTGCTCCCAGGCTACCGCCTGGACGGGTGACCTACGACAGTATGTTGTGTACAATACCTTGAGAAATAATTGGAAATTTTCCAACTCTATCACATCATAATATTTTAATAGTATGTTCAAAAGTATACAGCAAAAAAAAGATGTCTGTTGAGTCACTCCCTCCCACTAATTGGTCTCGACTTAGGGACAGGAATATGATATAATCCTTATCTGGAGAAAGTGCTTGCCTGCAGAGATCTACTTTAAAGTATATTTCCCTAGGAAAAATCAAGAGGCTTGCCGTGGAGGCAACTCAGTATGGCGGTACCTCGCCCGCCTAGTTTCTGCAGAAGAGATTTGGTCAACATGGAATGGAATTCCTATCAAGATGTGTTGGGCGCTTCCAAGTTACCTAGACTGGCCACTGTCAGAAATAAAAATCAGGGCTCGATAGACTACTGGCCTGACCCAGCATGCTTTTATATTCATTGAAAAGGTCAATTTTAATATCAAGTCAGTAAAACCCTTTATTTGTAGGTTGTTAGGCAGCTATTACTAATGGTTTACGAACCAGAATTTCTTCTTAGTCTCACTTGGCAAATCTCCAGTAAGATGTAAAATGATTTTCAGGATGGGGAAAGGGGTCTTTTTTTTTTTAATAAAAAAAACTTTCAAATCCTCCATTCATACTACTATAGTAGCAAGGCAGATTTGCATTATAATGATATCATGCTCATAAATCAAGGTGCAATGCTATCTGCACTGCATGTCAAATATTCTTTTTCAGTGTGTCGCAGTGTAATATAAACCTTGCCACCTAAACTACAATAGCAATTTCATCTGTTAAGCTATCTGAAAAATTCAAAACCCTGAATAATATGCCTCACTGCAATCAAACTCAATTTGGGTCACTAAGGGAGCTTTTTACAAATACATAGCACACGCCATTTGCCACTAGGCCCATAGGAATACAAGGGATTGTGGCGGCATTTGTAAAAGGGGCCTCCTTTTGGATATCTAGAGATTTTAATAAATTGAAAAATATACTTCTGACCATCTGGACTGAAGGTTTAATCTATTTAAAAATGTAAATAATTAATTTTATTTCTTAACCCTGGGAGTACCGATGGGATCAAAAGTGACCACATTGCAAGTTTCACAACGCATATCTCGGAAACTAGTTGTTCAAGAATGCAATCTTTTTATGACTTTTCACATAGTAACATAGTAAATGGTGGCAGATAAAGACCAGCATAGTCCATCCAGTCTGCCCAGCAATACGGCAAGAGTAGGTGCACCTGTCGCTCTGTGCAGGCCACCACTCCCCATGTCTCTGTCTAGGGGTAGACCCACCACTCCATGTAGGACACCCCTATTTGTTGAGAAGTTAGATGGTTCAGTTTACGAGGGGGTACCCAAAAAAACCAGGAATTATTTTTTAAAAGCTATTTATTTCAAATTCTTTACAAAACAACCTTATCCCCTTCAAAATACTCTCCATTACAACTGATACATTTGTCCCACCGGTGCTTCCACTGTTCAAAACATTTTTTGTAGTCATCTTTAGAAACGGCTGACAGCTCCTCCCTCCTTTTTTTCTTGGCTTCTTCAATGTTGTCAAATCGGTGTCCTTTCATGCCCCTTTTCATGCGTGGAAATAAGAAAAAGTCGCACGGAGCCAGGTCAGGCGAGTGTATGGTGCGTGGGGCAGCGGAACCATGCCATTTTTAGCCAAAAACTGTCTAACAGAGATGGCTGTGTGTGCAGGTGCGCTGTCGTGGTGGAAGAACCAGTCTCCTGTCTGCCACAAATCGGGTCTTTTTTGATGAACACTGTTGCGCAATCTTCTTAAAACTTCCAAATAAAAGGTTTGATTGACTGTCTGACCTGGGGGAACAAACTCTGAATGAACTACCCCCTTGGCATCAAAAAAGCAAATCAGCATTGTTTTGATGTTTGATTTGACTTGACAACATTTATTTGGACGGGGTGACGATGACGTCTTCCATTGGTTTGACTGTTGCTTTGTTTCTGGGTCTTAACCATAGCACCATGACTCATCACCTGTAATGATCTTTGACAGAAAATCTGGATCAGTTTCAAGCTGTTTCAAAACACGACATGTTTCAACTCGATGTTCCTTTTGATTGTCAGTCAGAACCCGAGGAACAAACTTGGCAGCAACCCTTTTCATTCCCAAATCTTCCGTTAAAATTCGCTGAACCGAGCTCCAAGATAACCCACTAATCTCTGACAGTTGATCAATTGTCTGTCGACGGTCTGTGAGCACAAGCTCTCTAATTTTTTCAATATTTTCGTCGATTTGGGCAGTTGATGGACGCCCAGAACGAGGTTTGTCATCAATTGACATGTCGCCATTTTTAAACCGAGCAAACCACTGGTACACTTGACTTTTTCCCATAGCGTCATCTTGATAAGCTGTTTTCAACATTAAAACAGTTTCAGCAGCATTTTTACCGAGTAGAAAACAAAATTTCACAGCTGCACGTTGTTCACTTAAACTTGTCATCATAAAAAAAGAAACAACAAAACAGCGCTAGCAAAAACAATCACTGCAGTTGAACAGAACAAGCCAGGTCGACAACACAGGCGGCACTGAACTGACAAGGAGTTGCACTATACACGCCTAGTGGCAGAAGTGCATACTACACAAGCTCCGCCCACGGCAATGTTATTCCTGTTTTTTTTGGGTACCCCCTCGTATTTTGTTTTTATCCTGTTTCTGTAAAGGGATCCGCTGTGCTTGTCCCATGCTATTTTGAATTCTGCCACCGTGTTTGCCCCCACCACTTCCATCGGGAGAGCATTCCAAGCATCCACCACCCTTTCAGTGAAAAAATATTTCCTGACATTACCTTTCAATTTTCCACCTTACAGCTTCATGTTATGCCCTCTAGTTTTGCAGCTTCCCCGTCTTTGGAAGAGGTTTGTTTGTTCATCGTTCCTCTTTAAGTATTTAAAGTCTGAATCATATCTCCCCTATCCCTCCTCTCCTCCAAAGTGTACATATTGTACACGTCAATATTCTCTTCATATTGCACCATGAGAGGAATAATTTTCATCCACTAGGTGACGCTAGTGATGAATTGCAGCACAGAGTACCAGTGGGGTCATTTTTGACCCCAGTTGCTTACGTCCGGTTTGGATCGTGATACAATTTGCAGTTTTGTGAATTTTTTGATCTGACAAAGATATTTATCATTAATTATGTATCATTTATTTTTTGTACTTATTTTATGAAAATTATACATTTTCTGTAACTGATATCATACGTTCTCTCATTATTTCCGATGAAATCTAAAGGCTTTCAGCTCGTTCATCACGCTTATTGTACACCTATAGTAAAACTGCTTTGCGTTTTATTCAACTTTATCTTTATTTATTTTAGGTTATTGTTTACGATGTCAAAACGAAAGTATTCAGCTGCCCAAGTAAGAGAAATATTGCAACGAGATGCTGACAGTGAAGGCTCTGAGTCATCTGATGATGCAGCATATTCAGCAAGCGAGAAGCATATCAGCCAAATTCGGGCGATAAATCTGATGATGACAGTCATGATTCAGATGGCGACAGCAGTTGGTCGCCAAGTGAACATGAGACTGATGTTGAGCCGGTAACATCACCTGCAGCAAAGAGTCAAGTTACAGGTCGAGGCAAAGGTCGAGGCTGTGCTGGACGGGGAAGAAGGCAGGAGTCCTCAGTATCAGTATCATCGTGAGGAATCTTATTTGTGGTCATAGAGGAGCTAAGAGGTCATCAACTATAAGCACAAATGTTGCCATTGAAGCCTATGTATCTAAGGATGCCACATCATGGAACAGGAAACCTATAAAGCAAGCTGCTGGAAGATACACCAGAGCTAATGTCATGCTCGTACAAGGTCCTACAAGGTATGCTGTACGAAATGTTGATGGCCCTCTCGCAGCATTCCACTTGTTCATGAGGAAGAACTTATTGAATGAAATCATGATGTGGACGAGCAAACAAGGAAGACACATTTATGACGACACCTGGAAAGATTTGACAGACGGAGAATTTCAATGTTTTCTTGGACTTCTGATCCTCTCAGGCGTGTACAAGTCACGAAATGAATCCATAGTTCAGTTGTGGAACCTTGAAGATGGTCGTTCTGTTTTTGGCAAAAATATGGCCCATAACCGTTTTCAGCTAATTTCTTGTGCTCTCAGATTTGATGATGCAACCAACAGACGTGGATAAGCTTGCTCCAATCAGACACGTTTTTGATACCTGGGAAGCAACTCTAAGTGTATTTCAAGACCTCTCATTCATACACACACAACCAAACGTGCTAGCAACCTTTTCCCAAATTTTCCCAAGGCCTTACTGACTAACTATACCATAGGGTCAGTGGCTTCTGCTTCGCTAACCCTTATGCGAGGCGTACTAGGACCGCCCTAGAGAGGTGATCAAGCTCTCTTGTTTGTTTTACCATACCATATTCCCAAACCTGACTATTTGAGTAGCAAAGAAAATTTCTACTCACCGGATCCGGTTCCCGATACCACACCAGTACATGGGTTGGATCCTGGACTCCCCTCGGGTTCAGAGGTGTTGGCCAGCTGGATCCAGTAGTCTGCCGAGGCCAGGCGGAACCCTCTCCGATACAAGAGGACCGGTGGCGCCTGAGGTTTCCCCGGCGGTCGGACAGACACGGTTCCAACCGGACCAAACCTGGAGGCGAACGTACGTGGAATATTCACTTGAATACCATCCACTACTCGCACATTCCCGGCCAACGCACCAAGAATATGTAGCAGCAAAGTGCACGCAATGAATAAAACCAGGAGTCAATGGCAGGTTCCAAGCCAATTTCTTGTGCACAAGGCTCAGACAGGAAAGCATCCAAAAGTGACTGAGCAATGGAGAACAGAAGCATATTCCTTATATACAATTTTCACAGTTTGATACAGGCAAACTTTCTATTGGTCCCAACGCCCCCTGCACCTGTCCAATCGGGGACCCTCTCTGGGCCTAGCACCCTGTTCCCCTTTCTCAGGCTGTTCTAACAAAGGCACAGTTTTTAGACATAGATACATTTCTACTGCAAGGTCATTTCTAGCTCAGAGAATGTGAGAATGCAGAACACTGGAACATATCTATCATCAGCATGGAAGAATTTAATAAAGGATTCATACATACATATCAAAAAACAGTTTAAGGCAGATTCTCAGACTTTCACAGACTTTGGTCTTTCTCAGCACTATTAGTCTCAGGTGGGGGTAGGGACTCAGGCCTAGCTTACAGGCCTCCCATAGGTTCACAGGCTATTGTAGGCCTTAGCCTGCCACACACTCAGACAGAAAACCAGGGTTAAAATTCTCTAACTATACAGTTTTGTCAGAAAGAGGTTGAAGTTCAACTAAAACTGCTAATTTGTGAGGAAATGGAGCACTCCAGCTTGGCTATAGCCTCCTCCAATGAGTCAAGGCTGACAAATTGCAGGTTTAAGCAATACCTGCTCACTCGTTGCCTGAATTTGATCTCCTGCTATGGTATGTACAGCTGTTTGGAACCCTTTGGCAAAGAAATGTTCTGCAGCATTGACGTTGTCAACAGCATAGAAACTTGAATCATCGTGCTCATCTGGTCAGTGGGGCTCCCAGACAGTATTCCCCAAATGATAACCAAATGTGAATAATGTATATAGATTATTGTAGATAGTTATCTAGTTGATATAGTTTACCCTTTTATTCCCAAGTTCAAAAACCCCTGTTACATGTAAAATGCATTACAGTTCCCTGTATGTATATGTTTTGTTTCATGTAAACCGCGCTGATGACAATAGTGCGGTATATAAGAGATGTTAAATAAATAAATAAAATAAATAAAAGTGACGCCTTTGTTCCTGGTGAAAATGTTACCGTGGATGAGCAACTGCTTACATTTCGTGGCCGTGTTCCATTCAGACAATATATTCCCAGCAAACCTGGGAAATATGACATAAAGCTATGGATGCTGTGTGACAGTGTAACGTCATATATTCTGCGTCTTCAAGTATATACAGGAAGGGAACTCGGACAAAACAGGGAACAGAATCAGGGTGAAAGGGTTGTGCTGCAACTCACTGAAGGATTGATGTGATCTGGCAGAAATGTTACTGTTGACAATTTCTTCTGCAGTTTATCCCTGTCACGGAAATTGCTAGAAAAACAAATGACACTTTTGGGGACAATTCGAAAGAACAGAAAAGAATTACCTCCAGAATTTGTAACAAGAAAGGGCCGAGAGGTATTCTCTTCACTGTTTGCCTTTCACGATGACGCCACTCTGGTTTCCTATTGCCCGAAGAAAGGAAAAGTGGTTGTTCTTCTGAGCAGTTTGCATGATCAAGAAGAAGTAGATAACACACGTCCAGACAAAAAAAACATGCATGATCTTGGACTATAATTCTAGTAAAGGTGGAGTAGATACGGCAGATCAAATGTTGTGCACGTATACCACAAAACGAATGACAAGACGTTGGCCAGTGCAAATCTTCTACAACATGTTGGACATCAGTGCTTTGAACGCCTTCATTGTTTGGATGTCACTAAATCCAGAATGGCAGTCCAAGTCAAAGCACAGACGTTGTCTATTCCTCTTGGAATTAGGAAAGCAGCTGCTTCAGAGTAATTGCAGCGAGACTTCTTCCAGCATTGAAGAAGCCATTGATGCTGTTTGCAATGTCGGGATCCCAAAGAAAAGGTCAAGGTGTCACTGCTGTTCCAGAGAAAAAGACAAGAAAAGCAACATAGTTTGCAACTCCTGCAAGCGCAATGTTTGCAAAGAAGATTCAGAAATTGTCTGTGTCTCATGCAAATGACTGTAGTACTTTACTGTGTTCATCAAGTGTATGCAAAAACTGCTTTCATGGCAATTCTTCTTCATGCAATTTTATGATAAAGCATTAAATTTCAAAACATTTAACCTTCATATAATAAATAATTAATTTGGAATAATATTTTGTCTGTTTAGTTTAAATTTTTCATGGTTAAGAATTAAAATTCGTCATGGGGTCATTTATGACCCCAACGGTATTCCGTGTGTGCAAAAAATCTCAGTAATTCCAGGGTTAAGGGTGTTTATGATACATGTATTTAACCTTGGAAAGACGCAAAATTTCTTTTGCTCATGTCAAAACTCATGAACATCACAAAATCTTAAATGACTAGAGTTATGGCAGTAAGTGAAGAGTTTTAAGAAACTTGGGGTCTATGCAATAAATTTTATGGAAAAAAAATTTAGAGTGCTGTCACAAAACAATTTAATGGGCTTTTTGAACAGTCCCCTAGTGATGCAAAAAGATTTAGCATGCTTTCGGTCAAAACATTAGAAACATCATACTCACAATATTATTGTGCATAAAACCTAGAAAATACATTAGCTAGATAGTTTGAGCCTACAGAACAAATCAAGCGGAAAACAGATCTGTCATGCTGAGGTGGGCATGCTGAGATCTCTTCTACTTTTGACTCTTTGTGCGGGCTTTCAAGAGGTAGCCAAGGAATACCAAAAGGATATCTATATGAGTTATATTGACTACAGCAAAGTCTTTGACTGTGTAAATCATGAGAAACTCTGGGTCACATTAAGAATCATGGGTGTACCAGAACACCTGATAACTCTCATGCACTACCTTTACTTTGATTAAGAAGCAACAGTGAACAGAATAAGGAGAAACAGAATAGTTTAAAAATCAACAAAGATGTATGATAAGGCTGCATATTTTCCCTTACCTGTTTAATTTATATTTATTTATTTAACAGGTTTTTCTATATTGCTTTATCATTTCAGTCAAAGCGGTTTACCCTGTAACTTAAACTTGGTAATGTACATTAAACAGGGACATTGATAACCTGGATTTTTCTGAGGTAATGGAGGGTTAAGTGACTTGCCCAAGGCCAGAAGGAGTGCTAGTGGGAATCAAAACCAGGTCTCTTGGTTACCAAGCCAGTGCTCTAACCATTGGGCTACTCCTTCACTCCACTTATATGCTGAACAAATCAAAGAAGAAGAACTGTATGAAGATAACCAACGTGTGAAGATTGTTGGAAGACTCATCAACAATCTTCATTATGCTGATGAACCCACATTACTGGTTGAAAGTGAAGGCAATCTGAAACAGCTGCTTTGCAAAATCAAGGAACAGTCTTAAAATGGGCCACCACCTTAACATGAAGAAGACAGATCCTGACAACTAGAAAAATCAATAAAGTTCATTGTTGATGAAGAAGAAATAGCAATATTCGACAACTTTAACCTGCTTGGATCAAATCAATAAAGATTCGACAAGCAGTCAAGAAATCCAACAATGCTTTGCTCTTGGCAGATTGGCTATGAAGGACCTAGACAAGATTCTCAAGAGCAGAGATGTCTTGTCATAAAAGATTTGACTTGTCCAAGCTATGGTATTTTCAAAAATGTCATATGGATGTGAAAGTTTGACAGTGGAAAAGACAGACAGGAAAAAAATCAGTCTTTGAATTATGATGCTGGCAAAGAAATATTTTTCTCTATCGCTGCAATGTTCTGATAAAATCGCTCGCCATGCTCATCCCTCACTGCTCTGCTGTTGGGTGAAAAAAATCAAGATGAGAGTTCAAAAAATGTATTTTTAGGGACACGTTGCAGCCAAGACTTTTGTATACATTAAGTCGTTTTTCCACCAACTCCCTGTAGCTGTCTGTCTTGTGTTGCCCAGAAAACTTGTTGCCACTAACTGGAAGGCTTTCCATGCCATTCTCTTTGTCATGTTAAATGTATCATCTCAAAGAAGTTCACAAATCTGAGGACCAAAAAAGACACCTTCCTTATATTAGCTTCACTTAGACTTGGAAATTTCCTGCTGAGATACTTGAAAACTGTTTTTGTTTTGTCCATGGCCTTGAGAAAAGTTTTCATTAGACCCAGATTAACGTGTAAGGGTGGTAACCAAAAACTTCATTGATTCAACAAGTAGTGAATGCTGCACATTTTTCTTTCCAGGCTCCAATAACTATCAGACTGGCCAATCTCTCTTTATATAGTGGGAATCTTTTGCACAACTATCTCATTCACAGATAAAATAGCAATACTTTGTGTATCCAATCTGCAGATCGAGCAACAGATCAACGACTTTCATATCACCACAAAGCTGCCACTGATGTTGGTCATAGTTTATGCATCTCAGCAGCTGTTTTATATTATAATAGGTTTCCTTCATATGGGGATATACATTTCAAGCAAAGGTAAGAGTTTGTGGCTTTTAAAATTACTAGATCTCTGTCTGGGAGCTCTTAAAAGGGTTTTGGTACATTTTTTAAAACAAAATTTATATTCTTTTTGGTGCTTTAATTTAAAAGGGGACATTTTTTCTTTAGTGGGGTAGGTTTAAAACTCTGCTTTAGTATCTTTCTCAGCTCTATGAAGCTACTGACACCTCATCAGGAATTAGTTTCCCTCCCAACCCCCCCCCCCCCCAACTCCCACCCACCTCTAATGAGCAGTCTTGATTTATAGGGCACTTCCCCAATTACCTACACACAGGGACTTGGAACAGAATTACCTACACACAGGGACTTGGAACAGCACATTTTAAACACACTTAAAGAGATTTAACTGCTTTTTCTCTGAAAGGAAAGCTGGGAAACCGGCTGATACTTTGGTAGGTCTCTCTCTCTCTTTAGCTTTAACAGATACCTAAGCTCCACCAACTGAACAATGGCTGTGAAAATCATATCACTAAAGCTGTTGCCCCTGTTACAGCTTCTGCCTCTGTCCAGAGGTCCCAATGCCAGTCGAAAGACCGGTTCCATGTGCACGATGCCTGCATACTGAAGCTCTCAGGAAACAAGTGGAGGAACTCAGAGAGGAGGTGGCAAGGCTGAGGAGCATTCAAGACAGTGAGAAGTACATTGATGAGATGCTTCTTGCAACATCCAAGCTCTCCAGCAGAGGAGAAGATGAGTGCCTACAGAATGACGAAGGTTGGACACAAGTCACCAGGCCCTGCAGAATCACCAAACTAACTTCTCCAGCCGTGGAACTGAAGAACCATTATGCAGCCCTGGAAGTGGAGGAGGTGAAAGCATCCCTGGAAAGGGAAGAACCAGAGCTCAAGTACCCCAAAGTTGCAGAATCAGTGACCACAAGGAAGCGAAGGGTAGTGGTGGTAGGTGACTCTCTTCTGAGGGGTACTGAGGCGTCCATCTGCCGACCAGACTTGATGTCCAGAGAGCTATGCTGTCTGCCAGGTGCCAAAATCAGAGATATTACAGAGAATTTGCCAAGACTCATAAAGCCCACTATTATCCAAAGTTGCTAATCCATGTCAGCACAAATGATACTGCCAGGTATATCAAAAGTGACCTCATGGCTTGGGACAGAGAGTGAAGGAGATAGAGGCGCAGGTGGTGTTCTCTTCAATCCTCCCTGTTGAGGGTAAAGACCAAGGCAGAGAAGCTTGCATCCTGGAGATGAATGCATGGTTGTGTGGATGGTGTCATCGAGAGTGTTTTGGTTTCCTGGACCACGGGATATTGTTCCAAGGGTTGCCAAGCAGAGATGGCATCCATCTGTTCATAAAGGTTGATGCATCTTCAGTAGCAGACTGGCTAATCTACCGAAGACAGCTTTAAACTAGATTCACTGGGGATGAGTGAAAAAAGCCGCAAGGTAAGTGAAACATTAGATACCTTTATGGATATGGGTAAAAGTGGCAACATATGGAATGTGGTGTGTATAAATGCCCGTAGCATAGGATATAAGATCCCAGATGTTGAAGCTTTAATGGGAGAGGCTGGTTTGGATTTAGTGGCAGTTACAGAAACATGGTTCACAGAAAACCATGACTGGGATGTAACTATGCCAGGCTACACTTTATTCAGAAAGGACAGGGGAAGAAGAAGGGGAAGAGGAGTGGCACTATATGTAAAAAATAATACAAAAGCTTTGGAACTACAGAGCTTTACGAGAGAGGAGGCACTGTGGGTTAAACTAGAAAGAGGGAAAGAGAAATCTATTTGCAATGGTGTGATATACAGACCTCCCTCACAAGAGGAAGAGGTGGACGAAGAGTTAATTGAAGACATACGCAACATTGCTAGGAGTGGGGAAGTGCTACTGATAGGAGATTTCAATATGCCAGATGTTGACTGGCACATTCCTGCTGCAGTATCATCTCGAAGTAAGCAGATCCCAGATTCTCTACAGGGAGAACTATTCAGGCAACTGGTAACAGAACCCACACGTGAAGGGGCCATACTGGACTTGGTGCTTACCAACGGTGAGAGTATTTCTGATTTTAGAGTGGGAGATGATTTTGCATCCAGTGATCACCAGATGGTGTGGTTTAGTATTAGGACTAGGGCTGTTAGAATCCATTCCAAAGGCAGGGTCTTGGGACTTTAGGAAAACTAACTTTGCCAAGATGGGCCAATACCTTAGGGAGTCATTAGCGGAATAGGAACAGCTAGGGGATGTAGAAAAACAGTGGGCAAAACTAAAAGGGGATATTTTAAGGGCAACCAACCTTTTTGTTAAAATGGTAAATGAATGTAAAAGGAAAAGGAGACCGTTATGGTTTTCAAAAGAAGTAGCTGAAAAGATGAAGAAATAGAGGGAGGCTTTCATGAAATAAAAGAGATCATGGAGAGAGGAAGGCAGGCATCTATATTTTGAAAAACGTAGAGAGAGGCTAACAAAGTAGTCAGGAAAGCAAAGATTCAAAAAGAGGAGGAAATAGTCAATGCAAGAAAATGGGGATATAAGACATTTTTCAGATATGTTAGTGAGAAGAGGAAGGGCAAAAGTGGTATTGTCAGACTCAAGAGTGAAGGGGAGGACTATGTAGAAGCTGATGAGGATAAAGCGGAATTGCTTAATAAATATTTCTGCTCTGTGTTCACAAATGAAAAACCAGGATCAGGACCTCAGAAAACACCCACAAATAGGAACAGAAGCGAGGCGAGGCGCATCTTGAACAATTTTCAGAACATAAGATATGCCATACTGGGTCAGACCAAGGTCCATCAAGCCCAGTATCCTGTTTTCAACAGTGGCCAATCTAGGTCATATGTACCTAGCAGTTTCCCCAAAAGACACAGGTTCCCCAATGCTTGTATTCGGTCAAGCATTGATATCCCAGGTCCCTTTTTAATAATGGTTTATCGACTTTTCCTCCAGGAACTTGTCCAAGCCTTTTTAAACCCAGCTACACTAACAGCCTTTACTACATCCTCCGGTAACAAATTCCAGAGTTTGATTACACATCAAGTGAAAAAATATTTTCTTTTATTAGTCTTAAATAGTTTACCCTGTAGTTTCAATGCATGTCCCCTAGTCTTTCTATATTCTGATAAGGTAAACAATCGATCTATGTTTACCCGTTCCACTCCGTTCATTAATTTATAGACTTCTATCAAACCTCCCCTCGGCCTTCTCTTTTCCAGGTTAAAGAGCCCTAACCTTTTTTAGCCTTTCTTCATAGGGGTATCCTTCCATCCCCTTTACCATTTTGGTGGCTCTTCTCTGAACCTTTTCTAATAATGCTATATCATTTTTAAGATACGGCAACCAGAATTGCACACAATGTTCAAGGTGCGGTCTCACCATGGAACGATATAGAGGCATTATAATATCCTTTGTTTTATTTTCCATTCCTTTCCTTATGATACCTGGCATTCTATTTGCTCTCTTGGCCGCCGCTGCACACTAGGCCGAGGGTTTTAACATGGTATCCACAATAACGCCTAAATCTTTTTCCTGGGTGGTGGTTCCTAATGTGGAAACTTGCATCGTGTAACAATAGTTTGGCTTGTTCTTTCCTAGGTGCATAACTTTGCACTTGTCCATATTAAATTTCATCTGCCATTTTGATGCCCAGTCTTCCAATTTATCAAGATCCTCTTGCAATTTTCCTCAATCCTCTTGGGTTTTAACAACTTTAAATAGTTTTGTGTCATCTGCAAATTTGATAACCTCACTCGTTATTCCCTTTTCCAGGTCATTTATGAATATGTCAAAAAGCAGCGGACCCAGCACAGATCCCTGGAGTACACCACTATTCACATTTCTCCATTGGGAAAATTGGACATTTAGCCCTACCCTCTGCTTTCTATCTTTTAACCAGTTCCTGATCCACAATAGTACACTGCCTCCTATCCCATGACTCTTTAGTTTTGCCAAAAGTCTCTGATGAAGGGACCTCGTCAAAGGCTTTCTGAAAGTCCAAATACACTATATCAACAGACTCACCTTTGTGTACCTGTTCCTTCACACCTTTAAAAAAACATAACAGATTAGTAAGTCAATATCTTCCTTGTCTAAAGCCATGTTGGCTGTCTCCCATTAAGTCATGACTATCTATATGTTCAGCAATTTTGTTCTTTATGATGGTTTCTACCATTTTCCCCGATACTGACGTCAGGCTCAGCGGTCTGTAGTTTCCCGGATCACCCCTGGAACCCTTTTTAAAAATTGGTGTTACGTTCGCCATCCTCCAATCTTCAAGAATTACAGATGATTGTAATGATAGAAGACTGAGTTCATGAGAAATTAGCTAAACGTAAAGTAGACAAAGCGATGAGACCTGATGAAATACACCCTAAAATACTGAGGGAACTTGGGGACGTTCTAGCAGCTCCACTGACTGACTTTTTCAATGCCTCGGAGTCGGAAGTGGTGCGCCAAAGGACTGGAGAGAGGTACATGTGGTCCTTTTACACAAAAGCGGGAGTAAGGATGTGGTTTAAAACTACAGGCTGGTTAGTTTAACTTCGGTGGTGTGTAAATTATTGGAAGCGCTTTTGAAAGAGAAAACAGTGAGGTTTCTGGAGTCCAGCGGATTACAGGATCCAAGGTAGCATGGATTCAGCAGAGGCAGGTCTTGTCAAACAAATGTGATTGATTTCTTTGACTGGGTGACCAGGGAGTTGAACCAAGGGACAGCCCTAGATGTGGTGTATTTAGATTTCAGTAAAGCCTTTAACACCGTTCCTCACAGGCGACATGTAAACAAACTGAGCACCCTAGGGGATGGACCCTAAAGCTACTGCTTGGGTTAGAAATTGATTGAGTGGGAGGCGACAAAGGGAACAGGTAAAGCGTAGTTACTCACCTGTAACAGGTGATCTCCAGGAACAGCAGGAATTTAGTCTTCACATATGGGTATCGTTGGTACCGACGGAGCCTGTACGGGAATGCTCCCCAACATCCAATAGGAAAGCTTTTGGGAGTATCCCACAGCGGCTGCGTGCGGCCTTCCCACCTTTCCCAACTGTCCCTCTCCAGTTGAGTTTAAAGCTGAGAGAAAGAGAGATACAACTCCTAGGGGAGGTGGGTGGGTTGTGAAGACTAAATTCCTGCTGTTCCCGGAGATCACTTGTTACAGGTGAGTAACTATGCTATCTCCAGGAACAAGCAGGAATGTAGTCTTCACATATGGTGACTCCCTAGCTGCAGATGCCAGGGAGAAGGCCCCAGAAGTTGTGTGCCCTTGTGAAAGGGCTCCACTTCCCCCCATGGATCTCTGGCATCCTACCAGGGATGGTGGGTAGGAGTTGATTAAGTATGGAACAAGTGTTGAAGAACAGCCTGACCAAACAAGGCATCCCGGCGGGAGTCTTTGTCTAAGCAGTAATGGGTTGTGAAGGTATGAACCGAAGCCCAAGTAGCTGCCCGACAGATGTCGTCAATAGACACAAAGTGAAGATGAGCCATAGAGGCTGCCATGGCTCTCACATTGTGAGCTGTGACATGGCCTTCAAGAGAGAGGTTTTTACTCTCATAGGCAAAAGATATACACTGTGCAATCCAGCTGGACAGTGTTCTTTTGGAGACTGGAAGTCCCAAATGACTAGGACCAAAAGCAACAAAGAGTTGGGAGGACTTTCTATGTTGCTGTGTCCTTTGCAAGTAAAAGGCCAAAGCCCTTTTGCAGTCCAAAGTATGAAGATTCCTTTCTGTATTTGAGCCGTGAGGCCTTGGGTAGCATATAGGAAGGTAAACCACTTGGTTTAAATGAAAAGGTGACACCACCTTTGGCACAAAGTGTGGATTAGTCCTAAGGACTACCTTATCATGATGGAACCTTGTATAAGGAGGATCAGCCACCAACGCTTGCAATTCACTGATGTGATGTGCTGATGTGATTGCAATAAGAAAGATGACCTTACAGGAAAGGAATTTCAAAGAGGTAGTGGCTAATGGTTCAAAAGGCGGTTTCATGAGCTGCCCAAGAACCAGATTTAAGTCCCATGCCACCGGTAGTGGCTTAAGGCCTCTCATAAATCTCTCTATGAGAGGATGAGAGGAAATAGATTGTCCATTTAGAGGCTTGAAAGAAGCTGCAATAGCACTCAAATGAACTCTCAATGAATTGTTCTTAAGCCCTGCATTTAATAAATGAAGGAGATACTCCAGTAATGATTCCAGAGGTATCGCAAGAGGGTTAAGACCCTTCTGCGAGCACCATATGGTAAACCTTTTCCACTTAAATGCATAAGAGAGTCTTGTGGAAGGCTTCCTGGAAGCATAAAGGATATCCTTTACCTGCTGGGAAAGATTAAGACCGTGAAGTTCTAGGCTTTCAGCAACCAGGCCCTGAGATGCACAGACTGGGGATTGGGATGCCACAGCATCCCGTCCTCTTGAGAAAGGAGATTTGGAGCAGATCCTAACTCCAGAGGCGGAGCTTTAGAGAGATGTAGGAGCAAAGGGTACCACATTTGCCGTGGCCAACATGGAGCTATGAGGATCATATGACCTCTGTCTCTCTGAGGCTTGAACAGGGTTTTGGGAATTAGGGGAATGGGTGGATAGGCATACAGGAAGTCCTAACCCCAATGGAGGAGGAAAGCATCCCTGGCCTGACAATCCTGAGCCGGAATTCTGGAACAGAACCGGGGAAGTTTGGCATTCAGTGGACTTGCAAAGAGGTCTATGTCCAGGGTTCCCCAAATTTGAAAACTTTTGGACACCTGGTCTGCATGGTGAAACCATTCGTGTGGAAGCAGAACTCGACTGAGTCTGTCTGCCCAAGAGTTTTGAATGCCTGGAAGATACACCGCAAGGAGATGAATCTGATACTCTCTGTCGAGGGCCCATAGTCGCAAAGCTTCATTGCAAAGCGACAGAGAGCCTGTTCCGCCCTGCTTGTTCATGTAGAACATGGCTACTTGACTGTCAGTTTGAACTAGGACTGTCTTGTAGCTGAGTTGGAATACTCGAAGAGCAAGGAAAATTGCTCCGAGTTCTAAGAGATTGATGTGTAAATAGGCCTCCTGTGGAGTCCAGGTACCCTGGGTAGAGAGGCCTTGCAGGTGGGCTCCCCAACCCACCTGTGAAGCATCTGTTGGCCTGGGATGGGGGTTGCTGAAAAGGAGACCCCACCAAAACGTTTTGGGGTGATTGCCACCATTGGAGGGACAAAATAAGATGATCTGAGTTTGCTATTTTGTCTGACAGGCAACCTGAGGCCTGAGTCCACTGAGTGGATAAAGTCCACTAGGCTGCCCTCATATGGAGGCGAGCATAAGGAACCACATGCACGGTGGATGCCATGTGGTCTAGCAACTGTAACATTTCCTGAGCAGTGAGGTGAGGTTTTAGCACTGCTTGGGAGGCTAACTGCACAATGCGAAGGCAGCAGGGCTGTGGAAGGTAGGCCCTTGTCTGTCTTGTATCCAGCAGAGCTCCTAAAAACTCTAGGGACTGAGCGGAAGCAAGGTTGGATTCTGGGAAGTTTATGACAAGTCCCAAATACTGAAGGATGCGATTGTGCGAGAGAGGGCAACCCTGGCCTCTGGCTCTGAAGGGGCTCGAATGAGCCAGTCTTCTAAGTAAGGGAAGACGAATATTCCCAGGGTGCAGAGAAATGCTGCCACCACAGCCATGCATTTTGTGAACACCCTTGGTGCAGAGGCTAGGCCAAAGGGAAGAACCCTGTATTGGTAGTGCTTCCCTTGAAACAGAAAGCGAAGGAACTTTCGGTGAGTTGGATGGATGAGAACATGAGTGTACGCATCCTTGAGATCTAGAGAACAAAGCCAATCCTGACTCTGAAGGTATGGCAGCAGAGTTCCTAGAGAAATCATTTTGAACTTCTCTTTGAACAGGAATTTGTTCAATTCTCTGAGGTCTAAAATGGGTCTGTGTCCTCCTGTTTTCTTTGGAATAAGGAAATAGGGGGAGTAAAACCCTGTACCCCATTGGGGAATGGGTACCTCTTCTATTGCCCCTTGAACAAGGAGTACAGTGACCTCTTGCCCTAACTGGTCGCTGAGAGAGGTCTGAGAATTGAACTGTCTTACCATTGTAGGAGGGGGCATGCTGAGGAAATGAAGCTTGTACCCCTCTCTTACAATAGACAGAGTCCAATTTTCTGCTGTTATCTGACCCCATCTGGGGGCAAAATGACATAACCTTCCTGGGATGGTGGAGGGTTCTGGGCCATTCAGCGCCAGGAAGGCAAAGTTCTCTAGATAGGAGTCAAAGCCCCTGTGGAGGCTGAGTCTGCTGAGCCGGTTGAGGCTTAGCTGCTTTTGTCTTTCTTTGTCTAGGTTGTTGCTGCTGTCCCTTTTGGGCAGACTGACCTAAACGATACCCCTGCTGGGTATAGGAGGGATAAAATTTCTTCTTCTTACTGAAGAATGGTTTCTTATAGGCTTTTTTCCTCGCAGGATCAGCCCGTAGATTTAGACAATCTATCCAAAGTGATATTGTCAGCATCTATCTCATTAGCTTTTTCCTGCCAATTCTTGCCAAGGAGATTCTCTCCTGTGCAAGGAATGTTCCCTAGTTTATCCTGTACCCAAATTTCTAAGTCAGATGCCTGGAGCCAGGGAATCCTACGTGCACCTTTGGCAATGGCAGAGGTCCTGCTTATGCACTCAAAGCAATCAAAGGCTGCACGATTCACAAACTTGGAAACATCCTGGGCATGTTTGACAAGGGTGAGGTAATCTTGCCTCTTATCATCAGGAAAGAGAGGGCTCATAAGCTCTAAATCTCCTGTGACCTCCTTAAGGAACATTCCCATATATAGAATATAGGTACTGATCCTTGCAGAAAGCATAGAAGCCTGGAAGGTTCAACGTCCAAAGGCATCAAGAGTTCTACACTCACATAATCCTACGCTGAGGAGAAGAGGAATCCTCAGGAAGAAGTACTCTGGTATCGGCAGAGCTTTCAGAGTCTTCAGACTCATCCAAGGATTCGAAGTATCTCCGATCCGGGTGATCATGCAAGGCACGGTACCAGTACCAATCAAAGTTGGCATCAGAGTGGTCCGGTATCGACTTGTCGATGCCGGATAGACACGCATGACTCGGTCCTGGTAGAATACCTGCCAACGTCGATGCAGTCGGTGCCGGCACCGGAGTCGATGCCGGTACCGGTTGAATTGTCTGAAGCGGTTTCAGGGGCATCGAGGCTGTGAGAAGAGCCGCCAGACTGCATTCAATAGCCAAGAATCTCTGGTCTATTGACGCTGACGATACTTGGGTATCGGTACCGGATGAAGCGGCCGGTACCCCAGAGCATGGCACCAGTAGTTCTGCCGAGGTTGAAGCCTCGAGAACATCCTGGAGCCTTGTTAGTGCTTTGGAAGCCGAAGCCTCCCGCCGGGGCAATTTTGCCGATGAAAGTCCCTCAAGGGCAACGCCAGAGGCATCTCGATGCTTATAGGGAGATCTACCCTTTGAGGACCAGCTAGATTTATGTTTAGTTACTTGAGATCCATGGGAGGAAGACGAAGCCCTGGAAGACGTCGATGCCACGGAAGCTGCATCGAAGGGAAAAAGCGTGCTAAGCTTAGCAGCTCGTTTTTGCCGGCCCCTTTTCGACATCATCCCACAGGCAACACACTCAGAAATAGAGTGGTCAGGACCTAAACATTTGAGGCACCACTAATGGGTGTCGGTGATGGAGATGGTACCGCCACACTTAGAACACTTTTTAAAACCCGATGCGGGTTTTTCCATTCTGAAGGAAAAAGTTGGGCCTAGTGCCCAAAATGGCGCGTGGCACCTAAGGAGAAAATTACTGGAAAGACTCCAGAAGAGAGGGTTTTTTTTTTTAAAGAAGAAAAGAAAGAAGAACCGGCGGTACCAGTGTAGCGTCGAGGGAAGGCAGATGCGACCAGAAAAAAGAAGAATAGAAGGGATTTTTTTCTGCGGTGACAGGATGTGCGACCTGTCGGCTCCGCAGAAAATGAAGAACTGGAGAGGGACAGTTGGGAAAGGTGGGAAGGCAGCACGCAGGCGCTGTGGGATGCTCCCAAAAGCTTTCCTGTTGGATGATGGGGAGCGTTCCTGCGCAGGCTCCGTCTGTACCGATGATACCCATATGTGAAGACTACATTCCTGCTTGTTCCTGGAGATCAGCAGGAATTTAGTCTTCACTTATGGGTATTGTCGGTACTGACAGAGCCTGTGCAGGAATGCTCCCCAGCGTCCAATAGGAAAGCTTTTGGGAGCATCCCACAGCACCTGCGTGCTGCCTTCCCGCCATTCCAACTTTCCCTCTTCAGTTGAGCTTATAGCTGAGACAAAGGAGAGAAGGAGAGAGAGAGAAAGAGAGACAACTCCTAGGGGAGGTGGGTGGGTTGTGAAGACTAAATTCCTGCTGTTCCCGGAGATCACCTGTTACAGGTGAGTAACTACACTATCTCCAGGAACAAGCAGGAATGCAGTCTTCACATATGGGGACTCACCAGCTGAAAGATGCCAGGGAGATGGCCCCAGGAAGCTGCAAACTCATGGTGTGATGGGTCATGCTTCCTCCCATGGATCTCTGGCATCCAAACCCGGATGGTGGGTAGGAGTTGCAATAAGTTTAAAAGAGATGCTGAAGAACAGCTTGGCCAAACAAGGCATCCCGACAGGAGTCCTTGTCTAAACATTAGTGGGCTGTAAAAGTGTGCACTGAAGCCCAAGTAGCTGCTCTGCAGATGTCGTCTATAGACAGAGAATGAAGGTTAGCCATAGAGGCTGCCATGGCTCTCACATTGTGAGCTGTGACATGTCCCTCGAGAGAAAACCCCTTACTCTCATAAGTGAAGGATATGCACTGTGTAATTCAGTTAGAGAGAGTTCTTTTGGAAACTGGAAGTCCCAAATGACTAGAATCAAAAGCAACAAAAAGTTAAGAAGATTTTCTATGTTGCTGCATTCTTTGCAGGTAAAAGGCTAAGGCTCTTTTACAGTCTAAGGTATGAAGTTCCCTTTCTGCATTGGAGACATGAGGCCTCGGAAAGAATACAGGAAGGTACACTGCTTGTTTTAAGAGGAAAGGCAAGACCACCTTTGGCGTAAAGTGAGGATGAGCCCTAAGAACAACCTCATCATGGTGAAATCTTATATAAGGAGGATCAGCCACTAAAGCTTGTAACTCACTAATGCGCCGTGCAGACGTGATTGCAATTAGGACGATGACCCTTCATGAAAGGAATTTTAGAGCTGTAGTGGCCAAAGGTTCAAAGGGCGGTTTCATGAGCTGCCCGAGAACAAGGTTCAAATCCAATGCCACTAGTGGTGGTCTAATGGGAGGTTTTGTTAGTAGAAGACCTCTCATAAATCTTGCTATGAATGGATGAGAGGAAATAGGTTGTCCATTTAGAGGCTTGTAAGAGGCTGCAATAGCACTAAGATGGACTCTTACTGAATTGGTCTTAAGACCAGAATTTGATAAATGAAGGAGATACTCCAGTACCAATTCCAAAGGTATCGCAAGAGGGTTAAGTCCCTTTTGAGAACACCATATGCTAAACTGTTTCCACTTGAAGGCGTATGATCGTCTTGTGGAGGGTTTTCTGGAAACCTGAAGGATATCTTTTACCTGTTGAGAAAAGTTGAGATCCTGAAGTTCTAGGCTTTCAGCAACCAGGCCCTGAGATGTAGGGACTGGGGATTCAGGTGCCATAGCACCCCGTTCTCCTGGGAGAGAAGATTTGGAGCGCATCCCAACTCCAGAGGTGTAGCCTGAGAGAGATGTAGAAGCAGAGGATACCATGTTAGCCGTGGTCAGTGTGGAGCTATGAGTATCATACGACCTCTGTCTTTCTGAAGCTTGAACAGTGTTTTGGGGATGAGGGGAATGGGTGGGAAGGCACAGAGGAAGTCCTGAGCCCAATGAAGAAGGAAAGCATCCCTTGCCTGCACTGTTCCCTCTAAGCTGTGCGCGTGTGCGCGCGCGCACACCTCGCTGAGTGAGCGCACATATTTTACAACAGAGCGCACAAAATTTACGGTTCTGATTCTGATAGAAAACAACACAGACATCTTAAAATTTAAAAGTTGTTGTGTATTTATGGTTTTCACAAGTTCTACAATATTTTCTAGTGCAATCAATGTGGTGTACATACTGTATTCTGACGTGTAGTCAAATTTTAAAGTATATAACTCCGAGTGTCGTTATGTGGAGCACAAAAATTTAACCTTCCTTCAAAAGCTGTACAGCTGATATTTTATGCGCACACAGCCTACGAAAATTAGAGGGAACGTTGCTTGCCTGACAGTTTTGAGCCGGAATTCTGGAACAGAACCGGGGAGGTTTGGCATTCTGTGGACTTACAAAGAGGTCTATGTCTAGGGTTCCCCAGATTTGGAATAATCAGCAATCTGATCCGAGTGCAGAGACCATTCGTGTGGCAGCAGTACTCGGCTGAGTTTGTCTGCCCAAAGGTTTTGAATGCCTGGAAGATATACCATGAGGAGGTGAATTTGATGCTCTCTGGCGAGGGCCCATAGTCGTAAAGCTTCGTTGCATAACGACAGAGCGCCTGTTCCGCCCTGCTTGTTCACATAGAACATGGCTACTTGATTGTCAATTTGGACTAGGACTGTCTTGTAGCTGAGCTGGGCTTGGAATACTCGAAGAGCAAGGAAGATTGCTCTGAGTTCTAGGAGGTTTATGTGAAGACAAGCCTCCTCTGGGATCCAGAGACCCTGAGTGGAGAGATCATGCAGGTGGGCCCCCCATCCCAACTGGGATACATCTGTTCTTAGAGTGGCCTGGAATAGGGGCTGCTGGAAAAGAAAGCCTATGAGATGGTTTTCCAGCGATTGCCACCATTGGAGGGACGAAATAAGACGTTCTGCGTTTCTTATTTTGTCCGACAGGCGACCTGAGGCCTGTGTCCACTGAGAGGATAGGGTCCACTGGGCTGCTCGCATGTGAAGATGAGCATAGGGAACCACATGTACAGTGGATGCCATATGTCCCAGTAGCTGAAGCATTTCCCAAGCAGTTAGGGAGGTTTTTACTGCTGGAAGGTTTATGACCAATCCCAAGTAATACAAAACTCGCATTCTGCGAGTAAGAGCAGAGTTGGCTTTTGGAGCTAGGGGTGCTTGAATGAGCTAGTCGTCCAAGTAAGGGAAGACGAATATCCCCAGAGTCCGTAGGAATGCAGCTACTACTGCCATGCATTTTGTGAAAACTTGGGGCAGAAGCTAGACCGAAGGGAAGAACCCTGTGTTGGAAGTGTCTTCCCTGAAAAAGGAATCAAAGGAACTTCCTGTGATCTGGATGGATGAGTATATGAGTATAAGCATCCTTTAGATCTAGAAAACATAGCCAATCCTGACTCTGAAGGTATGACAGAAGTGTTCCGAGAGAGATCATTTTGAATTTTTCTTGGAATAGATATTTGTTCAATTTTCTGAGGTCCAAAATGGGTCTGTATCCCCCTGTTTTCTTTGGGATGAGAAAATAGGGGGAGTAGAACTCTGTACCCTGTTGAGGTATGGGTACCTCCTCTATTGCTCCCTGGGCAAGAGGTATTGTGACCTCCTGACAGGGGATTGAGAATTGAACTGTATTATGATTGTAGGAGGGGGTATGCTGTGAAAATGAAGTCTGTACCAATCTCGTACAATGGACAGAGTCCAATGTTCTGATGTTATTTGGTGCCATCTGGTGGCAAACTGACATAATCTGCCGGGGATGGTAGAGGGTTCTGGACCCTGCAGGGGCAGGAAAGCTAGGTTCTCTAGAAAAGAGCCAAAGCCCCTGAGGAGGCTGAGCCTGCTGAGCTGGCTGAGCTCTTGGGACTTTTGGTTTCTTCTGTTGTCTAGTTTGTTGCTATTTTCCCTTTTGGGCAGCTTGGAATGGACAGTGAACCTGCTGGGTATAAGAAGGATAAAACTTCTTTTTCTTGTTGAAAAAGGGTTTTTTATTGCTGGGTTGGCTGTAGACTTTGACAACCTGTCCAAGGTAATATTGTCAGAGTCAATATCATTAGCTTTTTCTTGCCAATTCTTGCCAAAGAGATTTTCTCCTGTGCAAGGAATGTTGCCCAGTTTATTTTGTTCCCAAATTTCCAAGTCTGATGCCTGAAGCCAGGCAATACAACGTGCACCAATGGAGATAGCAGAGGTTCTGCTGATGCATTCAAAGCAATCAAAGGCTGCACGGTTGACAAACTTGGAAACATCTTGGGCATGTCTGACCAGAGCAAGAAAATCCTGTCTTTCATCATCAGGAAGAAGGGGGCTCATAAGCTCCAAGTCTCCTGTAACCTCTTTGAGGGACATCCCCATGTATAGGATGTATGAGCTAATTCTAGTTGAGGGCATGGAAGCTTGGAAGCATCGACGCCCAAAAGCATTGAGAGTCCTGGACTCGCGGCCTGGAGGATTGGAAGAATGTCTTTTTGTACTCTTTATCCTATGCATGGCTGATTCCATTACCATTGAATGGTAGTGGCAACTGAGCCTTCTGAAAGCCAGGTCAAGGTGGTACTCGGTACATGGTATCGAGTCTGCGAGAGTGTGGAGATGTGGTTAAAGGAGTCTCCCACATTCTCAGCATAAGATCATGAAGGATCTTATGAATGGGCAGAGTAGCTGCCTCTTTAGGAGCTTTAGGGTATTGAAGAATCTCTAACTCTTCTGCCCTAGGCTCTTTTTTGGAGCCACTGTGATTGCAAGGCCTCGAGCCACATCACAAATGAAATCCAGGAAGGACATGTCCTCTGGAGGAGACATTCTGCACTGAGGAGAAGGAGATGGATCCTCCGGAAGAAGTGCTCTGGTATTGGCGGAGTCATCGGAATCAGAAGATTGAAAATATCTTTGATCCTGATATTCGTGCAAGGCACGGTAACAGTATCAATCGAAGTCGGTATCGAGGTGTCCTGGTACCAATCTTTCGATACCGGGGATGGACTCTAGACTCAGCATGGGGGGTATTCCTGCCGAGGCCGGTGCCTGTTGAACGGTCTGAAGCGGTTTCAACGATGCCGAAGTCATAAGAAGAGCCGCTAGATTGCATTCGATAGCTAGAAATCTTTGATCTATTGCTCCTGCCAATGCTTGGGTGTCAGTACTGGTAGAAGTGGTCGGGACCCCAGAGCATGACACCAGTAGTTCTGCAGAGGTAGAAGCCTCGAGAACATCCTGGAGCCCCGTTAGTGCTTTGGAAGCTGAAGCCTCCCACCTGGGCTGTTTTGCCAGTGAACTTTCCTCAAGGGCAACGCCGATGGCATCTCGATACTTTGAAGGAGATCTACCCTTTGAGGACCGGCTAGTCATTGCAGACTTATGCTTAGTTACCTGAGATCCATGGGAGGAAGATGAAGCCCTGGAAGACGTTGATGCAACGGACATTGCATCTGTGGCAAAAAGGGTACTGATGTTTTGCAGCTCTATTCTGCAGGACCCTCTTGGTCATCTTTCTACAGGAGAGACAATACAATGGAGAGTGATCAGGTCCTAAACATTTGAGACACCAGTCATGGGTGTCGGTGACGGATATGGTACCGCCACACTTAGAACATTTTTTAAAACCAGTAGCTGGTTTTTCCATTGTAAAAGAAAAGTGGGCCTAGTGCCCAAAATGGCGCCTAGCACTGAGAGGGAAAAGGCTTCTGAAGAAACTACTTCAGAAAAGATATATATATATATATATATATATATATATATATATATATATATTCTTTTTTAGTAAAGAAGAAAAGAGACCCGGCGGTACAGGTAGGCGTCGAATGAATGCAGACCTGACCATAGAAAACAAAGAATTTTCTGCAGCAACAGGGTATGCGACCTGTCGGCTCTGCGGAAAACGAAAAACTGAAGAGGGAGAGTTGGAATGGCGGGAAGGCAGCACACAGGCACTGTGGGATGCTCCCAAAAGCTTTCCTATTGGACGCTGGGAGCGTTCCCGTGCATGCTCCGTTGGTACTGACGATACCCATATGTAAAGACTACATTCCTGTTTGTTCCTGGAGATATGGAGCTTACTCTGAGGAGAAAGAGTGGTGTGCCCCAAGAATCTGTCTTGGTCTGATTCTTTTTAACATCTTTGTTAGTGATATATTGGAAGGGCTGTCAGGTAAGGTTCGCCTCTTTGCGGATGATACCAAAATCTGCAATAGAGCAGACACCCAGGAAGGTGTAGATAACATGGGGAGGGATCTAGCTAAGCTTAAAGAATGGTCTAGAATTTGGCAGCTGAGATTTAATGTTCAAAAAGGCAAGGTCATGCATTTGGGCTGCAGCAATCTAAGGGAGCAATATAATATAGGGGCTGAAGTACTTTTGTCCACTAAAGAAGAGTGGGACCTAGGCATGATTGTGACTGATGATCTTAAAGTAGCTAAACGGGTAGAAAAGGCGACAGCAAAAGCTAGAAGGATGCTTAGGTGCATAGGAAGAGGAATGGCCAGCAGAAGAAAGGAGGTGATAGTGCCTCTGTATAAATCTTTGGTTCAACCTCATTTGGAGTATTGTGTGCAATTCTGGAGACCGCACCTTCAAAAGGATATAAGGCTGGAGTCGGTACAGAGGGTGGCTACTAAAATGGTAAGTGGTCTTCATTATAAAGCATATGAGGATAGACTTAAGGATCTTAATATGTACACCTTAGAGGAAAGGCGGGATAGAGGTGATATGACTGAGACGTTTAAATACCTCCATGGCATAAAGCAACAGGAGGAGAGCCTCTTTTGATTGAAAGCAAGCTCTACTATGAGGGGACATGGGATGAGAGTGAAAGGGGATAGATTCAGGAGTGATATGTGGAAATATTTCTTTACGGAAAAAGTGTGGATCCGTGGAATAGTCTCCCAGTGGAGGTGGTAGAGATGAGGACAGTATCTGAATTCAAAGAAGCATGGGACAAACACAGAGGATCTCTAAAGGAAAAAAGGAGACTGTTGTAGTGGTTGATATGGAAGGACAGACTAGATAGGCCATGTGGTCTTTTTCTATTGTTATGTTTATGTGTTTCTATGGACTGCATGAACAACTAGAATCAATGGCAAAACATTGCCATTATGCAGCAAAACAGCTTTAAGACTCATCTTTGATGAATTGATGAACAGTCTCCACTCACCTAGATGATGAATGATGTTGAGGGCTGCTGTCAGACCATCGATGTTGTTGTAGGTTAGAAGATCACCTTCCATGAATAAGAATGTAACAAGATCCTGACAGTCATGGAACATGGAAATCCTATCATCACATGACAGGAGATTCCACTGCTGCAGTCTGGAGCCCAACAGCTCTGTCTTGCTCTTAGGTAGTTCCAAATGCCTGACAAGGTCAATTAGTTCACCTTGTGTTATGAGGTGTGGTTCAGAAGAGGAGAATGGGAGAAAATCTGGGTCATGTGACATTGATGGTTTAGGACCAGAAGTTTCATCCCCCTCCTCTTCTTCGTCTGACAAGTAAAAATGATTCTAGAGCATCAGGAACCGGCAGTCCTTCTCCGTGGAGTACGACGTGCAGGGTCCACTAGGTGGGCTGGCAGGGCGGGCGGCAGCAGCTGGGCTGGGGCAGAAGCTGGGGGGGTTGGCGGGAGGGAGGAGACATCAACGGAGGGGGGTGTCAGCAGCGGAGGGGCTCGGGGTTTCTGCCTAGGACGTCAGAAACCCTCGGGTTGGTCCTGACTGGGCATTTAGCTGATGGAATGTTTGGATATTGCACAGTCCACTTTTTCTTCTTCGAAAAACCTTTCGCAATAGGAGGCACCATGTAGAAGTAAAAATTGTTGATATGATCTGTCAGCTCTCTCCAATTCATTGGCACTATAAAAGGCATGGATTTCCTTTTTCTATTTAACCACTGGAGAAGATTTGTTGCACAAGTGTTGCAGCATATGTGTGGGGCCCAGCTGCTGTTCTGATCTCAAATTTTGCAACCAAGGTAAAGGTGGTAGGCTTTCTTATTTATTTATTTATTTATGCAATTTCAAATTTAACACAAGACATACTTGTTACGGTAAATAATACAATACAAGGAAAAAAATACAAAGAAAAGGGAAATACTCCCCTATCTTTACACTAAATCTAAACAAAAGTAGGATTCACTAGCCCACAATTAAGATGGAAAGCAAGACACAATTCAAAAGAAAAAGTCTTAAGAAATAGACACAACTCTGGTGTAGAATTACTTATACACAGACCTATATCCGCTCCCCCCCCTAAAACAAGGGGAGGAAAGTAAAACAGCTAACAGCTATGCAAAGGTATATCCCTACTGATAACAAACTGAGTTAAATGTGCTGGCTCGAAAAATGTATAACACACACCTTGATATTTAATTAAACATCTATACGGATAGAGTAAGAAGAACAATCCACCCAACTGTAAGACCCGAGGTTTTAATAGAAGAAATTGCTGCCTGCGCTTCTGGGTGGCTTTAGAGACATCCGGAAACATCCTTATTGTCCCCCCCCTCCCCCAATGAAGGGCTCACTTCTAGCCTTGAAATATAGTCTCAGAAGCAGATCCCAATCTAGCTCCAGTGCCACAGTCAGAAGCAGAGTGGCCTTCGGGATAAACCCGGGGTCAATTGTTTCCAAAAACCCAGTTAGATCCAAAGAGTCCAATGGCGGCGAATGAGCAGGCGAAGAAGCATCATGGGTCTTGCACTTGGTGGTAGGCAAATAATAAATTCTAGCCAAAGGAGGAACAGACTCCAAGGGGCGTTTCAATATAGATGTAACATATGTATTAAACAATAACCTTTGGCGAAACAGTGGGCACCCGAGGGAAATTCAACAAGCGCAGATTTCTTTTGCAAACAGAGTTCTCCAACATCTCAATCTTTCCATGGATAGCAATTAAATCATTAGAAACAGTACCCAAAAGGGTTGCTGTGCCCTCCACTTTATCCTCCAACTGGGCCACCTTAGCAGAAATACTGGCCACCTCCTGCTTTTGATGATCAGCAGACTGGATCATTAGAGCTAATGCACTCTGAAGAGTTCCAAACTGGGATGTAAAAGAGTGCTCCAAGGCCTGGAGCCCTTCCCAAAGAGAGTCCAATGTTACTGCTGCTGGACGATGAAGAACAGACTGCACAGGCTGAATACCTGTGATACCGGTAGATGCTGAAGAAGAAATTTCCGACCTGGCACCCACTTCAGTAGTCAAACAGACTCCACTTGCAACTGAGCTGACTACTACATCCGCAGGCTCCACAGCCAAAAGAACAACTACCGCGGAGCTGCCCGACATTGCAGGAAACGGTGGCCCAGCAGGAACAGCTTCCCCGATACTATGAGGTTCCATTTCCACCACTCCCACAGAGAGCACTGCAGGCTGAATCGGAGGGGTCCGCGTCTCCAGGCTAAGCATTACCTGTAGCTCAGAGGGGTGTAGCAAGCCTCCTTCCGCTCCCGATGCCCCCAACGAGCCTTCTAGCACCGGAACATCCACCACACCAGCAGGCCTCAAGAAAGCATCAAGAGGACCCTTAGCCACTGCAGCTGTAGCTGTAGGTAATGTCCAGCTTTTGGCTTTCCTTTTACGTGGCATTTAAAAAGAAAGAGGAAATACACCAAAGACAAAACCGGTGGTGACTAATGCGTATCCGGTGGTAGGCTTTCTTAATCAAAGCGGCTATACTGCGTTTTTGTGGTGCAAAAGTCACTTCACCACAAACATAGCAGAAGTGATCTGCATTTTTCAAACAACTACGAGGCATCTCTCACTTTGGTTAAATGGAAAAAAAATCAAACACTGAAAAGTCTGGTCTACAGCCAAAATACTACTAACACGTAATGTTCATTTAAAAAATGTTGCACAATTTTTTCTGCAGAGTGATGTAATTAAGCTGAGTTAGGATTGCATCTATGACTTCTAGGAATTCATGTACTGTACAGTAAGATGCAATAGCCCCTTCAAATTGCATCATTCATTAATTGTTTTGCCTGAAAAGCAAGTACTGTCCAAACAAAAACAAAACAGATTTATCACAAATCCAGTCAAAGATGTGCATGTATTTTAGTAATTTATGGTATAAATGGAGATCTCTTCTCATTATTTATTTATTTATTTATTTAAATTTATACCATCTTTCTACCATTCAAGGCGGTTTACAGACACCAAAACAGGTAACAGTGCAGGAGTACAACTGTTGTACAGAGAACAAGAACTCTTGAATACATACGACCATTCTGTGAACTATATAACTAGGAACCAGAATTGCAGCAACTATGTACAAAAGTGTGTGTTGGGGGGAGGGGGGGGGGCAAGGGATACATTATAATGTGCATATCCTTAGCACTTCCAAAGTAGAGGTCATATGTACTGACCCAGTAGTGTAAATTGAAAACTAAAGCCAATAAACAATTTTAAGCAACATTTTCGCTCTCAGCGACCCACACTTAGTAAAGTGTGACAGAATTTATTTTGGAAGCTTTTTGGCTGTAGAACAGTGATATCCAGAGGGTCATCATGAGTTGGCACCAACCTCAATGGCACTTAACAACAACCACCAAGAGGTATACAAGTCAGCTTGGCGCATGGGGAGCTTGCTTCTCAGTACAGATGGAACGAGTGGAAGACTTACTGAGAAGCAAGGTGGTCAAAAAAACATGAAGAAAATCCAGGAAAACAGAGAACTGACAAGCATTTATATTTAGAACATCTGTTTTCTCTGTCAGTATCTGTACGTATCTTAAAAGAGCAGTGTGAGAGAATGCGGTTGGGGGCAGAAAAAAAGCATGCAAATGGGAAAGCCACTAAAGAACCTGTCCTCCCTTATTCAGAAGGGCACAGACATCTCACTATTCCTCCCTCTCCAAGATCACCCTGGAGTATAGTCACTGCAATAATTGCACTACACAGTCTGCTACTGCCTCATAGCTTACAGAAATGAATTCTGAACTGAAACAAAAACAATGCTGAGCTCAAAAAAGCTTCTGAGACTCAGACTACTCTACAGCCTCAAGCCACTGAATGCACAGAGTTGTCTTTAGCCACAGATAAATCAATGGTAGCAAAGATCTTTGTCCTCTGTAATCTGCTGCCTGGAAATATTTTTTCCTTGTGTAAAGAAAGGTGGAATTGTTTTTAAAGTGCTTATGTGTGCAGCATCACCTTCTCTATCATTCTCTCCCTCTCTTCCATGTCACCCTGTGTTGCTGGTGCCCAGTGAGAGCAGTCTTTGGGGAAGGAAGGAAGACCAGGAAGATCCACTGGCAAGTTAGCCCGCAGGAGAACTTCCCCTAGGAAGAGGCCTTTGAGAATAATTGTATAAACTTCCTTGGAATTTATATGCATGTAACGTGCATATTTCATGTCTATTTTATAAATTAAAGTACAAACAGGCTTTACTTTATAAAATAAGTGATTAGAGATGTGCACCATATCTAGGTGCAGTCACTTATGCCAGCTCTGAAGTAAATGCCACCCCTAGATCACTATGGAAAGCGCATATAATTATTATAAGAGCATAAGATATGCCTTACTGGGCCAGACCAAGGTCCATCAAGCCCAGTATCCTGTTTCCAACAGTGGGCAATCTAGGTCACAAGTATTTAGCAGTTTCCCCAAGAGACACAGGTTCCACAATGTTTGTATTGGGGCAAGCAGTGGATATCCCGAGTCCCCTTTAATAATGGTTTCTGGACCTTTCCTCCAGGAACTTGTCCAAACCTTTTTTAAACCCGCATACACTAACAGATTTTACTACATCCTCTGGTAACAAATTCCAGAGTTTGACTACACGTTGAGTGAAAAAATATTTTGTCTTATAAGTCTTAAATAGGTTACCCTGTAGCTTCATTGCATGTCCCCTAGTCTATCTATATTTTAATGGCATAAACATCGATCTACGTTTACCTGTTCCACTCCATTCATTAGTTTATAGACCTCTATCATATCTCCACTCAGCCATCTCTTTTCCAGGTTAAAGAGCCCTAAACCTTTAAGCCTCTCTTCATAGAAGTATCCCTCTCATTCCCTTTACCATTTTGGTGGCTCTTCTCTGTACCTTTTCTAATAATGCTATATCCTTTTTAAGATACGGCGACCAGAATTGCACACAATATTCAAGGTGCGGTCTCACCATGGAACGATATAGAGGCATTATAATATCCTTTGTTTTATTTTCCATTCCTTTCCTTATCACACCTAGCATTCTATTTGCTCCCTTGGCCGCCACTGCACACTGGACAGAGGATTTCAACATGTTATCCACAATGACGCCTAAATCTTTTTCCTGGGTGGTGGTTCCTAATATGGAATCTTGCATCGTATAACCATAGTTTTGGTTGTTCTTTCCTAGGTGCATTACTTTGCACTTGTCCACATTAAATTTCATCTGTTATTTGATTGCCCAGTCTTCTAATTTATCAAGATCCTCTTGCAATTTTCTAAAATCCTCGTGGGTTTTAACAACTTTGAATCGTTTTGTCTCATCTGCAATTTTGATTACATCACTCTTATTCCATTTCCAGATCATTTATGAATATGTTAAAAAGCAGCAGACCCAGCACAGATCCTTGGGGTACTCCACTATTCACCTTTCTCCAGTGGGAAATATGGCCATTTAGCCCAACCCTCTGCTTTCTATCTTTTAACCAGTTCCTGATCCACAATAGTACACTGCCTCCTATTCCATGACTCTTTAATTTCATCAAAAGTCATGAGGGACTTTGTCAAAGGCTTTCTGAAAATCCAGAAACAATATATCAACTGACTCACCTTTATCTACCTGTTTATTCACACCTTCAAAAAAACATAACAGATTAGTAAGATAAGACCTTCCTTGATTAAAGTCACATTGGCTGTCTCCCATTAAGCCATGACTATCTACATATTAAGTAATTTTGTTCTTTATAATGATTTCTACCATTTTCCCCGATACTAACATCAGGTTCAACGTTCTGTAGTTTCTCAGATCACCCATGGAACCATTTTTAAAAATCGGCGTTACATTGGCCATCCTCCAGTCTTCAGGTATTACAGGTGATTTTAATGATAGTTCACAGATTACTAATAGTAGGTCTGCAATCTCATATTTCATTTCTTTCAATATCCTCGGATGTATACTATTCAGTCCAGGTGATCTGCTACTCTTCAGTTTATCAAATAGCTGTAATACATCTTCCCGCTCTATCGATATTTCTTTCTTCTGTGGCATCACCTTTAAATACCATTTCAGTCATGGGTAACATCCCTACATCTTCCTCAATAAAGACCAAAGCAAAGCATTCAGTCTCTCCGCTATGGCCTTGTCCCTTCTTAGTGCCCCTTGTACCCCTCTATCATCTAATGGTCCAATTGACTCCATCACAGGTTTTTTGCTACGAATGCACTTGAAAGAGTCTTTATTACGCGTCTTTCCTTCCACAGCAAGCTTTTTCTCAAATTCTCTCTGCCTACCATATCAATGCCTTGCATCTAACTTGCCAGTGCTTGTGTTGTTTCAGTTTTCGTAATTTGGCTCCTTTTGCCATTTTCTGAAAGATGCTTTTTTTGGCAACAGCAGTCTCTCTGACATCACCTTTAAACCATGCTGCCAATTTTTTGGACTTCTTTCCACTTTTCTTAAAGTGTGGACTACAGTTGGTCTGGGCTTCCAAGACAATATTTTTAAACCACACTCGTGCTTGATGCAGATCTTTAACCTTTGCAACTGCTCCCCTTAGTTTTTTCTTAACTATTTTCCTCATTTTTTCATAGTCTCCCTTTTGAAAGTTAAAGGTAGTACTGTGGATTTCCTTACCATCTCTCCTCCACTAATTAAATCAAACACGATCACTATTGCCAAGTGGCCCCAACACCCTTATCTTTTGCACCAGATCTGGTGTTCCACTAAGGACTAGGTCTAAAATAGCTTCCCTTCTTGTCAGTTCATGAACCAGCTGCTCCAAGAAGCAGTCATTTATTTCATCTAGAAACTTAATCTCCCTAGCATGTCTTGCTGTGACACTGACCCAGTCAATACCTGGGTAATTGAAATCACCATTATTACTGTGCTGTAACTTTTGTTAGCTTCCCTGATTTCTTTGAGCATTTCATCATCCATTTGTTCCTTCTGGTCAGGCGGTTGATAGTACACCCCCACTGTCATTGCCTTCCCCTTTCCCTTTTTACATAGAATTTCAATCCATAGAGATTCTACAGTGAATTTTGTTTCCTGCAAAACTTGAATCCTTTGTGACTCAATGCCCTAACATAGAGTGCAACCCCACCACCAATTTGATCTGCTCTATCATTACGCTATAATTTGTACCAGGTATCACAGTGTCTCACTGGTTGTCCTCCTTCCAAATGTCTCTGAGATACCAATCATATCTAACCTCTCATTTAGTGCTATATATTCTAAGTCTCCAATTTTAATTTTTAGACTTCTAGAATTTGCATACAAGCATTTTAGTGGCTGTATTTTATTCATATTAATCTGGCTATTGATAGGCAGGGGTAATTTGCAATCTTTAAGCTCTGTCCTTAAGGGCATTTGGGCCACTTTTGTCTTTATTAGATCCTCTCTGATTATATGCCCTAACATCAATCTTTTGCTAGTATCCTTCAAGGATGCATTGTTCCAAACCATGCACTCATGGGCAATTGTCGGCTTTCCCCTATTATCTAGTTTATGTAAGTAGATTTGCGTTCCGCCAATGTTCCATCCAAATTCTGACCCTGTACATGCCAATACCAAAACATTGGCCTGATGTGTATATTTCTAATACAGCCCACCTAAAGTGCACAGAAAAGCCTATCTGCACACATAAGTCATGGAAAATGGTGTGTAACTTTATGTGGCTCCTTACAAAATTACTTTTTTGTTTCTACTTAGGGGTGGAGTTGGACTCCCCACAACAAAGACTCATGGACAGATGTTTATGTTTAAATCTGTTTTATTGAACAACAATACCAACAGTGCATACAATACATACATAGAATACATACAATGAGTCCGGTAACCGAACACTAACAATACAAGTGCAATACCCTCACCAAGCCTACTGTCCCACAGTGTTGTGCAGTAGAGCAAGGCGAGAAAAACTAGATCATAAAAGGACAACAAGGTGGTCACCAGGGGCAACAAACAGCACCAATAAACAGCAGAGCCTGTGAGCGTGCACACGCCAAATAGTGGACTCAAGGCTGAAGAAGTCCCCAGCCATCAATCAACTCTCCACCCCCCCCCCCAACAATGAATGCCACCCAACCAGCCCAATAGTGGGAAAAGGGGAAAATAAGATCGACGAACCCGGGGTGAACTCTGCTCCCAGGCTCGTCCCAGTACCGGGGCCGGTTACAGCTAGCCCCCCGAACTATCCCCTCTATACCCCCCGCCCCAGCCCAACCCCAACCTCCGCTACCCCCTTCCCCTCCCCCCCTACGAACACCCCGAGACCTTCAAATGGGATTGCAAACCCCTGTGGGTTGGTTCAACCGTCAGAGCAGGAAGAGGAAATACATCTAAAGGGATGATGATAAAAATGAGAGAGCAAGACATAACCAACACTGTAATAGAATACAATGAGCATTAGAGCGCAGAAAAGGGAAAAAAAAGGAAAAAGAGAAGAAAATTAGAAAGAGAAAGAAACGAAGCGGGTTCCTCATAGCAAACTAAGGACCCGACTACGTTCTCTCCAAGGTAAGGATTGTAAATGAGGTCCCCAACTATCCCAGAAGCTCTGCCAGCGTCTATCATTCCCATTAGCACGCAGCATTTCCATAAGCAGGACCCTATGCAGCTGTACTCGCCACATCCCGAGGGTGGGCCCCCTTAGCATCCATCCACTGTTGCATCACAGTCATACGGGCAGTCACCAACACCATGCGTACCCAACGTAAAACCACTGGCCCTAAATCTGCCTCCCAGGTATCTTCCCAGACATCCAGCACAAGATGCCCGACTGTCAGAGAGATAGGGCGCTGAAGACAATTGGTCAAATAACCCAATACTTTCCCCCAGAAAACCTGGATCTGCGGACAGCCCCAAAACATATGTCCCAAAGAAGCTCGAGGCTCCACACATCGAGGACAACAATGCGTTGTCCCTGCTTCCGTACGCCAGGCCCGTACAGGGGCAAAATACAGACTATGCACTATTTTATATTGGGTGTCCCTATGTAGTACCAGCGTACTCAGAGAGGGAATACCAGCCAAGCCACGGAGGAGCCCATCAGCCCTCACATCTTCACCTAGGTCCGCCGTCCAAGCAACCGCTAACGATTCCACCCCCAGAGGCGGGACCTTTTCCCATAGCATCCGGTGCAGCAAGGACACGCGCGTCCCCGTCTCTCCCCCCAAAAGCACCAGTTCGAGGTCTGAACAAATCTCCGTCCTCAGGGTTGACACAGGGACCGTGCGGAGGTAACTACGCAGCTGAACATAGTGAAAAGCATCGCGTCCGGCTAAGGGATACTGTCGACATAACGTGGATAAGTCCTCCACACCCCCGACCGGGGTTACCACATGCTCTAGGTTCACTAACCCCGACCGTTCCCAGTGGGCAAAACGCGTCCTTCCCATGCCCGGGGCAAAATCGGCATTGCCCCTAATAGGAAGAAAAGTGGAAGAAAACGCCGAGATGCCCCGACTCGAGCAAAGATGCCTCCAAGCTTTCCGCACCGGATCGAACACCACCCCCCAAGAAGCACCCCCCAACCCTCGCACCGATGTAGCGTGCAGAAGATAGCGCAAATGGAGAGGTTGAGCCATAGCCCTAAGCATCCCCAGGGGGGAGTAGTCCTCCAAATCCCACAGCCAATCACGCACAAACCGCAGCAAGCAGGCGATATTATATTTCTGAATATCCGGGAAGCCCATCCCCCCTAACTGCCAAGGCTGCCTAAGAACTTCCAAGCGCACCCGAGGCCTACGGCCCCGCCATAAGAATCTGTTTAAAAGACGCTCCAGTCGTCAGAGATCCGGGCGCTTTAGGAACAACGGGAGAGTCTGGAGCATATAAAGTATCTTGGGGAATATGACCATCTTACACAAAGCTATCCGGCCCCCCAGGGATAACGGCAAGTCGCGCCATTTGTCCACACAAGACGTCACTGCAAGAAGGACCTTGGACACATTCAGATGGTAAAGGTCTCCCACATTTGCCAGCAAGTAAATGCCCAAATATTTGAAATACCCGGCTGCCCACTTCAAAGGGAAAGTACCCGGCCACTCCAGCCGTTCAGCATCACCTATCAACAAGGTTTCGGATTTATCAAGATTAAGCCGTAGCCCTGAGGGCCGACCATACTCCTGAATAAGCTGCAATAGATACGGCAATCCGGAGCACGGATCCCCCAGATGGACCAATAGGTCATCAGCGAAAGCAGCGACGCGAAACTCCTCCCACCCCACCGGAACACCATGAAAGCGCACGTCAGAGTGAATCCGGATCAGGAGGGGCTCCAGCGTCAGGACAAACAATAGAGGGGATAACGGGCATCCCTGGCGAGTCCCCTTCTGAATCGCAAACTCAGCAGTCATTGCCCCATTAATCAGAAGAGCCCCTAGCGGAGCAGCATACAAGAGCCTCACCACCTCCACAAAAAATCCCTCAATCCCCATCGCGTCTAGAACTTGATACATGAAGCTCCAATTAACCCTATCGAACGCTTTTTCAGCATCAAAGCTGATGAGTAAAGAGCTTCGCCCAGCCATTCGCTCCGCGCTAAGGGAGAGCAGGATGCGTTGGAAATTATATGCCGTATGGCGACCGCGAACAAAGCCCACCTGATTCCGATGTATCAGAGACGGTAGGTAATTGGCTAACCGATCAGCCATGATTTTAGCTAAGAGCTTGATGTCTACATTAAGGAGCGAAATAGGACGGTAGGAACCCGGGAGAAGAGGATCCCGGCCCGGCTTAGGCAGAACAGTAACCAAGGCCTTGTTAGCCTCGAAAGGGAACTCCCCCTTCTGCACCAGGTCTTCAAAATACCCTACCAGAGGTGCCACTACGGCGTCTCCTAGAATCTTATAAAACTCGCTGCGGTACCCATCCACGCCAGGAGCCCTGCCGTTCTTCAAATTTCTGATATCCCGCTGCACCTCCTGCCCAGAAATGGGCTAATTGAGAGCCTGCAAGTGGTCAGCTGGTAGCCGCGGCAGAGCACAGCCAGCCAAAAAATTATGCCCTTCCCGCTCCCCATCTCCATCGCTATCGCTCGCGTACAAATGCCGGAAGAAGTCAATAAAGACATTCTCTATCTCCCCCGCGTCTCTCCGTAGGGTCCCATCCGCATGCCGGATGGCGCCAATATGCCTAGCCCCCCCCCCCGCGGGCCTCACCAAAGAGGACATCAACTTTCCTGCCTTATTACCATATTGATACAGCCTGTGCCGGTAATACAACATTGATTTTTGTGCCCGCCGATGGAGAAGTGTCTCCAGCTCTGTCTGCAGCTCCCGCAGCCGACGGTGATGCGCTGCCGTCTTGTGCCCAGCTACCGCTCTCCGCGCCTTGCCCAAATCCTTTTCTAACTGAAGAATCCTCTGATGCAACCGTTTGCGTCGCTGACTATAAAAGCTAATAATTTCGCCGCGGAGGACCGCCTTGCCCGCTTCCCATAAAAGAGTAGGAGAAATCCCCGGCTGATCATTGAGAGCCACGTAATCCGCCCAACAAGCACATAATATGAGCTTCAAACTGCACGTCACCACTAAGATCCAACGGGAATCTCCAAAGTCGATTTCGACGAGTACCACTGGTACGAAACTCCAAAGTTACCACCGCATGATCTGAAAGAACGGGAGACCCAATTTCTGTCCGCGAGACCCCGCTGAATAACGATTCCGAGATCAAGAAATAATCTATGCGGGACCACGTTCCATGGGCTCGGGACATGTGCGTGTAGTCGCGCTCTCCCGGATGTAAGACCCTCCAAATGTCCAAAAGCTTATGCGCCTCACATAACCCCAGAAGCCACCGCCGAGCTCTCGGGCTACCACTCTCCGCCGAGCCCGAACGATCCATAACAACTTCTAAGACTTCATTAAAGTTTCCACCCAGTATGACCTGGTATCCACTGGTATCTCCCAGAAAACGAGCGAGAGCCTGATAAAATCTGGCTTCATATACATTAGGCCCATAAGCCGAGCACATCGCCACTTTACGGCCGTTCAACAGTCCCCAAACACAGACATACCGCCCATCCGGGTCGGTAACAACACGCTCTTCGACCCACGTCGCGAACTTAGCGATCGGTATGACTACCCCCTGTTTCTTCCCTACCGCCGGAGCCCCGTACACCTGAGAGATAGGGCCCCTACACAACTTCTCATGCTCCACCGCCGACTGGTGCGTCTCCTGCAACATAATGACATGTAGCCGCTGACGTTTCAAGTGTTGGAGAATTTTATAGCGCTTCATCGGGGAACCCAGACCACAAACATTCCACGTTGCTATCCTCGTACTATCACCCAGGATCTAGAAACCAATAGATGTACCAAAGAGCAATAAGCCACCGACCCATCGGGCGGCAAACCCCCCAGCCTAGGGTTCCCCCCCGCTAATACCATCCATCCACTTCCCATCTGCCAAATCCACACAGCAACAGACACACACCCAACCAGAACCACAAGCAATCCCAACCCATAGAACATTAACCCTACCCACCCAAGAACCCTTACCCCTCCCTGCAGTAATCCATTGAACTCCCTATCCCAAGCCTCCCTTCTACCCACCCTAGCCCAGCCCCCCTCACCCCTAGCGCCCCTATCAACCACCAACCGCCGAGCTATCAGCTCTGGCCCCACCTTGACTTCGTCAGCATGTGGAACCCCCCCTCCCGCCCCCTCTTGTCACACCCCCCACCAGAATCTAAATATCTGCACCCAATCCCCTTCCAATTCCTACAACAATCTCAGTCCCCTATGCTACCCCACCCCCACACTTTCTTCCCCCAACACCTCGCCACATAAAAGGAGGGCTTCGGGTCAACCATACTTCCAGAGTATCTGAGCACTCCCCCCCCCCCCCCCACCAACATATCCAAAATTAACATCAGGTACCCCTGTGGTAAGAGGGTGTAAAAGCCATAAAGAGTTCCCCACTCAATTCCTACTCCGGGTGCCACTCTCATAACCCCCATCCCAGAGCAGGGAAACAGATCAGAACGCCAACATAGCACGCCTGGAGCTCCCCCTCCCCATGGACAGATGTTTAAATGCTAGCAGTGCTCACTAGCCACACTAAACCCAGTAATGATAATTCTTTTGTGAATCGTGCAAATACCATGAAGCCTGTCCATTTTCAAAATCAATTTGAAGCCTTGTGCATTGTGAGGTGTGAAGCAATCCTTGACAAGCCTCTGACATGTCACTGTTCTGACTGAAAAGAAATTTGGTATGAACATATTGTGGTAAGGAGAGTGCAGCCCAGCTAGGGAAAACTGAAAAAAAGAAGGATTTTTCTTTTTTGCGGGGGATGGGCGCACAAAACCACATACTCCATAGTAGAAGCCCTGAAAGGAACCTAGGGGGCAGAGCTAAGGGTAAACCAATCCCAGACCACAGGACAACCCTGCATAGGAGTAGGAGGTCCAAGTGGGAGGAGTCAGGAAGGGAGTTGCCCTGCTCAGCAGTTAACAGGGAGAAAACAAACACAAGAGGGAGAGCCAGTTTGAGTGTGGAAGGGGCTGTGAGAAGAAGGTCCAGGAGGAGTGCAAGAGCAAGCACAAGTGGCAGCTGCAGTTCAAGGCCTAGCCCAGGTTCGAGTCCAGTTCCCAGGAGGCACAGACAGGAAAGATCTGGGGCCAAGCTGAGGAGAACCTTTGCAGCCAAAGAGAGCAGCAAAAGGAGGAACCAATATAAAGGCAGCCAAGAAAGGTACGCAGGGAACAAGCATTGCCAGCAGGATAGTTCTTGCTCTGACTCAGAGGAGACTAGCATACCCCGGAAGGCTCAGCACAGCAAGAAATATCTCACCAGGGAGGTTAAACAGGAGAGACCCCCAAGAGACCGGCTTGGAGAAGGCAAGGCCAGGCAGTGGGAGAGACTGTTTAATCTTGTGAAGACTCTTAAGGAAAAGACACCAGAGCACTTTCAGAAAGCACCCAGCTGTAGCTCAATTGAGAGCATGGAGGTAGGCCCTGAGGAAAGTGTTGTTGAGTCTGAGGTCTCTGAGATGGAATGTGAGCTGTGCACTAAGATACACTAGTAATGTGAGCTAGAAACAGTGGAATATAAAAAGAGGCTGTTGCAATTTAAAGACAGTTTCAGAAGCTGGAAGAGAGGAGTAAGCCTGAAGGAAAAGGGTTAAGAATCTCTCCTAGGAAGCTAAAACTGCAGAACCTCAGTGAAGGCCCAAACAGCTGAAACTGTTTGGGTGTGTGTGGCAACAGCAGGCTTGAAGCTGATAACCCATTCACTGTGTGAAGAGTTTTACAAATGCTTTTGTTTTATAATGGTAAGCAATTGCAGTGAGGAACAGAAACTGCTATGAGTTTATTCCAAGTTACAATGTTTTGGACATTTTGATTTCTAGAGAAGTATCCTGTATTTTCTTTTGTCTGGAAAAAAGTTATGCTTGAAGAAATTTTATGTTCACCACTTACCAGCCTGGAAACCGAATAAAATTTCCTGTGCGCTTTATTAACCACTTGGCTCTTCCTTTCGGACGCAACTACACAAAAATCCTAGAAGGGATATAAGATGGCCAGCCGTCCCTACTAGGCAGCCGCCTGGTAGGGGCGCGAGTGTCACAATATCTTCTTAAAGAATTTGCATCGGGGATTGAGCCTGGCTTTGGACAAGATGGACATGTAAGAGCTGTGCTCTGGAGGGCAATGGTCAAGAATCCTGACTTCTGCAGTCTTTAACTAAATAGTTCCTACCTATTTTGATATAATTCGAACTTGGATATGTCTGGCCCCAAGCCGAAGCGTCTGGATTACCAAATATCTCAAAACGTCAGCGCAAAGAGAAAAAAAACGGAACCTCTCTCTCCTCACAAGATGGCAGTCAATCAAGATTGTCCTGAGGCCTTGCAGAAACGTTTGGCTGAGATTCGTGCTGTCAAAGACTTGGTCAAATCCAATGGAGACTCACTGTGCACAATGCAGGAAGATATCAGCGCCTTGAAAATTTCTCTGGAGTCAATCACGGCGTGCTTGGAGATGGTGGAGAACTTGGTGGCAATGCATGAGGAGCGGCTCAAGGCTGTCGAGTGGCAGGCAAAGTTGATACGCTCCCTGCAAAGAGAGTTGGAAGAAAGCAACAACCACGCTCGAAGGAACAACATAAGAATACTGGGAGCTCCTGAGGGAGCCGAGGGTCCTGGCATGGTGGCCTTTTTTTGCAGTCAATGATTCTAGGTGTGTTGAAACTGAAATTTGCCATGCCGTTTGAGATTGAGCATGCCCATCAAGTGCCTACTCAGTCCATGATTGAGGGCAAGCACCCACACCCAATCATCTTGAAAGTTCTTCGTTTCCAGCAAGTCTCACAAATAATGGAAGCAGCCAGATCACTCTCTACCTTGGAATATCAGGGGCACAAACTTCTATTCTTCCCTGACTTCATAAAGGCGACAGTGGATCAGAGAAAGAGCTTTTTGGTGCTACGTCCACGCTTTTTGCAGCTGCAAGCCCGATTTGGGCTGCTCTACCCTGCCCGTATGAGAATCACGCTGCATAACAAGACTAAGACTTTTGATAATCCAGGGAAGTTACATGCGTTCTTGGAGGACAAGGAGTCAGTGTTGATGTGGTTTAATTTGCCTTGCACTTTGTGGCCTGCTGAAGTTCTTCGGTGCTTTCTATCATGGGCGTTTGACTGGTCTGAGGTCATGTAGTTGTGACTTGGGAAATGGCCGTCATTAAAATTGGATCCACTGAACTGGTCTTAATTAATATCTATGCTCCTAATATAGATTGCCCTACCTTCTTTTGCTCCATTGCGGCCTTGGCACAGGAGGTGTCCAGATATCCAACTGTTGGGGGGGGGGGAGACTTCAACCTCGCACTAGATCCCTTGGTAAATAGGAGTCCAGTGAGAATCATTAAAGTTCCCAAGGCTCACCCTGTTCTTTTGTCTCTAATGCAAGAATTGGGCCTGATAGACATATTTATTTATTTATTTATTTAAGCTTTTTTTATATACTGCCTCTTCCAGAGATCAAAGGCGGTTTACAGATAACAGGAACTGAACAAGGTTTTACATGGAACGATTTTGAATTATTTACAATCAACTTTTTAAACAACATCTTGTAAAACTAATTACTATTTACATATTAATTACTAATTACCAATTATAATAATTATAATAATAATTACTAATTACATATGGCGGTTGCAGCACCCTACGGACAAAGAATATACTTTCTTCTCTCCCCCTCATAATTCGGTATCACACAGACTTTTTCCTAGTTTCCAAAGAACTCTGTTCTAGAATAAGTGAGTCCAATATCCATGTGGCTTATATCTCTGATCACTCTGCAATCTTATTCACCCTATTTGACTCAACGAGCTGCCAATCTCACTCACACTGGAACTTTGATAGAACCCTTCTTGCCAGCCAGGAGTTCTGAGACCATCCTGTTGGCTATAGAGGAGTATTTTCAGTTTAATTTACCTCAGGATACCTTGGGATAGGCGTGGTGGGAAGGCTTCAAAGCTAATATGCAGGCCACCAGTACCAGTTTTGCCATACAGCAGGCCAAGCAGCGTAAAGCAGAACTTGGTGCATTAGACCAGCAGATTAAAGCGGAAGAACACATCTTAGGCCAGAAAACTGACCCTAACATTCTGATAAGGTTACAGCGCCTTAGATTTAGATAGAACTCTATTTTGACTACTGAGGCTTCACAGAATATTCAAGGGCAGAAAGAGCGATACTATTTGGATGGTAACAGAACTAGATGGTTACTAGCTAACTCGTTAAAGGGTCGAAGGAAGCGTCTCGCATTACTGCTCTCAGAGACCCTCAGGTGCAACAATTGATTGTCAAAGACTGTGACATCGCAGAGACCTTTTGTCAATTTTATGCCCAATTATACTCCCCAGAGATAGATTTCTCTGAGAAGGAGTTTGATAACCTACTGGCCAATATACAGAGGCCGGTGCTAGATCAAGAAATAGCTGCGGGACTAGATAAGCAGTTTACAGTCATAGAAATCATCCAGGCTATTGACTATGCAAGTGGGCAAGGCTACTGGACCTGACAGCCTTCCGGTTGAATTTTATAAAACCTTTTCCAAAACTCTTGGCCCATATCTTCAACAATACTATAGACTTCTTTTGGAAAATGGGGCCCAGACTGAAGTGTTCGCCTCTGCAAACATGGTTGTGCTTGAAAAACCTGGGAGAGATCCTCAGTTGGTTAGTAATTACTGCCCAATTTCACTGCGAAATGCAGATTATAATATTTTGCGGCCATCTTAGCTGGTGGTCTCTCCAAATTGATCCCTTCTTTGATTCATCCGGACCAGTGTGGCTTCACAGAGGGATGCTCCACAGCTAACAATGCTAGAGTGCTTTGTCACGTACTGGAAGGCACAGATGAAACAGAAGGCCCACTTGTGGGATTATCATTAGACGCAGAGAAAGCATTTGATCGGCTGGAGTGGCCTTTTTTGTTTGCTGTTCTGAAATGCTTTGGGTTTGGTGAGGGTTTCTGTAAACTAGTCAAACTTATGTATGCGAGACCAAGTGCTAATATCTCTGTGAATGCGACTCAATCTAGAGACTTTCTTTTAGGACGTGGTACCCGTCAGGGTTGCCCTTTTTCTCCCATCCTTTTCAATCTGGTCTTTGGCTCTATTATTAAGACAAAGCCCCGCGATTCAAGATGTATCCATAGCTGATATGGAAATTAAATTATCTGCGCACGCTGATGATCTATTGCTATTCACCACGCCCAGCTCTATACCGGCTATTCTAGAGTTAATAAATAAGTACTCAGGATTGTCGGGCTATAAAATTAATTGGTCAAAATCTATTGCATTCCCATTAAACTCAAGAGTGTGTAGGGCAGATTTGGAGGATTTTCCTTTTGTGTGGGAGCCTAGGATGGTGAAATATTTGGGAGTTCACTATTGTTACCCACTCAGTGAAACTTTACAGTACAATGAAGGGGTGATCCTCTCTACGGTTCGTAATATAACAGCAAAATGGTCGTCGGTCTATCTCTCTTGGTGGGGTCATCTTGAAGCTATAAAAATGACTACCACTCCTAAAGTGAACTATGTATTAGAATGTTACCAGTCTCTCTTACTAGTAACTTTTATCGTCAAATTGAAAGAATTCTTGTTCAATTTCTATGGGAAAACAAATTGCCTAGAATTGCTCTTAGGAAGCTTAAAGCTAAAAAATAAGAGGGGTGTGTGAATTTTCCTGACTTTCAGGCCTATCATTGTGCTTTTTTGCTAAAACAAGGTTCAAGATGGGTGGAGGGGGACGTAGGGAAACACCCAGTATAGCTTGACCTGGAAGAGAGATTAAGTACTCCGTTCCCCTTAAAGCTCCTCTCTGGCATGGTGCCTTTTAAAAGGTTGAAGTCTCATAGTGTAATAGCTGACATTCAAAGAGCTTTTCAACAATTAGCAAAGGCTATTCCTAAGGAGGAATGCCTAGCGAAACTAATCCCCATCTGGCACAGTACTTTTTTTAAAATTCATCAAAGTTCATTTGCATGGCAACAATGGTTCAGCAGGGGCATTTGGGCTATTGGCCAACTGATATCGGATGGCAGATGGAAACCTTTTGCTTCCCTACAATGTGAGTTTGATTTTCCTAAATCCTTATACTTCCAGTAGATCCAGCTGAGATATTGCATAGAGAAATCCCATATTGATATTAAATCTTTGCCTGAAGAGTGGGGGTTGCTGAATATCATAGGTTCAGCCCATACGGCCTCTGGGGTGGCTTCTTACTACTATAAATTGGTCGTCCGGAACCACACCCCACAAGCCACTGGTATTCAACGAATTTGGGAACACGACACTGGGGAAGCTCCTTCTTCGGAAGCAGGGGTGAATTTCTGGAGCAAGACAAATAGAGTATCCCAGTCTGCCTCTATTTCACAAGCTTTATACTTTTTTTCACACAGAGCTCACTTTACTCCGGTAAAGGTGGCTAAGTGGGATAAGGCAGCTGGGAATGAGTGTTGGTCTTGTCAGAGTGATGTTGGCACTTTGAGACATGTGGTATATGACTCTCCTAACATTCAGTCTTATTGCATTTCGATATGGAACCACATCCAAAAGGTGTTGGGATTCAGGGCCACTTTCTCCTGGTATGTGGTCGTTTTTCGGTCAGCAATTGGCATCTCGCTGTTACAGAGGGATTGTAATTTTTTATTTGATTTCATGATGGGAGTGGCCCTGCATCTCGTTATTTCTAATTGGAAACATACTGCAGAGCTTAGTTGGCACAAATGGTGGAAATGCCTATGTTTATGCTGCAAATATGAACAAATGTCACGTTATGGTGTAACCCTCATGCATTCCACTTTTCTCAAATGGAAACCCTTGTATAGCTACATCTCCAAAGCTCGTTATGATGTAAATTAAGGGGTCACTAGTCAAAACATTTTGTTTCCTATCTAGTGGAGGGTTACTTGATGTGCCATAGCCCTTGTAGGCCTCTTCAGGCCTCTTTTTTTTCTTTTTTTTTTTTTTTAATACATAGCCTTTGATGATCACACAGTATTGGGTGGGTTAAGGTTGGGGAAGGCTGTTCAAAGCCTTTTTTTGCTTTTATGTCAAAGAGAAGTATTATTTTAATTGTATTTTGGTTTTGTTGTATTTGTTTGAAAATATAAATAAAGAAGTAAAAAACAAAAAAAAGAATTTGCATGGAAGGTGTTCTGTTTGAGAAAGGAAGTGTGGTCGGATGTATTCATCCCCAAGAGCCTGTGGGTCATCTGTACATGGTCTTCTCTTTCTAGTTTGCAGAATTCTCTCAAAAGCATTGCTGTTTCGTATGCTACTGTTATTTAAGTTACCCTCAGTTAAGTAATGCTCACGTTAGCAAGCTAACACCAAACAAAGTACAAACAGTTTCAGTTAGTGAACTGTCATTAAACAGCAGGTAGGATAAACATACCATATTAAGCATGCACTTAATAACCCTCACCATGCATGGACATGTACATTTTTACATGTACATGCTAATACTTTTTCATACCCTTGTAACATTTACTGTAAGGCCTATTTGCAAAGCTTGCTATTTTAGGTATCCACACAAGGCTTTTATTTGGATATATCACGGTATATGTTGATGTAGTAACAATCTGAAGTCCATATATATTAGAGTGCAGTATCTATGTTTAAAGACAGTATAATAGGGTATTGTATTTTCACATTAGAAGGGTGCTTTGGGTGATGTACAGTATGCTATTTTTTTTTTAGATAAGCTGGTATCTTCATGTTTTATGTGCAGCTGCTCTAGTGTTTATAGCCCTGTTCTGACTAGCACTGAAGAATCAGTTGCTAACCAAAGCTGTTAAGATAGGAGATCCAGGACTTGGAGATTTGATGTAAATTTTCTCGAACAACCAAACATAAATTTCTTGAATAAGCAATCACTCAGTAAAATTATAATTTTAACTCACAAATCCATATGCAATGGAATTAATTATGTGAATGGTGTAAAGACAGAGATTTATTTGAATGAAACGGTGTACCAGATTTCCCGTCAAGGAAAGGGAGCACAGCTAGGACAAGAGTTTAGCAGAAATCCTGTAGACCTGTTCAGCTACCTTACAGAAATAGTGCCAATTTAAAACTGGAAAGAGCTCATTCCCCTCCTCTCATGACCCCAAACAAATAAAATTGTTTATGAAGCCCCATGAAATCAGCTGCTACAGAGGGCGTTTACCAGGACAGCTGATATTCTTGCAAGTTATAAGAGACAAGGCAGAGCTTTATCGCATATTAAAAAAAGCAAAGCAGAAACCCTTCACTTATGCTATTGTGCTTCCCAACGAATAAAACTTAGAAAATGCTATTCTAAACAACTATAAAATTATGGAATGCATTAGCAAGGAAATATGTGAAGTTGAGATATTTAAGAGAACGCAGAAACATGTTTACTGAAGTGCCACAAGTAGCAACGCATAATAGCCATAGTAGATGGAGTGGGTGTGTCTACAGTAGGGACGCGACACTGTGCTTGAGCTATCAGTATCGCAGAAGTTTGAAATGTGCGGCCACAACGCATGCACACAGTGAACATGCTCACAATACGCGCCATCCAATTGTAAGCAACAAATGCATTATTGTGGTGGAAGTGGGCAGAACCCACTGAAGACAGTAATAACTGTGCCCCAGCCTTCTCCTACAAGAGAGCAGTAACAGGCCAGAGCAGAATAGAGAGGGATGACCAGCAATAGGCACAAACGACTGCAGAGTTCAGAACAATGGGGCTAAGTACAAGAGGGCAGGGCATTCAAATCACAAAGCAAGCACATGAAGAAAGCCTGTGCTGCACCCTTAACTATAGAAAATAGAGTACAAATGTGGCATCTGACAATGCTGGGGCATGGTATGTGATCAGGCAGAGTGTCCACAGGGTCCATCATGTGGTTGGGTATATGAACCTCCCTCACCCTGAGGTCCAGGATGCCTGTTTACCTAAGCTGCAGGGAATATGGTACAAAAGATTCTACCATATGAGGGTCAAGAAGCACCCCCATGGCCCACCTCATAAAACACCTGCTCCTGGGGTCTGCTATCTTTAAGGGGGGTCCACGCACCCCCCTCCCCCTAGTGAAAAGTCCCATGGAAGGAGACAAACCAGGCTGAGCACCACATCTGTCAGGCAAGCATAAGCCCATAGGAACTTGCCAGCCCATCAGAGCTACCCAGTCCCATGGAATGCCTCAACCCCTGTGTGTGGGGCCAGAGAGAGAGAGAATACTAATCAGTGAGCTCCAACAGCCTATGTTTAATGTTAAACGTGCAGCTGCTCAGAGCTGGTAGGCGTCAACCCTATCCTCCCTTATTCAGGGTGAAAGGCCATCTTCCCACAGTAACATGATCATGGCAGCAGCATGGTCCTCCAGGTGCATATATGCACTGCTACATGCCCCACCCCCATGCAGGGGAGGTAGGGGTCAGATGGCACCTTTTGATGCCACACTGCCAGGTAGCCAGAATGCTCAATACCTCATTTGCATGTCCCACCCCCTGCTGTATTCTGCTGGCTCCACTTCTGGCTATGTGGCCAGTACTGGGTGAATCATAGAGCACAGGGTCTATCTCACGACACCCCCCCCCCACCCCCGCAGCACGTACCAGCAGCCCTCTAACAATTATTCAATACATATGCAGACGTGAACAGTTTCATGTCCCAACAGGGTTACTCCTGATCTTCAGGCCCTGGTTTTGTGGTTGTCAGGCTGATATTGTGCACTGCCATGGCAGCTGCACCATGCCGCCCTTCCAAACAGGTGGCCTAGGCATGCACCTAGGTATTCTGCTATCTCTACCTATTTGTTCTATTTTTTTTTTCTTATATGCTTGCCCTGCTTCTGCGCAGATGAATCGTGCGTTGGGAACATGCAAGCACAGTGAATGCAGCTAGTGCTTGGTCAGAGGCAGATATTAACTGTACTTGCACTAGTGGCGTGGTTGTGTAGCTAGTGCGTGCGCCCCAGTCATGTGCACTGTCTCCTCCCTCTCCTCACCTTAGCCCCTCCTATTCACATGCTGCTAAGGTAGCATGAAGTTCTAGCACAATCGCCTTTGGGCCATGCGCTCCTTGCTACCATGCAGCCCGAGATACTGGCTGCCATGCTTTAGTAAACATGCCCTTCAGTCTGAATGATTTTATAGTAGCCAAATGTATTGAAAAGCATGAACATTTGTAATGGGGTTATTCATCTGATACTAAGCAAAAACATGGACTGGATGGGCTTTGGGAGTCTTTCTTCACCCAGATACAGCTTCCTGTGATACATTAAGAATCGGTTGAATCAAATCTACTGTATAGTGCTCTGAAGTACTATGCACAAAATATTCAAGGAGCAGTGAACCTGAAAAGTGTCAGCTGGAATTAGTTCAAGATGCAATAAAAAACATTTTCAGCCACATATCGATACTTTTACCCACTCCAGTCTACCCTAGAACAACGTGCATAGCCCTCCAGAAAATCTAACATTTATGGGACCATTCCTGAGCAGATTGTCAAATATTTCCTCTTGCAAGACTCTCTCCAATAACATGCTCAGAAAACCTTTAACGTGCACAATGATTCTTTGTAGGGGGAAAAAAGGGGAGAGCGATAGAAAAACAATTTCAAGAAAATATTACAGTCTAGCATTTCACTAGATTGTGTTCAAACAAGTTTGGAAGAGCCAAAGCCATAAACATCTTCTATGACTCATGAGCTGCCTCTGGGTTTTCTTGGCAATGTATCTCTGGAAGTAGATTGTCAGGCCTTTTCTTCTGAGGCCGCCTCCGGTGGAATGGGATTCTCTGGGGCTGTGGGACCATGCACGGGACTTACCATGCGTGTCCGCTTCTGCATGCCCACTCGTGCACTGAGGGGGCTTTATGCGACTCCGAGGATCCGTGCGGGGCCTTAGAGCGTGTGGTTACTGGGACTGAATCTACCCTGTGGAAAATGTCATCCTGCTTCTGCTGGCGACTCTGGATGGCCTTCGTAGACATCTTTTTGCATAGGGAGCACATCTCTGGGTCATGGTCGGCACTTAGACACCTGAGGCAACAGTCATGTGTAAATTGGTAAGGGACATGTTCTTCAAGCACCGATCACATTTCTTAAACCCAGTGGCCATTGGGGCAAAAAGGACTCCAGCGAGATCAAAGACCTTTGATGCGACCAGCGGTTAGAAAAGGCGCGAAACCGCACTGGATGAAAAAAAATGAACAGGTTTCAAGTCCCGAAGCCAAGGCAACGGGGCTTGGAGGCGGGAAAGGGACTGGTGAGTAACCAGACAATACACTAAAAGTGCACGAGGAAATCAACTTTTTTCCGGGGAAGGAAGACTAACGTCTGTAGGGCTCCATGGAAAAAGGCAGACTGAGTAAGATGGCACCCTTGGGCGTGAAAGGGACCACGCATGCATGGTGGCTTCTCCCAAAGGCTTTCTTTTAAAGCTGGGGAGATGCTTCTGTGGGGGCTCCATCGGCATCACCCATATGTGAGGGATGACTTCCTACTTGTTCCTGGAGAAAAGAGGGATACGTTTTTGGCAGAGTGGGACATATACATCCAGACCTTGCCTCCGAAAGATAGGAGTCACATTCTAAATGACCTCTAAACCGCTGAGTAAGATCAGCTGTGTTTGAGGGGGAGACCCCACTGCAAACAACAGAGGCATTTGGGGGGGGGGGGAGGTGGTGGGGGAGGGAAAAGGTAAGGATCTAGACTAAGGGGGGAAGGGAGGATGGTTTGGTATAGGGGTTGACATTGGAAAATGCAATGAAAGCTTTTAGGCTGTTTTCGCTTTGACTTTGTGCCGGACCACGGAAACTCCCAGATAAGTAGATATAGACCTTTTAGGCATATAGTTTACTATCTGTTTGATTAGCTTTATTTCTGTTTTTTACAGGAACAGAAGATTTATTGCCGTGACTATTTGTGCATTATAGACGCTGTTTCTTCTTCTTTTTTCTAAAAATAAGTTCGTATATAGAGGTTTTTGACTATTGAGAATCCTAAAAAGTACTTTTTGGATATAATTAGATAAATTGAAATAAAAAGTTACAAATTAAAGAAGGCTTGTGACCTGTGATGTGAGCGTCAGCTATTCCCTATTGTGATGAATTTCGCTATATGTAGGGTCTAAGCCATCCTTTGCCTTACATTTGCCTTATTATGGAATCATTCTAGAGATTTTTTTGATAAAAAATAATTGACTATATAGGTCTTTTTCTAAGGGCATTTTTTTGATTTGGTATAGGGGTGACCATTGGGGTTGCTGGGGGAGCAATTGGCCAGGATATTAAGATAAGATGATATTACAGATGTGTCACACTATTCTGCCCAAACTAACTATAGTGATTATGGGAGGGAGGTACCGGGATATAGTAGAGGGTATCACTCTGGAATGGAAGGGGGAAGAAGGGGAGGGGGGGTGCTCTGCTCTCCTGTTAGAGGACAGCTGGACACCCCTGCAAGGGTGAGTGAAGAAAAACTGAGGGGGGGAGAATATTATTGTTCTACTCACAGAAAGAGGATAGGAGGACAATTTGCTCTTCTATTATGTGATGGCACTGTGTTACAACTAATGCAAATTTTGTTTGACACCAGGGGCGGCTCAAGGAAATCTGCTGCCTGAGGTGAAGGATGAGATGGTGCCCCCCCCCCCCATAGAGGGGGCGGGGCTTTTTCAGAACTCCAATCAGGGACTGAACCAAACCAAAAAGCTTATTAATGGAGGAAATGCAAGATGTTTGCACACCAAGGAACTAAAAGACAGCGAGAACCAACAGCACAGTTTATAAAACTAAATTATAACTCATTTTTATTGTTATTATAAACTGTGTTATGGTTCTTGCTTTTTCTTTTTCAACATATATTTTGCATCCACAGTGGGTGCAGAGCAGAACCAGGACATTCACCCACAGAATTCAATATCTTAAAAAAAATATCTTATTCTGATCATCTCACCAACAACAAACATTCTCCAGTACAAAGCATATTGTGAACTAATACAAAACCCTACAACAAAGGGCACAATCTACCACACCATACAATATCAGCACCAACTTCCAAAACTCACATAAGGAGTCCATCTAAAAAAAGGTCACTGTAAATACTACAGTGGGCCCTGGAACATCCATATACTTATTTGAAAAGCTGAACAAGTCAAATTATTACAATATAGTATAGATCTTTATGTACAAATTCCATGTTAACAGAACACCTGGCCTCAGTCACACACACAGAACACAGACCCTCACCAAGTACAGAATAAGTAACCACAATATAAAGTAAAAATAAAAATATCAGTCCATTTCCAGTTCCATTAACCCTCCCCAGTATCAGCCCTCTTTCCAGTCCTCCCCTCCCAGTACCTTCCAATGTCAACTGCCTTGCATTCCAATGACTGCCATTGGTGTCCATTCCCTTCCAGTCCCCCTCCTTCCACACTGTCTAGCCCCTTCTAGTCCAAATACCATCCTAGGTATCAGCTCCCGTCCACTCTCAGTGCCACCTACCCCCAGTCAGCTCCCTTCCAGTCACCCTACCCTCTTGTTCATCCCCCTTCCAGTGCCATTCGCACATGTCAGCTCCCTGCCAGTCCCCCTTTAGTACATTCCAGGTGTCAGCTCCATTCCAGCCCCCTGCTTCCCCCTTGTAAGCTCCCTTCCTGCCCCTGGAAGACCCTCTCAGTATCCGCTCCCTTCCAGTCCTATTCTCCCATGCCCCCGCATCAGCCCATTTGTAGCCCTAGCCCCTAGTTTTCTTACAGGGCCAGCAGCACTCTCCTCCCCTCTCCCATTAGCCCATTACCAGTCCTAACCCCCCCAATAAGTCCATTTCCAGTCCTAGCCCCCCAATCAGTCCATTTCCTGTTCTAGCCCCCCTAATCAGCCCATTTCCAGGCCTAACCCCACCAATCAGCCCATTACCAGTCCTAGCCCCACTCCGGATAAGCCTATTTCCACTCTTAACCCCCCATCAGCCCATGGGTCAGGGGTTCAAATCCCACTAGAGGACAGCAACCTTGCGCCAGAAGGACTGGGGTTTCTAGTCCCACAGGTGCTCCTTGTGGTCATGGGCAAGCCACTTAACCCTCCATAGCCCATGTTCCCTGTAAGTATTAGCATGTGTCTCATATCCCCTCGTGTTAAATGTATCCCCCAATGTGATGTGACCACTTTGATTGAAGGATAAGGAAGTATACAAAACGGTCTAAATAAATAAATAAAATTTCCAATCCTAGCCCTCCGCTCCCCCAATCAGCCTATTTCCATTCTTAACCGCCCATCAGCCCATTTCCAGTTCTAGCCCTCCCACCATCAGCCCATTACTATTTCCAGTGCTACCCCCCCCCCCCCCCACCACCACCAACAGCCAGCCGCAGACCTTCTGAAGGGAAATGGAAAGAAAAAAAAAGCAGTCGCAGAAACTTCTGTCGCTGCGGCAGCACAGCAGCAGAATGAAGTGCCCCCAGCCCCCCTGAAAGAGCCCTGCCATTCTTTTTCCCCCGCGTCAGCTCAACTTTGCAGAGCCGTGAAGCGAGAGTGTTTCCTTTTCCCGTGGCTCTGTTAAAGTTGAGCCCGCTGGCACTGATGGGAAACAGGCATTTCCTGCGCGAGACAGGAAATGCCCGTCTCCCATCAGTGCCAGCGGGCTCAACTTTAACAGAGCCGCGGGAAAGGGAAACACTCTCCCTTCACGGCTCTGCAAAGCTGAGCCGGTGCAGCGTGGGTGAGAGAGAATGGCAGGGCTCTTCCGGGGAATGAAAATATTTCAGTTGATCATAACCTCTTTGTCCTCCATAATTCTTTTAGGGTCACGATCCCAGCGCTTTTCCGTAAGTGATGTTGTAGTGCCCAAGAGCAGATGTAAATTTCCTAGTGTAGAGTATGCAGGTAACATAGTAACATAGTAAATGATGACATATAAAGACCAGTATGGTCCATCTAGTCTTCCCAGTAAGATAGCAAGAGTAGGCGCACCTGCCGCTCCGTACAGGCCACCCCTCCCCGTGTCTTTGTTTTAGGGGTGAACCCATTGCTCCGTGTAGGACACCCCTGTATGTTGAGAAATTAGTTAAGTTTATTTTGATTTTATCCTGTTGCTGTAAAGGGATCCACTGTGTCTGTCCCATGCCATTTTTAATTCTGTCACTGTATTTGCCCCCAACACTTCCATTGGGAGCGCATTCCAAGCATCCACCACCCTTTCAGTAAAAAAGTTATTTCCTGACATTGCCTTTCAATTTACCCCCTTGCAGCTTCATGTTATGCCCTCTAGTTTTACAGCTTCCCCGTCTTTGGAAGAGGTTTGTTTGTTCATTAATATTCTTTAAGTATTTAAAGGTCTGAATCATATCTCCCCTGTCCCTCCTTTCCTCCAAGTATACATGTTTAGGTCTTCAAGTCTCTTCTCATAAGACTTCTGACGCAGGCTCCAAATCATTTTGGTCGCCCTCCTCTGAACAGTTTCCAGTCTTTTTACATCCTTTGCAAGATATAGTCTCCAAAACTGAACACAGTATTCCAAGTGAGGCCTCACCAGTGACTTGTACAGTGGCATAAGTACCTCTTCCTTTCTGCTGGTAATTCCTCTTTGTATGGATTCCATACAGTTTATGCAGATATATTGCCACATATTTGCTAAAATGAATTTACAAAACTACCCCCAAATCAGTTAAGGACTATGAAAAGTCAGATAAACATAAAATAAACCAGTGGCTCCCAAACTGTTCCCAAGTCCCATATTTCCATGCTATATGATGACCAGAAACTTTACCCTTGCATCTCCTGATGAGACATTTACTCAATTAATATTGGTGTAACTTAGATCTCCTACATTGCTGAGTTTGTTATATATTCTTGCTTCTATTAACAATATACTGTCTGTTTCTTCTTCCTGGTCAGTGGACCCACCGCAGTGCTTTTTTTTTTTTTTTTTTTTTAACTGCAGAACTCGTATCCTACTTGACTCTATACCATTTACAACAAACAGTGCTGCCTTGTCAACAATTGGATTTGCTCTGTCATTTCAATAAAACATATATACCCTGGTATCATATAGTCCCCATTGGTTCTCCTTCCATTAGGTCGTCGAGATGCCTGCTATACTGTATCTATAAATTCATTTCAGGCCAATCATTCTGACTTCGAAGTTTAGTTTTAGACTTCTGGAATCCATGTACAGACATTTCAGATGATGTATTTTATTTGTATTCACAATCTGCTGGCCAGTATTGGGTAATTAAGGATCATTTATCTGTGTTTGCCTATTAAAATGCACATGAGCAACTTCAGTCTTTACTCAACCTTTCTACTGAATAGTGAAGCTTCTCTGTCAGCAAAAACAAAACTGAAGTTCAAGACACAGAGCCTCACTGAAACACAGCAATGTAACACAATTAGCATCAAGAACAAGAACATTGCAATCTGCCTGACATACAGAGCACCCAGAGCTCCACCCGACGAACTAGCCTTCACACTCGAAGAAGCCTGTGCCATAACAACAAACAACAAACCAGCGCTGATGATAGGAGACTTCAACCTAAAGTCAACCAATGTAAAAGACGCAGAGGCCTTCCTGCAAGCAATGTCCTCACTACAGTTCACACAAATCATCAATGCTCCAACACACAGACATGGATCATCGCCAGACCTCATATTCGCATCCAATTACCTAACATCAAGAGACCTGATTTCTCCATCAACCATTACCCCAGTGCCATGGTCTGACCACTACTTAATAGAGATAAGGCTGCGGTTACAAGAGGACCAGACAAACGAAAGAGCAAACACCTCACACACACAAAGACGATTTAAGTGTTTCGACAGGGATGAATTCCTACAGGACACAATACAACACCTGAACATTACTACGAACGACCTGGAGGAACAAGTTTCCAGCTGGAACAGCATTTTAGCCAACGTCGCCAAACCACCCGATGACGGGACCGCGAAACAACACCACAACAAGAGACAAAGCAAACCATGGTACTCAGCAAAAATACGACAGGAGAAGAGGGAACTCAGGAAGATCGAACGGAGATGGAGAAAAAACAAAACAACTGCCGACCAGCATCTTTATCTAACGAAGCAAAAACAATACAATGAACACATCAACCAATCAAAGAAGGAATTCCACACAAACATGATAAATACCTCCATCAACAAACCCAGAGAGCTTTTCGAAATAGTGAAAATCCTCACAAAAGAGCAAACAGAAGGGGAAGCACAAATAGATCCTCAGAAATTCGCCGACCACATCAAAGACAAATTTCACTCCACAGAACAAACAACGCCGAGTAGAACCACAAGGACGGATCCACACTCCAAAACCTGGGGCACATTTGCCTCACCCTCCACAGAACAGATATCACACATCATTTCTACAATCAACACAAGCACCGCTCCTACAGATCCATGCCCAGTGTCATGGGTCAAAGCCACCAAATCAAGTCTCATCCCCACCATACATAAAATGGTACACAACTCATTCACTCAAGGACTCATGCCAAAGCAACTAAAACTTGCCTCAGTGAGACCAATCACAAAGAAAACAACTCTCGACAAAGAAGACCCAGCAGCATACCGACCAATCTCCAGCATACCTTTCCTCGCAAAAATCATCGAAAAGACGGTTCAACTACAACTTCAGGACCACATCGACAAACACGAAACACTCGACGACAACCAACACGGATTTCGTCCCAACCACGGTGTCGAGACGCTACTGATCTACCTCTTCGACAGCATCCTTAGAACAATTGACAACACCAGGAACGGAATCATAATGATATTCATCGACATCTCCTCAGCCTTCGACACAGTGGACCACAACACGCTCCTGGAAAGACTACAGAACACTGGTATACACGGTATCACACTGAAATGGTTCCACTCATACCTAACAGAAAGATAGCTACAGGTCAAGGTGGGACACATCACATCCCGACCCATCAAAGTCCGTCAAGGAGTACCTCAAGGTTCTGCGCTCTCAGCACTCCTATTTAACATCTACATCCAACCAATATGCAACATCATGAAAAAGAACAACATTCAATACACAATCTATGCGGACGACATCATGATATACACCCCGATATCAATCGACAACCCGGACTTCTCTAGGATAACAGACTGCCTTACACAAATGACCAGTTGGTGTCAAAACAACAACCTCGCCATAAACTACAACAAGACTGAAGCTTTAATCATCACTCGGAACCAAAGCTTCATACACCCACCAAATATAAAGATACAAAACATTACCATACCAATAAGGTCAGAAGTGAGATACCTCGGGGTTATGCTGGACAATAAACTCAATCTCAAGACACACATAAACAAAACAATACAAAAAGCCTACTACAAGATGCGAATCATCAGGAGACTGAAACCACTCCTCGCCCCAGAACACTTCCGTACCGTCTGTCAAGCACTGATAACCCCTCTACTGGACTTTTGCAATCCGATATACCTTGGACTACCGAAACAAGCTATCAAACCACTCCAACTGGCACAAAACACCGCAGCACGAATCATATCCGGAACTGCAAGACAAGAACACATCACACCCACCTTAAAGGACTTACACTGGCTTCCAATCGATGCACGCATCAGATACAAAACTATCATAAACCTATTTAAGATAAAACAGCAAACATCAGCCAACAGCCTGCACGCCCTCATACAACCAGACACCAGCACACGGCCTAGAAGAAAACAAACACACAACCGAGTCAGCACCCCAAGTGAATACAAACACACACGCAAGGACACAACAGACAGAGCACTCTCCATGGCTGCTCCAACAATATGGAACAAACTACCGGACGATTTGAGAGCAACTACAGACCTCAAGGACTTCAGAAAACAGCTGAAAACCATGCTGTTCAGAGAACACTATGGACACATCACATAAACTAAGTAACTGTATAGCAGCACACGTTACCGACTAACACTATATGTATATATAAAATGTTTTTAGCACCACTGTATATAGCCCACATTGTACATAGCTCAAACCAATCTAGCTCACAACACAACACACACCCAACTAAATTTCCACCCTCACTGCATGTATAACACACTCACACTACCAGATTGTTTGCTGTGATACCACCTTGATTATCATGATAAGGCGGTTTAGAAATACTGTTAAATAAATAAAAATAAATAAATAAGTATCCTTACTTCGAGCCATGTACTCCTAAACTGTCAGCCCCCATGATCTCATTTAAAGTTTAAGTTGGACCCCATACTTTTGGAACAATCTTCCCATCCTCCAAAATACTCCCTAATCCTTAACTAATCTAAAGCCCTCTTCCCTGTATCCTCATCTCAACCACATACCTGAATTCTGCAACTCTGCCTGCCCCCAGAATGCCACATGTGGAAAAAGGATAATTTTTTTAAGATTTCTACTATGGATATTCTGGATTTCAGTTTCCTATCTAAAATCTTAAATTTGGCTTCGGGTACATCTTTCTCACACCTATGTCACGGGAACGGAAGGGAAGAGAATTTGATTTAGCTTATTCATTTTCTCAGAAGTTCAAGGGGTGCTACATTCAGGTACAGTAGGTATTTTCCTGTCCCCGAAGGGCTTACAATCTAAGTTTGCACCCGAGTTAATGGAGGATTAAATGACTTGCCTACAAGGAGCAGCAGTGGGATTCAAACCCTGGCTTTCCTGGTTCTTGCAACACTTCTCTAATCATTATGCTTCTTCTCTGAAATAGCTAGCTCTTCTCTAGCATATTCTAAAATCCTAGTTAGATGACATGTGAAATTCACTATCTGTGCATCAGGCAGGCAAGTGATCCTCATGTCCAGCAGCTACTCAGAACGAGGCAGTCGTTACGCTGGTTACCTATAGTGTGAAAATCAAGTTAAAAGACTGTCCCTTATTCAGAAGCAGGACTGTACCAAGCTAGAAATACACCCTGTGCAACTAACGAATCTGGTGCCCCTCCTACACCCAGCCACGTTCAGTAATTCCCACTTTTTGAGCTTCCTGGAAGCCTAGTGATGATATCAGCGCCCCCTTCTGTGCTTGCGCCCTGTGTGACCACACAGCTTGCACAGTCCTTTGTACAGCCCTGTTCAGAAGGCCTTTTGTGGGGATGATCCTCTCTAATTAAACCTGATTCTTAAAATTTACAAGCCATCTCAAGTGTTAAGATCGGATGAAACGCTGTTACCATCAATTCTATCAGGCAAATTTATTTTTCTGAAAACCAAACTCGCTCATTCTCAACTGCAGGCCCTATCGAGTCGAATAAACTCCAGTAGTGATAACAACAAGCGATACTGAACTGTTTAGGAAAAAAACGAATACTCTTATTTTTCAGCAGGCATGATACTCAAGTGGAAATGTAAGAATTTGATAAAAAAAATCCCTGAAGAAGCTTCCAGCAAAATGGCAGGTCTCCATTGGGATTTGTAATATCATGCTGTGGAAGATGAGGGTTATCTTTTTTTTTAATTCAGCATTTTTATACAGTGGTTTTTGCACAAAAATTCATGAAATAAAAAAATATACATGAATTAGAATGTAATATGAATTATTAATAAAATTTGATTTTAGATGGAGGTTTTTCAGACCTGTGATCATAATAGCCCATTATCTGAGCAAAGCACTTTTGCTGCAGCAGTGAGGCATATGAGGTCTTTTTTCTCTCTGTTTTGATTGATTTGTTTTGGCATTTTTAAATTTGTCAGAGATTTTTTAAATAAATGTATTTTTTGGCACTTAAATACTGTAGTTTTATTTCAGCTGTCGGCACTCCTTGTGGGGTCTTTTAGAAGGCCTATTCATGAGTTAGATGTCTAAAAACAGCCGCTTTGATGAGCAAGTCTTGCAGATGTCCCTGGAGTCACTTTAGAGGCCAGATATATAAACATCCACAGCAAGAACACATCCATGTGAGACTTTTGGCAAAACTAAAGAGTCATGGGATAGGAGGCAGTGTACTATTGTGGATCAGGAACTGGTTAAAAGATAGAAAGCAGAGGGTAGGCTAAATGGCCAATTTTCCCAATGGAGAAAGGTGAATAGTGGTGTACCCCAGGGATCTGTGCTGGGTCCGCTGCTTTTTGACATATTCATAAATGACCTGGAAAGTGGAATAACGAGTGAGGTTATCAAATTTTCAGATGACACAAAACTATTTAAAGTTGTTAAAACCCAAGAGGATTGTGGAAAATTGCAAGAGGATCTTGATAAATTGGAAGACTGGGCATCAAAATGGCAGATGAAATTTAATGTGGACAAGTGCAAGGTTATGCACCTAGGGAAGAACAACCCAAACTATGGTTACACGATGCAAGGTTCCACATTAGGAACTACCACCCAGGAAAAAGATTTAGGCGTCATTGTGGATACCATGTTAAAACCCTCGGCCCAGTGTGCAGCGGCGGCCAAGAGAGCAAATAGAATGCTAGATATGATAAGGAAAGGAATGGAAAATAAAACAAAATATATTATAATGCCTCTATATCGTTCCATGGTGAGACCGCACCTTGAATATTGTGTGCAATTCTGGTCGCCGTATCTTAAAAAGGATATAGCGATTTTAGAAAAGGTTCAGAGAAGAGCCACCAAAATGGTAAAGGGGATGGAAGGATACTCCTATGAAGAAAGGCTAAAAAGGTTAGGGCTCTTTAACCTGGAAAAGAGACGGCTGAGGGGAGATATGATAGAAGTCTATAAATTAATGAACGGAGTGGAACGGGTAAACGTAGATCAATTTGTTACCTTATCAGAATATAGAAAGACTAGGGGACATGCAATGAAGCTACAGGGTAAACTATTTAAGACTAATAAAAGAAATTTTTTTTCACTCAACGTGTAATCAAACTCTGGAATTTGTTACCGGAGGATGTAGTAAAGGCTGTTAGTGTAGCTGGGTTTAAAAAAGGTTTGGACAAGTTCCTGGAGGAAAGGTCCATAAACCATTATTAAGAAGGGACCCAGGATATCAATGCTTGAACCACTACAAGCATTGTGGAACCTGTGTCCCTTGGGGAAACTGCTAGGTACATATGACCTAGATTGGCCACTGTTGGAAACAGAATACTGAGCTTGATGGACCTTGGTCTGACCTAGTATGGCATATCTTATGTTCTTATGTTCTTATCATGGAGGCATGGTGGGGGCATGCCCGGGGTGGAGCAAGGCAGATGCATGTCGTGGTGTGATTTCAAATGGCCCTAGCTGGTAAGATGTCCTGCCTATAGCTGCTCCTGACCACGAACAAGGTGAAAAAAGTGCTCATTTCATGGATGTAACTCTTCCAGGGGAAAGTGCATGATATGCGTACACTGCCACAGTTATTTCCTACCCAAAGAAACCCGAGTGTAAATACAAATTCCAAACATATTACTCGTTCACCGCCGCACGCTTGAATATTTGAAATAGCCAGCCAGGACATGCAAGTCTCAAATAAAATTGCTCATTTAGCCCCATGAAATCTGCTGCTAAAAAGGAGGGTTCACCAGGAAAGCTGACGCACTTCCAAGGTATAAGAGATAAGACAGAACCTTACTGCATACAAAAAAGTAAAGCAGACACCATTCACTTATGCTACCATGCTTCATCAAGAATAACTACAGAAAATATCCATAACAATATGGAATGCATTAGCAAGGGAATATGTCATTCCCCTTCTGAATTACCCCTGCCGGCACATCCCAGTAGCCAGTTCTGAGGCTGTGCAATTCTGGGCATGCACATTTGTGAAATAGCATGGGGCTCAGCTCCATAATTGCTTACAGAGATGTTCATTTTTTGGGGGTGGAAACAGGGCAATTTCAGAAGGCACTTATATGTGTTTCCCTTCATTACTGCTACTCCCTCTCCCCTCCTACCCAAGAGTTTTGGATGTTCCAGATCCTAATTATATGCCCCTCCTAAAATTCCACTTCACGTGTCTGGCATAGATAAAGCATCTAGAGATAGAGACAAAGATTAAAATATGTATACCCTGGAGGACAGCTGGGATACAATCTAAACATTTAAATAGCTCTGAGGTATAAATTCACAGGAAGAGGGCTTCTGTCAAAGGAAAGGGAGAGTGATAGGATGAAGATGAATGCAGACAAACTCAAGAGTAATTTAAGGAAATATTTCTTTCCAGCAAGGGTGGTGGATGGAGATGATGTAGACAAGGACACTCCCTGAATTCAGGTAAACAGAAGACAAGCATAGAATATGTCTGAGGCAGTGGAAGGGATTGCAGGACTTAATAGTTCATGTGGATAGGCAGTATTGCTCTTTGGCTACTTCATGTTCTAAATTTCTGTCTCTAAAAAACACACCACAAATATGCTTTTGGGAATGTGATATACAGGGACCAACATGCTAGCATAGTAAAACATACGTTGAGCAGGCAATACTTCAACTGCCGCAATGAATGCAAGCACATTTGGGGGAATGTTCTTTCGAAAATATGGGCTGGGGAGGAATGGGGCTCCAATCTTCACAATCTCCACACATGTTTTATTCCTACACTGATCTAACTCTGTCCCTTTTTTGCAGTGTGTAAATGCATTCATGTTATAACCAACACGAGTACTTTTACCTGGAATAAAGAAAGGCAGAAATTTTCATATTCCACATTTCCAGAAGTAAAATGCTTTTATCTCCCCAAAATGGCTTTATTGCCCTCTGTCATTGTTATCCAACTTTATCCAAACAAACACACAGAGATTAGATTAGTAAAGCCATGTAGGGGCAAAACTATAAAGCTTTGTCCAAAGTACGTTTAACATTTTTGTAAGTGATGATGGGGAAGGGCTGTCAGGTAAGGTATGCCTCTTTGTGGATGATACCAAAACCTGCAATACAGCAGACACCCAGGAAGGTGTAGAAAACAGGAGAAGGGATTTAGTCAAGCTTGAAAAATAGTTGAGAATCTGACAGCTGAGATTTAACTCTAAAAAATGCATTTGGGCTGCAAAAATCCAAGGGAGCGGAACAGTATAGGGGACCAGGGCCGTACCAAGACTGAAATGCGCCCTGTGCGACTTGCACATTGGGCGCACATACCCCTCCCGCACCTCCATTTAGACACTTTATGGGGGTGCAGGAGGGGGGGGGGGCACGCGCCCGATCTGCAAGTCGCCAGCACGCTAAGCAGGTCTGGTTCCTCCCGGAGAGACCAGACCTGCTTACTGTGCCAGCGTGAAGACTTAAGGGGCGCATTTCGTCTCTCTGCTGCTGCCTGCCACCGAAAAAGTGGCGGCGGCAGGCAACGGCAGAGAGCCAAAATGCGCCCTTTAAGTCGATGCGCCCTATGCGGCCGCACCGCTTGCACAGGGCTCGGTACGGTCCTGAGTGGGGCAAAGTACTTCTTTCAACGAAAGAAGAGCAGGACCTGGGGGCGATTGCTTCTGATGATCTTAAGGTGCCTAAATAGGTAGAAAATGCAACAGCGGAAGCCCGAAGGATGCTTAGGTGCATAGGGAGGGGAATGGCCAGCAGGAAGGAGATGATAATGTCTCTGAATAAGTCTTTGGTGAGACCTAATTTAGAGTATTGTGTGCAATTCTGGAGACCGCACCTTCAAAAGGATATAAAAAGAATAGAGTCTGTGCAGAAGCTGGCTACCACAACGGTCAGTGAGCTTTGCCATAAGGCTTATGGGGAAAGACTTAAACATTTAAATATGTATACTTTGGAAGCAACATGGGAGAGAGGTGATATGATAGAGATGTTTAAATACTTCAGTGTCAAATGCACAGGAAGAAAGCCTCTTTCAACTGAAAGAAAGCTGTGCAACGAGGTGGCATAGGATGAAAGTGAAAGGAGATAGACTCAGGAGGAATTTGAGGAAATATTTCTTTACAGAAAAAGTGGTATATGCGTGGAATAGACATTGAAGGTAGTAGAGAGACAAAGGAGAAATTTCACTTACCGTTAATTTCCTTTCCTGGAATACTGCTAGACCAGTCCAGACAAATGGGTTATGCACCCCTGCCAGCAGATCTTGGAGACAGAGAATTCTACCAGAGCTCTGATAGGCTGGAGCCTGGTGATATAATCCTACCCCTAGGGGTCTCCCTCAGTTACGTCCACAAGCTAATGCAACATGAACTGTAACATCACCCCAGAGGGTCCCAAGTGAACTATATACAAGGGAGCCGAAAAACTCCCTAGAGCTGAAAACAGTATCCACCTATGAACCCATGGACTGCCCAGGGCGAGGCATACCGGCAAAGAGAAGAACCGCGGTCGGCGGCTGCACCGCACCAGCAGCACTCCAACCAACAGCCTGGCGGGTCCTGGACTGGTCTAGCAGTATTCCAGGAAAGGAAATTAACGGTAAGTGAAATTTCTCCTTCCAGTTCATACTGCTAGACCAGTCCAGACAAACGGGCAGTACCCAAGCTACCTGCTTTCAAGGGGGGGCAAGGCCGCCGACAGCTCAGCAACTCCAAAACGGACTTCCTGACAGGCATGAACGTCCAACCTATAATGACCGACAAAGGTGGACAGCGACGACCAAGTCGCCGCCCGGCGAATATCGAGAGGAACTACATGAGACCTCCCGGCCTACAAAGTTGCTTGCGCCCGAGAGGAGTGAGCACGGAGTCCCGGTGGAGCTTGTTCTCCTTGAAGAAGGTACGCCGCCTCAATGGCCTCCGTAACCCATCTAGAAATGGTAGATTCGGAGGCTGCGGATCCCCGACGAGAACCCGCGAACAAGACAAAAGAGGAACAGTCATATGGAAGGGTCTGGCGACCCCCAGATACCGAAAAAGAACCTTCTTAAGGTCCACCGCCCGCAACGGAGACCGACCACTGTCACACTGCGTCTTTGGAAAAGACGGAAAGGAAAGAGGCTGGTCAACAGCGAACGGCGTCAGCACTTTGGGCAACAAAGGAAGGGACAGTTCTCAGAGAAACGCCTTCGGAGGAAAACGAGAGATAGGGATCTCGACACAGAGAGCCTGGAGCTCAGAAACACGGCGTGCCGAAGTTATGGCCACCAAGAAGACTGCCTTCAGAGTCCAATCTAGAAGAGAACAGGTCCTCAGAGGCTCAAAGGGAGGAGCAACGAGGGCACAGAGGACAAGCACGAGAGCCCACGCCGGCACAGGCGAACGCAGAGGAGGCCGGAAGGCCCAACTCCGCGGAGAAACCGAGACACGTCCGAATACGAAGCTATCGATCGCCCCGGTATAGGACCCCGAAAACAAGTTAAAGCGACCATTTGTACTCGCAAGGAATTGAATGCTAATCCCTTATCCACTCCGGCCTGTAAAAAGGACAGGATGTCCGGAATACCGCAACGCCAGGTTGTGAGGATATTTCGCGAACACTAACCATCAAGAGACACCAAACCCGAGCGTAAGTCAGCGTCGTGGAAGACCGCCGCGCCGTGAGAAGCGCCACGACCACGCTAGGCGAAGAGCCGTAGCGACCAAACCGGCGGCGGTTAATAGCCAGGCCGAAAGCGAGTAAGGAGCCAGGTCTTCCATCTCCACCGGTCCGTGAATCAGAAGGCCGAGAAACGCCTCGAGGCGGAGCAGCCACGCCCCAGACGGAAGAGATCCGCATACCATGGTCTGCGAGCCCAATTCGGAGCCAGCAGGAGTACAGGGCCGCGATGGTCTCGGAGCCGCCGGAGAACTATGCATATCACGTATCAGGGAGGGAAAACACACAAGAGAAGATGAGCCAGCCATGGTTGAGAGAGAGCATCTATGCTGTGCGCTCCCTCGTCCCTCCAATGGCCGAAGTACAGCGAAGCCTTGGCAGTCTGCGCCATAGCCATTAGATCCATGGTCGGCAGTGCCCACAGGTGAACAATGGACCGGAACGCATCCGGCTGCAGAGCCCAGCCCCCGGGCTCCAGAGAGTGCCGGCTGAGAAAATTGGCTTACACATTGTTCACGCCTGCGATGTGCTGCGCCGATAGCCTGAAGATGTTCCTCCGCCCACGGGAGGAGCAAACGCCTCTCCTGTGAGACATCCGGACATTGCGTACCGCCTAGGCGGCTTAGGTAAGCAACCGTCGTGGCGTCGGACAGGAACCGAACCGCACGCCGCCGCAGAAGAGGCTGAAACTGAAGAAGGGCGAAGCGCACTTTCCGCGTCTCGAGACGATTGATAGACCCCTGGGCTGCGCGAGGTGACCAACTCCCCTGCGCCAAGGCCAAGCCGCAAGGCGCTCCCCAACCGGAGAGGTCGGCGACTGGCGTCACCAAGATCCAGCGCAGAGACTCCAGAGGGACCCCCCGTAGAAGATTGTGTGCCTGAAGCCACCAGCGGAGGCTGCGGTGCACCGGCAGAAGCAAAGGTAACCGGATTAGATAACTGTCTGACACCGGCGACCAACAAGATAGAAGTGCCGTCGGCAAGCAGCGCACGTGCGCTTCCGCCCACGGAACGAGGGCTATCGTTGCTGCCAAGGACCCCAAGAGTTGAAGGTAGCCCCCAAGGCCGAGGTGCCGCTTGATCCAAGCAGCGGCGGAGCTGAAGAGAGAACTTCTGAAAACGTTCCTGAGGTAGAAACACCTGCCCCCGACGAGTGTCGCACCCAGCCCCTAGAAAATCCAGGACCTGAAGCATCCCAAAATAGACAGAGTAACGGCCCAGTCCTCCTTCCAACGGTGGACCGGGACGAATGGCATCTAAACGCTGGAGCCTGGAAATGAAGCAACATCCGCTGCCCATTGCCGCAGGCTGAGCCATCTCCGAGCTACCGACACCGGTGCTAGGAAGCGAGCTGAGCCGCAAGAGATCACAGAATGTCTCTGCCCGGAATGCAGCGATGGATTCAAAATGAACCAACTCGGGAACACCTGGAAGCTGTTGAATCCAGCGAAGGGAGGCCCGAGCTGCTAGACCTCTGCACACCCCTGCAAGAAGGAAATAGCGGGCGAAGGAAAACCCGTCTTCAGCAGCCTCCCAACTCTTTAGGTCTTGCTGGTCGCGGAGCGCCACTCCGCCCTCAACCGGAAGTGTGGTATGCCTGATGACCCTGGTCAGAATGCATCAACTGTCGGGTATGTCAGCCAACGGTCCAAATGAAAGGGAGACCAAGGGTATAACTGACCAATACCGCGTGCCGTACGAATGCCCTGGAAAATGGGATCCGGCTGCAACCGGATTTGAGAATCCGGAGGATTAGGCGTGTCAGCCAGGGGGAGCGACTCCATCACCTGTGTGATTAGAGCAGACAACTCCTCTTTCCGAAAAAGGCTGAGAACCGTCAGCGAAGAAAACAGACGGAGAATATTCCCCATCTCCGTACTTCAACGAGTCAGGGCTGACCTCCGAAGATTTAAAGTCTTCTTGAATATCCATAGTACCCCGCAAGGCACACGCAACGCTCCAAGGAGGACGTACTGCTCTAAGATCTGAGGACTTATGGGACCACTTGTCAGACCACGCCATATGCTTGCCTGCTACTGGGCAGATGTAGGAGATATTCCAAAAGACTCCAAAAGTCACAGGCGTCATGCCAGATGGAAGAGTGTGAGGAAGGCACTGTCAGTCAAGGCTGCTGTGGCCTCCAGCGGCTGTGGAAGCGACATGGGAGCTGACTGAATCGTTTCCTGCAGGAAGATCATGCAGCAGGGGCTCTGAGGAGGGAGGAGATAAGGTGCTGATGAACCCATCTAACAGCGCAGTGGGAATGGGGAAAGAGTCTCCGGGATGCAGCGTGCAGGTGGAACACAAGCAATCTCTTAATTCCCCATTCGGCTGATTACTTATTACATATAATACAGCCAGAGAAACAAGCATTGTAGAGACTTAAACCACCTTTCCTCTTTTTTTCCCCTTTTTTTTTTTTTTTTTTTTTTTTGCATTTAAAACAAAAATCAAGGTAGGCTCAGGGAAACCGAAGACTCTTCAAAGAAAAGGATTTTGAAACTCTTCGTGCCTCCACAGCATGTTTAAATGTGTGGAAACTGCTGTCTAGAGCTGTTCCCTCCAAAAAGAAACAATGAAGAGAAAAACAAAATGGCCGCTGGCACAGAAAAACTGTCAAGTATTCACTGAGCTGAGAAGGGAACTGTCAGTCATTCACTGTGCTGGTACAGAAAAACTTTCAAAGTCAGGGTAAGGCCATTACAGTGACTGAAAGTAGGGAAATTTAGAGTTTGATTCCTCTGCAGCCACTCAGACCTCCATGGTAGGGGCTGAAAGGTGTTTCTGGGGAGGGATGTAGAAGCTCAAACCCAGCCGTACGGAAGATGACAGTGAGTATGTTTAATTAGGTAGAGCCCAAAACAGTCAGGATCCAAAACACTGACTTAAAATTCCAATCAAATGGTATATTGAAAAAGACAGGTACAATATTCCAGTAAGACATACAAAGTAACCCGGCTGCAGTATGTGGATTAAAAATTTTAAAGTAGGAACTTCAAAACTCAGAGGCAGCCGGTCCGGGAGCAGTAGCTGAGGCAAGTGAGAAAAAAACAGGCTACTCACAGTTTCCTTTCAGGAATTGATACCTGAACTTCCCGGGGATGTCCGTGGCAAAGACTCAGCGCAGCGTAAAGCCAATGGAGAGCTCCACTGAAGCCAGGCTCAGGAGATCCCAAGTTTATCTGGGGAATCAAGACGCTGGGGGAAGAGCACAGTTGATTTCTGAGGTCCCTGTGTGTCTTCTGACAGCTTATGCAGCGTAGACCTGAATAAGGCATAGGGAGAACTAAAAAAAAACAAAACTCTGCCCCGGAGGAACAGGCATTTAACAATATTCCCCATACTATGCAATGCCTCAGCCAGCCTTCTTTGTTGGGCACAGTGGGGGATGGAACCCATGAGCCCTGCACCAGTGGTCAGTGTCTTAGCATTGTACTGTGGCTCTGAATTGCAACCGGTTCTCTAATCATGCCTTCCGTACTTTTTATTCATTATGTTAATACATAGGCAGAGAAAAAAGGAACCCCCCACACAACTCATAGCTAGCCAGTGTTGTGGAAAAATTTAAACAGCAATTTTATTTATTTATTTATTTATTTTATTTTTTTTGGTGCTAGAAGCCAGCAAAGAGAGAAGGAATCTGGCTTCCCGCCAAAAACCAGGGCTCATTAGCTATTCAAAATGGCCACCGGCAAAAATAAACTTCAAAAAGAGTGAATTAAAACCCCCAAAAGCTAAGGAATTAACTTAAAAAGTCAAATGACAAGGTGGGGGGGGGGGGGGTTGCAGGCATGAGAGAAATGCCTAAAATCGCTGAAAAATCAAGAAAAATAAATCCAGTCACCACAGAGTTGCAGACAGCAGTGGGAGAAAGACAGGTTTTGTACTCACAGTACAGAAAGTGCAGAGAATCCACGGACCGTTGCTGAGAGCACTGCCAGCTGCCTCACCACTAAAATCAGCCCCAAGGACTGGATTTTAGGAGGCTTATCATCCAGCTAAATAGTCTTCTTGACTAGTGCTGGGAAGTCTGCACATCAGCGAGCTCTACTTTGACCCGCAGGACACAGGAGCTCAGCTGGAATTCTTCCTGGTGCCCAGATAAGTACACTGGCAACTACAGGGTATAATCTCTCCCAGAGAAATCACAAAGAAATAAAGCATCTTAAATTTTTTTGAAGGAGCAAAAAAAAAAGCATCCAGATCTGCTGGAGACAGAGAAAAACTGAGGGAGACCCCTAGGGGTAGGATTATATCACCAGGCTCCAGTCTATCAGAGCTCTGTTAGAATTCTCTGTCTCCAAGATCTGCTGGCAGGGGTGCATAACCCGTTTGTCTGGACTGGTCTAGCAGTATGAACTGGAAAACCATATCTGAATGTAAGAAAGCATGGGACAAACACAAACAGAGGATCTCTAAAGGAAAATGGACCATAGAGCTTAGTGCTTGGTATGGAAGGGAGACTGAATAGGCCGTATGGCCTTTATCTGCGGTCATGTTTCTATGAAACAGAACTGTTTGCGGGTTTATATGCATTAAATAGTTGCACTTTAAATATTTTTGTCGGAATGGCCAGCCAAGTAGAAAGGGAAATCACCTTCCACCACTGTGGCCCGTCCTTTTTAATCACTTTAGTAACATTTAAAAGCAGCACTCAAAAAATGGCTGGTACTTAGCTTTGACAACATAGGCTATAAACAGCAGGTCAGGTACACGACGTGCCACGTTTCGGGGGTATGTCCATAAACCCCCTGCTTCAGGTCAAACCGCTGTTAGTAAAAACACGTTAATATTTAAAGTGTATTTTTGGTTTCTTTCACTGAGTTTTGTGATTTTGCTGTTTAATTTAAGCTCAGGGTGAAGGTGTTTTGGTTATTTTTAAATAGTTGCACAGCAAGATAGCTCCTACTTATGCATGATCTGCATTGCAGTATTCCTGGGGGGCGTAGCTTGGACAGATTTGGGGTGAAGGTGCAAATTAGCTGCATAGGGTAAGCTATTTAAGACTAATAAGAGAAAATATTTTTTCACTCATGTAATCAAACTCTGGAATTTGTTACCGAAGGATGCAGTAAAAGCTGTTAGTGTAGCTGGGTTTAAAAAACATTTGGACAAATTCCTGGAGGAAAGGTCCATAAACCATTATTAAGAAGGGACCCAGGATATCACTGCTTGACCCAATACAAGCATTGAGGAACCTGTGTCTTTTGGGGAGACTGCTAGGTAAATATGACCTAGATTGGCCACTGCTGGAAACACAATACTGGGCTTGATGGACCTTGGTCTGACCCAGTATGGCATATCTTATGTTCTTATATACAGATACACACAGAGCAAATGCATATGTTCATATCACAGCAGGTGGGAATTGAAGCAAGTACATTTGTGCACTATTGAGGGCCACTGTAGGAGCCTATTTTAAAAAAGCACATGGAAACCTGTGTTGCCCTTATTAAATTGATGCCTTTTTGGACTTTTCACATAGATGCTCTCTTATTAAATTAGCTCTATGGGGGATAATTTTGTAACAGGGCTTCTAGGCTGTTAAGGCATAGGGGCTCATTTGTTGTGTCTATTTTATGAAGGCAACATTTGTGCCTTCATGCCTTTATAAAATTACATCTGCCTCGGACTAGGCATAAATATGTATGTTTACTTTCAATGGAGTAATTATGTGCTAGTAAGAACTGGCATATTTTATAAAGTATATGCACAGGTGCCAGTCCTGTCCCTGCAGTTATCACATTAAAGTGGCTGCTATGATCTCTCTGCAACTACAATTATGCATGTACACCTCGGTCAATTTTCTAAGAGGCTACCTGAGCACACAGAACGCTGTTCCACACACTCAGTTCCCTCATGTGAATGCTGTTTAGTACACTATCACATCAAGCTTGCTCTTTTAATGTATCCACATCCCAGGAGCAATAGAGCACAAAATGTTTTGTAACAATTTAAAATTCATTGTTAGTTAATAGCCCTGCTGAGATTAATAGGGCCTACATATTTAGTAACAATTGCATATTGGTTCAATTTGACAAATAATCCCCTATTTTAGACACATTGTCACTGCTTAATAATGTTATAATATTTTGTAAGATATTATGATCATATCCATATTGTAAATTTTTGTAACAAGTTATCACTTCTCTTTTTTTTCGGGATTCCTCACTTACAGTTCCCTTTTTATTGCAGCTTCATGGTGGAGTTCTCATCTATACCATTCAAGGAAGTCTTTTGCAGTTGACCTACTTTGGTAGGATATTGTATTAGCTGCAAACTTTCCCTGACATTCTGCAACTGTGCTGCCACCTTATATAGTTTATTTTTCTTGATATACTGCCTCTGTAAACAATTGCGGCAGTTTACAAAAACATAAAATTAGAAAATTTAGAAAGAAACTCCAATATCCAATAGGACAAAACAGAGAAAGCACTATCCAAAGGTATAAGATTAAAGAAGCAGGTAACAGCCAGCACCACCCGGAATTCTGGAACAGAACCGGGGAAGTTTGGCATCCAGTGGACTTGCAAAGAAGTCTATGTCTGGGGTCCCCCAGATCTGAAATATCTTTGACCATTGGTCTAGGTGGAGAGACCATTCGTGAGGCAGCAGTACTCGGCTGAGTTTGTCTGCCAAAAAGGTTTTGAATGCCTGGAAGATATACCACGAGAAGGTGAATTTGATGCTCTCTGGTGAGGGCCCATAGTCGTAAAGCTTCGTTGCATAACGACAGAGAGCCTGTTCCGCCCTGCTTGTTCACATAGAACATGGCTACTTGATTGTCCGTTTGGATTAGGACTGTCTTGTAGCTGAGCTGGGCATGGAATACTCGAAGAGCTAGATAGATTGCTCTTAATTCTAGGAGGTTTATGTGAAGACAAGCCTCCTGTGGAGTCCAGATACCTTGGGTAGAGAGATGGTGCAGGTGTGCTCAACAACCCACCTGTGATGCATCTGTTAGGGTGGCCTGGAATAGGGGTTGTTGGAAAGAAGACCCCACTAAAAGATTCTCCAGTGATTGCCACCATTGTAGGGACAAGATCAGTTGTTGAGAGTTTGATATCTTGTCTGACAGACGTCCTTTGGCCTGTGTCCACTGTGTGGATAGGATCCACTGGGCTGCTCACATGTGGAGGTGAGCATAGGGAACTACATGAACTGTGGATGCCATATGTCCCAGTAATTGTTGCAGTTCTTGAGCAGTTAGGGAGGGTTTCCCCGCTGCTTGAGAAGCTAGTTGCACTATGCGAAGACATCGGGGCTGTGGGAGGAAAGCCCTTGACTGTCTGGTATCTAAACAAGCTCCTATGAACTCCAGGGACTGGGAAGGAACAAGTTGGGATTTTGGGACATTTATTACCAATCCCAAGTATTGGAGGATTCGCATTGTGTGAGACAGTGCAGAGCTGGCTTCTGCAACCGTGGGGGCTCGAATGAGTCAGTCGTCCAAGTAAGGGAAGACGAATATCCCTAGGGTTCACAGGAATGCAGCTACTACTGCCATACATTTAGTGAATACTGTTGGTGCCGAAGCCAGACCAAAGGGAAGAACCCTGTATTGGAGGTGTTTTCCCTTGAAAAGGAATCGTAAGAATTTCCTGTGATCTGGATGGATCAGAATGTGAGTATATGCATCCTTTAGATCTAGAGAACAAAACCAATACTGACTTTGAAGATATGGCAGAAGAGTTCCCAGAGAAACCATTTTGAACTTTTCTCAGAACAGATATTTGTTCAATTCTCTGAGGTCTAGAATGGGTCTGTGTCCTCCTGTTTTCTTTGGAATAAGAAAATAGGGGGAGTAGAACCCTGTACCTGTTGGAGAATGGGTACTTCCTCTATTGCTTCTTGGGCAAGGAGTGTTGAGACTTCTTGATCGAGTAGATTGTCTGCAGAGGTTTGGGAATTGAACTGTCTTACAATTGTAGGAGGGGGCATGCTGTGAAAATGAAGCTTTATCCCTCTCCTACAATGGACAGAGTCCAATTTTCTGCTGTTATTTGGTGCCATCTGTCGGCAAAATGACACAACTTGTCTGGAATGTTTAGGGGTTTTGGACCCTTCAGAGGCAGGAAGGGCAAGCTCTCTACGAAGGAGTCAAAACCCTTGAGGGGGCTGAGTCTGTGGAGCTGATTGAGCTCTCGGGCCTTTTGGCTGCTTTTGTTGTCTGGATTGTTGTTGTTGTCCCTTTTGGGCTACTTGACCCTGACCTTGCCCTTGCTGGGTATAGGACGGATAAAACTACCTCTTTTTGCTGAAAAAGGGTTTTTTATAGGGTTTCTTTTTGGCTGGAGTGGCTGTAGATTTTGACAATCTGTTTAAAGTGATATTGTCAGCATTTATCTCATTAGCTTTTTCCTGCCATTTCTTGCCAAAGAGGTTTTCTCCTGTGCACGGGACGTTTCCTAATTTATCCTGTACCCAAATCTCCAAGTCTGATGCCTGAAGCCAGGCAATCCGACGTGCACCAATGGCAATAGCAGAAGTTCTGCTGATGCATTCAAAGCAAAGGTTGCAAGATTTACAAACTTGGAAACGTCTTGAGCATGCTTGATAAGAGTAAGGAAGTCTTGTTGTTTGTCATCAGGGAGAAGGGGGCTCATAAGCTCCAAATCTCCTGTGACTTCCTTGAGGAACATTCCCATATACAAAATATATGAGCTGATCCTAGCGGAAAGGATGGAGGCCTGAAAGGTTTGACGCCCAAAGGCGTCAGGAGTCCTGCATTCATGACCTGCAGGATTGGATGCATGTCTTTTTGCACTTTTCATCCTAAGCATGGCTGATTCCACTACCATTGAATGGTGTGGCAGCTGAGTCTTTTGAAAGCCAGGACATGGTGGAACTCGATACATGGTATCGAGTCTCCTAGAATGAGGAGACATGGTCAAAGGTGTTTCCCACATTCTGAGCATCAAATCATGAAGAATTTCATGAATGGGCAGAGTGGCTGCATTTTGGGAGCCTTAGCGTATTGTAGAATTTCTAATTCCTTTGCTCTAGGTTCGTTTTCAGGAGCTACCGTGATTGAAAGGCCTCAGGCCACATCACGAATAAAATCTTGAAAAGACATGTCCTCCGGAGGAGATATTCTGCATTGAGGAGAAGAGGAGTATTCTGGGAGAAGCACTCTAGTACCGGCAGAATTATCAGAGTCCTCGGAATCGGAGGATTCGAAGTATCTCTGATCCTGATGTTCATGCAAAGCACGGTATCGGTATCGATCGAAGTTGGTACCGAGTTGGTCCGGTATCGATCTGTCGATGCCAGAAAAAGTCAGCATGGGAAGAATTCCCACCGGGGCCGGTACCGTCAGTGCTGGTACCGGCATCAGTTCCAGTGCTGGTACCAGCATCGGTATCGGTGTCAATACCGGTGCCCATTGAACCGTCAGTAGCAGTGTCAACTGTACAGCAGCTGAAAGGAGACCTGCAAGACTGCGTTTGATAGCTAGGAACCTCTGGTCTATCGACGCTGCCGATGCCTGGGTGTCAGTACCGGTAGAAGCGGCCGGAAACCTTGAGCATGGCACCAGTAGTTCTGCCGAGGTCGAGGCCTCGAGAACATCCTGGAGCCCCGTTGGTGCTTTGGAGGTCAAAGCCTCCCTCCGGGGCTGTTTTGCCGGTATAATTTCCTCAAGGGCAATGCCAATGGCTTCTCGATGCTTGGAAGGAGATCCACCCTTTGAGGACCGGCTCTTATGTTTAGTTACCTGAGATCCATGGGAGGAAGAGGAGGCTCTGGAACACGTTGATGCAATGGACATGGCATCTGAAGAAAAGAGGGTACCGAGCTTTGCAGCCCGGTTCTGTCTTCCTCTTTTAGTCATCCCCATACAAGAGAGACACTCTGATGGAGAATGGTCAGGGCCTAAACATTTGAGACACCAGCCATGGGTGTTGGTGATGGTGACGGAAATGGTACCGCCACACTTAGTACATTTTTTTAAACCACTAGCTGGTTTTTCCATTTTTCAGGAAAATAGGGCCTAATGCCCAAAATGGCACCTAGCACCAAAAAGAAAAAGTTTCTGAAGAGAAACAGTTCAAAAAGTATATATATATATATATATATATATATATATATATATATATTTTTTTTTTTTTTTTTTTAAAGAAGAAAAGAGAACCGGCGGTACCGGTAGGTGTCGAGTTGAGGCAGACTCGACCACAAGAAAACAAGTTTAAAGAAGAAATTTTCTGCGGTGACAGGGTATGTGTCCTGTCGGCTCCGCGGAAAATGAAAAACTGAAGAGGGACAGTTGGAAAGGCGGAAAGGCAGCACGCATGTGCTGAGGGATGCTTCCAAAAGCGTACCTATTGGACGCTGGGGAGCGTTCCCGTGCAGGCTCCATCGGTACTGACGATACCCATATGTGAAGACTGCATTCCTGCTTGTTCCTGGAGATAGCACTATTCAAAGGTAGAAGATTAAAGAAGCTGGTAACAGCCAGCACCCCCCCCCCCCCCAAAGATGCATGCTACAAGAGCCCAAATGTGTCCCCCAAATAGGTAGGTTTTAAGACAGGCGTGGAAGTGACGATGAGGATTCCAGATATACAGTAGATATGTGGGAAGCAATTGCATAGTAAGGGCGACTTGATAAAAAAGGCAGATTGTCAGGTGGCTTCATACTTAATGTGTGTGGGTGAAGGCGATTGCTATGAATTGAGCACAGCACTCGAGCAGGACCGTGCAAGGTGATAAGTGATGACAAATATTTTGGAATGCGAGTGTGTAGGACTTTGTGTATTAATGTTAGTAATTTAAAGATAATTCTAGAGGAAATGGAGAGCGAATGATTTTATATGAGGAGTGGGGTTACATGGTCATATTTCTGAGCAAGCAAGAGAATTCTGAGAGCAGTGTTCTGGACAGTTTGTAAACATGTTCTCATGTGCTGGTATACCAGAGTAAATGGCATTGCAGCAGGCAAGGCATGTGATAACCAGGCTCAGGATGGCATGGCGAGGGGATTCTTATCTAGAAAGGGACGAATGGCACAGGTTTGGCAAAGAGCATTACATGATGATCGAACAACAGCATCAATTTGCTGCGAGAAGGAAAGTTCAGTGTTAATGTAGACGCGTAGGTATTTAATGGGAGAACTGGCGAGTTGCAGGGGGCAAGAGAAGCTGAGCTGGAAGATCCTATGAGCCAGGTTGCAAATGCTTTCATCTGATTTAGCCTAAGGTGGTTATGTTTCAGCCAGTTGGTACAGGTTTAATGGTGTAAAATCAGGAGAGAGAGAATCAATATGAGAAATCAAAATAATATCATCGGCGTAGGTGTATGTACTGATACAGAGTTCTTGAATCATGGTGACAAGAGGGATCATAAAAATACTGAATATTGACGCCACAGGTGAGGACTAGATTGGTAGAAGATGTTAAGCCCACTATTATACTTAACATTTTATAAAATATGAGAACAGTGACTTTCAAATTGTTAATCCAATGTGTTAACATTCTAAAATATTGCACAGTCTTGCAGAAGTGCCTATTAACATGCCTCTCTTCTATACTCTGGTAGGGATATCTACATTTCAATTTTAGTTAAACAAGAACACATTTGTGCAGGGTGTGTGTGGCTATCTCAGGCGATTCTGTGTACATCTTGGGTGACTCTGCATGAGTGTGGGGTGCACGTGTGTTGGGGGAACATGCATGTGTCTGGTGACTCAGTGTGAGGGATAAGTGTGTGTATGTCTGGGGATTGTGTGAGTGTGGGGGTGTGCATGTGTGTGTGTCTAGTGACTGTAAACATGGGGAAGGTGCGTGTGTGTGTCTCTGGTGACTGTGGGTGTGTGCGTTTCCAGTAGCTGCGTGAATGTGGGGGGTGTGTGTGTGTGTTTGAATCTAGTGACTGAGTGTGGGGTGGTGCATGCATGTGTACAACTCTGTGGAGGGATGTCTCTCGGGAAGCTGTGGGTGGGAGGTGTCTCTCTCAAGCAATTTAGGTGGGAGGGCTTTCTTGGACAACCCTGGGTGAGTGTGTGTGTCTCTCTCTCAGGCAACTCTGTGTGGGGGTGTCTTTCTAGGGCATCTTTGTGTGGGAAGGGAGTGTCCCTCTCTCTTGAGCAACTGCGTGTGTGAGGATCTCTCTCTTTCTCTTGGGCAACTTTGTTTGTGGGGTGGGTATCTGTTTTGGAGGGCTATGGTTATGGGTATGTGTGCGTGTTCGTGTGCGCTCACGTTCATTAGGGGACTGTGTGTGTGTGTAACTGTATTTATGCATGTGTGATTGAGTGTGCTCCTATGTGTGCATGGTTTGGTGTGCATGCTTATGCATGTGCATGTCTACGCGAGTATGCTTATGCATGTACCTGTGCGTGCACATGTAACTGTAGTGGTCCCTCCATCCCTCCCCTTCCCCTTGTGCTCACACTTTGCACACCCCCTATCCTTCTAGTCTCCCCCTCCCCCTTTGCTTAGTACTCACCCTGCCATCCCCGCCTCACCCTGCCATCCCTGCTTAGTACTCACCCTGCCATCCCCGCCTCCCCTTTCCACTTCTTTCTCTTCTTGGATTCCCTTTACATACCCTCTCCCCTTTTTCTGTGCAATCTCTCCTCTTTCCATCACTCCTCCTATCCTGCATCATCCCTTCCTTCTGATTTTTATTGCCTGATGCTTCTTTTTCCTCCTGCTGCCTCCAGGAGTCAGATCCTCAGCGGCAGTCAAGCCTTATCCCTGGCACTGGCTGTGACTCCTCCCTCTTTCTGCTGCCACGAGTCAGATCCTTGGTGGCAGTCGCTGTTCTTCAGTTAGCAGGACCTGACTTTCTCACTACTCTGTTCCATTTTGGCCCCTCCTCTTGCCTCTCCTTAGCACAGGTTAGATTGCACAAGCACAGGCAAACCTATGGGTATGGACAAACATTTGGAGTCTCATCAACAGGTGCTATTGGATTAGCAAAAAACACTTGCCATTGGGTATGAACATTAACCGATCTGAGCTTACTCTATACTTCCTGAATTCTTTAACTTTTTTCACATCATCATATCCTCCAGAAGGTCATTCCAGGTATCCACCACCCTTTCTGGGAAAAAAATATTTTCTGACATTTTCTTAACTATTTCTCCTTAGAGTTTCATATCATGACCTCAAGTTGAACAACTTCCTTTTCACTGAAATAGGCTTGCTTCGTGTGCATTAATACTTTTAAGGTATTTAAATCACTCTCATATCCCCCAACCGTCTCCCCTCTCCTCTGTGGAGTACGTATTTAGATTCTTCATTTTCATCTCATGCAGCTTTTGGTGCAGAGCTTTCATCATTTTGTTTCTTAACCACCTCTAGTTTGTCTCCATCCTTTCTGAGATACCACCTTCAGAACTGAAAGCAGTATTCCAGACAAGACCTCACCAGCGACATGTAAAAACATCACCACCACCAATTCTTTTGCTGTTATGTCTCTCCCTATGCAGGCTTGCATCCTCCAGACTCTGGTCAAAGTCTTATCACACTGTTTTGCAACTTTCAGATCATTGGATACTATTATTATGCTGTTATCCTCTTGGTCAATATTATGATGCAAGTGAGTCTTAATAGTCTCTTTGCAGTTTGCGTCACCCTTGTCTAGCCATGAACTCGATGTTTGTCTCTCTCGTATTTTTCAAACTGACTCGGACTTTGTCAACACTTTGATGTTGGTAGGAGGAATAGTGAAGTACTCTTCTTTCTGACTACCAATAGGGACATCTTAAAATTTCCCATTGACTCTTGAAGAACCTGGAGGGTAAAGAGGGACTGAAAGACCAAGCAAAACTCATCATCTGTATAGAAGAAAGATAGAGTAAAAGCCAAAGAGCCAACTGTGGATCATTCTTCATATAAATAAGCAATACCTTTAGATACCTACCCTCACCAAAGAGCTGAGTGAGAAGCTTCGTAAGTGTCTGCTTGAGGTTGAATTCTACCAGTTTCACTGCCTCCATAGTGTGAGACTCCTGTTTGTGAGCTGTGCGATGACTTTGTTCAAACAACTGATAATCTTCTTCACTTCCTGCATCTCTGAATAACTAAACAGAGAACAGCAACCTCATTAGTAAACATTCTCAAGTTAAACATAAAGAAAATGTAAAACTTCAAAACATGTTTTTGAGATTACTAGTACTGTAGTTTCTTTGGAAGAAAATGGACTCTAAAGGGTGGAAATTCTAGGTTTAAGTAGCTAACTTTGGCCCCCTATGTGCTAAGGTTTTGTAGTTGCTGTTTGTAGAGCCAACCCAAGGTTTTCTGCCACACTAAGCAGGAGCCCCGGCCATGCCACACCCCCCCCCCCCACAAGCTGAGCCAAGCCATGCCACACCCCAGGCTGAGCTGAGCCGAGCCACCCCCCTCCCCAGCTGAGCTGAGCCAAGACACCGCTGCTGCCAATTCAGTCAGTAGGAGGAGGGTCGGTATGGCATACATGGCCTGCCGCTTCTGAGCTCCTCCAACACAACTTCCTGTTAGAGGGGGGTCAGGAGTGGCAAGCCATGTGTGCTGAAGCACATGGTCTACCACAGGCATCATGCGTCCCACAGAGGTCTGCCACCCTAGCTGGCCGCCTAGTCCCGCCTAGTGGATGGGCCAGCCCTGTTTGCTAATAGCCAAATTAACGCATAGTAACTGCACTGCTTCTGTGTTAACTGTTGGGGATGTCCCCATCCTTTCTAAAAGAACTGGCATGCAGTTAATGCCTGGTAAAAAATGCTTTATGCAGTTACCTATGCCTCCTGAAGTGTTGTCACTACTCTGCATTATCTGCTGCACTAATAGTTAAGACGCAGTATCAATCTTCACATCAACTGTAAGGCACTGTCCTTGCCCATTCCCCACCCCAAAATGGCATTTTCAGTTTTAACCGCTGAATATGGCATTTAGCATCCATTAACAGTTAACACACTGAACTGTTAATGTGCACTAAAAACCATGTCAAACTGATAACGCAGCTTAGTAAATAGTCCCCTCTAAAATTAGCCCATATAAATTTAAAAAATGGGCAAATTTAGTCAGTCATAAAAAGAATGACTGATGGGGTTGAGCTTAACTCATTAGCTCTGATTTTCAGTACTAACCAGTGAAATTTAGTCAGGCAATCCCAGCTGTACAAATTTTGCCTGGTTAGAGTTTGGTTAAGTCTCACTAAAAATTCTGCTACAGCTAAAAATTGTAGTTAATCACCTGTAACAGGTGTTTTCTAGGTGCAGCAGGAATCAGTCCTCACATATGGGTGATATCGGCGCCGACAGAGCCTGCGTGGAGCATTTCCCCAGCTTTCACAGAAAGCCTTTGGGAATGCTACCATGTATGCGTGGTCCCCTTCCCACCCAAGGTTGCAATCTTGCTCAGTAAGATGACATAGCGAAAAAAGGACTTAAAACAATGTAGAGAGGAGGGAGGGTCGTGAGGACTGATTCCTGCTGTCTCTGGAGAACACCTGTTACAGGTGGCTAACTACGCTTTCTTCAGGAACAAGCAGGCAGTCAGTCCTCACATATGGAACTCACTAGATCTAGCATGCCATGGACTGAACCACGACCACACTACTGGCAACATATCAGGTAGCCATAATTTGCAGAAGATGAGTCATGATAGAGAGACTCTGCAAGACCCGTGCGTGCAGCGATAATATCACTCTGGTAGCCTGAACACAGAAGGGTTGGAGGGTAGGAGTTGCCTACACCCCAAAAACATTACGGAGTATTGCCTGCCCGAAGGCACTGTCCATGCGGGACTCACTCTCCAGGCAGTAATGAGCTACAAACATATGAATCGAAGACCATGTGGCAGCCCTGCAGATTTCCATCAGCGGCACTGAGCAGAGGTTTGCCACCGACGTGGCCATAGCTTGCACGTGATGTGCAGTGATCCGGTGCTCAAGGGAGAGGCCCGCTCGCTCATAGGCGAGGACAATGCAGTCTGCCAAGTGGATAGAATTCACTTCATAACTGGGAGCCCCAGTCTACTGGGGTCAGATGACACAAAGAGCTAAAGAGCTTTGCAAGGGGCCTGGGTCCGCTGCAGGTAGAAGGACAGGGCCCGCTTACAGTCTAGCATATGCAATATGAGTTCCTCCCTGCTGGCATGGGGACATGGGAAAAAGGTGGGAAGGACCACCTCCTGGTTGAGGTGAAAGGGAGATACTACTTTGGGGAGGAATTTGGGCGTGTGTGTGGAGCACTACTCTGTTCTTGTAGAACCTCGTGTATGATGGTTCTGCCTCCAAGGCCTGGAGTTTCCTCACTCTCTGGGTGGACATGATGGCCACCAGAAAAAACACTTTCCAGGATAGGTATTGCAAATGGCAAGTGGCCAGGGGATTGAATGGCGGTCTAGTGAATTGCAAGAGCACCACATTAAGGTCCCATTCTGCCACAGAAGGATGGAGAGGGGGATTTGAAAGCAAGAGGCCCCGGAGGAACCTGAAGACCAGGGGCTGGTTTGAGAGGGATTTCACCTCTATAGGGTGATGGTGAGTGACTATGGCACTCAGGTGTACCCTCACCGAGTTCGACTTCAGGCCAGTGTGCGAGAGGTGCAGTATGTACTGTAGCACTATTTGCATGCGGCAGGAGAAAGGGTTCTCCTCTCTTTTTGCACACCAGATGGAGAATCTCCTCCATTTGAAGGCATATGCCTGTGTGATAGAGGGTTTTCGGGAGGCTAGCAGGATCTCCTTGACGTCCAATGGGAGATTGAAAGGAGCCAACGCTACCCTTTCAGCAGCCATGCTGTCAACACTAGCAACCCCAGGTTGGGGTGCAGAAGGGAGCCTTCCTCCTGAGAGAGGAGGTCCGGATCCCGACCCAGTGGGACTGGGAGTGCCACCGACAAGGAGAACAGCAGAGGGAACCAGGTTTGCTGGGCCCATCTGGGGGCAATCAGAATCACTGATGCCTGCTCGCTCTGGACCTTGAAGAGGGTCTTGGCCACTAGAGGGGTCGATGGGAAGGCTTAGAGGAGACCCTCGGACCATGGGATCTCCTTAAAACCCATCTTTTCTCCCAGGCATTTGACCTCCCCACACCCCCCCATGATGGTCACGATAGTCCCACTATCCTATGTCACCTCCCCCCCTCTCCCTTCTCTTCCCCTCAGTGTTCAGACTACCTAACAGTGTTATTCTGTCCTTCTCTATTTTTCTATCTGTGTATCCTATCTGCGTCTCTCTATTGCTTTCCTGTCAATTAAATGGCGTTCCTTTCCTTAACTCTCCAGCAGCCTGCTTTTATTGTCCACCGCTCTGATACCCTAGGTTTGGGCGGTATATCAAGCTCTGCAAATAAATAAATAAATAAAATCAGGAAGGTATCTGCTGCCACTCTCCCTTGATGCGGCTGTTATGAGCAGAAGTGTTGGCAGCTGCGTGTTGTCTACAGAGGCAAACAGGTCTATCATGGGCCTGGTTGTCCGCCTGGATCAGCACAGGGTGGTTGCACAGGAGGTGGCGGAATGCCTGCAAAGCCAGGAAGATGGCCCTGAGTTGCAGGTGGTTGATTTGTAAGAGTGGCGACTCCTACAAACAGCTGCCTTGAGTGTGGAGGACTCCATAGTGTGCCCCCCAACCCAGGAAGGAGGCATTTCTGGTCAGGACCCTCTGTGGCACAGATGCCTGAAATGGCATCCCTGCTCAGAGGTGGTGTAGGGACTGCCACCATTTGAGGAAGTCCGTCAATTGGCAGGTGACCCTGACCCTATCACACAATCTGCCCATGGTCTGAGTCCACTGGGAGTGGAGGCATCACTGGGCTACCCACATGTGCAAGCGGGCTAGGAGAGTGACATGGACAGTTGAGACCATATGGCTCAAAAGGTGGAGGAGGCAGTGAGTCGGTACTGACTGGTGCCTCTGCACCTCTCCTGCCAGCTGTATGAGGGGAAGTACTCTCCTTTCGCAGGAAGGCCATGACCTGCAACGTGTCCAGCTGGGCACCTATGAACTCCAGGTTTTAGGCTGGAGAGAGGTGGCACTTGGGGTAGTTGATGATGAACCCTAGGTGCTGCAAGAGCCAGATTGTTCACCTTGCGGCCTGGCTGGCCTCAGGAGCTGTGCTGCCTCTGATGAGCAGTCGTCCAGATAGGGGAAGATGAAGGCCCCTTGTAGGCACACGTAGGCAGCCACGATCGCCAGGCACTTTGTAAAGACCCTTGGCGAGGCGGCCAGGCTGAATGGAAGTACCCTGTACTGGTAGTGCTCACCTCCCACCCTGAACCTTAGGTACTGTCTGTGGGAGGGGTGGATCAGAATGTGGGTATATGCATCCTTTAAGTCTAAGGAACACAGTCAATCTCCCTGATGGAGATAAGGCAGCAGAGTCCCAGGGGAGAGCATTTTGAACTTCTCCCTCACCAGAAACTTCTTCAGATTTTGCAAGTCTAGTATGGGTCTGAGGCCCCCAGTTCTTTTGGGGACAAGGAAATACCTGGAGTAGAAACCACCCTGTCCTTGAGCAAGCCTGTGAGCTCTGAGAGGCCATACCAGTTGGTGAAGAAGAGGCCACACCGGCTCTCATGGGAAGAACCCTGGAGGTATTTTCTGGAACCTGAGGAGACGGCCCTCCTTCAGCACTTGTAGGACTCATTGGTCCGAGGTGACTCCAGTCCAGCCATGGGTGAAGAAAGCCAGATGGCCCCCTGTGGGCTGAGAAGGGTCTCCCAGGGGAGATGAAGCCCTGCCTGGGGAGTCAAAAGCTCCCCCTAGGCTGGGTGGGAGCTGGTGGCTGAGGTTTCTGAGCCTTTCACTTCCTTTGTTCATGGCCCTGGTTCTTGGGCTGGGGCTCTGTTGCTATTGCCCCAAGAAAGATTGGTAATGGCCCTGGTGAAAAGACCCCTTTTTCCTCAGGAAAGGTGGACTTTTTCCCAGATGGTTTCTTTTGGGGAAGGATGAAAGTCTTTGAGAGCCTCTGCCTGGTCACATGGGCTTGCCAAACAAGTATTCTCTTGTGCAGGGGATGTCAAGCAATTTTTCTTGCACTCATTCTCGAGGTCTGCAAACCAGGCCTGGCACCAGGCCCCGATGCCCGCTGATGCTACCCGGGCTCCTGATTCAAAGCTGTTGTAAGTGGCGTGGGATAGGACCTTTGAACAATCCCGGATCCCTGCTGTCAGAGTCTGGAACCGCTGGAGGGGTTCCCTGGCAAGACCTGCGGAGAAGACCGCCAGTTCTTGGATGAGGCCCTTGAGGTACATGCCTATGTACAACTCAGGGGTCTGTATCCAACAGCCCAGCATGGACCCCTGGAAGGACTTGCGCCTGAGGGCGTCAAGGGCTCAGGCCTCTCTGACCGGGGGAACAGAAAAGTAATTCTTCTGGCTTTTAAGCTTTTGAATAGAGGACTCCACGACCATGGAGTTATGCAGGAGTTGGGAATTTTGGAAACCCAGGACCTTCTTGACATGATAGATGGCATCAAGATGTCAGCTGACCACTGGCACCAAGGCTAGGATCTCCCACATCTGTAGGATTAGTCGCTCGAGGATGGGCTGTACCGGTACCATGAGAGTTTCCTTTGGTAGGGACTCATACTGGAGGATCTCCAGTTCTTCAGTGCGCAGGTCCTCCTCTGATTCGGCCAGGACCGAGAGGGCCTGGGCCATGTCCCGGACAAAGTCGTGGAAGGCCATGTCCTGGACGAAGTTGTGGAAGACCATGTCCTCTGGTGGGGAATGCCAGGGCTCTGGGGGAGACAGCTCTGAAGGGACATCTTGGTGTCGAGAGATCTTGGAGGAGGCCTTGATGTCAGTTTCTCAGAGCCAGAGAGCGTCGAGGACTCCGAGGCTAGGGACACCCGTTCCTCAAGGCTGGCCCTGAGGAACCAGGGTTCCTCAGTGGATATCAAGTCAGACTCCCAGAAACTGGCTGTGGAGGACTGGACATCCGAGGATTGGAACCGGGACCTTGATCAGTGTTGAGGGCTCACCAAGGTCAATGGCACTTGGGGCCTGGATCGACGCCCGGGGACTCCCCCGCAGTTGGGGGGCTGGTTGTCAGAGTAGATGATACAGATGAACCAAACATCATTGCCTGCTGCAAGGCCAGGATGGAAGAGATATTCTGCTCCAGGGCCACCATTCTGGATTCGATGCCAGAAGGCTCTGCAGCTGACAGCCCAATACCAGCTCTCTCGCGAGTGCATCCTCGACAAGGACCATGGCTTCGAGGAGCCTCGCATGATCACCGCTGGCTGAGGACTCCTTCTTAGAGACTTTAAGGGGGCGGGGCTGCATGGAGTCACCTGAGTCCCGCCAAGGGACCTTACCGGGTTTCACTGGTGGAACCTCGATTGGTCTTCAGAATTTTTTCTTTTTCTTCCCGGGGTCTTTATGGAGGAGCCACCGCCGTGGGACTCCAAAGACGCCCGGACCTTATGGGAGGTGCTCGGCTTGGGGCTCAGCGTTGGGGAAGCCAGGGCTGAGTCAGAACGCGGGAACATCCTCTCTGCAACTCTGACCTTTTCCTGTTGCTTTACGGAGTCATGGACTGGCACAGGTCGCAGGTGGTACTGTCGTGGTCCAGGCTGAGGCAGCGCAAGAATCAGTCATGGGTATCTGTAACAGACATGGTTCGACTGCAGTGGTCACACTTTTTGAACCCGGCGGGAGACATCTGGCCGGGGTCTACGACCCCTGGGCAAAAAAGGGCGCAAACACCAGTTGAGGCAAGCCTTGTCAAAAAGAAGGGAAAAGCCAAGAATGGCACCAGGAACGGTGCTGGCTCGAGGCGGGAAGAGGAACTGGTACACAAACCAGGGAAAAAAACAACTTTTATGGATAATTTTTAGAGGATTTTTCCAGGGAAAGAGAACAAGCGTCTGCTGGGCTCCGCGGAAAAAGGGAGACTGAGCAAGATGGCACCCTCGGGCGGGAAGGGGACTATGCATGCATGGTAGCATTCCCAAAGGTTTTCTGTGAAAGCTGGGGAAATGCTCCGCATGGGCTCCATCGGCACCAACGTCACTTATATGTGAGGACTGACTTCCTGCTTGTTCCTGGAGAATTTAATTACTATCTTACTCACTCAGTGCGTCTTTGAAAACTGACCCTTAAGCCCACAATAAAATGAATTCCTCATGCAGCAATGGGCACAATACAATTGATCATTTAACAGTCATATACTAAAAAATCTCTAAATTCTGTGCAGAATATTCTACAGGTTTTTCATTCTAGATTAAATTTGTGAAGGGCCCTCCTTTTCCATGGACCTTACCGTCACTGGCAAAAGAAACACACAAGTAAAGCTGTTTAGCACAGTGGAAATAATACTTTTTACCTAATTCCTTTTTTTTTCTAAACATAGCTCTTTGTCTACTAATAAGCTGCAGTATCATGAAAACATGGATAAAAATACATCACTAGAACAACTTTATCAGGACTTTAATTAGTGTGGAGATAAAGTCACTGCGGCCAGAAAAATTATTTCCTGCTGTCTAACTTTATTTTTGTTGCTAAATTATTGAAATTACAGTTTACATTATTCTTTCCATTACAATGTTTAGCATTCCATATTTTCACATCTTTAGTTTTGTAATCACCTCTGTTAGCAGTCGATTTCTGATTAATTTTTGCATTTCTTGACAATGTTGTACATCAAAACCCATAGGTTTACACTGTATGCAATGGCAAAGATAATTTTCTGTATAGATTATACAGTCATAAGCATAAAACCATTACCACTGTGACTCTCAGCGATGTCTTATTATTGCTGTGTAGAATCAATTAAATTCTTTTTTGATGCTTTTTGGTTTCTTTAGTTACATCTATGCTGGCTTTTTGTGTCAAATTATTCTTGAATTTTCTCAGAAAAAGGGGAACATGCAGCAATGTATTGTATATTTACGGCAATCTCCTTTTTGGGACATTATCATTTTCTTTATTGAAATTATCTCTTCTTCTGTGGCTATCCATGCTATGTATTCGGTCTCTTCTGCAACTTCCATAATCTTTGCCACTGCTATTCTAGTGACTAGAAACACTTGCAGAATCAGTCAATTGGAAATTCCTCTATGTAGTTTAGTAGGCATAGCAAGGACCATCCATACTCTTCTCAATAATTCTTTTAATTATCAGATAGAAATAAACTTACATTACCTCCACTGCTTCTCCTACATAATGGAGCGTACTCCAGTAGGAATTTTACATAAAAAATTAAATTCTACACAAATGTTCTGCACACAATATTTTAAAATTTTACATACTTTATTTGAAATATCACAATGCCTGATCCCTCTCCCCCAGGCCTGAAATCCTTCCCAACCATCTTCCTCCTCAGCAGTATCACTCTCAAGCTTCCACCCTCCCCAGCTCTCTCTTTTGCCTCAACCCCCCCCCCCCCTGGTTCCAACAACACCAAGGAGTCCCCCAAGGATCCACACTATCAGCCATGCTTTTCAATATTTACCTCCAACCACTCTGCTCAGTCATACGCACTCACAACATCAGCTTTCACATTTACGCAGATGATATCATGCTCTATGCCCCCATTACAACCACAAACCCAACAAACACCCATCTATCAACATGCTTCACAGAGGTGTCCAACTGGTTACAAGCAAACAACCTCTCCATCAACATAAAGAAGACAGAAGCCCTCAAAGTCACAAAAGACCCAGACTTTACACCACCTACACACCTCAACATAGGCACCACAAACATTCAAATACAACCACAAATAAGGTACCTGGGCATTATCATCGACCAAGCACTCACCTTAAAGCAACAAATCACAAAAACCTCTGGAACTATATTCCACAAAGCAAGGACAGTCCAACGCCTCAGACCCCTTCTTGAACATCAAGGCTTCCAAACTGTAATGCAAGCCATGACGCTCCCACATCTGGACTATTGTAATATATTATACCATGGACTTCCAGCCACACAGACGAACCCCCTCCGAACAGCATTGAACACCACGACGAGAATCATTCAGGGAGCAAAGAAGACCGACCACATCACCCCGATTTTGAAAGACCTACACATACTCCCCCTCGAAGCAAGGACTAAATACAAAGCCATCCTACTCACCCACAAAGCCATACATCAAATGCGAAACTCCCAACTTCACACCCTACTGTCTCGACCAGCTCACGGCAGAACTACCAGACAAGCCTCCAGCAACTCCCTCACCATCCCTCACAAAAGAACCAAATGCTCGCAACGGACCTGCAATCGAGCCTTTGAACTGTATGCTCCATCCTTATGGAACTCTCTACCGAGCTGTCTCCGAAATAACACCGATTTACTATCTTTTAGAAAACAGCTGAAAACCATCCTGTTTCAGGAATACCTCAACATGACTCCCACCAAAAAGCGAAATAACCTCTGATCTCACCCACCATGACCACCCAACTCAAACTATACTAACCCAACCATGTCCAGTCCAAGTCCAAAGTCTGTCCTATGTCTTATGTTGAAATCATCAATGTAGCCTCCCCGGTGACGGCCCCACCCCTACACGTAAATCCCCCCCCCCTTTTTTATGTAACGCCGCTTTGACCCGGTGAAAAGTGGGATATAAATTTATTTATTTATTTATCTGCATTTATATCCCGCTTTTCACCGTGTCAAAGCGGTTGGGGGATACATTTAACATGAGGGGATATGAGACACATACACTAATACTTACAGGGAACATGGGCAATGGAGGGTTAAGTGGCTTGCCCAAGACCACAAGGAGCACCTGTGGGACTAGAAACCCCAGTCCTTCCGGCCCAAGGTTGCTGTCCTCTAGTGGGATTTGAACCACCAATCTTCCGGCCTGTGGTACCTTGCCCCAACCACTAGGCCACTCCTCCCTCCAGCTAAATACAGCTAAATAAATAAAAATAAATAAACCTTAGCTTTAACCTCCTTACCCCTCCCTGGTAGGTTCAACCCCCAGCTTTCTCGGCTCAGTCTCCAGGGCTGTTTTCACTGTTCTTTCTCCCCCTGCCCCCACCACTCTCTGCTCTCCCTTTCACGCTCTCCTTACCTTCCAGCACACACTATGTCCTCTACAGTTCTCCCTCTCCATTCCTTCAGCCATCTCTACCCTCCCAGGTCTCTCTCTAAGTCTCAGCAAGAACCCCAGTTATATATGTCCCAAGGTCTCCCTCCCAAGGTACCTCTCATTCTTTGGGAACAAGCAGGTAGTCAGTGCTCACATATGGGTGATGGCATTGATGGAGCCCTCGCGGAAGCATCTCCCCAGCTTTCAAAGAAAGCCTTTGGGAGATGCCACCACACTGCAAGGTACCCTTCCTCCCCAAGGGCGCCATCTTGTTCAGTCTCCCTTTTACCACGGAGCCCTTCAGACGTCTGTCTGTTTTACCCTGGAAAAAGTTGGTTCTCTCAACCTGAGTTTTAAACTCTCTCCGGTTGTGCACCGGTACTATTCCCACCACCCAAACCCGCTGCCCTGGCATCGAGTCTCTGATCCCTTTATTTTTCTCTTTCCTTCCTTTCGTGTTTTCATGCCCTTTTTTCTCCAACTGGCAGCACCGCGGGTCTTCGATCTCGCTGGGGTACTTTATTCCTCCATGTAGTTTTAAGAAGTGTGATCGGAGTCCCCAGATAACGTCCCTCACCAACACACATGACTGCTGCCTACGCTGCCTAGGGCCAGACCACGACCCCACGGCATGCATTCTCTGTTAAAAGATGTCCACCAAGGCCCTCAAGAGCCATCAGCAGCAGCAGAAGTAGTTCTTCCCTGAGTCCCCAGCTCCAAAGGTCAAGGCCCCCCTCTGAAGCCAAGGAATACCATGATGCCCCCACAGACCCTGGTCGATGCGGTGGCTCTTCAGAAAGAGGGTCTTCCTCGAGGGAACACAAGAAGAAGAAGAAACCCTCGAAGGCAGTGGTGTCTCTGGACAGCTCTGACGGGTCTGGTAAGACCTGGACCAGGTCCCGCAGTCCTTGATGGCTGTCAGTGGGATCAGAGCGGGAGCGGCCTAGCAAGATCGCCCAAAAGGAGTCGATTGCAGATTGGTTTCAGTCGCCAGAGCCTATCCTCATTGAGGACTCCCTTTGGGGGGAATCGGTGCCAGGCCAAAGTTTATCAGTGGCCACGCTAACAGCTGCGGAGCCTAATGGACTCGAATCCAGGATGGCTGCCCTAGAGCATAGTCTGACTACCTTGATTGACCAGCAGCGGGCGTTGCTGTCCAGTACTACTAGTTCCTCTCAAAGTCAAGGACTTCCACAGAAGCTGAGCCGATCCTTGAGACCATACGGCCCCGAGTCGAACCTTGGCCTAGGTCTCACTCCAGGTCCCGCTTGACAGGACCAAGGTCTTCCCAGGCTAGTGCTGATGACACCAGCTGCGGAGCCTCTGTGGGATGCAGGTAGGGCTCTGGCCTCAAGCCCGTGAGCCACCCTTCCGAGTCTTCCTCAGACTACTCGAGTAGGAGACCAAGAATGAGGAGTCCCCAGACACCATCACGATGACCCCTCTGATAAGCCACCCTCGGAGCCCCGACGTTGGTCCCTGCCCAAGAACATGGCATTCCTTAACTTGTGCGGAATATGACGGAATCAGAGGAGGACCCTCGGACGGAAGAACTGGAAATCCTCCAGTATGAGGCCCTGCCAAGGGGATCACTCACAGTACTCATTCCCACCTATCCTGAAATGGCTAATGCTCCTTAAGTGGGAGACACTAGCATAGGTGCTGGTGGTGAGCAAATGGCTCAACTCGATGTATTGGGTCAGCCAGAGCCCAGGCTTCCAGAAGTCACAGCTGAAGCACAACTCCATGGTGGTGGAGTCAGCCATACATTGGCTCAAGAGCCTCCTTGGTGCCCCCAGGTAGGGAGTCCCACACCTTGGATGCCCTCGGTAGAAAGTGCTACCAGCACTCAATGCTCATCGGCCAGATCCAGGCTTATCAGCTGTACATAGGCATGTACCTGAGAGACCTGGTAAAGGAACTCACTGGGTCCTCGTCTGGTCTCTCCAAGGAACCCCTGCAGCAGTTCAGGAACATTTCCAAGGCTGTCCGTAAGTGTTCCAAATTCAAGACTCGTGCAGCTATGACAGCTTCCAGTTGGCAGTTAGAGTAGCCACGGCAGGCATCAGTGCTCAAAGCCATGCCGGGCTACAGTCTTCCAACCTTGAGCAATGGGTTCAGGACAAATTGGTCGATATCCCATGCCAAGGGGAGAACCCCTTTAGCAAACCCATGACGGAAAAGATCGCAGAGTTGGAGTCCAAGTTCATGACAAGGACCAGGCTCTCCAAGAAGACTGCTGCCCTTCCCTGATGGAAGATCTCAGGTAAAAAGCCCTTTTACCCAAGAAAAGGGGCTGCTTACAAAAGCTACCCACATTTTTAGGCCTCCCTAGCAGGGTCAGCAGGATAAGGTTCATGGGCAAGGCCCTTGTAAGCAGAAGACTCCCAAGCCCCAGGACCTGGCCCCAGCCCCGGCCAGGGGGAAACTTTTGACTTCTTGCTCATAGCCTCTCTACCCCAAGGCAGACAGCAGCCTACAGGAGGACGTCTAACCCTGTATGCCCATAGGTGGCCACCATCACTACCTATTCCTGGGCCCTCCAGGTAGTCAGGGAGGGCTACCTCCTCCACCTGTCTCAGACACCTCCTCCTTTCTTCCCGGGAGAGCCCCCCCAGGTCTCCCCTTCACCGGGACCTCCTATTGAAGGAACTCTCAGGCCTTCTTGAGGATAAAGTGGTAGATCCAGTACCCCATCATCTTAGGGGAAAGGGGTTCTACTCTAGGTATTTCCTCATGCCAAAAAGAACAGGAGGCCTAAGGCCCATCCTGGACCTGCGCAACCTGAACAAGTTCCTGGTGAGGGAGAAGTTCAAGATGCTCTCCCTTGAAACATTGCTGCCTTACCTCCAGCAGGGAGACTGGCTTTGCTACTTGGATCTGAAGGATGCCTATACCCACATCCTCAATCACCCCAGCCACAGGCAGAATCTTTGCTTCATGGCGGGGGTGGTCACTACCAGTACAGGATACTATCCTTCGGCCTGGCCTCTGCCCCCAGGGTCTTCACCAAATGCCTGGCAGTAGTAGCTGCCTTCCTCTGTCGCCAGAGAGTGTTTGTCTTCCCCTACCCCAACGACTGGCTCATAAAAGGAGGCATAGCCACAGCACACATCATCCAGGTCCTACATCATCTAGGGTCTGTGATAAACTACCCCAAATCCCACCTCCTCCCGACACCATGCCTGGAGTTCATAGGAGCAAGGCTGGAAACTCTTCAGGCAAAGGCCTTCCTTCACCTGCATCGGGCAGACCATCTCAGGGCACTGGCCGGAGAGGTGCAACAATATCCTTCTGTGTATGCTCGGCTTCTACTGTGCCTACTTGGCCACCTGGACTCAACGGTCCATGTCACCCAGGACACTCATCTGAATATGAGGGCCGCTCAGTGGTGCCAGGGGACGTCTCCAAGACAAAGTCTCAGTGACCCGCCAGTTGGCGGAATCTCTGACTTGGTGGCAAAATCCCCAACACCTGCAGGCGGGGATGCCCTTCCAAACCCCAAGCCCTCTAAGGGTTCTCACTACGGCAGACACTGCAATGAACTGTGCACCCAGGGCAGCTGGTCTCAAGCAGAGAGCAACCAGCAGATCAACCTCCTGGAGCTTTGGGCAATATACGAGGGCCGTTTTTTTTTCAACCTCCGATCGCTCCGTGCAGACGCTACGCGGGCAGCAGAAAGCGGGCATGCGCTGTAGGCGACTGCGCAGCTCTTGCACTACACACTCCGCCATTGTTGACATTCAGGCGTCAGTCGGCGTTGTGCTACAGCCACGTAAACATGTCCACCATGATTGATGCTCCCTCCAAGTGTGAATTGCGAAGTGTGATTCGTTTTCTACAGGCTGAAGGCCATAGTGCTGCAGAAATCCATCGGAGAATGAGTCGTGTGTATGGGGAAAACTTCATGAGTGATGGTGTTGGGCCAAGGACGCAAATCTGTCATTTCAGATGACCTGGTGCAACGAGTTGACAGAATGGTTAAAGAAAACCGCAGATTCACCATTACTGCTTTGTCTACGGAATTTCCAGAGGTTTCAAGGTCTGTTTTGTACTCTATTGTTACTGAACGGTTAGGCTACAAAAAACTTTGTGCACGTTGGGTCCCAAAAATGTTGACGGACGGCCACAAAAGCACTTTCAAACCAATGAGGACCTTCAAACCAACGTCAAGGACTACTTGAATTCATTGGCGGCAACTTTCTTTGCAGAGGGTATTGAAAAGCTTGTCCACAGATATGACAAATGTCTCAATCTCTTCGGTGATTATGTCGAAAAGTAACCGTAAGTGTACCAATCTTTTGGTAATAAAATTATTGTTTTATATGAACTTGTCTTTTATTTATAGCCTATCGGAGGTTGAAAAAAAAACGGCCCTCGTATCTGGCCCTTCAAGCATTCTGTCACCGCTTGAGACACCAGCCGGTGCTGATCCAAACAGACAATCAGGTGGCAATGTTCTATGTGAACAAGCAAGGGGATACGGGGTCTCGCGCCCTCTGCCGTGAAGCGATGACACTTTGCTCCTACGCAATTCAACAGAGAATATTTCTGCAGGCAATATATCTACCAGGCCAGAACAGCTCTCTGGCGCGCAGACTGGGCAGGGTTCTCCAGCTACATGAGTGGCAGCTGGACCCCAGAGTAGCCAACCAGCTCTTTCATCTCTGGGAGACCCCATGGGTGGACATCTTTGCCAGCCCAGACAACTACCAATTGCCCCACTTCTCCAGTACTAGGCATATTGTGAACTAATACAAAACCCTACAACAAAGTCACTGAGGATCTAAAGAGCCAATCTACCATACCATATCATATCAACACCAACTTCAAAAACTCACATAAGGAGCCCATCCAAAAAACGTTTCACTGTAAACACTGCAGTAGGTCCTGGATTGGATTGTGCTAGAGCTGGAAAAGTCCACAACTCAGCAGTGATGAAGCTATCAGGTTACTAAACATTAAACTGAGCCGTTCCCTTAAATTTGAAATTTCCTTGAATCTGAACTGACAAAATATTTTAAAATTTCAATCTGGCAGCATAAAGAACGCAAAACTGCAAATCTCAAAAATACATATTCCAGTGACCCCCCACCCCTTCTGCCCAACACCCTACAGTTGACCTCACCAAGAACCCAGAGTACAGGACCCATAGAGCAAATCTACTATCCATAACTTCCAAAACTCACACAACATGGAACCTACCCAGAAAAGAGCAGCATCATAAATATTGCAGTGGGCCCTAGAACATCCACATTCCTATTCAAAAAACTGAACAAGCTGTATAAAGTTGTAAAAAGTTCTGTTATATATACCCATGTTCATTGTGAGCAGTCGAAACACACTGCATTGTTATGTTCACTGTAAACCGTCTTGATTTACAGAAAGACGGTATATAAAAACTGTTAAATAAATAAATATTACTACAGCTCCCTATACAAAAACGCCATGCTATCAGAACATGTAGCCTCAGTCACACATATACAGAACAGAGATAGATCTTCACTAAGTAGGGAATATATCAGTACAAACTAAAAACAGACATATGTAGCCAAAAAAATGCTTTTACCCATTACTATTAGGTTTATAGGATTTCTTTCCCAAAATTATACTTTAGTGCAGAGTGAGGCAAGAGAAAGAATTTTCACACGCAGGCCACCCTAGTTGCACCAGCAGCTGTTTTGCCATGCTGAAATGCAGTAACTGCAGAGGGATATAAAGCCGTCCTACAACCCTGCATAATCAAACTCTGGAATTAGTTATCAGAGGATGTATAAAAGCTGTCAGTGTAGCTGGGTTTAAAAAAGGTTTGGGCAAGTTCCTGAAGGAAAGGTCCATAAATTATTATTAGAGAGGACCCGGGAAGTCCACTGCTTACCCCGGGACAAGCATTGTGGAACCTGTGTGCCTTTTTGTGAACCTGCCAGATACTTGTGACCTGAATTGGCCACTGTTGGAAACAGGATACTGGGCTTGATGGACCTTAGTCTGACTCAGTATGGCATTTCTTTTGTTCTTATGTTCATATGTTACTGTGCAGAGCCTAGGAAACATGCTGATAAATATGCCAAATAAGATGGGCTCAACAGCACCCATGCAGCATCTCCCACTTCTACAAAAACAAGAGCCACTTGGTGCCAAAACACAGCACTTCCCACCCTCTGAAAAATAAAAGGGACTTTATGACCCCAACACAACACCTCCTACTCCAACATAAACACCAAGAAGAGCTTGGCAACCGCAACATAACTCCTAAACTGCGCACTGGACCAGCATGGTATTAATGTAAATATATATTCCATAAAAAACAAAGAAAATGCAAATTCCAGATGCTCGCACACCAAGGAACTAAAAGAAAAAGTGAGAACATCACACAGTTCATAAAACAAAATTATAACTCATTTTATTTTGTTATAAACTGCATTATGGTCCTCACTTTTTCGTTTTAAATATATATTCTACATCCACAGAAACCTCTCCCTCAACAATAGGTGCAGAGTAGAAATAGGACATTCACCCACAGGACTCAATATATTAAAAAAACTATATCTGATTCTGGTCATCCCGCTAACAACAAACATTCTCCAGTACCAGACATATTGGGAACTAATATATAACACTACAAAAATCACCAAAGATCTACAAGGCCAAATCTACCATACTGTACACACCAGAATAAACTTCCAAAACTCATACAAGGCGTCTATCCAGAAAAAAGCAGCACTATAAATACTGCAGTGGGCCCTAGAACATCTAACACATATTTGAAAAGCTGAACAAGGCAAATTACTAGTTTACAGATTCCTGCGTACAAACTCCATGTTAACAGAACACACGGCTTCGGTCACACACTCAGAACACAAACTCTCACCAAGTACAGAATAATTGAACACAACCTAAAGTAAAAATAAAAATATGTAGACAAAAATTAAACCAAAACCCCAAGAAGCCAGACTCCACATGCACCGCAACACCAGATAAATAAGAGATGCAGTTCCCAATTACTGTGTAAAATATAAAGATAATACAAAGTCCAATCACTAAATTGAAAATAAAATTATTTTTCTACCTTTGTTCTTCTACTATTTTATTTTCTGATCATGCTGGTCCCGATGTAAGGCTTCTGCTTTCCTGTCTTCTCTTAGCACTCTTTCTATGGTCTATAATCTATCTGCCATTTCTTGTTTCATCTTTTGTTTTCTTCACTTCCTTCCATTAGCCTATTTCCAGGCCCAGTAACCTTCCCCAGTGTCAGCTCCCTTTCTAGTCCTCCCCTCCCATAACCTTCGAATGTCAATCCCCTTGCATTCCCAGTACCGCCACTGGTGTCTATTCCCTTCCAGTCCCCCTCCTTCCCTACTGCCAGCCCCTTCTAGTCCAAATACCATCCCAAGCATCAGCTCACATCCACTCCCAGTGCCGCCACCCTCCCCCCCCCCATGTCAGCACCTTTCCAGTCACTCTACCCTCTGCCAACCCCCTTCCAATGCCATTCCCACTTGTCAGCTCCCTTCCAGTCCAAGTGCCCCCTCCCTTCCAGCCTCCTCTCCATTACTACCCTGCTACCACCTGCCAGTCCCATCCCCAAGTGTCAGCTCCCTCCAGTCCCACCCCCAGGGGTCAGCTCCATTCCAGCCCTCTCCTTCCCTTGTGTCAGCTCCCTTCTAGCCCCCTCTTTCCCTCCCTGTCAACTCCCTTCCAGCCCTCTCTTTCCCCCTGTGTCAGCTCCCTTCCTGCCCTCTCTTTCCCCCTCTGTCAGCTCCCTTTCTGCCCTCTTTCCCCTTGTGTCAATTCCATTCCTGCCCTCTCTTTCCCCCTCTGTCAGCCCACTTCCAGCCCTTACTTTCCCCTCTGTCAGCTCCCTTCCAGCCATCTCCTTCCCCTCATATCAGCTCCAATCCTGTCCCCTCTTTTCTCCTCGTGTCAGCTCTGATTTTGCCCTCTCTTTCCCCCTGTCAGTTTGCTTCCAGTCCTTACTTTCCCTCTCTATCAGCTCCTTTCCAACCATCTCCTTCCCCTCGTGTCAGCTCTGATCCTGTCCTCTCTTTCCCCCTTGTGTAAGCTCTGATCCTGCCCTCTCTTTCTCCCTGTCAGCTCCATTCCTGCCCTCTCTTTCTCCCTCTGTCAGCCCCCTTCCAGCCCTCTCTTTCCCCCTCTGCCAGCTCCCTTCCAGCCCTCTCTTTTCCCCTCTGTCAGCTCCTTTCCATCCATCTCCTTCCCTTGTGTCAGCTCCCTTCCAGCACTTTCTCTCCCCCTCTGACAGCTCCCTTCCAGCCATCTCCTTCCCCTCTGTCACTCCCTTCCAGGCCTCTCTTTTCCCCTCTGTCAGCTCCCTTCCAGACTTCTCCTTCCACTTCTGTCAGCCCTCCTTCCATCTCCTTCCCCTCATATCAACCCTATTCCTGCCTTCTCTTTCCCCCTCTGTCAGCTCCCTTCCAGCCATCTCCTTCCCCTGTATCAGCTTCCTTCCAGTCCTCTCTTTCTCCCTCTGTCAGCTCCCTTCCAGGCCTCTCTTCCCCACACTGTCAGCTCCATTCCTGCCCTCTCTTTCCCCCTCTGTCAGTTCCCTTCCACCCATCTCCTTCCCGTCGTGTCAGCTCCGTTCCTGCCCACTCCTTTCCCTGGCAGACATGGATTCTGCGTTCCTCAGCAGCTGTGATAGCTGCAATAATTTAAAATTAAAACAAAACCAATGCGGAGCCTCCCGGCCCTATGGAAACCCTGCTGCTGCGTCCTACCCCAAAAGGAAGTGATATTGGAGCAGGACACAACAGCAGGGCTTCCATAAGGGTGGAAGGCTCCACGCTGGTTTCGTTTTAATTTTAAATTATTACTGCTATAGCAGCCATGGCTCTGTAGGACGCTGGAGCAGCAGCAGCAGCTCGTCCACCTTTTTTTTTTTTATCTGAAGGTGGAGTGAGACAGCTATTTTGCAGACATTTTTTGCAACCCACTAAAATTTGCCACCTGAGACCGCTGCCTCACTCTGCCTCATAATAGAGCCACCTCTGGCTTCAAGAGACATCTGAGATCTTCAGCAGCAAGGAAAGAGAAACACTATGAAAAGATGAGACCTGTATACAGATCACCAGGGCCTGCAAACTCAGGGCCTGCAAACTCAAATATCCCAACTCTGTCTTCCCTAGAAGTGAGGAACCGGTATGCAGTCCTGGCAGTGGAAGAGGCAACAACGCCCCAGGGACAGGAGATATCAGAGCTCAAAACCCAAAACTGTACAATCAGCAACCACTAGAAAGTGAAGGGTAGTGGTACTTGGTGACTTCCTTCTGAGTACAGAGACTTCAGGGTGGCCCAAGCACTAGGCAATACCCTGGGGCAGTAGCTTCTGGGGGCCACACACAGCATCTACAGTCAAAGCAAAGCAATGGGTCCTGGCACCCACAAAAACTAAGTAATTAGTGCATACAGTTGTGGCCAACATTATTGGCACCCTAACAGTTCAAGCCCTTAATGTCCAATATCTACTTAAACAAAAAAGTGGCCAGTGAAATGGTTTTGGACTATATATGCACACATATTTGACACAAAAGAATCAAATTAAACAAGGCCAATTAAAAAAGGAAATAGCAAGAAACAGTATACAAAACTGGGACATTGCTAGAACATGGTTATTGGCACCCTTATAAACAATTCAAATCAGTTTAAACAGAAGAACCACATTCCCATTGCAGTAAAATTAGACGCACCTGTGATCAATTGTCAGTCCTCAGATGCCTTGAATCAACCAACGAATGATGACTCTAATGTTTAAAATGGCTACATTCACTCTGTTATATTTTCACAATGGTAAAGACAAAAGAGCCTGAGACCATCAGAAAAGCCATTATCGGCAAACATCAAACTTCAAAGGGGTACAAAGCCATCTCCAAAGACCTTGGGATTCCTGTGTCTACAGCTGGCAATGATACTAAGTCGTCTTCTGCTCATGGAACTGAGAAGATCCTCCCAGGTCATGTGGGAAAAGGAAAATTAATCCAAGAAGTCTTCGAAGGTTAGTGTGAACTGTTGGAAAAACACCACATACATCATCCTAAGTACTTAAGGCTGACCTGGACAAATCTGGAATGGTGGTTTCAACACGCACCATATGCTGTGAACTAAACAAAGGAGGACTTCATGGGCGAAGGCCTAGGAGGACCCCACTGCTCAAAGATAGACAGAGCCATACTGAGCTAGAATCGCACCCTGTGCGACTTACATATAGGGTGTGCGCCTCCCTCCTCCACATACCTCCGACCAGCTGCTGCCTTCTCTTTCTCTGCTGGTGCCACTCCCTGTTTTCTCCACGGTGGCACCAGCAGCAGGGAAAGTGCAGAAAGGGGCTGGATAGCGGTGGGGGAGAGGGCACACACCTGATGTGCAAGTCGCCGGCACTTTAAGCAGATCTGTCCCTCCCTACTCTGACATCGTGTCAGAGGAGGGAGGGACCAACCACTTAAAGTGCTGCAAAAAGGCTTAGGGGGCACATTTCGGCTGCCTGCTTTTGCCCTGCCGCTGCTGAGAGAAGAAAAAGTGTCAGCGGCAGGGCAACAGCAGGCAGCCAAAATGTGCCCCCCAAGCCTTTTTGCAGCACTTTAAGCAGGTTGGTCCCTCCCTCCTCTGACGCACAGGGCTAGGTACAGTACTGAAGACAGATATAAAAAGGCATGCCTGATCTTTGCCCAAACCCACCCTGAGAAACTGCAGTACTTCTGGGAAAATATTCTGGTGACAGATGAAACCAAGCTTCAACTCTTTGGCAATGCAGACCAGCGATACATTTACAAGTGAAGAAATGAATTGGATTGAATAATGAGACTAATTTGACAACTTTGCTGTGATTGGTGCTGTTTGCGTGTGTGTGATTTTAAATGCTGACATCATATCCTGGTTGTTACAGCGGTTGTGAGAAGAATGTGAACATTGAATATGTCCCCTGATGCGAGGCCTAGAACTTCAAACATGAATTCATGTCAGGATTGGAGATTCTTCTAATTCAGCGAAGTGAAATAATATTTGTTCAGAGTTTGCAATTTTAAAGTTAGCACGTGGACTGATATGTGCATTTTATAAGAATCTGTATAAAACATTTTTCAAAAAATGATGGTATGGAGTATAGACTGATGACTGATATATGGGATTGTTTAATGGTGTTTTTGTTGTATTAGAAATCGTTTTTCTGAAAGTCTCTCCATTTCCATTTGTTTGATTAAGAAGTTAACTTTGTTACTCTATGTTTTGTCTGGAGATTAAATCACAGCTGATAAGGAACCGTATGTATTAAGTTCTGTGTTGGTAACAGGAGATTAATTGTGGACTTCCTATGTTTTTAAGCCCTTTGATGTTTATATTTCAAAATACCACTTTTTACTCCTCTATTTTTACTTTATAGCTTTAATTTTTGTCTTTTTATTCTGTACTTATGTTGTGCTTCACTTGTCAGCAACATCAGCTTACAACTTCAGGTGTCACTCAAGTGTCAGCACCAATGAGTCAGACTGCCTCACATACAGAACCCCAACCTGCAATCCCAATGACCTCTCATCAATCTTGGACATAATAATATCAGCTTCAAAAATGGGAAAAGCCATCCTGGTGCTAGGAGACTTCAACCTCTCATCCCTAAAACAAAACCATGCACACTTCTTCATACAGACAATGGAAGCAATGGAACTAGAACAACGCATTGACTTTTCCACACACATGAAAGGAAATTCTCTTGATCTGATATTTTTCAATGACCGCAACGCGCATTCAAATCTCGCACAATCCATCTAAACCCAAGCAGTCCCATGGTCAGACCATAAACTCATAAAATTCTCCCTACCACAAAACACCATCAGAGAAAACCACGATCAAGGCATATCAACCAAAAGATTCAAATCATTCCACAAAGACAACTTCATTAAAGATACTCTTGCACTCATATCTGAGGACATCACCGACCCTGACACTCTCAGACACTATTGGAATAACAGTACTCGAATGGCAGCCGTCACCACCAATGCAACCAAAACCATGAAAAGGAAGAAACCTAGAACCAACTGGTACATGCCTGTCCTCCAAAACCTCAAACGACAGCTGCACAAACATGAAAGAAAATGGCACAAAAATGCAGAGGACAGACATATCTACAAATGATGAAAGACTACCACACCACACTAGAACAGATGAAATCAAACATGAACACCGCTCAAATCTACTAAAATCAGCTATCAATTGACCAAGAGATTTGTTCAATATAGTAAAGCAGCTAACTAAAACACCATCAACAGAAGAACAAGAAATCCCAATCACCCCCCCAACAACTTGCATTACATTACAAATAATTTCATCCAAACCAGATACCTACATCCCACCCACCATGAGCAGCACACACCTTGACCCCTGGACATCCTTCACCGGAGTCACTGAGAGACAAATCAAAGATACAATAACATCACTAAACACATCATCATCACCACCCCTGGAACCCTAACTGTCGGCATGGATTAAAGCCACGAAGAAAGAGCTTGGTGCTGTAATAGCTAAAATTGCACAATCAATACTCCAACATGGCATCATGCCCTTAAGCCTGAAAACCTCCTCCATTAGACCAACTTTAAAAAAACACTACCCTTGATCCCTCCGATCCCACTTCAAATCGAGCATACCACTTCTGGCCAAAATAATAGAAAAAGAGGTACAAAGACAAATTCAAGACCACGTCGACAACAATTCACCACTAGACCCATGCCAACACGGTTTTAGAGAACAACATGGCGTGGATACCCTCCTCACCATACTTATCAATAATATAACCACAGGAATTGATAACATCCGGCAGGGTTTTGTCCTTATTTTCCTTGACATAGCAGCTGCTTTCGACTCAGTATGTCACGAGCTTCTACTGGTGCGCCTCAGAGAGAAGGGTATTTCGGAGACAGCGATAATCTGGTGTGAATCTTACCTCACAAACAGATGGCAACATGTACGTTCAGGTGCCTCAACTTCTAAACCTTTCCACCAGAAGAAAGGAGTCCCGCAGGGATCCTCCCTCTCTGCCCTGATGTTTAATATCAACATGCAGCCTAACTGTAATCTCATTCGCTCTTTTGGGGTAAACTGTCTGGTATACGCGGACGACGTCCTACTTTACATGCCCTTCTCGACAGAAAACCCAGACCTTTCACCACTTACAGAATGCTTTGATGCAGTATCCAATTGGCTTCAATCCCAAAACCTTAGAATTCAGCACAAGAAAACTGAGGTGCTTTTCATCACAAGAAAACTGAGGTGCTTTTCATCACAAGGAATTTAAATTTCATAACACCAACACATATGAAAGTCAAGAAAGCAGAACTCCAGACTAAATCCTCGATCAGGTACTTTGGAGTCACCCTGGACCAGTGCCTTGACATGAAACTCCACATAAGCAATGTAATCAGAGCGATATACCACAAGATCCGTACCCTCAGGCACCTTCGTTTCCTACTTGAACCAAGCGACTTCCGGACTATCTATCAGGCACTAATCACGCCTCATTTTGACTACGCAAATTCAATCCTGCACGGTTTCCCTCAATCTACTTTAAACCCTCTACAGCTTGCGATGAACTCTGCAGCGAGAGTTCTAATCGGAGCGTCTAAGAAAGATCATATCACACCCATCCTAAAACATCTTCACTGGCTCCCCATATAGTCCAGACTATCGTTCAAAATTCTGCTGCTTACTTTCAAATCAATCAATGGACTGGCCTCTACATCACTAGCAGAGCTCATTCATACCACACCATCCAACAGGTCCAGGAGATCAGCAGTGATCAACTCTTTAGTTGTCCCAAAAGAAATAATCCACCTTACTCATGCTACAGTTAACAGAGCTTTCAAACTATGTGCACCGAGAAGCAGGAATTCTCTCCCACCCAACATACGAGCAATCACTGACTTGGTCCAATTTAGGAAGGCAGTGAAACACTACCTATTCCTTCAGTACTACAAGATAAACGAAGATACAGTAGCGTCACCTACAGTCTAAGATAGATATTATGACTATTTATTTTTTTATTTTTTTATTTAACAACTTTTATATACCGCGCTATTTGTTATCAGTGCGGTTTACATGTAACAAAAGGTTGCACAGTCAGAAGGCTGTACTGTGCTTACATTATAACAGGAGTTTAAACTTGGAGCAACAGGGTAACTATAGACATATGTACAAAAACACAGATTAGGTTGGAATATACAAAAAGGGCTAAGACTAAACCTACTCTATAAAACACTCATAAGTATAGCCTGTATAATATGAAAATACGATGTAAATAGTTACCCAAAGTTATCCAAGTTTTATTTCCTGTTACCTGTAAACACTGTTCATTATATGCAACGTGTATGTTTTATGTTTTATGTAAACCGCACTGATGTCGAATAGCGCGGTATAAAAGAAATGTAAATAAATAAAAAATAAATAAATATAAATACAGACCAATTGCAAGCCTTCCCTTCCTGGCAAAGATCATTGAGAAAGTGCAGCACCAACTGCAAGACCACTTCGAAAAGCATAACCTATTCAACCCTCAGCAACACAGGCTCTGCCCATACCATGGTGTTGAAACTCTACTAATCATGCTGATAAATACCCTAGCACTAGGGATGCAATGAGCACATCAAGGATTTTTACTTATCTTCCTAGACATATCATCTGCGTTCGACACTGTAAACGATCACCTCCTACAACAACGTCTCTACAACACTGGAATTCAGGGCTCTGTACTCAAGTTGTTTATAGCATACCTCACAGACAGGTGACAACAGATAAAGATAAAAAGCAACACCTCAACCCCATACAAGCAAATGCAGGGAGTCCCTCAAGGATCCACCCTCTCTGCCACTCTCTTCAATCTCTACCTACAATTTCTATGCAGAGTCATAAGATTGCATGATCTTCAAGTTCACGTATATGCGGACGATGATATGATATATGGACCAAACAACACCCATCCCCTCTGCCTACCAAGACTGTTTCACGTAAGTTGCTGACTGGCTATGAGAAAACAACTTGCAAATTAACTTCAACAAGACGGAAGCCCTCTACATAATGAGAGACAGCGCTTTTATACCCCCACCCACGATAACGTTGAATGACACCTCAATCAAAACAAAGACTGAGGTCAAATACCTAGGAGTCACCCTGGACCAACATCTAACATTCAAAACCCATATAAACTTCAGACTCATTGCCGATCTCAAGTTCATCAGAAAATACCTAACACTACATCTATTCATGGAAAATCTCAACACAACAGCATAACCCTCCCCCCCTCATAAGTTTCAAATATGACAGCAATAACCTGTACAAAGGCTTGTTTGCTTAATGTTTATAGTTTGCTTAATGTATATAGTTTCATAACAATATTATAATCTGTAGATAGTTAAGATCCCCTAGGGTCTTGTTTGCGTGTTGTAAATAGTTTCACGCCACTGTCACAATTTATCTGCAATTGTTCTATGTAAACTGCCTTCACCCGGAGAAAGGTGGTATATAAATAAAGCTAAATAAATAAATTAACAAATAAGCAAGCAACTCTTCAGTCACTGTATTCCTCAGTTTTGAGACTCTTTAATTCAATGTTTGTTTTTTTTAACGTTTAACTTTATTTTTATTTTTTTACCCTTAATTGGTTGTTGTTTTACTTTGTTTATCCCCTTTATTTTTCCCCCTGTGTTTGGTTACTTTCATTCTCTCCTGTTCTGTCTTAAGTTTAGTCCCCTCTAATACAACTGCCTAGTACCCAGAAGATCAAGGGTTCACTTTACCTACCACTGCCTTGGAAGAAAAGCCTGGCAATCTACTTCCGGTGACACAATGCCAAGAAAACCCAGAGACAGCTGGGTCGCCAGGAGTCAGAACTGACTTGACAACACTAAAAAAAAAAAAAATCCTTTTTGCACACATATTTGTGAGCTTTTGTCCACACCACGATTTGTCTATATCCTTTCTGTTTTTACCCCTCACCTTGCATCACCCTGTCACGTCGCCATGGTGACTGTCCATTATTAGCAGTGGCGGGAAATGGAATATAAAAATGGCCACCACTACTCCCTCCAAATTCTAGTGGCATTTTAAAAATTGCACACATTCTCTACCTCTGGCATTTATTAGGAGAAGGTAATATTTTCAGTTCATTTTATTTTAATTTGACCCACTTGTCCGAGTTTTATTTTATCTCTTTATTGCATATGCCAGCATAGTTATCCCCTGGAGGTGCCCCATGCACCCGGGCTTAGGAATGCCAGATAAGACATTTTATATATTGCTTATTACACTCCCACTTGTTCTTGTCAGTCCTATGTCCCCATTTTCAGATGGGCAACTAATTCCACCCTATCACCACCAATGGGTTTATAAGCAGATTTTTACACAAGCTGTTATTGAACACATGAGTATATTGCATAGTTTCATCGATATAGTATCTTCAAATGCCTTTTTTAAAATTCATTTTTATGAATTTTTCTGGCTACCTCACTTGCGTACTCTCCTCTGAAATGATGTACTAAATATGCTTTTTTCTGCACAATTTTGTCAGCCCTAGTATAACTATATTTTCTTGTTTAAAACGCTTACAGCTTTTGTATACCTCACATTTGTGTACCTACAACTAGCTGTGTGTGGGCTTACCTTAAGATATTTTTTTCATTTATACATACTCACTACGGTATGCGTGACATAGGCTTTTGCCATTGTGGTCACTCTGGGATATACTGTACTACATTAATATATGGTCCTATACTTCCTTATTTTTATGCTACCACCTGACAACCTCTGTCCTGGAATATAATCTAACAAGACAAGCTTTTAATATTTTTTATTCACTGTGCCTTTCATATAGTGTGTTCCTAATGAGCACAAATGTGCTATACAATTATGCTCTTTAAGCCCTTGTTTGTTTTATACACATGTGGTTGTACAATATCCTCTTGGTATTACCATGGTTTGTTTGTTTTTTATATATGTTCATGATTTCCCCTTTTAATTGCTTTTATATTTTATATGATTTTTTATTATGTTTTAATGGTATACCGTTCAATCTGTGTGCTATGTTTGATATTTGTTTTACTCTGTTTTTTATGTTTGAGGTTCTCTGATGAAAGCTAATGGCGAAACATGGAGGGTGAATCTGAAAGTGTCTAATAAATGTCTATACTTGCTATTCGCCTCGTGAGTGGCTTTTTCTTCACCAAGCTTTTGGTACTGTGCTTAACTGTGTGATGGATTATGCTTTTTCTGTTAGGCAGTGTGGAATCTACTCTATTCCCCTATGTGCCTTTATCAGTCAAATGTGGTCTTTCTCCAGGATTTTCTTCCACTAATACAATACAAAAATATTTGTTCAGCATATCCGCTTTTTCTCATCATTCTCTACAAAGCAGTCCTCAGCATCTTTCAGTTTTACAGTTCCATCTCTAGTATTTCTCCTCTCCCTAACATATCAACAAAAAAGTCTTATCACATCTCTTTCCATCTTTTGCCATTTTTTCCTCCTCCCATCCTTATTTCTTTGTTTGCCTCTCCGAACTTCATTTGGTATTTTTTTTTTGTGTTACTCTTCTTGAGTTTTATATTTTGTAAAAACTACCTTTATTTTTTAGCCACTTCCTTAGAGAAACATATCTGTTTCCTTTTACTCTTACTTTTATTTACTTTCCTTACATAAAGATCTGTTGTTACTTTTATATCTCCTTTCAGCTTCGCCCACGGAAGTGGAAAGGCAGTGAGCCAGGCTATAAAAACAGCCAACAGATCTTTATGTAAGTTAAGTAAATAAAAGCAAACATCCCTCTTTCAATCATGCCAGCTTTGACTTCAGGCATTCCCCTATTTTATTTAACTCAGCATGTTTGAAATCCAGTACTTTGAGTTGTGTGTGCTGGACTCCACTTTAGCACTTATATCAAACCATACTGTGTGATTATCACTGCTGCCCAGATGGGCAGTGGCACCCCATCCAGAAATTAGAAGCACTTTCTTCATTTCTGAGTACAAGATTCAACTTTACCCCTTCCCTTCTGGATTCCTTCACAGCGATCCATGATCTCTCAACTTTTTTTTCTGATTCTGCAGAGGGAACATTCAAATATACATTTGACAAGATGAAATCTTTCAGCAATAGCTCCTTTCCTTTCATTTCCAACTTTTGAATATCCATGATCAAGTCTTTGACAATGTAACCCGAGTGAAGAAATAATAATATTACCTGGAGGGGCCGCAGGAGGCTGCAGGTTTTTTTTAAAAATGAAACTGCTTCGCAGTTCTAGAGGGGCTGCAGGAGGTGGCTGCAATGGCAGCATTTTTTTTTTTATAAAGAAGAAATGGAGGGAAAGGCTCTGGAGAAGCAGCAGGGCCAATTGATCCTTTTTTCTGGGTAGTAGGGTGGCTGAAGGGTCTGCGTTGTTTCCTCAGGGCTGGGACCAGGAAATACGGCCTCTGGCTGTACTGGGAGGACATCCACAATGTCTGCGGTTGTCTGTCTCCGATATCTGTTTGGGACTGCTGGGGGCCAAAGAAGTTGGGGCTGTGCCCGGTGGGGGTTTTAGGTGCTGCAAAGGGGAGGAGCCAGCCTTAAAGGGTCCGAGTGCCCTTAAACACGACAAAATTAAAGGAAATAAAAAATTAAATGTAAAGTTCCTGGAGTGGTCAAGCAATGGCTAGGGAGCCCTTAAATGTTTTGTTTACAATTTTAAATGTTTTATTCACTGCGATTTGCAGCACTTTGAAGTGGGACGTGCTAGAGGGTGAGGACCTAGTCTGAAAACAGCCAAAAATTAAAAGTATAAATTTAAAGTTTTAAAGAAATGGAGGAGTTAAGCAAAGGCTGGGAAACCCTAAAAGAAGATTATTTTAAATTTTAAGTGTTTAGCTTGGCCACATTTCATGGCGTTAAGAAGAAGGGGTCTATTGAGGGGCTGGCCTAGCAAAAACGGCATGATTTATCAAACTTTAATTTCTAAACTATTAAAAGTTTTAAAAGGTCCCCGGGGAGTGTTTGATGGGTAGTGACACCTCAGGAGAGGGTTTTGTGGCATTTTAAAATCATTTGAAGTTGAAATTTCCAGCGATTTAAAAGTGAAACTTAAAGTGACTTCAAAGTTAGCAAAACTGTTCAAAAGGTATGTGGTGATATAAGCATGTGAATTTGTGGTTAAAGCTGTAAAGAAATGCTGTTGAAACTGTAAAGATATATGTTTTAAACTTGGAAAATAAGGGGAGAGATCCTCTTTAGAGACATTTATTTATTTTATTTATTTTACAGTTTTTATATACCGCGCTCTTTGGTATCAGCGCGGTTTACAGATAACAAATTTCGCATTAGAACAGTCCTTTGCTTACATTATAACAGGGTCTTTTGCTTACATTATAACAGGGTCTTTTGCTTACATTATAACAGGGTCAGTAACTTGGAGACAACATGGTAAACTATATACAAGCTATATACAGAAAGATATATTACCTCTGGAAATTTACAGTTAAATTGGGTCGTAACTTTGGGTGTGCAGAGCGTCTAGGTCGTGTTCTGTTATGTGGCTCAGTTGTGAGAGAAACATGTAGTGATGCAGTTTATCAAAAGAGTTTCCCTCAGGCTTTAGTAAAGTAACAGGTTGGAAAATTTTCTAATGTCATATGTATGTGAATTATATTGGTTGTGTTTGGAATTTGGGAAATTGAGTATTAAATCAGAGGGTATAAGGGACTATTTGATGACAAAGACTAATGCAGGAATACTTTCTTTTGGCGTTTAGAATGTTAGTGAGGGTGCTGCTGAAGAGTCAGTTGGAGTCTGTTGGAGGGAAAGCATGTGTGTTGGTATGCTTAGTGGCCGAGGTCTTTGAAAGTAGGTTTAAATGAGAATTTTGAGTGTTCTAAGAGGTTTGAAAATGAGAGAAGTATAGAGTGAATGATTTTGAGTGGTTTGTTATTTTTTTTGTTTGTTTTTGTTTTTTAAATGGATGGTAGATTTGACAGAAAAAGCATAGTTACTCACCTGTAACAGGTGATCTCCGGGAACAGCAGGAATTTAGTCCTCACATATGGGTATCGTCGGTACCAACGGAGCCTGCGCGGGAAAGCTCCCCAGCGTCCAATTAGAACGCTTTTGGGAGCATCCCACAGCGCCTGCGTGCTGCCTTCCCGCCTTTCCCAACTGCCTCTCTCCAGTTGCGTTTTAGAGCTGAGACAAAGAGAGAGAGAGCGAGGGAAAGAAAAAGAGATAGATAGAGAGATACAACTCCTAGGGGAGGTGGGTGGGTTGTGAGGACTAAATTCCTGCTGTTCCCGGAGATCACCTGTTACAGGTGAGTAACTATGCTATCTTCAGGAACAAGCAGAAATGTAGTCATCACATATGGGGACTCCCTAGCTTTAGGTGCCAGGGAGAGACCCCAGAAGTTGTGTATCCCTGAGAAGGGCTCCACTTCCCCCCATGGATCTCTGGCATCCTACCAGGGATGGTGGGTAGGAGTTGACTAGGTATGGAACAGGTATTTGAGAACAGCCTGACCAAACATGGCATCCCGGCGGGAGTCCTTGTCCAAGCAGTAATGGGATGTGAAGGTATGAACCGAGGCCCAAGTGGCTGCTAGACAGATGTCGTCAATAGACACAGAGTTCAAATGAGCCATTGAGGCCGCCATGGCTCTCACATTGTGAGCTGTGACATGGCCCTCCAGAGAAAGGTTCTTACTCTGATAGGCAAAAGAAATACACTGAGCAATCCAGTTAGATAGTGTTCTCTTGAAGACTGGAAGTCCCAAATGAGAAGGATCAAAAGCAACAAAGAGTTGAGAGGACTTTCTATGTTGCTGTGTTCTTTGTAAGTAAAAAGCTAGAACTCTTTTACAGTCCAATGTATGAAGATTCCTCTCTGCATTTGATGCATGAGGTCCTGGAAAAAAGATAGGTAGGTAGATCTCTTGGTTGAGATGAAAAAGCGAGACCACCTTAGGCATAAAGTGTGGATGACTCCTAAGGACTACCTTGTCATGATGGAACCTTGCATAAGGTGGATTAGCTACTAGCGCTTGCAATTCACTAATGCGGCGTGCTGATGTGATTGCAATGAGAAAGATAACCTTCCAAGAAAGAAATTTTAAGGAGGTGGTAGCTATAGGTTCGAAAGGTGGCTTCATGAGCTGCCCAAGAACCAGATTCAAGTCCCATGCCACCGGAGGTAGTCTAATGGGAGGCTTAGTTAGAAGGAGGCCTCTCATAAATCTTGCTATGAGAGGATGAGAGGAAATGGGTTGTCCATTTAGAGGTTTAAGAGAAGCTGCAATAGCACTCAAATGGACTCTTACTGAATTTGTCTTAAGGCCTGCATTAGATAAATGGAGGAGATACTCCAGCAAAGATTGCAGATGTATCGCAAGGGGGTTAAGACCCTTTTCCGAACACCAAATAGCAAACCTTTTCCACTTGAAAGCATAAGAGCGTCTAGTGGAAGGTTTTCTGGAAGCATAAAGAACATCTTTCACTTACTGAGAAAGATTAAGATCTTGGAGATCTAGGCCTTCAGCAACCAAGCCCTGAGATGCAGAGACTGGGGATTGGGATGCCATAGCATTCCATTCTCCTGAGATAGGAGATCTGGAGCAGACCCTAACTCCAGGGAGGGAGCTTGAGAGAGATGTAGAAGCAGAGGGTACCACACTTGCCGTGGCCAATGTGGGGCTATGAGAATCATGTGGCCTCTGTCTCTCTGAAGCTTGAACAGGGTTTTGGGAATTAGGGGAATGGGTGGAAAGGCATACAGGAAGCCTTGACCCCAGTAAAGGAGGAAAGCATCCCTGGCCTGAGCTCCCTGAGACGGAATTCTGGAACAGAACCGGGGAAGTCTGGCATTCCACGAACTTGCAAAGAGGTCTATGTCCGGGGTTCCCCAAAGTTTAAATATCTTGGTCACCTGGTCTGCATGCAGAGACCACTCGTGTGGAAGCAGAACTCGACTGAGTCTGTCCGCCCAAGAGTTTTGAATGCCTGGAAGATATACTGCCAGCAGATGAATCTGATGCTCTCTGGCGAGGGCCCATAGTCGCAAAGCTTCGTTGCAAAGCGACAGTGAGCCTGTTCCCCCCTGCTTGTTCACATAGAACATGGCTACTTGATTGTCCGTATGAATGAGGACTGTCTTGTAACTGAGCAGGGAGTGAAATACTCGCAGAGCCAGGAAAATTGCTCGGAGTTCCAAGAGACTGATATGCAGAAAACTCTCTTGAGGAGACCAGGTGCCCTGGGTGGAGTAGTTTTGCAGATGAGCTCCCCAACCCTTTGGAGAAGCATCAGTTGTGAGAGTTGCTTGGGGTAAGGGCTGTTGAAAGGGGGACCCCAACAACAGGTTTTGAGTGGACCTCCACCATTGGAGAGACAAAATGAGGCGACTTGTGTTTGCTATTTTGTCTGACAGAAACCCTGATGCCTGGGTCCATTGGGTGGATAAAGTCCACTGAGCTGCCCTCATGTGGAGGCGAGCATATGGAACCACATGCACGGTGGATGCCATGTGGCCCAGCTACTGCAACATTTCTCGAGCAGTTAGATGAGGCTTTAGCACTGCTTGAGAAGCTAACTGCACCAAGCGAAGGCAATAGGCCTGGGGAAGATAGGCCCTGGCCCTTGTGGTATCCAGAAGAGCTCCTATGAACTCTAAAGACTGAGTGGGAGTCAGACTTGATTTTGGGATGTTTATTACCAGCCCTAAATACTGAAGGATACGCATTGTGCAGGATAGAGAAGTCTTGGCCTCTGACTGTGTTGGAGCTCGAATGAGCCAGTCGTCCAAGTAGGGGAAGACAAATATTCCTAGAGTGCGGAGAAATGCTGCTACCACAGCCATGCATTTCGTGAACACCCTTGGTGCTGAGGCCAGACCAAAAGGAAGCACCATGTATTGGTAGTGCTTTCCTTGAAAAAGGAACCGAAGGAACCTTCTGTGGGTTGGATGGATGAGGACATGGGTGTACGCATCCTTGAGATCTAGAGAACAAAGCCAATCTTGATTCTGAAGGTATGGAAGCAGAGCTCCGAGAGAAATCATCTTGAATTTCTCCTTGACAAGGAATTTGTTCAATTCTCTGAGATCTAAGATAGGTCTGTATCCCCCTGTTTTCTTTGGGATAAGAAAGTAAGGGGAATAGAACCCTGTGCCCTGTTGATGAAGAGGCACTTCTTCTATTGCCCCTTGGGCAAGAAGGATGGCAACCTCCTGACCTAGCAGGTTGATGAGAGAGGTCGGAGAATTGAACTGCTTCACTATTGTGTGAGGGGGCATGCTTGAAAAATGAAGTTTGTACCCCTCCTTTATGATGGAGAGTGTCCAATGCTCTGCTGTTATTTACCCCCATCTGGGGGCAAAATGACATAATCTTCCTGGAATGGTGGAAGGTTCTGGTCCCTCCAGAACCAGAAAGGCTAAGTTCTCTAGCTGAAAGTCAAAGGCCCTGAGGAGGCTGAGGCTGCTGGGCCGGTGGAGGCCTAGCAGCCTTTCCTTTCTTCTGTTTGAGTGGTTGCTGACGTTTGTTTGAAAACTGACCTGCAGAAGATGCCTGCTGACCATAAGCAGGATAAAATCTTTTCTTTTTAGAAAAAGATGTTTTCTTGAACAACTTCTTTCTAACAGGATCAGCAGTGGACTTGGATAGTCTATCCAAGGTGGAATTTTCAGCATCCATTTCATTGGCTTTTTCCTGCCAATCTTTACCAAACAGGTTCTCACCAGTACAAGGGATATTTCCCAATTTATCTTGTACCCAGAGCTCTAAATCAGATGCCTGGAGCCAAGCAATTCTACATGCACCTATGGCAATAGCCGAAGTTCTGCTTATACACTCAAAGCAGTCAAAGGCTGCACGGTTGGAGAATTTAGAGACATCTTGGGCATGTTTGACCGAAGTGAGAAAGTCCTTTCTTTTATCCTCAGAAATGAAAGGACTTAAAATCTGTAAATTATGTGACCTCCTTTAGGAACATTCCCATGTAGAGACTATAGGAACTGATTCTTGCAGCAAGCAAGGAAGCTTGGAAGACTCTACGTCCAAAAGCATCCAGGGTTCTGCACTCACATCCTGGAGGATTAGAGGCATGTCTTTTTGCACTTCTGATCCTTCTCATAGCTGACTCCACCACAATGGAGTGGTGAGGAAGTTGAGTCTTATGGAACCCAGGACAAGGAGGGACTTGATACATAGTATCTAACCTATGAGAATGAGGAGAGGTGGTAAGAGGTGTTTCTCACATCCTCAACATGAGATCATATAGAATCTCATGAATGGGTAAGGTAGCTGCCTCCTTAGGAGTTTTGGGATATTGTAAAATTTCCAACTCCTTGGCCCTTGGCTCTGTTTCAGGGGCCACAGTAATGGACAAGCCCCGAGCCACCTCTCTGATGAAGTCTTGGAAAGACATGTCCTCTGGAGGAGACATCCTGCGTTTAGGGGAGGACGACTCCTCTGGAAGAAGCATTGCTGCATCGACAGAACTTTCAGAATCCTCAGATTCTTCTGAGGACTCGAAGTATCGTCTGTCCGGATGCTCCTGCAGAGCCCGATACTCGTACCGACCAAGGTCGGTACCGGGAATAACCGGTACCGGAGAATCGGTACCGGAGGGCATTTGAGGACAGAGTACCGGCATAGCAGACACCGATGCCGATGCTATTGGTACCGGTGCCGATACCGATGCTGGTGCCGATACCGGTGGAGTTGTCTGTCGCGGTACCAAGGGCGTCGATGCCACAAGGAAAGCCGCCAGACTGCGTTCCATGGTCAGAATTCTCTGGTCCATGGAAGCCGCCAATGCCTGGATGTCGGTACCGGTGGAAGCCACCGGTACCCCAGAGCATGGCACCAGGAGATCTGTCGAGGCCGAGCCATCTAGAACATCCTGGAATCCCGATAATGCTTTGGAAGCCGAAGCCTCCCACCGGGGTAATTTTGCCGGTGCAGAATCCTCGAGAACAACACCAGAGGCATCTCGATGCTTAGAAGGAGATCTACCCTTCGAGGACCGGCTGGATTTATGTTTAGTTACCTGAGATCCACGGGAGGAAGAAGCAGCCCTGGAAGACATCGATGCCACCGAAGCCGCATCAGAGGGAAACAGGGTACTGAGCTTGGCAGCTCGGTTCTGCCGACCTCTTTTAGACATCATGGCACAGGACACACAATCCGTGATGGAGTGGTCAGAACCTAAACATTTTAAACACCATTCATGGGTGTCGGTGACGGAAATGGTACCGCCACACTTGGTGCACATTTTAAAACCTGAGGCAGGTTTTTCCATGTTAAGGAAAGTTTTTGGGCCTAAGGCCCAAAAAGGCGGGTGCACCTGAAGAAAATGGAAAAAACAGATTTTTTTTTTTTTTTTAGAAATAGGAAAAGAAAGACCGGTGGTACCGGTAGAGCGTCGAAGAAGGCAGACGCGACCACAAAAAGAAATAAAGAAAAAGAAAATTCTTCTGTGGTGACAGGAACATGACCTGCTGGCTCCGCGGAAAAAGAAGAACTGGAGAGAGGCAGTTGGGAAAGGCGGGAAGGCAGCACGCAGGCGCTGTGGGATCAATGTTCCCTCTAATTTTCTGTAGTTTGTGTGCGCATAAAATATCAGCTGTGCAGCTTTTGAAGGAAGGTTAAATTTTTGTGTGCCACGTAACAACACGCAGAGTTATATACTTTAAAATTTGACTACACGTCAGAATACAGTATGTACACCACATTGATTTTAATCAAATTAAATGAAAATAGATGATTACTAAATGAAGTGGAAAATTTCTAGTAATTACAAACACAACTTTTAAATTTTAAGACATCTGTGTTGTTTTCTATCAGAATCAGAACCATAATTTTTGTGCGCTCTGTTGTAAAGTATGTGTGCTCACTCGGTGAGGTGTGTGCGCGCGCACACGAGCACAGCTTAGAGGGAACAGTGTGTGGGATGCTCCCAAAAGCGTTCTAATTGGATGCTGGGGAGCGTTCCCGCGCAGGCTCCGTCGGTACCAACGATACCCATATGTGATGACTACATTCCTTCTTGTTCCTGGAGATCCCAATTTGAACATCAGAGATAACAGAAAAAATTAAACAATAAAATATATCCTTTATTGTTATGAAATCAGCTGTTAGTGCTAAAATTAATTTTCTTTTATCTCCTTTGCTGAAGTAAACGTGAGGGTAAAGGAGGTATGTGTAAGAAGAGACTAGAGTAGTCTGATAAATTGTAATAAATAGTAAGGAAAGGGTTTGGGAGTTAAACCCTGTAATCAAACGGTGGAATTCTTTTAAAAGAAAGCTAAGCTCAGAAACAGAAGATTAGCGTATGGTAAGTTTGAAGGTGAGGTGAAGCTGAAAAGAAATCTTATCATAAGTGGTAATGTGGACTCTTCTGTGTGAGTGTGGAGCCAATAGTGTTGTGAGAGTGTGGAGCCAGTAGTGTTGTGGGAGTGTGGGGTGAAAAGGGCGAGATATAAGCATTGGTTATATGCGTAGTGTGGCTGAAAGATTTTGATTGGTAAATTGTGGAGGTGTGGGTGTGTAAGGGGTACAAATGGAAGTTAAAGTTGTGAGAGATTGAGTGGGAGAAGGAAATGACTGAGGGGAAAGCAAGGTATTTTTAAATAAGGACTTACTAGTCCTAGCAAGCGTGCTAAACAGATAGATTTTTATGAGTCAGGCTTCTTAGGGAAAGGAGAGGGAGGAGAGTCAGGTCAAAAGGGAAGCAAATGCATTATAAGAGAAAATTGTTCAAGAAAGAAGAAAGAGCAGCTCCTGAGTTCCTGTATTCCCAATACTGCTTGCTTGACTCCGGGCCCCAACAAAAGAAGATGCCGGAAGACAAGTAGAACTACCAATCCCACGCACACTGAACTGTGCACACATACTATCTGAGCTCAAATATTGATATCACTTGTTTAAGTGGGAAAACTGGGTTGTGAGTTAATTCTGTGCAGGATGTATACACAGAAGGGTTTCCAAATAAAGAAAAAACAGACACACATAATCTTTTAAAAATTTTAATGTAACATCATTTCCTAATTAGAATTTAATTTGTAGTGATCTATACTTGAGTGAATGTAATTTATTAATCATTTTACAAGTTGATACAAAATTCTGATCATGTACCCACTTGACAGATAATTATTCTGGATCTAAATAAAACACCTTCTTTGTAACACCTACTGATCCGAGGTCTTTATCCACATTTTATTTTATTTTATTTTCCTACTGTTTTTCCCTTTCTTTTATCAAAGGGGGTATTCCAGAGGAACTCTGAGTTTTCCTTGCAAGTCACTCACTGAGATGTCGATTTGAGGTAACATTCCACAAAATTTGACCATGAATGTACTCAACAAAACTATCAATACGGTCACTTATCAGAGCGATGAACCTGTTGAATATATATATTTAATGCTCCAACTTTTAACTTAGAGATTGCGATGTTATAGTCTATATATTCAACAGGTTCATCGCTCTGATAAGTGACTGTATTGATAGTTTTGTCGAGTACATTCATGGAAGGTCAAATTTTGTGGAAGGAAACTCAGTTTCACAGACGATCATATATCAGATTTATGTAAGGAAACAACACCTTTTGCGATAGATGAATGCAACACAGAGAAGACCAACATCATTAATTGGGAGGAAGTATTAAAAATTCAGAAAAGAATCACACGATTGGCGTTGCATATACTCTCATTGATAGAATACATACGAAGACAACATATCCCTCATGGATTACGGATGTATAAAGAACCGAAGATGTATACCACCAACTCAACTTTTATAGAAAAATGGAATCAAATTCTGAATAAATGTTCATTGGACCTGATGGTTCTTATAGTTGATACCACGAAAACTATTATAGATACGCTGAAAAGAGAAGCTGAAATTTTGACAGATAGTTTAAAAGATTTTGAGACTAATGAACGGTTTTCTAAACAAATGGAAGATCTGAGGATACAAATGGAAACGTTAAAAGAAGTTAAAAAACTTAAATTAAAAAAATTAACAAGGGATTATGAAGATTATACCACGGGATATGTGTATCCCTGGATAAATTTCAAGAAAAAAGGCAGCAAAAACATGTGGATTATGATGATACTTCTGATGACACCAATACTTCTGATTCTAGTACATGATTGAAGGAGGATTTTTCAGACGAGGCGGAGGGGAAGAAGAAAAAGAAAGGAAGAGGACGAGGCAGAACACAAAATCGCAGGAATTCACGGCACAAAAATTGATGGATAATAGCTTAATAACAGATGCATCTAACTCCTTAGTTATCAATGTGTCTGGCCATACTTTAACTCAAGAACAAATTCAGATCCTTAATAAAGGATTATCATACGTACCAGAAACTTTCTTCAATGGTTTTCAGTTTCGAATTGAACTGGAACATTTAATAAGAAAGTTGAACTTAAAGGTATATTTTGCATCCAAATCAATAGAAACAGAAATGATGCAAGTCTCCACTCCCGGAAGAATACAATTACCACTGAAGTCTTCCTGGAATCCTCCGGGCCCATTACACCCATCTTTAATTCTATTTAAAGAGTTAGTTTTAGAAGATATTGAACAGTTAGAAAAGAGAAAGAAACGTACGTTTCGTACAATCTCTAAGGGAGAAAAATTAGCATTAAGAGATCTTCAAACACGAGCTGAACTTGTAATTAGACGGGCAGATAAAGGAGGAGGTATCGTGGTTTTAGATCAAGAGCAATATCTGAGGGAAGCTTATAGACAATTATCTAATTCGGACACATATGCAATCTTAACGGAAGATCCAACTAATCAGTTACAGAAGAATATCAAATTAATTAAATCTCAAGCTTTGGAAAACAAATTAATAATGAAAAAAGAATGGAATTTTCTAAATGAGACATGTCTCACGAATGCTAAATTATATTTAATACCAAAAATTCACAAAAGTTTAACTGATCCTCCCGGTCGACCTATTGTATCTACAAGAGGGACAATCTTAGAACCTCTATCAATGTACATTGATTCTTATTTAAGACCTTTAATGCCAACAATACCATCATATCTCAGGGACACCATTCACTCCTTGCAAATATTAATGCAACATTCTCATTGGGCCAGCGTAATAGACGTCATCTTGGTTACTTTAGATGTGACATCTTTGTATACTAATATTCCACAACTGGCAGCATATGAGAGTGTATTATTAACGTTGAGAAGTAGAGGTGATTTATCTGAATCACAGTTACCCTTTTTAGCAGAACTAACGAGTTTAACTTTGTTTCAAAATTATTTTGTAATCGACCAAATTTTGTATCATTAGATATCAGGGTAGCAATGGGGGCAACGTGTGCCCCATCTGTAGCAAACCTGTTCATGGGAACATTTGAAGATACGATATCAGAGCTATATCAAACTTTTGTGTCGTTATATTGATGACATTTTTATGTTATGGAAAGGGCAGACAAACCAGCTAGATGAGCTTCTAATATAGCTTAACCATAGAGATAAAAATATACAATTTACACATTCATGTAGTGGTCAAGGTATGACCTTTTTAGATGTGGATATTAAAAGAGGGGATCAAACATGGATTACTTCAGTACGTAGAAAATCCATAGATAAGAACACCTTTTTACATTACAACAGTGCTCATCCTATACAACTAAGGGATAGCCTGCCCTTTTCACAGTTCCTCAGATATAGAAGGAACTGTTCTGAGGAAGGTGAATTCAAGGCGCAATCAAAGATTTTAAAGAGCAATTTTCAGAAAAGAGGATATCCTCAACAGGTTACTCATGCATATAAAAGAGCATTATCTAATAATAGAGATTTATTGTTACATTTTGATAAGAAAAATCAGGTCGATATCAGGTCGTTTTGGCAGGATGCCTTCTTCAGGGGGCACACATAAAAGGCACTGTGTATTTTGTTGTAGTGTTTTACTTGGAAAAACTGAAATGTCAAACCAGCTGAAATTGTATGGTTTTCATGCAACATGTACATCAACGAGATTACAGAGGCTCACTTTGATGTACAGTACATGCTGCATGAAAACCGCACACTTTCAGCTGGTTTGACACTTCAATTTTTCCAAGCACAATTAGATGGAGTCTTTTTAAAGACTACAACAAAATACATGGTGCCTTTTATGTCTGCCCCCTGAAGAAGGCATCCTGCCAAAACGCGTTGGGGTAACTTTGAATAAAATTGCACCAGAGACCTCCTACTCTCCTGCCTCTTGTGTTTGCCTGTACCTTGCTGCGAGGGCCCTGTTTTGCTCTCCTTTTATTTATTTATTTATACATTTTTCCTATACCGCCTCTTCCAGAGATCAGAGGCGGTTAACAAATAACAAAACGATAATAATAGTAAGCTATTATTATTTTTACAAAGAACAATTGAAGGACATCATTTAACTCTAAGCATGGAACAGATGGGACTAGTGGCAAGCGATGCCACATCCTATAAATCCTTGTGTTTCCTTTCAATTTGAAGTAACATCCACACATTGTGACACTTTTTCATCAAGAGGAAAGTAAAATTGACATTATCCCAGGCGAAGCAGTTGCAACACATTGCCCTGATTGAGTTGAAGGTCTGTAAACGACCCCAGTGTGGACAAATGTTCCATCTTTTGTTTTCAAGATGATCCATATTGCTTCCTCATTTCCCCAAGCCCTTTACATTATTGTCTCTTTAATACCTGTTTTTACATGCAGAGCTACTCCTCTACCTTTTTCGACCATCTCTGTCTCACCTAAAGAGATTATAGCTTTGTCCCATTCATGGAACTCATTAAACCATGGGGTATGTTTACTAAACCGCGCAATTGTGCGGGGCGCACTTGAGCGTGCGCTAAGGTACCTTAGCGCACGCTAATAGTGCATTTTTGTGCCCCGCACACGTGCGCGCTGCACTAACGGGCCTGCACAAGTGTGCGGCGCGCTGATGTGCGATAGAGGCGTGGAAAGGCATTCTGAGGGTGGAGGAAGGCTCCCGAGGGGCGGAGGGACGGGGTCAATGGGTGGAGAGTGGGAGGGGAGAGGCTCCCCGCACAGGAGCGGGGCTGAAATTCAACTAAAAAAATACTGCGAGTGAAAACCTTGCGTTAGAGCCGATTTAAAGGGAAGAGAAACCATTTCTGTCAGCAATGTAAAGCAAAACCAGGGAAACCTACAAAATGTGAGCAGTGTGATACATGTGCACAGAACAAAATAGCAAATAAAAATTGAAAATGACCACAACAAAATTCTAATAAATTATAATCCAGCTGGGCAATAGTGATAGTCATGGAAAACATCAAAAATCACTCCCAAGAAAGCCCCAAAAAAGAAATATGAATTTTAGAAGGGTCTACGCTCCGTCCCCATACAAGGTGAATGATCCCACAGTGAAATTGTGCAGAGCAGGGTCATATACCCTGGTCTGCACAATTTCACTGTGGGATCATTCACCTTGTATGGGGATGGAGCGTAAAAATAATAATTATTATTTTTTACACTCCGTTCCCATACAAGGTGAATGACCCCACAATGAAATTGTGCAGAGCAGGGTTTATGACTCCTGTGGCCAGGTTTCCTATCTCCAGGGACTGCACTGTCTCTGTGGCCACAGTGTGGTGCAGTGAACACAGACAGTGTGTTCAGGAGCCAAAGATCACCAGTTCAAGTCCCAGCTGGGGCTCCTGCAAACCCAATCCCCATATTTTACCCACCACTAAACCATGATAGTAAAGACCAACCTTTTTTGCAGATAACATAAGCATGGTCCAAACACCACTATTTTACCCTACAGAGCACAGACACCAGAAACATGCGCATTACCTAGACCACAGTCCCCTCAATGCAGTCCTGGAGGGCCACATATCATTTAGCTGTGATGCTGTCAGCAATATAAGGCCATGTCAGCATGGTGGCGGAGGGGTACCGTTGGTGGAGGGGGCAGTGGCTGCTGCCCACAGCAGACGGTGGCCTAGCCCCCTTCACGTGGGTGCAGTGCCCTCCAACAGACAGGCCCTGTCTGACAAACAGCCATGGACTCCCCATGGAATGCACTGTTTTTGTGCTAAGACGGTGGTGCAGCGGACACAGCCAGTGCCTTTAGGACCAGAAGGTCACAGGTTCAAATCCCAGCTGGGGCTCTTGGCAACCCAGTCCCCTTATTTTACCCATGAAGAAATCATGGTAGTAAAGACTGAACCAGTATTGCTGAGACCATACGCATGGGTCAAAAACCTCTATTTTACCCAACACAGCACAAACACCATAGAAATGTGCATTACCTACAGCAGAATCCCCCAAATGCAGTCCAGGAGGGCCAAACAACATTCAGTTTCCATGCTGCCTCTAATAAAGATGCCTGTGCTGCATATCTATGCACCACCCCCATGGTATGCAGATGTATCCCATGCATATTCATGAGGGACAGCATGAAAACCCGAACAGTGTTTGGCACACCAGGACTGGAGTTGGGAACCTCTGCCGTAAAGCAGCAGCCAACAGGGCCAGACACACCCACACCCACACCCACAGGCCCCATTTGCTAATGCCTCCTGGAGAGGCAGGACATTGGGCCCTGCGTGCATCTCCCAATACTAGCACTTGCATACCTTAGCAATGCCACCCTACACCTGGGTATACGGTACACACCTATCAAACGTTTCCTATGATTACTGGCAGATAGCAAGTCCTACGTTAAGCACGGTTTGGCCTAGTGGTTGGGGCAAGGTACTTCAGGCCGGAAGGTCGGGGGTTCAAATCCCACTAGAGGACAGCAACCTTGGGCCAGAAGGACTGGGGTTTCTAAGTCCCACAGGTGCTCCCTTGTGGTCTTGGGCAAGCCACTTAACCCTCCATAGCCCATGTTCCCTGTAAAATAGTTATCTCCAAGTTATAATGCCCTGTTCAATGTAATTTCAGTTTGTTCAATGTAAACCGCACTGATGCAGAATAGCGCGGTATATAAGAGAATGTAAATAAATAAATAAATAAAATAAATATTTCTTTCCATAGCCTTTTGAAAAAGGGTAGTAATGAAATGGTGGTCTTGTTTTTCAATCCGTAAATCCAAAAACCCGATAAACTGTTTATGTATCCTCATTTCAAATGTAATATTCAATTTACATTCATTGGAACATGTCAGGAAACAATCCAATTGATTTTCTGAACCATTCCACACAAAAAAAGACGTCATCTAGGAAAAGACTCCAAAGCTGAGCCTTCTGTATCCAAACTGAAGGATAAATTAAATCCTCTTCCAATTTTTTCAGGTATAAAAATCACAAATTAAAACATGATTATTTCACTATGTATCGTAAGCCATCATATGAAAATTTTTTTTAATCATGTTTTAAATTTGTGATTTTTTAACGGTGTTTTATATCTGATTCTGATCATTTCACTAATAAACATTCTCCAGTACCAGGTATACTGTGAACTAAAACAAAAACCTATAACAAAGTCACTAAGGATCTATAGAGCAAATCTACAATACCATACCAGCAGCAACTTCCAAAACTCACATAAGTAGCCCATCAAAAAAAGCATCACTGTAAACACTGCAGTGGGTCCTGGAACATCCAACACCTTTTTGAAAAGCTGAACAATTCAGATAACTACAGTACAGATCCCTACATACAAACTCCATGTTAACAGAGCTCCTAGTCTTAGTCACACACTCATAACACAGACCCTCACAAAGTACAGAATAAGTGACCAAAACCTAAAAATAAACATATCTAGATAAAAATTAAATTGCAGCCCCAAGAATCAGATTCTGCATACAATGCAATACCAGAGAAACAGAAAGAGATGCATCTCCATATATATGTACTGTATAAAATATAAAGATAGCACCAAGTTTGATCATTAAATTGAAAATAAAATTCTCTTCTACCTTTGTTGTCTGACCATTTTATTCTCTGATCATGCTGGTCCTAATCTGAGGTTTCTTCTTTCCTCCACCTCTCAGTACCCCCCACCCCCACCTACTTCCTCCCAGGGATGGCATGAGGATGATGCAGGGCCATGTGCAGATATAGCACAGTTACTTACCTGTAACAGGTGATCTCTGGGAAAAGCAAGAATAAGTCTTCACATATGGGTACGTCAGTACCAACGGAGACTGCGCGGGAAAGTTCCCCAGCGTCCAAAAAGAAAGCTTTTGGGAGCATCCCACGCACATGCGCGCTGCCTTCCCGCCCATTCACTTCCCTCTCATCAGTTGGGTTTGTAGCTGAGACCGAAGGAGGGAAGAAGACAAATTAGAGAAAAAGAGAGAGAGAGAGAAACAACTCCTAGGGGAGGTGGGTGGGTTGTGAAGACTTATTCCTGCTGTTTCCAGAGATCACCTGTTACAGGTAAGTAACTGTGCTATCTCCAGGAACAAGCAGGAATGAGTCTTCACATATGGGGACTCCCAAGCTAGAGATGCCTGGAGGAGGTTCCAGCATGTTGCAGATCTAATAGATGGGCCATGCTATTTCCCAGAACTGCAGGCATCCAAGGGATGGAGGGTAGGAGTTGAACTAAAAAGGGTGTGCTGTGGAACAGCTTGACTAAACAAGGCGTCTAGAGAGGAGTCCTTGTGTAGATCAGAAATGTTAGTGAAAATTGGATTCCAATTTTCTAATGTGGACCTTAGTCAAAAATATTGCGAAAATATTTGTTGAGACTAATGGTCCTCTTCATCAAATATCTCGCTGACAGCTCCGAACCCCAGTCATACTCGAATAGCGAGCACCTCAACATTAGTAGTAGTCAACCAGACAAGCCCCCGCAACAGGCATCCCCAACAATGTAAAACACCAAACAGTATCCATTCTCATTACACCCCCTATGTATATAGTTTACCCTGTTCTCCAAGTTCCATTTCCTGTTAAATGTAATGACCAGACATATGTAAATTGTCGGATGTTTCTGTTCCATGTAAACCGCGCTGATTGCAAATAGTGCGGTATATAAGAAATGTTAATAAATAAATAAATAGAAACCAGTACATTATTCTCAAAGAAAATACCTTACTGAGAAGTAAAGGAAAATAAATTTCGCAATACAGGCAGAGGTCAGAAGCCTAAAAGGCTAGAACTAATCCCAGAAGAAAAAACTGGGAGAGTTTAATGAGGTTGGACTTTGGATGAGAAGCTAAGCTTCTGTAGGCCAACGTTTGAAGCTCTTTGTCCTTGGAGCAGAAAAAGGCTCCAGGAAAAAGAGGAGACAAATCTGACTGGTTTGCAGAAAAAGGATGGGGCTTTGAGACCCCTCTATCCAATGAACGAAAGAAAGAAAGAAACATTTGTAGTAGGCGGTGTAGCCTCCAATTTCTTGAAGATCAGTAATGCCTTCCCTAAGTGATGTCACTTAGGATGACTTCACATGGAGAGCTTCAGATGTAACGTAACCGGAGAGGTTACAGTAAAAGAAGGTAGTTTGTGATTACCATAGAAATTGGTTGTCCATTTAAAGCCTATGGCATGCTGGAACAGCATTAATATGGACAGCAACAAATCTTTCAGAGTGAGATATGTGTATTTATATATATATATATATATATATATATACACATACATAAATAAGAGAGACTCTGTCACCACGTCCCCTGCTGGTAGCTTGTTGAAGGGACAAGGTGGACATTTTAATTATTTTGTAGAAGTAGGAAACCTTTCGGACCAGAGGGATCATGGTCCTTGAAGTCCTTCTTCTTAAAGAAATGAGTTGTGTACGCCTTGTGTAGGGTCAAACAAAATACTTTTATTCCCCTTTAGCACTAAGGTTCACTAAGAAACCAAAAAGTAGAATTTACCTTATTTTCAAGTTTATGCCAAAGTAATTACAGAGCAAGAAAACTGTCATGAGAGCTTCACAGTTCCTTGTAAAAATACACAGGGTTTTCAACACTGTAGTAAAACAAATAAACAAGCTCTTCTTTAGCTCAACACAGACAAAAGATATTGTTAAAGCATGTTCTGGTAATTACAGCTCTGGGAGAGACTCTAGGCTTTCAGCAATACACATCGAACAGTCCATTTGTTCTTCAGGCATCAACGGCTCTGGTTCCCCAAACTCAATCTGCATGGGTTCCAGCTCAGCCGTGCTTTCTTTACACCTGAGCTTTCCCTGGCTGAAATAGTTTGCAGTTCAGAAGTTCTCTTCCCTAGTTTCCAGCCTGGCAGTTCTAGGTTTTGCAAACAAGTGGTATGTCTTGTTCCTATGCCTCTTTATCTTTATTAAAATTTGATAAACCGCTTTTCGTCGAAACATAAAGCGGTGTACAATAAAAGGTTGGCAATGCACATATAAAGAAAAGAACGCCAAAGTAAGACAGGAAAGCAGAAGTATAAAAGCATAAACAGGTAAAATGGACAGAACATAACAAAACAGAACAAAAGGGCCAGTATTTAAAAGCATAAAGTTACTAAAAACAAAAAATTACAGCAAGGATAAAAATAATAGACCCACATTGGGGAAGACGGAGATAGACTATGGGTAAACAAAGTACAAGACAGGACAAGTATACAAACAAACAACAACTCATATCAACTGAAAAAAACATCAGGGAGAACCATCGGGTGAAAGTTGAAAGGCTTGCTGAAACAGGTGGGTTTTGAGTAGTGTTTTAAATTGAGAATAGGAAGGTTCCAATCGGAGAAACGGTGGTAGTGCATTCCATAGTACTGGGCCTAAGAAGAAAAAAGCTGCATGACGGGTTTGTTCGAGGTGTGCTTGTGACGGGGAGGGGAGGGACAGACGATTGGCGTGGAGAGAACGAAGCTGACGGTAGGGGGTGTGAAGCGAGATCCGGTCTGCTAGATATAGGGGAGTGTTGGTATGAAGGGCACGATGAATTAAAATAAGGAACTTGTACTGAAAACGAAAACGGAGGGGTAACCAGTGCAGGCGGAGTAGAATAGGGGTGATATGATCAAAGCGGTGTGAAAATGTGATGAGTCGAGCAGCGGCATTTTGGATGCGCTGAAGACGTAGTAGCTGAAATTTAGGGAGGTTGGCAAGAAAAACATTACAATAGTCTAAACGGCTTATAACTAAGGCTAAGACAAGGGTAACTAAGGAAGAGAAGGGGAGGAGGGAACGAACTGCCCTGATCTGACGCAAGGCAGCAAAGGAACGACGAATAAGAGAAGTAAGGTGCTGGTGAAAGGAAAGCGTGGAATCAAGAATTACACCAAGATAATGGAAGGATGACACAAGAGGGAGAGGAATAGAGTCAATCGAGGGGGCTATAGAAGGGCAGGAACCACTTAGTGAGACCCACATAGCTGTGGACTTAGATGGATTTAAGTGTAAGAAGTTTTGGGATAACCAGGAGGAGATCTGGGAAAGACAAAGATTTAGCTGAGTGATATCTGGAGTCAGAGGTGAAGTATGAAAAAGTAAGATAATATCGTCAGCATACATGTAAAATGACACAGGGAACTGCTGGATCACCAGTGACAGGGGAGCCAGAAAAATGTTAAACAGAAGAGGGGAGAGAACAGAACCTTGTGGTACCCCGCAAGTGAGAGGGAAAGAAACAGAAGACTGACCGTTAGAGTGAACAGAAAATGAACGAGCTGTGAGGAAAGAGTAGAACCACTGCCAAACCGTACCATGAAGCCCTATATCAGATAGACAAGAAAGAAGAGTACGGTGGTCAACCAAATCAAAAGCCGCAGAGAGATCGAGGGAAACCAAAAGAGCGATATTACCGTGGTTGTGAGCAACATGCAAATCATTTAGGAGTGCAAGAAGAACCGTTTCTGTACTGTGCCAATGACGAAAACCGGCTTGATGAGGGTGGAGAGTGTTAGTAGATTCGACATGGGAGTTAAGTTGATCAAAGACAAAACGTTCCAAAAGTTTAGCCAGAAAAGGGAGATTTGAGACAGGACGCCAATGAGACAGAACAGAGGGATCAAGAGAGGGTTGTTTCAGAATGGGACGAACAACAGCTAACTTCCAGGATGAAGGAAAGTGACCGGTAGAAAGACTAGTGTTAATGATGGAGGTAATAAAAGGTATGAGCTGCAAGGAAGGTTCAGACAACCAGTAGGATGGAATTGGATCCAGCTGGCAGGTAGTCTTATTGGATTTTGCTAGGATCTGGAGAACTTCAGCAGGGGTGATTGAATGGAAGGAAGACCAGGAATGAGCTCGAGCAAGGCTGGGTAACGAAGGGGGCGATGGCGATTGATGAGCAGCGGCCAGGGAACCAGAGGAAACAGGTGGCAAGAAAGAACAGGGTGGGGATAAGGGCGGCGGAGGGGAAGGGTGTGAGAAGGATAAGCGAAGATTGAGAACCTTATCCGAGAAGAAAGTGGCTAAGGACTGAGGGTCGGGGGCCAAGGACACTTGCCGATGAACAGGACCAGTCGCGGAAAGTTTACGCAAAATAGCGAAAAGTTGTCTAGAAGAATTTTCAGCAGTAGCGATCTCAGTGGCATGAAAATCACGTTTGGCAGCTTGAACAGCCGAACGATAGTCAGAGAAAAGCTGTTTAAAACGGAGGCGCATATCGGGGGAGGGATGGCGGGCCCATTGACGTTGCAAGTGCCGGAGCTGAGTTCGCTGAAGACGAAGAGCAGGAGAATACCATGGAGAACGAGGAGGTCTAGAATGATCGGGGACTGGATGAAGTGAAGCCAGATTGTCCAAAGCATCCGAAAGAATAGAGTTCCAGAAAGAAGCCTGTTCATCAGAGGAGAGCATAGTAAAATCTGGTGGAAAAAGGAAAGAGGCAGATGGAAATGCCCTAAGGGTGTCTGGGGTGATATGACGGCGGAGGGTAGTAGATGGGAGGAGGGTGATGAGATCAGAAGGTAACACAGAAGGAGATGAAACAGAAAAAAGGACACAAAAATGATCAGACCAGGGGACGCTAAACACAGTGGGAGGAGAAATTACTGATAACAATGTGGAAGGGGAGAGGATCAGATCAAGTGTATGTCCAGCTATATGTGTGGGGCCAAGCACAAGTTGTTGTAGAGGGATATCATGTAATAGGTCTAGAAAGATACGGTCCTTCTGCCTATTAGGGTGGTCAACATGGACATTGAAGTCGCCCAAGATGATAAGATTGGAAAACTGAACAGTGATATCAGAGATAGTTTGGAGAGCTGCATCCCAACGAGCAGCTGTCAGAGAAGGAGGAAGGTAGAGTAGCAGAAAGTAAAGGGGAGGGGAGGAACGAAGGCGAAGAAGAAGGGACTCAGAATACAGAACAGAGGAAGAAGAAACTTCTTCAATATCGATGGATGCGCGATGGAGCAAAGCCACTCCACCACCACCTCTCCCTAATCTGGGAGTCGAAATTGCAGAAAACCCAGAGGGAAGAGAACTAGATAGGACGGGGCTATCACCCTCCTTCAGCCAGGTTTCTGTAAGGAAACAAAGATCAAGAGAGTGGGAGGAGATAAGATCCTGAACAAGCAGGGACTTTGACCGAAGAGACCGGCAGTTTAATAGGGCCAGACTAAGTGTTATTGTAGAGGCTACGGATATTGGGCTGGGGGAGAGAGGGCGCATGGAGCAGTGAACAGAAGGGCCACAAGGAATTAAGTTAGAGAGGCAGCGTGCCCAAGGGCCAAGAGGGGCCATCGACGGGGGTGCAGAACGCCGACCCCAGAAGACGGGAATGGTGGACATAGTCTCAGGGAAATATAACACAGAGCCCAAGTGAAATGACAAAAGGAAATAAATACAAAACCAGGGGACAACAGACTGAAGAGAAGAGGTTAACCGAGTATGACCAAGCAAATGAATCAGAGAGAGCAACAAACCTGATACAGAATGGGAGAAGGAAGGCAGCAAGGGAGAAGCCGGTCCGGTCCTCGCCCTCCGCTCGCCCCAAGGCTGCCGCAGGCAGTGTGTTTAAGTAGGTAACCGAGTACCTGGAGAGATCGCGATCGCGTCACTTACGGTCTCGGCAACAAGCTCCGGTGGATAGTAAAGGCAGCACAGATAGTATGCAGGACCAGAGGACCTGTATCGGGGATCAAATATATGAGGCAATGGGAGGAGATAGAAACTGCAGTCCAAACATGCAGAAATTGCTGAAGAAAATGAGGTAAGCCACAGATAGAGAGAGAACCCTAAATCAGCCCTCAGTGGTTTCCAAAACTTCTGCCAGCTTTCTTTCCTCTCAGTATTGCTATCTGAGTTATAAGTCTTTCTAGGACCTGGCTTCTTTGTGAGAAATAAAGTATCACTGTACCTTGGCTCCTTGAAGTCTGTGCCACTGGTATTCCCCCTACCAGGCACCCTCCTTCTGATACCGTCTTCTCTGAAGACTGTTTCTTGGAGTTCACTGGGCTGGGCTTGTCCTCCCTGGAGCTTAGCTCTGCCACGTAAGGATTCCAAGCTCCTCTGCCTTGCAGTAAAGGAGGTTCCTCTATCAGGTCCTTTCTTCCCAGTATCCTTGGGTTCCTTTCCAGATCCTTTCTCAGAGATTCTCTCTAGGCGTAGGTTTCTCTCTAGGTATGGCCCTCTCTCTTGCAGTGGCCCTCTCTGCTTCCTTCCTGCAGAGCTCTGCTTATAAAGCCCTTTTTCCCTTGAGTTTTCTGACCCTCTCCTCAGGTGCACCTGATTAGCTTCTGCTTCATCAGTACCTGGGTGTGTCAGTTCAGCATCCTGCTAGGTAATTGCACCCTCTGCAAGTCAGTTGCTTTATGAAAAACAGCGGGTTTTTTCTAAGTTCATAGCTTCACTAGCTTCAGCTCTATCACAACTCACTTAACAACAAGAAGGGGTAAGACCTGCTTGAAAAAATGGATAGAGAACTCCTTACTGGTTATACGTGGAAGAACCATGAAGAAGGTTACATGGAAACCAGTGGAATGTTCCTAGTCAGAAGGACAGGTCTAGATGTCTTTAAATTCTAGACTTTGAATAACCAGAAATGGAGATCTATGTGAAGGGGTGCAGAGAAAACCTTAGTCTTAAGACAACAAGTCTGGATCCTTCTATAACTTCAGTGTGGAGAAAAAGACGCAATAAAAGGGAATACCATATTTGCCCATCTATGAGGGCAATATGAGTATAATGCGTTCTTTGTTCAGCATAAGCTCCAATGAAGTATTGAGGATTGGAAGGAATGCACTAGACAAGGACAGACTGCAGTAAAAAGAAATGCCTCCCTGTTGGAAGAGTTCCACTGGAGATGTGGAACAACTCAGGGAGTTAAGCAATTCTTTATGCTTTCACGTGATCTAAACCCTGGTTCATTTTCCCTAAAAGGAAATTTTAAGGAAGATGGTAAAAGTAGGAGCATGACTGGGCAAGCCTTTCAACCATCTGGAAGTTACCCACCAGGAATGGCTCTGACAATCTCTGGCAAAGGCCCATAGTTGCAGAGCTTTTTGCAGAATTGCAGAGAGCATGTTGTAGGTTGCCCAGGTGAGATCTGGTTGTTTAATTACCAGTGTGCAACCTAATCTATTCTGTGGGAGCCAAAGAATTGAAGATGGCTAAGAATAGTAGACAGGCTGGTTGCCTGCAACGATAAATTGTCCAAGTAGGTTTTGAAACCTCTCTTGGAATTATGTGTTATTAAGGCAGCAGAAGAGGTTAGGTCCTATAGACTGGAAAAGGACCAACAGACCGAATTAGAAGTGATAACTCTCAATTATGGTCTGATAAGCTGTCTTAAAAGAAATATTTAAAAGATTGCAAAGGGGAGAAACTCTGTATGGAAATTACTTACTGGAGTAGGTATTAGGGACAATCCTATGGCTTAAAGGTAAGCCCTCCAGTCAAATAGTATCACTCTTAGATTGAAATCTCAACTAAGAGGGATAGAAGTAAAAACAGAGTTGGGAAGACGTACAATTTGGTAAGTCTCTGAAAAGGGTAAAGCTCCCCTGTAGTGAAAAGTATGAGATATCCTCGTACAGGACAACTGCCAAGGTGAAGGGCATAGCATACCTTGTAAGTAGTAACTCCTCTGTTTACTTTTAAAAGGAGAGGAGAACTTGTTACCTGTAGGGCATGATTATCCTCAATAGCTCTAAGAGCTGAAAGGATGGACTGCTCTTAACAAGAGAATCATGCCTAAAGTGGAGGATTAAAGCAATGTATCACTGACCTCTCAATAAGGATGAGAAGAACTGTAAATGCTTCTGTAGTTAAGAAGTAGTGGTTCTGAAACTCAACAGGAAAAAGATTTAATTAAATAAAGAATCAGAAACCCTGCAACTGCTGAGTTTGCTGAGCCTGTTGAGACTTTGGTTTTCTTAGCCTGGTATGATGTTGCCCTTGTTTGGAAACATCTGCATGATGGGTAGAAGATGAATAAAACTTTTTCCCCTTAGGGAAATAAAGTTTGTTAGGAGATTTTTTTATTAGCTGGTATAGAGGAAAGTTTTGACAATCCTCTGAAAGCAACAATATCAGTGTTTAACTGATTAGCTTGAAATAAAGCATCCTTGTTAAAGAGATTTTCACCAGTACAAGGAGTATTTCCCAGCTTTTCTTGTACCCATTTGTCCAAGTCTGAAGCTTGGAGCCAGGCCATGCGTCGTGCTCCTATGGCTATAGCAGAAGTTCTGCTAATAGACTCAAAACAGTCCAGGGAAGCACGATTAAGGAATTTAGAGACATTTTGAGCATGACTGACTAATATGAAAAAGTCTTCTCTTTTATGTTCTTGAAGAAGAGGGTTCAAAAGTTTTAAGTTCTTTATAACCTCTTCAAGAGATAATCCCATATAGAAATTATATGAGATAATTCTTGCTGAAAGCATGGATGCCTGGAAACATCGACGTCCAAAGGCATTTAAAGTTCTAGACTCACGACCTGGCGGATAAGAAGAGTGCTTCTTTGCACTCTTAATACGCCTCATTGCTGATTCTACAACAATAGAATGATGAGGAAGTTGAGTCTTTTGAAAACCTGGAGAAGGTGGCACCTTGTACATGGAGTCAAGTGTCTTAGAATGTGGTGATACCGTTAAAGGAGTTTCCCACATCCTTAAAAGTAGATCTTGTAAGATCTGATGCAAAGGAAGCATGATCACCTCCTTTGGAAACCAGGGGGATTACAGGGTCTCTGAATCCCCTGGCAAGGATTCTTTACCAGGTATAGAAATGGCAAGTAACTTTACCATATCAAGCAGAAAAGCTTGAAAAGAAATCTCCACTGAGGAGGACCCTCTAAAATGAGGGGTAAAGGCTAGACTTGTTGAAGATTCAGCCTTGGTACCGATGGACTCATCCCAGTCATCGGGATCGGAAGACCTGAAAGGATGAAGCATCAGATTTTCCTTAAAGCGATGTCTTCGGTACCCACCGAAGTTGGTACCGAGAGGAGTCGGTACCGAATCATCCATGCTAGAGATCGATTCCAGGCTCAGCATCGAAGGACGCGAGTCTGTCGAAGCAAGCATGGACGGTACCGACACCGATGCCCATGTTGATACCGGTACCGGTACCGAAGCAGATACCGATACTGGAGGAACAGTCTGCAGCAACTCTAGCAGTACCGAAGTAGCCGAGAGCGCTAGACTGCGATCATCAGTGAGGAGTGTTTCATCCATCACCATAGCCGATGCCGGGGTGTCGGTACCGCTCGAAGTGGCCACAACCACCGAGCATGGCCCAGGTATGTTCATCGAGGTAAGAACCCCGGGAACAACCTGAAGCCCCGTTAATGCTTTGGAGCCTGAAGACTCCCGCCGGGGCTTTATTGCCAAAATGTCCTCGAGGGCAAGGCCAGAGCCATCTCGATACTGGGAAGGAGATCTACCACTCGAGGACTGGCTAGTCTTTACAGACTTTTGTTTGGTTACCTGATCCTGTGGAGATATTCCAGCTGGTGACATCGAGTGCGATGTGAACCGGGTATCGAGTTGTGCTCGATTCTGAAGATTTCTTCTGTTTGAGCTCCAGCAGGAAAGACACTCCAGTTGGCAATGGTCAGGACCCAAACATTTTAGACACCAAGTATGGGTGTCTGAAAATATATCTGTACCGCCACACTTAGAGCATTTCGTAAGGGTAGTGGCTGGCTTTTCCATAATGGAAAGATAGAGGCCTAGTGGCCTAGACACTGAACAGGAAAAATTTCTGAAGAAAAGAAGAAATTCTTTAGAAAAAAGAAAGAAAAGCACCGGCGGTACCGGTGGCGTCAAGGGACGGCAGACGCGACCACAAAAAACTAAGAATAAAAAGAAGAATTTTCTGCGGTGACAGGAATGCGTCCTGCCGGCTCCGCGGAAAACTGATGAGAGGGAAGTGAATGGGCGGGAAGGCAGCGCGCATGCGCGTGGGATGCTCTCAAAAGCTTTCTTTTAGGACGCTGGGGAGCGTTCCCGCGCAGGCTCCGTCGGTACCGACGTACCCATATGTGAAGACTCATTCCTGCTTGTTCCTGGAGATTCATTGCAGCATCATTCACAAAAATTTAGTATACTTTGTTTACAATGTATGTGCCACCAATCTAAAATCCTAGGTGGCTTCCAATCATATACATGCAATTGAGTAAAGCAGATGTTTCAATAAAACAAACATAATAAAACATTACATTTGAAAAGCCACCCCCCCCCCCACCCACCCAATCAAACCATTTGCTATGACCAGATTATTGATGAGGAGGGAAGATATAAAATGAGATAAACTAATCCTAGTAACCATGAAATCAAATGCTGGATTAGATTGTGCTAGAGCTGGAAAAGTCCGGAACTCAGAGGCAGTAAAGCTATCAGTTTACTAAACAAAATTAAACTGAGATGTTCCCTTAAAATTTGAAATTTTCTTGAATCTGAACTGACAAAATATTTTAAATTTCAGCCTGGCAGCATAAAGAATGCAAAACTGAAAATCTCAAAAACAATAATATTCTAGAATCCCACCCCCAACCAACACCCTACAGTTGACGGCTGAGGGGAGATATGATAGATTCTATAAATTAATGAATGGAGTGGAACGAGTAAATGTAGCTAGATTGTTTATGTCATCATAATATAAAAAGACTAGGGGACATGCAATGAAGCTACAGGGTAACCTATTTAAGACTAATAAGAGAAAATATTTTTTCACTCAACGTGTAATCAAACTCTGGAATTTGTTACCGGAGGATGTAGTAAGAGCTGTTAGTGTAGCTGGTTTTAAAAAAAGGTTTGGACAAGTTCCTGGAGGAAAGGTCCATAAACCATTATTAAAAGGGACCCGGGATATCATTGCTTGACCCAATACAAGCATTGAGGAACCTGTGTCTTTTGGGGAACTGCTAGGTACTGTAATGGGGAAAAGATATCCTGTGATAGGAAAGCAGAGGAACCTATGAGTAATAGGGCTGTTTCTAGCAGGAAGGAAGATATCAGGACACCCAGTTGCCAAGAGCAACATAAACATTCCCAGCCACGAGGGAAGGAACCCTGCACAGCTGATAGGCATTCCCCAGCTCTTAGCTCTAATAGCTTTCACCTGGGAGGGGGAAGGGCTGGAGTAGAGCCTCAGAAAACGTATAAGGGACGTTCATTAGAGAATAGTGGCAGTAGTAGGAGCAGCAATAGCAGGAGCTGGAGAAGGAGTTCTGACTTTGGCTTTGGTAGCTCCGGTAACTCCAGAGAAAGCAGTTTGGAAGATTCAGTGAAACCAGTAACTGGAAGCAGGAGAGACGTGCTGAATGAGAACCAGCTGGATACTGAGTGCAAGCTGAGGTTTGAATCTGGGAAGCAACGTCTGCTTTGGGCTGGTAGGAAAACTGATGTGAGTGACTTTAATTCTGAATGTGAAAGAGAAAGGCAGATAACAGCTGATAGTCTTAACTGGAGGAGAAAGGCTCAAAAACCTTTTAACCAAGCCTCCAAACATATACCTTATGGTGAAGGCATTTATAAGGAGAAAGTACCAGTCAGAATAACTGGAAAGCAATTACAAGCCTCAAGAAAGAAAGAATATACGGTGCCAGACATCTGTATGTTGGAAGAGGGTGACAAACAGTCTAAGCATAGAGAAAAGCCTCTGAGGTTTAAACCCCTACTGAATGAAGCTGTGCATAGCTTTTCTCCTGCCTCAAACCAAGAAGGTAGGCTAATTAACCAAGGTAAAGCTGCTTACAAGTCTTTTTCACCTAGAAGTTATAAAGGACATAAGTCTTATTGGAATTGCATGCCAAGATATGGTGACTCTGACCCTTACCTGCTGGAGGAAATAGTAGGGAGGTCAAGGGAGCTGGCAGAGGAGAATAATCTGCCAACACACTATAGGCAACAATGTTATGCAGATGATAGTCAGATTGAATCAATGATAATTGATCCGCCAGAGCCTGAATTATCTGACTACCAGATGGACTGTACATTGGCTGTGATAAACGATAGGTTTTCATTGTGCTGAAGATATACGATGCTGGAAGTGATTTAACTGCCTGTTTAAAAGCACCAGACTTTACTTTATCCTTTTTGCCAGAGTGTATGGCTTTTGTTCTTTGGTTACCTGTGTTATAATCCAAACCCCGGGAGGGGAAATAAAACCTTGATTTGACCTTACCACTCGGGTCTCAACTATCTTATTGCAAAGGAGCCCAACTACAATCCTTTCAATAAAAGGTCCCCCTGTAGCCCAACCAGTATACTACACTGCTGGCCGAGCAGGGCGTGACAGTACTTATGACCTAGATTGGCCACTATTGGAAACAGGATACTGGGCTTGATGGACCTTGGTCTGACCTAGTATGGCATATCTTATGTTCTTATGACCTCACCAAGAACCCAGAGTATAGAACCTATAGAGCAAATCTACTATCCATAACAGCACTAACTTCCAAAACTCACACAACATGGAGCTTACCCAGAAAAGGGCAACATCATAAATATTGCAGTGGGCCCTAGAACAGCCACATTCCTATTCAGAAAACTGAACAAGCCGGATTACTACAGCTCTCTACATAGAAGCTCCATGCTATCAGAACATGTAGTCTCAGTCACACATATGCAGAACAGAGATAGATATTCACCAAATAGGGAATATATCAGTACAAACTAAAAACAGACATATGTAGTCACAAAAAGCACAGTTACTTACCTGTAACAGGTGATCTCTGGGAACAGCAGGAATAAGTCTTCACATATGGGGTATGTCGGTACCGACGGAGCCTGCGCGGGAACGCTCCCCAGCGTCCAATCAGAAAGCTTTTGGGAGCATCCCTCAGTGCCTGCGTGCTGCCTTCCCGCCTTTCCAACTGTCTCTCCTCAGTTGAGTTTTAAGCTGAGACAAAGAGAGAGAGAAAGAGGAAAGGAAAGAGAGATAGAGAGATACAACTCCTAGGGGAGGTGGGTGAGTTGTGAAGACTTATTCCTGCTGTTCCCAGAGATCACCTGTTACAGGTAAGTAACTGTGCTATCTCCAGGAACAAGCAGGAATGAGTCTTCACATATGGGGACTCCCAAGCTAAGATGCCTGGAGCCCTAGCATGTTGGTGATTGAAACATGCTTCACCTCATATGCCCAGGCATCCCGAGGATGGAGGGTAGGAGTTGAAGAAGAGAGGAGCTGTAGGAGACAGCTGACCTAAGATAGGACTACAGACAAGGAGTTCCTGTATATATGATAAGTATCATGAAATATACTGAAATGATCACAATATGGACCTCACCTACTGGATTGCAGGAAGTAGAGAGGCTGATGGAATCTACTGGGGATCCAGTAGAGGAATCTTCAAGGTGACCTCACTGAAGTGAGTTGAAGGTCAAAATCTGGAACTGACAGGTGACCCCAGGATTCAACTGGGGAAGTACAAAAATGGTAGGTCTTTAGTAGAAAGCTTTATGGAAAAAGCTGAAAACTCTTTTGGCTACAGAGTTAATTATAGTTAGGAGCAAAAGAGGAAGACTGACCGATTTGGACAAAACTGGCTTAGTCCTTGAGGGAAGAAGGGGTATGGAGAAAACCCCGTAATCTCAAGGAAGGACAGATGTCTGAGGATTTGGAAACCTCAGATCTACTGAAGATCCCCCATGTCTCTCCTAACTGACGAGAGGTAGGAAGATAAAGGAATAGGGAGCTTCAGGGATACCTGAACCTAAGGTTATGGTAAGAGCTGTCAGTACCACAGCAGTGGTTGTGTGCATAAGAGCCGAAACATACTGTGAAATAGTATGAACATGTGAAAACCCACTGTCTGGAACAGATAGGAAGGAAAAAACACCTTTATGAGCACAGACAGTTAGAGAGATAAGTATGTGAATACATATCTACCTAAAGGAAGTATCTCGACAGATACACACACACACATATATTATATATATATATATATATGTATATATATATATATATATGTATATATATATATATATATATGGGCATATATATAGATATATAGATATGTTTATGGCGAGATCCAGGGGGCATAGCATATGCACACATGGCTGACAGACCTATGCATCTAAAGAAAGCATATAGACATATGTACATATATGAATATACATATAGGTCTAAAGATAAATGTCTGCAATTAAGCAGAAAGAGATATGTCTACAGGAATCTTCACATGGGAGATGTGAAGAGGAATGATTCATCTCATAACAAGAAGGTGGAACCTACTTGAGAAGATATAAAGTATCTATTCCCTCTGGTTAAGATGGAGTAGAAATGCTACCCAGTAAAATAACCAGGATGGTTGCGAGAAAACAGAGGATAATATTAGTCTGTAAACAGCAAGTCCTGAGTGCAGTAGAACTCTAACATGGTAAAGGGACAGAATACGCATAGGAAGAGACACCAGGTAGACCCACTTGAGGGACAAGGGGTAGGGTATCATGCGTTATTTAGTTAAATATGTGCTGTCCATGAAGGATTAGGATACCATGAGGACAAGCTGCAAGGAAAAAGAGCATATTTCCTGTAGGAATTTGGTAACTCTTTAGACTGTCACGTAGGAAAGGCTTATGTCCTTTATTAAAAGGAAATAGAAGGATGTAAAGAACCCTCACAGTCATGGGAGGTGACTGAGGAAGCCTTTTTCAACCATATAGGATAGTCATTAGAGAAAAAACTCTCATGCTCTCTAGCAAGGGCCCATAGTGGAAATCTTCTCTGTAGGATTGCAGAGAGCATTATGCAGGAGAGTTGGGAAATAAAACTGGCTGTTGGAGACAACCAGCTGCCATCTCAACTATGCTGCCAACTCCAAGGATTTGGAGATGGCAGAAAAAAAAGTTATAAGGATTATCCAAGATAGATGAGCACTATCTTGGAAGCACTACTAAGGTTAGACAAAAAGTAGTGGAAGACAATACTGGAACTTATAGAAAAGTACCAGTAGTCCAATCACTGAAGCTCCTGCATGGGCAGCTGCTGAATGGCACAGCAGAGAGATCTTTCTGTTTTTAACAGAGAGAACAGACAGAACAAGAGGAGAATATCCTGTCCCTGTCTGATGAGCTGCCCAGATGAGGAAAAGGGGGTTTACTCAAGAGAAAAAAACTCTACACTGGAATGGAAAGGAAGACTGGAAAGGCTAAGAAAGCCTTCCATTGGTATGGTACCACTCTTACAGGGGAACCCTGGAAAAGAAGGTAAAGAAAAAATAGGAACTGAGGTACAGAAAAACTATCATGAGATAGTTGGCAAACCTCTCTTCATTGTAGGAAGAGGAGGAAAACCCTGTGACCCATAGACATGAATATCCTGACAGCTCAGCATACCTAAGAGCAAGTGGATGTCCTGGAAACAGGAATCCAAGTGTAGAGGTTTAAATGAAAAAACAGTGAAAAAACTTCTAATGAGAAGAAGTGAACTGTAGGTTATAACATATTAATTGGAACCCTATTGAGGGTTAATTTTACTGGCTTGAGTTTCGATTCTTCAGACCAGGGCGAGGTTTCCCTTGTTTGGGAACATCGGCATGATGGGCAGGAGAAGAATAAAACCTTCTTCTTTTAGGAAAAAGAGGTTTGGTAGGGCATTTCTTACCTGCTGGGGAAGGAGAAGGTTTAGGATGGCCCTCAGAAACAGGGAAGTCAGTGGAGCAATGAGCAACCTGACGCAAAGACTCCTTATTGAAGAGATTTTCTCCAGTACAAGGAGTGTTACCCAGTCTTTGTTGTGCCCATCTGCTCAAGTCTGAAGCTTGGAGCCAGGCTCTACGTTGTGCTCCTATGGCTATAGCAGAGGTTCTGCTAACAGACTCAAAGGAGTCTAGGGAAGCACGAGAAAGAAACCTAGAGATATTCTGGCTATGACTAAGAAGCAAGGAATAGTCTGCAGCCTTGGGCTCTGAAAGAAAAGGAGTCAAAAGAGATAATTTCTCTGTGACCTCCTGAAGGGATAGACTCATATAAAAAATATATGAGAGAATCCTTGTTGCCAGCATAGATGTTTGGAAGGTTTGACGTCCAAAGGCATCCAGTGTTCTAGATGCACGACCTGGCGGGAAAGAAGAATGCTTCTTCTTGCTTTTTACCTTCCTCATTGCTGATTCCACTACAATGGAATGATGGGGAAGTTGAGTCTTTTGAAACCCTGGAGAGGGGGGCACCTGATACAGAAGAGCAGTTGCTGTAGAAGGTGAGGAAGCCCTTAAAGGTGTTTCCCATATTTTCAGAAGAAGATCCTGTAAAGAATGATGTAAAGGAAGCATTATATTTTCCTTTTCCCCAGAAGAGCCTTGTGTAGGATCATAGCTAGGGATAGGAATAGCCAGGAATGTTGCCATGTCAAGGAGAAATTTCTGAAAAGAAGGATCTCCAATGGGAACAATCCCTGGACAGGCTAAACTCGAAGAACTAGCCTGGGCACTGGAGGATGTACTTGTCCGGTGCAAAACAGGATCTCTAATGGATGGATACTGGCGGTTATGACCTGAGACAGTCAGTACTGTATCGTCCATGCTAGGTATCGACTCCAAACTAGGTATAGAAAGGAGCGATCCTGGTGAAAAAAGCATGGATGGAGCTGGTCCCGATGTTACTGCAGGTACCAGCATCGACACCGATACCGGTAGCTGAGCCGGAATCGAAGGCGATACCGACATCGAAACAGTCATCGGAGGCTGCTCAAATGGTACCGAGGTAACTCGAAAGTCTCGGTGATTATCCTCGGTACCGCGCATCCGGAATCGGTGAGTGTCGGTTCTGAGACGCGTCGGTACCCAGTCTTCCAGACTAGATATCGGTTCTAGACTCGGCATCGAAGGAAGCGAATCTATCGATTCATGTCTAGAGGGTACCGACGTCAGTGGTCGTATCGGCGGAGCTGCCGATACTGGAAAGTCAATCTGGGATGTATCGATCGGTCCCGAAGGTACCGAGTACGCCAGATGACGATCCCTGGTGAGGAGTGGATCGCTCAACACCAGTGCCGATGCCGGGGTATCGGTACTGCTCGAAGCGGATGCCACCACCGAGCATGGCTCAGGTATGTTCTGTGAGGGGTGAGCCCCAGGAACAACCTGAAACCCCTTTGAGGCTTTGGAGACCGAAGATTCCCGCCGGGGTTTTGAAGCCAATGCGGCCTTGAGGGCAAGGCCAGAGCCGTCATCATGCTTGGCATGAGACCTACCACCCAAGGATTGGCTAGTCTTAACAGACTGTTTGTGGGTTACCTGATCCTGTAGAGAAGAAATGGTCGGTGCCCTTACACTGGAAGGGCAAACTGGATCGAGGGAAACTCGAAATGGAGAATCTCTTCTCATAAAATTGTAGCCTGATGGCTCTGGAGGAAAGGGGTCAGGACCCAAACAGGTTAGACACCAGTTATTGGAGTCTAAAAAGAAAACTGTATTTCCACAGTTAAGGCACTTCTTAGGAGAAGGCGGCTCCATAATGGAGAGGCCTTACAGGCCCAAAAATTCAAGACAGAAACTGAGGGGAAAAAAAAAAACTCCCTGAGTTTTAGGAAAAGAAAAGAAAAAACCACCGGCGGTACCGGTGGAGTCGGGGGAACAGCCGCGACCACAAGAAAACAAAAAGTAAAAGATTTAAATAAAAAATTTTCTGCGGTGACAGGAAGACGTCCTGCCGGCTCCGCGGAAAAACGAAAACTGAGGAGAGACAGTTGGAAAGGCGGGACGGCAGCACGCAGGCGCTGAGGGATGCTCCCAAAAGCTTTCTGATTGGACGCTGGGTAGCGTTCCCGCGCAGGCTCTGTCGGTACCGACGTACCCCATATGTGAAGACTCATTCCTGCTTGTTCCTGGAGATATGCTTTTACTCATTACTATTAGGTTTACAGGATTTCTTTCCCCAAATTATACTTTACTGAAGAGAGTGAGGCAAGAGAAAGAATTCTCACATACAAGCATCTCATTGTCAGCAGAAACTAACATAAAGGCTCAGTGCAAGTAGCATAAATGCAACTAATGTCACCTCAGTGGGTGGCCTTAGTTGCACCAGCAGCCGTTTTGCCACACTGAAATGCGATAACTGCAGGGGGATATAACTGCCTCCCTGAAGTTAGCCTACGGCCCGGCATAATCAAACTCTGGAATTAGTTACCAGAGGGTATAGTAAAAGTTGTTAATGTAGCTTTGGTTTAAAAAAGGTTTGGACAAGTTCCTAGAGAAAAGGTCCATAAACTATTATTAAAGAGGACCCGTGAAATCCACTGCTTACCACGGGATGAGCACTGTGGAACCTGTGTGCCTTTTTGGGAACTTGCCAGGTATTTGTGAACTGGATTGGCCACTGTTACAAACAGGATACTGGGCTTGATGGACCTTAATCTGACCCGGTATGGCATTTATTTTGTTCTTCAGTTCATATGTTATCAGTGCAGAGCATAGGAAACATGCTGCTAAACCTGACAAACAAGATGGGCACAAAAGCACCTATGCAACATCTCCCACTTCCACAAAAACAAGAGCCACTTGGTGCCCCAACACAGCACTCCCCACCCTCTGAAAAACAAGAGGGATTTTGTGACCCCAACACAACACCTCCCACTCCAACATAAACAATAAGAAGGGCTTGGCAACCCCAACATAAATCCTGAAACTGTGCACTGGACCATCATGGTGTTAACAAATATATATTCCATAAAAAACAAAGGAAATGCAAATGCAAGATGCTCGCACACAAAGGAACTAAAAGAAAAAGTGAGAACCATAGCACAGTTTATAAAACCAAACTATAACTCATTTTATTCTGCTATAAACTGCATTATGGTTCTCACTTTTTCTTTTTTAATATATATTCTACATCCACAGAAACCTCTCCCTCAACAATAGGTGCAGAGCAGAAGTAGGACATTCACCCACAGAACTCAATATATTAAAAAATAAAGATCTGATTCTGGTCATCTCACTAACAATAAACATTCTCCAGTACCAGGCATATTGGAAACTAATATAAAACCCTACAAAAGTCAGTGAAGATCTACAAGGCCAAATCTACCATACCAGCATAAACTTATACAAGGTGCCTACCTAGAAAAAAGCAGACTATAAACACTGCAGCGGGCCCTAGAACATCTAACATCTATTTGAAAAGCTGAACAAGGCCAATTACTACAGTACAGATCCCTGTGTACAAACTCGATGTTAACAGAACACAAAGCCTCGGTCACACACTCAAAACACAGACTCTCACCAAGTACAGAATAAGCGATCATAACCTAAAATAAAAATAAAAATACATAGAAAAGAATTAAAGTGAAACCCCAAGAAGCCAGACTCCACATGCAGTGCAACATCAGATAAATAATAGATGCAGTTCCCCGTACTGTGTAAAATATAAAGATAGTGCAAAGTCCAACCACTAAATTAAAAAATAAAATTATTTCTTCTACCTGTGTTGTCTGACCATTTTATTCTCTGAACATGCTGGTCCCGATCTGAGGCTTCTGCTTTCCTGTCTTCTCTTAGCACTCTTTCTATGGTCTATAGTCTATTTGCCATTTCTTGTCTCTTCTTTTGTTTTCTTCACTTCCTTCTATCAGCCTATTTCCAGTCCGAGTAACACTCCCCAGTTTCAGCTCCCTTTCCAGTCCTCCCCTCCCAGAACCTTCCACTGTCAAATCCCTTGCATTCCCAGCACTGCCACTGGTGTCCATTCCCTTCCAGTCCCTCTCCTTCCCCAGTGTCCGGTCCTTTTAGTTTAAATACCATCCCAGGTATCAGTTCACTTCACTCCCAGTGCCGCTACCACCCCCCCCCCCATGTCAGCACCTTTCCAGTCACCCTACTCTCTGTCCATCCCCCTTACTGTGCCATCCCCACATGTCAGCTCCCTTCCAGTCCCAATGCCTCCTCCCTATTATCGAGCCACCTAACAGTCCCATCCCCAAGTGTCAGCTCCCTCCAGTCCCACCCCCAGGTGTCAGCTCCCTTCCAGTCCTCCTACAGTACCATCCCCAGGTGTCAGCTCCCATCCATCCCCCTCCTCCCTTCCCTAGTGTCATCACCCTTCCAGTCCTCCTACAGTACCATTCTCAGATATCAGCTCTCTTCCAACCCCCCCCCCCTTTCTCCCCTTTGTCAGTTCCCTTCCAGCCCCTACCTCTCCCCCCCCAATGTCAGGTCCCTTCCAGCCATCTCCTCCCCCCCCCACTGAGTCAGGTCCCTTCCAGCCCTCGCTTTCCCCCTTTCATCTCCCTTCCAGACCCCTTTTCCCCCTTTTTCCCCCTCTGTCACTTTTCTTCCAGCCATATCCTTCCCCCTCTGTCAGTTCCCTTTCATCCATCTCCTTCCTATGTCAGTTCCCTTCCTGCCCCCTCTTTCCTCCTCTGTCAGTTCCCTTCCAGCCATCTCCTTCCCCGTGTCAGCTCCCTTCCGGCTCTTTTTTCCTCTCTGTCAGTTCCCCTCCAGCCCTCCTTCTCCTCATGTCAGCTCCCTTCCAGCCCCCCTCTTTCCCCCTCTATCAGTTCCCTTCCAGCCATCTCCTTCCCCCTGTGCCAGCTCCGTTCCTACCCCCTCCTTCCCCCAGCGTCCACTCCATTCCTGCCCCCCCCTTTCCCCCAGGTCAGCTCCATTCCTGCCCCCTCCTTCCCCTGGAAGCAGCTGCTCCTGCGTCCCTTAGTGGCTGCGATAGCGATAATAATTTAAAATTAAAATGAAACTGGTGCAGAGCCTTTCAGCCCTATGGAATCCCTGCCGCTACATCTTGCTCTAGCATAACTTCCTTTTGAGGGCAGGACGCAGCAGCAGGGGTTCCATAGGGCTGGAAAGCTCCGCACTGGTTTTGTTTTAATTTTAAATTATCACCACTATTGCAGCCGTGGCTCTGTAGGATGCAGGAGCTGTGGCTGGAGCAGCGGTAGCAGCTCCTCCACATTTTTTTTTAAAAATCTGAATGCGGAGTGAGGCGGCTGTTTTGGGGGCATTTTTGCTGCCCCCAAAAGTTTGCCGCCTGAGGCCGCTGCCTCACTTTGCCTCATTATAAAGCTGCCCCTGCCAAGATCTTAGAAAGAAAGAGAAATTATAGACTGAATGAAAATTAGAAAGGACGGTGCTAATAAGTGAAGGATTTTTGAACAAAGGGAGAATCATGGCATACTTCCTGGTAGTAGTCACATAGCCGGAGACCCAAATGGAATAAAGACAGAGGATAAAGAGAAAGAGAGGCTGTGAGTTTCTGAATCAGGGATCTAATGGAGAGGAGAAAGGGTGGACCGTGGAAAGTACATGGAACAGGCTGGCGGAGGTAAGAGAAGGAAAATAAGAGCAAGTAGAAGACAATGCAGGTGGAGTAGAAGAAGCATTTGGAAAGACTAAAGAGAGAAGGGTGTAGGAAAGAGGGAGAATGCAGCAGTGGGACAGCAGAAGGGTCGGGGGAAAGGGTAGGGGAAGGGAAGAAAAGGGAGTGGCAGTAAAGAGTAGAAGACTAGGGGAAGAGGGGAGAGAAAAACATAAGAAAACCTGTCAAGCAGGAAAGAGGCATAGGCACTGAGGAACAGGGGACAGGTAACAGAAGAGGAAGTAGTAGGGAAGGACAGCATGCCAGAAGAACTGGGAAAGGTTCAGACAGTTATAATGGTGTTCATGATGGTTTGTGGACTGCTAATTACATCTGAATTTTACTTAGATAGAGGTTAAGGTGGATAATGATTCCATAGGCTTAGGGACTATTTGGGTGAAAGTTAAGACAGTAATACATGATTTAGAGGTCTTGGTTGAACGCAAGATTAAATTTTCAACATCACAAGGATAAATTAGTTCAGACTTCTTTCCTTCATTTGTGAACGACTCAATATCTGGAAGACTCTCCCTATGGAATTAGGACGATCAAATACCATTACTGAAAACACACCTCTTCACAGAATACTTTGGATCGGACCCTAGCAGCAGTCATGAACCTTACAACCTCGCTGCAGCCCAGCTTCCAGTTACCCGCCCTACCAACCTGCTTTGGCTCCAACTGCATTTCAACACAACATCACACTCGGTCAAATTATGACACCTTATCTTGTTAACGTACACTAATAAAACTGTATTTGCACTAGTCATACTGTTGAAATGTTACATCTACTCAGACGATGGAAATGAACACAATCACCATCTCCAATAACTACCTAACCATCTGCCTCACATATAGACCACCAAATACTAAGTCCGCTGACTTCTCAGCAATACTGGAGACCATCTGCTCACACAGCTATCAGCATAAACCAATCATTGCACTGGAAGACTACAATCCTAGTTCCGCGTCCACCAAAGAAACCAGAGCGTTCCTCACGGCAATGCATTCTCTCCAGCTCACGCAGATCGTGAATGCTCCAATACATCAGCATGGAACCAGTCCAGACCTCATCTTCTTTCCAAAACAGATTATGGAAAACAACCAACCCACAGACTTGACAATCACACCGGTCCCATGGTCAGACCACTATGCAATAACCTTCTCAATACTGATCAAAAGCCCAGCCGATGACAAGAATGAGGAGCAATTCAAAAGGAGATTCAAAGCGTATCAAAGGGACCAATTCCTACAGGAAATAACCCCTAAACTACAACCACACCAGAACACCACAAATCTGGACAGTATAATTGAAAACTGGGACAAAATAATTAACGCATTCTCCTCAACAACTTCATGAACATACCTACACACATACAAAAGGATCAGTGCACCCTGGTACTCCAATACCATAAGAGAAGCAAAGAGAGAATTGAGACAATTGGAAAGGAGGTGGAGAAGAAACAAGACGCAGCATACCCTACAGCAATACAAAACCAAGCAGATGGAATATAATGACCTAATCTCCAATTGCAAACAATACCACACCAATACCATCATGAAGGCAGTGAATAAACCCAGGGAGCTCGTCAACATCGTAAAGAGATTCACCAAAGACATCACACAGCATGACCATGGAAGCATAGACCCACAACTATTTGTAAACTCCATAATCTGCAAACTCAGGAATCTAGACACAAATCTCTACATTAATGGGAACAACGCACCAACCCCAGAAACCCAAAATACCTGGGAAGAATTCACCACCCCCTCAGTGCTCCAGGTCAAACAAATAATCGAGGCCCTAAACACTACAACATCAGCCACAAATCCCTGCCCAGTGGCATGGATCAAAGACACCAAGGATCAGATAAGCCAGCACATCCAAAAAATAGTAGAAATCTCCCTCCAACAAGGATGCATGCCAACACACCCTAAGCAATCCATCATTCACCTGGTCCTAAAGAATAATGCTTCAAACCACACGGATCCCAGTTCCTACTGTCCAATCTACAGCCTCCCTGTACTGGCAAAAATAATTGAAAAATCAGTACAAAAGCAGCTACAAGAGCACATCGACCTAAATGCACCTATGGACATACACCAACATGGATTCAAGCTTCACCATAATGTAGAAACCCTGCTAACTTCCTTAATAGACAACCTTATAAGGAGAGTAGACAACACAAAAAAAGGATTTCTCCTAGTCTTTATGGACCTAACTGCTGCCTTCGACTCAGTCTCCCTCAACAAAATGATCCAACGACTGTATGATATTGGCCTAAGCAACAACACAATAAAATGGTTCGAATCCTACCTCATCAACCAAACAACAGGTGAAATGTGGCGACAAGATATCAGCACGCTTTGACATGCTACAGGGCATGCCCCAGGGATCCGCACTATCATCTATCCTCTTCAACCTGTCCATTCAACCTATCTGCAACATACTCAAAAGTCACGGGATGCTCTACCACATTTATGCGGATGACATCATGGTATACACACCAATAAACATAGAAACACTGGACCTCACCCCAATAACCAACTGCCCAGATGAAATAATCACGTGGCTCACAAACAACAACCTATCGGTAAACTATAGCAAAACGGAAGCCATGTTCGTAACAAGAGGAACCAACTTCAACCCACCACCTACAATCAGCATCAGAGACAACACCATCAAGGTGAAGGATGAGGTGAAATACCTTGGAATCACCCTGGACAGCAAACTAAACCTCCATTCGCATATAAAAAAAACCGCGGCAAAGGCATACTACAAACTAAAAATCATAAGACGACTCAAACCAATCCTAAGCCAAGACCACTTCAGAACAGTTTGTCAGGCACTCATCACACCCATCCTAGACTATGGCAAACAATGTTCCCTCTAATTTTCTGTAGGCTGTGTGCGCATAAAGCACAGTTACTTACCTGTAACAGGTGATCTCTGGGAACAGCAGGAATTAGTCATCACATATGGGTACGTCGGTACCGACGGAGCCCGCGCGGGAAAGCTCCCAAGCTTTTCAGATTAAAAGCTTTTGGGGCCTCCCACTGCACATGCGCGCTGCCTTCCCGCCTTCCTGACCAGCTCTCGTCAGTTCGAGTTTAAAGCTGAGACAATAGAGAGAGAGGACAGGAAGACAGATAGATAGAGATACAACTCCTAGGGGAGGTGGGTGGGTTGTGATGACTAATTCCTGCTGTTCCCAGAGATCACCTGTTACAGGTAAGTAACTGTGCTATCTCCAGGAACAAGCAGGAATACGTCATCACATATGGGGACTCCCTAGCTAAGATGCCTGGGAGATCCCCCTCCAAGGGTAAACCATCTTCGCATGGATCTCAGGCATCCATCCAGGGAAGGTGGGCAGGAGTTGTTTAAGTATGGAACAGGTGTTTGAGGACAGCCTGACCAAACAAGGCATCCCGGCGGGAGTCCTTGTCCAAGCAGTAATGGGCTGTGAAGGTATGAACCGAGGCCCAAGTGGCTGCTCGACAGATCTGATCTATGGACACAGAGTGAAGATGAGCCATAGAAGTGGCCATGGCCCTCACATTGTGAGCTGTGACATGGCCCTCCATAGAAATGTTCTTACTCTGGTAAGCAAAAGAAATACACTGAGCGATCCAATTGGAAAGTGTACGCTTGGTGACTGGAAGTCCCAAATGAGAAGGATCAAAAGCCACGAAAAGTTGGGAAGACTTTCGATGTGGTTGAGTCCTGTTGAGGTAAAAGGCAAGAGCTCTTTTACAATCCAGAGTATGAAGGTTCCTCTCTGCACTGGATGCATGAGGAGCCGGGAAAAAGACAGGTAGATATACCTCTTGATTAAGATGAAAAGGCGAGACCACTTTGGGCATAAAGTGGGGATTCGTCCTAAGGACCACCTTATCATGATGAAACCTAGTATAAGGTGGATGAGCCACTAAAGCCTGCAGTTCACTGATGCGGCGAGCCGAAGTGACTGCAATAAGGAAAACAACCTTCCAGGAAAGAAATTTGAAGGAGGTAGAGTCCAAAGGCTCAAAAGGTGGCTTCATAAGCTGACCTAGAACTAGGTTCAAATCCCATGCTACCGGAGGAGGTCGGATGGGAGGTTTAGTTAGAGTCAGACCTCTCATGAAACGTGAAACAAGAGGATGAGAGGAGACAGGTTGTCCATTTATAGGTTTTAAGGATGCTGCAATAGCACTCAAATGGACCCTTACTGAATTCGTCTTAAGGCCTGCATTTGAAAGATGCAGGAGATAGTCCAAGAGGGAATTCAAAGGAAGTGCTAGAGGGTCAAGACCCTGCTGAGCACACCAAATGGAAAAACGTTTCCATTTGAAAGCATAAGAACGCCTCGTGGAAGGTTTCCTAGAGGCATGAAGGATATCTGTCACAGGTTGAGAAAGATTAAAGTCTTGAAGACTTAGGCCTTCAGTAACCAAGCTCTGAGATGTAGGGATTTGGGGTTTGGGTGCCACAAAGTCCCCTCCTCCTGAGACAGGAGGTCTGGCGCAGCTCCCAGGTCCAGGGAGGATCCCTGGGAGAGATGCAGAAGTAGAGGGAACCACACCTGGCGTGGCCAGCGGGGAGCTATGAGGATCATAGTCCCGTGATCCCTCTGGAGCTTGAACAGAGTCTTGGATATTAGAGGAATGGGTGGAAAGGCATAGAGGAATTCCTGACCCCAATGCAGGAGGAAGGCATCGTGGGCCTGAGCTCCCTGACACTGAGTTCTGGAACAGAACCGGGGAAGTTTGGCATTCCACGGACTTGCAAAGAGGTCTATGTCCGGGGTCCCCCATTCCTGAAAGATTCTGCATATCTGGTCCATATGTAGGGACCATTCGTGTGGAAGCAGAACTCGACTGAGTCTGTCTGCACGAGAGTTTTGAACTCCTGGAAGATACACTGCAAGAAGGTGAATTTGATGCTCTCTGGCGAAGGCCCATATTCTGAGAGCTTCGTTGCAAAGCGACAGAGAGCCTGTCCCTCCTTGTTTGTTTATATAGAACATGGCTACCTGATTGTCTGTCTGAACTAGGACAGTCAGGTTGACAAGGAGGGTATAGAAGACCTTGAGGGCAAGGTAAATTGCTCGCAGTTCCAGGAGGTTGATATGAAGGGTGGCCTCCTGTGGAGACCAAGTGCCCTGAGTGGAGAGGTTCTGAAGATGAGCTCCCCACCCTGTCTGGGAGGCATCTGTTGTGAGGGTTGCTTGGAGCAACAAAGGTTGGAAGGGGGCCCCCAACAACAGATTCTTGGTGGATGTCCACCATTGGAGGGACCAAAATAGACGGCTTGAGGTGAGTATTTGGTCGGAGAGCGCTCCAGATGCTTGAGTCCACTGGGTGGCCAAGGTCCATTGAGCTGCTCTCATATGCAGACGAGCGTAGGGCACCACATGTACCGTGGAGGCCATGTGGCCCAGAAGTCGCAGCATTTCCCGGGCTGTCAAATGACTGCTGGACTGAGCTTGGGAGGCCAAACTCAGCAGGCGTTGGGCCCTGACCTGAGGCAGGTAGGCCCTTGCAGTGATGGTGTCTAACTGGGCCCCTATGAACTCGAGAGACTGAGTAGGGATTAGCTGAGACTTGGGAAGGTTTACTACCAGTCCTAGATATTGCAGAAGACGCCTTGTGCGGTCCAGGGAAATTTGGGCCTGGGACTGAGAGGGAGCTCGGATGAGCCAGTCGTCCAGGTATGGGAATATGAAAATTCCCAGGCCTCTTAGAAAGGCAGCTACGACTGCCATGCATTTGGTGAACACTCTTGGAGCAGAGGCTAGACCGAAGGGGAGTACTCTGTACTGGAAATGTTTTCCCTGAAACAGAAATCGAAGGTATTTTCTGTGAGATGGGTGGATGAGTATGTGTGTATACGCATCCTTTAGATCTAGAGAACAAAGCCAATCCTGACTCTGAAGGTATGGAAGGAGAATGCCCAGAGAAAGCATTTTGAATTTCTCCTTGAAAAGAAATTTGTTCAATTCTCTCAGATCCAGAATTGGTCTGAAGCCCTCTGTCTTCTTTGGTATTAGAAAATAAGGGGAGTAGAATCCCGTCCCCTGTTGAAGAAGAGGGACCTCCTCTATTGCCCCCTGGGCAAGGAGGGAGGAGACTTCCTGACCCAAGAGGGCCAGGAGAGATGGGGGAGAATTGAACTGCCTCACCATAGTATAAGGAGGAAGGTCGGAAAAATGGAGTTTGTAACCCTCTCTGATGATAGAGAGGGTCCATTGCTCTGATGTAATTTGCTCCCATCTGGGAGCAAAGTGAGCTAACCTTCCGGGTATGGTGAGGGGCTCTGGTTGTTCTAGAGCCAGAAAAGTTAAGTTCTCTAGGGGCAAGTCAAAACCCCTGAGGGGGTGGAGCCTGCTGAGGCGTAGCAGACGCCGCAGGCTTTGACCTTGCCTGTTTAGGTTGCTGACGTTTAGCAGCAAAACGAGGCTGAGAGGATTGTTGGCCAGTATTTGTAGAAAATCTGGACTTCTTGTAATAAGGCCTCTTAAAAGACTTCTTCTTGGCAGGAGTGGAGGTAGACTTAGAAAGTCTATCTAAGGTGGCATTTTCTGCATCCATTTGAGTGGCCTTAATTTGCCACTCCTCACCAAATAAGTTCTCACCTGTACAGGGCAGATTTCGTAAGCCATCTAGGACCCAAGGTTCTAGATCAGAAGCCTGGAGCCAAGCAAGACGTCAGGCTGCTATAGCAATGCCCGAAGCCCTACCAGCACCCTCAAAGGAATCAAAAGCTGCCCTGTTGGAGAACTTTGAAATATCCAAAAGGTGTTTCACTAAGGAAATGAACTGCTCCCTCTTATCCTCAGGGATAAAAGGGGGCAAAATGCCGAACTTTTAGAGCGATTTCACTGAGAAACATGCCCATGTAAAGACTATAGGAATTAATCCTGGCTATAAGCATAGTAGCCTGGAAAATTTTCCTGCCAAAAGAGTCTAGAGTCTTACATTCTCGCCCTGGAGGAGTAGAAGAGTGCCTTTTGGTACTCTTTATCTTCTTCATTGCAGACTTCACCACAATAGAATGGTGAGGCAACTGGGTTTTTTGGAAACCAGGAGAAGGGGGGACACGGTACATGGTGTCCAACCTGCGAGAAGAAGGAGACAATGTTAGAGGAGCCTCCCATAAGTCCATCAAGTGTTCTTGAAGGATTTCATGGATAGGCAGGGTGACTGCCTCTTTAGGAGACTTAGAGTATCCTAAAATATCCAGTTTCTTTGATCTGGGTTCCTTTTCAGAGGATGAAGCAATAGAAAGACCTTTAGCCATTTCTATCATGAAGTCCTGAAAGGACAAATCCTCTGGTGGAGACATTCTCCTGTTAGGAGAAGAAGGCTCCTCAGGAAGATCAAGGGAGAACTCATCAGAATCATCAGAGGAGTTAAAATCCTCTGAAGAAGCAGAGTATCCTCTATGTGCTTCCAACGCACGATACGCATACCGTTCGGTATCGACATCGGGCGTACCGGGTATGGGATCGGTACCGGGCAAAAGCCCGGATCCGGCATGTGGAACCGATCTGCGTTTGGAAGACGATGGCCTCGGTTCCGGTATGGAAGCCATTACCGGAACCGGACCCGGTACCGCTGGCTGCGGTACCGAGGGCGTAGCAGCATTAATAAAAGCCAGAATGGCCTGCTGCATGACTTGGACAGTATTGCCCATAGACGCCACTGCTGCCTGGATGTCGGTACCGGTATGGGCCGGTACCCCAGAGCAGTACAACAGGTGATCTGTCGAGGCCGCGCCATCGATGTCAACCTGTGACCCCATGATTGCTTTGGAGGCCGGAGCCTCCCGCCGGGGTTTTTTGGCCTGGGCAGAATCCTCGAACTCAGAATTGAGAGCCTCTCGATCTTTAGAAAGAGATTTGCTTTTAGAGGATTTGCCCACTGGAGTTTTGGTTACCTGAGATCCATCCGGAGAGGAAGACCTGGATGACTGTGATGCTTCTGAAGGAAACAGCACATGGAACTTGTTGGCCCGGTTCTGCAATCCACGTTTCGACATCTGGGAGCAGGATGGGCAGTCCGGTATGGAATGGTCAGGTCCTAAACATTTAAGACACCATTCATGGGTGTCTGTAAGAGGAATGACAGCACTGCACTTGGTACACTTTTTAAAACCAGGAACTGGCTTCTCCATGAGGAGAAATTGTGTAGGCCTGAAGGCCTAACAAAGTACCAAGCTGTGCTGAAGAAAAGAACAATATATTATTTTATTTTATTTTTTTTAAAAGAAAGAAAGAGAGACCGGCAGTACCGGTTTCAGAATGGGGAAGGCAGGTACGCGGTCTAAAGAAAACAATAAAATTAACAATTTCTTCAGCGGTGACAGGAACACGACCTGCTGGCTCCGCGGAAAAAAGAAACTGACGAGAGCTGGTCAGGAAGGCGGGAAGGCAGCGCGCATGTGCAGTGGGAGGCCCCAAAAGCTTTTAATCTGAAAAGCTGGGGAGCTTTCCCGCGCGGGCTCCGTCGGTACCGACGTACCCATATGTGATGACGTATTCCTGCTTGTTCCTGGAGATAATTTCAGCTGTGCGGCTTTTGAAGAAAGGTTAAATTTTTTGTGCGCTACATAACGACACTTGGAGTTATATACTTTAAAATTTGACTACACATTAGAATACAGTATGTACACCACATTGATGTTAATCAAATTAAATGAAAATAGACGATTATTAAATGAAGCGGAAAATTTCTAGTAATTACAATCACAAGTGTGGTATTATTTCAGTTAATTTTTATTGAAAGCCATTGTTATTCCATGTAAATAATTTATGTATGGAAGAAGAGTTCGGTGTCCTACATGGAGTGGTGGGTTCACCCCTAAACAAAGACATGGGGAGAGGTGGCCTGCACAGAGCAACAGGTGCACCTACTCTTGCTGGGCAGACTAGATGGACCATGCTGGTCTTTATCTGCCGTCACTTACTATGTTCTCAAAATTTCTCTCTTCGATCTTTTAAATGTACCCAGTCTGAATAAATTTTATCAAGGTCTACTGATCCGCCATCTTGAAGATGACTCTTAACACGCATCAGCATTTCCAAATGTTCTAAATGTAAGCGATTCCTTATTTTGTTTTTTAAACTGTTCATCAAGCTGAAACCACGCTCACAATCTGCACTAGAAGCCAAAAATGTTCCACCAATATCGATCAGTTTCGCTAAATCTGCAAACTGAGCATTCTGAAACGCCAAAGTCACCATATCCAGAAAACTGTTTATCAGTTTGCTTTTGATTTTTTCTGCGACTAAAAACTTGAAGTCATTGTACTGCTGAACAGGGCCGGCCCGTCCATTGAGCGAGAATGTTTTTTGCACAGGGCCCCGCGTTTCAGGGGGCCCCGCGCAAAAAACATTCTGATCCTAAAGTTAAATTTAAAAAAAAAAAAAAAGCTGTCTTCTTCCGCTGCCGGGGGCCGCCGCGGCAGCATCGAGTGTGCCGCGGGGCCCCCCCTGCCCAGCAGAACCTGCCCTCCCCTTTATCACCTCTGTCTCTCGTTGTAGCTTCAGTCACACGCGCCGGCTCTCAGAGCGCGAGAGGAGAGTTTCTCCCTCGCTGCTCTGTTAAGCCCGCGGGGGCTGATGGGAAGTTCCCATCAGCCCCCGCGGGCTTATCAGAGCCGCGAAAGGGAAACTGGTCCTTTCGCGCTCTGAAAGCCGGCGCGTTTGACTGAAGCTACAATCAGAGACCGAGGTGATAAAGGGGAGGGCAGGTTCTGCTGGGCAGGGGGGGCCCCGCGGCACACTCGATGCTGCCGCGGCGGCCCCGGCAGCCAGAGAAGACAGCTTAAAAAAAAAAAAATTTTCCCGGGCTGGGGGGCTGGGGGGGGGGGGCTATGGTGGGGGTTAGAAGTGGTGATGGGCTATGGGGGGGGGGGTTAGAAGTGATGATGGGCGATGGGGGGGGGGTTAGAAGTGGTGATGGGCTATGGGGGGGGGTAGGCGGGGTGATGGGCGATGGGGGGGTAAGAAGTGAGGGGCGAGGGGGGGGTTAGAAGGGGTGATGGGCTATGGGGGGGGTTAGAAGTGGTGGTGGGCTATGGGGGGGCTATGGGGAGTTAGGAGTGGTGATGGGCTATGGGGGGGCTATGGGGGGGTTAGGAGTGGTGATGGGCTATGGGGGGTGGTTAGGAGTGGTGATGGGCTATGGGTGAGTTAAGTCTGTATATGGGCTGATGGGATTAAGACTGAAAGTGGGTTGATGTGGTGGGGTTAGGACTGGTAAGGGGCTATGGGGGATTAGGAATTGAAATGGGCTGATGGGGGAGTAGGAATGGAAAGGGGCGGGGGGGGTGAGGACTGGGAGTGGGCTGATGGGGAGGTTAGGACTGGTAATGGGGTATGGGGGGGCTTAAACTGAAAATTGGGTGATGGGGATTAAGACTGGAAATGGGCTGGTGGGATTAGGACTGGCAGTGGGCTATGGGGGGCTAGGACTGGTAATGGGTTGGGGGGGTTGCTAGGACTGGAAATGGGCTGGGGGGATTAAGACTGGAGGTGGGCTGATGGGGTTAGGACGTAATGGGCTATGGGGGGGCTAGGACTGGGAATGGGCTGATGGGGGGGGTTAACACTGGAGGTGGGCTGATGGGGTTAGTACTGGTAATGGGCTGTGGGCTGATGGGGGGTTAGGACTGGTAATGGGCTATGGGGGGGTTAAGACTGGTAATGGGCTGTTGCTGATGGGGGCTGTCTGGTAATGGGCTATGGGGGGGGATAGGACTGATAATGGGCTATGGGGGGGGGGCTAGGACAGGAAATGGGCTGATGGGGAGGGGTTAGGACTTGAGGTGGGCTGATAGGGTTAGGACTGGTAATGGGCTGTGGGCTGATGGGGGGGTTAGGACTGGCAATGGGCTATGGGGGGCTGACTGGAAATGGGTTGATGGGGTTAGGACTGGAAGTGGGCTGATGGTGGGTTAGGACTGGAAGTGGGTTGATGGGGGGGGCTAGGACTGGTATTGGGTTGGGGGGTTGCTAGGACTGGAAATGGGCTGATGGGGGGCTAGGACTGGAAATGGGCTGATGCAGGGACTAGAAGGGAATGGATGCTGGGTGAGGCTGGAACTAGAAGGGAGCTGATGTTGGGGGAGGATTACAATGGGATGGGGCTGGGAGAGTAAAATGGAGAGGGGAAAAATATTTTGTGTGGGAGGGATAAAAAAATCTACAATTAGCCGGGTATTGGGAGAGTAAGTGGGGATTGAGGATGGAGGGGTAAAATTTGAGTGGATGAAATAGGAATGAGGAAAGAGCAAAAGGAGAAAGATTAGTATGTTAAAGCAGATGTAGAGAGAGAGAATGGAAAAAAAACTAGAAGAGAGAAGAAAGGACAAATGGACAGCAGATGATGGAGAGTTAGCAGAAAACATGAAGAAACCAGAAGAAAGTGTCTGGAGCAATTGCAACTGAAAAAAAATGCACAAAAGGTAAAAAGATATCTCTTTATTTTGAATTTATTAACTGGAATATGAAAGCTCTGGGAAATGTGCATCATTAACGTCTGCGCTTTGTTTGGTACAAGTGGAAATTAATTTATAGTTTTATTTCTACAGTGTTGTTGTACATTCCAAGTTTGGCTTTTGGGGTTCCCAGTTTAATTATTACCTTCCTGTTTCTAAATTGTGATTCCTTGTTTGGTGATGGTCTATGTTCTGCATGTGTAACTGAGCTGAGGTATTCTGTTTATGTAATTCCTATTTGACATTGCCACTTGTTCTCTTTCCCCAGTAGGTCATGTATTGTTGTACTCTGAAATGTATTGGTTTAATATTTGCAGTGTTGCTTTTTGATAGGTAGGGTATGGTGCTTTGTGAGTCCTGGTAGTGCTGTTAGGATACGGCGGGTTTGCTATGGGTTCTAAATGGGCAGTGTTTGTAGAAGTTCCTAATGTGCCTGGCGGTTGGCACTGCATTATACTGTAGTCTGGGCAGTGTTTGTAGTAGTTCCTAATGTGCCTGGCGGTTGGCACTGGATTATAGTCTGTCTTTATCCATACACTCATTAAGAGACATGTTTACTAAAAGTTAGTGTATGTTAGCATTATGCAAATATTTATGCAAATAAGGCCACTTATGCAAATGAGGCCCCGCACCGAGTCTCCGCACATGGCCCCGCACCCCCCTTGGGCCGCCCCTGCTGCTGAACAATAATATGTTCCTCCATAAGAAATTGTTTGTACTTTAAAAAGAGTGATCGGACGTTTTCAATTCCAAATTCATAATCACACTGTGCTATTGCTGTCAAATCAAAAGCAGACCATTCCTCAATTTCATTTTCAGGAAATCTTTCCCCTAAATGCAGACACAGCATATTAATGAAAGTAAGTGTGGAACCAGTATCCACTGAAGCGTCTCCAGGTATCTTGTCGAGAAGATTTTTAACATTATCAGTCCATTTTACTGTGTCACCCAAGTATTGCATTCGGATTTTGTTCAGCTTACCCTGTGCAAGATGATATGCTTTCAGTGGTGTTAGCCCACGTTTCTGAAATGCCATTGTTAATGAAGCTAGTTCAGATAAAACATCATTCAAAATTTGCAATGTTATATGGAATTGATGGCTGTTTAGCTTTTTATAACAGTACTTTGCAATGGGATCATTATCCTTATCTTCTTCAAAGTATTTTAATAATGGATCATAATTTTGAATAATTGCTTGAAGAGCAAAATGTCTAGATAACCACCGCACTTCGTTCAGAGGTCTAAAAGCAATTGACTCGCATTCAGAAGCATCTGCTAATTCTTTAAATTGTGACCTTTTAGTAGAAGATCGACAAAAGGTTGTGTAAACAGTTCTCATGAAAGTTTCAACTTCTTTCATCAACTTTACTTCCTTCCATGATTCAGAGATCCCCAAATCTTCACGATGGGCAACACAATGCTGCTGCACTAAATGCGAAATATTTTGTTTGAGCTGCGCAGCAACACCATTTATTCTGCCTGACATGACAGAGGCACCATCCGAAGTAAACATGACCATTTTGTTAAGGTCAAGCTTGTATTTCCCATAGAATTCCCGGAGTGCACTGACTATTGATGCAGCATCGCATGCTTCCAACTGTAGCATCCCACCAAATGAAGTTTTATACAGACATGAATTTACTGGCCGATATTTGAAGTACAGTATTAAGTATTTGTTGACAGAAATGTCTGTGCTTTCATCAATAGTTAATGTATGATACGCTGCTGATGCAACATCTGCCATGAGCTTATCTTGGACATTCATGTTTATAATTTCAAGAAATTCAAACGAATAGTTTTTGCTTCTCCAGCTTTCAGGTATGGTTATGTACTTGGACATGTGTGTTCATTAATATCTTGAACAGAGAGCATGGAAATATTCATCCGAACAGCCAGCAAAACACTATCAATTAGAATTTTAATTTCTTCTGGTGTAGAACGCTTCCGTTCATTACTAATTTGCCTTTTCTCTTTTTCAGCGGTGCCCTCAAGCAACAAGTTAAATAATCCTCCTCTTAAATTTGGATTTTTAGCTCTAAGTTTCTTAACACTTTCAGCATGAGTCTTACTAGACAGATGTCGTTTCAAAAAGTCCAGTTTCCACACATCATCCCAAATTTTGCCATTCGAAAACTCTCCGATGGTTTTTGCATCTCGGCAGTATAAACAGACTACTCCGTCATCCTCTTCGTAAGTGAATATTTCACGCAGTTGAACGCACGTTTTATCCCGAGATTTCGGTGTCTCCGTTTCAATCATTTCTTCAAGCCATTCAGGCTTAAAAGCTCTGGCCGTTCTCTTACGTTTTGCACCTCTCATTGTTATTGGTTTCGACATTTTAAAAGTGGTATGGTGGTCACAGCAGGTGCTTTATTATTCAAAAGAAATGCCCACAGCCTACAGAAAATTAGAGGGAACATTGCTATAAGGTATGTACATGTATAAAAACATACACCAAGATTTTATGTAAAGCAACTCAAAAAAAAAAACATATGGCATAGTGACTTACCAAAAAGGTCAAAACATTAAAATGACATTAAAATAGCTGAACACTAAAAATCGACGACCGAGGGATAACAAGCATCAATAACATGGGGGGGGGGGGAGGAAGGGGGAAGGGAAGGGGGGAAGGGGAAGAAAAAGAAACTGACATTGTATTGTAAGAGCCCTATCTGTTTAAAAGAAAAGGGGGGAAAACAAATGGGACTAAAAAAGTACCACTAATAAAAAAGGTGATGGATGGCATATGTAGTAAAAAATAATAAATACTTTTGGCATTAAAAGATATCTCTGAAGATAAGTACAAAAGTATGATAAGCACATTTGGCAAAAAGAAAGATCATCTCTGGTTGAAAGAAGAGAAAAGTGGGGGCAAGTCAAGGACATTTTCCCTCTTTCACAGGGTTCCTATGCCTGTACTCGCCAGCTCTATGGGGAAACCACCTGAAATAAAAAGGGGGCAAGAACATGAAAGGGGGGGGGGGGAGAAAGGCACTTCAAACTAAAGTGCTTAAAACAATCACAAATTATGAAGGGGCAAAAAAAAATAAGCAGCGCATGGTGATACAATAAAAACGCATAAGGAAAAAAAGGAAGGATTAAAAATTGTACCATATAAAGACCAATGTAAACGGTGCCGAAGGGGCTCCGGATGCAAATTGTGATCACCGCGCCAATACCGTGTGAAATAAGAACATAAGATATGCCATACTGGGTCAGACCAAGGTCCATCAAGCCCAGTATTCTGTTTCCAACAGTGGCCAATCTAGGTCATATGTACCTAGCAGTTTCCCCAAGAGACACAAGTTCCACAATGCTTGTACTGGGTCATGCATTGATATCTTCGGTCACTCCTTAATAATGGTTTATGGACCTTTCCTCCAGGAACTTGAAATGCTTTTAAAATTGATAGCTGTAGCCTAATGTAAATATTACTACAATAGTCATAACAAATACACTAAAGCCCAGAAAACTGATAATTGATATCCAAAGATACACTCAACATAATATACAAATCTTTATAAAATGCTGTTTTTATAACCTTCTTAGCACAAGAGTGCATACTAAGCTGGCTATCTGAAAAATCATACCTAGGTAATATTTCTGATTTCACAGAAGAGAATAGCCTCATGTAACTTAATTGTGGCAAGAAGCATATAGCCCACATTTCAACACGCTGCCATTACCTCCATTTTCTTTACATTAATACTCAACCCATATGTTGAAAACTCAATTGTTAAAAACAATATACCTGCTAAAACCAAACCCCAACATTAGCTATCAATTCCTGCTGTCAAACTTATCATTATTGAAAAGCAGAAGTATAATTAAGCACAAGCACACAGTTGACTTTCAGTTTTGTTAAATTACACCAAAATACATCAAGTTTTGATTTTCAGTTAACAATCGCAGACTGCCTTGACTCTGCATCAAGCCCCCTCCAAGACCTTCCCATCTCTCACAGGCAGAAGGGAATGGCTGCTCCCATGGCAAACTCCTTCTGTCTGCCCGTGGGCGATTGGATTCCCACAGGCAAGAGGGGAAGGTGCGGCAAAGACATAGTGGCATCTCCAGACTGGGGAACAGAAGCCAGCAGCCGATGGAGAAGGACCTGATGTCTTTAATTGTAAAGCGTAAGGCCCTATCCCTCCTGCTTGTAAGGCACCGGGAACTGTGCAGCGCTCCGCTCCCTCCCGGGTCACGTATCTAAGGCACAGCTTCCGTTCCTCCCGCTACCGCCGCCTGCTCACGGTTCCCTCACCCCCATCTCGTCAAGGTTTCCGAAGTCTCGGTCGGAACCGCGCTCCTGTCGCGCTCGGCTTCCCACCCAGCAGCAGCATAACCAGGGCCCGGAATCGCCCCCATAGAAGCTGCCTCCGGGCGCTTACCTTCCCGGTAATTTCTGCGCAGCCGCCGATGAACGCTCTTCACCACGCCAGAAAGCTTCTCCTGCTCCAGCTGAGGGAGGGATCCAAGGAGGTGCGTGGCTGGCAGGCAGGCAGGCACAAGAGCAGAAAGAGGCTGGCTTGCTGGCTGCCCCTCCCTTTTATTTCCCTCTAGCCTGCCATGATTCGTCAATTGTCCGGTCACATGTGAGAGGAGTGAGGGCAGGGAACTCAGACAGAGAAGAGATTCGCAGAATGGCAGTAGATCGGTGGTGCAGCCGCAGCCTTAAAAAACCCAAGGTTTGAAATCAGTAATTTTTGTGCGCTTCTTTAAAAGTTGTGTGCGCTCGCTCGGCGAGGTGTGTGTGCGCGCGCACACGCGCACAGCTTAGAGGGAACAGTGATGGCAACCCATTATATATCGATCTCCCCAAACAAACCACGCACCCCCTCCAACTGGTGCAGAATACAGCAGCTAGAATCATCACAAATACACCAAGAAATGAATACATCACTCCAGTACTTCAGAACCTCCACTGACTGCTTATACTAGCTCACGCAAGATTCAAAGCAACTTTAAACATTTTCAAAATCCTCAACATGTCAGCAAATGTCCTAAAGAACCTAATAACCAGACACACCAGTGCAAGAGCACTGAGAAGTAGCATGGATAACAAGATAGCCACCCCACCTGAATACCAAAGGACTACTCACACAACATCCAGAAGGGCACCATCCCTCTATGCACCAGAATTGTGGAACACTCTGCCTGACAGCATGAGATCCATGAGTGACATAAAGGACTTCAAAACTATGCTCAAAACCACACTATTTATACAATACTATGGACCCTCCCAGAACCTACAAACCAACATATGAGCACAATCGCAACCAAGGAACTCATGGCACCCTCACAGACCGCAAACCTCCTTCCCAAATGCCCATCCAATAACCTCTCCTCACCTCTCCCCACCTAACCCGAACGCACACTTAGCAACATGTAAACCACTTTGATTGAAGGAAAAGGTGGTATATAAAACTGGTTAAATAAATAAATAAAATGTTCCTCTACCACTCTAGTATCAAGTTAAGTTTCAGCCTGAATGGAGATTGCCACCGGGCTACTTCATCCAAAAATGAATTTAGGATGGACTTGGACATTGTGGCCATTACAGAAACATGGTTTAATGAGTTGCATGAATGGGAAATAGCTATAGCTAGCTATAATCTATTTAGAAGAGATAGAGAGGGTAGAAAAGGAGAAGTAGCCCTATATGTCAAAAGCAATATTAAAGCTGCTGAAATGCAGGGGACGTGGGGAAAAGCAGCAGCGCTGTGGATTGTGTTGGAAAGAGGAGATGGCACTGTCATCCATACTAGTGTAGTTTACAGGCCTCGAACTCAAACCGAAGAAATGGATAGCGAATTGATTATTGATATTGCAAAGATAACCATGAAGGGGGAAGTGATCATATTGGGTGACTTTAATCTACCTGATGTGGAATGGAGTATTACTTCTGCAAATCTGGAAAGAAGTAATAAAATTGTGGATGCCTTCCAAGATGCATTACTTAAACAAAAGGTGATTTATTATTTATTTATTTATTTATTTAACATCTTTTATATACCGCACTATTTATAATCAGCGCGGTTTACATAGAACAATAAAACATCAGATAAGATACATATTATCTGGGTTTTTTTTTACATAGAACAGGAACAAAAACTTGGGTAACCGGGGTAATTATTTACAATGAATAATAGTCATTGACTATTTACATATGAACGGAATAATGTATGAAAAGAACCTTGTTATTATGAGAGAGGGGTATGAAGTGTTACTGGGTTAGAAGAGGTTGCGTGTTAAGAACGGAATTGGTGCTATATGAGTGAGCTTGTGTTATTGTGTTCTCTGGAAAATATTTGATGAAAAGGTGATGCTTCAAGGCCTTTTTAAACTGGGAGAGATCAGCGATGGCCCTAATGTGTGGTGGGAGGGTGTTCCACAGTTTTGGAGCGCATAAACTGAAGGATCGGTTTACAGTTGCGGAAATGTATCTTAAGGACTCTTTTGGAACTTTTAGCATGTTTAATTCCGTGGTTCTTCTAAGCCTGTTGGAAGGGATTGGTTGGATCAACTCTGATAGTGAAGAGGGAGCAAGTCCTTTGTGAGCTTTGAAGGCTAGTAGCAGGGTCTTGAAGGTGATTCTCGCTTGGATAGGGAGCCAGTGTAATGGAACTGTCCAGGGAAAGCTCGATGCTGGATTTAGTGCTCACCAACAGAGACAGCATGTCAAATATCCAGGTGGGTGTCCATGTGAGCAGCAGTGATTATCACATGGTGTGGTTAAGATAAAACCCAAATTGGAGTCAAATCACAGCAAGCTCAAAGTCCTAGACTTCAAAAACACTGACTTCAGTAAAATGGCGAAGAGCCTGAAGGAGGAGTTGGCAGGCTGGGAGGGGATAAGAGAAGTGGAATTGCAGTGGGTTAAACTAAAGGAGGCAATACAAGTGGCAAAAGATACATATGTAAAGAAAGTAAATAAAAACAAGAGGAAAAGGAAACCTATTTGGTTCTCCAAAGAAATGGCTGCACAAATAAAGGCAAAAAACACAGCTTTCACAAAATTCAGCAAACAGAGGAACACAGAAAAGAATACAGGATCAAACTAAAAGACAAAAAGAGAAATAAGGATAGCAAAATCAAAGGCAAAAGAAAAGATTGCTAAAGATGTGAAGTGTGGCAACAAAACCTTTTTTCAGGTATATATATAAATGATTTCCCTATATATAAATGATTTCCCTGTTTACTTCCATGTTAATTTTCCTGTTACTTGTAATAGGTCTGTTATATCTGACCAATTGTTGTATTGTTTCAATGTAAACCGCACTGATGACAAATAGCGCGGTATATAAGAAAATTAAATAAATAAATAAAATATTCGGGAGAGGAGGAAAATCAGAAGCGGAATTGTAGGACTCAAAAAGTGCTGACAGACCCACTCCCACACTATACCAACATAGAATGTTCAGGACACATACACAATATTATAACAGGCTTATTTACCTTACACCACAACCACAATCCAGCTCCAAACGTAAAGACAGTCCCAAACTTATTAAATTACTTCTTACCAATACAAGATCTGTTCAAAATAAAATTCCAGTCATAATCGACTTGGTGAATGACAACCAGCCAGACATATGCTGCATCACGGAATCTTGGCTTTCAGAATCTGACACAGTCCTAACTAATCAGCTGAAAGTCTCTGGATATGACCTAATTCACTGTCCCCGAAGACCAGTCATGGAGGAGGCGCTCTCACATTAACAAAGCAGCATCTTAAAACCTCACAACACCTAGCAAAACGCATAGAAGGATTAGATTTCCTCAAGATAAAAAACTCTAGACTATCAATTTGTCTCATATTCAGATCACCCAGTCCTAACCCAGATAGCCGTATCCCAATCCTTGAAACGGTATGCTCCCCCTCCCTAAAAAAACCCATATTACTATTACGTGACTTCAATCTCCCTTCATTATATCAATCACACTCTGTCAATTTCATTAACACCTTGAATGATATGGGTCTTCAACAGAATGTAAACTCTCCAACACACATAAAAGGTAACATACTTGACCTAATTTTCATTCCCAGAGAGATCACTCACCACTCCCTTTACTCCCCCCCCCCACCCCACATACATCTCAAGTACCTTGGACTGACGACTGACTATATAGTTTAATTCACAATGCCACACACACTAACCTCGACCTCACCTAACATTAAAAACCCCTGGTCCAAAAGATTTAAAAAATTTGACAAGGACAACTTCCTTAATGAGATTCTCCCACAGATAGACAATACGCATGCAGTCTTAGAAGACAATCTAGCTTGTTGTAACAAAGCTATACCTACAGCTGCTACTGAACTAAAACACATAACATAAAAAAGCAAATGAGTTCCGAAAAATGGTATACCCCTGAACTAGGGAAACAAACAAAAACTAAGAAGGTTGGAACATAAATGGAGATTTTCCAAATCCGTACATGATAAAATGAAATACATGACTACCTTACAACAAAACAAGGATGCCATAAACCATAGTAAAAGAGAATACCACACAAATATCCTAACTAAATCCCTGAACAGACCAAGAGAGCTATTTGAAATTGTCAAATCTCTCACACTTCAACAAACGGAAGAAACAAATAGCTTAATAAAACCACAGACACTTGCCCTACACTATATTAACAAGTTAAGAATCTTAGAGTCTTACCTACAGCTCAATACTGCCCCATCATTCTCCGACAAAAAAAAATGGGACGAATTCAATGTAGTTGACCTAAAACACCTTAAGAACACTATATCTAAAATTAATACTACATCTAGATTAGATCCCTGCCCCATCAGCTGGATAAAGGCAACTAAAGCAGAATTAGCACCTTATATATTCAGAATGGTAAACCAATCACTCACTCAAGGAATCATGCCCAATGCCCTCAAGCACGCACTGATCAGACCAATTCTAAAGCATAAATCCCTAGAGAAGGATAACCCCAATTCATACAGACCTATATCCAGTCTTCCGTTTCTTGCTAAAGTTATTGAAAAAATTGTACAGATTCAATTGCAAGACTTTGTTGACCTTATTTCCCTTTTAGACAAACAACAATTTGGTTTCAAACCATTCCACAATGTAGAGACGTTATTGCTTGTCATTTTTGATAACTTAATTTGAGGGATTGACAACACAAAACAAGCCTTTATACTACTATCTTTGGATATAGCATCTGCTTTCAATAATATTAGCTACAAGATCCTCCTATCAAGGCTCCAACAAATTGGACTTCACGGTAATGTCTTAAGATGGTTTGAGTCATATCTTACAGACTGTACTCAACAAATTAGGACAGGTCAACAAACGTCTAACTCTTACAAACAGAAACAGGATATAACTCAGGGTTTTTCCCTTTATGCTTTACTTTTTAACATTTATCTACAACCTATATGTTCCATCCTCAAGAAATTTCAATTACGCTACATCTACGCAGACAATATTATGATTTATCTTCCCGTAGATATTATCAACCCAGACTATCATCAATTAGATGCATGCCTGACTGAAATAACAAAATGGCTCAACTTACACAACTTGAAGATAAATATAGCACAACTGAGGTTTTATTCATCTCAAGGAACCAAACCTTCATACCTCCTCCAAAACTCACTTTACAACAGATCAACTTAACAGTAAAGCTGGAAGTGAGATACCTTGGTGACCTTCAGTATGCTCACCCATATAAAGAACATCACTAAATCAGTCTACTATAAACTAAGACTCCTACAACACCTTAGACCACTACTATCCAACTTTCATTTTTGTTCAGTTTTACAAGCCATGATCCTCCCACATTTTGATTTCTCCAATAGCATCTTACAAGGCCTCCCCAAACAGATGCTGAAATCCTTGCAGTTAGCCCAAAATGTTGCTGCCCGCATGATAAACAAGACAAATAGGGCAGAAAATATCACTCCTATTCTATATGAGCTATATTGGCTTCCTATTATAAGCCGAATAAAATATAAAATACTATTGACCATTTTTAAAACTCTGAAGAACATTTCACCAAAATATCTTAACACCTTCATAAATATCTCCCCTGTTGAGCGAATGAGAAGAGTATGTACTCAAAATAATATTACAGTCCCCACCCAATACAGATACACAAACCAATTCACGAGCAATAGAGCATTTTTATACTTGGCCCTAATCTTATGGAATGCTCTCCCAGATAAACTAAGAGCTATTAATGACCTCCAACTGTTCCAAAGAGAAATTAAGACATTGTTAGTCATTGAACATTTTGGAGATAATCACAACCATGACCAGCTCTACCCAACATAGTTTCTGATTCGCACTTCCTAGCCCCAAACCCTTACTTCTCCTATAACTATAGCATCCCATATTTATTCACAGACGCATAAAGAGCAGCCTTCTCTTCTCCCACCCAATACTACATTTAGTATAGGTATATAATTAATGTAAAATAGTTCTATGTAAATATGCTATATGATTGGATACACTTATGTTTTAAAAAGTTTAATGTATTGTTCTGTTCCTGGTAAACCACCCTTGATCACTGGAAGAGGCGGTATAACCACCCCCCCCCCCCCAACACTTAAATAAATAAATAAATACAATTTCTGGGAAGTGATATTGAAAAAGCGAAAATGCTAAACAAATACTTCTGCTCTGTTTTTACTAAAGAAAATCTTGGAGAAGGACCACCTGTGATTGACAAATATACAAATAGGAATGAAGTAGATACCACACCATTCACAGAAGATGATGTGTTCGAACAGCTTGCAAAACTGAAAGTGGACAAGACCATGGGACCGGATGAGATACATTCCAGGATACTGAAAGAGCTCAGAGATGTTCTTGCAGGGCCATTAAAGGATGTTTTTTATAGATCCTTGGAGACAGGAGAAGTTCCACAGGACTGGAGAAGGGCTGTTGTGATACCTCTTCACAAAAGTGGTAATAGGGAAGAAGTGACAAACTATAGGCCAGTAAGCCTTGCCTCAGTGGCAGGAAAAGTAATGGAGGCGGTCCTGAAAGAGCGAATAGTGGACTTTCTCAAAATCAACAGGTTGCATGATCCGAGGCAACGGTCTTACCAAAGGATGATCTTGCCAAACAAATCTGATTGAGTTCTTTGACTGGGTTTCCAGAGAACTAGATCAAGGGCATGCGATGGATGTGATCTACCTTGATTTCAGCAAAGCCTTTGATACTGTTCCTCACAGGAGGCTTATCAATAAACTCAACAGCTTAGGGATGGGTCCCAAGGTGGTGAACTGGATCAGAAATTGGTTGACTAACAGACGACAGAAGGTGATGATAAACAGAACTCATTTGGTTGAAAGGTAGCTGATTAGCAGTGTGCTCTAGAGTTTACTCCTGGGACTGGTACTGTTCAATGTATTTTTGAGCTGAATGACTGAATGGAAGTGTCTGTCTTTTTGCAAATGACACAAAAATTTGCAACAGAATGGACTCCCCTTAGGGAGTGGATAACATGAAGAAAGATCTATAAAAGTTGGAAGAATGGTCTAATGCTTGTCAGCTAAGATTTAATGTGAAGAAGTGCAGTGTCATGCGCTTGGGAAGCAGAAATTCAAGGGAATTGTAGGCGACAGGGAGCGAGAGGTTGGTGTACATGGAACAGGAGAAGGACCTCGGAGTGACAAGGTGGTGGCAAAAGTCAGAAGGATGCTGGGTTGCATACAAAGAGGAATTACCAGCAGAAAGGAAGAGGTACTAATGCCACTGTACAAGTCGCTAGTGAGGCCTCACTTGGAATATTGTGTTCAGTTTTGGAGATCATATATTGCAAAGGATATAAAAAGACTGGAAACGGTAAAGAGGAAGGCGACCAAAATGATTTGGAGCCTTCGTTAGAAGACTTTAAATACTTAAAGAGTATTATTGAACAAACTGCTTCTAGAGACGGGGAAGCTACAAAACTAGAGAACATAACATGAGGCTGCAAGAGGGTAAACTGAAAGGCAATGACAGAAAATACTTTTTCACTGAAAGGGTGGTGGATGCTTGGAATGCCCTCCCAATGTTAGTGGTGGGGGCAAATACAGTGACAGAATTCAAAATGGCATGGGATAGTTACAGTGGATCCCTTTAGAACAGCAGGATAAAATCAAAATAAACATAACCATCTCATATCTGAACAAATAGGGGTGACCTACATGAAGCAGTGGGCACACCCCTAAACAAAGGCATGGGGAGTGGGTGACCTGCACAGAGCTGCAAGTGAACCTACTCTTGCCGCCTTGCTGAGCAGACTAGATGGACCATACTGGTCTTTATCTGCCGTCATATACTATGTTACTGTTTCTGAGATCCATGAAATCTGCTTCTGTGTAAGCAACAAGCTTGATATCATCTGCATAAATGAAACCACTTACCTTAAAATTCTAGAAGAGTCTCTAGGTGTAACAAACAGTTTGAACAACATGGAGTCTAGAATCGATATGTCTATTTTATCTCATGCTGTTCTCCACTTTAAGCTATTCAGAAAGATAAAACACAAATAAGCTTACATTATGTGCATATGAGACTCTTTAGCTGGCTGTGCAATCACAAGGCTTGGCTATGCATGTGAGGGACTGTGACTGGGTATGCAAACCTTATGATATGTGTGTGGAAGAGCAGAGGAATAGACTAATGGTTAGAGCAATGAGCCACGGAAACTGGGGTTTAAATCCCATTGCCTCGGGTGGTTGTTATTGTTGTTAACTGCTGTCAAGTTGATGGCGACCTTCTGGATAGTTGAAGATTGGCAGAAGACCCAACAACCTTCATTAAGCTGATAGTACCATGTTATTGGCTGAAATATCTGCTTATTAAGATCAAGGAAAAGTCTTAAAATAGGCCTGCACCTTAACATGAAGACAACAAAGATCCTGACCACTGGCAAAATCACCCTTGATGGAGAAGAAATAGAAAAAGTAAACAACTTCTATTTGCTTGGATCAAATCAATAAAGAAGCAACATGCAGTCAAGAAATCCGATGATACATTGCTCTTAGCAGAACATCTATGAAGGATCTAGACAAGATTTTCAAGTGTAGAGACATCTCTCTGCATACAAAGATTCCACTTGTCCAAGCCATAGTATTTTCATTAACATCATATGGATGTGAAAGTTGGACAGTAAAAAAAGACAGACAGGAAGAAAACTGATTCCTTTGAATTATGGTGCTGGTGAAGAATACTGTATATACCATGAACTGTCCATAGAATAAATCAGTCAGTGCTAGTAGAGATCTAACCTAAGCTTTCTTTAGAAGCTCAAATGACAGGACTTTGACTTTCATACTTTGGACACATGAGAAGAGAATGATCATTATAAAAAGACATCATGCTCAGCAAGGTTGAAAGTCGGCACAAGAGCAAAGTCAGCAATGCGATGGATTGATATAGCAACTCTGGATGCCTCAGGTACAAACTTAACAGGCCTATGCAGAAAGCTAGTGTGGCCTTTAAGCACACACAACACCATGTTTAAGCATATTTTACAATTTTTTGAATGCAGAAAAGAGACGCAAACCCCCACGGAAAAACTAACGTTCAACACACACCATGCGTATTTAAATGCATTTAAATGTATTTTAATCAGCTGCATGGTATGCAAATCATGGTACGCCCGATGCAGAGACAGGCGTAGATGATTTTGCAACCAACCATAGTGCCAAAATTTTTACTTCAGAATCTGAAGTGACAAATCTCTAATGCATGCTTCCAACAGTATTTTGATGGTACCAGGTGCTTTCCCTGATGCCTAGATCATCTTCTCCTCAGATGATCAGACATTGGGCAAAACCCCCGATACCATCAAAACACTGACAGGGGCCGTGTCCAACAAAACAGAATCCCTGGTGGCTCAGTGACTCCATTCCTTCCCCTCCCCCGACAGTATTATTTTGGCATCGGAAAAAGCATAATTCAGTTGACAATGAGCATACCTTTACGCTCTGAGTGAGGTGGCAGTGCTGTCGGGACAGAATGAGGGAGATGCTTGAAAATATGCACAGAGTTTTGAATAAACAAAATTAGACCCTTATTTCACAATGGCAAAATTAAATGCAGAAAAAGCAAATGCAAAATACAATTTTGCCAAACCTGATTACTACTGTTCCTTGAGTCCTGCCAGACTAGTGGGATCTGCCATCTTCCCAATAGGTGGAAACAGAGTAAATCTGCTCACCTTCCCTATGTATGCTGATGCAGCCATGAAGCAGATCTGTATGCTACTGACAAAGCTTCCTTTCCCTAAAACTAAAAATTCATTGTTAATACAAAACATTATTCACCATATCTCACCCTTATATATATTTTTTTGTATATATGCATGAATTATCTTCTGCTGCCAAGCAATAGAATTTGAGCCCAGGTTCTCAATCTGTCTGCCACTTTAAGATGGGATCCTGGACTTGTCTGGCAAGACTCAAGGATGGCAATTATCAGGTAAGGCAAAACTGTACGTCCCTCTTCATTTATGCCAGGACTGTCCAGACCAGTGGCATGTAGCAAAGTTTTCCCTTAAGTCAGGTGAGAGAAAGCCATGGCAGCCTTGTACAGTGCTGTACCAAGTGCGGTCTCCTGTGCTGCCCGTAGACCCTGGTCATTATTTCAATCCCAGGTGCTACGATGAGTGAGTGAACACCTTATAGGGTTGTACTGGTAAAATGCTTTTCAAGACATCCAAGATACCGCCATTTCTGTCTGCCAGTCTTCTATCCCTTGGTGACCTCTGATAATGTAGATCCTACAACTAAAATAGGGGCCTGAGAGAGGCATTTTCCCCAGCGAGTATCAGGACTGGCATGAACATTTGCCCAGTCCTCTGAATATGAGATGCCCAAGGGAGGGGTACTAACTCCTTTCTTGTGTGATCTTTGAGTCAACTAGAACATCCTTGACAGCAGCCCCTTTTCCATTCTGCTGAGAGTGATACAAGGTATTTGAAGTGACAAAGAAACTATTGTGGAAAAAAACCTGAATGCAATTTCAGGAACATCTCTTTTGACACCATACAGGGTGCCATACAGGACCCAACTTACTTGGCCAAGAAAGTCATTATCAAACATGTAGCCATGACCATGGATTCCAATGAAGAAGCCTAAATGCCAGACCTCCTAACAAGACCACAAGGGATTATGAGGAGACCTTAAGCCACTGATCTCAGCTCTACGCTAATTTGCCGATACAGAGACGTAACACACTGGATTTCTTTGCAAGAAGACCAAAATCTATGCTGACCGAACTGCTTAACTTCCATCTTATCTTGTATTATCATCACTGCCGGGCCTTGTCCAGCAGACCTGGAGACCTGGGAGAACAGCCAAAAGGTCTCAGAGAAGTCCCGTGGGCTTGTCTTTGGCCCAGACTGCAAACGTTTGCACCTCCTATCTCTGGTGAAGGGAGCAGACAGCAGGCTTCATGGAGATCAGCCCCTGTTTCTCCCCAACAGAGCAGCAAGAATAGCAGGCCTTAATGCACATATGGTCCCAGGGCTTCCAGACTGCCCATAGAATACCTTCCACATCTGTGAAAGAAGGCTTGGTTTCTAAGAGTCTGTAGAAGGACCCTTGAAACTTAAATCAGGAGTGAATTGAGCAGAAGAGTCAGCTTTTACATTGATGATCCCCGCAAACACTGAAAGTGAGGATCTTCTTATAAGATGTCCATAAATTAGATGCTGAACCAAAGGGGACTCAAAGGAGATGCCACAAATGATGCCTCATATCCAGCCGAGACCAAAAAAATAGGCTCTCTAAGACAAAACTGTTGTTTTACTGCATGCTTACAACTGCCAGTGCCAGTGATCATCCATACTTCCCCTTATGGGCCACACCACAAGGCTGGCTTCCTGATGCAGAGACCCAAGCAGTCGACAGCAAGCTGTATCCTTAGTAATGTTGTCCTTGCTGATAGCACTAGTATTCATGCAGTCCTTCTACCTAGCAGTGCTTTCCTTGATGGCAATGCACTTTTTGAAGATCAAAATCACTACATTGTGAGTATTGATCCCGACAAGTAAGGTTGCCAAATGGCTCCAGATGCGCCCGACAAGCTTGATCCAGTCCTGGGTTTACCCCACTGCATACAGAGACATGTAGTTCTGATTTCTCCATTGCACTCCTTAAGAAAAGCAAGACTACATGTCCCTGCATGCAATTGGATAAACCCAGGACTGGATCAAGCCTGTGGGCGCATCTGGAGCCAGTTGGCAACCCTACCAACAAGCGACTCCGCCATTCATGGTGCATGTTGTCCTTTCAGTAGATTCCATATCAGTCAGTACTGATCACCTCATCTAGCATGTGGCTCCTATGAGAAGGGAATCTAATCTGCTGGTTCACTTCTTGACAAGACTTCATCCAGTATAGTCCACATCACTGAATTACAAAGCCTAGTTCTCAGTCTCCAATGGATATTGGCAACTATCCAAGGACAGACTCCTGCAATCCCAGGATTGGTAAACCTTGCCTTTATTCAGTGCAGTCATCAGCAATGCTGTAATTATATCTTGAACCGATAAGCAGATCTACCACCCAGCATAGTCAACAGGTAACCAACCAGAGTGATAATCCTGTCCTATGCCTAGGGAAAGTGGTGAGCACTATCAGAATCAATTGGTGCTTAATGGGCCCTAAGGGAAACAGCACTTATAAGTCCTGACATGTGCTGCTCTCCCCAGTGCACAGCAACAACAACTGCCGGTCAAAAAAGCACCAGCCTAATTGTAGGGTCATGCCAAATGTCTAACCACCTGCAATGGGGAGCCCTGGTTCTACCTCGTATCTATAACATTGATGTGTGCTGGCTCCAAGTCCAGGATTGATGAGCTCTGGTTCAGCAATGAATACTAGCCTCAAGTTCATATCCCATAGAGGGGGAGTATTAATCTTCGACTAGTATGAGATCAACAGAAAGAGCACTGGCCCTTGTTTAGCGCAGACAGTTTTTTTTAATTGCAATTTTATAACTTTTTACAAAGTAATAGAAAGAAATGGCACAAAGCAAAACACGTATCCAAAGCTGTACAAAGAAAAAAGAACATAGCCCATTACAAAACCACCTTAAAGCAAAACCTAGACAATAATAACCAGCGTTCTTGAACAACTTAATGCCTAAAAAAAATATTTTTTTGTCGGAATGGTCATCTAGGTGAAGAGGGAATTCCTCTCACTAACGTGACCTCTCCATTTTAATAAGAGAAGAACTCTTTTTTTGCTACTAATTTTTAGCACTATTTATTTATTTATTTATTTAGCTGTATTTATATCCCGCTTTTCCCTGGGTCAAAGCGGTCAATTGGGAGATACATTTAACACGAGGGGATATGACACACATACGCTAATACTTACAGGGAACATGGGCAATGGAGGGTTAAGTGGCTTGCCCAAGACCACAAGGAGTACCTATAGGACTAGAAATCCCAGTCCCTCCGGCATGAGATTGCTGTCCCCAGGTGGGGCTTGAACCCCTGGCCCTCCGGCCTGAAGTACCTTGTCCTAACCACTAGGCCACTCCTCCCTCCTATAACAACAGCGTTTACACTTAGCTGCATAAACAACGAAGGCTGCTTCAAAATATCACAGACGGCAGTACTCCAAACGACGTGTCACGTTTCGGGGTTTACAAATTCCTCCCCCTGCTTCAGGTCTAAACACTGCTTGACGAGGATTCAGCCATAAAAAGCATTTTTTGAAGACCGCGGTTTTTATACTTAGGAAACACCAACATTTGCTCTGCTGTTTCAACAGCCGTCTTTAGACCGAATTTTTTCAAAAATGAGGAGCCAATCAGATCAGACAGGAGAGGAGCCACCAAACAGACTACTACCTGCTGATTGACAGGCTGGATAATATCCAGTATAAACCTAACAGAAAGAGATGGTATGCCAGTCCAACTGCATATTGAGCCCCCTCGGGTAAACTGTGTCTAGCCTATAAATCCACTTTTGTTCCAAATTCTGTAGAGATTGAACATGATCCCCTCCTCGAGGATTCAAGGGTACAAAATCAAACGCTCGCCATTGAAGTACTTCAAAAGTATGTGTCATACTAAGACAATGATCCACCTAGGGAAAGTGGTGAGCTATGACAGTTTTCATCCTCCAGCATTGAAGAAAGGTTTACCATTTGGTCAGTTTTTGCGCCTTCTGCATAATTGTACCCGATTGTCAGATTTCAAAATCAATGCAAAAGATTTAAGTCTTCGTCTGATATCTAGGGGCTATCCAAGCAAGGCAATAAAATCAACGTATTTACGTGCCCGTTTTACTCATAGAGAATGGCTTCTCAAACCCCAATTTTGAGTACTGCCATCAGAAACAGCAGAAGGCAAAAGAACAGGTATACTCCCTTATATGAGAGGTACTTCAGCAGTCACAAGAATATTTCATAAATATTGGCCTATTTTAGGGCTACATACCTGTTTCAGAAAACAGTTGCAGACAGCTTATTCTCGAACGGCTAATCTGCGTGACCTGTTAGTTAAAACCATGACATCGATTGATTGCCCTCCTGCCTTTCATGAAAATGCTGGACATTTTCGCATGTGGGTCCTGTAATTTTTGCTCAACTACAATTTCGGGTTTGACATGGCTTGATAGCCACACCATGAAGACTTATACAGCTCGTTGGCATACTAGCTGTATTTCAGCATTTGTGGTGTATCTGATCGTATGTCCATGTGGTTTATATTATGTGGGTTGCACATCGAGATCTCTCAAAATACGCCTGGGTGAACATGCCTCTAGACTTCGTACTAAAACTTTGACAGCCCCGCTGGTGGATCATCAAGAACGCTGGTTATTATTGTCTAGGTTTTGCTTTAAGGTTGATACTTTTTAACCTAGTTGTGGGTATAATTCTTTGTGATTATTCATTACAAAACCACGGCATGGAGAGAAAGGGAGCCCTGCCTGTTTGGAGAGAAAAATTAAACATACACAAGGATAACATCCCCCACCTTGCTCATCATACAGTAAAATCAAATAAAGCAAGATACCTCCCACAGATCAGAGGGGATCTCAACCTTCTTTACTTTTAACAAACTCTTCCAATTGAAGAGGGCCAGAAAAAATGTAATGGGCTCCTTGGAGATAAATCAAGCATCTGCAAGGAAACCTTAGGAAAAAGATGGCCACTACAGTAAGAACTCAAGGCTTAAGTGCCAAGAAGCTCTTGCACCATAGTTGGATCACCCATGACACATTGGGAAAATGTGTTATTTTCTGACCACAAAATAGGAACTGTTTTTTTTTTTTAAAAGAACAACCAACTTTTCACTTTCACATATAAACGTCGCCACAGGCATTGGGAATAACTTCAGTTGAAGACTCGAGGAAACTGGATAAATCAACCGACTGCTGTTCGGTAACAAGAGGGCTGTTTAGCAATTGCTTATCAGGCAAATAATATAAAATCATGAGAGCTACAGTTTACCCATTGGGCAGCTGAAGCATTTCCTTAAAACATTAATATAATAGAATAGCTGGAGAAAGAAAATGCGTTTTAGGGAAATTTAGAAATCATAAGTTACGAGAGCAGAAAGAATTCTCAAGTGCTTCAATTTGCCTATGCAGAACTAAGCTATCCTTAACATTAGCCACTCCTGAAACCTGAACTGTAGTCAGAGAATGTTTCAGTTTTCCTAAATGCAGTAGGTTCTCCGTGCAGACAGTATAACCTTCCTCCCCTAGCGCAGACAGTTCTGATGAAAGCTAATACTGTCTGTGATTTTTAGTGTAGACTGCAATAATTTCTTGTTTTCTTCTAGCACCAATAGCAATAAAAAATGCTGGTCTTACTCTAGCAGAGAGCACAATGAAAAGCACTACACATTCATGTCACATGTGCTGATTCCAAAGCAGCAACAAGCACTGGCTACACTCTAGGGCAGGCGGCAGCAACAAGCACTGGCTAGGGCAGTCAGCAGCAACAAGTGCTTGCTATACTCTAGGGCAGGTGGCAGCAACGAGTGCTGGCTACAGTCTAGGGCAGACAGCAGCAATGAGCGCTGGCTACACTCTAGGGCAGGCAGCAGCAACGAGCGCTGGCTACACTCTAGGGCAAACAGCAGCAATGAGCACTGGCTACACTCTAGGGCAGGCAGCAGCAACGAGCGCTGGCTACACTCTAGGGCAAACGGCAGCAACGAGCGCTGGCTACGCTCTAGGGCAAACGGCAGCAACAAGCGCTGACTACACTCTAGGGCAAACGGCAGCAATGAGCGCTGACTACACTCTAGGGCAAACGGCAGCAACGAGCGCTGGCTACACTCTAGGGCAGGCGGCAATGCTGTGAGCTGGCCTCCAGATTTATGCTAGCTTAAACCTGGTGCCAAAAAAAAATAATGAACACTAGCCTTACCTGAACAATACCCAGGGTAATGAACACTGCAATAACACAGTGCACCCAGTATGCTACCTACTCTATACCTTAAGATCAGCCGCATAGCGGGATGCTGACCTACCTGCAGCACAGCTAGCAGAAAGAGACACTAGCCTAGCTGCAGTACTGTCTACTAATAATGCCTACTTCACCCTCGGCACCACTAGCTTGTAAATCGACTCATTTTGTTGCTGGCAATTTCTTATTCATTTTGTTTTGTTTGGGTTTTTTTCTGTTTTAAGGAAAATCCCATTGGACAAAAAAAAAATTTCAAACAAATTGGTAGTACTCCCAATTGCCAGAAAAAAAAACACAGTTTAAATCTGCCAAAGAGGTAACCACTCCAAAACATAATAACACAAAGCGGCTTTTTTCCCCCCAAAATGCTGCTTCAGCTTAGGATAAAAATACAAATTCATACTTGGTTTTGCCCTGAGCCAGGTTTTCAAGTGGAGTGACCAATGCACCCCTAACTCTACAGGGTACCTCCGAGTTGCTGTGCTTTCAAGATCAATTAATGTGTATCCTCTGGCAGATGCCTTCTCTGTTAGCAAGCAAACATCAGGGAACAGATCCTGAGATATAGCAAGGTAAAAAACCTTTTAAATTCTCCTTTATGTTAAGCAGATGCTTTTTGTACCTTGCACAGGCAGTGTCTGTCAGAAGGGACTCAAAGGCCTTCTCTCCTGGAGTACAAGGAGAAGGCAGCTTAACTTTTCACCCAGAAGCATCACATGCCAACAGCACTGACAGCATAGCACGGCATCTTCAGCGGTACAAGCACAACTGCCTCTGGCACGATGACTGTCAAGTGTGTGGCTTTTTAATTCTGTCTGACTATGGGGAAGATGATGCTTCTGGGGTTCCCCGGGGCCTGCAACAGCACCAGACACTGCTTGTTGCTTCCTCCCCAGTTTAACTCTCTCTGGATCTTTGCTACCTCTTTTTCCTTTCTGAAGACACCCTTAGAGAAACCCCAGACAGGCCAAAGGTTCCTGCCTGGTTTCCAGGATCCCTGCCAAAAGGACCATGAGGAAAGGGAAGCAACAGATCACCTTTGACTAACTTTCAGACCAAAGTCCCAAAGGACCCGGGCTCCTGGAACGGCAGAGCAGGTTCGAGAGTCAGCCTGCCCTACCAGAATCTCTTCAGTCTTGTTGACCAGACATCGCCCACATGCAGCAGACAAAGTAATACTGATTTGTTTCCTGACTGCACCAGTATATATAGGGAAAGCAAGCAGATTTCCTCTGTCTTCACCCATTAGGAGGGTAGCAAATCTCAGCAGTCTGGACTGGTCTGGTATGATGAAGAGGAATCTGTGCTTGAATTTACCAACAGACGTAAAAGCCAGTGCAGACTTTTTCTTTGATGGGTGCAAACCTTGTGGGTAAACATACCCAAAGCAGGAAGCTTTGATTATTGCTTCTAGACTTATTAATATATTTTATCAGGCCTGCTGAGTGATTTTAAATAGAATGTATGTTCCTCCTGTGTGGCTTCCTGATGAACATATTAGCTGCAAACCCTTGTACATATTTATAACTTTTGTTTTTTTCTCGGTTGATAAAATGTATCTTTTTGAAATGAATTTAAAAAAAAAACTAATTGAAAAGGGGCACCATATCCATTAAAGAATCAGTTTATACCAAGAGAGCTTGGGAAAGAACAGAGACTGTACTGTATAAGGCAGAAAGCAGAGTTGTAATTTGGGAACCTTCTGCCACTTTTCAAATGAAAACCATACACGTATTCTGCCTTTGAAAACTGCCAAAAGAAAGAGCATCCACAGAAACATGCATTTTTTTGTGTGGGTACTTTTTCCAACCATAACAATGCACATATTTTTCAAGATACAGTAGTGGTGCATGTTTCCACTCCCATACTAATCCGGCCTCCACTAAATGTTGGTTCAAGTATGCATATTGTGGAATGCACATAATATTGACACACAAACAGGGTGGGCAATGTTTCTGCAGGAAAACATTATTTTGATCAGCAGGAAGGCTTTGAAAATTACCTTCCTAAAATCTAAAATGTTTTGAAGGATAACTAAATTGACTTCTCTTTTATATATGTAAGGCCGTGTGCTTCCATGCAGAAGAGACATTTCACACAAAGTAGTTTCGAAAAGTGTATCATGTTGCTATAGCTTCCTGTAAGGATATGCTACCTAGTATTTTGCTAATTCTATAAAATCTAGAGACCCTTATAGTAGATGTGAGCATTTTATTTGGTTGAAATGAAACTTCTTCCATATCTTGTCTTGTGGACTTTTTAGTTCAACACTGAGAAAGTAGGTGTCTAGCCTGTGCCCCTTTTGCAATTTTGCAAATCTTATGTTTTCAAACATAGCCTTCACAAAACAAATGAAGTAGCATCTAGAGTCTCCAATGAAGCTTTAATTTATTTCACTGGGTGACTGTGGAAGAAGGAGAGGCAATGTTTATGACTGAGAACATCTGGGCTCCCCTAGACTATTTTATTTATTATGGAAATGAAGATTTTAGGTACAGATCTTCTTGAATGATCTTACTCTGATTCCAACATATTATAAAGTAACAGAGTAAGGACAGACATTTTGTTGCCTATGTGGTACTAGAGAAAAAGAAAAACAGAGAAGAGAGCAAGATACAAAACTTACCTACTAAAAGGAGCTCAATCAGAAAAGATTCTAGACAAAATATCTTCAGAATACCAATATAAAGATGAAGAGGAGGAAGAAGTAGAGTCTCCAGTGGAGCAAAATGCTTAACGCAGGTATAAGGAGAGAATTCCTAAGGAAGTAGAAAAGTACCCTATTCCCACCTTCTACGGAGACACCAAGAATCAAGAAAAGATCAAGGGGCTCAAGGATAGAGTAGTTACTTACATGCAACAGGTGTTCTCCAGGAGCAGCAGGAATCAGTCCTCACATATGGGTGACGTTGGCACCGACAGAGCCCTCTTGTGGAGCATTTCCCCAGCTTTCAAGGAAAGCCTTTGGGATTGCAGCGCACATGCGCGGTCCCCTTCCCGCCCAAGGGTGCCATCTTGCTCAGTCTGATGACATAGCTAAAAGACAGAAAAAAATCAAAATGAAGCATATCACTGCAACTCCAGGGGAGGAGGGAGGACTGATTCCTGCTGCTCCTGGAGAACACCTGTTACAGGTGAGTAACTACTCTTTCTCTAGGACCAAGCAGGAAGTCAGTCCTCACATATGGGACTCCCCAGCTCTAGGCTACCGGGAACCCTAAGCTGAAAAAATGGCTCCCTCTCAAGAGCCTCAGCATTCGTGATAAGAATATCCTCTGAGAATGACCCCATACGGTAGCTCAACACAAAGGCCGGAGGGTAGGAGTTGCCTAAACCTCAAAGAGATTATGGAGTACCGCCTGTCCGAAAGCACTGTCCCTTCAGGACTCTCTCTTGAGGCAGTAATGGGCTGCAAAGTCTGGCTTGAAGACGAAGTTGCGGCCCGGCAGATATCTGCCAACGGAACAGAGCGGAGATGAGCTACTGACTCAGCTTTTGCCCTGACACGGTGGGCCGTGACTCGACCCTGCAAAGGGAGGTCGGCTGCCTTGTACGCCGAGGCGATACAATCTGCTACCCAAGTGGACTACGTATGCTTGAAGACAGGTAACCCCATCTTATTAGGGTTATAGGAGACGAAGAGCTGAGTAGCCCTTCGATACCCCCGCGTACTTTCTATGTAAAAGACAACGCCCTCTTACAGTTCAGGGTATGCAAGACTGTTTCAGCCCGGCTGGTATGCAGCCTGGGAAAAAAGGTCGGAAGAACCACCTCCTGGTTGAGGTGGAAAGAGGAGACTACTTTTGGAAGGAACATGGGATGGGTCCATAGGACCACCCTGTTCCTATAGAACCATGTGTACGGCCTATCAGAAACCATAGCTTGTAGTTCACTCACAAGTCTGGCCGAGGTAAGAGCCACCAGGAAGAGCGCTTTCCAAGAAAGGATGCGCAAATGGCAAGTAGCCATCGGCTCAAACGGTGGGCGAGTAAGTTGCTGCAAGACCACGTTCAAATCCCACTCAGTTGCCGGTGGACGAACCGGAGGCTTGAGTAGAAGCAGACCTCTGAAATCGGAACACCAATGGGTGAACCAACAGAGGCTTTCCTTCCACCGAGGAGTGGTGCACTGACAAAGCGCTAAGGTGGACCCGAACAGAGTTAAACTTAAGGCCTAAGTCGGACAGGTGAAGTAGATACTGCAGAACTACTGGCACAGGGCAAGAGAAAGGATCTTCATTCCGCTGTGCACACCATACCGTAAACCTACGCCACTTGAGGGCATAGGATTTTCTGGTGGACTGCTTCCTAGAGGCCAAGACCACTTCCTCAACCTCCTTAGGTAGACATAAGGGAGCTAGCACTATCCTTTCAGCAGCCAGCCCATCAAATTGAGGGACCTGAGATAGGGGTGCAGAAGGGAACCTTGCTCCTGAGACAGGAGATCGTGTTGCAACCACAGAGGGAACGGAGTTTCCACCGCCAACTGCAGCAGAAATGGAAACCACGGCTGCCTCGGCCATCTGGGAGCTACCAGAATCATCGAGGCCTTGTCCCGGAGAATCCTGAACAGAGTTCGGGCCACCAGTGACGTGGGAGGAAACGCATACAGGAGGCCCATAGACCAAGAAATCAGAAAAGCATCTGCTGCTATCTGCAGGGGATGCAGCTGTCTGGAGCAGAACCTGGGCAGCTGACGATTCTGTGGACTTGCAAAGATATCGATGGATGGAAGTCCCCAGCGGAGGAAGATCTGCTGGACCACCAATGGATTCAACTGCCATTCGTGAGGCTGGAGAATCCTGCTTAGCTTGTCTTCTAGGAAATTCTCCTGACCAGGTAGATAAACTGCTTTGAGAAACATGCCTTGTTTGACTGCAAAGGAACAAAGGGCCAGTGCCTCCTGACATAGGAGCCTGGACCCCGTACCCCCTTGTTTGTTCACGTAGAACATTGCCATTTGATTGTCCATCTGAACTAGGACAGACTGGTGAGATAGGGCATGTGAAAATGTTTGCAGAGCTAAGTGGATTGCTCGCAGCTCCAAAAGATTGATTTGCTGCGTGGCCTCCCGAGAAGACCACAGGCCTTGAGTGCACATGCCCTGGCAATGTGCACCCCAGCCCTTTGAGGAAGCATCGGTCATCAGCACCCTTGTGTGCTGCGGAACTGGTTGGCCAAGTCCATCAGTCTGTGGGCCCTGTCCTCGGGCAAGTAGGCTCTTGCCTGAAGGGTGTCTAATCTTGCCCCTATAAACTCTAGGTTCTGAGAGGGGAGCAAAGTGGACTTTGCAAAGTTTATGACAAAGCCAAGATGCTGAAGAAGAGAGACAGTGCGAAGAGTGGCTTGTCGGGCCTCCTGGAGAGGTTGGCCCCTGATGAGCCAGTCGTCCAGGTATGGGAAGACGAAAATTCCCTGATTGCTGAGATAAGCCGCCACCACCGCCAGGCATTTGGTGAAAACCCTGAGGGCAGAGGTTAGGCCAAAGGAAGTACCCTGTATTGAAAATGGTTTCCTCCCACCACAAATCTGAGATATTGTCTGTGGTCTGGATGAATGAGGATGTGAGTATAAGCATCCTTTAGGTCTAAGGAGCATAGCCAGTCTCCCTGCTGGAGGTAAGGCAGCAGTATCCCAAGGGTAAGCATCGTGAACTTTTCCCTCTCCAGAAACTTGTTTAGGTTTCGCAAGTCTAGGATAGGCCGGAAGCCTCCTGTCCTTTTTGGTACCAGGAAGTACCTGGAGTAGAAACCTTGCCCTTCCAGGTTGTGAGGCACCGGTTCCACCGCCTGTTCCTTTAGAAGACTTACCAACTCCTGAAGGAGAAGGTCCTGTGCAGAGGGAGTCTGGGAGGTTCCCCTGGAAAGTAGGAGGGGGGTAGTTGGCGGAAGTGGAGCATGTAGCCCTTTTGGACTATGCTCAGTACCCAGGTATACGCTGTGATGGCTGGCCACCTGCAGATGTACAGGATCAACCGACCTCCTGTGCTGAGTGGACCCACCGGCAGAGAAGAGGCTATGCTGTGGGAGTCAAAACCCCGCTGCCTGCTGTGTAGGAGCCGGAGCTGGCGGCTTGAGGGTCTTCTGCCTACGGGGCCCATGCCCCTGCCCCTTGGCCTGATGGCCCTGTTGGCGAGCTGTAGAGGCCTGATATTGAGGGTAGGATTTGTAGGCAGCACCCTTCCTCGGGAAAAAGGGCTTCTTTCCCGAGCCCTTCTTTTTTTTGAGAAGGGGCAGAAGTCTTTCTGGACAGCCTTGTCCTGGTGATAGTTTCAGTCTCGATTTCTGCAGCCCTTTCAGTCATGGGCTTACTGAATAGGTTGTCACCTCAGCAGGGGACATCGACCGACTTGTCCTGCACCCATGACTCCAGGTCTGATGACTTTAGCCAGGCCTGATGGCGTGCACCGATGCCAGCCGTGGCTACCCGGGCCGAAGTCTCAAAGCCATCATAGGCTGCTTGAGAGATAAACTTCGAGCACTCTCGGATCCCTGTAGACAAGGCTTTGAACCTCTGCAAGGGTTCCTTGGAGAGGCCAGCTGAGAACCCAGCAATCTCCTTTGCCAGGTCCCGTAAGTACATGCCCATGTACAGCTGGTAAGTCTGGACACGGCAAGATAGCATAGAGCCCTGGAAGCATTTTCTACCGAGCGCATCCAGGTTCCGGGCCTCCCGGCCAGGGGGCACTGAGGAGTGCATCTTCTGACTTTTCAGGCGGTGCATAGCCGATTCCATAACCATGGAATTGTGCGGTAGCTGCACCTTTTGGAACCCAGGGCTCTTAGGGGCTCGATAGATGGAAGCGACCTGTTTGCTAAGAACCGGCGCCGAGGCCGGTGCCTCCCACATACAGAAGAGCAGCCGTTCCAACATCGGAGGAACCGGTACAGTAAAGGCTTCCTTCGGAGGAAAATCATACTGGAGGGCATCAAGCTCTTTGGCTCGAGGCTCCTCCTCGGCATCCACAGGGAAGGCCAACGCTTCGACAATGTTGCTCACGAAGTCCGAGAACCGGGTATCCTCCGGGGGGAGGACCTTCTCCGAGGCTCGAACTCCGGGGAGTCCGAAGGGACGCACCAGGTCCGGAAGGTGCCCGGAGACTCTTTGTCCGCCGTCTCCCATGCCGAGAGTGGCTCCAGCCGTGTGGGCCTTGGAGCGACCCGCCCTGACGCCGAGGGCACCGGCGTTGATGACCTCGGCCCCGCACGGGAGGTCGAAGGGGGACATTGACCTTGACCGAGGATCGACTCAAGACTTGAGGGACTCGAGGATCGGCTCGGTCTCCGGGGTCGACTTAGACGTCGAGGTCCCGGTGGTCGGGGCAGATGCACCGGTCAGACCGGCGATCAGCACCCGCTGCTGTTCCATGAAGGCAGCCAAGCTGCTCTCCAAGGCCGTCAGCCTGAGTCCACACTCAGGAGACTCAGCAGCCCCTGACTTGGGCCCAACATCAGCTCTCCCAGAGGAGAATCCACGAAGACAACAGAACTTACATGACTCGGGGACTCCGGCTCCATGCGAGGTAGTTTGGACGGCCTCTCCGACTCCAAGAGCCTGGGATGGCGGTCAGGGCTACGCAACCTGGCCCTCGAGGACCCAGGGGCCTCCACCGATGCCGCCCTCATGAGCTTCTTCTTCCTTTTCTGCTCCCGGATGGGAGACCCCCTCTCAGAGGAACCACGACAGCGCTCGGGGTCAGACTCACGAGATGTCGAGGCCTCTGATGAAGTCCGGGCCCGGCTGGATGCGGACTCAGAGAAAATTCTCTCACGTTGATGCTGACGACTCCGAAGTGCCTTCTACGACATTTTGCCACACAGGCCGCAGAGCAGTGGGTCATGGTCGGGCCCGAGGCATCGGAGGCAGCAGTCATGTGTGTTGGTGACAGACATAAGTTTCTTGCACCGATCACACTTTTTGAACCCACTAGAAGCCATCAGGGGAAAAAGAGCCCCTGCAAGGTCAAAAGATCGGGCTGCTAGTGAAAATAGCAAAAAGAAAGGCGCGAATGCTAGTCACGAACGACAAAAAACGAAAAAAGAAATTCCGGACTCGATACCGGTGTACCGAGCCCAGGCGGGAAAGGGAACTGGCGTCGAACCGGAGAAGCAAAAAAGCGAAAATCGCAGAAAAAAAATCTACTTTTCCCAGGTGACACCAACTCACGTCCGTTGGGCTCCGCGAAAAAAGAAAGACTGAGCAAGATGGCACCCTTGGGCGGGAAGGAGACCACGCACGCGCGCTGCATTCCCAAAGGCTTTCCTTGAAAGCTGGGGAAATGCTCCGCACGAGGGCTCTGTTGGTGACGACGTCACCCATATGTGAGGACTGACTTCCTGCTTGGTCCTGAAGACTGATTTAATCTCTAATAGATGAAGGACACAAATCTCGCCTTTTTATTAAGTTTCTTAAGAGAGTTCTCTGACAGGACCTGCTGCTGCTGGGAAGGAATCTGCACTTGTGAGTATTTATCTGCTGGGGAATTGTCTTAAAACTTGGGGAAAAAGAAATGTTTGGGTTAAAATGAAATTCTGTGTCTATTGAACATTTTATATCTGTTTCCATAGTCGTTAAAGACACAGTTTAAAAACATAGCTTACATACAAACCTTTTTGTTAAGAGTTTATTTCCTACTTACCCTTCCCCCTCACTCCCATCCACCCCAGGCTCAATCTTTGATTTATTAAGCCAATTAAAATTGAAATAAAGAGGATAGGAGGGACATTTTTCAACTCCAGGTCCAACTGATCATCTTCATCAGCAAGTTATTGGCTGTTAGGAATAAGTTAGTTCTAGGTCAGCGATTACCAAACTATGGGTCGTGATAACAGGTTGACATGAGTGTGTCGCAAAATCTTCATTTGGAGTCATGAATGCCATCACTACCTATATGCCACTGCTGCCTTCCACCTACCCCCCCCCCCCCCCCTCCTCCGACCTGTAGCAGCGAATATCTTCAGACAAGAAGCATGGGGCCCTTGAAACTATGGTTATGCACAAGGCTCGGCCTCAGCCATGTCTTGCTTGCTTTGCAGCCTTCCCATTTCTGTGTAACTGTGAGCGCAAGGTACCCACACTGTAAATACTGGACTGATGCAGGTCTGAGAGGAAAGAGGGGGGAGGAATAAGCTGCAGTCCAGCAGGGGGAAGGGAAGTGAGAGACGCAGGGGGAAGGGGAGGGGAAATAAAATGTTAAACTACTGGGAAAGAGAAAATAGGAAGACAGAGGAGGCACTGGACATGATGGGAGATGGAACAGGTTTGATGAAAGGGAGATACTGGACATGGGGAAAACATGGAGGACACTGGGGTGGGGGATGGAATGGGTTGGATGATAGAGAAAAGCAGAACATGAGGAGTAACACTGGGGAGGAGAGACAGATAGACAGAGGACATATGGGATATGGGGTAAGACTGGTGAAAGGCAGAGGAGATGGACATTTCAGGGGTACTAGGGAGATGGAGGAGATACTGGACAGGGAAGAGAGATAAAGGAAATGCTGGACATAGGGGGGTAGGGACTCAGAGGAAATACTAAACAAGGCTGAGGGGGGAGAACAAGGAGACAGAGAGGAAATAGAGAGCCGACCGACAGGGAGGAGGAGGAGAGAAGGAGATACTAGACATAGAAGAGGAAGTAAGTGAACTGCTGGGTAATAAGAGACTTGGGAAAGACAAAGATGGGGAATAGGAGGTCTGGGTTAGGGAAAGAGATTGAAAGCTGTAGGTAAACGAAGTACAAAGAAAGAAAGATTGAGGACTAAATGATACAAGGATAAGTGGAATCTGAACACAGAAGCAAAAAATACATGGAAGAAAACTGAAAGGAAGAGATTAATATTACAGACTGATGTAGGGGAGGAAGTGAAGACAGAAAAGAGAGAAGAAAAGTCAAAATGGACAGGAGACCCTGGAAAGAGAGTTAAGAAAAGACAGAGGTAAGCAGAAATATGAACCTGGGACTAACACAATTAGAAAAATAAAATGTCCAGACAACAAAGGTAGAAAAAAATAATTTTATTTTCTATTTAGCGATTGAAATATTTCACTTTTAGAATGTACATCTGGCAGGACAGGTATTAACATACAGTTGGGTCACTACCCAGGGCACAAATTTGAGAGGCAGACTCATTAGCAGTCTGGGCCTTATTCAGCGTCAGCCCCAACACCTGCATACATACTACCCCCAACTCAGCCCCAATACCTGCATACATACTACCCCCAGCACCTGCATACACACTGCCCCCAACATCTCAACCCCAGCACCTGCATGCACACTGCCCCCAACAACTCAGCCCCAGCACCTGCATACACACTGCCCCCAAACAACTCAGCCCCAGCACCTGCATACACACTGCCCCCAAACAACTAAGCCCCAGCACCTGCATACACACTGCCCCCAACAACTCAGCCCCAGCACCTGCATATACACTGCCCCCATTCAGCCCCAGCACCTGCATACACACTGCCCCCAACAACTCAACCCCAGCACCTGCATACACACTGCCTCCAACAACTCAGCCCCAGCACCTGCATACACACTGCCCCCAACAACTCAGCCCCAGCACCTGCATGCACACTGCCTCAACAACTCAGCCCCAGCACCTGCATACACACTGCCCCCAAACATTCAGCCCCAGCACCTGCATACACACTGGCCCCAACAACTCAGCCCCAGCATTTGCATACACACTGCCCCCAACAACTCAGCCCCAGCACCTGCATACACACTGCCCCCAACAACTCAGCCCCAGCACCTGCATACACACTGCCCCAACAACGCAGCCCTAGCATTTGCATACACTGCCCCCAACAACTCAGCCCCAGCACCTGCATACACACTGCCCCCAACATCTCAGCCCCAGCACCTGCATACACACTGCCCCAACAACGCAGCCCTAGCATTTGCATACACTGCCCCCAACAACTCAGCCCCAGCACCTGCATACACACTGCCTCCAACTCAGCCCCAGCACCTGCATACACACTGCCTCCAACTCAGCCCCAGCACCTGCATACACACTGCCCCAACAACTCAGCCCCAAGCACTTGCATACACACTGCCCCCAACAACTCAGCCCCAGCACATCCATACACACTGTCCCCAACAACTCAGCCCCAGCACCTGCATACACACTGCCCCAACAACTCAGCCCCAAGCACTTGCATACAGTGCCCCCAAACCTTCAGCACCAGCACCTGCACACATATACTGTGCCCAGCCTTTAAGCTCCTACACACACAGACACATGGCCCCCAGCCACTCTGCCCCCATACCCAAAAACCAGAAATGTTCAAAATGTTGTGTTGTAACTTCAAAACTTGTGTGTGTCAAGTATGGTGAATACATCAAATGATTATTTTAAAAATCATAGCTTTATTTATTTTTTAGTGCCATCAAGTCAGTGCTGACTTCCGGTGACCCAGCTGCCCCTGGGTTTTCTAAGCAATGTATCACCGGAAGTAGATTGCCAGGCCTTTTCTTCCAAGGCAATGGAGGGTAAATTGACTTGGGTACTAGGCAGTTGTTCTAACCACTAGGTTACTCCTGCACTTCATATTAAATTATATTATATCAGATTTATATTTATGTTTATTTATTTAGTCCGTCTTATATGCCACATTTCAAAGGATCAATGTGGTTTACAGGGAAAGCACAGTTACTTACCTGTAACAGGTGATCTCTGGGAACAGCAGGAATAAGTCTTCACATATGGGTACGTCGGTACCGACGGAGCCTGCGCGGGAACGCTCCCCAGCGTCCAAAAAGAAAGCTTTTGGGAGCATCCCACGCGCATGCGCGCTGCCTTCCCGCTCATTTACTTCCCTCTCATCAGTTGGGTTTGTAGCTGAGACCGAAGGAGGGAAGTAGACAAATTAGAGACAAAAAAGAGAGAGAGAGAAAACAACTCCTAGGGGAGGTGGGTGGGTTGTGAAGACTTATTCCTGCTGTTCCCAGAGATCACCTGTTACAAGTAAGTACCTGTGCTATCTCCAGGAACAAGCAGGAATGAGTCTTCACATATGGGGACTCCCAAGCTAAGATGCCTGGAGGAGGCCCCAGCATGTTGCAAATCTAAAGATGGGCCATGCTTAGAGGAGAGTCCTTGTGTAAATCATAAATATTAGAAAAATATTGAGTCCCAATTTTTTAATGTGGATCTCACTCAAAAATACTGCAAAAATACTTGTTGAGGGTAATATGGGTCTGTGGTTGAGAGCCAGTACATTATCCTCAAAGAAATTCCCTCAAAGTGAAGTGGAGGGAAAAAAATAAATTTTGCAATACAGGAAGAGATGAGAAGGCCACATGGCCAGAACTAACCCCAGAAGAGTACTGGGGAAGTTCAACGAGGTTAGACTTTTGAGAAATAGCTAAAGCTTCTGTAAAGTCCAAAAAATTGAACTTCTTGTCCTTGGAGCAGAATAAGGTCCTAGGAAAGAGTGGAGATAATCTGACTGGTTTGGATGAAAAGGCAGAAATACCCTTTGTAAAAAAAAGGGGATAGGTCTTTAAGACCCCCTTTATTCCAATGAAAGACAAAGACATTTGTACTAGGCGTTGAGCCTCCAACTTCTTGAAGATCAGTAAAACTCTTTCATAAGTGATGTCACTTATGATGATGACCTTACATGTAGAGCTTCAGATGTGACGTAACCTAAAAGGTAACGGTAAAAGAAGGAATTTCCTAATTTACCATAGAAATTGGTTGTCCATTGAGTTTTATGGTCTGCTGAGGCAGCATTAATATGGACAGTAAAGAAATCTTTCAAAGTCAGATGTTGTATAGAGATTGACGCAATAACAATAAGGATTAAGACCTACTTGAGAATATTGATGGAGAATCTCTGTCTGGTTAAATATGGAAGAACTATAGAGAAAGTTTCGTGGAAACTGGTATTATGTTCTTCACTTACAGGGATAGGACTAGACTTCTTGAAAAGATCTAGTCCCTGAAATAACCAGGTCTGGAGACGTACGTGAATGAGTGCAGAGGAGATCCTTAGTCTTAAGACAGCAAGTCTGGATCCTTCTATAATTTCAAACAGTAGCTGGAGAAAAAGACGCAATATAAGGGGATACCATATTTGCCTCTTTATGAGGGCAATATGAGTATCATGCGTTCTCTTGTTCAACATAAGCTACCATGAAGTATAGGAAAATAGAAGGAAAGTACTGAATAAGGACCAACTGCAGTGAAAAAAATGCATCCCTGTTGTGGAAGTTCCAGTGAGATGTGGAACAAACCAGGGAATTGTGCAATTTTCTACGCTTTAACGTGGTCTAAATCCTGGTTACCTTTTCTTAAAAGGAAATTTTAAGGAATATGGTAAGAGTAGGAAAAAACCAGTCATGTAGGAGCATGACTGGCAGAGTCTACCAGGTGAAGCCCTTCTTAACTATCTGGCCGCTACCTATTAGGAGTAGCTCTGAGGCTCTCTGGCAAAGGCCCACAGTTGCAGAGCTTTATTGTAGAATTGCAGAGAGCATGTTGTAGGTTGCTTAGATCTGGCTGTTGAATTGCCAGTGTGCAACCTAATCTACTCTGTTGGAGCCAAAGAGAATGGAAAGTGGCTAAGAATAGTAGACAGGCCTGATGCCTGCAACAATAAATAGTCCAAATGAGTTCTGGACCTCTTTTGTAATTATCTGTTATTAAGGCAGCATAAAAAGTTAGGTCCTATAGATTGGAGAGGACCGACCGACATAATTTGGAGTAGTGATACCCAACTGCTGTCCGAAAAGCTGCCTTAAAAAAAATATCTGAGAAGATGATGAACGGCAAAGGGGGAGAAAGCTCTGTATGGAAACTACTTACTGGAGTAGGTATTGAAGAAATCCTATGGCTTAGAGAATAAGCCCTCCAGTTGATTAGTAGTACTCTTAGAGACTGAATATCTGGGCCAAGAGGGATAGAAAGTAATACAGAGTTGAGAAGACTTACAATTTGGTAAGTCTTTGAAGAGATAGGGTCCCCTTGCAGTTAAAAGTATGAGATATCCTCATACAGGAAACTGACAAGGTGAAGGGTATAGCTCACCCTGTTGTTAGTTGTTAGTCCTCCTTTTGTTTTAAAAGGAGAAACCTGTTATCTCTGGGGTATGATAGTCCTTAATAGCTCTTAGAGCTAGAAGGATAGATTTCTCTTGTAGTAAGAGATTCATGCCCAGAGTCGAGGATTGAGTCAATGTATGATTGATATCTCAGCATGGATGAGATAAATTTTAGATGCTTCTGTTGAAAAGAAGTAGGCTCAAAAGTTCTAAACCTCACACAGAAAAAATGAATAAAATATCAGAAACCCTGCGATTGCTAGGTTTGCTGAGCCTGTTGAGGTTTTGATTCTCTTAGCCTGGTGTGATGTTGCCCATCTTTGGAAACATCTGCATAATGGGTAGAAAATGAATAAAACCTTTTTCCCCTAGGGGAATAAAGCTTTTTAGGAGATTTTTTTATTATCTGGGATAGAGGAAAGTTTTGACAATCCTCTGAAAGCAACAGCATCAGTGCTTAACTGATTAGCTTGAAATAAAGCCTCCTTGTTGAAGAGATTTTCACCAGTACAAGGGTATTTCCCAGCCTTTCCTGAACCCATCTGTCCAAGTCTGAAGCTTGGAGCCAGGCTATGCGTCGTGCTCCTATGGCTATAGCAGAAGTTCTGCTAATAGACTCAAAACAGTCCAGGGAAGCACGATTAAGGAACCTAGAGATATTTTGAGCATGATTGACTAATAAGAAATAGTCTGCTCTTTTATGCTCTGGAAGAAAAGAGTTCAAAAACTTTAAGTTCTTTGTGACCTCTTCAAGAGATAATCCCATATAGAAAATATATGAGATAATTCTTGCTGAAAGCATGGATGCCTGGAAGCATCGACGTCCAAAGGCATCTAAATTCCTAGACTCACGACCTGGCGGATAAGAAGAGTGCTTCTTTGCACTCTTAATACGCCTCATTGCTGATTCTACAACAATAAAATGATGAGGAAGTTGAGTCTTTTGAAAACCTGGAGAAGGTGGCAGCTTGTACATAGTGTCAAGTGTCTTAGAATGTGGGGATACCGTTAAAGGAGTTTCCCACATTCTTAATAGTAGATCTTGTAAGATCTGATGCAAAGGAAGCATGATCACCTCCTTTGGAATCCAGGGGAATTGCAGTGTCTCTGAAACCCCCGGTAGGGATTCTTTACCAGGTATAGAAATGGCAAGTAACTTTGCCATATCAAGCAGAAAAGCTTGAAAAGAAATCTCCCCTGAGGAGAACCCTCTAAAATGAGGGGTAAAGGCTAGACTTGTTGAAAATCAGCCTTGGTACCGATAGATTCATCCCAGTCATCGGGATCAGAAGACTTGAAAGGATGAAGCATCGGATTTTCTTTAAAGCGATGTCTTCGGTACCGCCCAAGGTCGGTACCAAGATGAATCGGTACCGAATTCTCCATGCTAGAGATCGATTCCAGGCTCGGCATCGAAGGAAGTGAGTCTGTCGAAGCAAGCATGGACGGTACCAACACCGATGCCCATGTCGATACCGGTACCGGTACCGAAGCCGATACCGATACTCGAGGAACGGTCTGCAGCAACTCTAGCGGTACCAAAGTAGCTGAGAGTGCTAGACTACGTTCATCGGTGAGGAGTGTTTCATCCATCACCATAGCCGATGCCAGGGTGTCGGTACCGCTCAAAGTGGCCACAACCACCGAGCATGGCCCAGGTATGTTCATCGAGGTAAGAACCCCGGGAACAACCTGGAGCCCCGTTAATGCTTTGGAGCCCGAAGACTCCCGCCGGGGCTTTATTGCCAAGATGTCCTCGAGGGCAAGGCCGGAGCCATCTCGATGCTGAGAAGGAGATCTACCACTCGAGGACTGGCTAGTCTTTACAGACTTTTGCTTGGTTACCTGATCCTGTGAAGAATAAGATATTCTAGCTGGTGACATCGAGTGCGATGTGAACCGGGTATCGAACTGTGCTCGATTCTGAAGACTTCTTCTGTTTGAGCTCCAGCAGGAGAGACACTCCAGAGGGCAATGGTCAGGACCTAAACATTTTAGACACCAAGTATGAGTGTCTGAAAATATATCTGTACCGCCACACTTTGAGCATTTCTTAAGGATAGTGGCTGTCTTTTCCATAATGGAAGGATAGAGGCCTAGTGGCCTAGAAACCGTCAGGCACTAAACAGGAAAAAATTTCTAAGAAAATAAATTCTTCAGAAAAAAGAAAGAAAAGCACTGGCGGTACCGGTGGCGTCGAGGGAAGGCAGACGCGACCACAAAAAACTAAGAATAAAAAGTAGAATTTTCTGCGGTGACAGGAATACGTCCTGCCGGCTCCGCGGAAAACTGATGAGAGGGAAGTGAATGGGCGGGAAGGCAGCGCGCATGCGCGTGGGATGCTCCCAAAAGCTTTCTTTTTGGATGCTGGGGAGCTTTCACGCGCAGGCTCCGTCGGTACCGACGTACCCATATGTGAAGACTCATTCCTGCTTGTTCCTGGAGATCATAACTGAAATTTACATGAAACAGGATTTCCTAGAACAGTTAGCATTTAAGGTATAACATAGAACATTGAACGCTATATTTAGCACAAAGAAGGATTTCCTAGAATGATTAACAGTTTAAACTCCAACACAGAACGTCAAACAGCATTTATCATAAAATATTAACTATATACAGGTAGAGGGTTGCCTACATTATGTTGTTTGAGTGATAATTTTGTTTGAGTATTAATTTTATTTGATTACTATCAGGGTGGTTACATGAGTTTTCAGCTCCTAAAATAGGGTCACACCAGAAATAAGCTTGTTAAGAACCATTTTAGGTCCTTGCAGTTCATCTTGAAGAGACTATAAATAAATATCATATGATATACCTAATAAGTGTAGGGGACTCTATCTTGGTTTAAGTATCCCTACTTTCTTACTAACGTTAAATAACTAACAATTTTACATAACTAAATGAATCATTAAAACTAAGATGCAGAGAACAGTCCAGTAGAGAGATGGAGGTTACTCAGTCTTTTGCCCTGATTGACACAGTCTTTTGCACTGATTATGTCCCAATTGGTAAGAAGTCCTATGGTTTATGATTTATTTAATCTTGATATACCACCCTTAACCAAAGCTCCAGAGCGGTTTACAAAGTATATAAAAACAAATATGGAAACAAAATGTTTCCATAAAACAAAAGAAAAGTAAAAAGGGACAAGGGGAGAATAGGTAGAGAGAGGGGAAGAGGGGTAAAACTGGAATAGTCCTGTGAGCTTCCACCTCCTTTTCATAAGCCACCAAATGCCTGTTCAAAAAAGGTGAAATTAGACCTTACCTGCTAATTGTCTTTCCGTGAGTCCCTCCATAGCTCCTAGTTCTCAGGGAGAGAGTCCAATTTGGAGGCTAGAGTGGCAGACTTTGAGGAACTGAGGCAGACAAAGAGGTACATAGAAGAGATCTACATGGATATAGTAGAGAAGTCCCAGCTCTCCTCTGGCCGCCTCAGTGCTGACGTAGAGGAGAGGTGTCCCCTGAAAGGACAGCAACAACTTGGTGTGGCAGGAATAGAGATCCTGTAGCTAGAACATCCTTCCAGGTGATATCATCTCCTCGCAAAGAGGATATGTCTCCAGGGGCACTTGCTCAGGAGGAAAGTGTTAGGATGGCTGATGTAGTGGGCAATTCAATCATTTGGCATGTAGATAGCTGGTAGATTGCCTGGTAATTTGGCTGACTGGTGTGAAGGTGGTAGACAGCAGGCATCACCTTAGTTTAGGTAGCTCTGGGGAGAAGTCAGCTGTCTTGGTATATGTGAGTACTGACAACACAGAAAAGTGTGCGAGAGAGGTTCTGGAATCTAAATTTAGGCTTTTCGATAGAAAGTTGAAATCTAGAACTTCCAAGATAGCATTGACAGAAATGCTTCCCATTCCACGCAGAGGACCCAAGAAGTAGGCAGAGCTCCAGAATGTAGATATGTGGATGAGGCAATGATGCAGGGAAGGCAGCTTTAGATTTCTTAGGAAATGGTCAACATTCTGGAGACAAGGGACCTTTTCAGAAAGGGTGGGCACCACCTTATCCAAAGTGGAACCAGGCTGCTGCCATTAACTGTTCAAAAGGAGATAAAGCAGTTTTTAAACTAGATAATGGGTGCAAGTCAACAGTCACCCAGAAGTGCATTGTTTAGAATGATGCATCTTTGAAGGATACTGCCAAATAGGGAAGTTAGTGCATCCCAATAGTGAATACAATAATAGAATGAGTAGTCCAGTTGCCTTTCAGTAAAGGATAGACAGATTTGCTGGATACCATGTTTATTAACTGATAAGCAAGTTGTCAATATGAATAAAAAACATACTTTGAAATTACCTGTACACAAATGCTAGAAGTCTAAATAATACAATGGGAGAGTTAGAATATCTAGTACTGAATAAAGAAGCAAACATAATTGGCATCTCAGACACCTGGTGGAAGGAGGATAATCAATGGGACACTATGATACCGAAGTACAAATTTTATTGCAATGATAGGATAGAAAAAATTGGTAGAGAAGTGGCACTGTATGTTAAAGAGGACATTGAGTTAAACAAGATAAAAGTTCTACAGGAAACAAAATGCACTGGAGAATCTTTATGTATAGAAGTTCTATGTGAGAAGGGGAAAAGAATATCAGTGGGCGTATACTGTACTACCATCCACCTGGCCAGAATGAACAGACAGAGAATAAAATACCAACATAAATTAAGGTAGCTCAAAAAAGTGGCAACAAAGTAATAATGGGTGATTTCAATTACCCTAGTACTGACTGGGTAAACGTCACATCAGGGAAGTTTCTAGATTGAATAGATGACTGCTTCAAGGAGCAGATGGTTCAAGATCATCAAAGAGGAGGAGCTATTTTAGATCTTAGTTGAACACAGGATCTCACGCAAGAGATAATGGTATTAGAGCCTCTTGACAATGCTGGGAGAGCCGACAGTCACCCAAGAGCACATGGTTCGGAACAATGTATCCTTGAAGGATACTACCCAAAAAATGAAGTTAGGGCACATCAGCAGAGAGGTTCCAATAAAGACAAAGGTAACCAAAATGCCCTTGAGTACAGAGCAGACAGAGCTTAAAGATACCCCTGCCTACCGAAAACCAGATTAATATGAATAAAATACAGTCTCGAAAATGTTTGTATGCAAATGCTAGAAGTCTAAAAAATAAGATGGGAGAGTTAGAATATACAGCACTAAATGAGAAGTTAGATATGATTGGTATCTCAGAGACATGGTGGAAGGAGGACGACCACTGGGACACTATGATACCTGGGTACAAACTATATCGTAATGATAGAGCTGATCAAATTGGTGGAGGGGTTGCGCTTTATGCTAGAGAGGGCATTGAGTCACAAAGGATTAAAGTTCTACAGGAAACCAAATTCGCTGTAGAATCTCTATGGATTGAAATTCCATGTAAAAAGGGGAGGGCGATGGCAGTGGGGGTGTACTCTCGACCGCCTCGCCAGAATGAACAAACGGATGATGAAATGCTCAAAGAAATCAGGGAAGCTAACAAAAGTTACAGAACAGTAATAATAATGGGTGATTTCAATTACCCTGGTATTGACTGGGTCAGTGTCACAGCAGGACATGCTAGGGAGATAAAGAGATAAGTTTCTAGATGAAATAAATTACTGCTTCTTGGAGCAGCTGGTTCATTAAATAACCAGAGGGGAAGCCATTTTGGACTTAGTCCTTAGTGGAACACCACAACTGGTGCAAGAAATAAGGGTGTTGGGGCCAATAGTGATCATAGCATGATCGGGTTTGATTTAATTAATGAAGGAGGAATGGTTAAGGAAATCCACATTACTACCGTTTAACTTTCGAAAGTGAAATTATGATAAAATGAGGAAAATAGTTAAGAAAAAACAAAAAGGAGCAGTTAAAAAGGTTAAAGACTTACATCAAGCTAGGGTGTTATTTAAAAATACTATCTTGGAAGCCCAGATCAGCTGTATTCCCACTTTAAAAAAAGTGGAAGTAAGTCCAAAAAACTACCAGCATGGTTTAAAGGTGAGGTCAGAGAGGCTGCTGTTGCCAAAAAAGCATCTTTCAGGAAATGGACAAAATAGCCAAATGACGAAAACTGGAAACAGCAGAAGCACTGGCAAGTTAAATGCAAGGCATTGATAAGGCAGGCAAAGAGAGAATTTGAGAAGAAACTTGCTGTGGCATCAAAAATGCATAATAAAGATTTTTTTTCAAGTACATTCGTATCAAAAAACCTGTGAGAGTCAGGGGACAAGGCTATAGTGGAGAGATTAAATGAATTCTTTGCTTCAGTCTTTACTGAAGATGATGTAGAGTGTTACCCATGACTGAAGTGGTATGAACTGAAAGAAATATCGCTATACCGGGAAGATGTATTACAACTATTTGATAAACTGAAGAGTAGCAAATCACCTGGACCCGATGGTATACATCCAAGGGTGTTGAAAGGACTGAAATATGAGATTGCAGACCTGCTATTAGTAATCTGTGAACTATCGTTAAAATCATCTGTAATACCTGAAGATTGCAGGATCGCCAATGTAACGCCAATTTTTAAAAAGGGTTCCGGGGTGATCCGGGAAACTTCAGACCGGTGAGCCTGATGTCAAACCTGGGAAAAATGGTAGAAACCATTATAAAGAACAAAATTACTTGGCATGTAGATAGTCATGGCTTAATGGGAGACAGCCAACATGGCTTTAGACAAGGAAGATCTTGTCTTACTAATCTTTTTTGAAGGTGTGAATAAACAGGTGGACAAAGGTGAGTCAGTTGATATAGTGTATCTGGACTTTCAGAAAGCCTTTGACAAGGTCCCTCATCAGAGACTTTTAGCTAAACGAAAAAGTCATGGGATAGGAGGCAGTGTACTACTGTGCATCAGGAACTGGTTAAAAGACAGAAAGCAGAGGGTAGGGCTAAATGGCCGATTTTCCCAATGGAAAATGGTGAATAGTGCAGTACCCCAGGGATCTGTGCTGGGTCCGCTGCTTTTTGACATATTCATAAATGACTTGGAAAAGGGAATAATGAGTGAGGTTATCAAATTTGCAGATGACACAAAACTATTTAAAGTTGATAAAACCCAAGAGGATTGTGGAAAATTGCAAGAGGATCTTGATAAATTGTAAGACTGGGCATCCAAATGACAGATGAAATGTAATGTGGACACGTGCAAAGTTATGCACCTAGGAAAGAACAACCCAAACTATGGTTACACAATGCAATGTTCCACATTGGGAACCACCACCCAGGAAAAAGATTTAGGCATCATCGTGGATAACATGTTAAAACCCTCCGCCGAGTGTGCAGCAGCGGCCAAGAGAGCAAATAGAATGCTAGGTATCATAAGGAAAGGAATCGAAAATAAAACAAAGGATATTATAATGTATCTGTATTGTTCCATGGTGTGACCGCACCTTGAATATTGTGTGCAATTCTGGTCGCCTTATCTTAAAAAGGATATAGCGTTATTAGAAAAGATACAGAGAAGAGCCACCAAAATGGTAAAGGGGATAGAAGGATACTCCTATGAATAGAGGCTAAAAAGGTTAGGGCTCTTCAACTTTTAAAAGAGATGGCTGAGGGGAGATATGATAGAGGTTTATAAATTAATGAATGGAGTGGAACGGGTAAACGTAGGTCGATTATTTACATCATCAGAATATAAAAAGACTAGGGGACATGCAATGAAGCTACAGGGTAACCTATTTAAGACTAATAAGAGAAAATATTTTTTCACTCAACATTTAATCAAACTCTGGACTTTGTTACCAGAGGATGTAGTAAAAGCTGTTAGGGTAGCTGGGTTTAAAAAAGGTTTGGACAAGTTCCTGGACGAAAGGTCCATAAACCATTATTAAAAGGGACACAGGATATCACTGCTTGACCCAATACAAGCACTGAGGAACCTGTGTCTTTTGGAGAAACTGCTAGGTACTTATGACCTAGATTGGCCACTGTTGGAAACAGGATACTGGGCTTGATGGATCTTGGTCTGACCCATTATGGCATATCTTATGTTCTGATCATAGTATGATCAAATTTGATTTAATAACTGGAGGGAGGACAGTAAGGAAATCACTGTGCTAGCATTTAATTTTCAAAAGGAAGACTATGATAAAATGAGGAAAATGGTTAAGAAAAACAACTAAAAGCAGTAGCTGCAAGGGTTAAGAGTTTACAATAGGCGTGGATGTTGTTTAAAATTACCATCTTAGAAGCCCAGACCAGAAAAAAAGGTGGAAGATGATTTCCGGCATGGTTTAAAGGTGAGGTCAGAGTGGCTGTTAAAACCAAAAGAACATCTTTCAAAATGGATCTGAATGAAAGAAACCAGAAACAGCTTAAGCACTGGTAAGTTAGATACAAAGCATTGGTAAGGCAAAAACTCACAATAAAAACATTTTCAAGTACATTTGAAGCAGAAAGTCTGTGAGGATATCAGCTAGACCAATAGATGGGTAAAAGGGGTGCTAATGGAGGCAGGGGCGGATCAAGGAGGATGCAGGGCCATGTGCGGAGACTCTATGCAGGGCCTCATTTGCAAAAGGGGCCTCATTTGCATAATGTTACCATACACTAACTTTTAGTAAACACGCCTCTTAATGAATGTATGGATAAAGAAAGACTAAAAGATTTCTACATTACTATAATCTAGTGCCAACCACCAGGCACATTAGGAACTACTACAAACACTGCCCATTTAGAACCCATAGCAAATCCGCCATATCCTAACAGCACTACCAGGACTCACAAAGCACCATACTCTACCTATCAAAAGGCAACACTGCAAATATTAAACCAATACATTTCAGAGAATAACAATACATGACCTACTGGGGAAAGAGAACAAGTGGCAATGTCAAATAGGATTACATAAACAGAATACCTCAGCTCAGTTACACATGCAGAACATAGACCAGCGATGGCAAACCTATGGCACGCGTGCCAGCTGTGGCACGCGAAGGCCTTGCAGCTGGCACGCGGGAAGGTCCGCATTTAAAAGGTCCCAAATTAAAAAAAAAAAAAAACCAAACAAACCGGCTGCTTCTGCCGCGGCAGCCTCAAGAGCTCTGCCGCGGCAGCCTCAAGAGCTCTGCCGCGGGGCCCCCCCCCCCTGCCCGGCAGAGCCTCCCTGCATCATCTACCTTCAAGTCGCAAAACGCGGGCTTCTTTCAGAGCCGCGAGAGTTTCCTTTCTCGCGGCTCTCCCGCGAGAAAGGAAACTCTCGCGGCTCTGAAAGAAGCCCGCGTTTTGCGACTTGAAGGTAGATGATGCAGGGAGGCTCTGCCGGGCAGGGGGGGGGCCCGCGGCAGAGCTCTTGAGGCTGCCGCGGCAGAGCTCTTGAGGCTGCCGCGGCAGAAGCAGCCGCTTTGTTTGGGTTTTTTTTTTTAATTTGGGATGATAGGGGGGAAGGGGGTTTAGGACTGGTAATGGGCTATGGTGGGGAGGCTAAGACTGGAAATGGGCTGATGGGGGGGGGGGTTAGGACTGGTAATTGGCCATGGGGGGGGGCTAAGACTGGAAAGGGGCTGATGGGGGGGGGGTTAGGACTGGTAATTGGCCATGGGGGGGGGGCTAAGACTGGAAAGGGGCTGATGGGGGGGTTAGGACTGGTAATTGGCAGGGGGGGGGGGTAGGACTGGTAATTGGCCAGGGGGGGGGGTTAGGACTGGTAATTGGCCAAGGGGGGGGGCTAAGACTGGAAAGGGGCTGAGGGGGGGGGGTAGGACTGGGAATTGGCCGGGGGGGGGGGGTTAGGACTGGTAATTGGCCGGGGGGGGGGTAGGACTGGTAATTGGCCAGGGGGGGGGGTTAGGACTGGTAATTGGCCGGGGTTAGGACTGGTAATTGGCCATGGGGGGGGCTAAGACTGGAAATGGGCTGATGGGGGGGGGGTTAGGACTAGTAATGGGCCATGGGGGGTGCTAAGGCTGGAAGTGGGCTGGTGATGGTGATGGTGATGGTGATTTGGGGGGGGGTAGGACTAGTAATGGGCTATGGGGGGGGGGCTAAGACTGGAAATGGGCTGATGGGGGGGTTAGGACTGGTAATGGGCTGATGGGGGGGGTTAGGACTGGTAATGGGCTATGGGGGGGCTAAGACTGGAAATGGGCTGAGTGGAAGGAGGGCTTGAACTGCAAATAGCTGATGGGATTGGGGCTTGGAATGGAAATGGGTTGTGAGGGGGAGGGAGCTAGGACTGGAAATGGGTGAGGGGGGGCTAGGACAGGAAATGGGCTGATGGAGGGGCTAGAATAGGACTGGAAATTGGCTGTTGGGGGGTGCTAAGATTGGAAATGGGCTGTGGTGGGGGTTTGGATTGAAATGGACTCATGAAGGGGCTAGAACTGGAAGTAGGCTCATGGGGGGCTTGGATTGGAAATGGGCTGAGTGGAGGGGAGCTAGGATTTGACATGGGCTGATGGTGGGGCTAGGAAAGGACTAGAAATGGGCTCATGGGGGGCTGGGTTTGGAAATGAGCTGATGGAGGGACTCGGATGGGACTGCAAATAGATGGGGGAGCTAGGACTGGAAATGGGCTTATGGGGGGTTAGGACTGGAAGTGGGTTGATGAGGGGGGGCTAGGACTGGTATTGGGTTGGGAGGTTGCTAGGACTGGAAATGGGTTGGGGGGCTGCTAGGACTGGAAATGGGCTGATGCAGGGACTAGAAGGGAATGGATGCTGGGTGAGGCTGGAACTAGAAGGGAGCTGGTGTTGGGGGAGGATTAGAATGGGATGGGGCTGGGAGAGTAAAATGGAGAGGGGAAAAATATTTTGTGTGGGAGGGATAAAAAATCTACAATTGGCCGGGTATTGGGAGAATAAGTGGGGATTGAGGATGGAGGGGTAAATTTTGAGTAGATGAAATAGGAATGAGGAAAGAGCAAAAGGAGAAAGATTAGTATGTTAAAGCAGATGTAGAGAGAGAATGGAAAAAAAAAACCAAGAAGACAGAAGAAAGGACAAATGGACAGCAGATGGAGAGTTAGGAGAAGACACGAAGAAACCAGAAGAAAGTGGCTGGAGCAATTGCAACTGAAAAAAAATGCACAAAAGGTAGAAAAATATCTCTTTATTTTGAATTTATTAACTGGAATATGTCAGCTCTGGGAAATGTGCATCATTAATTTTTGCGCTTTATTTAGTACAAGAGGAAATTAATTTATAGTTTTATTTCTACAGTGTTGTTGTATATTCCAAGTTTGGCTTTTGGGGTTCCCAGTTTAATTATTGTCTTCCTGTTTTTAAATTGTGATTCCTTGTTTGGTGATGGTCTGTTCTGCATGTGTAACTGAGCTGAGGTATTCTGTTTATATAATTCCTATTTGACATTGCCACTTGTTCTTTCCCCAGTAGGTCATGTATTGTTGTTCTCTGAAATGTATTGGTTTAATATTTGCAGTGTTGCCTTTTGATAGTTAGGGTATGGTGCTTTGTGAGTCCTGGTAGTACTGTTAGGATACGGCGGGTTTGCTATGGGTTCTAAATGGGCAGCGTTTGTAGTAGTTCCTAATGTGCCTGGCGGTTGGTACTGGATTATAGTAATGTAGAAACCTTTTAGTCTTTCTTTATCCATATACTCATTAAGAGGCATGTTTACTAAAAGTTAGTGTATGGTAACATTATGCAAATATTTATGCAAATGAGGCACCTTATGCAAATGAGGCTTTAATGGACGTGCTGGCACTTTGAGGAAATTCTTTGGTTTTGTGCGGCAGTTTGGGCACTCGGGCTCAAAAAGGTTAGCCATCACTGACATAGACCATCACCAAACAAGGAATCACAATTTAGAAACAGGAAGACAATAATTAAACTGGGAACCCCAAAAGCCAAACTTGGAATGTACAACAACAATGTAGAAATAAAACTATAAATTAATTTCCTCTTGTACTAAACAAAGCGCAGACATTAATGATGCACATTTCCCAGAGCTGACATATTCCAATTAATAAATTCAAAATAAAGAGATATTTTTCTACCTTTTGTGCATTTTTTTTCAGTTGCAATTGCTCTAGCCACTTTCTTTTGGTTTCTTTGAGGTCTTCTGCTAACTCTCCATCGTCTGCTGTCCATTTGTTCTCTCTTCTTTCTTCTAGTTTTTTTCCATTGTCTCTCTATATCTGCTTTAACATACTAATCTTTCTCTTTTTGCTCTTTCCTCATTCCTATTTCATCCACTCAAATTTTTCCCCTCCATCCTCAATCCTCACTTACTCTCCCAATACCCGGCCAATTGTAGATTTTTCTTCCCTCCCACACAAAATATTTTCCCCTCTCCATTTCACTCTCCCAGCTCCATCCCATTCTAATCCTCCCCCATCATCAGTTCCCTTCTAGTTCCAGCCCCACCCAGCATCTGCTCCCCCTTCTAGTCCCAATTTCAGCCCATTTCCAGTCCTAGCTCTCCATCAGCCCATTTCCAATCCTATCCTAGCCCCACCATCAGCCCATTTCCAGTCCTAGCTCCCCCATCCATTTCCAGTACTATCCGAGTCCCTCCATCAGCTCATTTCCAATCCCAGCCCCCCATCAGCCCATGTCAAATCCTAGCTCCCCTCCACTCAGCCCATTTCCAATCCAAGCCCCCCATGAGTCTACTTCCAGTTCTAGTCCCTCCATGAGTCCATTTCAATCCAAGCCCACACCACAGCCCATTTCCAATCTTAGCACCCTCGAACAGCCCATTTCCAGTCCTATTCTAGCCCCTTCATCAGCCCATTTCCTGTCCTAGCTCCCCCCCCCACTCAGCCCATTTCCAGTCCTAGCTCCCTCCCCTCACAGCCCATTTCCATTCCAAGTCCCCCTCCCCATCAGCTATTTGCAGTTCAAGCCCCCCCTTCCACTCAGCCCATTTCCCTTCCAAGCCATCCCCATCAGCGATTTGTAGTTCAAAGCCCCTCTTCCACTCAGCCCATTTCCAGTCCTAGCAACCCCCCCCAGCCCATTACCAGTCCTAAGCCCCCATCAGCCCACTTCCAGTCTTAATCGCCCCATCACACCATTTTCAGTCTTAGCCCCCCATAGCACATTACCAGTCTTAACCCCCCATCAGCCCACTTCCAGTCCTAACCCCCCATCACCCCATTTCCAGTCTTCGCCCCCCTATATCCCATTAAAACCCCTTACCCCCATCACCCCTCTTCCCGTTATACCCCATCACCCCATTTTCAGTATTAGCCCCCCCCATAGCCCATTACCAGTCCAACCCCCCCCCCCATCAACCTATAGCCCATTACCAGTCCTAACCCACCTCCCCCCATCAGCCCAGGGAAATTTCAAAAAAAGAAAAAAACTGGCTGCTGCTGCCGCCGCTGCCATGGCAGCAGCAGAATCAAGTGCCCCGTGGACCCCCCCCCCCCTGCCCGGCAGAGCCCTCCCTGAATCAGCTCCCTCAGAGCAGGCTTTTCAGAGCCGCAAAGGGAGAGTTTCCCTGTCTCGTGGCTCTGTTAAGTCCGCTGGGGCAGATGGGAAACAGAAAATGCCTGTTTCCCATCAGCGCCGGTGTGCTTAAAAGAGCCGCAAGAGAGAAACTCTCCCTTTGTGGTTCTGAAAGTCAGCGCTGAGGGGACTGATTCAGGGAGGGCTCTGCCGGGCAGGGGGTGCCGCGGGACACTTGATTCTGCCATTGCCACGGCAGCGGCAGCCACTTTTTTTTTTTTTGATTTACCTGGGCTGATGCAGAATGTTGTTTGCGCGGGGCCCCCTGAAGCGTGGGGCGGCCCTGAATGGAGGACAAGGCCATAGGAGAGAGGCTAAATGAATTCTTTGCTTCAGTCTGCATTAAAGATAAAGTTGGGGAGATACCCATGCCAGAAAAGATATTTAAAGGTGACAATTCGGAAGAATTAAAACAAATAGGAATTTATTTCTCTTAACAGATAATTAAGCTTAGGAACTTGTTGCCAGAGGATGTGGTAAAAGTACTTACTGTAGCTTCTTTAAAAAAGGTTTGGACAAATTCCTGGGGGAAAAGTCCATAAACCGTTAGCGTAGTTACTCACCTTTAACAGGTGATCTCCAGGAACAGCAGGAATTGAGTCTTCGCATATGGGTATCATCGGCACCGATGGAGCCTGCGCGGGAACGTTCTCCAGCGTCCTACAGGAAAGCTTTTGGGAGCATCACACTGCAGCTGTGCTGCTGCCTCTCCACCTTTCCAACTCTCCCTCTTCAGTTGGGTTTGTAGCCAAGACAAAAGGAGAGTAGGAAAGAAAAAGAGAGAGAGAGAGAGATGGAGATACAACTCCTAGGGAGGTGGGTGGGTTGTGAAGTTTCAATTCCTGCTGTTCCCAGAGATCAGCTGTTACAGGTGAGTAACTACACTATCTCCAGGAACAAGCAGGAATGTAGTCTTCACATATGGGACTCCAAAGCTTAGAGATGCCAGGGAGATGACCCCACAAAGCAGCGAAACCCAGGCTGAGGTAGGTCATGCTTCCTCCCAAGGATCTCTGGTATCAAAACCCGGGACGGGGGGTAGGAGTTGTTCTAAGTCTGAAAGAGATGTTGGAGAACAGCCTGGCCAAACGAGGCATCCCGACAGGAGTCCTTGTCAAAGCAGTAATGGGCTGCAAAGGTGTGGACAGAGGACCAAGTGGCTGCTTTGCAGATGTCGTCAATCGACACTGAGGAAAGTTGGCCATAGAGGCAGCCAATGCTCTCACGTTGTAAGCTGTGACATGACCTTCGAGAGAAAGTCCCTTACTCTCATAGGTAAAGGATATGCAGTCTGCAATCCAATTGGAGAGTGTTCTCTTGGAAACTGGCAACTCCAGGTGACTGGAATCAAAAGCAACAAAAAGCTGTGAAGCCTTTCTATGCTGCCTAGTCCTCTGAAGGTAAAAGGCTAAAGCCCGTTTACAATCTAGAGTGTGAAGATTCCTTTCTGCACTAGAGGCATGAGGCCTAGGGAAGAAGACAGGAAAGTAAACCGACTGGTTTAAATGAAAAGGCGAAACCACCTTTGGCATAAAGTGAGGATGAGTTCTAAGGAATATTTTATCATGGTGGAACCTTGTGTAAGGAGGGTCAGCCACTAAAGCTTGCAAGCTCACTGATGCGTCTTGCAGAAGTGAGGGCAATTAGGAAGACTACCTGCCAAGAAAGAAATTTTAGGGATGTAGTGGCTAAGGGCTCAAAGGGTGGCTTCATAAGCTGTCCAAGGACAAGATTTAAATCCCATGCCACAGTTGGCGGCTTAATGGGAGGCTTAGTTAAGAATAGACCTCTCATAAAACGCGCTACAAGCGGCTGAGAGGAGACAGGTTGTCCAGCAAAGGGCTTGTGGAAAGCCGCAATGGCACTAAGGTGGACCCTTACTGAATTAGTCTTAAGTCCAGAGGATGAAAGGTGAAGGAGATACTCCAGTAACGCCTCTACTGGAACTGAAAAAGGATTAAGTTCCTTTTTTGAACACCAAATAGAGAACCTTCTCCACTTAAAGGCATAAGCATGCCTTGTGGAAGGTTTCCTGGAGGCCAAAAGGATATCTTTAACCTGCTGAGAGAGGTTGACATCCTGGAGTTCTAAGCTCTCAGCAGCCACGCCATCAGGTGCAAAGACTGGGATAGAAGATCTAGAGCACATCCCAACTACAGAGGTCTGACTTGAGAGAGATGTAGAAGCAGTGGATGTCACGTCTGTTGTGGCCAGCATGGGGCTATGAGGATCATAAGGCCCCTGTCTCTCTGAAGCTCCTCTACTGGAACTCTACTGGCCCTCCAGTATCAAAAGTAAAGGAATGGAAAATAAAATAAAAGATATTATAATGCCTCTACATCGTTCCATGGTGAGACCGCAGCTTGAATATTGTGTGCAATTCTGGTCGCCGTATCTTAAAAAGGATACAGTGTTATTAGAAAAGGTTCAGAGAAGAGCCACCAAAATGGTAAAGGGGATGGAAGGATACTCCTATGAAGAAAGGCTAAAAAGGTTAGGGCTCTTTAACCTGGAAAAGAGACAGCTGAGGGGAGATATGATAGAAGTCTATAAATTAATGAACGGAGTGGAACGGGTAAATGTAGATCGATTGTTTACATTATCAGAATATAGAAAGACTAGAGGACATGCAATGAAGCTACAGGGTAACCTGTTTAAGACTAATAAGAGAAAATATTTTTTCACTCAACGTGTAATCAAACTCTGGAATTTGTTACCGGAGGATGTAGTAAAGGCTGTTAGTGTAGCTGGGTTTAAAAAAGGTTTGGACAAGTTCCTGGAGGAAACCCAGGATATCAATGTTTGACCCAGTACAAGCATTGTGGAACCTGTGTCTTTTGGAGAAACTGCTAGGTACGCATGACCTAGATTGGCCACTGTTGGAAACAGGATACTGGGCTTGATGGACCTTGGTCTGACCCAGTATGGCATATCTTATGTTCTTATGTAAGCTTGAAGAGAGTCTTGGGAATGAGGGGAATGGGCGGGTAGGCATATAGGAAGTCCTGACCCGAGTGGAGGTGGAAAGCATCCATTGGGAGACAGCCAACATGGCTTTAGACAAGGAAGATCTTGTCTTACTAATCCGATATGTTTTTTGAAGGTGTGAATAAACAGGTAGACAAAGGTGAGTCGGTTGATATAGTGTATCTGGACTTTCAGAAAGCCTTTGACAAGGTCCCTCATCAGAGACTTTTGGCAAAACTAAAAAGTCATGGGATAGGAGGCAGTGTACTATTTTGGATCGGGAACTGGCTAAAAGATAGAAAGCAGAGGGTAGGGCTAAATGGCCAATTTTCCCAATGGACAAAGGTGAATAGTGGAGTACCCCAGGGATCTGTACTGGGTCCGCTACTTTTTGACATATTCATAAATGACTTGGAAAAGGGAATAACTAGTGAGGTTATCAAATTTGCAGACGACACAAAACTGTTTAAAGTTGTTAAAACCCAAGAGGACTGTGGAAAACTGCAGGAGGGTCTTGATAAATTGGAAGACTGGGCATCAAAATGGCAGATGAAATTTAATGTGGACAAGTGCAAAGTTATGCACCTAGGAAAGAACAACCCACACTATGGTTACACGATGCAAGGTTCCACATTGGGAACCACCACCCAGGAAAAAGATTTAGGAGTCATTGTGGATAACATATTAAAACCCTCCGCCCAGTGTGCAGCAGTGGCCAAGAAAGCAAATAGAATGCTAGGTATCATAAGGAAAGGAATGGAAAATAAAACAAAGGATATTATAATGCCTCTGTATCGTTCCATGGTACGACCGCACCTTGAATACTGTGTGCAATTCTGGTCGCTGTATCTTAAAAAGGATATAGCGTTATGAGAAAAGGTACAGAGAAGAGCCACCAAAATGGTAAAGGGGATGGAAGGCTACTCCTATGAAGAGAGGCTACAAAGGTTAGGGCTCTTCAACCTGGAAAAGAGACAGCTGAGGGGAGATATGATAGAGGTCTATAAATTAATGAATGGAGTGGAACGGGTAAACGTAGATCAATTGTTTACGCTATCAGAATATAGAAAGACTAGGGGACATGTAATGAAGCTACAGGGTAAACTATTTAAGACAAATAAGAGAAAATATTTTTTCACTCAACGTGTAATCAAACTCTGGAATTTGTTACCGGAGGATGTAGTAAGAACTGTTAGTGTAGCTGGGTTTAAAAAAGGTTTGGACAAGTTCCTGGAGGAAAGGTCCATAAGCCATTATTAAAAAGGGACCCAGGATATCAATGCTTGACCCAATACAAGCATTGTGGAACCTGTGTCTTTTGGGGATACTGCTAGGTACGTATGACCTAGATTGGCCACTGTTGGAAACAGGATACTGGGCTTGATGGACCTTGGTCTGACCCAGTATGGCATATCTTATGTTCTTATTGCCTGACTGTTCCAAGCCGGAATTCTGGAACAGAATCAGGGAAGTTGGCATTCTGAGGACTTGCAAATAGGTCTATATCTGGGGTTCTCCAGATTCGAAAGATTCGAGCAATTTGCTCTGAATGAAGAGACCACTCGTGTGGCAGCAGCACTCGACTGAGTTTGTCTGCTAGGAGATTGTGTTTGCCTGGGAGATACACCACTAGTAGGTGAATCTTAAGGCCTCTTGCGAAGGACCAGAGGTGTAGAGCTTTGTTGCACAACGCTTGACACCCCGTTCCACCCTGCTTGTTCATATAGAACATGGCTACCTGATTGTCCGTCTGGACAAGAACTGTCTTGTAGCACAGAAGGTCCTGGAATACTCGGAGAGCATAGAAAATGGCTCTGAGTTCCAGTAGATTTATGTGAAGGCAAGTCTCCTGCAGGGTCCAGAGACCTTGAGTGGAGAGACTGTCCAGATGAGCCCAACCCAACTTGGACGCATCCGTCATCAAGGTAGCTTGGTGCACTGGCAGCTGAAAAAGTGACCCTACGAGAAGGTTTTCTAGCTATTGCCACCACTGAAGGGACGAAATGAGGCGTGCAGAGTTTCTGATTTTGTCCCCCAGATAACCTGATGCCTGAGTCCATTAAGAGGCTAGGGTCCACTGGGCTTCCCACATATGTAGGCGAGCATAGGGGACCACATGTACAGTGGACACCATATGACCCAGCAACTGAAGCATTTCTCGAGCAGTCAGGAAAGTTTTCATAGCTGCTTGAAAAGCCATTTGAACTATTCGAGCCCAGCGGAGCTGTGGCACGAAAGCCCTTGATTGCCGCATGTCTAGAAGAGTCCCTATCAATTCTAGGGACTGAGAAGGGGTAAGATGGGACTTTGGGAGATTTATGACCACTCCCAAGATATTGAAAACTTGCATTGTGCAGGAAAGAGCAGAGCTGGCATCTGGAGCTGTTGATGCTCGGATTAGCCAGTCGTCTAAGTAGGGGAAGACAAATATCCCTAGAGTCCTTAGAAATGCTGCTACTACTGCCATGCATTTTGTGAAGACTCTTGGGGCGGAAGCCAGGCCAAAGGGTAGAACCCTGTTATTGGTAATGTCTTCCCTGAAAGAGGAATCGAAGAATAAGGATATGTGTATAGGCGTCCTTTAGGTCTAGAGAATATAGCCAATCCTGACTCTGGATGTAAGGGAGAAGTGTTCCGAGAGAGATCATTTTGAATTTCTCTCGGAACAGATACTTGTTTTACTCCCTGAGGTCCAGTATGGGTCCATACCCTCCTGTTTTCTTTGGTATAAGGAAGTAGGGGAAGTAAAAGCCCAGGCCTTGTTGAGAAAGAGGTACCTCCTCTATCGCACCCTGAGCAAGGAGTGAGGTAACTTCTTGACACAAGAGAGTGGTGAGGGGGGCCGAGAATTGAACTCTCTTGGAGTGGAGAGAGGGGGCATACTGTGGAAGTGGAGTTTGTACCACTCTGTCACCATGGAGAGTCCAATGCTCTGATGTTTTCTGCTGCCACCTCTTGGCAAAGTAACACAGTCTGCCTGGAATGTTGAGTGGCTCTGGAATTTTTAGAGGTAGGATGACTAGGTTCTCTAGGAAGGAGTCAAAGACCTTGTGGAAGCTGTGTCTGCTGAGCTGGTTGAGCTCTGGGGACGTGAGCCTTTCTTTGTTGTTTCGGCTGCTGTTGCCCCTTCTTGGGAGCATGGACGGGCCAGTGGACAGTATGGGTGTAAGAAGGATAGAATTTATTTTTCTTGTTTGAAAAGGGTTTCTTAACTGCCTTTTTCTTAGCTGGGTTGGCAGTGGTCCTTGATAGTCTATTTAAGGTTGTGTTCTCGGACTCAAGCTGAGAAGCTTTATCCTGCCAATCCTTGCCAAAGAGGTGTTCTCCCATGCAAGGAATATGTCCCAGCTTGTCTTGCACCCACTGCTCTAAATCAGATGTTTGTAACCAAGCAATCCGAAGTGCACCGACAGAAATAGCAGAGGTCCTGCTAATGCATTCGAAACAATCAAAGATTGCCCTGTTCATGAACTTAGAAACATTTTGGGCATGTTTAACAAGAGTAAGGAAATCGGCCCTCTTGTCATCAGGGAGAAGAGAAGCCATCAGTTCCAAATCTTTAGTAACCTCTCAAAGAAACATACCCATGAAGAGTATGTATGAACTTATTCTAGCCACAAAAAAGAACATTTTCTGCGGTGACAGGAAGTTCTGCCTATCGGCTCCACAAAAAATGAAAAACTGAAGAGGGAGAGTTGGAATGGCAGGAAGGCAGCAGCACAGGCGCAGTAGGATGCTCCCAAAACCTTTCCTATAGGATGCTGGGGAGCGTTCCCGCGCGGGCTCTGTCGTTGCCGACGATACCCATATGTGAAGACTACATTTCTGCTTGTTCCTGGAGATATTAAGGTAGTCTATAAGAAAATCACTGCTTAACTCTGAGGATAAGCAGTATGGAAATAGCTACTTTTGGGATATGCCAGGTACTTGTGACCTGGATTTTCCACTGCTGGAAAAGGATACTGGACTTGATGGCCTTTTGTCTGACCCTGTATGGCAGTTCTTTTGATCTTATTTATTGCATTTGGCTATGAATGAAATTAACTCACCAGCTCTATTCTGTTTATCCTCATTCCTACCTATTCGGCAGTAAAGCTATACTGGAACACCAAGACTGCCTCCCTGTGATTATATTTCATATTTTATGGTCATTTCCAATACCACAGCATCTGGACCCTGAAGTAAGTCTTCCCCCAACAGAGAATCCATGCCAGGGAATGAGAATATAGTGGGAGCAGAAATGAGACTGCCCTGGAAATAAATACCAACCTCAATTAATTCTTATTGGTCCCCAAGAAGAGGTTACATATATGTGAACAAGTCTATTTTCTGATCAGCCCCTTTACAATTATCTCTGCACTGGAGAAAACATAATTAGATTCCTTTCCGAGGGGGAATTCTAATTTGACCAGCTGGTCAACAGGTCGCTTAAGTCTCTTCCTTTGTCTTGCTGGCAGTCCTCCCGAAGAATAATCTAGGCAGTGATTTTAGAAGGGAGCAAACAGCACCAGACTCAATGAACATGTTAATTGCATCTTTAAATCAAGATCTTCATTAGCCTACTGAAAGATTTACTGACCTGATTACAATAAAAGTGATAAATGCATTATGAATTAATCAACTTGCTTTCTGAACAGAAGAGTGTAAACAGATTTCAAGCCCACACTGCCATGAATATATTCTCAATTTTTGCACCACCAATTCATATACCTGATACTATAAATTTCCAAAATAACAGCAGAGTACAAATGCTAAACATAACAATTAAAAAAATTTAGAAGGTCCATTTTAAACTAATGAATAACGCATTGGTTAAAAGCTATTTAGAATCAAAATTCATTGGGGAAAAAAACCTCAAGGGAAATAGGGGTTTAAAAAATGGTTTGGGCAAGTTCCTGGAGGAAAAGTCCATAACCATTATTAAAGTGAACTGAGGAAATCCACTGCTTATTCTTGGAATAAGCAGCATGGAATCTGTCTACTTTTTGAGAACCTGACAGGTACTTGAAACCTTGATTTGCCACCGTTATAAATAGTTTGGTCTCTTTTCCTGAACGCGTAGCTTCCTAACCAAACAGTGTGATGGCGTTCATTGAAACATGAAGGGAAAAACTTTAAAGCTAAGTATACTTGCAACTTCCTCCGTTTATATAATGTTCTACTATTAAAAAAACTGTAGCTAAGTATACTGTATTCTTTATCTTCTTCTGTTTGTTCAATGGTGTTCTACTATCCACCAATGGTGCTCCCAATCAAAAAAATTTTCTTTTATTTTCTTAATTTTCTTTTTCTTATTTATACTATAGTGAGAACCACTGGTGCTTATATTTAAAATAGTGTCAGGAGGTCTCAAATTCTGTATTACTTCTACTCCTTTGGGCTCGACTCCCGTTTCTGAAATGAGTATAGAAATCACTTCAATGACCTCCACAATGATGGACTCTCTTATAACAGAGGTTACCAAAACACACAAAATGTCTCAATCTTCTATGGTAACTTCTATCAATATTTGTATGATCCCTATAAATGTCCGTTATAAATAGGACATTGGGCTTGACAGACCTTTAGTCTAACTCAGTAGGCAAATCTTATGTTTGACTGCTGAGAAAACAACATTAGCTTTATCTCAGATTTTCATTTACAGTTCTTAGCGGAATTTAAGGGATGGCAAGCATCATCTTTTTGCTTCCTTTACACTATGGGATCCCCTTTTACTAATATTTAGCTCAAGTTATCTGCTACATGGCCTGTTGTATTTCTATGGCACATAGCTCAAGCTAAGTGTTAGTAAAAGGAGTCCTAAGAGTTTGTACAGAAAAGATTCACTTTTTTTTCATACAGCAGTCTCAGTTTTCATAAATCAAAGAATCCATGTAAAAACTAAAATTGTCAAGTAGAGATGGCCTGTAAAAAGAAAATATTTAAACGGGCTCTACATTCAAGATTCTTTTTTGAAAAGTCATTTCCACTAATCACGTCTATAAATCATGTGGGATTAACTTTATTTCCCAGGAGTCAACATGTCTTGGCAATGAATTCCAGAATTTGATTATATTTTGAATGAAAAAGAATTTTCATCAATTAGTCTTAAATATACTACATAGTAGCTTCACTGCATGTCCCCTAGTCTTTGCAGTTTTTGAAAGAGTAAACGGATTCATGTTTAGTCATTCTACTCCACTCATTTTATAGGGATGTACTTTCATTTGAAACGAAAGCAGGGATCCCAGCGAAACAGGAAATGATGATCACGTTATTATTTCCCGTTAATAATGTACACACTGTTTCACAAGAGTGCACATATGCACGTACAATACCTGGTAACACTTATGCCTGCTCTCGAGTAGGTATTATGTCCGTGCCTTCAATCTAGGTACAATTTCTGTAGGATCTGTGCTAGTGTTTTATAAAGACACAAAGGCACCTTTCTACATCCTCAAAACTAGGTGCCCCATTATAAAATTACCTGAGGGCAATTTTGTAACAGGTTGCCTATTTATGAAGGCCATTTTTTTTAAGTATTGTCAAGTCATTGCTGACTCCTGGCGACCCAGCAGCCCCTGGGCTTTCAGGGCAAGGTATGACCAGAAGTAGATTGCCAGACCTTTTCTTCCGAGGCAAAGGAGGGTAAAGTGACTTGCCCAAGGTCACAAGAAGTGCCAGTGGGAATCAAACCCCAATCTCCTGGGTGTTAGGCTGTTGCTCTAACCACTAGGCTACTCCTCTTCCTCGAAGGCCATGTAGGTGACTTATTTTAGAAACAAGGAGGAGCGAGGTGCAACAGAAAAAGTCCTTTATTGTACACATTTCAGCAAAATGCCTTCATCAGGGGGAACCTCAAAGAAGACAAATACATGATGAACATCAATAAATTACAATATAATAAGTAATTAAAAATCAAATGACTAAAACAAATAAAACTTTTACAAGTGACCTAATTTTATTAAAGGACACATTCAGTACCTCCCATCTTCACCGCTGTCAGAGAGCTTGGAGAGCTGAATATCCAGATAGTATGTCCACTATCCAGATACCTGCTACCATTGAATATCCAGATAGTACGTACACTATCTAGATAATTGCTGCCATTATCTGGATAGCAACCACAAAGAACCACAAAAGGGAAATTAATCACAATATACTCACAAATCCCTTATTAAGAAAATCCCTACAACCAAAAAATGATTTTAAATTACTATTTTTATCGGACCATTTGCCGTGAGGGAAAACCCTCTTGAAGCAAATTTTCCTTTTTATTCATTTTAATGAGCTATATCCTGCTCACATTTCAACTATTAAGTGAAAACTGGGGGACTTGCATTATACAATCCCCTCCTCATTCAAAATTAGGAACGCAACTTAACTTTAAGACAATATCCTAATATACAGCTTCAGCAAAAAACAGCAAGACCTCTTTATATCTTCTCACCACAGTCTTATTTTCAGTTCAAGTGGATGGATGTCTTAACTCCACTGTTACTTGTCTCTGCTGTTAAAGAAACCATGTTGATAATCGCATGTTGCTACATAGCGCCATGTTTCAGGCCGTTGTCATTCTCCCGGCCCTTCTTCAGGCTGAACCAAGGCTGAATGTCTTGCTCTGATTCCCACTCGTTTCTATAGAGAAACGTCAAATGATGTCATGAAAACCAACAGCCAATTAAAAGTTCTCAAAACAAAATCATAAAAAGCTCCACCAATCCAGTTCAAGATTAAGTCTTTGGATATCACTGTCCGTAATTTAAATATCCATTGTTGTTCTAGATATTGTAGACATGATGTTCTCTCACCTCCCTGAAAAGATGGGGGAACCTGATCTAAAATTCTCCAAGTGTAGTCTTGAAATGAGTGACCTGTAGCAATGCTATGGGAAACAATGTCTGTGTACGAAGTCGAGATCAATGTTCCTGTAGGCGTAATTTCACAGATCTTATTGTTCTTCCAATATATTTAAGTGAACAAGGGCATATAAGCATGTGAAAATAAACATGTAGTATTATGATATTCTATATATGTAATATTAGATGTCAAATCTGTCCATTGTGGGCCAGAAATTGAGGCACAAAAATCACAACACCCACATGCATTATGTCCATGAATAGATGTCAATGATGAATCCTTTAAACTATCAAATCTCCCTTGAAGTACCCCATAATTTGCAATGTTACGTCCTCGTCGATAAGCTACCATAAATGGATATTGAAAACAAGAATGAACACCCAATATGGCCCAATGTTTTATTTAAAATGCGACTAACTTTTTCTGTAGAATGTATTTACGGCAAAACCCCTACAATGGGGCTGAATCTGCACTTGAATCTTCCTTATGTGTATGTCACCACCATTCTGGGAGATTACATCGTGCCCTTTTGTATGCTCTATGAACTAAATCCGCTGGATAACCTCTTGATAATAAGTGCTGAGACAGGTCTTCTGCATGTTATGAAACTCAGACAATGTAGTACATAGCCTATGAATTTGAAAAAACTGCCCCACAGGGAGCCCACGATGTAGTGGACCTGGATGATGACTGTGATACTGAAGCAGAGTATTTCTTTGAACTGGTTGTTGATATAATGTAGTGTGTAATTTGTCACCTTGTTTATACACAGTGAGGTCCAAAAATTGATTTGTACCGGATGAAATTCTAGAACAAATTGAATATAACGAAATTAGGTCTTACCTGCTAATTGTCTTTCCTTGAGCTTTCTCCGGGCCAGTCCAGGGAAAGGTAGGGTTGTCAATCCCCCATAGCAGCTGAGGACTGATGACTTCAAGTTTTCTTGAGAGGTGAAGCCACTCCCCCTGTTAGAAATCCAGCAGTCTCCTTCTGACAAAGCAACTAAAGTGAGAGAACTGAGAAAACACAGATTAACCCTGGAAAAACTGAAAACATTCCATAGCCCTCCAAAAAACTGGGAAGCTCGAAATACGCTTCCATTGTGCTTACATTGCGTTATTTTTTTTTTTTTTATACAGATACTGAGAAGTTCTGCACCGAGTGAAAAGCAGAAGCCCCACACGCCTCCCCTCGCAGCCGAAAGTGCTGATATGGTGAAAGTCTTATAAATATGGAAGCCAGCGCTCAGAACGCGAACAGGGTGGGACCCTGGACTGGCCCGGAGAAAGCTCAAGGAAAGACAATTAGCAGGTAAGACCTAATTTCGTTTTCCTTATCGCTTCTCCGGGCCAGTCCAGGGAAAGGTAGGGCAGTACCAAAGCAGTACCTATACTCGGGAGGGACCCGCCAGACCTGCGATAAGAGCCGAGGAACCCACCTTCGCATCGTCTCGGGCCTGCACATCCAACCGGTAATGCCTCGTAAAAGTATGCAAAGAAGACCACGTCGCCGCTCTACAGATATCAACTGGTGGAACGAAAGCATATTCCGCCCAGGATGTCGCTAGCGCCCGAGTTGAATGAGCTCTCAAACCGACTGGAGGTGGAATGCCTTGAGCAGCGTAAGCTGCTCCAATAGCTCCGCGAACCCAACGAGCAATGGTGGACTTAGATGCTGCTTGACCTTTCCGAGGACCCGCAAACTGGACAAAGAGCCTATCCGTCTTCCGAAACGGTTTCGTCACGCGAAGATAAGTCTTCAAGACACGCTCAAGATCCAAATGTTTGAGAGCACGATCCAGAGGAGTCTCAGCAACCTTAGAAAAAACCGGTAACGCCACAGACTGGTTAACATGAAAAACCGAGAGCACTTTCGGCAAGAAAGAAGGAACCGTCCTCAGTAAAATCCGTTCAGGAAGAAACTGAAGATAAGGCTCTTGACAAGACAGAGCCTGCAAATCCGAAATGCGGCGTGCTGAACATAAAGCTACCAGGAACGCCGTCTTCCATGAACATTCCCGAAGACTGTGAGAGCAAAGGGAATTTAAAGGCGACTGGGACAAAGCCTCCAACACGACATTCAAATCCCAAGGAGGGACAGCGGGACGCACTGGCGGACGAATAATCTTCGCCGCTCGCAAAAAACGATGTACATCTGGATGCGCCGAAAGACGGCGACGTTGGACATATCCCCGAAAACAAGACAGAGCTGCTATCTGAACCTTAAGGGTACTTAGAGCCAACCCTTTGTCCAAGCCATGCTGAAGAAAAAGGAGCAACTGAGGCAAAGAAGACGCCATTGGAGAAATATGGTGTTGATCGCACCAAGTTTCGAAAAGACGCCAGACGCGCACATACGCCAAAGAAGTTCCAGGTCTCTTAGACTGAAGTAAGGTGGTGACAACGGAACTGGCATACCCTTTATGGGCTAAACGAGCCCTCTCAAGAGCCAAGCCGTAAGTAAGAATCGATCCACTCGAGGCATGAGAATGGGCCCCTGATGCAACAGATTGATGCGGATTGGAAGAGGCCAGGGAGGAGCCACGAGGAGACGAATGAGATCAGCATACCAAGGGCGACGAGGCCAATCTGGAGCTATGAGAATCACTACTCTGCGGTGTTGCGCTATGCGCTGGATAACACGACTTAGCATCGGCCACGGCGGGAAAACGTACAAGAGATAGTCCTGTGGCCAGGGCTGTACTAGAGCATCTAGCCCTTCGGACATACGCTCCCTTCGTCTGCTGAAGAAACGGTTGGCCTTGGCATTGCTGAAGGTCGCCATCAGATCCATGCTCGGTTGCCCCCAACGTAACGTCAGCTCGTGATACACTGCAGCGTTTAACTCCCATTCCCCGGGATCGAGGAGATGGCGGCTGAGATAATCCGCGTGAATATTCTCTTTGCCAGCCACATGCGCTGCGGAAATCGCCATGAGATGAGACTCCGCCCAAGCCATCAGCTCCTGACATTCGGAGAGGAGAGACGGAATCTTGGTTCCGCCCTGACGATTGATATATGCGACCGTCACGGCATTGTCGGAGAAAATTTTTACCGCCTTTCCGGAGAGAACTGGCGCGAAGTGCAGTAGGGCCAGACGAGCCGCCCGAAGCTCCAGGCGATTGATGGACCACGAACTTTCCGCTGGTGACCAAGCCCCCTGAGCAATTTGTGTCTGACAATGAGCTCCCCAGCCGGAAAGGCTGGCATCCGTGGTGACCAACACTCACGAGGGCTCTTGTAAGGGCATACCCGCAGTCAGATGGTCTCGAACCAACCACCAACTGAGACTGTGTCGCACGAGGTCCGGACAAGGAAGACGCCGAGAAAGCGGGTGAAGTTGCGGAGACCAACGGGAAAGCAACGCTTGTTGTAACAGTCGCATGTGAGCCTTGGCCCACGGTACTAGATCGAGAGACGCTGCCATGGACCCTAAGATCTGCAAATAGGTCCACGCCGATGGAGCCGGGAGACGTAGAAAAACCTGCACCTGACGTATGAGCTTCTCGACCCGAAACTCGGGTAAAAAAACTCTCCCTCGCTCGGTGTCGAAGCACGCCCCGAGATAAGTGAGTTGTTGCACTGGCTTGAGGGAACTCTTGACCCGATTGATCACCCAACCGAGTTGTTGGAGTAGTTGAACCACGCGAGCGGTCGCCTCCAGCGAAGCCGAACGAGAGTCGGCCCTGATCAACCAATCGTCGAGGTAAGGATGCACTCGAATACCCTCTTTGCGAAGCGCTGCTGCTACCACCACCATTAGTTTCGTGAACGTCCGTGGAGCCGTAGCGAGACCGAACGGCAACGCTCGAAACTGGAAGTGACCCTGCGGAAGAGCAAAACGCAAAAATTTCTGATGTGATGCTCTGATGGGAACATGAAGGTAGGCTTCCGTGAGATCTATGGACGAGAGAAACTCGCCCGGCCGAACCGCTCGAATCACAGTACGTAGCGTTTCCATTCGAAAATGAGGAACTCGCAAGGTACGGTTTACTTCTTTGAGATCGAGCACGGGACGAAAAGAATCATCCTTTTTGGGGACCACAAAGTAGATCGAGTATCGACTGCAACCGTATTGGTCTAGAGGAACTGGAACTATCGCTCGCAATTGAAGAAGACGACCGAGCGTCTCTACAATGGCTCGGCTCTTTTGACCGGGCACAGAGGGAGACATCATAAAAGCGGGCGACAAAGGGCATGCGAAATCGAGAGCATACCCCTTCTGAATGACCTCTAACACCCACTTGTCGGTCGTGATCGTGGCCCAGGCTGCCAGAAAATTCTGTAGTCGACCGCCTACAGGAATGGAAGCCTGGACCAGCAAACCTTCATTGAGGTTTCTTGACGGCAGGCTGGTTGGCACTAAAGTAGGAGCGGGCAAAGCCTCTGGCTCCACGAAAGGACTGTCCCCGAAAACTAGCACGGCCCCTGGTATAGGGCGCATAGCGCACCCCACGAAATCTGCGGGAGTCGCGACCGGAGCCCCGAAAACCTCCCGCACCCCTAGATGGCTTAGGCTTATCCTCAGGTAAATGACCCCCTTTAGATTCGCCCAAATCCTTCACAATTTTCTCCAAAGCCTCCCCGAATAGCAATTTTCCCTTATAGGGCAATCGACTGAGACGTAATTTCGAGGAGACATCCGCAGACCAGTTATGCAACCAGAGAAAACGTCGCGCCGCCACTAGGGACGCCATAGTCTTAGCTGTAATGCGCAGTAAATCATAAAAAGCATCAGCCATATACGCAGCGGCGGATTCTAATTTTGCCGAATCCGCAGCTTCCGGAGAAGAGTCCCCGGACGCATCGCCTTGCAACCATCGAATGGACGCACGAGACACATACGCTCCACACACCGCAGACTGCAGCGCCAAAGCACTAGAATCAAAGGCCTGTTTAAGTAGAATTTCCAATTTCCTATCCTGCAGGTCCTTCAGAGCTGCTGCCCCTTCTACAGGGATAGTAGTCTTTTTAGTCACTGCCGAGATGATAGCATCTACTTTAGGCATGCGGAATAGCTCCTTCACCTCCTGCGGCAGGGGATACAAGCGAGCTAAAGCGCGACTGCCCCGAAGGGTGGCCTCAGGACATTCCCATTCCGATTCAATCATTTGTCTGAGAATTCTGTGCAGAGGAAAACACCGCTGCTCAGTCTTAAAACCCTGCAACAACGGATCCTCCAAGGGTTCCTGAGCGGCAGCAGGGAGAAGCAAGTGAAGTGCCACCAAAGATTGCGAAATAAGCGCCGACAGCTCTTCTTTACGGAAGACCCGAAATATATTAGGATCTTCACCTGGAGCAATTTCACCTTCTTTTAAATCCTCTGTCTCCATCTCCAAATCTGGCTCAGCCAACACATCTGTGCCTGCTTGATTCAGCAGATCTGAAGGCAGAGAATAAAAAGGATCTAAAGGGTCCTTAAAAACATTGGGAGCTTGAGAAGACCCTTCCCCTGGATCCTCTGGGTGCTGAGCATGCAGAGGAACAGGGTTCGGACTGGGAACCGCTGAAATGAAATCAGGCTGTGAGGAGCGAAGCAAAAAAGCCTTGTGCATGGCAATGATAAATTCAGGGGAAAAAAATGAGCCCACAGTTTCCTGCGGGGCAGAAACCGCTGGCAAAGGCTGCGGCAGAGGAACGGAATCCTTGGAAGATTTTGCCCTCTTTTTATGTGGCCGGAGCTGTTCTGCCGGCGCACTGACTGAGGGAGTCAAAATGGCCGCCTTTCCCGCCTTCTCCGCGGGTAAAGAGGGCTCATCGACTTTAATGAGGGGCTTGTCTGCCATTTGAAAAAAATGACCTCGATGCGCAAAGAAATGAAACTGCGCCGAAAAAACCGGCCCCGTTGAAAGCCCCGCGGCTAGAAAAAAAAGGAAAACTGAGAGGCTGCGCTGAACGCGCCGACGCGATCCTGACTGAAAAATAAAAAAGAGAAGTAGAGACTCACCGGAGAAAACCCGCTGACCAATCAATTGAGTCTCGCTGCTAGCGAAACCGCAAGTCCGGCCAAGCAGAGCAGAGGAATACCTGGGGCTCCCAGGCTCACTCTGAACCCCCGAGACGGAGACGGTGAACGGAGGCAGGCTCTACCTCACACCGCAAATGCAGAAGCTCTCAACGTCTCAAATTACCTTAAAGGGCAATCGCACCTCAGTCAAAATAGTGAAAGGGCTACAAAATCAATCAGCTCTGCTAGAGCCAAGCAGTTTATTTCATTGAAAAAAACAAATAAATAAATAAATGAAGGTAACTAAAGTTATGAGGGAGAAACAGGGAATCGATCCTCCTTAGCTGCTGAGGACTGAAAGACTGCTGGATTTCTAACAGGGGGAGTGGCTTCACCTCTCAAGAAAACTTGAAGTCATCAGTCCTCAGCTGCTATGGGGGATTGACAACCCTACCTTTCCCTGGACTGGCCCGGAGAAGCGATAAGGAATAGATTTTAATGAATTAAGCCATAAGAAAAATTCTTGTAAATGAGAAGTTGTTCCTGACCATAAGAAAAAAATATCATCCAAAAACCGAGTCCACAAAGAAATGTATTGAAACCACTGTGAAGGATAAATATACCTTTCTTCATAATGTGCCATATATTGGGTGGCCACCGATGGCACTACGGTAGCCCCCATAGAAACACCAAATATCTGCAAATAATATTGAGATTCATAAATAAAATATCTACATTCCAAAACCAGTTTTAATAAAGAAAAAACAAAGTGAATAGGCAATCGAGCTGGTAATATCAAATTCAAAGAAGAAATGATATCCAATGCTTCTTGTTGGTCAGTATTCGTATATAGGGAAGTGACATCCATAGTAACCAAAATTATGTTATCAAGCTGTTGAGTACATTGCTGTAACAGAGTAATAAAATGAAAAGAATCCCATATGTAAGATTTTATAGATGTGATCAGAGGTTGTAAAAAAGAAATCGCAAAACTGTGATTGTGGTTCTAAAATGGAATCGCAGCAGGAAACTATAGGTCGACCTGGTGGAGTTCCATGGATTTGTGTATCTTAGGCACCATGTAAAAAATGGGAGTAGATGGATACTTCGGGTTTAAAAAGTCAAATTCCTTTTAAGTAATCCAGCCCTGTGTCATTGCTTCCTCCAAAAGTAATTTAATCTCAGCTGTTAAATCCTTAAGAGGATTCTGAGCTAATAACCGATAATAACGGAAATCATTAAGGTGAGCCAAAACTGTATTATGATGATAATCCATATCCTGAATTACTATTGCGTCTCCCTTATCTGCTTGGCGAATAATGATCTCAAACATCGATCGCAATTGTTGCAATGCTCGCCATTGTTGTGTGGTAATGTTATAATACTTCTTTGAAGGTATGTTTTCTAAATGTTCCAAATCCTGTAGTACTCATTTCTGAAAAGCTATTAAATTAGAGTCTATCTCCCCAGGTGGTAACCATTTAGAAGATCTAAATTTAACGGAATCATCCCTAAATGAACTTATCTCTTCCTTTGAAAAATTTTATAATCTGTAACTTTTGAAATAGGCCAAACAAAGCCCGACGCATCTCAAAAGAATCATAGACCATAGATGGTACAATTACAGACCTAGCTCTAACACCGACTTCTGTGCTGCCGTTAATTCTATCCAGGATAAATTAATCACTGCTGTTTGGTATGTGAACGGGTGGATGGCCCCCTGCGGCAGGCCCCCTGATTCAATCGAAATGGCCGGCGGCCCCGAAGGCGGCCCCTCTGAAAATCCTGTGGTACAGAAAAAGTGTTATTCAATGAATCAGCTGTTCTAGTAGAAGTACTCTCTATGGAATCACTATCCGTTTCTTCCATAGAAGAATCAAAAGTCACTCGCTTACGATTATCATTCTTTCCTGCATCCGCCACTACTTTTTGCTGTCCCCAAGTATATACCTAGTCCTTTTCATAAACCAGAGCATCCCGTGTAAATTTTTAAATTTTGGATGCCTTCAAAGTCTCTTGCAATTGGGTTAATTTGGTTGATAATTGATACCAATTAGTTTCAAAAGTTGGAACTGACATATCTATTCTTAATTGTCCATCTAATGTCTCTAATTGGGATTTTAAAGTCACCTCTTCCTTAGATAGCCGTTCAATCAAAAGAGCTATCAAATCCAAACTGCATTTATTCAAAATCATGTTCCATTTATATAAAAAATCTTGATCTTCTGTGACATATGGGGTGGTTTTAACATCCGTAAACCTCTAGGGATCATCTGTTGTTTGAGATATTGGGTCATAGTTGAAGCATGAAATTGTACACAAACTGATTTCCGATGTAGGTTTTTGAAATCCGTCCAAGAACCTACCGAACCAACTGAAATCGAATCCGTATCACTATCAAGTAGGGCAGGACGTTCTAGTAATTTAGTTATGATTTCTTCCGAAAAAGCAAACGTAGCTTTATTGGACCTATTGTGTTTGACATGAGAAGTCATTATTAAGGATGGTCTTCCAATAGATGGCAAGATGGCCAACACATGTTAGCTCGCTGCTGGCTGTCTTTGTGTTTTATTGCCTATTTCTTTTTTCCCTCAAATGCTGCGTTAAGCAGAAGGCCAAAAGCTGGGTCTTACCTAAGACTGTGGCCTGCAGCGGCTAAGGGTCCTCTTTGATGTCTTCGTGAGGCCCACTAGTGTGGAGTATCTTCCGGGGTCTGGCTCGTTGGGGACATTAGGAGCGGAAGGAGGCTTGCTATGCCCCTCTGAGCTCCAGGTCACACTCAGCCCAGAGACACAGACTCCTCAATCTCAGCCTGCTGGGCTTCGCATCGGAGCAGCAGAGGCAGAATCTTGCGATGTTGGGAGTTTTGCGACCGGCACGCCAGCAACAACAGGCAGCTCTGCGGCAGAGGCATTCATGGATGCAGGACCAGCTGGTTTGGTGGAGTGCTCAGCTGCGTTTAGAGGACATTTGTCTCTGGAATCTGTAGCCGGCTCTGAGGTGTCTCCTCTCACTCCTATTGGTACTGTGGAGGCAAACCCTGTTAAGTCTGTTCTTCTCTGTCCAACAGCCGTAACCTTGGATTCTCTTTGGGAAGGCTTACAGGCTTTGGAGCACTCTTTTTCATCTCAGTTTGGTGCCCTCCAAGCTGCCCTAGCCTCAATGATTCAATCTGTTGATCATCAGAAGCAGGAGGTGGCTAGTTTATCCTCGAAGGTGATCCAGTTGGAAGTTAAAGTGAAGGGTGCAGTGGCTCTTTCAGGTACTGTTTCTAAAGATTTAACTGCTATCCATGGGAAGATTGATATGTTGGAAAATTCTATCCGCAAGAGGAATTTGCGCTTGTTGAATTTTCCTCAGGGTCCTGCTGTTTTGCCGAAGGACTTGTTCAACTCTTATGTCACTTCTATTTTGAAACTTCCGTTGGAGTCAGTCCCTCCTCTGGCTAGGATTTTTTTTATTTGCCAACTGCCAAGCATAGGGACCATGGAGTTTCCTCTCCTGCACATTCTCCTCCGATGGACTCTGGATTTGACTGGGTTCCTAGAGACTACAGACCTGGGTTTCATCCCAAGAGCCACTCTGCTTCTGACTTTGGCTTTAGAGCCTGATCGAGATTTGCTTTTGAAATGGTACTTTAAGGCTAGGAATGAGCCCTTTATGGGGGGGGGGAATAATAAGGATGTTCCCGGATGTCTCTAAAGCTACTCAGAAACGTAGGCAGCAGTTTCTTTTGCTGCGGCCTCGGGTTCTGCAGTTGGCTGGGTTATTCTTTCTGCGCTACCCGTGTAGATGCTTAATTAAATATCAGGATGTTAGCTACACCTTCTTTGAGCCGGCACACCTAACAGTTTGTTGCTAGTAAAGATGTGACTCTATTGTAGCAGTTTGGGCTACTCTACCTACACCCCTCTTGTGTATGGTGGGGGGGGGGGGATTTAGGTCTGTGAATAGTAAAATTTCTGCAGTAGTTTTGTGTCCATTTCCTTTAACTGTTTCTTTGATTTTGTCGTGCCCTCTATCCGTTTTGTGGCCTAGTAAATCTTAGCTCCTCATGATTGAGTGCTAAGAATAGGGAAGTTATCCCCTTATTCTTTGTTTTTTTTCCTCTCAACATTGCATTCTTTTCTGTAACAAGTATGTATCTTGTGTAAAACTGAAAATGCATAAATAAAAGATTGGAAAATCCCTACAACCAAAGAAATATTTTAAATGACTATTTTTGTTGGACCATTTGCCGAGAGGGAAAACCCTCTTGAAGCAAATTTTTTATTTATTCATTTTAAGAAAATCCCTACAACCAAAAAAAGATTTTAAATTGCTATTTTTGTCGGACCCATTGCCGTGAGGGAAAACTCTCAAAGAAAATTTTCCTTTTTATTCATTTTAATGAGCTATACTCTGCTCACATTTCAACTATTAACTGAAAACTGGGGGGACTTGAGGACTTTCAATTGGCTGTTGGTTTTCATGACATCATTTGATGTTTCCTTATAAAAACGAGTGGGAATCAGGGCAAGACATTCGGCCTTGGTTCAGCCTGAAGAAGGGCGGGGAAAATGATGATGGCCTGAAACATTGCGCTATGTAGCAACATGCGATTATCAACATGGTTTATTTAACAGCTGAGACAAGTAACAGTGGAGTTAAGACATCCATCCGCTTGAACTGAAAATAAGACTGTGATGAGAAGATATAAAGAGGTCTCGCTGTTTTTTGCTGAAGCTGTATATTAGGACTTCGACTTAAAGTTAAGTTGGCATTCCTATTTTGAATGAGGAGGGGATTGCATAATGCAAGTCCCCCAGTTTTCACTTAATAGTTGAAATGTGAGCAGGGTATAGCTCATTAAAACGAATAAAAAGGAAAATTTGCTTTAAGAGAGTTTTCCCTCACGGCAAAGGGTCAGACAAAAATAACAATTTAAAATCTTTTTTTGGTTGTAGGGATTTTCTTAATAAGGGATTTGTGACTATGTTGTGATTATCTGGATAGTGTCAACATTCAGCTGCTCTCTGGATAACTTATCCATATACTACATTGGGCGGATTTTTTTGCTGTCCTGTTATTCAGATAAGTCAGTTGTCTGCCCCAATCCCACCCCAGCACTACCCAGATAGTGCCACAGCAATCTGTAAAGTTACTCAGCTGCACTATCCAGAAGTGCTGCTGAATATCTATTTCACTGGCATTTATCCAGATAGTGGGTGATGTTACGTGAATAGATGCTTTTGAATATCGGCCTTGACTGTGTCTAACTTATCAAGGCGGAAGTTGTGTCAGATTCTGTTCACTTAGGAAGTCAAAGTAGCAGTTTGACTATGGGTGCTTAAAATGTTCACACACAACTGTAGTACCACCCTGTTGTGAAGAAATCTCATATAAGATGTACAAATCTCTAGGTTCTTGAGCTCACCATTCTACAAGCTGAAATGTTCACTACAAAAAATATTACTTTACAGGTAAAGTATCCCTGCGCAGAAAAGACTCCAAAGCAGCTAGAACTTGTGTATCTGACAGATTACCAAAAGGTACATACGTTCTACAATGCTTGTCCCAGGGTAAGCAGAGGAATTTGCCAGATCCTCTTTAATAATGGTTTATGGACCTTTCCTCCAGGAACTTGTCCAAACCTTTTTTTTTTTTAAATACTTTTTCTTTATCCACAGCTTTTACTACATCTTCCGGTAATTTATTCCAGTGTTTGATTATGCGCTGAGTTATTGCTTCACTGCATGTCCCCAAGTCTTTTTACATTTGGATGGTGTAAACAATTGATCTAGGTATACCTATTCCACTCCATTCATTAATTTATAGACCTCTATCATATCTCCCCTCAGCCGTCTCTTTTCTATGTTGAAGAGCCCTAACCTTTTTAGCCTCTCCTCATAGAGGTATCCTTACATCCCCTTTACCATTTTGGTGGTTCTTCTCTGTACCGTTATTAATTCTGCTATATCCTTTTTAAGATATGGTGACCAGCACTGCACACAATATTCAAGATGTGGTCAACACCATGGAATGATACACAGGCATAATATTCTTGGTTTTATTCTCCATTCCTTTTCATATGATTCCTCGCTTGCTATTTGCTTTCTTGGCTGCCACTGCACACTGGGCGGAGGGTTTCATTATATCATGCATGACAACGCTTAAATCTTTTTACTGGCTGGTGGTTCCTAATGTGGAACTTTGCATCATGTAACCATAGTTTGGGGTTATTCTTTCCTAGGTGCATATATTTGCACATCCATATGAAATTTCATCTGCCATTTGGATGTCCAGTCTTCCAATTTTATCAAAGTCCTCTTGCAATTTTCACAGTCCTCTTGTGTTTTAACAACTTTCAATAATTTTGTGTCATCTGTAAATTTGATCACCTCACTCCTTATTCCCATTTCCAGATCATTTATGATATTTATTTATTTATTAGCTTTTATATACCGCACTATTTAGTATCAGAGCAGTTTACAGGAAACGCGAACAGCCAAGCAACTTTACATAGAACAGGCATAAAGCACAGTTACTTACCTGTAACAGGTGATCTCTGGGAACAGCAGGAATAAGTCTTCACATATGGGTACGTCGGTACCGACGGAGTCTGCGCGGGAATGCTTCCCAGCGTCCAATCAAGAGCTTTTGGAAGCATCCCAGCACGCCTGCATGCTGCCTTCCTGCCTTTACCAACTGCCTCTCCTCAGTTAAGTTTTAAAGCTGAGACAAAGAGAGAGAGAGAGGAGAGGAAAGGAAAGATAGATAGAGATACAACTCCTGGGGAGGTGGGAGGGTTGTGAAGACTTATTCCTGCTGTTCCCAGAGATCACCTGTTACAGGTAAGTAACTGTGCTATCTCCAGGAACAAGCAGGAATGAGTCTTCACATATGGGGACTCCCAAGCTGAGATTCCTGGAGTCCCAGCATGTCATAGGCTGGAACATGCTATCTCCCAGAACACCAGGCATCCTGAGGATGGAGGGTAGGAGTTGAAGAAAGAAGGATGCTGTGGAACAGCTAACCTAGCATAGGACTGCAGAGATGGAGTCCATGTGTGGATAATGATGGTCATCAATAATATTGCAAAGGATATTGCAATATGGACCTCCCCTGACAGGATTTCACAGAAGTATGGAGGTTCATGGATCTACTTGGAAACCTAGTAGAGGAACCTTGAAGAGGACCTCACTGTAAGTGGTGGTAATAATCCTGTAGGAAAACCAGTGGAGGTCAGAATCTTGAAAGGTAACAGGTAACCCCAGTAGGGAAACTGGGGTAGTCCAAAAACGGTGGGCCTTCAGCGGAAGGCTTTATGAGAAAAACCCTAGCTCTTTTGGAGGCAGAGTGAGTCACTCTTAGGAGCAAAAAGAGAAGGCTAACCGATTTGGACAAACAGGCACAGTCCTTGTGGCGAGAAAGGGTGTGGGAACTCCTTGTATCCCAAAAAGAGAGGACAAATGCCTGAGGCGTTAAGCCTGTGATTAACTGAAGATCCACAATGTCTCTCCTAACTGGGGTAAGCTAGGAGAGATATTGGGCACGGAGAGCTTCAGAGGTACCTAAACCGTTAGGTTATGGTATAAAAATTGTTGACTACCACAGGAGTGGTTGTGTGTGTAGAACCCCAAACCTGCTAGATAGCATAGGTATGGGTAAAGCCCCTCTGTCAGAATCATATAGCTATATGAGGATAGACAGTGAGATAGATAAGTATATGGATACATATCTATCTATAATAAAATATCTCAACAGATACATATAGATAGATAGATAGATAGATAGATAGATAGATAGATAGATAGATAGATAGACAGACATATAAAAGTATATCTATAGTGAGATATGGCAGGGCATAAAAAACACACAAAAAATAAATATGGATATGTAGGCCTACATATGGGTGTCTGCAATTAAACAGACAGAGATATGCCTACAGCACAGTGATCACATAGGATATGTGGAGAGGAAAGATTCATCTAATAACAAGGAGGTGGAACCTACTTGAGAAGACATATAGAGAATCTATTCCTCCTGGTCATGATCTGCAAGAATGCTAGTTAGTGAAAAATAACCAGGACTGTTACGTGAAAAACAAAGGATAATGTCAATGTGCAGCCAGCAAGTCCCGAGTCTTCCAGGACTCTAGCATGGTAAGTAGACAGAAGACGCCTAGAGATGAGATACCATGTTGACCTGCTTAAGGGGAAAGGTATCATGCGTTCTTACCATGAGGACGAGCATATCCCCGATTGGGAATACTATGGACCAAAGCAGGGAACTGGCAACTCCTTGAGCTTTCACTTAAGAGAAGGCCTATGTCATTTATATCAAAAAAGGAGATAGTAAAAGAAGGGAGAACCTTCTAGTCATGGAAGACATGACTGAAAAGCCTTTTCTAACCAGCTAGGATAGCTGTTGGAGAAAAAAAAACCCATGCTCTCTAGCAAGGGCCCATAGTGGAAAGCTTCTCTGTAGTTTGCAGAGAGCATGATGCAGGAGAATGAGGAGATAGAACTGGCTGTTAGAGAGCCAGTATCTCTGCCAACTATGCTGACAAAGTCAGGAAAATGAAGAGGGCAGAATAGAAGACAATCTAGAAAGCTTGTAGTGAGATGATCTCCAAGAGAGATGAAGCACTGACTTGGAGCCACTACTAAGACTAGACAGAATGTTAGTGGAGGACAATTTGGTTGTTTGTGGACAAGAACCAGTGGTCCAAACATTAAAGCTCCTGCATAGACAGCTGTTAGCAAGACAGCAGAAAGAATCTACTGTTCAAAAACAGAAAGAACAGACAGAACAGGAGTAGGAAACTCTGGACATGTCTGATGAGCTGCCCCAAAGCAAGATTGAACAGAGGAGGTAAACTCCGCACTGGAAAGTGAGAAAAGTAGAGAGGATGAAGAAAAAGCCTCCCAGTAAGTGATTCCCTCTTACAGGGGAAAAACCTGGTAAGAGGGTGAAGAGAATGGAGCTGAAGAAGTCTTACGAAGTAGGAAGTCTATAGAAAGGAAAAATACATGCTGGCACAGGAACTATCATTGGATAGTGGTTAGACCTCTTTCCCTAGCAGGAAAAAGAGGAGAAACCTGTGACCTATACGCATGAATATCCTGACAGCTCATAGAAATATAGAAAAAATTGATATCTTTTGGAAAGGGATCCATGTGTAGGGGTTAGAATGAAGTGGTGGATTGCCTCCATTGAGAAGAAGCAACTGTAGATGCTAACCCCAAGAGTCACAAACATCTGATGATGATTGATCAGAAACCCTGCAGATGCTGGGTTTGCTGAGCCTGGTGAGGGTTGGATTCTTCAGACCAGGACAATGCCTCCCCTGTTGGGGAACATTTGTATGATGGGCAAGTGATGAACAAAACCTTCTTCTCCTGTGGGAAGAAAGTTTGGTAGGAGATTTCCTACCTAGTGGGACAGAAGGTGGTGTAGAACAAACCTTAGGAACAGGTAAATCAGTGGATAACTGAGTAACCTGGCGTAAAGACTCCTTGTTGAAAAGATTCTCTCCAGTGCAAGGAGTATGTCCCAGACGTTGTTGTGCCCATTTGTCCAAGTCTGAAGATTGGAGCCAGGCTCTACATCGTGCCCCTATAGCAATAGCAGAAGTTCTGCTAACAGATTCAAAAGAGTCTAGGGAAGCACGAGAAAGAAACCAAGAAATATTCTGGATATGCTTAAGCAGTGAAGAATAGTCTTTACTCCTAGAATCTGGAAGGAAAGGAGTCAAAAGATGTAACTGCTTTGTGACCTCCTCAAGAGAAAGACTCATATAAAAAATATATGAGAGCATTCTTGCAGAAAGCATAGATGTCTGGAAGGTTTGACGTCCAAAGGCATCTAGTGTCTTAGACTCACGACCTGGCGGATAAGAAGAGTGCTTTTTCTTACTCTTTACCCGCCTCATTGCTGATTCCACTACTATGGAATGATGAGGAAGTTGAGTCTTTTGAAACTCTGGAGAGGGGGGCACCTGATATAAAAGATCAGTTGCCCTGGGAGGTGGGGGTACCCTTAAAGGTGTTTCCCACATTCCTAGAAGGAGATCCTGCAAGGAATGATGCAAAGGAAGCATTATGTTGTCCTTTGCTTTGGTAGAAACAGAGCCTTGTGCAGGATCATGTCCTGGAATAGGAATGGCAAGAGATCTTGCTATATCCAGGAGGAAACTCTGAAAAGAGGGATCCCAAACAGGAATCTCCCCTGGACAGGGTAGATCTAAAGAACTAGCCTGAGCATCCACAGAGTTATCCAAATATATAGGAACAGAAGATTCTGCAGAGTGCAGTGTGGAATGCTTAAAAGATGGTTGCTGGTACTGGCTGTCAGGAGCAGCCCCCATCCTTACCACATCATCCATGCCAGGTATCGACTCCAAGCTTGGTATAGAATGGAGTGATCCTGTTGAAAAAAGCATGGCAGGAATTGGCGACGATGCTACTGTGGGTACCGGTACCGATGCTGATACCGGTACCGATGTCGGAGTTGAACCCAACAAAGACATTGGTGACAGTTCAATCGGTACCGAGGTAACCGAAAACCTCCGGCCACTATCCTCGGTACCGAAGCACCGGTATCGATCGGTGTCGGTACCAAAATCTATTGGTATCCAGTCTTCTAGACTAGAGATCGATTCCAAACTTGGCATCAAGGGCAAAGAGCCTGATAAGCGAACCATAGAAGGCACCGACCGTGAAGGTAATGAGGACATCGGTACCAACTGCGGTACCGTGTCTGATACCAGTGAAGGAAGAGCAACCAATGGCAACTCAATCGGCGTTGGGGGAACCGAGAGTTGCGGATCCGAATCATTGGGACCGAGCCTTCGGTACCGTCGAGAGCCGGTACCAAGGCGAGTCGGTACCCAGTCCTCCAGACTGGAGATCGATTCCAGACTCGGCATCGAAGGAAGCGAGGCTATCGATGCACATCTGGAGGGTACCGACGTCTGTTGGAGTATCGGTGTTGGTACCGATAATGGAAAGTCAATCTGGAAGGTATCCACCGGTCCCGAAGGTACCGAGGACGCCAGATGATGATCCCTGGTGAGGAGTGTTTCATCCAACACCAGTGCCGATGCCGGGGTATCAGTACCGCTCGAAGCGGATGCCACCACCGTACACGGCTTAGGTATGTTCTGTGGGGGGTGAACCCCAGGAACAACCTGAAACCTCTTATAGGCTTTGGAGACCGAAGACTCCCGCCGGGGTTTTGAAGCCAGTGGGCCCTCGAGGGCAAGGCCAGAGCCGTCTACATGCTGCGCATGAGACCTACCACTCGAGGACTGGCTAGTCTTAACAGACTGTTTGTGGGTTACCTGATCCTGTGTGGACGAAGAAGGGGACGGTGCCCCGAAGTTGGAGGGCAACCGTGTATCGAGGGAGCCTCGATGTTGAAAACCTCTTCTTACCAAACTGTTGTCAGGACCCAAGCAGGTTAGACATCGACTTCGAGGGTCTAAAAATAAAGTTGTACCGCCACAGTCTGAACATTTCATGGAGAAAGTGTCTGGCGGTTCCATGAAGGAAAAAGAAGAGGCCTAAAAGGCCTAAGAGACCGTGGGACACTATGAAGAAAAAATATATCCCGTGGAAAAGGAAAATTTTTCAAGAAAAGAAAAGAAAACACCGGCGGTACCGGTGGCGTCGGTCACAAGAAAACAAAAATAAAAACAAGAATTTTCTGCGGTGACAGGAGGACGTCCTGCCGGCTCCGTGGAAAAACGAAAACTGAGGAGAGGCAGTTGGGAAAGGCGGAGAGGCAGTTGGGAAAGGCGGGAAGGCAGCACGCAAGCGTGCTGGGATGCTTCCAAAAGCTCTTGATTGGACGCTGGGAAGCGTTCCCGCGCAGACTCCGTCGGTACCGACGTACCCATATGTGAAGACTCATTCCTGCTTGTTCCTGGAGATACAGCAAATCTAAATAACATAAAGGCAGGTAAGCAGTAACAAGAAATGTGTCAACATAAGGGATAAGGTGAGAGGGAGAAAGCAGCGGGTCCAGCACAGATCCCTGGGGTACTCCACTATTTACTTTTCTCCATTGAGAAAATTGGCCATTTAGCCCTACTCTCTGCTTTCTATCTTTTAACCAGTTCCTGGTCCAGAATAGTATACTGCCTCGAATCCCATGACTTTCTGAAAATCCAGATACACTATATCAACCAGCTCACTTTTATCTACCTCTTTATTTACACCTTCAAAAAATATAGCAGATTAGTAAGACAAGATCTTCCTTGGCTAAATCCGTCTTTCGTGCCATGCATCAAAGCAGTTTTCAAAATACGTACAATAGGTAACGGTGAACCCTAACAGAGCTGGTTTTGAAGATGTATGGTATTCAGGCCATTTTTATGTGGGATAAGACAAAGGATTTTTATAGTCCTGCACTCGCAGCAGACAGCACCCATTCCTTATTTAAAATCAAAAGTCATCCTGGTGAATTGTTTCCTAGAAGCCCAGTTATAGATCTGAAACAGTCCATTGAAGAATCTCTAGAAACAAATTATTCCATATTCAGTATCCAGAATGTAGGGGCCAGCCACCAGATATTGGGGTAAAGCAGCATTCTGCATGATCAGAATTGGGAAATTTTCCAATAAAATTGATTCCCTGATGGAGAACTCCTAATGAAAAGGGAACCAAATTTGACTCATCTAAGGAGGGATCTGAGGATCGCAGACTCCTAACTCCTTGTGAATGTCATTAAAGCTTTTGCATCCAGACATATAGGAGTATTTGTTTACGGAAGACCTGTTCTTCAAGGAAAAGAAAAGGCATTTGTCATTCGATCCTCTTCAGAGGAAGAAGTTGTAGACACTAGGCAATGAAAAGACCTCTATTACTGCAGACACAAGAATAAACTTGTTTGCCATCATCTGATCCAAGGATCATTCATGGGCATCTATGAACCAACTGAATTTGTCTGCAGGATGTTCTTAATCACCCACCAGATACGTGGCTCTTAGGGTCTCCAGTGATAGACACCAATTACATACAGACAGTTTCCCCAGCACAGAAGGCAAGAACCTGTCCCTCCCTGCTCCACTGTAAGGGAGGAAAAGCAGGCAGAGTAACCAGGGCCGCTGTTACTGAACGAGAGGAGCAGGAGGCAAAGAGATTCAAGATACAACGAAACATTATTTTTTTATACAGTCTGCCTCAGAGGCAGAGTCCTAATCGTACAGACACGATATGAAAGAGGATCAGGGCGAAGTAAGAGAGGAAAAAGAAAACCTGTAACTGTTCAAATTCTACCAGTTTCAAATGCCAAATGGTTAACCTTTGATGCTGCTGGCTCACCACCATGTTTGGTCCTGTAACAGGATAGGGGATGAAACACCCAGTGGAATAGAACTAACCAGTTTTCAGAACAATAAAACATAGTTACTCACCTGTAACAGGTGATCTCCGGGAACAGCAGGAATTTAGTCTTCACATATGGGTATCGTCGGTACCGACGGAGCCTGCAAGGGAACGCTCCCCAGCGTCCAATTCGAAAGCTTTTGGGAGCATCCCACAGCGCCTGCGTGCTGCCTTCCCGCCATTCCCAACTGCCTCTCTCCAGTTGAGTTTAAAGCTGAGACAAAGAGAGAGAGAGAAAGGGAAAGAGAAAGAGAAAGATAGAGAGATACAACTCCTAGGGGAGGTGGGTGGGCTGTGAAGACTAAATTCCTGCTGTTCCCGGAGATCACCTGTTACAGGTGAGTAACTATACTATCTCCAGGAACAAGCAGGAATGTAGTCTTCACATATGGGGACTCCCTAGCTTTAGATGCCAGGGAGAGACCCCAGAAGTAGTGTGTCCCTGTGAAAGGGCTCCACTTCCCCCCATGGATCTCTGGCATCTAACCAGGGATGGTGGGTAGGAGTTGATTAGGTATGGAACAGGTGTTGGAGAACAGCCTGACCAAACAAGGCATCCCAGCAGGAGTCCTTGTCCAAGCAGTAATGGGCTGTGAAGGTATGAACCAAGGCCCAAGTGGCTGATCGATAGACACAGAGTGCAGATGAGCCATTGAAGCTGCCATGGCTCTCACATTGTGAGCTGTGACATGGCCCTTCAGAGGAAGATTCTTACTCTGATAGGCAAACAAAATACACTGTGCAATCCAGTTGGACAGTGTTCTCTAGGAGACTGGAAGTCCCAAATGAGAAGGATCAAAAGCAACAAAGAGTTGAGAGGACTTTCTATGTTGCTGTGTTCTTTGCAAGTAAAAGGCTAAAGCTCTTTTACAGTCCAAAGTATGAAGATTCCTTTCTGCATTTGATGCATGAGGCCTTGAAAAAAGACAGGCAGGTAGACTGCCTGGTTAAGGTGAAAAGGCGAGACCACCTTTGGCATAAAGTGTGGATGAGTCCTAAGGCCTACCTTGTCATGATGGAACCTTGTATAAGGTGGATCAGCCACTAGTGCCTGCAACTCACTGATGCGACGTGCTGATGTGATTGCAATGAGAAAGATAACTTTCCAGGAAAGGAATTTCAATGAAGTAGTAGCTAAGGGTTCGAAAGGTGGCGTCATAAGCTGACCAAGAACCATGTTTAAGTCCTATGCCACCGGTGGTGGCCTAATGGGAGGCTTAGTTAGAAGAAGGCCTCTCATAAATCTTGCTATAAGAGGATGGGATGAAATAGGTTGTCCATTTAAAGGCTTGAAAGAAGCTGCAATAGCACTCAAATGGACTCTTACTGAGTTAGTCTTAAGTCCTGCATTGGATAAATGACAGAGATACTCTAGTAATGATTCCAAAGGTATCGCAAGGGAGTTAAGACCCTTGTGCGAGCACCATATGGTAAACCTTTTCCACTTGAAAGCATAAGAGCGTCTTGTGGAAGGTTTCCTGGAAGCTTAAAGGATATCCTTTACTTGCTGAGAAAGGTTCAGATCATGAAGATTTAGGACTTCTGCAACCAAGCCCTGAGATGCAGAGACTGGGGATTGGGATGCCATAACATTCCGTCCTCCTGAGACAGGAGATCTGGAGCAGACCCTAACTCCAGAGAGGGAGCTTGAGAGAGATGTAGGAGCAGAGGGTACCATACTTGCTGTGGCCAATGTGGAGCTATGAGAATCATACGGCCTCCATCTCTCTGAAGCTTGAACAGGGTTTTGGGAATTAGGGGAATGGGTGGAAAGGCATAAAGGAAGTCTTGCCCCCAATGAAGGAGGAAAGCATCCCTGGCCTCAGAGCCCTGAGCTGGAACTCTGGAACAGAACCGGGGAAGTTTGGCATTCAACTGACTTGCAAAAAGGTCTATGTCTGGGGTTCCCCAAATCTGAAAAATCTTGGCCACCTGGTCTGCATGTAGAGACCATTCGTGCGGAAACAGAACTCGACTGAGTCTGTCTGCCCAAGAGTTTTGGATGCCTGGAAGATACACTGCCAGGAGATGAATCTGATGCTCTCTGGCGAGGGCCCATAGTCGCAAAGCTTCGTTGCAAAGCGACAGAGAGCCTGTTCCCCCCTGCTTGTTCACATAGAACATGGCTACTTGATTGTCCGTATGAATGAGGACTGTCTTGTAGCTGAGCAGGGTGTGGAACACTCGAACAGCAAGGAAGATTGCTCTGAGCTCTAAGAGACTGATGTGTAGATGAGTCTCCTCTGGAGTCCAAGTGCCTTGGGTGGAGAGGTCTTGCAGATGAGCTCCCCAACCCATTGGTGAAGCATCTGTTGTGAGAGTTGCCTGGGGTAAAGGTTGTTGAAATGGGGACCCCACCAACAGGTTTTGAGTGGACTGCCACCATTGGAGGGACAAAATAAGGCGATTTGTGTTTGCTATTTTGTCTGACAGGCACCCTGATGCCTGGGTCCATTAAGTGGATAAAGTCCACTGGGCTGCTCTCATATGGAAGCGAGCATAAGGTACCACATGAATGGTAGATGCCATGTGGCCTAGTAGTTGTAACATTTCTCGAGCAGTGAGATGAGGCTTTAGCACTGCTTGAGAAGCTAATTGAACCATGCGAAGGCAACGGGTCTGAGGAAGATAGGCCCTTGCTTTTCTGGTATCCAGCAAAGCTCCTATGAACTCTAGAGACTGAGTGGGAGTTAGACTGGATTTTGGGATGTTTATAACCAGACCCAAATACTGAAGGATACGCATTGTGCAAGATAGAGAAATTCTGGCCTCTGACTCTGATGGGGCTCGAATGAGCCAGTTGTCTAAGTAGGGGAAGACGAATATTCCTAGAGTGCGAAGAAATGTTGCTACCACAGCCATGCATTTCGTAAACACCCTTGGTGCTGAGGCCAGGCCAAAAGGAAGCACCCTGTACTGGTAGTGCTTTCCTTGAAAAAGGAACCGAAGGAACTTTCTGTGAGTTGGATGGATGAGAACATGAGTGTATGCATCCTTGAGATCTAGAGAACAAAGCCAATCCTGACTCTGAAGGTATGGCAGCAGAGTTCCTAGAGAAATCATTTTGAATTTCTCTTTGAGCAGGAATTTGTTCAATTCTCTGAGGTCCAAAATAGGTCTGTGTCCCCCTGTTTTCTTTTGGATAAGGAAATAGGGGGAGTAAAACCTTGTACCGTGTTGATGAATGGGTACTTCTTCTATTGTCCCTTGGGCAAGAAGCATAGTGACCCTCTTGATCTAACAGGTTGCTGAGAGAGGTCTGAGAATTGAACTGTCTTACCACTGTGGGAGGGGGCATGCACAGAAAGTGAAGCTTGTACCCCTCTTTTATAATGGAGAGAGTCCAATGTTCTGCTGTTATCTGCCCCCATCTGTGGGCAAAATGACATAACCTTCCTGGAATGGTGGAAGATTCTGGTCCATTGAGGGCCAGGAAGGCTAAGTTCTCTAGAGGAAAGTCAAAGGCCTTGTAGAGGCTGAGACTGTTGAGGCTTAGCAGTCTTTGCTTTCCTTTGTTTAGGTGGTTGCTGACTCTTTCGGGCAGGTTGACCTGCAGAACATCCCTGCTGGGAATAAGAGGGATAAAACCTCTTCTTTTTGGAGAAGAATTGTTTCTTGAAAGATTTCTTCATTGCAGGATCAGCTGTGGCTTTGGATAACCTATCCAAAGTGGAGTTGTCAGCATCCAACTCATTGGCTTTCTCTTGCCAATTTTTGCTGAATAGATTCTCACCTGTACAAGGGATATTGCTCAGTTTGTCCTGCACCCAGAGCTCCAAATCGGATGCCTGGAGCCAGGCAATTCTACGTGCACCTATGGCAATGGCAGAGGTTCTGCTTATGCACTCAAAACAGTCAAAAGCTGCACGATTGACAAACTTAGAAACATCCTAGGCATGTTTAACCAGTGTGAGAAAATCCTGCCTCCTGTCATCAGGAAGGAGAGGGCTTAAAATCTCCAAGTCTCCTGTGACTTCTTTAAGGAACATTCCCATATATAAAATATAGGAACTGATCCTGGCAGAAAGCATGGAAGCCTGGAAAGTACGACGTCCAAAGGCATTCAAAGTTCTACACTCACGTCCTGGAGGATTAGAGGCATGCCTCTGCACTCCTGATCCTTCTCATAGCTGATTCCACTACAATAGAGTGGTGAGGAAGCTGAGTTTTCTGGAAACCAGGACTAGGAGGGACTCAATACATGGTATCCAGTCTGCGAGAGTGAGGAGAGGTGGTAAGAGGTGTCTCCCACATTCTCAACATGAGATCATGTAAGATCTCATGGATAGGCAAAGTAGCTGCCTCCTTAGGAGTTTTGGGATATTGTAAAATCTCCAACTCCTTTGCTCTGGGCTCTGTTTCAGGAGTCACAGTAATGGACAGACCTCGAGCCACCTCCCTGATAAAATCCTGAAAAGAGATATCTTCTGGAGGAGACATCCTTCGTTTAGGAGAGGAAGGCTCCTCTGGGAGAAGTACTCCGGTACTGACAGAGCTGTCAGAATCCTCAGATTCTTCCGAGGATTCAAAGTACCTTCTGTCCGGATGCTCTTGTAGAGCCCGATACCCATACCGACCGAAGTCGTACCGGGGGGGATCGGTACCGGTGTATCGGTACCGGAAGGCATAGCATGACTGGGTGCCAGCAATGCAGACACCGATGTCGATGCTGTCGGTACCGGTGCCGGAGTCGGTGCCGGTACCGGTTGAACTGTCTGACGCGGTTCCGAGGGTGTCGATGCCGCAAGGAGAGCCGCCAGACTGCGTTCAATAGCCAGGAACCTCTGGTCTATTGACGCTGCCGATGCCTGGGTATCGGTACCAGAGAAAGCAGCCGGTACCCCAGAACATGGCACCAGTAGTTTTGCCGAGGTCAAGGCCTCGAGAACATCCTGGCGCCCCGATAATGCTTTGGTAGCCGAAGCCTCCCGCCAGGGAAATTTCGCCGGTACAGAACCCTCAAGGGCTACGCCAGAGGCATCTCGATGCTTGGAAGGAGATCTACCCTTTGAGGACCGGCTAGACTTATGTTTAGTTACCTGAGATCCATGGGAGGAAGACGAAGCCCTGGAAGACGTCGATGCCACAGAGGCTGCATCGGAGGGAAAAAGGGTGCTGAGCTTAGCAGCTCAGTTCTGTTGACCCCTTTTGGACATCATGGCACAAGCCATACACCGCGAAATGGAGTGGTCAGGACCTAAACATTTGAGACACCACTCATGGGTGTCGGCGACGGAGATGGTACCGCCACACTTGATGCACTTCTTGAAACCCGAAGCAGGTTTTTCCATAGTACAAAATGGAGCGTGCACCTGAGGAAGAGAGGTTTGGAAAAAAAGAACTATATATATATATATTTTTTTTTTTTTTTTTAAAGAAAGAAAGAACCGGCGGTACCGGTATAGCGGCGAAGAAGGCAGACGCGACCACAAAAAGAAGGAGAATAAGAAAACATTTTCTGCGGTGACAGGAACAACGACCTGCTGGCTCCGCGGAAAACGAAGAACTGGAGAGAGGCAGTTGGGAAAGGCGGGAAGGCAGCATGCAGGCACTGTGGGATGCTCCCAAAAGCTTTCTAATTAGACACTGGGGAGCGTTCCCGCGCAGGTTCCGTCGGTACCGATGATACCCATATGTGAAGACTACATTCCTGCTTGTTCCTGGAGATTGGTGAATATGCAAAAAACAGATTTGGATATATTGAAGAACCAACGTTTGTATATTCACTGTGGCAATCCTAAAAACCCAACTGAATACAAAGTTGGAATACACTGATCTTAGACAGGACTTGGATTTCTCCAGCAGGAGAGAGGTCTAGATTAAAACCACCAGGTTCCTAGGCAAATGTCTTCTTAGATATGGACACACTTATCAGAGAAGCCTGAAAATCCTAACCTGGGGAAAGTGCCAGCCAGAGGAGCAGAGGCTCTGCTTCAGACAGCATGACATACTACGTACATTCTGTTAAACCAGAAATGGCTAGCTTATATTGTAGCTAAGCAGCTGTATATTCTCTTCCCATTTACGCTGCTATTAAGAAGCTGTATTTTCGGCCCCTAGTTATATTGCTGTCAAAATGCTGTGCAGCTTGTTACTGAGGCTGATCAACCAGCCTTAATAAACCTTCGTGAACTGTTCCCAGTATCAGAGTAGTATTCCCTCAGTCCTCGAGGGCCACCAACAGGTTAGGTTTCCAGGATATTCCAAAAGAATATATATGAGTGGGATTTGAATATAATGGAGATAGTATGCATGCAAATCTCTTTCATATGCATTAGGGGTCTCCTGAAAACAGCATGGCATAAGGGGGTGACAAACAGGGCAATTGCTTTGGGGCCCCCATGTCACAGAGGGCCTTATGTCTACCTTAAGCTAAAGAAGATATAGACTGCAGACAGGCTTTGGAGCCCCTTACCAGCTTATGCCCTGGGCCACTACATGTCTAACACCAGTGCTGCCTGAAATCCTGCCCCACTGGTGGTTCTCAAGGACTGGAAGTGAATACCACTGGTTTAGCTGGTCCTACATCCACCCCCCAGTATACCACGGGCTCACAAGACAAAGCAGAGAGATGAAAAGTCGGCTGTGCAGGGAGAACAAAAGAGAGAAAAGTGAAAGTTATCAAAAACATAGGAAAATAATGAACATTTCCTTTGCTGAAATTCCTAAAGTAAAACATGACAAAGTAGGCTTCCTGCTGTGTGTTGAGAGGGGAGGCCCAGGAGGGTACACTACATGAATGGTGGGTGCTTAAGCCAGTACAGGCAGGTGAAAGTTACTATGGGAGATAAAAATAAATACTCAGAACTCACTCTTGTCATATTTTAGTACAAGCAAAGAAGCAAAGGAAAGAGAGAAGAGGAGGAAAGCAGCTAAAGAAGAAAGAAGACGATATATCCTTCAATTTGACATCAACTTCAACCACTTCAAAGCTTACCCATAGAGGCATAAAATCTCTTAAGTTGGTTCAAAGAATATTCATAGATGGTGTATCACAGTAATTCTGGAATGGCCAAAAACAGTATTTCTACAAAGTTCCCACATTTTATAGTCAGTAATCTGAAACTTGCAAGCAGTTTCAGGCCTCTGTTCAAAACAGATTTTTGCATTTCCAGTAAAGTTAGTACTTCATTCTAACAGGCCGATGCAGAAACCCCACACTACAGCCCAGTGCTTAAAGCTTCAGCGCAGGGTTTCATAGTGCAAGTTTAACGCTGACTTTTCATTCTGTGATGCAATATGCAAATTAACCAATGCGCATAAAGTCAACATTAAACTGGGAGAGCAAGCCAAACACACGCACAAAGAAGTCATTGCAAGTTTGGCATACTGTCCTGGACAAACATGCTCATATGAGATGAACTTTAATACTTCACCTCAGATGATCCAGGCATCAGGGAACCCCCCCTCCCCCAATGCCACTGACACAAAATCAGGGGTGATCCCCTCGACAGAAATAAAATCACTGGTGGGCTGTTGGGCCTCGATCCCCCACCCCAAAATACTAAAGCACCTGGTGGTAGAGTGGACCCTAACTACCCACCCCAACAAATCCTCTGGGATACCTTAAACACAGGGAGTGGGAGCATTCCCACGTGCTCCTGTTCCTGTGCCATCTATCTTGCAAAATGTCAGCGCCTGGCCTCGTACAAGGCACTGGGTGGGGGTCAGACTGCCATGTAAGGCAAAAAATGCCTTATATGGCATTGTTGCACCCTGGGATGCATGATGCAGGGTCAGCTATCTCAGGATGCAAACTCAAGGGGGTCACTGTTTCATATAAGGTATTTGTTTTGCTTTATATGGCAGTCTGACCCCACCCAGTGCATCCCAGGATGCACTGCACAGAGCCAGGTGCTGTCATTTTGCAAGATGGCAGCATGGGGTGTGAGTGTGTGGGCAACGCTCCCACTCTCAACGTTTAAGGTGGGTCCACTGGACAACCAAGTTCCTTTTTGTTTTGGGAGGGGTGGGGGATTTGGGACTACTAAGCCACTAGATTCAAGTTCAGTTTGACTATTTCTGCTTCCATTGTTTGAATTGTCTGCAAGCCTGCTCACAGGGCGGGGCTAATTAAATTATCTTACAGCCACCTGGTCAACCTTAGGCTTCACAGCTTCCACAGCCTGCACACAGCTAAGCTTTCAGCACTGTATCTTTTGCCTGTCTTGTTGTTTGTTGTTGCTGATGATGATATAAAATTTAACTGTTTATTTATTTATTTATTTATTTATTTAGACAGTTTTGTATACCGCCTTATCCTTCAATCAAAGCGGTCACAACACAATCGGGGGATACATTTAACACGTGGGGATATGAGACACATACACTAATACTTACAGGGAACATGGGCAATGGAGGGTTAAGTGGCTGTTGGTTTTACATTCACTTTTGGGAATACTCTGACTGACTACATTCCTTTTGTAGCCCTTAAATCAGATATCTAAGTGTGCCTTCAGTTCATGTAAAGCCTACTGGCCAAGGACACTTAGGTTACCGCCTACCCTACCCCTCACCCCATCCACCCCAGGGCTGCATTGCCTATATAGCGGTCAGATATGTTGACATCTATCCTCCTAATATGGACCAAGCATGTCTTGTATTCAGTGCAGTAATTGTGGTGCCTTCATTCTGAGAAGAATCATTTGGAACCGAAGAGATTGCCCTATATGCCTCAAGTTAGCAGCCATGCATAAAGAATTGACTCTATGAAGGGAAGAAGTAGCCGCAATGAATCACACCTCTTCTAGGATACAAACCAAACAAAGTCCACCACCGCTCCCACAAAGAATCAAACACCCCAGGAACAAATGGATCACAGTGGGCTCTGGTAGACTGCGACCTGTAATGCAGTAAAATGGCCAAGTATCTAATGGAGGAGTTGGCAGGATGGAAGGGGATAAGGGAAGTGGAATTGCAATGGGATAAACTAAAGGTGGCAATAAAAGGGGCAACAGATAAATATGTAAAAAAGTAAATAAAAACAAGAGGAGAAGGAAACTCATTTGGTTCTCCAAAGAGGTGGCTGCTCAAATAAAGGCAAAAAACACAGCTTTTGCAAAATTCAAAAGCTTGCAAACAGAGGAACACAGAAATGAATACAGGATCAAACTCAAAGAGACAAAAAGAGAAATAAGGAAAGCAAAATCAAAGGCAGAGGAAAAGATGGCTAAAGATGTGAAGTGTGGCGACAAAACTTTCTTCAGGTATATTCAGGAAAGGAAGAAGATCAGAGGTGGAATTGCAGGACTCAAAAGTGCTGGGAATGGACTCATGGAAAGTGACAATGAAAAAGTGAAATTGCTAAACAAATACTTCTGCTCTGTTTTTACTAAAGAAAATCCTGGAGAAGGACAACCTGTGACTCGCAAATATAAAAATGGGAATGAAGTAGATACCACACCATTCACAGAAGATGATATGTTAGAACAACTTGCAAAACTGAAAGTGGACAAGGCCATGGGACCGGATGGGATACATCCCGGGATACTGAAAGAGCTCAGAGAGGTTCTTGCAGGGCCGTTAAAGGATGTTTTCAACAGATCCTTGGAAACAGGAGAAGTTCCTCAGGACTGGAGAACGGCTGATGTGGTACCTCTTCACAAAAGTGGTGACAGGGAAGAAGTGACAAACTACAGGCCTGTGAGCCTTACCTCGGTGGTGGGAAAAGTAATGGAGACGCTCCTGAAAGAGCGAATAGTGGACTTTCTCAAAATCAACAGGTTGCAAGATCCGAGACAACATGGTTTTACCGAAGGACGATCTTGCCAAACAAATCTTATTGAGTTCTTTGACTGGGTGACCAGAGAACTAGATCAGGGGCATGCAATGGATGTTATCTACCTGGATTTCAGCAAAGCCTTTGATTTTTTTTTCTTCCAAATATCTTTTTATTAAATTTTCAATCAAATACATGATCAAAAACATGATAAACAGGTCAATCAAATAAACAATACATATAGCAAGCCAATAACAGACTTAAAAGGACAAATATACATGATCTAGTCCACATCAAGAGAGAGCATTTTAAAGCAAAAAAAAGTAAATAAAAATACTAAGAGAGAAACCCAGACCCTAAGGTCCACAAATATGGAAGGTGATTATCATCTAACAGAGCTGTCTCCTCCTAAGCCCTGTCTATCCTGTAGAAACTTTTCCAGGTGAGAGGCATCCGTGAAAATATAAGAAGTGCCATCAATCCCAATAGCACATTTGCAGGGGAATCTCAGAAAAAAGGTAGCACCAAGAGCCAAAACCCGAGGTTTTAACACTAGAAACTGCCGTCTACGCAATTGAGTAACACGTGCCACATCTGGGAAAACCTGTACTACTTGTCCACAAAACTTAAGTGCCTTTACTTTGAAATAAGCTTTAAGAATACGCTGTTTAATAGAAACTGAAGGAAAGGTAACTAGCAGTGTGGATCTCAAAGTGATAGTGTCAGAGGAATCCTCAATAAAAGCGGTGAGGTTAGCAATATTAGGAACAATCTCATCCAGTGCATCCTCAGCAATGTTTTCCCTTTTAGAAGTTGAAGGAACATAATAAATTTGAGAAACTACTATAGCTTCCGATATCATCAACACTTCCTTAAGATACTTTTCCAATAAGATAGAGGCGGAGAGTAAAGAAGACTGAGGGAAATTTAAAAATCTCAGATTACAACGACGCATAGAGTTCTCCAAGGCTTCCATTTTGGCATACAAAACTAAGGAATCCTTAATAGTGGAAGCATGAACAGATTGCAAAATAGGAACTTGAGACTCTAATTTAGAAACTACAGTGTCTAATGAAATTACCTTCCTATCCAGGTGCTGCAACACAGTAGCAGTCTCCTGGGTGAAGGTAGCCAGGGAATTTAACTTCGTGGATACTTTTAAATCAATAATTTTAACAGCCTTCAAAACATCCTTCAGGGTCACATCAGCTTCGAGGGACGGATCCGATGCCTCAATAGGGGCACCGAGATCTAATCCCTGAACTGGATTAGGAATAGTTATACCGGAACTCACCACACAGGAAATATCAAAAGGTACCTTTGACACTAAAGAAACTGCGGGACCAGGGCAAAGTGGAGGAGATCTTCCATCGGGGCTTAAAGAGACCCCATCGGGAGAGGACTGTGCTAATGGTAGAGGAACTACATGTTTGTCTAAGGGGCCAACCGGTTTAGTAACTCCGGTTCCAGCCTCCCGAGACTTGATACTGTTCCTCATAGAAGGCGTATCAAACTCAGTAATGTGGGGATGGGTCCCAAGGTTGTAAACTGGATCAGAAATTCGTTGACAGACAGACTACAGAAGGTGATGGTAAATGGAGCTCACGCAGATGAAAGGAAGGTGATTAGCAGGGTGGCCAAGGGGTCGGTCCTGGGCCTGGCACTGTTCAATGAATTTATGAGTGATATTGCTGAAGGATTGAATGGAAAAGTCTGTCTTTTTGCAGATGACACAAAAATTTGCAACAGAGTGGACTCCCCTGAGGGAGTAGTTAACATGAGGAAAGATCTACAAAAGCTGGAAGAATGGTCTAATGCTTGGCAATTAAGATTTTATGCAAAGAAGTGCAGTGTCATGCACTTGGGTAACAGAAATTCAAGGGAAATGTATGCGATAGGGAATGAGAGGTTGGTGTGCACAGATCAGGAGAAAGACCTTGGTGTGATTATTTCTGAATATCTCAAGGTGGCAAAACAGTGTGACAAGGCGGTGGCAAAAGCCAGCAGGATGTTGGGCTGCATACAAAAAGGAATTACCAGCAGAAAGGAAGAGGTACTTATGGCACTGGATTTCTGCTACCCAAGTGCATACATTGAACAGTGCTGGGCCCAGGACCGACCCCTGGAGCACCCCGCTAATCACCTTCCCTTCATCCGAGTGAGCTCCATTTACCATCACCTTCTGTCGTCTGTCAGTCAACCAATTTCTGATCCAATTTACCATCTTAGGATCCATCCCCAAGCTACTGAGTTTATTGATAAGCCTCCTATGAGGAACAGTATCAAAGGCTTTGCTGAAATCCAGGTAGATGACATCCATCGCATGCCCCTGATCTAGTTCCCTGGTCACCCAGTCAAAGAACTCAATAAGATTGGTTTGGCAAGATCGTCCTTTGGTAAAACCATGTTGCTTCGGATCTTGCAACCTGTTGGTTTTGAGAAAGTTCACTATTCGCTCTTTCAGAAGCGCCTCCATTACTTTTCCCGCCACTGAGGTAAGGCTCACAGGCCTGTAGTTTGACACTTCTTCCCTGTCACCACTTTTGTGTAAAGGTATGAAATCAGCCATTCTCCAGTCCTGAGGAACCTCTCCTGTTTTCCAAGGATCTGTTGAAAACATCCTTTAACGGCCCTGCAAGAACCTCTTTGAGCTCTTTCAGTATCTTGGGATGTATCCCATCCGGTCCCAAGGCCTTGTCCACTGTCAGTTTTGCAAGTTGTTTTAACACTTCATTTCTGTGAATGGTGTGGTATCTACTCCATTCCCATTTTTATATTTGGAAGTCACAGGTGGTCCTTCTCCAGGACTTTCTTTAGTAAAAACAGAGCAGAAGTATTCGTTTAGCAATTCCGCTTTTTCAATGTCCCTTTCCATGAGTCAATTCCCAGAACTTCTGAGTCCTGCGATTCCACCTCTGATCTTTTTCCTTTCCCGAATATACCTGAAGAAAGTTTTGTTGACACACTTCATATCTTTAGCCATCTTTTCCTCTGCCTTTGATTTTGCTATCCTTATTTCTCTTTTTGTCTCTGAGTTTGATCCTGTATTCATTTCTGTGTTCCTCTGTTTGTAAGCTTTTGAATTTTGCGAAATCTGTGTTTTTTGCCTTTATTTGAGCAGCCACTTCTTTGGAAAACCAAATAGGTTTTCTTCTCTTGTTTTTGTTTACTTTTCTTACATATTTATCTGTTGCCCCTTTTATTGCCACCTTTAGTTTAGCCCATTGCAATTCCACTTCCCTTATCTCCTTCCACCCTGTCAGCTCCTCCCTTTAGGTACTCGGCCATTTTATTGAAGTCTGTGTTTTTGAAGTTTAGGACCTTGAGCTTGCTATGATTGGCCTGTACCATGGCTTTTATCTCAAACCACACCGTATGATGAACACTGCTGATCACAGGGGCATTCACCCAGACATTCGACACGCTATCACCATTGGTGAGCAACCAGCGTTGAGTTTTCCCTGGTTGGTTCCATCACCATTTGTCTAAGTAACGCATCTTGGAGACCATCCACAATTTTTTTTCTTCTTTCCAGATTTGCAGGAGGAGTAATCCAATCCACATCAGGTAGATTAAAGTCACCCAATATGATCGCTTCCCCCTTTCTGGCTATCTTGGCAATATCAATTTGTTATCTATCTCTTCAATTTGTGTCAGAGGTCTGTAGACTACAGCAGTATGGATGACAGCACTGTTCCCTCTAAGCTGTGCGCGTGTGCGCGCTCACACACTTCGCCGAGCGAGCGCACATACTTTACAACAGAGCGCACAAAAATTACGGCTCTGATTCTGATAGAAAACAACACAGACGTCTTAAAATGTTGTAATTACTAGAAATTTCCCGCTTCATTTAGGAATCGTCTATTTGCATTTAATTTGATTAAAATCAATGTGGTGTACATACTGTATTCTGACGTGTAGTCACATTTTAAAGTATATAACTCCGAGTGTCGTTATGTGGCGCACAAAAATTTAACCTTCCTTCAAAAGCTGCACACAGCTGATATTTTATGCGCACACAGCCTACAGAAAATTAGAGGGAACATTGGATGACAGTGCCATCTCCTCTTTCCAACACAATTCAGAGCGCTTCTTCTTTCACCTCAGATGATCTTTTCATTCCCAAATGGATTTTTATACCTGCGCAAACCTGGTATAAAGATCTAGCATTAAAAATAATGTAAGAAACTGCACTAACTTTCAGCATAATTTTTTTTTTATATCAGGCATAATTAAATATGCAGCACTTTGCATGCAATTTGCAGGCTTACTGCACTGCAATTTAGTGCAGTAGTTTTTTTGGCATTTTTCCTAACATGGGAAAAGTGCCAGAAAAATGCCAAACTAAGGTTTCCTAAGTCTGCTTGGAAGTATGCCGAAGGTTTAAGGGGTTCAATTTTTTATGTAACTTGAGCATGCAGAATAGTTTTGTATGTGCTAAGGAGACACTTACTGTCCCAGCATATAAACAGAAAAACAGGTGCTAGGACAAGAGAGTACCACTTTTATGCAATATATATGTATGTAGGGTACCCATGTGCTGTATATAGATTGAGGACAGTTCTATCAGGCAACATTATAGGTACAGTTCTATAAGTATATTCTACTATGTATATAGCATGAGCATGATTAGGGCAACACTACATATAAGCACCAATATTCATCCCATACATATAGGCCAGTTCCTATCGGGGAACATCTGGCCCATCTGGATGTCTAAAATCTCAACAGGCTGATACTGTACCCGATTCTGATCCTGCAGGGGCAAGACATCCCTGCGGGATCAGAACTGGGTGCAACAGGCGGGCTGTGCTCAGATTCTGAGGACCCGAATGTCCAGCCCTTCCCCACACAATGCAGCTGCAGTTTGTCAGACGGCTGCCTGGGTGAGAATCTTCACAGTCTTGTCAAGTGCATATATCTATATGATTTGCAAGGTATTGTGGGCAATGTAGTTCATTCACACCAGACACAACTGCTGACAATAATTTAGTTGTGCTCTTGGGTAAAGCCAATAAGATATTTATTTATGGGGTTATTTCTCCCAACACAGATATGCTTGGTAGCACATAAATTAGGTAACTTGCTTTCAGTGTTAACTTGGAAAAACAAAGTCAAAATCAGGAAAACAACAAATGAAAAGCTACAAAGCAAGAAACAAACTGTTCTTTTCAGGTTAACTTCTGATTACTTCCCACATAGATACAGAAGTGATTCTCTCCTAGCTCACAAGCAATTAGGTAAGGCTTAATTGCTAGCAGTTATCCAGCTGAAACCCCTGAGCTGGCTTGCCTTCCACTGTGTGGGTCAAATCCTGCTTCAGGAGCTTTTCTGAGTAGATTAAAGAACAAATTTGTATTTCTTTGTGATGGTTGCTGTACTTTATAACAGAAAGTTACCAACAGAGTTTAGATAGAGAGCAGTCCATATAAACAGGATCCTCATCTGCTATTATTCCCCCTTGTTCAACAAGCATGGGTTCAATATCATGGATTGGCACAGATGAATCTCTCAATGGAGCATTTTCAGGAGAATACTTGTTTCCCTGCTGTCTTTCAAGGTTATAGCTAGGGCATAGATCAGTGTTCATACCTGAGCTTCCATTGCTGCTAGAGTTCCTCTCTATATAGCCTGGCCAGTATGTAGTCCAGTTCTTATGTCCAGCCTTCCAATCCAGATCCCTGGACACTGGATCTCTCTTCACATACCTTCTGGCACAGGTCTTAGGGTCTCTTCCACGTGCAGCCGTCTCCCTCACAGGTAGCCTCTGGTGATTCCTAGCTCTGCAGCACCATTCCTCTGGCTTTCCCCAGTCCAATGGTGTATGCTGGCCCTTGGAATACCTCCCAGTATACGTACTGCTTTGGACTCTTCTAGACCTCTCAAAGGCTTTTCTCTTCCTTCTTCCAAAGGCTCTCTTTCCCTCTCTGTCCGTCCGGTTTGGCTTCTGCTTCTGATGATCCTTCAGATGAAACTGATGATCAAACTCAAGCTGATTCTCAGGATACTGAGGACAATTCTCTGGATATCCAAGGTGATCATGAAGATGGTCATCTGTAGAATAAACTCTACTCTTATTCTGCTTGGATGAGTGCTCCTCCCTAACACAGCGCAGCTGTGCTGAATCAGGCCCTGCCCTTTGAGATGAGTGCTTAGGGATTACCTCATAGCCCTCCTGATTGAACACACGTTTCCCCACTTCAGCTCCTCTAATGGCTGTTGGAAACCTGGTGCATTCTGGGACTGGTAGTCTTTTATGGGAAAATTCTGTTTTCTTATTTCTACCAGAACTGACAGGTTGCTTGTTCAGAGTCACTTCACCTTTTCTATAGCTCCTTCCAGAGCTATGATAAGCTTCCTTATCACAAGTTCCTGCATGGAGCCAGTTGCCATAGCACCAGGACACCATGCAGGAGTCCTGACTGCCAGCCAGCTCCTGCTGCGCACAGTTCCCTGCCACCCCACCCCCAATCGGGCATCCCAAGGATGGGATCAGACTGTGGGGAACCTCCTGCCAGTCCTCACTGCTTCCACCGTGATTGTCGGGGGAACCTATTCCATTCCCGAGGTGGAATAAGTTCCCCGTTCAGGCTTCACCCCTGGACGTACAGGGTCGCGCCCGGAATTGGCCCTGGACGCCCGGTCTGGGTCCCACCTCTGGCCTGCCCTGGCTCCTTCTCCTCTGGTCCGCCCCTTCTCGCCCCCATACAGAGCTCCCCCACACATCTCCTCTGTATGTGCAGGGAGCTCTGTGTTGGGAATAGGCCCTCTGGCATTTAGTGGGGATGGACATCCAAACCGGACATCCATCCCCACTAAACATGGCTCGGAATGACCCCCATAGCTTAAATGTTTGACTTGGAAACAGAAAAAAAGAGGAATAACCTGGACTATCCAAGCCAAACATATGGAATGTCATTTTAGAAAGGTTGTCCAGGGCAAAACGTCTGAGAAAGTACCAAGGATGTTTAAGTTTAAGCCCTATTTTAGCAACCTAGATGTCCCCAATTTGGAAGGCCACAGAAATGGCTTCTTGGATGTCCCAGCTGGCATTTGCAGAATAGTAACAACCATGTTCAGTGGCAGTTCTGACATTCAGAATATACATGCTGTTTTCTTCGGTCAGGAAATACTGTCTATAACAATGACAGCACGCTGTGCTCTTCCCCCAGGTAGCATTCTTGCCATGAAATGAGCACTTTGCCCTTTATTCGTGGTCAGGAGCAGGTATAAGCACAGATGCCTCCACAACCAGGGCCAGACATGCTTCTATCATTCTGAAATCGTGCCACTACGTACATCTTCCTTGCTCCAGCTAGAGGTCTTTGTGATTTGGATGTCTGATGTACTGTATGGTACGATTTTCAATATGTACAAGTAGCTTAAACGTGGAGATGCTGATATTCAGTGCTTCTTTGTATAGCTTATATATATATTCAGCAGCTCTCACTATAGGTAAAGCAATGCTGAATATAAGACTACCTTGAAACCTCTAAATTATTCAGACATCCTGCTCAATACTGGGTTAGGATTTTCCTGGTTGGGGCAGAATTACCACTTTCATGCATACCTTATAAAATAGAGAGTTACATAAAAGAGAACAAAAAATTTGTATGAGGGTCAGAGCTGGTATAAAATAACCACACCTATCTTTCAAGGGGAAATTTTATAAAGACATATAGAGACACGTGCACAGACAAACCAGGGAAAACACCAGTGACTGCATGTGTAAAAAACTGTTTCAGGATAGGAATACAGTGTTTAAAACAACTTATAAGAAGCCACTTAGTCAAATAAAAGAGCTTTTGATCTACGCTAATAAACTAAATATTAATATAACATGACCAGCACAAAGAAATGTATGTCTTACTGCTGTAACAATAAGGGAAGAAATCACAGGATGATGACATATCATGGTGTGAGAATGTTTATTTCTTGGCCCCCTTGCCTCAGCTATCCAGAATATCGGTTAGCAGGGCTATATCTTTGCCAATAACATCTAGCTAGTCTATTATACCAACCCTCTTTCCCCTGATCACTCTCTGCTGAACTTCACCATACAATCCATTGCTCAGTGGTTAGAAGAACATGGTCTTAAGTTGAATCCCTCTAAATCTACGACCATTTGATAGCATGCAACACCCCCCCACCCCCCAGCCCACATCCCAGGGTGCAACATTTATATGTGTACTATAAGTGGTCGTTATGCTATAAACATGTGTTTAAGTCCTAATGCATGTACTTTCAGTGTAAGTTTGTACAGGGCCAGAGCGTAGGTGGAGCACATATTTATGCACGTAAAGAGTAGTTACTCAACTGTAACAGGTGCTCTCCAGGAGCAGCAGGAATCAGTCCTCACATATGGGTGACGGCACCGACAGAGCCCTCGTGCGGAGCATTTCCCCAGCTTTCAAAGAAAGCCTTTGGGAATGCAACGCGCATGCGCGGTCCCCTTCCCGCCCAAGGGTGCCATCTTGCTCAGTCTGATGACATAGCTAAAAGACAGCAAAAAATCAAAATGAAGCATATGACTGCAACTCCAGGGGAGGAGGGAGGGTCGTGAGGACTGATTCCTACTGCTCCTGGAGAACACCTGTTACAGGTGAGTAACTACTCTTTTCTCCAGGATCAAGCAGGAAGTCAGTCCTCACATATGGGACTCCCCAGCTCTAGGCTACCAGGAACACTAAGCTGAAAAAATGGCTCCCTCTCAAGAGCCTCAGCATTCTTGATAAGAATATCCTCTGAGAACACCCCCGTATGGTAGCCCAACACAAGGGCCAGAGGGTAGGAGTTGCCTAAACTTCAAAGAGATTACGGAGTACCGCCTGTCCGAAAGCACTGTCCCTTCGGGACTCTCTCTCGAGGCAGTAATGGGCTGCAAATGTCTGGCTTGAAGACCAAGTAGCGGCCCAGCAGATGTCTGCCAATGGAACAAAACAGAGATGAGCTACTGACGCGGCTTTCGCCCTGACACGGTGGGCCGTGACTCGACCCTGCAAGGGGAGGTCGGCTGCCTTGTACGCCCAGGCGATACAATCTGCTACCCAAGTGGACAACGTACGCTTGGAGACAGGTAAGCCCATCTTATTAGGGTCAAAGGAGACGAAGAGCTGAGTAGCCCTTCGATGCCCCCGCATACGTTCTATGTAAAAGGAAAACACCCTCTTACAGTCCAGGGTATGCAAGACTGTTTCAGCCCGGCTGGTATGTGGCCTGGGAAAGAAGGTCGGAAGAACCACCTCCTGGTTGAGGTGGAAAGAGGAGACCACTTTTGGAAGAAACTTGGGATGCGTCCGTAGGACCACCCTGTTCCTATAAAACTGTGTATATGGTCTATCACAAACCAGAGCTTGTAGTTCACTCACACATCTGGCCGAGGTAAGAGTCACCAGGAAGAGCGCTTTCCAAGAGAGGAAGCGCAAATGGCAATAGCTATCGGCTCAAACGGTGGGCGAGTAAGTTCTTGCAAGACCACATTCAAATCCCACTCAGTTGCCGGTGGACAAACCGGAGGCTTGAATAGAAGCAGACCTCTGAGAAATCTGGACACCAAAGGGTGAACCGACAGAGACTGTCCTTCCACCGGTGAGTGGTGCGCTGACAGAGCACTGAGGTTGACCCGAACAGAGCTAGACTTAAGGCCTAGGTCTGACAGGTGAAGTAGATACTGCAGTACTACTGGCACAAGGCAAGACAAAGGATCTTTATCCGGAGACTCCACGTCCTCCATGTGGCCCAGAAGCCGCAGCCAGAGTCTGGCGGAAACCAGGGGCCTGTGGAGAAACTGGTTTGCCAAGTCTATTAGTCTTTGGGCTCTGTCTTCTGGCAAGAAAGCCGTTGCCTGCAGAGAGTCCAGCCTTGCCCCTATGAACTCCAAGTTCTGGGAGGGGAGCAAAGTGGACTTTGCAAAGTTTATGACAAAACCCAGGTGTTGAAGAAGAGAAATAGTTCGGAGGGTGGCTTGCCTGGTCTCCTGGCACGTCTGACCCCTGATGAGCTAGTCATCCAGATAGGGGAAGACAAAGATACCCTGATTTCTCAGGTAGGCCACCACCACCGCCAGGCATTTGGTAAAGACCCTGGGGGCGGAGGTGAGGCCGAAAGGCAGCACTCTGTACTGATAATGGTTTCCTCCTACAATGAACCTGAGGTACTTTCTGTGGTCTGGATGAATGAGGATGTGAGTGTACGCATCCTTTAGATCTAAGGAGCATAGCCAATCTCCCTGCTGGAGGTAGGGCAGAAGTGTTCCAAGAATAAGCATCTTGAACTTTTCTTTCTCTAGGAACTTTTTGAGATTTCTGAGGTCGAGAAGAGGCCTGAGGCCTCCGGTTCTCTTTGGTATGAGGAAGTTCCTGGAGTAGAAACTGTGACCGTGGAGGTGGGGAGGCACAGGCTCCACCACCTTGTCTCGCAACAGACCCTGAAGCTTTTGAAGGAGGAGGTCTGTATGGAGAGGAGGCCTTGGAGGCTCTCCAGGGAAGTAAGGAGGAGGCAACTGATGGAAATGAAGCATATAGCCCGTGTGGACTATGCTTAAGACCCAACTGTCTCCTGTTATGGGTGGCCACCTGTGGGCAAACAGGGTTAGTCGACCTCCTGTGCAGGGATGGGACAGCAGAGACGGAGAGGCTATGCCTTGGGAGTCAAAAAACCCCACCTTGCTGAGTGGGAGCAGGAGCCTGAGGCTTGGGGGCCTTCTGCCTACGAGGCCCATGTCCCTGCCCCTTGGCCTGCTGACCCTGTGGGGAGCTGGGGAGGCCTGGTAAGGTGGGAACTGTTTGTAGGCAGTCACCTTCCTCGGGTAAAAGGACTTCTTACCCGAGCCCTTCTGTTTATGAGAAGGGGCAGAAGTCTTTCTAGACAGCTTGGTCCTCGTGAGGTGCTCGGTCTTGAGCTGTGCAGCCTTCTCGGCCATGGGCTTGCCAAAAAGGTTCTCACCTCGGCAAGATCCGATGACTGCAGCCATGCCTGGCGTCGAGCAGCGATGCCGGCTGCCGCAACACGGGCCGAGGCCTCGAAGCCATTGTAGGCTGCGCGGGACATGAACTTAGAGCATTCCCGCACTCCCGAGGACAAGGACTTGAACCTCTGCAAAGGCTCCCCGGAGAGACCAGCAGAGAACCCGGCAAGCTCCTTCGCCAGGTCCCGCAAGTACATGCCCATGTAAAGCTGGTAAGACTGGACACGGCAAGCAAGCATTGAGCCCTGGAAGCACTTTCTACCAAACGCATCCAGGTTATGGGCCTCCCTGCCAGGGGGCACTGCGGAGTGCATCTTCTGACTTTTCAGACGATGCAAGGCCGATTCCACCACCATGGAATGGTGTGGTAGCTGCACCTTTTGAAAACCAGGGCTCTTACGGAGTCGATAAATGGAATCGACCCGCTTGCTCAGAACCGGCGCCGAGGCCGGTGCCTCCCACATCCAGAAGAGGAGCCATTCCAGCATCGGAGGAACCGGCACAGTAAAGGCTTCCTTCGGAGGAGAGTCATACTGGAGGGCCTCGAGCTCTTCAGCTCGAGGCTCCTCCTCGGGGTCTGCGGGGATTGCCAAAGCAGTGGCCATATCCCGAACGAACTCCGAGAACCGGGTATCCTCCGGAGGGGATCTACTCCGGGGCTCAGACTGCGGTGAGTCCGACGGGACGCACCAAGTCTTGAAGGTATCAGGTTACTCCTCGTCCTCCGTCTCCCAGGCGGACTCGTCCGAAGAGGAGTCGGGCTCCGATCGCGCGGGGCCTGGCAGCACCCGCCCCGACGCCGAAGGCACCAGCGTTGACGCCCTCGGTCCCAACCGGGAGGTCGAGGGTGACCGTGACCGAGGATGACCTCGAGCCTTCATGGTCTCGAGTATCGGCTCGGTCTCCAGGGTCGACTTCGATGTCGATGACCCGGTGGTCGGGGCAGATGCGCCAGCAAAGCTGGCCATCAGCACCCGCTGCTGATCCATGAAGGCAGACAGTCTGCACTCCAAGGCTGTCAGCCTGAGACCCAGCTCAGGAGACTCAGCAGCCACCGACTTGGGCCCCGGCGGCGCCGGGCCCGACGTCGGCTCCCTGGGAGGAGAGTCCTCGAGGACAACAGGACTTACGTGTCCTGCAGACTCCAGCTACACACGAGGCACTTTTGACGGCTTCTCCTGTTCCACGGGCCTGGGATGGCAGTCGGGGGTCCGAGACCTAGCCCTCGAGGAGCCAGGGACCTCCTCCGACGCCGCCCTCACGAGCCACTTCTTCCTCTTTCACTCCTGCTCGGGGGACCCCCTGTCTGAGGAATCCCGACAATGCTCGGGGTCAGACTCCCGAGATGTCGAGGCCTCAGACGAGGTCTGGGCCCGGCCGGAGGCCGAATCAGAGAAAAGCATTTCCTTTTGATACTGGCGACTTCGCAGTGCCTTAGTGGACATTTTGCCACACGGTCCACAGATCTTAGGATCATGATCAGGACCGAGGCACTGAAGGCAGCAGTCGTGTGTGTCGGTGAGAGACATTCGTTTCTTGCACCGATCACACTTTTTAAAACCACTGGAAGCCATCGGGGAAAAAAGAGCCCCCGCGAGGTCAAAGGACCGGCCTTCCAGGGAAAAAGAAAAAAGGGCGCGAACACCAGCCACGAAGGGCAAAAACCGAAAAAATGAGAACAGGCTCGATACCGGTGTACCGATCCCGGCGGGAAGGGAAACCGGTGTCGAACCGGGCAAAAAGCCACGATGAAATTGCAGGAAATCGCAAGAAAAAATCTAACTGTTTTCCGGGTGAACTAGGACAGACGTCCGAAGGGCTCCACGGAAAAAGAGAGACTGAGCAAGATGGCACCTTTTGGCGGGAAGGGGACCGCGCATGTGTGCAGTATTCCCAAAGGCTTTCATAGAAAGCTGGGAAAATGCTCCGCAGGGGCTCCATCAACGTCGATGTCACCCATATGTGAGGACTGACTTCCTGCTTGGTCCTGGAGAAATGATAAAATACTATAACTTATGCATATTCTTGGAAAAAAAATCTAGGCACAGACATTTATACCTGCCACAGAGCAGATGTAACTGCCTCAATTATTTTGAGGCACATCGTTATGCCCCTAAGTAGGCGCAAGCTTTACTTTATAAAATCAGCCTCAAATATGCACATGCTCATAAACGTGAGCTCTGTGGGAATTTATTAAATTACTCTCTTAAGGTGTAAAATTTAAACAAATATTTCTACTGAGTCAACTTCTCTTCAAAATAAACTTCTTAATCATACTAACATGGTTAACAAAACTGCAATAGACCAAAAATAATCAGACCTTTCAAAAGATGCATTTTGCACTGCCATGGCGAATATGGGCTTCCCCAATTTCCATCTGAATTAGCAGAGGTATTACATGAGAGACAGGCTTGACCCTGCACTTCTGGAGGGGAGGGTAAAGCAATCTTGCCATCTGGCATATTATTTACTAATGAGGAAAGGACAGGTGATGGCAGTGATTACTGAGCCAGCATGAGCACCCTGTCACCCCAAGTGCCAATAAAACATGCCAAGCAGCAGACAAGAAAAGGAACAGAGCCATATAAAATAATGAACAAATGAAAATCAATGGAGAATTTTATAATACTTATAATTATTTAGCATCACTGGAAAATAGGGTTTCTATCCAAATCCTTATGAAAATATTGGACATTCTGAACCCCAACATTTCAATAACGTAAAACATTTTAGTAGTCCATTTTTTTTAAAATGCCAGACACAGATTTTAAATTAAAAAACAGACTGCATTAAGGTCTGGCTATTAGGATCACAATAGAGTAGGACGTTAAACACAGCAGAAGCAGAATATTTAAAATTAAATAATATAGCACAAAATACATAGCCTTTGCATGGCTGGACTGAAGCAAACTGTTCGGGGGATGTTACTGAAGTGCATTAGCAGTCATCGCGGCACTAATGCAGGAAAGTTAGTGCCGTGGTGACAGCTAATGCAATCAAAATGTTTTATAATCCTATATAATTTTCTACAATATCTGCATTTCGCACTGTGGAGGGTGGAATTGGGGTAGGGAAAAGGCAGGCAGAGAGACTGCCACGGTGCAAACGACTGTTATGCAATGGCTTCCAAAATCACCACGATCGCAGCTGCAGATAAAGTCACCTCAAAAGGTGGCATTACCTGAAGCCGGGCCAAAGGTGTCATTTTGCAACTGCTGCCATTCAGCAGCAGTCGTAAAGTGGCATTAGTCTGATCACCCTCTGTACCCCCCCCCCCCCAGCAGCACCCCACTAGTCAATGGTGCTGATGCTTTGGATCAGCAGACCTGAAGCACTGGCACCTGTACCTGTAACCTTCCACCTCCCCCCCCCCCCCCCCCCCCGCCAGACAGCACCTAACCTCAATAGTGCTGCATGGCACCCCTGCCTTAGTAACATAAAATCCCAGCTAGTCACTTGGGCCCCTTGCCTCCCCCCCCTTAAAATACATCCTGCCTAGTCATTCAGGCTGAAACCTATAATCCCACCCCCCAAAACCCTTCCCTTGGCCCTCACTGGCATAGTTCCTGGCGGTCTAACGTCGAGAGGGCAGGAGCAATCATCCCTGCTGCTGCCCCCATCATCATAGCAATCTAAAATAGCATCAATCTGACAATGCTGCCCCCTAGAGATAAGAAGTCTTTTCACTAGGAGGCAGCACTGCAAAACCAGCATCATTTTAGATACAGACAGTGCTGGGGGCAGAAGTAGGGAGGATCGCTCCAGACCCCTTCTAACTGACCTTTCAAACTTTTTCACACCATCAGCCTAAATATACATCCTAAGAATACCCAAAAACTGGCATCATCTTCATTTAAAATTCTTACAAAATAAACACTAAACCCAACACCCATATCTTCTAATCACCACCAAATGTTGTGAAGTCATTGTCCAAAATACCTGACCTTCCATATTTCAGGGTTTTTAACCTTGATACAGCCTTACTACTTTTATTTTTTTAAATTAAGATTTCAATCTATATAATACCAATAAAGTATACAGAAACTAAAGAAATCTTAACAAAATATACAAGCAGGAAATACAAAACAAAGACATTAGCCCACATCTTGGGGAAACTACAAAAGATAATAATAAAGAAAATAAGACAAGAGATCAATACCTAACAAAAGGAATATACCCCCTGCCATATCAGCCCATCAATCAACAAATCCCCCATCCACATAGCAACTATAACAAATCATAGAAAAAGGTCACTATATCTTTTCCTTGTCGAGAATCAACTTTTCTAAATCTGAAGGTGATAGGAAAACAAATTTATCCTGCCCAAAAGAAACTAAACACTTACAAGGATAATTTGCAAGAAGAATGTAGCACCAAAGTAAGAACTCTAGATTTAAGAGCAAGAAAAGACTCCCTCCGTAATTGTGTAGCATGAGAAACATCAGGAGAAATACCTACCTTATCGCCACAATAGGAAATATCTTTTTCCTAAAATACGCCTTAAGAATAGCAATTTTATCTTCCTCAGAAACTAAGGACACCAACAATGTAGCTCTAGTGGAAATAATATCCTGAGTATCCTCTAAGAAGGCAGTCAAATCAAAAGTATTCTTATCCTTAAGGACGGCTGCTCCCCCCTCCTCTGCACTCTGCTGAATAACTTTAGTAGAAATATAATAGCACTTAATAAACACGAGAGAATCAACAGTTGGAAGGAGAAGCACATCCTTCAAGTATTTCCTAAACAATATTTGTGGAGATAATAAACTAATATAAGGAAAATTAAGCACCCTTAAATTCTTGCTCCTAGTCATGTTCTCCAAATTCTCAAGTTTTTGATGCACAAGAAAGCTGTCCTTCACATTAATAGACTGGACAGAAGCAAAAGACTTAACTTGGGTATCAATATTAAAAATACATGAATTCAAAGTCCCAATTCGATCGTCCAAATTCTGGAATTTAAGGACAGCGTCATTAGTAAACTGACACAGAGAAGGAACCGTCTCCGTAAGAATTTGCTCTGTATGCCTAACCACCTGCCAGATATCCAAAAGGGAAACAGAAGAAACTTGTGAGTCCACAGAGGAAACAGAAGGCTCTTTCCAAGATACTACTTTGGGGAGCCCGGTGTTAGCCTGAGGACTCTGAACACAAGGCTGAGATACAGTGGATAGTTCCAAGAAGCCATGTGGTAAAGGGGGAGTACACTCAAGGGAGCTAAGACTCGCCCCCTCAGCAGAGGGCACAGAAATGACAGTACCTAGTTTTGTTGTTAAAGGAGTGGAAACCACATGTTTATCCATCGGACCACTTACTGAAGCCACCGTGAGGGATTTCTTCTTCTTCTTACTTCCAGGCATCCCAACACCGCAATTCCACCGTAACTCCTAATGTACTCCTAAGGGGTTCCCAAAGGGCATACAAGCCCCTTTGGATACACGCCTTAGGAGACGCCCAGGTAAAAGCACTGACGGATATGCACCGTATAACACAAGAAATTTATAGGGCCTTCAGATGACGTCAGCACTGGCTGCCCCGCACGGGCCTGACGTTCCCAAGCACCAGCTGCTCTCGACCCTCCGCCGCGTAGGTAGGCTGCAGACAACACACCCAAAGAAAAGCACCATGCACTGATCTTTATAGGGCATTCAGATGATGTCGGCGCTGGCTGCCCCGCATGGGCCTGATTTGCCCAAGCACCAGCTGCTCTCACCCCTCCGCCGCGTAAGTAGGCTGCAGGCAACGGTCCCCTCTTACTACTTTTATTAGGGTCATAACCACTGCTCTGTGAAGGTAACCTGAATACCTTTGTGGAAGTCTAGGTTGTTAGGGTCATAATCGTCACTTGGTATGCCTTATTGTAATCCTGGTGCAGTCATACAACCGATGGAAAAGCTCATCATTAACCACTATAGAAAGATGTCCAAACTATTTAGTGATTTGGAGATTCCTTTGTTCATTTTATGGAAAATGTTATAGATAATAGCCCAAAGCCCTGGTAGCCTTGCCTCATTTAGTTTATTAAATCCCTCATATCATAAGGTTACAAGACATTTAATGCTGGGTCAGACTAAAAGTCCATGAAACCCAGTATCCTGCCTCAGAAGTAGCCAATTCAGGTCACAGGCACCTAGAAAGATTCCATAGACTACCATATCTGTATGTAACTAAGATTAAGAAAGGCGAGTAAAGCGTAGTTACTCACCTGTAACAGGTATTCTCCAGGGACAGAAGGAATCAGTCCTCACATATGGGTGACGTTGGCACCAATGAGGCCCACGCGGAGCATTTGCTCAGCTTTCAAAGAAAGCCTTTGGGACATGCTACCATGCATGCGTGGTCCCCTTCCCGCCCAAGGGTGCCATCTTGCTCAGTCAGATGACATAGCTAGGACGGCAGTAAAAACTAAAACAATGTAGGGCGGCAACTCCCAGGGGAGGAGGGAAGGTTTGAGGAATGATTCCTGCTGTCCCTGGAGAACACCTGTTACAGGTGAATAACTATGCTTTCTCCAGGAACAAGCAAGAAGTTAGTCCTCACATACGGGACTCCCTAGATCCAGGCTGCTGAGGGCTGAAACACAACAGCACTAACGGCGACCGATTGGGGAGCCGTGAGTTGCAGAAGGTGAGTCCCCACTGAGAGGCTCTGCAGATCCTAGCGTCCAGCGACACTCACTCCAGTAGCCTCAACACAGAAGGGTCAGAGGGCAGGAGTTGCCTATACCCTGAGACTATTACGGCGTACTGCCTGGACAAAGGCACTGTCCTTGCAGGACTCGCTCTCCAGGCAGTAGTGAGCTGAAAACGTATGAACTGAAGACCATGTGGCGGCCTTGCAGAACTCACTCACCGGCACTGAGCGGAGGTTGGCCACTGATGCGACCAATGCCCTCACGTGATGTGCTGATATCCGGTGCACAAGGGAGAGGCCAGTTTGCTCATAGGCGAGGGTAATACAGTCCACCATCCAAGTGGACAGAGTTCGCTTAGTCATGGGAAGCCCAAGTCTGCTGGGGTCAAAATACACGAAAAGCTGCGGAGCTTTGCGTTGGTCTGGGTCCACTGTAAGAAGGAGGACAGGGCCCATTTGCAGTCCAGTGTATGAAGTACTAGTTTCTCCCTGCCGGTATGAGGCTGCAAAAAGAATCACCTCTTGTTTGAGGTGGAAAGGAGACACCACCTTCGGGAGGAATTTGGGATATCTGCGGATATCTTGTAGAAACTTGTATATGGTGGATCTGCCACCAGGGCCTGGAGTTCGCTCTCTCTTCGAGCGGATGTAAGGGCCACCAGAAAGGTCACTTTCCAAGACAGGTACCACAGGTGGCAAATGGCCAGGGGCTCAAACAGTGGTTTGGTGAGCTGGGAGAGCGCCACATTGAGGTCCCATTCTGCTGCTGGAGGGCTGAGAGGAATCTTGGATAACAGGAGGCCCCGGAGGAAAATGGAGACCAAGGGCTGGCTTGAGAGGGGTTTCCCCTCGATAGGGTGGTGGTGAGCGGCTATGGTGCTCAGATGCACCCTCATTGAGTTAGATTTTAGCCTGGTGTGTGACAGGTGCAATAGGTACTGAAGGACTAGTTGCACATGGCAGGAGAAGGGATTCTCCTCCCTTTCTGCACACCAGGTGGAGAACCTTCTCCACTTAAAGGCATAAGCCCATCTGGTGGAGGGTTTTCAGGAAGCTAGTAGGATCTCCTCGACCTCTCTTGGAAGACTGAAAGGGTTCAATGCTACCCTTTCAGCAGCCACGCTATTAGCATTAGCGACCCCAAATTGGGGTGCAGGAGAGAGCCCTCCCTCCTGGGACAGGAGGTCCAGAGCTCAGCCCAAAGGGACTGGGAGTGCCACTTGACAGGGAAAGTAGCAGAGGAAATCAAGGTTGCCTGGGCCACCTGGGGGCAATGAGTATGACAGAAGCCCCTTCGCTCTGGACCTTGAAGAGGGTCCTGGTGACCAGATGGGTCAGTGGGAATGCATAGAGTAGGCACTCAGACCATGAGATCAGAAAGGCATCTGCCGCTAAACTCTCTGGGTGTGGCTGGTGAGAGCAGAAGCAGGGAAGCTGCGTGTTGTCCGAAGAGGCGAATAGGTCATTCACGGGCCTACCCCAGAGGTGGAAGAGCTGCTTCATTACTCTGGGGTTTAAGCCCCACTCATGTGGGCGAAGGACTCTGCTCAGCCTGTCTGCTAGGCAGTTGTCCTGGCCCAGGAGGTACACCGCTCACAGAAGCATGCTGTTGTGTGCTGCAAAAGGGAAGAGGGCCACTGCCTCCTGACAGAGGGAGTACGAGCCTGTGCCTCCCTGCTTGTTGATATAAAACATGGTGACCTGGTTGTCCATCTGGATCAGCCCAGGTCAGTGTCGCAGGCAGAGGCGAATCCCTCGTAGGGTTAGAAAGATTGCCCTAACTCCTCCTCAGACCAGTTGCCCTGTGTGCGGTGGTCTCCACAATGTGCCCTCCAACTCAGGAGGGAGGCATCTGTGGTCAGGATCCTCTGCGGCGCGGATGCCTGGAAGGGCATTTCCACCTAGAGGTGGTGTAAATTTCACCACCAGTTGAGGGACTCTGCCAACTGCTGGGTAACCCTGACCCTGTCACATAGCCTGCCCGTGGCCTGAGTCCACTGACAGCTTAGGCACCACTGGGCTGTCCACATGTGTAAGTGGGCTGAGGGCGTGACGTGGACCGTAGAGGCCATATGATCCAATAGGCAGAGGAGGAAATGAGCCGGACTAATCGGCAGCTCTGTACCTACCTCTCCTGTCAGTTGCCTGAGGCTTTCTGCCCTTTCTCTTGGGCGGACGGCCTTGACCTGTAATGTGTCCAATTGAGCATCTATGAAGTCCAAGCTTTGGGCTGGAGAGAGATGGGATTTGTGGTAGTTGATAACGAACCCCAGGTGCTACAGGAGGATGGTTGCACGCTTTGCAGCCTGACTGACTTCTGAGGCCATACTGACCCCGATGAGCCAGTCATCCTGGAAGGGGAAGACGAAAGCTCCTTGTATATGCAGGTAGGTGGCTACCACCACCAGGCATTTGGTAAAGACCCTAGGTGAGGAGGCCATGCTAAAGGGTAACACCCTATACTGGTAGTTCCCTCCTCCCACCACAAACTGTAGGTACTCCCGGTGGGAGAGGTGGATCAGGATGTGAGAACACACATCCTTTAGGTCCAAGCAGCACCAGTCTCCCTGGTGGAGGTAATGCAGCAGTGTTCCAAGGGACAGCATCTTGAAATTCTCCCTCACCAGACACTTGTTTAAGTTTCTCAGGTCTAGAATGAGCCTGAGGCCTTAAGTTCTCTTTGGGATAAGGAAGTATCTGGAGTAGAAGCCTTGTCCCCATAGGTGTTTGGGTACAGGCTCTACCGCATTGTCCCTAAGCAGATCTGCAAGTTCTGAGAGCAGAAGGGTCTGGTGAAGGAGAGGTTGCACTGGCTCTCCTGGAAAGAACCTGGGTGGTACCTGCTGTAGGTGGAGAAGATATCCTTCCCTTACCACCTGCAATTCCCACTGGTCCGAAGTGACACTGGCCCACTTGTGGGCGAAGAATGCCAGGTGGAACCCTCTGGGCTGGTGAAGATCTCCCGGGGGAAGGGAGGCCCTACCCTGGGAGTCAAAAGCTCCCCCCAGGCTGGGCAGGAGCTCGAGCCTGGGACTGCTGTGCCTTCGGCTTCTGAGCCCCATAGCTTTGCCTTTTAGGGTGAGAACCCTGTTGCTGGCCCGATAAGGGCTGGTAGTGGTGACTGCTGAAAAAGCCCCTTTTTCCTCAGAACAGGGTTTTTTTCCCGAATGGTTTCTTACAGGGAAAGGATGAGATCCCTCTTGGAGAGCCTCTGTCAAGTCACCACATCGGCCTCGATCTTGGCCGCCTTGTCGGCCATAGGTTTGCTGAATAGGTTCTCCCCAGTACAGTTCCATGTAAAACAAACTTGCTTTGTTAATTGTTGTTAACTGTAAACCGCAACTGAACTTTGGAAGATGCGGTATAGAAATGTGAATAAATAAATAGGAAATGTCAAGCAGCTTGTCTTAGACCCATTACTTGAAGTCCGAGGACTGCAGCCAGGCTTGGCATTGGGTGCCGATGTCAGTCGCTGACTCAAAGCAGACATAGGTCGCCCGGAAAAGGAACTTAAAGCAGTCTTTGATCCCGGAGGTCAGGGATTTGAACTGCTGGAGGGGTTCCCCAGTAACCCCGCTGAAAACCCGGACAACTCTTGGGTTAGAGCCTTTAGGTACATGACTATTCATAGGCTTGAATCCGGCAACCCAGCATGGAGCCCTGGTAACATTTGCCCCTGAGGGCATCGAGGGCTCTAGCATCCCTCCCAGGAGTGACCGAAGAGTGGGTCTTCTGGCTCTTAGGTTTCTGCATGGTCAACTCGATGACCATGGAGTTAAGTGGGAATTGGGGCTTGTGGAACCTGAGGCCCTTCCGGACACGGTAGATGGCCTCGAGGCACCGGGTCACCACCTGCACAGAGGCCGGCATCTACCACATTCTGAGGATCGGCTGCACACACACTCTGAGAGTCTCCTTGGGTAGAGACTCATACTGGAGAATCTCCAGTTCCTCGGTGCATGGATCTTCCTCCGCTTCGGTTTGCACTGAGAGGGCCCTGGCCGTGTCCTTTACAGAGTTATGGAAGGCAACATCTTCCGGAGGAGAATGGTGCCAGGGGCCAACGGGTCCGAGGGAATATCTCAGTGCCGCTTGGTTTCCGGGGACGACTCATCATTGGTCTCCCACTCGGAGTGGAGCGGTGATGATGAGTCAGAGGCCCTGCGACTCATAATGTCGAGGTTGAGGCTGAGTAGCCGGTGGCCTCTGGAAGACCTGGGATCCGAGTCACGGAAACCGGAAGGGGAGGACCGGATACCCGAGGAACGGGTAAGAAACTTCGACCGGGAATGCCCTCGCAATCGGGGGCCTGGTCGTCGGGGCAGATAATGAGAACAAACCAGCCATCATTGCCTGCTGCAGGGCCAGGATAGCAGTGATGTTCTGCTCCAAGGCCGCCATTCTGGTTTCCAAGCCAGAAGGCTCCGCAGCTTTCAGCGCGGACACCAAAGGGACCTCAGGCCTGGCACTGGCACTCCCATGAGTGCATCCTCGACTAGTACTATAGTCTCAAGGAAGCTCCCACAGTCTCCATCAGCCAAGGAATCCTTCTTGAGGAGCTTGGTAGGGCGCTTTTCGAAGCCAACCGAGTCCTTCCAAGTGGTTTTACCATGTTTCTCCGGTGCAACCTCAGTGGACTTTGAGGATTTTTTCTTCTTTCTCTTGGGGTCCAAGGGCTTTTCAGAGGAGCCACCACCACAGGACTCCGAGGTTACTCGGGCCTCACGAGACATGCTGGGCTTGGAGCTCAGCATCGGGGAGGCCGGTGCCAAGTCAGACCTGGGGAACAGTTTTTCTTGCAACTCAGACCTCTTTTTATTGGTTTTAAGTGTCATGGCCTGGCACAGGTCGCAGGAGGTGCTGTCATGGCCCGGGCCCAGGCAGCATAGGCAGCAGTCATGGGTGCCTGTCACTGACATCATTTGACTGCAGCGGTCACATTTTTTGAACCCACCGGGGGACATAGTGGGGAACACCCGGACGGGGTCGATGACCCCCGGGCGAAAAAAGACACGAATGCTGGTCGAGGCAAGCCTCAATCAAAAAAGACTGAGCAAAATGGTACCCTTGGGTGGAAAGGGGATCACGCACGCATGGTAGCATGTCCCAAAGGCTTTCTTTGAAAGCTGGGGAAATGCTCCATGCGGTCTCCGTTGGCTCCATCACCCATATGTGAGGTCAGACTTCCTGCTTGTTCCTGGAGAATAAAATCTAAATCAAATACTTGTTGCTCATTCCTGTGGGTAACTGGTAGCTTTTCCCCATGTCTACATGGCTAACAATAGTGGGAAAAGGAAAAGGAGAGAGGGGAAGAGGGGAGTGAGGGTGAGGGAGGTTTAGAAGGGCATGATAATGAGAAGCATCATGGGTAAGGAGAGTCAAAGAGAATATGGGTTGTGTGGGAAAAGGGAGAAGAGTAAATAGGGAACTGAGATTGCAAGTTGTAAATGAGCGGATTTGAGGGGGAATGTGGAAAGAGATTGATGGGATCCTAAGGGATGAGGGAGGGTGAGGAAGAGTAAGCGAACTCTTCCTTAGTATCTTAATTCAAAGATTACAAAGGCTAGGAGGTATGCAATGAAGTTACAAAGTTAAACAGATCGGGGAAAATATTTTTTCACTTAACGCATAATTAAGGTCTGAAATTCATCGCTGTAAGATATAGTAGAAGCTGTTAATGAGCTGGGTTTAAAAAATGTTTGGACAATTTCCTGGAGGAAAAGTATAGATTATTAAGGTAGACTTGGCGAAATCCACCAATTATCCCTCATGGCAAGTAATGTGCTAAGGCAACTTTTTTCAGAGGAAAATTGAGCAAAACTGAAAACATCTCCCTTGCTGAGGGCTGTGATATCAAGGACCTTGAACAGGAAGGCATATATAAGTATCTCAGAATAGAGGAAGGAATGACACTCGAGGAATATTACAGGAGATTAAAACTGTTATTGAAAAGTGTTTAACATCACGAAATAAGATACAAGTCTTCAATCAGCTGGCAATTCCTGCACTCTCTTACAGTTTTGGGATTGTGGATTGGCCTCATAAAGAGCTTGAAAAACTGGATGTGTGAACAAGAAAACTCCTCCATGCTCATGAAGTAATTTACAAGAATCAGTGTATGCCAAGAATGCACATTCCTAGAGCTGAAGGAGGGCTAGGACTTATAGAAATTGACTACACCTACAGAGCTACTATCATAGGCCTCCAAGCCTATCTGACAGCATCATCGGATCTAAATACACAAAAAGTGCTGAAATATGAAAGTAAACATCCAGAATCTGTCTCCATCATCAAACTTGGACAAGCGTTCCGACGATTAGAAGGAATGAGCGAGAATCCACAGGTGTGCGCAAGAAAGTAACAGAATTTGCAAAACAAGAGAAAAAAAACTCTTCAAAGAATTAGATCAGCAGATGAGGAAAATGCACAAATACAGTAGAAAATACAGAGTGCTACTCCAAGAATCTTTTGTCGATCAAGAACGGACACATGAATGGTTGAGGAAAGGTAGACTGAAACCGAAGGATGAAAGATTGATAGTTGCAGCCCAGGACAGCGGATTGTGGACAAGCTAAGAGCAATCGTGGCAACAAATCCTTATTAACGCAAGATAAACCCACACGGCCTTCCCACCCAGCCCATCACACATGTAACATCATCCTTATTAATGCCAGGTCAATAAGGAACAAAACACACATCATCCACAACATTCTAACTGATGAACAACCAGACATCCTATGTATAACGGAAACTTGGCTCACTGACTCTGATCCTGCTATAGTAAACCAAATAAGTAAACCCGGCTACAAACTCCACAACTGCCCGCACACCAACAAAAGAGGAGGTGGAGTCCTCATAGCAGCCAAAGCCAGCCTGCAACTAACAATCACATCCACGATCACAAACACAGACATTGACCTACTCAAAGTAGAAAACATGGCTTTATCCATCTGCCTAATATACAGACCTCCCTCTCCACACCACGAAGCGCTAGCCACAGCACTGGAAAACATCACTACCACCCAAAACAAAAAATTCCAAATCATCCTGGGAGATTTGAACTTAGCATCAATTCCCCCAACCCACTCGAACACCTTCTTTGAAGCCATGGACCAACTAGGCTACCACCAAATAGTAAACAATGCCACCCATGATAGGGGAAATACCCTGGACATGATTTTCGTACCCACCAATCGTCAACCACACTTAGAACCACCTAAGTTAAAGATAACCCAAGTCCCATGGTCCGATCACCACCAAATCGATCTCAAAATAAAATTGCCGTCCCTACCCAAAAATGCAAAGGAAATGAGAATACTTCACCCAATCAGGAAGTTCAACAAATTCAACAAACACCTCATAAATACCATTTCATCTCACATAGATCTGGACTACACGGACCTGGATGATCTAACAAACAGATGGAACACGAACATACAAAATGCTTCAAACCCTACATCGAAAACCTCAGGTAATGCAAGCAAGCCCAGCTCCGAACACTGGTACACGGAAACTCTAGCAAGATCGAAGAGAGAACTCCGCAAAATAGAGAGAAAATGGAGACAAACCAAATCCATCGAGCTCAAAACCAATACATGACACTTCTTACAAAGTACAAAGATGACGTCAACTCTGCTAAGAGAAACCATCACACCAACATATTAAGTAAAGCGATCAACAGACCGCGGGAGTTATTTGAACTCGTCAAATCTCTTACTAAAACATCCCAAAGCGACAACCTAAACCTAAACAACTCCATCAAGGCCCAAACATTGGCAAACCACTATGCGAGCAAACTAACTGCCAGAAGACCTACACCCTACCATGACTCAACACCACCGACACCACTAAACAACCTTGAGACCAACACAAATCAAGACCAGTTATGGAAACATTTCCACAAAATCGGAGACCAGCAAATTGCAACCATACTCACAAGCATAAACAGCACCACATCCCCACTCGACCCCTGCCCAGCAACCTGGATCAAGGCAGTGAAACAGGACATAGCACCGTACATCTCGCACATAGTAAACCTATCACTACAACAAGGATTCATGCCCACTGAGCTAAAGAAATCCATCATAAGACCTATTCTAAAAAACAGTACACGCAGCAGAGATGACCCAGCATCCTACCGCCCAATATCGAGCATACCATTCCTAGCAAAGATCATTGAAAAGGCGGTCCTATTACAACTCCAAGACCACCTGAACGACAATGCTCCTCTAGATGACCAGCAATACGGCTTTAGACAACATCATGGGGTCAAAACCCTATTACTAGTTCTACTTAACAACCTACTCAAGGGCCTGGAAAACAAAAAGAAAATGTATATACTCCTATTCATCGACATCTCAGCTGCCTTTGATACAGTTAACCATCGAACCCTCTTAAACAGAATCAAGTCAATAGGAATATCAGGAACCCCACTAAAGTGGTTCACATCATACATCTCAAACCGAATGCAACAGGTACAATTCAACGGCGAAAAAGCAGAAGCATTCTCTCAAACACAAGGTATACCACAAGGCTCTGCACTCTCAGCACTCCTTTTCAACGAATATATGCAACCACTATGCAAAATATTTACACAGCATAAAATCAACTACCACATTTATGCCGATGATATTATGCTGTACACACAACTTGACACTGACAACCCGGACTACAGCTCACTCGAAACATGTCTTGGCGAGATGCAAAACTGGTTACAACAAAGCAGCATGACAATCAACCACAAGAAAACTGAGGTGATGTATATCTCAAGGAAAGCAAATTTTGACCCACCTACATCAATAACCCTGTGCAACAACACTTATCAAACAAAGAAATAAATAAAATATCTAGGAGTTACATTTGACTGCGACCTAAAAATGGAAACTCACCTGCGCAAAACCAACAGGGCAGTCTTCTACAAACTAAGAGCTCTACAACCCACACGGAATATTATTGATCCCCACGACTTCAGATCCGTTGCTCATGCATTCATCATGCCACATTTCGACTATTGCAACGCCATCCTTCAAGGACTTCCTAAGAAAACCCTGAACATCTTTCAAATGGCACAAAATGTAGCTGCCAGGATCATCATGGAGAAAAGTCTTACTGAACACATTACACCAGTACTAACTGAGCTACACTGGCTCCCCATAGCAGCCCGCACAAAATACTGACGACCACCTTCAAACTCATCCACAGCATAGCACCATCCTTCCTCGACACCCTAATCAGATTGCAACCATCCAACAGAAACAGGAGAACCATCAATTCCAACACCCTCCACACTCCAACAGATATCAGATCAGTCAAAAAAATCACCAGTAACAGGATTTTCTCATACACAGCACCGACACTATGGAACCAACTCCCACCCGACCTATGAGCCAGCACTGATCTGGCCAACGTTAGAAAGAAACTCAAAACCCACCTATTTCAAAGTCATTTCAACCTGTACTAAATTCACATGAGGGGCAACTCCCCACAGCTCCCCAGAAAACCTGTAATGTATAAATGTACATATGTAAATTATTATCCCCTTAGCTTAGAAGTAGATAATTTTCTGCGTGACGTGCTAACCTTTCGAATCTTTATGTACAAATCAAAATTATTCTGTCTTGATTCGACAGCTTTATCCATGTAATCTTTCCCGCTTCTGATCACTGGAAGGAGCGGTATACAAATGTTTGCTAAATAAAAATAAATAAATAAATAAAGATGGTTTACGGCATGTATTGAAAAAAACTGGCACAACAGACATATGCCAATTCTGTAAGAAAGGGCTGGAAACAGTGACTCACTTAATAGCAACCTGTGAAGGTCTGATGATGGAAAATGTCTATACGGAAAGGCACAACAAAGTAGCACGCCTCCTCCACTGGAAACTCTGAAAACACTACAACATCACTGTCCCTGAAAAGCACTGGGATCATGACCCTAAGAGGATAACAGAGAATGAAGAGGTTATGATCACCTGGGATATTCCCATTCCGACAGATAAGAAACTGGATGCCAGAAAACCTGACATAGTGGTAAAGGAGAACACCACCAGAACGGCATTGATAATAGAAGTGTCGGTACAGAGTGATTATTCTGTGAATCACATGGAGAGGGAGAAGATCTTGAAGTACCAAGAAATGCAATCAGAGACCATGAAAATGTGGCAGAAAGATACAGAAATATTTCCCATTGTACTGGGAGCCACAGGCCTGATAAAGAAGAATTTCCAAGTACATCTTGACAAACTACCCATACATGTTACATCTTATGAACTCCAGTAGGAGGCTCTCTTTGGCACGATGCAAGTATTACGCCGAGCATTAGCAGTAAATTTGAGAGATTAAGATCATATTCCACATACCCTGACTTAGAAGTGAGGTTCACGACTGCCATGATATGCGCAAAACTAACCCATTAGGAGAAACTACCCCAAGTAACAGGGGGATTATCTAGTATGATCATGCTTACGTTCTTAATCTTCCAATTCAATAGGTTTGCCCCGTCTCAGGTTTTGGAGGCTGAAAGCTTTTTCTCTTATTGATCTGAACTTAGGCCAAGATTTCTCTGTCTATTCTTTATTTGATACTTACCAAATGTTTAATAAAATTACTATTCTTATTGCATTAACTGTAAATGGTATCACTATCATCACTGTTCTTTCTTTGTGTGCTTGCTATTATTTGCAATTCATTATATGTATCACATTACATTGAATCACAAAGAAAAGGAAATTATTAATCATACCTGGAAAAGTCACAGAGACAGAAAAGCAAACCCATAAAGACAAAGAAAATGATGTGTGTTTAATATTGGTTTAGATCATTTTTCAGCTAAATAATTTTGCTGCAAAAATTTAAAAAGCCAAACAAAGGTTGAAAGGAATGCCAAATATAAATATTGATGCTTGAGCTAAGAAATGCTGGGAAAGTGATCAGAAAAAAACAAAGATGCAAGCGAAATAAAAAAATTGCCAATGCAATTAAATGGGAAACAAGTCTTTTTTTTTAAGATATATTAGTGATAGGAGGAAATGCAAACGTAGCATTGTGTATGACTTAAGGGTGAAAAGGAGAAATATATAGAGGCTGACGAGGTTAAAGCTGAATTACTGAAATACTTTTGTTCTGTGTTCACAGATGAAGGGCCGGGAGTAGGACCACAGAGAACAAACAAAAATGAACAAACAATTTTCAGAAGACTGTGCTCATGAAGAGCTAGCTAAACTAAAAGTAGATAAAGTGATGGGGACGGATGGGGTACATCTGAGGATACTGAAAGAATTTAGAGACATTTTGTCAACTCCAGTGGCCTGTGAGCCATTGAGTTTGCAGCCTAAAGATAAGACCTGCATCCCTGTCACTGAGGAACCGGATTGGTTCTTAGGGCTTCCCAAAGAGGATTGCTGCAAATCTACATATATAATAATGGTAAAGGGCTTTGGTCAGTCACAGATTGCCTCTTTCATGGCAATGGAGAGGGTAAGAAAGCAACATCTCACCCCCATCATCTCCCCTTCATGGGACTGTCAGAGGCAAGGGTACCCCCAGTTCATGATCAGGAATGCTTCTGTGGGCACTCCTAAGCTTTCAGAGAGCAGTGGTATCATTAATAAAGACTCTTCTTTGTAAAGAACAAAAGTTGATTTTTCAATTTAACAACATGTATCCTCACAGACTTAACCAGGACTTCGATCTCACAGCATTTTTGTAGCCGACACTCACTGTTTTTTTTATTTGTCCCTGGTGTTATTGGTCTCTGTTTTTTATTGGTTTTCTTCCTCATGTTTTTATAGTATTACACTTGTGCCTGTTTTGCTACTATGTATGGGGTTTATTCTTAATAAAAATTTATATTTTTTCACTTTCTCGTATATTTTTACATATGTAATTTTAAGAATTCCCTTATTTTTTGCCACAGCTGTGCTGCCTTCCTTGGACACCCTCCACCTACCTCCCCCCTTCCTTCCACCAGCCCTTCCCCTCCCCGCCCTTCCCCTTTCCCCTCTCCCCCATTTCCCCCTCTTCCCATCCTCCCTGTCCCCCTCCCTGCTCCCCTCCTCCCCCCCTACTCTTTCCCTCCTCCCTCTCCCCTCCTCTTCCTCCCCCCTCCTCCCCCTGTTTTTCCTCCCCTTTCTTCCCCTCTTTCTCCTCCCCTTCCCCTGATAATTCGATAACCCTTTTAAGTGTTTTCTATAATTATTTTATACAAGTTTAATGGTTTCTTACACATTGGTGCATATATTATTTTTTTAACATTAGGAGTTTTTATGTTTTATATTTAATATTATAGGTTCATTGATTCTAATTATATTGGTCATTTTTTGAATTGAGAGCTTATTAGTCATCCATCGTCTAGGGTGGAATTGACGTGCATTCTTGTTTATGCTGCTGAACGTTTCATCATCAGTGTACACCTACTGGTCACTTACAGTACATGTTGTTGCTTACATTTTACTTTTATATGGAAAGGTTCCTTTCTCCCTAAATGTTCTTATTCACAATTATATTTCACTCAGTTTATGCATTACATTGCCGTCACTGGGAGGTTAGAATTTGGATGTTGGGTTTGATATAATTCCGTTTGATTGCTTGCTGTTTGATATTGATTCATTCCACTCACATTACAATACAAACGGCGACTGGCTTATATCGCATGATATTTTATATTCCGAAGGCACTGCTAACTTTTTGCTTAATTGATGTTGCATTATATTGATCTGTTTACTGGTTTATTGTTTTTGCTCCACGGTTTTGTATTGGAAGCGCTCCTTAGGCCGGCTCTGCTGTTTGTATATATATGTGCTTTTTATTATTCATGAGCCGGTAATGATGTCAACTTACATTTTCATTATAATCAGCGGTGGTGTTTTTGCACTCTTTTCAAATTCCTGGTTTGTTTCTTGCTGTACAGGTATGTGGGGGGTGTATACTATCTCTATCAGTTCTTTGTCCATTTTATTTTACACAGACAAACTTTGCTAGGACATTAATACACAAGTGTTTTTATTATAGGTTGTGATCTCTCATACGTGGCTTCACTGACTTTATATCTTCATACACTATTCTCTTACTTTTATGAAGCACAAGATATCTTAAAGGCCTTCTTGAAAGGATTATTGCTGGAAAGAGGCAAACGTGTGCCACTGACATAGGCCTGAATGTTGGTTTTACACAAAGACCTATGTAGAGAGAGGTACTCATGTGAATAGAAAACCCCTAATATATATGTGAATGTTGAAACAGCATTACGGCGGGGAAATTGTTGAAGACCTTTTGAAAAACTGAAAAACACGAAATTCAACTTTTTGCAACTGATGTAATGAAGTGCTGGAATCCGTAGAATCTTGAGATCTGGTGTGAGGTGCCTAATGAGTAGTGATTGTCCTGATGATTGCATGCATAAAAAAACATGGCCAGAAAGAAACCAAAGAGAGCAAAAACTCCCGCACGGGAGTGAAGGGAACAAACCAAGCAGGAGGTCAAGCACGGCATGGATGCAAGCAGCTTTATTGAAAAAACAAATCCCCAACACGTTTCGGCTTGTAAGCCTTCTTCAGGGGGAAGAGCCTCAAAAAACAAACAATAAGTCAAAAATAAAAAATTACACTAGCTATACACATATAAAACAAATCAAATCACATCTGTAACTGGCATATCATTGCTAAAATGAATGAGAGCAAAATGGAAAAGGAAAGAAAAGAGCAAAAAGAAAAACGGGCAGAGACAGCTTGTGATGTGCTTGAACATAAAAATCAAAACGTGGAGGATGCAGGTTGCCCAAGGCATATATCTGTTTTGCAGCGGAGAAAAAACAAACAAGATGGAAGGGGAGTATAATGAATCAAAGTCAAAATGTTATAGTCCAATCTGCATGAAACCCAATAAAAAAAGCAAATTATTTTTATCAATGTTGGACATTAGCAATTCCTTTAAATTACTACTTATGCATGTTTTTTTTTATACATCATTTTTTATATATGGACTTGTTTTCAGATGAGTTGACATATGGGGTATCTCATATTTCTTTTGATGTTTTCAGTAGATGGTAATTTATACCATTCACATATATATATTTTTATAATAGGTTTTAGCTGTTGTGTGGCTCCAGCCCATGGTGCAACCCCTTTGATCTGTTTTCATTTTTCTTACTATAGCTTGCTTTCAGGTCTCCATCCCTTTTTACATTACAGTGTGCGCTTCTCTGGTCTTTTCTTTGGTCCTATGATGATGGAGTTTACAATGTGTTTTTATTTAAGCGCTTCATTACACATGTTTATTTATTTTATTAACTTATCTATTATTTATTTGTTATTCTATTCTCTATGCAGATTAGATGATTTTACACTTGTTCATATACATATGATACGTTTGGTCCTTTTATTAGTTGTAGGGAAGTGCAATTTATATCGCACTTTTACCTATAGGTCTCTGACAAATGTTTGTTTATTTATTTATTATTGTTTTCACGCAGATTAGACATATAGCACAGTTACGTACCTGTAACAGGTGATCTCTGGGAACAGCAGGAATTAGTCCTCACTTATGGGTACGTCGGAACCGACGGAGCCTGCACGGGAAAGCTCCCCAGCTTCCCAGAAAGGAAGCTTTTGGGGCCTCCCACTGCACATGCGCGCTGCCTTCCCGCCTTCCTGACCAGCTCTCCTCAGTTCGAGTTTATAGCTGAGACAATAGAGAGAGGAAAGGAAGATAGATAGAAGATACAACTCCTAGGGGAGGTGGGTGGGTTGTGAGGACTAATTCCTGCTGTTCCCAGAGATCACCTGTTACAGGTAAGTAACTGTGCTATCTCCAGGAACAAGCAGGAATAAGTCCTCACTTATGGGGACTCCCTAGCTAAGATGCCTGGGAGATCCCCTCCCAAGGGAAGGTGGGCAGGAGTTGTTCAAGTATGGAACAGGTGTTTGAGGACAGCCTGACCAAACAAGGCATCCCGGCGGGAGTCCTTGTCCAAACAGTAATGGGCTGTGAAGGTATGAACCGAGGCCCAGGTGGCTGCTCGACAGATCTGATCTATGGATACAGAGTGAAGATGAGCCATAGAAGTGGCCATGGCTCTCACATTGTGAGCTGTGACATGGCCTTCCAGAGAAATGTTTTTACTCTGGTAAGCAAAGGAAATACACTGAGCAATCCAATTGGAAAGTGTACGTTTAGAGACTGGAAGTCCCAAATGAGAAGGATCAAAAGCCACGAAAAGCTGGGAAGACTTTCGATGTGGCTGAGTCCTGTTGAGGTAAAAGGCAAGAGCTCTTTTACAATCTAGAGTATGAAGGTTCCTCTCTGCACTGGATGCATGAGGAGCCGGAAAAAAGACAGGTAGATAAACCTCTTGATTAAGATGAAAAGGCGAGACCACTTTGGGCATAAAGTGGGGATTCGTCCTAAGGACCACCTTATCATGATGAAACCTGGTATAAGGTGGATGAGCCACTAAGGCCTGTAGTTCACTGATGCGGCGAGCCGAAGTGACTGCAATAAGGAAAAGGACCTTCCAGGAAAGAAATTTCAAGGAGGTAGAAACCAACGGTTCAAAAGGTGGCTTCATAAGCTGACCTAGAACTAGGTTCAAATCCCATGCTACCGGAGGAGGCCGGATGGGAGGTTTAGTTAGAGTCAGGCCTCTCATGAACCTTGCAATAAGAGGATGAGAGGAGACAGGTTGTCCATTTATAGGTTTTAAAGATGCTGCAATAGCACTCAAATGGACTCGTACTGAATTCGTCTTAAGGCCTGCATTAGAAAGATGCAGGAGATAGTCTAATAGAGAATTCAAAGGAAGTGCTAGAGGGTCAAGACCCTGTTGAGCACACCAAATGGAAAAGCGTTTCCATTTGAAAGCATAGGAACGCCTCGTGGAGGGTTTCCTAGAGGCATGAAGGATATCTTTCACTGGTTGAGAAAGATTGAAGTCATGAAGGCTTAGGCCTTCAGTAGCCAAGCTCTGAGGTGTAGGGACTTGGGGTTTGGGTGCCACAAAGTCCCCTCCTCCTGAGACAGAAGGTCTGGCGCAGCTCCCAAGTCCAGGGAGGGTCCCTGGGAGAGATGCAGAAGTAGAGGGAACCACACTTGGCGTGGCCAGCGTGGAACTATGAGGATCATTGATCCGTGATCCCTCTGGAGTTTGAACAGAGTCTTGGGAATCAAAGGAATGGGTGGAAAGGCATATAGGAATTCCTGACCCCAATGCAGGAGAAAGGCGTTGTTGGCCTGAGCTCCCTGACACGGAGTCCTGGAACAGAACCGGGGAAGTTTGGCATTCCACGGACTTGCAAAGAGGTCTATGTCCGGGGTTCCCCATTCCTGAAAGATTCTGCGTATCTGGTCCATATGTAGGGACCATTCGTGTGGAAGCAGAACTCGACTGAGTCTATCTGCCCGAGAGTTTTGAACCCCTGGAAGATACACTGCCAGAAGATGAATTTGATGCTCTCTGGCGAAGGCCCATAATCTGAGAGCTTCGTTGCAAAGCGACAGAGAGCCTGTCCTTCCTTGTTTGTTTATGTAGAACATGGCCACCTGATTATCTGTATGGACTTGGACGGTCAGGTTGACAAGGAGGGTATGGAAGACTTTGAGGGCAAAGAAGATTGCTCGCAGTTCCCGGAGGTTGATGTGAAGGGTGGTCTCTTGTGGAGACCAAGCACCCTGAGTGGAGAGGTGTTGAAGATGGGCTCCCCACCCTGTTTGGGAGGCATCTGTTGTGAGGGTTGCTTGGGGCAACAAAGGTTGGAAGGGGGCCCCCAACAACAGATTCTTGGTGGACATCCACCATTGGAGGGACCAAAACAGACGCTTTGAGGTGAGTATTTGGTCGGAGAGCGCTCCTGATGCCTGAGTCCACTGGGTGGCCAAGGTCCATTGAGCTGCTCTCATATGAAGACGAGCGTAGGGCACCACGTGTACCGTGGAGGCCATGTGGCCCAGAAGTCGCAGCATTTCTCTGGCTGTCAAGTGACCGCTGGACTGAGCTTGGGAGGCCAAGCACACCAGACGTTGGCCCCGGACGTGAGGTAGGTAGGCCCTTGCAGTGGTGGTGTCCAACTGGGCCCCTATGAATTCCAGAGACTGAGTAGGGATAAGTTGAGACTTGGGAAGGTTTACCACCAGTCCCATATACTGCAGAATGTGCCTTGTGCGGTCCAGGGAAATCTGGGCCTCTGACTGAGATGGAGCTCGGATGAGCCAGTCGTCCAGATATGGGAATACAAAAATTCCCAGACCTCTTAGAAATGCGGCAACAACTGCCATGCATTTGGTGAACACTCTTGGAGCAGAGGCTAGACCGAAGGGAAGTACTCTGTACTGGAAATGTTTTCCCTGAAACAGAAATCTTAGATATTTTCTGTGGGATGGGTGGATGAGTATATGTGTGTACGCATCCTTGAGATCTAGAGAACAAAGCCAATCCTGACTCTGAAGGTATGGAAGGAGAATGCCTAGAGAAAGCATTTTGAATTTCTCCTTGTACAGAAATTTGTTCAATTCTCTCAGATCTAGGATAGGTCTGAATCCCCCTGTCTTCTTTGGTATGAGAAAATAAGGGGAGTAGAATCCTGTCCCTTGTTGAAGAAGAGGAACCTCTTCTATTGCCCCTTGGACAAGGAGAGAAGAGACTTCCTGACCCAACAGGCCCAGGAGAGATGGGGGAGAATTGAAGTGCCTCACCATGGTATATGGAGGAAGGTTGGAAAAATGAAGTTTGTAGCCCTCTCTGATGATAGAGAGGGTCCATTGCTCTGATGTAATTTGCCCCCATCTGGGAGCAAAGTGAGCTAACCTTCCGGGAATGGTGAGGGGCTCTGGTTGTTCTAGAGCCAGAAAGGTTAAGTTCTCTAGGGGCAAGTCAAAACCCCTGAGGGGGTTGAGCCTACTGAGGAGTGGTAGACACTGTAGGCTTTGACCTTGCCTGTTTAGGCTGCTGACGTTTAGCAGCAAAGCGAGGCTGAGAAAATTGTTGGCCAGTATTAGTGGAAAATCTGGCCTTCCTGTAGTAAGGCCTCTTGAAAGACTTTTTCTTGGCAGGAGTAGAGGTAGACTTAGAAAGTCTATCTAAGGTAGCATTTTCTGCGTCCATTTGAGTGGCTTTAATTTGCCAGTCTTTACCAAATAAGTTCTCACCTGTACAGGGCAGATTCCGTAAGCCATCTAGGACCCAGGGTTCTAGGTCAGAGGCCTGGAGCCAAGCAAGTCGTCGGGCTGCAATGGCAATGCCCGAAGCTCTACCGGCACCCTCAAAGGAATCAAAGGCTGCTCTGTTGGAGAACTTAGAAACATCTAGAAGCTGTTTCACTAAAGAAATGAACTCCTCCTTTCTATCTTCAGGGATAAAGGGGGCAAAATGCTTTACCTTTAGGGCAAGTTCCCTTAGAAACATGCCCATATACAAACTGTATGAATTAATCCTGGCTATAAGCATACTAGCCTGGAAGATTTTCCTACCAAAAGAGTCTAGGGTCTTACATTCTCGCCCTGGAGGGGTAGAAGAGTGCCTTTTGGTACTCTTAATCTTTTTCAGTGCAGACTTCATCACAGTGAGGCAGCTGAGTTTTTTGAAAACCAGGAGGAGGAGGGACCCGGTACATGGTGTCCAACCTACGAGAATGAGGAGACAATGTTAGAGGAGCCTCCCATAAGTCCATCAAGTGTTCTTGAAGGATTTCATGGATAGGCAGGGTAACTGCCTCTTTAGGAACCTTAGGGTATCCTAAAATATCCAATTTCTTTGATCTAGGTTCTTTCTCAGAGGATGTAGTAATAGAAAGTCCTTTAGCTACTTCTATAATGAAGTCTTGAAAGGACAAATCCTCTGGTGGAGACATTCTCCTCTTTGGGGAAGAAGGCTCTTCAGGAAGAACAAGAGAGAGCTCATCAGAGTCATCAGAGGAGTCAAAAACCTCAGAGGAATCAGAGTATCCTCTATTCGCTTCCAACGCACGATACGCATACCGGTCGATATCGACATCGGGCGTACCGGGCATGGGATCGGTATCGGGTGAAAACCCGGATCCGGCATGCACCGATCTGCGTTTGGAAGACGATGGCCTTGGTTCCGGTATGGAAGCCAGTACCGGAACCGGACCCGGAACCGCTGGATGCGGTACCGAGGGCGTCGCAGCCTTAATGAAAGCCAGGATGGCCTGCTGCATGGTCTGAACAGTATTGTCCATAGACGCCACTGCTGCCTGGATGTCGGTACCGGCATGGGCCGGTACCCCAGAGCAGTCTAACAGGTGATCGGTCGAGGCCGTGCCATCGATGTCAACCTGTAATCCCATAGATGGTGCTTTGGAAGCCAGAGCTTCCCGCCGGGGTTGTTTGGCTGGGGCATGGTCCTCAGATTCAAAATTGAGAGCCTCTCGATGCTTTGAAGGAGATTTGCTCTTTGAGGACCTGCCCAAAGAAGGTTTGGTTACCTGAGATCCATCCGGAGAGGAAGACCTGGATGACTGTGATGCTGGATTATCTGAAGCAAACAGCACATGGAATTTGTTGGCCCGGTTCTGCAAACCACGTTTAGACATCTGGGAGCAGAATGGGCAGTCCGGAATGGAGTGGTCAGGCCCCAAACATTTAAGACACCAGTCATGGGTGTCTGTAACAGAAATAACAGCACTACACTTGGTACACTTCTTGAAACCAGGAACTGGTTTCTCCATGAGGAGATTTTGTGTAGGCCTGAGGCCTAACAGAAGTCACCAAGTTGTGCTAAAAAAATAAACGCTTTTTTTTTTTTTTTTTTAAGAAAGAAAAGAAAAGAGAGACCGGCGGTACCGGTTTCGGTATGGGGAAGGCAGGTACGCGGTCTAAAGAAAGAAACTAAAATAACAATTTCTTCAGCGGTGACAGGAACACGACCTGCTGGCTCCGCGGAAAAAGAGAAACTGAGGAGAGCTGGTCAGGAAGGTGGGAAGGCAGCGCGCATGTGCAGTGGGAGGCCCCAAAAGCTTCCTTTCTGGGAAGCTGGGGAGCTTTCCCGCGCAGGCTCCGTCGGTTCCGACGTACCCATAAGTGAGGACTTATTCCTGCTTGTTCCTGGAGATAACGTTTTTACTTCAGTTCATTATACTCTCCTTTTGTCCTGTTTGTTTTTTTCCACTGCAAAACAGATATATGCTTTGGGCAACCCACATCCTCCACGTTTTGATTTTTACGGTCTATGTCCAAGTACAGCACCAGCTATCTCTGCCCTTTGCAATTTGATTTTACAGATGCAATTTGATTTTACTACATTTAAGATTATTTGATTCTCTGTTCAATGTTGCATTCTGACCTTATACCTTTGGCGCAAAATTTGCCAGTTTAAAAGAACATCAGTAGATTTGTAGCACTCTCTTGCTTTTAGCAGTGATCTGAGACGCAGTGCCTTGCTTTCAGAATAGCTTTGACGGCTTCCTTTAAAGGTACTATTTGCATTCGTTCCTTCAGATGTATAAAGCCCTTTCCACACTACCTTTACTGAATTTTATTTATTCTTTCATAGGCTCTACCTTGTGAAATAATACTGCCCATTGACAAACAGCAACGAAAGCTAGTTACTTTGTCCTCCTCGTTCCTTTTCTCTCAGATTAGTCTTCTCAAAGATTTAGATAATTTGTGAGGGTAGTGGAGAAGGGTTCCTCCTCACTTTGATTTACATTGTTTTTTTTGTTTCTTTATATTTTCCAACAAAATAAAAACAAAAAAGAAAACCAAATTGCAGTAAATCAAAATACACAATTCTTCTCTATAACATGAGATAAGAAAAAGGCTAATCACAGCCCACACCACCCTGTCCCTCCCTTTTTCTGTCTTAGGCGAATCCGTGCCATCCGACCATTTCTTTCCTCTCAAGCCCTCACCACCCTCCTCCTTTCCCTAGTCATCACCAGACTGGATTTCTGTAATTCTATTTACGCTGGCATTTCCCAATATCAACAACACCGGTTGCAACTATTACAAAATACAGCGGCTCGAATGATTTTACACGCCTCCCCCGTGATCATGTTACCCGACTTCTGCTGCACCTTCACTGGTTACCACTGAAATTCCGGATTCCCTTCAAGATTCTTACCCTAGTGCACCGAGCTATCTATCTCCACACACCTCAATACCTCTCTAATCTGTTAACTTTTCATACTCCCACCCGTAGTCTCCGATCTGTTCACGTTAACCGCCTGAACCTCCCAGCTCCTTCTCAAGCCCACTTGCAATCCACTCGAAAATCAGCATTTTTCTACCTATGTCCCGCCCTCTGGAATTCCCTCCCTACTGCCCTCCGCCTTGAAGGCTCCTATCCCAAATTCCGTTCCCTTCTCAAGACCCATTTCTTTTCCTTAGCTTTTAATGTCCCCTCCGAATCTGTATGACCCCACTCTCCTTGTTGTACTACTTCTGCTAACTCTGCTTTCTCATCTTTTCTTTTCAGTGATTGTAATTTCTTTTTCCTTTCTTGCCTAATGCTATTATGTATATTGTAAACCGCCCCGATGTAATGGGGTGTGGTATATAAAGTTGTAAATAAACAATAAACAATAATCATCATGCGATCATCAGGGGCTATATAAAAGAAACATAAAACATCTGCAAGCCTGCGAGGCCTACAAGGACTATAGAAGAGCAACCACTCCACTACATAAGAAATGAAAAGATTTGTCTAATAACGCCTTACTATATCTCATGGAGTGGAGGAGTAGCCTACTGGTTAGAACACTGGCTTGGTAACCAAGCAACCAGGGTTTGATTCCCACTAGTACTCCTTGTGGCCTTGGGCAAGTCACTTAACCCTCCATTGCCTCGGAAGAAAGGCCTGGCAATCTACTTCCGCTGACACTGCCAAGAAAACCCAGGAGCTTCTGGGTCGCCAGGAGTCAGGACTGACTCGAAGGCACACATTGCATTTTTGCATATCTCATATCATGTTTTAGAGATGTAATTCTGTAGGAGTTTCCACTTAAGAAAAGAGGAGGATGTAAGGGAACTACCACACCATGATATTTGCGCATATATGTAGCATAAGCACAAGCTGTTCCACCATTTGCATCAACTAAGCTCTGCTGTATGTTTCCAGTTAGAAATAGCGAACTGTAGGGCCACTCCCATCATGAAGTAAATTAAAACTGACAATCCCTCTGTAACGACGAGATGCCAATTGCTGATTGAAAAACGACCCCAGACCAGAAGAGAGTGGCCCGGAATCCCAGTACCTCTTTAATATGGTTCCATATTGAAACCCAATAGGACTGAATGTTAGGACAATCATATACCACATGTCTCAAAGTACCGACATCTCCTTGAGGAGACTAACACTCATTCCCAACTGCCTTATCCCATTTAGCAATCTTTCAATAGGCAATCCTCCTTAGGATTTGCATTTGCTAATTGTTGAAAAGCCTTCTGAGTATCCAATATAACCCTATGAGACTTCAAACTCCCAACAGACACCATGCTGGGAAGAAGATTCTAGGGGAAAGGAATACTTAATCCCTCTTCTAGTTCAAGCCATACTGAGCATATACCTATGGCCCCCTCCACCCATCGCGAACCTTGTTTTAGTAAAAATAAAACACAGCGCTAGGCCTGAAAATCAGGGAAAATCACCCCCTTCCTCTTTTTAAGATTTAAGTTTCCTGAGAGCAATTCTAGGCGGTTTATTTTCATAGAATCCTTTCAATTTGACATTAGACTTTACTTGTAAGAAGTAAAGTCTATCGTCTGGTAAGTCTGGTAGCATTTCTACTATATAATTCACTTTAGGAGTGATAGTCATTTTTATAGCTTCAAGACGACCCCACCAAGAAAGACAGACCGGCGACCAGTTTGCTGTTATATTATTGAAAGCTCGTTAAGTCAAATAGGGTAAATGAGATTACAGAGATCAGAAATGTGAGCCACATGAATAGTAGACACACTAATTCTAGAACAAAGTCCCTTGGAAACTAGGAAAAAATCTATACGTGATATTTGAAGAACCATGGGGGATAGAACTTTCCTCACGAAGATGGCTACCCCATTATTATTATAATGGGCAGCTGAAAAGCCCCTAAAGAGTAGGGTTTTACAGTATATCTGGTTTTAATGACTCCTTTACATTCAAGTGTGTCTCCTGCAGCAGTAAGATGTCAGCACTTCCTTTCCTACCATACAGAAGAATATTTTTCCTCTTAATGGGATTGTTAATGCCCTTAACATTCAATTAAATGATCTTAAAGGAAAACATACTGACATATAACTCAGATTGACAGTCAAATGTTGCAGAAACATACCAAATTGTAGCATTTAGTTTTACATTGTAGATAAGCGCCCTCAAAGTGTTAGCTGCACGTATAGCCCAAAGAAGAAAACAAAAGAGGCATATTTTAGCCCCGGCCCCGTCATATGATCAATCACAATAATAACACCTAATTCTGAAAAAAGCATCTCCTCAAAACCACCTAAACCCAAGGGGGCTATATAATACACAAAACCTAGCGAGTGAGCCCACCAGGACAAGACAGACACGGAGGGCAAAATGACCTAGTACATCCGCACTTCTATGTCACTCAGAATATCTCGATTTGCCTACCTCCCTCAATAAGAGTAAAGACAATGTACTCAAACCCCACCTCCCCAAAAAAAAGAGAAAGAAAAGAAAACCAGAGCTGCATGGCAGGGCAGCCCTCTTCAAATCAGTTTATAGCCTAGAAGACTCAGCCCAGTGAACAAGGGCCACTCCACTCCTCCAAGCCCCAAGACTCTCTCAGCCACCATAAACATTACAAACAACATAAAACATAAAAGAAGAGAGAGAGAGAAAACAAGAGAGACATCTTAACCAGGCTAGTACCCTGGAGCTCCTTCAAAAGAGACAGAATGGATGCCCCAGTATATAGCAATGTTACATGATTAAATGTCGCTTCTGCGTGGGTAAGTCGCCTTTACATGACCTTAGACCAGTCAAACGCCCATGATAGCAAACGCCATAGAACTGTAGCAAATAAAAGTTGCAAAGCGACTTTCACCTCATCACCGCCAACTCCTTATCCTCCAGAAATGCACATAACTCCCCAGGATCATCAAAAGTCTTGGTCTGGTTATGCAGCGTGGCTCTCATGCAGGCAGGATAGAGCAGCCCAAAATGGGCCTGCAGTAGTAACAAGCATGGACACAGCGCCAGAAAACTCTTTCTCTGATCCACCATCGCCTTCGCGAAGTCTGGGAAGAACAGGAGTTTATGCCCCTGATATTCCAAAGTTCAAAGTGTTCTGGCTGCTCCCATTATTTGCAATACTTGCTGAAAACGTAAAACTTTCAAGATGATTGGGCGTGGACGCTTGCCCGTGACCACGGACTGAGTAGGCACTCTATGGGTGCACTCAATCTTGAACAGCATAGCAAACTGCAACTTTAACACACCTGGAATCATGGCCTGCAAAAAGGACACCATATCAGGGCCCTCTGCTCCCTCAGGAACTCCTAGTATTCTTATGTTATTCCTCCGAGAGCGATATTACCATCTTCCACCTCTCTTTGTAATGAACGTATCAACTTGGTCTGCTTCTCAACGGCCTCGAGCCTCTCTTCATGTGAAGCCACCACATTCTATACCTTCCACAAATGAGCTGTAATTGACTCCAAAGAAGTTTGCAAAGTGTTGATATCGTCCTGCATTGCACATAACAATTCTTCATTAGCTTTGACCAAGTCTTTGACTGCCCGAATCTCAGCCAGGAGCTCCTGTAAGGTCTCAGGACAGTCTCGGATGACCGCCATCTTGTGAGGTGAGAGAGGTTCAGTCTTGGTTCTCTTTGCGCTAGCATTTTGATATACTTGGTAATCCAACCGCGTCTGTTTGGAACCCGACATATCCGGGATTGAATGGTATCAAAGTAGGTAGGAACTATTTGAATTGAAGATTGCAGAAGTCAGGATCCTTGTCTATTGCACAGCTCTTATAAGTCCATCTTGACCAGAAACCAGGCTCCGCCTGCTGATTTACATTGTTTTAATAGATTATTTCCTGTCTTCATAACATACTTTTGGATGCATATGGGGTCATTCTGAGCCACGAATAGCAGGGATGGACGTCCCAACATTATTCAGCCCCTCTGCTGACCCCGACTAATTACTCCATACGTTGTACAGGGAGGCTAGATGGGGCAGAAAAAGGGGCATTGTGGGGGGCGGACTTAGGGCAGGCAGTGGGCGGTCTGTGACTCTGGATGTACAGGGCCAATTCTAATGTTGACACTGTACGTTCGGGGCCAGCAGACTAAATGAGGAACTTATTCCACCTCTGAGGTGGAATAAGTTCCCCTAGTAGGCGGGGGACAGCAGGACCGGGCAGTGGAGGAGGTAGGAGGGGGTGGAGGAGATTCCCCGTAGCCCGACCCTGGCCCTGGAGGCCAGATCGGGCTATGGGGAATGCAAAATCTGTTCAGTGGCCAGGGATCGCTGAGCTCCATCTCCATTGGGCAGTGAGCTACCAAGAACCAAAGAGTAGTGATTGAGAGTTTATTAATGACACAAGAGACCCATCTACCCAATGTGACATTGATGTCTGCAGTGCAGAGCGAAGGTGCATGCCACTATAAAATGATGGATGGGAAAGGTGATGCCTGAAACAGCTTATATTCATAATTATTATAAGCAATGTTACAATATCAGAACTGTGCTAGACAGGGTTAATTCCTACCTGGTGAGATGGAATAGAAACTACATACTGCAACTCTCTTGCATAAGTGAGAAGATATGTGCGCCAACATACACAGGGACTTGCTACTTCTTGCGCACCTTGTTTTGTAGTACCATGAAGCAGAGCATGTCAACATCTGAAAGGTCCTCACACCACTTGATTTCTAATATCTGTTATTTCTTTAGGAACCAGTTAAAACTATCACACCCTAAATGTGTAAATGTATAAATATGTGCAATTTTTTGTTGGATCACTCACCATGAGAAGAAACATTTCCTCTCTCGTAGTGAGCCCTCCGTTTTAATCATTTATAAAGGACCCTAATGGATCCTACAACACAGAATCAACAGCACACTCGGCTGCCATTTCCATCAAATTCAAGAATTATGTTTATCTCATTTCAATCTTCCCCAAATCGGGATCCCATAAAATCGCTTAAATAACATGAATCATCATTGTAAAGTACTTAGCTGATGATGTTATCTGTATGATCCCAATATGCCTATCGAGCCCGAGAGATTAGAGTTTCAAAGGACATATTAATTTACGTCCGTCTGCTTCCTGCTCTCGATTCTTTCACCAAACTGCTACGAAGGCTGTTGTGTAAATCAAATCTGTAAGGTTCCCGCTACACCAATCAGTGTTTCAAGCCACTCAGCTTTCAAGCTCTTCTTCACCTGAATTTGACGGAAATGGCAGCCGAGTGTGCTGTTGATTCTGTGTTGTAGGATCCATTAGGGTCCTTTATAAATGATTAAAACGGAGGGCTCACTACGAGAGAGGAAATGTTTCTTCTCATGGTGAGTGATCCAACAAAAAATTGCACATATTTATACATTTACACATTTAGGGTGTGATAGTTTTAACTGGTTCCTAAAGAAATAATAGATATTAGAAATCAAGTGGTGTGGAGATTCATTGAGGTTGATTTCTGAGGGTTTGAATATTGGTTACAACATCTGAAAGGTAGCAATCAGGAATCCACCATATCTTACATCTCATAGGCATTACCTTCATTGGTAAACAACTGAGCTAACTGGCAGTGGGATAGCGTGCAAGGCTGATTATGTTTTACATTGTGTTGTTGTTTTCATATTATTGAATTATTGCTTGATAATCAAAGGCATAAAAACATAAGCAATTCCATACTGGGTCAGATGAAGGTCCATCAAGCCCAGTATCTTGCTTCCAACAGTAGCAAATCCAGGTCACAAGTACATGGAAGATTCCCAAAAAAGAGTACACAGGTTCCACAATGCTTGCCCCAGGGTAAGCAGTGGATTTCCCGGGTCCTCTTTAATAGTTTATGTACCTTTCCTCCAGGAAAGTTGTCCAAACCATTTTTAATAAAGGGAAGGAGGATGCCAACGAAATCCACAGTACTACCTTTCAAAAGGGAAACTATGATAAAATGAGAAAGATAGTTAAGAAAAAACTAAAGGGAGCAGCTGCAAAGGTTAAAGATTTATATCAAGGAAGGGTGCTGTTTAAAAATTCTATCTTGGAAGCGCAGACCAGCTGTATTCCATGCTTTAAGAAAGGTGAAAGGAAGGACAACATCTGCTAGCATGGTTTAAAGGTGAGGTCAGAGAGGCTGTTGTAGCTAAAGAAGCATCTTTGAGGAAATGGAAAAAGGAGTCAAATGATGAAAACGTGAAACATAAGCACTGGCAAGCCAGACGCAAGGCGATGATAAAGCAAGTCAAAATCACATTATAAAAATTTTTTCAAATACATTCATAGCAAAAAAAACCTGTGAAAGAGTCAGTTGGACCATTAGATAATAGAGGAGTAAAAGGGGCACTAAGGGAAGACAAGGCCATAGCAGAGAGACTGAATGAATTCTTTGCTTCAGTTTTCATTGAAGATGTAGATTACCCTTGCCTGAAGTAGAATTTAAAGGTGATACATTGGAAGAATTGAAATAAATATCAATAAATCAGGAAGATGTATTACAAATATTTAATAAACTGAAGAGTAGTAAATCTCCTGGTCTACATCAGAGCATCAGAGGGTGTTGAAAGAACTGAAATATGAGATTGCAGATCTACTATTAGTAATCTGTGAACGATCATTAAAATCATCTGTAGTACCTGAAGATTGGAGAATGGCCAATGTAACACCAATTTTTAAAAAGGCTTCCACGGATAATCAGGGAAACTACAGACTAGTGAGCCTGACATCAGTACCAGGCAAAATTGTAGAAACCATTTTAAAGAATAAAATTACTGAACATGTAAATAGTCATGGTTAATGGAAGAAAGCTAACGTGGATTCAGCCAAGGAAGATCTTGTCTTACTAAACTGCTGTATTTTTTTGAAGGTGTGGATAAACAGGTAGATAAATGTGAGCCGGTTGATATAGTGTATCTGAATTTTTAGAAAGCCTTTGACAAGGTCCCTCATGGCAAAATTAAAAAGTCATGGGATAGGAGGCAGTGTACTATTGCAGATCAGGAACTGGTTAAAAGATAGAAAGCAGGGAGAAGAGCAAATGGCCAATTTGCTTAATACAGAAAGGTGAATAGTGGAGTACCCCAGGGATCTGTGCTGGGCCCGCTACTTTTTAATATATTTATAAATGATCTGGAAATGGGGTAAACGAGTTTAGGTGATCAAATTTGTAGATGACACAAAATTGCTTAAAATTATTGAAATTCAAGTGGTTTATGCAAAATTGCAAGAGGATCATTATAAATTGGAAGACTGGACATCCAAATGGTAGAGGAAATTTAATGTGGACAAGTGCAAAATTATTATGCACCTAGGAAAGAACAACCCAAGCTACGGTTACAAGATGCAAGGTTCCACATTAAGAACCATCACCCAGGAAAAGGATTTAGGCGTCATCATGGATAATACATTGAAACCCTTTGCGCAGTGTGCAGCAGTAGCCAAGAAAGCAAATGGCATACTAGGAATTGTAAGAAAAGGAATGGAGAATAAAGCCAAGGATATTATAACCAAGATTGCAGACCTTGAATCTTGTGTGCAATTCTGGTCACCATATCTTAAAAAGGATATAGTGGAATTAGAAAAAGGAAAAAAAAGAGCCACCAAAATGGTAAAGGGGATGGAAGGATACCCCTATGAGAAAAGTCTTAAAAGGTTAGGGCTCTTCAACATGGAAAAGAGATGGCTGAGGAGAGATATGATAGAGGTCTAAAAATTAATGAATGGAGTAGAATGAGTAAACATAGGTTGCTTACTCCATCAAAAAGTGGAAACACTACGGAACACGCAATGAAGCTACAATGTAACCCATTTAAGAGTAATAAGAGAAAATATTTTTTCACTCAACATATAATCAAATTTGGAATTTGTTACCGGAGAATGTAGTTTCTATATTTCTAGAAACAGCTGTTAGGATAGCTGGGTTTAAAAAAGTTTTGGACAGGTTCCTGGAGGAAAGATCCATAAACCATAATTAAAGAGGACCTGGGAAATCAACTGCTTACCCAGGTACAAACATTGTGGAACCTGTGTACCTTTTTGGGAACCTGCCAGGTACCTGTGACCTTAACTGGCCACTGCTGGAAACAGGATACTGGGCTTGATGGACATTCATCTGACCCAGTATGGCACTTCTTATGTTCTTATGGGTCATTTTCCAGAATATCAAGCTTCCACAGGTAACAGCCTAGCTTCAACTGTTAAATCAGCTTTTAGAATCAGAAGAAATCCAAAGGGTGATAAAGCAACTTAAGCCAGCATAAATTCCAGGCTCGAATGGGCTGGGAGAGAATTTTTCAAAATATTAGGAGAGCTGGTAGCATCTGTTTTGGTAGAAGCAAGTGGGGAGCTGATTAATTGGTGACATTTTACTTACCAGATGTCCTATCCTTGAGTCCTGGCAGACCAGTCCAGACAAGTGGGCTGTGTTCCCCTACCAGCATCTTGGTGGAAACAAAGAACCAATGAAAAGTCCAGGTTTCAATGACATCACTCCCATGCCTCTATTCACCAGTAATCCCTTCAGTATTCATCCAAAAGCATACGGAAGAAAGATGGCAAGCCTCACAAAACCTCAACTGTGGCCAACAAGGAGTAATCAACATTCGAGAAATAAGTACAGGAAAGCATCAACAAAAGGCGGTCAGTAGAAGATGAACCTGCAGAGCCAAGTATAAAAATCATAGTGGATCCAAGAGTACCACAGCAGAAGAACAGAGCAAATACAGTTTCAGGGGCAGAACCTGGACTGGTCTAGCAGGACTCAAGGAAAGGCCAATAAACTGGTAAGGAAAATGTCACCTTCCAAATCGTCCCCACAAGACCAGTCCAGACAAGTGGGATGTACCAAAGCTACAACTCCACTGTGCAGGAAGAAGATACAGCAGCTCGCAAAACCCTTGAGCCAAAGGCCGTGTCTGCCCATGCGTGGACATTCCAGAGGTAATGCTCGACAAAAGTGGAGAGTGATGCCCACATTGCTGCCTGACCAATGTCTGCAGAGGCTACTGAGCTCCACGCCACCCATGAGGATGCTTGCGCTCAGGTAGAATGGGTGCGCAAAGCCTCTGGAACCAGCTGGTTCTGCAACAGATACGTCGAAGCAATGGCCTCCTTAATCGAGCGCCCCAAAGTCAACTTGGCTACTACATCACCCTTGCGTGGGCCAGCAAACAGCAAAATAAGATGGTCTGAGTTACGAAAGGAATTCATAACCTCCAAATACCGGAGAAGTACCCTCCAGACATCCATAAGGTGAAGAGCCAATTCCTTCCCCCGACACTGCTCCTTAGAGAATGAGGGCAGGCAGACCACCTGGTTCATGTAAAAGGGAGAAAGCACCTTAGGCAGGAAGGAAGGCACAGGCTGAATGGAAATGGCCTCCTTTGAAAAAGACAGATCTCGGCAAGACAGAGTCTGCAGCTCAGAACTCTACCTTGTGGAACAAATCGTGCACTTCAATGGCTCAAAAGGTGCTGCCATCAGGGCCCTGAGCACCAGACATATATCCCAGGAAGTGACCACAGACCTGAGAGGGGGATGCAGATGCCAAACCCCCTGAAGAAAGTGCAAGACATCCGGGTGCAAGGCTAGAGGCTTAGCAGCCACTGGACCTTGGAAACAGGCCAAATCTACCATCTGAAATTTCAGGGAGCTAAAGGCCCTTCTCCAGACCATCCTATAGAGAGGCCAACAGAGATGGCACCTTGGCCGCCTCAGAAGTCAATTGCTGAGTGCTGCACCACAGCTCAAAGAGGCACCACATCTGCACATAAGCTAGTTTGGTAGACTTCCTCTGAGCTCTGAACAAAGTATAGATCACCACTGGATAATAGCCTTACGCGCTTACCATCTCCTCTCAAAAGCCAAGCTGTAAGCGAAAAGGGAACTGGGTCCTCCAGAACCACCGGTCCCTGCCACAATAGACCCCAAAATGGAGCCAACCAAAGAGGGTGTGCCTGCAGGAACTGCATCAGGTCTCCAAATCATGCTCGCTTCTGCCAATCCAGTGCCACTAGGACAATCCTGACTGGATGGTATTCTATATGCTGAATCACACGCCCCCACCAGGAGCCATGAAAAAGCATGTATAGCAGGTGCCGATTTGGCCAAGGCTAGGACAGGATGTCAATGTCCTCAGACACTGTCTCCATGTGGTGACGGAAAAAGCGGAAAACTTTGGCAGTGAAGCAGGTTGCCATTATATCCATTTTGGGCGACCCCAGTGGCACAGAATCAGAAAGCCTCCTGACTCAACTCCCACTCTCCAGGATCCAGAGATTGACAGCTGAGGTAGTCCGTTTCCACAGTGTCCACCCCAGCAATGTGCTGAACTGATAAAGCTAGGAGGTTCTTCTCCACCCAGACAAATAGGAGAGCCATCTCTAGAGCTACTCTGGCACTCTTTGTGCTGCATTGCTGATTGACATGCCATCCCTGTGACATTGTCCAAAAACACTGGAACCGCCTGGCCAATGACCAGTAGCCAGAAACACAGAACAACCAACCTGATGACACTCACCTTGAGGCGGTTCATGGACCAAACCACTTCCCTGTGGTTCCAACATGCAGAATCATACAGTCTTGGCAATGGCTCCACAGCCCAAGAGACTGGCATCCATTGTCAGAAGGATCCAGGAGAAATCGCCCAGCGGCATGCCCTTCCTCAGATAACAGGGCTGCTGCCACTACCTCAGGCTGGTCTTCAGCAATATCAGGAGTGGGAGCCTGAGCTCAAATTTCTGAGAACTCAGGGACCACAGAGTGAATTATAGACTGCTAGACAGGCTATATGTGAGAAGGCGCCCATGGCACCATCTCTATGGTTGCCGCCATCAATCCAAGGAGCTGAAGAGAATCCCAGACTCTTGGAGCCTGCTGCGTACATAACAGCACCAGGCAATCCAGCAGCCTCTTGACTTTCTCCTCTGGCAGGAAATCTCTGCCCACTCGAGTATGGAAATGTGCTTCCAGGAACTCCAGGGACGGAAGGCAACAGCTGTTTTCTTCCCTGACTGATCAACCAGCTGAGACTTTCCAGAAAGGATACCACTTGGGACACCACCCAAGATGCCTCCAAAATTGAACAGGCTCGGATGAGCTAGTCATAGAAACATGACAACAGAAAAAGACCACATGGCCTATCTAGTCAGTCCTTCCATATCAACAACTACAACAGTCCCCTTTTTACCTTTAGAGATGCAGACAGCAGTCCAGCAGCGAGATGGGGGCTTTCCAGTCTTTTGCATTGAGTGTCACATGTATGATTTTCTCCCAGTTGGTGAGAGGTCTTACGTGTGCACTAGGTGCAAGGAGCTCTTTGCTCTCAGGGAACGAGTCCGTTCTCTAGAGGCTAGAGTAGCAGACTTGGAAAACATAAGAAAGACAGAGAGGTACATAGACGAGACCTACAGGGATATAGTCCTGAAGTCCCACCTCCAGTCTGGCAGCATCCCTGTTGCCATGGAGGAGAGAGGTCACATGACAGGAGAACATCACCCTGGTGTGGCAGGAAGTGATCCTGTAACTACGACCTGTCCTCCAGGTGATGTAAAACCCTCTCACACCGAGGAAGTTTCTCCAGGGCCATGTGCCCATGAGGGAAGGGTTAGGACAGCTGTTATAGTTGGTGATTCGATCATTAGGCATGTAGATAGCTGGGTGGCTGGTGGACGAGAGGATCGCCTGGTAACATGCCTGCCTGGTGCGAAGGTAGCGGACCTCACGCGCCACCTAGATAAGGTCTTAGATAGTCCTGAGGAGGAGTCTTGGTACATGTCGGTACCAATGACATAGGAAAATGTGGTAGGGAGGTTCTGGAGGATAAATTTAGGTTTTTAGGTAGGAAGTTGAAATCCAGAACTTCCAGGGTAGCATTCTCCGAAATGCTTCCCGTTCTAGGCGCAGGACCCAAAAGGCAAGCAGAGCTCTGGAGTCTCAATGTGTGGATGAGACAATGGTGCAGAGATGAGGGTTTGGGATTTGTAAGTAACTGGGGAACATTCTGGGGAAAGGAGGGGCTCTTCCAAAGGGATGGGCTTCACCTTAACCGGGATGGAACCAGGCTGCTGGCATTAACCTTTAAAAAGGAGATAGAGCAGCTTTTAAACTAGATAATAGGGGAAAGCCGAAAGTTGCTCAAGAGCGGATGGTTCGGAAGAATGTATCCTTGAAGGATACTACCAAAAGCAGAGTTCAAAAAATGAGTAAAGTAGCCCAAATGCCCTCGAGTATGGAGCAGACAGAGCTTAAAGATCCCAAATTACCCAAGGCTACCAATAGCCAAATTAATATGAATAAAATACAGTCTCTAAAATGCTTGTATGCAAATGCTAGAAGTCTAAAAAATAAGATGGGAGAGTTAGAATATATAGCATTAAATGAGAGGTTAGATATGATTGGAATATCAGAGACATGGTGGAAGGAGGACAACCAGTGGGACACTCTGATACCTGGGTACAAACTATGTCGTAATGATAGAGCTGATCAAATTGGTGGAGGGGTTGCGCTCTATGTTAGAGAGGGCATTGAGTCAGAAAGGATTAAAGTATTGCAGGAAACAAAATTTGCTGTAGAATCTCTATGGATTGAAATTCCATGTAAAAAGGGGAAGGTGATGGTAGTGGGGGTGTACTATCGACCGCCTGGCCAGAATGAACAAATGGATGATGAAATGCTCAAAGAAATCAAGGAAGCTAACAAAAGTTACAGTGCAGTAATAATAATGGGTGATTTCAATTACCCCGGTATCGACTGGGTCAGTGTCACGGGGTAACAGGGGTAACATATGGAAAGCAGTGTGTATAAATGCCCGTAGCATGGAAAATAAGATCCCTGAGGTTAAAGCTTTGGTGGGAATGGCTGACTTGGATTTAGTGGCAGTAACAGAAACATGGTTCACAGAAAAACATGATTGGGATATAACTATACCTGGCTATACTTTATTCAGAAAGGACAGGGTAGGAAGAAGGGGAGGAGGAGTGGCACTATATGTAAAAAATACTATTAAAGCTTTGGAATTACAGAGCTTAAAAGGGAGAGAGGAGGCATTGTGGGTTAAACTAGAAAGAGGGAAAGAGAAATCTATTTGCATTGGTTGGATATACAGACCTCCATCACAAGAGGAAGAGGTGGACAGAGAGTTAATTGAGGACATACACAGCATTGCTAGGAAAGGGGAAGTGCTACTGATAGGGGATTTCAATATGCCAGATGTTGATTGGCACATTCCTGCTGCAGTATCATCTAGAAGTAAAGAGATCCTGGATTCTCTACAGGGAGAACTATTCAGGCAATTGGTAACAGACCCCATACGTGAAGGGGCCATACAGGACTTGGTGCTTAACAATGGTGAAAGTGTTTCTGATGTTGTAGTGGAAGATCATTTTGCATCCAGTGATCACCAGATGGTGTGGTTCAGTATTAGGACTAGGGCTATTAGAATCCATTCAAAGGTGAGAGTCTTAGACTTTAGGAAGACTAACTTTGCCAGGATGGGCCAATACCTCAGGGAGTCGTTAGTGTGATGGGAACAGCTGGGGGATGTAGAAAAATAATGGGCAAAACTGAAAGGGGATATTTTAAGGGCAACCAACCTTTTTCTTAAAATGGTAAATAAAGGTAAAAGGAAAAGGAGATCGCTATGGCTTTCGAAAGAAGTAGCTGAAAAAGTGAAGAAAAAGAGGGTGGCCTTCATGAAATACAAGAGATCACAGAGAGAGAAAGACAGGCATCTATATTTGGAAAAAACTTGGAGAAGCTAGCAAAGTAGTCAGGAAAGCAAAGATTCAAAAAGAGGAGGAAATAGCCAATGCAATAAAATAGGGGAGGATAAGACATTTTTCAGATATGTTAGAAGAGGAAGGGCAGAAGTGGTATTATCAGACTCAAGGGTGACAGGGAGGAATATGTAAAAGCTGATGAGGATAAAGCGGAATTGCTTAACAAATATTTCTGTTCTGTGTTCACAGATGAACCAGGAGCAGGACCTCAGAAAACACCCACAAACAGGAACAGAAGTGAGGGACATCTTGAACAATTTTCAGAAGACTGTGTTCATGAGAAACTATCTCAACTTAAAGTAAACAAAGTGATGGGGCCAGATGGGATACACCCTAGAATACTGAGGGAACTTGGGGACATTCTAGCAGCTCCACTGGCTGACCTTTTCAATGCCTCGTTGGAGTCGGGAGTGGTGCCAAAGGACTGGAGAAAGGCTCATGTGGTGCCTTTACACAAAAGCGGAAGTAAGGATGTGGTTGAAAACTACAGGCCAGTTAGTTTAACTACGGTGGTGAGTAAATTATTGGAAACGCTGCTGAAAGAGAAAATAGTGAGGTTTCTGGAGTCCATTGGATTACAGGATCCGAGGAAGCATGGATTCACCAGAGGCAGGTCTTGTCAGACAAACTGATTGATTTCTTTGACTGGGTGACCAGGGAGTTGGACCGAGGGAGAGCCCTAGATGTGGTTTATTTGGATTTCAGTAAAGCCTTTGACACTGTTCCTCACAGGTGACTTATAAACAAACTGAGCACCCTAGGGAAGGACCCTAAAGTTACTGCTTGGGTTAGTAATTGGTTGGGTGGGAGGCAACAAAGAGTACAGGTTAATGGAGCTCACTCTGAGGAGAGGGATGTTATCATTGGTGTGCCCCAGGATCTGTCCTTGGTCCGATTCTTTTTAACATCTTTGTTAGTGATATAGTGGAAGGGCTGTCGGGTAAGGTTTGCCTCTTTGCGGATGATACCAAAATCTGCAATAGAGTAGACACCCAGGAAGGTGTAGATAACATGAGGAGGGATCTAGCTAAGCTTGAAGAATGGTCTAGAATTTGGCAGCTGGGATTTAATGTTAAAAAATGTAAGGTCATGTATTTGGGCTGCAGCAATCCAAGGGAGCAATATAGTATAGGGGGTGAAGTACTTTTGTTCACTAAAGAAGAGCGGGACCTAGGCGTGATTGTGTCTGATGATCTTAAAGTAGCTAAACAGGTAGAAAAGGCGACGGCAAAAGCTAGACAGATGCTTGGGTGCATACAGAGAGGAATGGCTAGCAGAAAAAAGGAGGTGCTAGTGCCTCTGTATAAGTCTTTGGTGTGACCTCATTAGGAGTATGATGTGCAATTCTGGAGACCGCACCTTCAAAAGGATGTGAACAGGATGGAGTTGGTGCAGAGGGTGGCTACTAAGATGATTAGTGGTCTTCATTATGAAGCATATGAGGACAGACTTGAGGATCTTATTATGTACACCTTAGAGGAAAGGCGGGATAGAGGTAATATGATTGAGATGTTTAAATATCTCCATGGCATAAATGTTCAGGGAGAGAGCCTCTTTCAATTGAAAGCAAGTTCTGCTACGAGGGAACATGGGATGAGGGTGAAGGGGGATAGATCCAGGAGTGATATGCAGAAATATTTCTTTACGGAAAGAGTGGTGGATCCCAGTGGCGGTGGTAGAGATGAGTAACTGAATTCAAAAAAGCATGGGACAAACACAGAAGATCTCTAAGAACATGGTCAGCCGTCTCCGGGCTTAAGAACATAAGATATGCCATACTGGGTCAGACCAAGGTCCATCAAGCCCAGTATCGTTTTTTCCAACAGTGGCCAATCTAGGTCATACGTACCTAGCAGTTTCCCCAAAAGACACAGGTTCCACAATGCTTGCACTGGGTCAAGCATTGATATCCTGGGTCCCTTCTTAATAATGGTTTATGGACCTTTCCTCCAGGATCTTGCCCAAACCTTTTTTAAACCCAGCTACACTAACAGCCTTTACTACATCCTCCGGTAACAAATTCCAGAGTTTGATTACATGTTGAGTGAAAAAATATTTTCTTTTATTAGTCTTAAATAGTTTACCCTGTAGCTTCATTGCAAGTCCCCTAGTCTTTCTATATTCTGATAACGTAAACAATCGATCTTCGTTTACCCGTTCCATTCCATTCATTAATTTATAGACTTCTATCATATCTCCCCTCAGCCGTCTCTTTTCCAGGTTAAAGAGCCCTAACCTTTTTAGCCTTTCTTCATAGGAGTATCCTTCCATCCCCTTTACCATTTTGGTGGTTCTTCTCTGAACCTTTTCTAATAACGCTATATCCTTTTTAAGATACGGCGACCAGAATTGCACACAATATTCAAGGTGCGGTCCCACCATGGAACGATATAGAGGCATTATAATATCTTTTGTTTTATTTTCCATTCCTTTCCTTATGATACCTAGCATTCTATTTGCTCTCTTGGCTGCCGCTGCACACTGGGCAGAGGGTTTTAACATGTTATCCACAATGACGCCTAAATCTTTTTCCTGGGTGGTGGTTCCTAATGTGGAACCTTGCATCGTGTAACCATAGTTTGGGTTGTTCTTCCCTAGGTGCATAACTTTGCACTTGTCCACATTAAATTTCATCTGCCATTTTGATGCCCAGTGATTTTAATGATAGTTCACAGATTACTAATAGCAGGTCTGCAGTCTCATAGTTCTGCTCTTTCAACACCCTTGGATGTATACCATCCGGTCCAGATGATTTGCTACTCTTCAGTTTATCTAATAGTTGTAATACAGCTTCCCGATGTATCGATATTTCCTTCAATTCTTCCGCACCTTTAAATACCACTTCAGTCATGGGTAGCATCCCTACATCTTCCTCAGTAAAAACCGAAGCAAAGAATTCATTCAGTTTTTCCGCTATCGCCTTGTCGCCTCTTAGTGGCCCTTTTACCCCTCTATCATCTAATGGACCAACTGACTCTCTCATAGATTTTTTGCTACGAATGTACTTGAAAAGACTTTATTTTGCCAGTGCTTGTGCCGTTTCCAGGTTTCATCGTTTGGCTCTTTTTTCCATTTCCTGAAAGATGCTTTTTTGGCAACAACAGCCTCTCTGACCTCACCTTTAAACCATGCTGGCAGTTTTTTGGACTTCCTTCCACTTTTCTTAAAGCATGGAATACAGCTGGTCTGGGCTTCCAAGATAGCATTTTTCAACAACACCCAAGCTTGATGTACGTCTTTAACCTTCGCAACTGCTCCTTTTAGTTTTTTCTTAACTGTTTTCCTCATTTTATCATAGTCTCCCTTTCGAAAGTTAAAAGGTAGTACTGTGGATTTCCTTACTATCCCTCCTCCGCTAATTAAATCAAAGGCGATCATGCTATGATCACTATTGCCAAGTGGCCCCAACACCCTTATCTCTTGCACTAGATCTGGTGTTCCACTAAGGACTAGGTCTAATATGGCTTCCCCTCTGGTCGGTTCATGAATCAGCTGCTCCAAGAAGCAGTCATTTATTTCATCTAGGAACTTTATCTCCCTAGCATGTCCTGACGTGACACTGACCCAGTCGATATCGGGGTAATTGAAATCACCCATTATTATTACTGCGCTGTAACTTTTGTTAGCTTCCTTGATTTCTTTGAGCATTTCATCATCCATTTGGTCATTCTGGCCAGGTCAGATTCAGCTTGAAATGGGGGATTGTCTGAGAGCAGGTAGTTAGTGCAAGATGTCCATACCAGGTCCAAGGTATTCATGAAACAGGAGGGTTTTTAGCTGTTTCCTGAATGTGGGGAGATCTCTGTTGTTTCGGATCTGGTTGGGGAGTGAATTCCAGAGGGAGGGTGCATACAGTTCAAATGCTCTGTTGCAGGCTTGTTGATTCTGAAGGTGAGAGTACTTCTTCATCCACATCAGATCCCAGTACCGAGCCATCTGAATTTGAGCCCTAGTCAAAATCTCGGACAGCTTCCAGGTGTTCCCCATCTCCAGGGGGAACCCCTCACCAGGGGCACTTAGCCAAAGGCAATCAAAGAGGGCTTCCACTCTCAGCCTGCCCTACATGAGACTACACCTGGGGGCACCCAGAGGCCGCAGGGTCAGAAGTTCCATGTCAGATGGACCAGGCCTGCAGCAAAACAAAAAAAGAATTCCAGGGAGGACAATCCGGAGTCTGGAAGCTCTCCTCTCAGAAATGACCTCCCAACACCAGGGGGTACAGCCACCACAGACCCGCTAGAGGATGAGGAGCGACTCACAGCATGGTCACTGGAGCCAGCTGGATATCCTTATCCATAGTACCATCCATCACCTCCTGTCCTGAGACAGGCAAGGCTGGACTAACAGCATCCCCTGGCTGAGAGAGGGAAAGCAGGCCCTTCAGGAATGACTCAAAAGCTGCCATGCAAGAAATGAGTCCAGAATCCAGAGATTTGGCACCTCGCTTGCTACAGGTCAAATAATATTTCCTGGAAGAAGACATAGAAAGTTAAGCCAAGTATCACAACAGTGCACACTAAGGCCACGGTGGCCTGAACGGCACACGTTAACTGTGCTTTTATTGCAATACATATTACAGTGCTAGGGAAGGAATACGCATTGGAGCTGCTTTGACATAATGTGCACTAGGACCGCATGACTACCAGGCACACAATAAGTAAAAATGCTACTAATGCATACAGAAAACAGCATGAAATCCCCACATCATGCCAACGGTCATCAGTGGTCCACCACAAATTGTGTCCCAGGAAGACGGAATCGGGAGCCCTTAATTAGGACAATGATGAGGTCAAGCCTTGGTACTCACCTCCTGAGAGCCCCAGGCAGAGAATCCGTGCCAGGCTCAGCTCTACTCCCCTGAAACCATTATACTGACTTTGAAGCACTGTGTTTAAGGTGGCTGAAAGGCAGATTCCCCTGAGAGCCTTCTGCGATCTTGAGGGGGAAGGACCGAGGAGGAGGGAGGGGGCGCTGAGTTTGTGTGAGGCTGCTGCACTCGTCCAGATCCTTCCAAATCCTTCAATTTCTGGCTGATGAATAGGCTATTATCATGATAAGAGCATGGAGCTGGGCCCATTTTCCCTCCTCCTATTGCTAGCGAAAAGACTTCAGTCTAGTGGAGCCTCCCACATCATGCTCAAGTGAGAGAGTCACCCTCAAAGTGGTCATTCACAAGTGTTTAGTCAATCTTTTCCTCTCAATCTTCAGATTTTCTTCAGAGAAGAGAAAATCCATTCACCATCTCCCGGAGACAAAGAAATACTGAAGGGACCTCTGGTGGCTGAGGTGAATAGAGGCATGGAAGCGATGTCATTGAAACCTGGGCTTTTCATTGATCCTTTGTTTCCACCAATCTGCTAGTAGGAGAACACAACCCACTTGTGTGGACTGATCTAGCAGGACAATATGGAAACTATATTATAGAACCTTGCTCACAGTGGGAATATTGAAATCAGGGAGGGACCAGGAACAACTGGGGTCATATCATCCTATTTCACTTTTAAATCAGGATACAAAAAATATTGCAGCACTACTAACAACTAGATTGGGGGCAATCCTTCCAACTCTTATCCATAAAGACCAAGTCGAGTTTGTTCCAGGGAGGTGTGCATCTATTAAGCTGATGAATGCTTTGGTCGTACTTCAAAGAAGGTAGGCAATAGATGGAGGGTAGGTATTTGTGAGCTTATTTGCAGAAAAAGCCTCAGACAAAATATTGTATAAATATGTGTTTTCGGTTTTTGAAAAATCGGCTTCATGGTTATACTGGATGCCAACAGCACAAATTCTAGTGACTGGAAAAATAACTAACAGTCTACAATTAAAGAGGCGTATAAAGCAAGGGTGTCAGTTGTCACCAATGCTTTTCCTCTTAACATTAGTACCCCTATCTATTAGGATACAACAAGACCCAGAGGCGTCAAGCATCAAAGTGGGACGGGAACAATACAGGATCAGTCTATTCACAGACGATATGGGAGTAATCCCAATATGAGTATGGTAACACTGAAAAAGATTATAGAACAATCTGGGCGTTTTGCTGGATTGAAGATTAATTATGGGAAGTCAGGAGCTATTAATCTGTCAAATGAAATGAACACTATCTGGATGGATGAATTCCCTATAACATACACAGAGGGTAGAATGAAGTACTTTGGGATATACTTGCACAGAAGCTCAGCCAATAAGTACCAGCAAAACATTAGGGATAAAATGGAACACATTAAGTATCTGTGTGAAGAATGGAGGGATTTGTCCCTGTCCTTATATGGGAGACTAGCTTTAGTGAAGATGATAATGTTACCAAAATTGCTATACCCATTTCAGATAACGTTAGTCTGTATAAAACAAGTGGATGAGAAGAAATATAAAATTATATGGAATTAATTGGGGACTGTAAATTGGTTTGGGGTAAAGAACAAGGGAGACTAGGATTACCAGACCTTAGGATGTATAAGGTTGCTTTGTTTATGCGCTGGGTATATCATGAATACAAGGGATGGCCTAAATTTTTCCCAGAGGGTTTGTTGAGTGACTGCTGTGGACCTTATCTTATGAATGCAATGCACATACAAAAATTACAGCAAGACTCTGTTAAAGAAGAACAACAATTGCATCCACTCAGAATGACTTGGAAACGGTGGAAAATTAAAGGTGGAGGAGTACTGGGACTATCTATTTTTATACATTTATAGGGGTATACAGATTTCTCATCTGACATGGGGTTGACAAAATTTGAAACTTGGTGAGAGAAAAGTTGTAAGTCATCCATTAGCAATCAATAAGGGCAACTTTCCATCTTTGAGCAGATTGAAACTAAGTGGCAGATTCCTAATAACCACTTGTTATAGTTTCTCTAAGACAGGCACTGGTATAATGGCATGAACAGTCAGCATGAAAAGCCCTTTGACCCATCTAGATGGATAAAGGCTTTGAGTAAATGGTGTCATCTGTGAAAAAGCTATCCTGATGGTACCAGATTGTGAGTCAAAGTCTAACAGACCAGAGTTTTGTTTTGTTTTTTATAGGATCTGACAGGACAGTGAGCCCAAGAGTTGGGGGAGAAAATAATGGGGGATGACTTGGCACAGAGATTTGAAGTACTAAGTACACTGACAAAAGATACACACTTTGCAAGAGACATAATATAAATTAATCCACAGAGCATACAGGATGGGACCAGAATGAAAGGCTATCAGAGGAAGATTTGAAGGATCATCTCTAAAGTGTAAATTCCATGGCTTATATACAGGCTTCGACAAACCTAGGCACCAGGTCGCCATGGCGACTGAAATATCGTACCTGGAACCTTGGGTTTAGAGCACATGTGGAGAGAAGGGCTGGAAAAGGCTACCATCGCAACAGAGACCAGCGCTGTCTGCCCTCAGGGATCCCATCTCCTGCAGGCAGATAGCGCTGGTCTCAGCCACAATCACAGGCTTTTCCAGCACTTCTGCCCACGAGCTGTAAGATCGGCATTATCTGCCTGTGGGAGATGGGATCCCCATGGGAAGAATTGCGGCATAAGTACTGCAACCACCCCCAGAGCCTGCAAAAAAAAAAGTGCAGAGGCTGAATAAATTTTAAAGGAGCAGCAGCTTTTATTTGAGAAAGAATTGGGAAAGGAATGGAGAGCAAGGGGGTGAGTGCAAGAGGGTGGGAGGAGGGGAGAGAGTCTGGGAAGGGAAATGGTGGTGGGGAAGGGACAGCAGGAAAAGGGTTGAGTGCTAGAGAGAAAAGTACAAGTGGTTGGAAAGTGAAGCACCAGACACACACAGGCAAGCAACCCATCTCTGCATTACACACACACAAAGGATCACTGGGGGTAGTGGGGGAGGGAAGAGGAGGAGAGGAGGAGAGGGGCCTGATTTATTACGCTTTTTCCTATAAAAATGTGAAAAAATTCTTAATAAATCAAGACCTAAAGCCTAAAATAGTAACTACAATATACCATTTTGGGTTGGTAGGGAGTGCACTGTGACCTAGGTTTTGGTGATGGCCCCTAGCAGGGGCGGCCTAAGGTGGGGTGCTGGGCCATGTGCAGAGAGTAATTGCGGGGCCTCATTTGCATAAGGAGCCTCTTTACATAAATCTTTGCGTAATATTAACATGCGCTTTTAGTAAACATGCCTCTTAATGCGTGTCTGGATAAAGAAAGACTAACAGATTTCTACATTACTATATTGCAGTGACAACTGCCAGGGCCATTAGGAAGTACTATAAACACTGACCATTTACAACCCATAGCAAACCCGCCATATCATAACAGCACTACTAGAACTCACAAAGTACCAAACCCTACCTATCAAAAGGCAACACTGCAAATATTAAACCAATACATCTCAGAGAATACCAATACATCTCCTACTGGAGAAAGAGAACAAGTGGGACTGTCAAATAGAAACTACATGAACAGAATACCTCAGCTTGGTTACACATCCAGAACATAGACCGTCACCACACAAAGAACAAGGGATCACAATTTAGAAATAGGAAGATAATAATTAAATTGGGAACCCCAAAAGCCAAACATGAAATGCACAACACTGGAGAAATAAAACTATAAATTAATTTCCTCTTGCACTACACAAAAACGCAAAGATGTTAGCAATACACATTTTCCAGACCTGACATATTCCAGTTAATAAATTCAAAATAAAAAGTATTTTTCTACCTTTTGTTTGGGCATTTTATTTTTCAGTTGCAATTGCTCCAAAAACTTTCTTCTGGTTTCTTTGTGTCTTCTGCGAGCTATCCATTTGTCCTTTCTTCTCTTTTAGATTTTTTCCATTCTCTCTCTATATCTGCTTTAAGATACTGATCTTTCCCCTTTTGCTCTTTCCCCCATTTCTTTCCTTATTCCTTTATCATCCACTCAAATTTCACCCTTCCATTCTCAATCCCCTCTTACTCTCCCAAAACCCGGCCCATCGTATACGTTTCTTCCCTCCCACACAAAATATCTTTTCCCCTCTCCATTCTCATTCCCCATCCCCTTCTAGTCCTCCCCCAAAATCAGCTCCCTTATAGTTCTAGACCTACCCATCATCCGCTCCCTTCTAGTCCCATTCTCCCATGCCCCCACATCAGCCCATTTCCAGTCCTAGCCCCCCATATGCTCCTTTCCAGTTACATTCCAACCGCCCATCAGTCCATTTCCACTCCAAGCTCCCCCATCAGCCAATTTCCAATCCTAGCTCACCCATCAGCCCATTTCCAGCCCTATTCCAGCTCCCAACAGCCCACATCCAGACTTATACCAGCCCCCATCAGCCCATTTCCAGTCCTATTCTCGCATCAGCCATTTCCAGTCCTGTTCCAGCCCATCACCATTTGCGGTCCAAGCTCCCCATCAACCCATTTCCAGTCCTATTCCAGCTCATCAGCCCATTTCCAGCCCTAGCCCTCCATATGCTCCTTTCCCGTTCCATTTCAGCCCCCCATCAGCCCATTTCCACTTCAAGCTCCCCCATCAGCCCATTTCCAGTCCTATTCCAGCTCCTCATCAGCCCATTTCCAATGCTAGCCCTCCTATCACAGCCCATTTCCAGTCTTAGCCACCACCCCCATCACAGCCCATTTCCAGTCCAAGTCCCCCCCAATCACAGGCCATCCAGCCCCCCATCAGTCCATTTCCACTCCAAGCTCCCCCATCAGCCAATTTTAAACCCTAGCCCCCGATCAGCCCATTTCCAGTCCTATTCCAGCTCCTCATCAGCCCATTTCCAATGCTAGCCCTCCTATCACAGCCCATTTCCAGTCTTAGCCACCACCCCCATCACAGCCCATTTCCAGTCCAAGTCCCCCCCAATCACAGGCCATCCAGCCCCCCATCAGTCCATTTCCACTCCAAGCTCCCCCATCAGCCAATTTCCAATCCTAGCTCACCCATCAGCCCATTTCCAGCCCTATTCCAGCTCCCAACAGCCCACGTCCAGACCTATTCCAGCCCCCATCAGCCCATTTCCAGTCCTATTCCCGCATCAGCCATTTCCAGTCCTGTTCCAGCCCATCACCCATTTGCAGTCCAAGTTCCCCCATCAGCCCATTTCTAGTCCTATTCCAGCTCCTCATCAGCCCATTTCCAGTCTTAGCCACCACCCCCATCACAGCCCATTTCCAGTCCAAGTCCCCCCCAATCACAGGCCATCTGCAGTCCTAGCTCCCCCACAATCACAGCCCATTTCCAGTCCTAGCCCCCGTCACCATCACAGCCCATTTCCAGTCCAAGTTCCCCCTCCCCCATCACAGCCGATCCAATCCTAGACCCCCCTCCCTCCGAACAGCCTTGTGGTCGTCTAAGGGGCTTCAGAGGGAGCCAGGGAACCCGCGCGATGCCCCAGCTCCCTCTGCATAATCATAAGTGTGAAGAGCCTTTTCCATCATGCTGGCGGCTGTTTCTGTGAAACTGCGAGTGCTGGGAAAGGTTAAAGGCAATGTCAGCTCTGTACATCCAGGGCCGGTGACATGTTCGGGAAGTTATTCCACCTCCAAGATGGAACATCATCCCTGAACGTGTTTTGTTGACTTGCCCAGGGCGCAGATGGGGTGGGGGGGCCAGGTGACATTCCCTGCAGGCTGACCCTGGCTTTAGGAGGCCAGATCGGGGGTCGAGCTGCAGGGAATAAACCCCTTTTTCAGCCGGATATTGCTGAAAGACAATGGAAAAGTCTCTTTTTGCAGATGACACGAAAATTTGCAACGGAGTGGACTCCCCTGAGGGAGTGGATAACATGAGGAAAGATCTACAAAAGCTGGAAGAGTAAATCTTAAATGCCAAGCATTAGACCAATGTGAAGAAGTGCAGTGTCATGCACTTGAGAAGCAGAAATCCAAGGGAAATGTATGTGATAGGGGTTGAGAGGTTGGTGTGCACGGATCAGGAGACGGACCTTGGTATGATTATTTCTGAGGATCTCAAGGTAGCAAAACAGTGCAACAAGGCAGTGGCAAAAGCCAGGAGGATGTTGGGTTGCATACAAAGAGGAATTACCAGCAGAAAGGAAGAGGTACTAATGCCACTGTATAAGTCACTGGTGAGGCCTCACTTGGAATACTGTGTTCAGTTTTGGAGACCATATCTCACAAATGATGTAAAAAGACTGGAAACTGTTCAGAGGAAGGCGACCAAAATGATTTGGAGCCTGCATCAGAAGCCTTACGAGAAGAGACTTGAAGACCTTAATATATACACTCTGGAGGAGAGGAGGGATAGGGGAGATATGATTCGGACCTTTAAATATTTAAAGAGAATTAATGAGCAAACAAACCTCTTCCAAAGACGGGGAAGCTGTAAAACTAGAGGGCATAACATGAAGCTGCAAGGGGGTAAATTGAAAGGCAATGTCAGGAAATACTTTTTCACTGAAAAGGTGCTGGATGCTTGGAATGCCCTCCTGATGGAAATGGTGGGGGCAAATACAGAGACAGAATTCAAAATGACATGGGACAGACACAGTGGATCCCTTTACAGCAACAGGATAAAATGAAAATAAACGTAACTATCTAATTTCTCAACAAACAGGGGTGTCCTGCACAGAGCGGTGGGTTCACCCCTGAACAAAGACATGGGGAGGGGTGACCTGCACGGAGTGGCAGGTGCATCTACTCTTGCCATCTTACTGGGCAGACTAGATGGACTATGCTGGTCTTTATCTGCCGTCATTTACTATGTTACTATGATTCCTTGTTCCAAAGAGGTGGCTTCCACCGCTCAGCCCCTGCATATGCCTGCCTCTGACACCGCTCCTCGCTGTGTCCCACAGACCAAACACTGCGGTCTTGCCAGCATGGTGCCAAGACTCTACCCACGCTGACCTGAAATACCAAAGGGTCAATGCCTGAGAATGATAAGAATAGATATATGGATTAATATACAATCAGCCACAGGTCTATATATAAATATCTAAGCAAAGAAATCTTTTTTTTTTTAAACAAAGAAATATCAAAATAAAGGGGCCTCTCCTGCAAACGTTCCAATCCAACCTCTAAAATCAAGTATCTCTCGAGCCTCTGAGAACCCCTTTGTCGGCCCGACGTCTCCACACCGCGTGAAAAGCACATGAAAATCAAGGGCCTGCCTGCAGCAGTGTTTTCAACGTCCTTCAGGGCGGCAGACCTCCTTCTACAGTGCGGCCGGCAACCGCGTGGCTGACTCACCTAACCACACGGTCCGCCGCCGCGTTCAGCACAGCCCGACGATCCTGCTGATCAGAGCACTGCTCCTCCGTTCCTGGCCAGCAAGCCTCTCTCGCCCTCATGCTCAGCCGTCTCCGGGCTTAAGAACATAAGATATGCCATACTGGGTCAGACCAAGGTCCATCAAGCCCAGTATCCTGTTCCCAACAGTGGCCAATCTAGGTCATAAGTATCTAGCAGTTTTCCCAAAAGACACAGGTTCCTCAATGCTTGTATTGGGTCAAGCAGTGATATCCGGTGTCCCTTTTAATAATGGTTTATAGACCTTTCCTCCAGGAACTTGCCCAAACCTTTTTTAAACCCAGCTACACTAACAGCTTTTAGCTTTTACTACATCTCCGGCAGCGAGGCAGAAGACAACAGATGGGCAGACCCCTCTGGCAGCAATCAGCACTACGGCGGCTCCTCACCCTTGCCAGGATCAGGAGCTGCAACTGCCACTGATTGTCCCCGAAGCCTCCTCCGTCCTGCAGACATGGTAAGGGGGGGGGGGGGGGTGAGAAGGCTGCTCTCCCATCCCACTGCAAGGCAGACTCCCTTGCTTAGGGACTAAGGCTCAATAAGGGAACAAGGAAAGGAAAATAAATAAAATCAAACCCCTTGCTAACTTTCTAAACGTCTCTCCAGTAAGCCATGTCCCCTGGCTTACTGCCTCCCTCCAGCTGCTTGGAGACTGAGCAAACTGGAGCAGATGGGAGGTGCCAGTGCTATATATAGCAGTGTCATCAAAAGGATGACGTGCTCAGTCTCCAAGCTGCTGAAAGGGGAGCACAACCTAGAGGAAAGGGACTGGACTGGAGGGACACTTAGGAATACCCTTTATAGACAAGCAATCTCACTTTCTCTGTAGATAAGCATGGAGGAATAGATCCTGAATAATGGGCAATTCCAGAGTTGAGGGCTTCTGGCTTTTATCATCTACTGATTTTTTTACTGCCATGGCACCGTGGCTCCATTAAGGAACCTGGCTGAGCTAGCCAGGCAAGTGGCTAGACGTCTGGGGTGCCAGAATTGGGGCACCACCCAGATGTCCAGCCACTGTGCTGTGATTCTGATCCCGCAGCGAGATCTAGCCCCTACGGGAGCAGAATCGGGTGCTTCTCCGGGCCATCCAGATTTCTGGAGATTTAGGTGACCTGGACGTTCACCTTCAGAATGATAGTGTTCAATAGTCCCTTCATGACTCTGGAGACGAAACAAACAACCAACAAAGGCTTTCCATCCATGGGAATGTGGTAGGCAATAGCAGATAGTGAAGAAGAATGTTTCGAAACCAGCATTTGCGAGATGCAGGAGATAATATATCAAGGCTAGAATTGGGCAGATAATGCCTTTAACAATGCTTATTGAACTTTGCAAGAAAGTATGGTGGATATCTGAACATTTGGAGTTGAGTTGTGATATCAAGGTCAAGTACTGAGCATTGGTAGACTTTTTTGCCTACCATGTCCAGAGTCTGAATCTTTGGTAGGGTGTTTGAAAACGTTTTTGGGGTCTTATATTTTTTTTTAATGGCTGCACCTACCACCACAGGAAAGCTGAGATAGGGCATATCCTGGGGGCTGTTTGAACTTTATACTTTAGATCCAATTTCCTAAATACTGCAGAAATGGAAAGAGGTGTTACTTCATTACAGAAATAAAATCTTGTCTATCCTTACAGGCTGGTGGAGAGGTGATGGAAATAGCCTTGGAGAGACTTTGTAGAAATTTAGGCTATGTCGTCTCCTCTTCAGGTTGCAGATGTTGCATATTATCCTCCTTCCCCTGAGTTTTTATGTTGTCTTGATCATGGAAATTCAAACGAACCTTAGGTACTGCCTGTGGGAGTGATGGATCAGGATGTGTGTGTAGGCATCCTTTAGATCCAAGGAGCAAAGCCAAACTCCCTGGTGGAGGTAAGGCAGCAGTGTTCCAAGGAGAGCATCTTGAACTTCTCCCTCACCAGAAATTTGTTTAAGTTTCACAGGTCTAAAATAGGCCTGATGTCCCCAGTTTTTTTTGGGACAAGGAAGTACCTGGAGTAGAAGATGCCTTTGCCCCACAGGTGTCTGGGTACAGGTTCTACTGCGCTGTCCCTGAGAAGACCCATGAGCTCTGTGAGCAGCAGGGTCTGGTGAAGGAGGGGTCGTACCGGCTCTCCTGGAAAGAACCTCGGTGGAATCTGCTGTAGGTGGAGGAGGTATCCCTCCCTGACCACCTGCAGTACCCACAGGTGGTACCTACAGATCCAAGGTGATTGAAGCCCATCTGTGAGCAAAGAGCACCAGGAGGCGCCTCCCTGTGGGCTGGTGAAGGTCTCCTGGGAGAGGGGAGGCCCTGCCCTGGGAGTCGGTGGCTTCTGGTGTCCGGAGACACCTCGTCCTCTGTTTCCCACTCAGAGTCGAGAAGTGACGATGAGTTCAAGGCCCTGTTACTCCTTGAGTTGAGGCCAGTGCCGAAGGAGAACCTGGGGCCTGAATTGTGGACACTGTCCGGCGTGGACTGGAGACATGATGAACGAGACCAGGTCCTTGACCAGCACTGAGGGCTGTCTCGAAGCTGAGGGTGCTCAATGCTTGGCTCAACGACCAGGTACTCCCTTCCCAGTAGAGGGCCCAGTCATTGGGGCAGATGAGGTGGATGAACCGGCCATCATCACCTGCTGTACGGTCAGGATAGCAATGATGTTCTGCTCCAGGGCTGTCATTCTCATTTCCAAGCAAGAAGGCTCCGCAGCCTTTGGCACAGGCACCAAGGATTTCAAGCCCTGCACCAGTACTTTTGGCAGTGCATCCTTGATGAAGAATATGGCCTCGAGGAACCTCACACAACTCTGCCAGCCAAGGAATCCTTTTGAGGACCTTGGTGGAATGCTTCTTGGAGTCGCTCGAGTCCCTCTGTGGAGTTTTACCAGTTTTTTCGGTGCAACCTCAGCGGACTTTGACGACTTCTTTTCCGGCTCCAGCTCCAGCTCCAGCTCCAGCTCCAGGGTCTTCTCGGAAGCCCTGTAGCCATGGGACTCTGAGGACGCCCGGGAGTCTCAGGATGGGCTGGGCCGGGCTTGGAGCTTGGTGCCAGGGAGGTGGGTGCCGAGTCGGACCTAGGGAACAACTTTTCATGCAACTCTAACCGTTTCTTTTTTTTTTAAATTCTTTATTTTCGTTTTATAACAACAAAGGAGAAGGAAGACATACAGCTAAAAGACAAATACAAAATGTAATACATACACCAAAGTAAACCCCTACCACCCCCCTCCCCCCTGCTTCTTCTCTAGAAAACTAGTCATTCCCGAAGCGGGCGTGTACTTACATTATTATGTTACAAATCTAACGGTGACCAGAAATATGATAAGTGCACATTAAACAGGCATGTTGGAGCAATGAGCAGATTGTACATAATCATTAAGCATCTGCCATTTAGACAAGCGAGAGTGAGGTTGGGCATGGGGAATAGCTCTCCGAGGTATCTGTTCATATTTACTATATAAGCAGACAAGGTTCCACCATTCATTGACAGTAAGTCGAGAGCTATCCTTCCAATTCCTCGTGATTAAGCATATGGCGATACCCAGCATGAAATCAAGGAGAAAGTGACCCTTCTTAGGAAGAGAGGGGATCTCCGCCACAGAGCGGAGTCCCACAATCTTCCAAGAGAGAGGTTCATGAAGGTGTAAGATAAACTGAATACGACCCCAGACCCGCCCCCAATAAACCTGCAGTTGAGGACATTCATAAATAACATGAGCGAGGGTTCCCACAGCAGTATGACAAGACCAACACTGGTCCCTAGCATTTGTGTTCCATTTGGCTATTTTTTCTGGGGTATAAAAGCATCTGTGTGCAAAGAAGAAGAGAGTTTGGGTAACAGAGGCAGACCGGGAGACCCGCACTACTTTGCTCCAGAAAACGCTCCATTGCACAGGGGTTAAAGTGGTTTGCAGTTCGCGCTCCCAGGCTTGTTGGGCTCTAAAAGTGGCCGTGTCTGTACCCTGACATAATATTTTATAAAAGTTAGAGGCTACCCCATGCGTGCTACCAATAGAGTGAATTATCTCTAATAGCCCGTCCTCAGTAGGGACAGAGGGCGGCATGATTCGAGCACTTTTGAGGCAGTGTTGAAGCTGCATCAATTGAAAGTAGTGTTTCGCTGGTAACGCAAATTCCTTTTGTAAATCAGAAAAGGTTTTCCAACAAGCTGCGGAGAAAAGCTGTTGGGGTGTCCAGATCCCCCTTGAGTACCAGGGTTTCCATGCTATCGTTCTATTTAGGACTTGAATTCTGGGGTTATTCCATAGCGGGAGTCCGTCCGGAGGACATACGTTCGGGCCCAGTGATAGAATGAGAGTGTTAAAGGCCGCTAGAGTATCAACAATCATTGGTGGATGGCGGGTGTCTACTTGATAGGACATACCTGGGAGATGGGTCAACGGAATTGGGCTACTAAGCTCCTCTTCTATGTCAAGCCAAACTGGTCTGCTGTCTGTTGAGGCATCTAGCCATCGGGCACCTTGCTTAAGTAGGAAGGCTTGATGATATCTAAGAAAATCAGGAAATCTGGTACCCCCTCTTTCTTTTGCAGACTGTAGTTTTTGTTTAGCTATCCTTGGTGGCTTGCCCTGCCAGAGATAACGGACGAGAAGGCCCTCAATATCTTTATAAGTATGTAGCGGGAGTAAGCATGGCAGCATTTCTAAAATGTAATTCACTTTGGGGACTATCATCATTTTCACAGTTTCTAAGCGACCCCACCATGTTAGAGATAAGGGAGACCAACGATTCGTGAGCTCACGGACCTTGGAGACTACCTCTTTGGCATTAAAACTAATAGTGTCTTCTAAAGGAGAACAGTAATGGACCCCAAGATACTTCACCATGCGGGATTGCCAAAGGAAGGGAAAGGCCTTCATGTCAGCCTCATGCACCCAGCGGTTCAGTGGGAATGCTACGGATTTGGTCCAGTTAATTTTATAGCCCGATAATTGTGAGTATCCGTCAATTAGATCCAAGACAGCTGGAACCGAATCGAGGGATACGAAAAGCATAAGGTCATCTGCATATGCAGATAGTTTAATCTCCCTACGGCTGAAGGGGACACCTCGAATACGTGCGGATTGTCTAATAAGAAGGGCTAGGGGTTCAAGAGCTAGATCAAAGAGCATTGGTGATAGGGGGCAACCTTGACGCGTGCCTCTTTGGAGATTAAATGGCTGAGACTTGAGGGCATTAACACAAATACTGGCGACGGGTTGAGTATACATGACTTGGAGATATCGGAGGAAACCCTCCCCAAAGCCATACCATCGGAGAACTGCAAATAAGAAAGGCCATTCTAGACGATCAAAGGCTTTTTCGGCATCCAGGGAAAGACCCACCCATGGAAGATCTAGATTGGCAGCACTGGATAGCACATGGCACAAGGTCCTAGCATTGTCAGCAGTTGATCTGCCGGGTATAAAACCGCATTGGTCGGGGTGAATTAGGATGGCCATCCTGTCAGATAGCCGGGTGGCCAAGATCGTTGCGAAGATCTTATAATCGGCATTAAGTAGGGAGATTGGACGGTAATTGGCGGTTAGTAGCGGGTCTCTGCCTTCTTTCTCAAAAACTACCACATTAGCTGCAGAAAAGGATCCCAAAGAGGATGTATCTACCGCAAGGGCAGTAAAATAGAGTTTTAAATAGGGAACTAGATCTGCACTGAACGTTCTGTAGAATTCGGTCGGGAGACCATCGGGTCCTGCGGCACGGCCCGAGGCTGTTCGTGTTAGGGCAGATTGGATCTCTGAAGTAGAGAAGGGTTCATCCATCGCATCCCTATCATCTTCAGAGAGGGTCGGCCGCTGAATGCCAGAAAGCAATCGCTCGAATGTCTCTGACGAGAACTCACATTCAGATTGATATAGGCGGGTATAGAAATCCCGAAAGAGCTCTACTATGTCGGAGTCTGTGGTTACTATGCCCCCTCCCTGTGGAGCTCGAAGGGCCGCTACGCGTTTGGCTTCTTTTTGACCTTTCAAGGCGTTGGCTAAGAGTCGACCGGCTCGGTTATTTTCACGATAATAGGTCCCTCGCTGAAGCTCTATACTCTTAGAAGCTGCAGTTGAGAGGATTGAGTTATATTGAAAACGGAGACGCTGTAATCGAATTAAGACACATGGATCAGTACGTGAAGTTAGAACCCGTTCGCCTGCTTTTATTTGTTGGTCTAGTGTGAATAGCTGCTGTTGGCTTTGTTTCCGCAAGCGAATTTGATAGCTAGTGATCGTTGCTCGAATGGCCGCCTTGAAGCCCTCCCACCAAGCCCAATTCGCAGTATCCTGGGGTAGATTAAAATGGAAGTAATCCTGTATGGCTGCTCGAATTTCTACCTGGAACTCTGGCTGAGTTAACAGGGCTCTATCAAAGAACCAGACCCCCGTATTCCCTTGGGGTGCAGTAGTGTGTAATTGAAAGGAAATGGCGGCATGATCTGAAATATGTTGGGAGTGAATCTTGGCAGTATCCACCTGAGGAACTAACAATTTTGATATTAGAAAGAAGTCTATGCGAGACTGGGATTTATGAGGGGAAGAGAAAAAGGTGAAGTCAAGCTCATTGGGGTGTAGTAACCTCCATAGATCAACCAAAGCAAGATCTTTGATCAGGGAGGTAAGCGTGATATGACTCTTGGGGGGACCACTTGTCCTAGGCGGCTGTTTGTCAATCAGGGGATCAATGACTAGATTGAAATCCCCCCCAATTATCAATGAAGTATTAGCAGAGGCCTGTGCAACCTGGGCAATGGTAGCAAAAAAGGCAGGGTCATCCACATTAGGAGCGTAAAGGCATATACATGTAACTTCAAGGCTACCTATCTTGAGGTGAACTCTGGACCATCTACCTTCTGTATCTGAGCTAGTCGCAATAATAGTAGCATGCAAAGATTTCCTAACCAGTATGGCGACCCCACATTTCTTAGAAACGGCTGGGGAATAGGCGGCCACCATGTAAGGTTTAATATTGAGTTTAAGAGTTTCCTTCGAATTTAAATGCGTTTCTTGGAGAAAGATCAGATCCGCGGTTTCCTGACTTAGGTAGCTTAGGATTTTCTTCCGTTTTATCGGATTATTGATTCCTTTTACGTTCAATGAGAAAATCTTACATGGTGCCATCAATCGGTAATAGACATTTGAGGTAAGGGCGCTTGAAAACATACAACATAATCAGAATCTGTGCAACAATGACATAATCACCGAGTAGTCTGACTAATACACCCCATATTAAAAAGTATGTACCAAAGTATCTTAGAGAAGAAGCAAAACCCCCAAAGAATATGGCGACCATATGTCTGCGGGAGGAGGCCCTAGAGAGGGAATAGAAAGACATGAGACAAAGAAAAGAAACACCAGAGTCCATAGTGAACATTGTCTCTGATACTCATCGAGGCTACTATGGATAGATGGAGTCGGGTCACAGACATCATCAAAAGTAAGGCAACAAATCGCCCTCGCCAGACTCTGTGCTGGGTTGCGGCAGATCCAATATGGCGGGTGTAGCGGATCTGAGAATATTTGCAGGAATATTCTGGAAGTCAGCGCATCAAGTCGGCTTCTTTGGAATCCAAAAACTCCGCTAGTAGATCAGGGTCCTCAAATGTTCTTGTCTGATTGTGAAGCGTGACTCGGAATTTGGCCGGGTACATCAGGCCATAGCGTGCTTGTAGTTGTTGAAGCCTCGGCCGGAATTCCAGAAAGCGCTTTCGGCGGTCGACCGTGGGTTTAGCCAAGTCGGGATAGAAGGAGATCTTGTGGCTCTCAAACTCCATGTGGCCCTTTGCCCGAGATGCACTTAGAATTTGCTCAGCGTGTTGATATCTCAGAAGTCGAAAAATGATAGGCCGCGGGGTCTTCCTGTTGAGCGTTATGCTTGTGGGCACACGATGAGCGCGATCTATCTCCAAATCTTTGGTAAAAGTGGTTTGGAGCAGGGAAGGGAGGATTTTGCATAGAAACTCTTTCATGTCTCCCGATTCCGCTCCCTCCGGTATGCCCACGAGTCGAATGTTGTTGCGGCGCGCTCTATTATTGCCATCTTCCACTTCTTTCTGCAAGGCCCGCACCTGACGTTCAACCTTGTCGAGTTTGGACAACCGGGCCGCATGGGAATCCAATATGCTCTCCATTTTGTCCTGACGCGAAGAGAGCCCTTCTAGCTTGCTTTGCAGCACACCAAGATCTTCCCGTAGCGCTCGAAGTGCCTCCCCGTTTGACTGCACGAGGTCTTTGACCCCTCTAATCTCTGCGAGGATTTCCTGCTGCATTTCGGGGCCCTCGCACAAGGCCAGCCCCTTCTGCGGAGATGGAGGTTCAGTTTTGGATCGTTTGCCGTGAGAAGCCGCTGGAGAGCCAAATTCCAGGCGCGTAGGTTTGGTCCCCGCCATCTCACCAATGTGCCCCGGCAGGATCAGAGTAGAAGTTCCAAGTGTTTACGGTGTTAATTCAGGATTCTGAGTAGGCCTCTCGGGAGCCACAGCGTTATGCGACCATCCCGCTGGACATCAGGCTCCGCCCCCAACTCTAACCGTTTCTTGTTGGTTTTGACTGACAAGGCCTGGCAGAGGTCGCAGGAGGTGCTGTCATGGTCTGGGACCAGGCAGCAGTCATGGGTGTCAGTAATGGACATAGTTTGACTGCAGCGGTCACACTTTTTCAACCCACCAGGAGACATGGTGGGAGACATTTGGATGGGGATGACGACCCCCAGGCGAAAAAAGGTGCAAATGCTGGTCGAGGGAAACCTTGACAAAAAGGGGCTGAGAACAGCGTGCCAGGAAGCGCTGACTCGAGGCAGGAAGAGGAACCAGTAAGCCTACCGGAAAACTAAGTTTTAGGAACAGTTTTGTCAAGGATTTTTACAGGGGAACAGGACATACATCCTTTGGGCAACGCGGAAAAAAGGAGACCGAGCAAGATGGCACCCTTGGGCGAGGTGGGAACCATGCATGCGTGGTGGCATCTCCCAAAGGCTTTCTTTGAAAGCTGGGGAGATGCTTCTGCGCGGGCTCTGTTGGCGCCGATGTCACCCATATGTGAGGACTGGCTTCCTGCTTGTTCCTGAAGAAGAGGTACTTAGAGCTAAGGGAAGTGAACAGGCTTCTCTTGTGAATTTCACTCCCCAAATTTCTCCCTCAGCCAACCCCATTATTCTTCCCTGTTCTCCCCCTGTCAACCCAAAAAGAGTTCCCTTTCTCCTCTAACCTTGAGTAATCTCCCAGTCTCCTCTCCCAATCCCTGTAATCATGTCCATTAAGATTAAGTTAAACAAAATGTACATAATGTTATCTATATATATATTTTTTTTTTAAATTCAAATGTACCCCTGTCCAGTTGATGACAACAGCCAATGAAACCCCTAAACCACTCCAAAATGTTCTATTGTTAAATGTTTACACATATTTATAATTCTATCTGATAAAAAGATGATACATTATTCTAAAAAATGTAAACATACTGTAGAACATTTGTGTGTTCATTGATATTGAATGTATGGGTATAAGGTTTGATGCACCTTCTGTGCATTTGACTTTGCTGTTAAAACTAATGATAATCTTGATATAAGAAGAAAAACAGACAATATAAATGGCAACATCAACATATGAAATAAATAAGATGTCAGAACTTTAAACGCGGCTGGGTAGATCCAAGAGTGAATATGCAGTATATGATACTCACAGTACCATACTAGCGACCCATGTATACTATAAGAGTACTTTGTAACAGTCCACATAAATTTGAAGGTTGCACCAATTTACAAAGTGAACTTGTACATCAGTTCACTATGGAAATTTCACTGGAAAAATTACCAGCACCAGTTATTTGGTGCAAGTCATTTTACCATGCATCTTTATGTGCACAGACCCCGCTCCCTAGATTTCCTTTCCTAAATTCATGTAAAAGTGCATACATAGAGAGCTTATGTGCCTATTTGTACTCCAAAATCAGGACAGCAATGTACTGTATAAGAAATCAAATGCCTATTAAAAGTATCCTCTATATTTAATTTGGTTAGCAACCCAATTCAGAAATAGGATAACTGTCTTCTACAACAAACCTGTCCCACCTCATGTTCTGAGAAGAGCCGAACTCCTTCCATCTGATGAAAGACAGGATAGTGGCTGCTGTCAATCTCATCTCGGCGGTAGACATCGCCTACAGCCAGAAAGGCATCAAGTCCTGAATTTATTAAGTCCCACTGGTGGGCTGAGGTATGAGCCCTCAACATGTGAGTACAGTTCAAGTAGTAATTGTCTCCCTTCTTTCTGCTAGGGTGGTCTGGTGGGATCAGCAAACTATCAAAGTTCTGCTGTGTTGTGACCACAGGGCACAGATTATCATACACGGAAAAGAGAGGGTTGCTGAAGTATCCTACATACTGTTTATAAAAATGATCCTTAATTCTTTCCTTAATGAGCCACAGAGGGTGATACTTTTGGTTGTGCAAGTTTTTCCCCACTTTGGAGAGAATTTTGTCCATGACATTGGTATAGTCATCTCGAGGATAGTGTCTACCAAGGAGCTGGACAGAGTTTGAGGCAGTTGTTTTTGCAGGAAAACCAGAAGCTACTGCTCTGGAGCATACATGCCCCAAGTAACTGGCCAAGGCTGCTGAGTGAATTCCCAGAAACACTGAGGCTTTAGAATAGCATACAACTCTCTGCACAATCATGTCAGTCTTTCATGGGACCTGAGGAGAGAAAAAAAAGAGAACATTATCATTCAAGCAATTAATCAAAAGCTGACAGTCACTGAATCAAAAACAGTATTTATTTATTTTTTTAATTTGTATATATTTATTGATCAAACAACCATCATTATAAGCCAGAGACACTGCAACCAGTACACATTTTCAATTTTCAATATTTGTCTCCCCCTCCAATATCCTATCCAAAATCAGGCTTAAGAATCTTCTCTAGACTGCCTCCAATTTACATATACAGACATTTTGTATGGAAATGTACTGCTTGGGCTCCCTGCCCTGTCATGGCAGGTGTCATTCTGTATATCCACTCCAAACGCTCAGTCACTTCTTTAATTTCTGGTATCAGCTGATCTCGCTAACTCTTAGCCAGTGCCATATGCACTGCGATCACACACATTCGGGTCAGTCCCTGGGCTCCTCTTACCACCCCCCCACAAAGGCATGTTCAATAGGCATGTTGACGGTAAAAGCAACAAATTCCTCTCTCCCATACTATCCACGAAGGCCTTCACTGCTCTCCAGAATTTTTCAGCTACTGAGCATTTCCAACACATATGAAGAAAATCTCCTTTTTGTCCACAATCCATCCAACACAGCCCATTGTTTGCCAACCCTATCTTGTGTAGCCTAGCTGGATCCCAGTACATCTGATACAAGAGTTTATACATGTGCTCAGTGTTAGAAACTGTCGGCAATACTCGCCTGGTAGTCAAAGATTTCCCTCCATCACTGCTTCTCCAATACCATTCCTAGATCCTTTCCCATTTCTTACAATGCAATGGGGTTCCTGTGTTCCGGTGAACTAGCAAGTTATACAGGGCAGAGAACAGCCCCTCGACCCCCACCCAGTATTCCCAAGTCTTCTCAAAGTCACTCCACCTCCCTGACTTGATTGCACATAATGACGGACCTGGTGGTAACAGAATTCCTGCTCCTTTAGCAGCTGAAACTGGTCTCTTAGAGTCATAAAACTGACCCAGGCACCCATAGCTCAAAAAAAAAAGATTCAACTTATCTAGGCCCATTTTGCTCCATTCCCTGTACACACTATGCATCTGACCAGGGGCAAAGTGTACATTGAAAAGGAGAGGGGTGTTCCTATACCACCCCTTTGTCCCACACAACCTGTTGTGGATAACTTTCCCATATCCTCCAAGTAGTTCTCGCACAAGGGGACCATGCCCCTGTTCCCCTCCATCTACCAGGCAGCCATACTGCCCATCCCAGAGGTATAGACTTTTCCAGGTCCTGTTCGATCTGTTCCCATTGCTCACTCCCTGCTCCCCTGCCCCATTCAACCACACTACTTAACTTTAGTTAAGTACTCCTTTAGTACTGGTACTCCCAACCCCCCACCCCCTATCTTTGATCTGTGTGAGAATCTACCCCACTACCCAGAGGGAGGTCTGCACCGCCAAATGTATCCAAAAATACGCCTCTGCCAGCATCTCATCAGTTATCAAGATTGGTGGCACCATAACCAAATGACCACCATAGGAGCAAATTCATCTTAATGGATGCTATCTACCCCATCCAGGACAACAAGAGCCTGTCCCATCTTTCTAAATCCTCCCTTAGTGATAGCCAAAGCTTTGCATGATTTAAGGAGTATTAGTCCTCCCACTGGGCCCCACCTGCAGTGCCAAATATCATATGGAGCACTGCACCTAGCAAAAGGGAAAAGCTTCACTCAATCGTTCTTCTAGCCCAGCAGACAAATAGATCTTCAAGATCTTCATTTTGGTTGCATTCATTTTATATCCTGAAAGATGGCTGTATCATGCAATTTCCTACTGCAAGTTGGGCAGGGAGCTCAAGGGGATGTCAAATTATAAATAACATCATCCGCAAAGAGCCAATTTTGTATATTTTCTGGCCTACCCGAATCCCCTGTATGTTCACATTCCTCCTGACCATTTCTGCTAAAGGCTCAATGACAAGTGCAAACAGGAGTGGGGACAGAAGAGATCACTGTTGCACACCTCTCCCCAGGGGGAACTCCTCTAAGTAGGAGCCATTAACTCAAATTTTAGCCCAAGGGCTAGCATAGAGGGCTTTAATCCAACCTACAAAAAGTTTGCCCATACTCACTCTTTCAAGAACTTGTACCACAAATCCCCATTCTACTCTGTCAAACACCTTTTCTGCATCGACTGCCACCAACACAGAATCCTCCTGTGCATTCCTCACCTTCAAAATCAGATTCAACAACTTCTAAATGTTGCCCTTCGCCTGCTGCCCCAGGATGAACCCCAATTGGTCCACCCCCACCACTTGTAGCCAGTTCACAAGGACATTTGCAAAAATCTTTGCGTCAAGATTAATAAGCGAAATAGTGCGATAGGATCCACACATGTTCCTATCCTTCCCCATTTTGGTATTACCGTAATTCCTGTCGTGAACATGGATTCCGGAACTCGGCTTTTATCAGAGGTCTCATTAAGCATCCTTCTCAACTGGCCAATTATCACCTCCTGAAATCTATTATAGAAGTGGGCAGAATAGCCATCCAGGCCCAGTGCTTTACCCACTTTCATACTTGCTATGGCCTTCCTGATTTCCTCTTCCGTGATTGTCCTCCTCCAATTTTCCCACTTCTGCTGGGGTTAACCAGGCCAACTCATGCTCTCGTAAAAAGTCCTGTATCTCCCCCTCTGCTGCCTTCTGCTCACTTTGATACAGCTTCTGATAAAATGCATGGAATATCTCCCACATTTCATCTTTTTCAAAATACAAGACTCCTTGAGCATCCCTCAGCTTTAGAATCTGTTGTTGTTGTATTTGTAACTTAAGTTTACGAGTTAGTATTTTGCCTTCCTGGTTCCCCCATTCAAAGTAAGTTTGCTTTACCCATTCGATATGGAACTGTACATCTTTCTGGAGGATAGCCATCAGCCATCACCTACAATCTGCAATCTGGATTGCTATTGCCAAGCCTCCCTTCCATGCCCCCCTCTCCTCCAGCACTTTTGGTGCTCTACACTCTAGCGACCATCTAGTGAGCTGATGTCACTTCATCCCCAAAAAGTATTTATATCAACAATATTCAACCTGTGAATCTGGATAAACTTCATCTTTTCAAAAAGCACAACATTAAAACTGAGCTAATCATAAGAACGTAAGCTATGACATACTGGGTCAGACCAAGAGTCCATCAAGCCAAGTATCCTGTTAACAACTGTGGCCAATCCAAATCACAAGTACCTAGCAAGTTCCCAAAAGATACACAGATTCCATGCTGCTTGTCCAATGGGTAAACAGTGGATTTCCCCGGTCCTCTTTAATAATGGTTTATGGACTTTTCCTACAGAAACCTGCCCAAACCTCATTTAAATCCAGCTACACTCACAGCTTTTACTATATCCTCTGGTAACGAAAACCAGAGTTTCAGTACATGTTGAGTGAAAAAAATATTTTCTCCGATTACTCTTAAATGTACTACATGTAGTTTCATTGCATGTCCCCTAGTTTATCTACTTTTTGATGGGGTAAACAACCAATATATAATTACCAGTTCTAGTCCATTCATTATTTTATAGACTTCTATCATATCGCCCCATAGCCATCTCTTTTCCAAGTTGAAGGGCCCTAACTTCTTAGGTCTTATCACATATGGACATTCTTCCATCCCCTTTACATTTTTGTCTCTCTAATCTGTACCTTTTATAATTCTGCGATATTCTTTTTAAGATATGGTGTACGGAATTGCAGCCAATATTCAAGATGTGGTCACACTATGGAACCATACAGAGGGCATTATATCCTTTCTTTTATTCTCCAATCCTTTCTTTCTGATTCCTAACACTCTATTTGATTTCTTGGCCACCACTGCACATTGGGCAGAAGGTTTCAACATATTATCCACAATGATGCCTAAATCCTTTTCCTGGGTGGTTGATTCTAATGTGGAACTTTGCATCGTGTAACTGTAGTTTGGGTTGTTCTTTCATAAGTGCATAACTTTGCACTTGTCCACATTAAACATCATCTGCTATTTGGACGCCCAATCTCTCAATTTATCAAAGTCCTCTTAGGCTTTAACAACCTTAGGTAATTTTGTCTCACTGCAAATTTCATCACCTTACTTGTTATTCCCATTTCCAGGTCATTTATAAATATGTTAAAAAGCAGCGGGCACAACACAGATCCTTGGTGTACTCCACTATTCACTTTTCTCCATTGAGAAAATTGGCCATTTAGCCCTATTCTCTGGTTTCTATCTTTCAACCAGTTCCTAATCCACAGTAGTACATTGCTTCCTATCCCATGGATTTTCTGTTGAACTATTTTTATTAACAATCAAACATACTATTGTTACATCATGACATCAACCAACATCAATTCAACAAAATGTATTATTCAAAAACAGTGTCACAATATAAGATTATACATTATTCCTTTTTCTTTATTCTTTATGTATTCCCTTCCCTACCACCATCCCCTTGCCCTCCCCAAATTACACATAGATATATAAAGAGGAACAGTATTGAGCATTGTCTAATGCAGGCGCGCATAGTATCCAACATTTCTTATTATGGTTTTCCTTTCAAGAAGGGTACTATGGGGGTTCTTACAGTGTCCCCAGCTAAGCACTCTTTCCCTTCAAACTTTGATCCTCCTCTGTTCAGCACCCGATCCTCCTTTCCCCTATTCCCTGTTCGTAACAGCGTGTCATAACATCAGCAGTTCTCTGCTAAGTAATAATACTTAAGACAGCCTCCTCTTCTTCCCTAGCTCTCCTGGTGATCTCTTACACCCTTGTCCTGCTTTGGCAGCCTGTTCCCGTGGGTCCTTGTACTTCCTACTTCCATCCCTTACAGTATCTCGAGCTCATCCCGGGCAGTGGTTCAGTACTTGACTTTGGGCAACGGAGGATAAAGATTGAATATATGGACCCCATATCTCTAGGAAATGCTCCCATGCTCGTCCCCTAGACTTCACCCATTCCCGTTCCATCAACATGTGTTGATACATTGCCCTCCTCCAGTGCTGCAGGGTTGGCTGTCGGTTGGCCAGCCAGGCTTTTAATGTACACTTACGTGCCATAAGCAGTGTTTTCCGGAGCCACAGTTTCTCAGATCCCCACCAATTCTCCCCTTTGTTTCCCACATCAAGAACTGCCTTTCGGGGTCAGATGGGTTTCCTCACTGATGTTTCGCAGGGAAAGTGTAACTCAAACCCAAATTGGGATATCACTGGACATGTCCAAAACATGTGACCTAAATTTGCCTGTTCCTCATGGCACCGGGGCATCATGAAGTCTGCGCTATATCGCCACGATATGCTCTACTGGGGGCAAAGTGAAGGCAACGAATGATCTTAAACTGAGTTTCTCAAAGGTCCACATTTGCGGTGAGCATTGAGGTATGGGATAGTGCTTCAACTAATTCAGACCCTGTAAGCTGGATACCCAATTCTGCTTGCCAACTGTCTGCTTGAGCATCCAAGAGCACTAATAATTCCAGTTCTGCCAACATCCTACGGAATGGTGCAATTCTGGCTCGACCCTCTGGTCCTGCCATCAACACCTCCTCCAAGTAGGAATTAAACACGCTCTGTAATGCCATCTTTGGCAAGAACTGACTTTTCCTTCCCTCCTCTGCCCAAGCTCACCTTGAACTTACCCACCACTCTGCCTACATGTTCCTTGCCCCTGCACTCTGGAACTCACTCCCATCAGATTTGCGCACCGAGGCCTCATTTCCTCGCTTTAAAGCACTGTTCAAGACTCACTTATTTCATCTGGCATTTGATCTTACCTCCCCAACCCTCGAGTCTCCCCCTGTCAAGTATTCCACTCCTGTTTTTCCCTCCTTCTGTGTGTCGCTGGTCTTCTTTCCTTTTGTCTTTTTTTTTTCTGTCTGTTCTGCTGCTTTCCTATCCGATTAATGTGTTCCTTTTTCACCCTTTTTTCCTTCTCTGCAGCCTTTTTATTTTTGGAATGTACACCGCTCTGATGCAATCGCCTGGGCGGTATATCAAATGTCTCAATAAAGTTAAAGATAAAGTTAAAGATAAAGACATAGCTTCATACTTGCCAATACATGAACTGGTCAGATCCTGGAATTGCATAGTGTTCCCAAAGGACATCTAAGGATAATATGCCCCCTTCCTCCATCAGTAACTGCGCTACACTGTCTATTCCCAATCTTTCCCATTGTGCATATGCTTGTCCCAAGAGACCTGATGAAAATTAGGGTTGCCCCTAATAGGTAAATAAGGTGTAGTTTGCGCCGGCCACCGCAACCAATGGCACAAGTTGCACCACACTCGTTCAAGCAGGGCAAGTAAAATGGTTTCTGCAAGTGAACTCTGTTTCGGTGGCATCCCTCTGTGTAGGGCATAATGGGGGGGATATCGGCATCAAAAGGGATGCTTCCATGGCAGTGGTCGTACACTCCGAAGTGTCAAATAACCAGTCCCAAATGTGTCTAATTACACTAGCTAAGTTATAGATCAACATATCTGGTAGATTTAAGCCCCCCTCCCCTCAATCAAGGGCGCTTCAGAAATTGTTCAATAAATAATCAAGACACTTCAGCTCTTTAGTGTGCAAGTATATAGATAGCGCCTGTATCACATATAGCCACTGGAGAAAAACAGTCATTTTATAGAGACTAATTCGGCCACTCAATGATAGTGACAAATCTTTCCAGTGCCCCAGACAGGTTTCCATATCTCGTAGCAATGCGGTCATGTTTAGATCATATAACCTTCTAGGGTCCACTGGAAGCTGCACACCAAGATATTTAAAACTTCCTGAGGCCCATTTCAATGGGAATACTCCCTGCCAGGATCTTTGTATTTCAGGGGTTACCAGGAGCACTTCCGATTTTTCTAAGTTTAACTTGAGGCCCGCAAATTTGCCATAGGTTTGAAATTCACTAAGGAGAGTCTCCAAGGAATTCTCTGGATCCCCTAGACATACCAGCATATCATCCACAAAGGCTGAGACTTGAAAGTCTTCCAGGCCCACCTGCACCCCCCTTAATCACATGTGAGTATGCAAGCATTCTAGTAGGGTTTCCAATGGTAGGGCAAACAGGAGTGGGGATAGGGGCAGCCCTGCCGCGTCCCTCGCTCAAGTGGGAACTCTGTAGTCATTGTTCCATTAACTAACAGTGAGGCACAGGGGCGTGCATATATAAGTCGCACTACATCGACGAAGTATCCGTAATCCCAAATTTTTCTAGAACCAAAAACATACTGTCCCATTGTACTCTGTCAAACACCTTCTTAGCACTGAAGCTGATCAGGGGTGTTGGGAGATGTTGTTGCAAAGTTGTTGCAAAGTAACACACTGTGCTGCTAATATTTTACATATATCCCGTGCTATGTTTTGGCCTGGTACAAAGCCCACTTGCAAATCCGCCACCAGTGATGATAGGAATGGCGACAACCGGTCTGCCATGATTTTAGCTAGAATCTTTATGTCAACATTAAGTAGCGAGATGGGTCTATAGGACCCTGGTAGTGTAGGATCTTTGCCAGGTTTGCGGATAACAATAATCAGGGCTTTACTGGGTTCATAGGGGAACTCTCGCTGTTGAACTAGGCCGGAGAAGAACACGGCTAATGGGACAGTCACTTTATCAGAAAGCATTTGATAGAAGTCGGCGCGATACCCATCTGGGCCTGGAGCCTGGCATTTCCTGAGCTTACGTACACATCCCTGTACTTCCTGAACCAATATCAGGGTATTTAACTGTGTTACTTGTTGCTCATTCAGATGTGGCAGGGCTAGTTTTTGTAAGTATTTCTGTGCCTCTTATATAGTACTGGGCTCTGCCTTGTATAATCCTTTATAAAATTCTGTAAACATATGCTCTATGTCCTTTTAGATGGTCTGGAGGTTCCCTGTACTATCCCGTAAGGCCCAAATCGCCCGACTACCTTCTTCCATCCTGATCAACGATGCTAGCAACTTTACAGTCTTGTTACCATGCTGGTATAGTTTATACAGATAATAAAAGATTGATTTGTGGGCTCTTTGATGGAGGAGGCTATTCGGTTCTGTATGCACAGCAAACAACTCCACCCTCCGCTCAGCGGTGGGTCAAGCTGTGTACATGCGATGAGCCTTGTGAAGGGTCTGCTCTAGCTGAATCAGTCGTCTCCCCTGTTCCTTATGTTTCAATCGACAATACCCCATGATATGGCCTCGTAGAACAGCCTTAGCAGCCTTCCAATACAATATTGGGTTGTCTACATGAATCACATTGTCAAGTTCATACTCAGCCCAACGTGTCTGTAAAAAAAAAAAAAAATCTCTATCCTCCGTCACATTCAGAGGGAATCGCCAGGTGTTACCGTTTGACACTTCCCCCATTCAATATCCATCCATATCAGTGCATGATCAGAGACCACGATGAGGCCAATTTCCACCTTCTCTATTTTGTCCAATACATCTTCTGCTACCAAAAAGTAATCTAACTGGGAGCCTATGCCGTCTGCTCTAGATGTATGAGTATAGTCGCATTTGGTTGGATGAGCGAGTCGCCATACGTCAACAAGAGCATAGCCCTCACACCAGCTGTGCACCCTTCGAACTCTCCTCGCATCTGCCGCCCCCCCTCCCATGTAGCACGATCTACAGTTTCATCCATCACGCAATTGAAATCTCCTCCAAGAAGCAGGCGTGTATAGTCTAACTCGGAAAGACACCTTGTCACCGCATGACAGTATTGGGCCTCATAAGTGTTGGGACAGTAAACATCTGTTGGCCCTGCAATTGGCCTTGCAAGAAGAACCAGCCCCCGTGGATTAGTGCATATGGCCTCAATTTTAAAGTCTACGTGCCGGCCAATTAAGATAGCAACTCCAGCTTTGTGATTCCCGGACGAGCTCCTTGGACCTCCCCCACCCACCAACGCTTCAACTTTGCATGTTCCACTGTACTAAAGTGCGTCCCCTGGAGGAGGGTGATATCCACCCGTTTATCTTTAAGGGCTTTCAATATTTTGTACCGCTTAATGGGGTGCCCAATTACACACACATTCGATGAGGCTGCTTGGAGTGGTCTATCCATGATCTATATAAGAATCTTCCTTGTATGTTCCATGATTGTTGTTTCTTGCCTGCCCCGGACCCCCCCCCCCCCCCAGCCAAGAGTCCCGGGCTCCTTTGTGAGTTATATCATGCTGCCACTGAGGTACTTGCTTATATCCATCACAACCAATACTCATTCTTCCCTTCTTATCCCACCGACCTTCCCCCCTTTATGTCTCCTATCTCACCCCCCCTTTCCTGTCCTATATTTCTCTTTATTCCCATTTACTCTCTCTTCATGCACCCAGATTTTTCTCAGAGTATTCTTCCAGTATATTGCCAGGGCTCCCCACCCATCCCCCACCCATCCCCCCTCCTCACCCCAATGATGGCTATCCCACCACCTACTCACTCGATCCTAATTAGGATCTGAGTACCCCCCTATAGGGCTACAGAGGTTCTTATGAGAGCAGTATCTGGTAGGATTTCTTACTTGGGAGTGAAGGAGTCAATTGATTAACGCATCTGTGGGTTGCCCCTCATCTTCCGGTTCCTCCTCCATCCCCAACCAGACAGAATTGAGCCATCACCCTAAGTAGGTTCATCCCTCCTAGTCTTCCCCTCTTTCTCTATTATCGCCCTGCTCTTTTGCTCTAATTCCCCGTCTTACTCCCAAAACATAGCGTTCTCCGAAATGCTTCCTGTTCCACGTGCAGGACCCAAAAGACAGGCAGAGCTCCGGAGTCTCAATGCGTGGATGAGACAATGGTGCAAGGATGAGGGTTTTGGATTTGTTAGGAACTGGGGAACATTCTGGGGAAAGGGGGAGCTCTTCCGAAGGGATGGGCTTCACCTTAATCAGGATGGGACCAGACTGCTGGCATTAACCTTTAAAAAAGAGATAGAGAAGCTTTTAAACTAGAAAATAGGGGAAAGCCGACAGTCACCCAGGAGCGCATGGTTCGGACAAAGGTATCCTTGAAGGATACTACCAAAAGCAGTGAGGTTCCAAAAGGGAGTATAGTAGCCCAAATGCCCTTGAGTAAGGAGCAGACAGAGCATAAGGATTCCCAATTACCCATGCCTACCAATAGCCAGATTAATATTAATAAAATACAGTCTCTAAAATGCTTGTATGCCAATGCTAGAAGTCTAAACAATAAGATGGGAGAATTAGAATATATAGCACTAAATGAGAGGTTAGATATGATTGCACTCTCAGAGACATGGTGGAAGGAGGATAACCAGTGGGACACTGTGATACCTGGATACAAACTATATCGTAATGATAGAGCTGAACAAATTGGTGGAGGGGTTGCACTCTATGTTAGAGAGGGCATTGAGTCAGAAAGGATTAAAGTTTTGCAGGGAACAAAATTTGCTGTAGAATCTCTATGGATTGAAATTCCATTTATGAAGGGGAAGGTGATGGCAGTGGGAGTATACTATCGACCACCTGGCCAGAATGAACAAATGGATGATGAAATGCTCAAAGAAATCAAGGAAGCTAACAAAAGCCACAACAGAGTAGTAATAATGGGTGATTTCAATTACCCCGGTATCGACTGGGACCGTGTCACAGCAGGACAAGCTAAAGAGATAAAGTTTCTAGATGAAATAAATGACTGCTTCTTGGAGCAGCTGATTCATGAACCGACCAGAGGGGAAGCCATACTGGACCTAGTCCTTAGTGGAACGCCAGATCTGGTGCAAGAAATAAGGGTGTTGGGACCACTTGGCAATAGTGATCATAGTATGATCATGTTTGATTTAATCAGTGGAGGACAGATAGTAAAGGAATCCACAGTACTACCTTTTAACTTTCAAAAGGGAGACTATGATAGAATGAGGAATATAGTTCGGAAAAAAACTAAAAGGAGCGGTTCCAAAGGTTAAAGACTTACAGCAAGCTTGGGTGTTATTTAAAAATACTATCCTCGAAGCCCAGACCAGCTGTATTCCACGCATTAAGAAAAGTGGAAGAAAGTCCAAAAAACTGCCAGCATGGTTTAAAGGTGAGGTCAGAGAGGCTGTTGCTGCCAAAAGAGCAACCTTCAGGAAATGGAAAAAAGAGCCAAATGATGAAAACTGGAAACAGCACAAGCACTGGCAAGTTAAATGCAAAGCATTGATAAGGCAGGCAAAGCGGGAATTTGAGAAGAAACTTGCTACGGAAGCAAAAACACGAAATAAAGACTTTTTCAAGTACATTCGTAGCAAAAGGCCTGTGAGAGAGTCAATTGGACCATTAGATGATAGAGGGGTAAAAGGGGCAGTAAGAGGAGACAAGGCTATAGCAGAGAGACTGAATGAATTCTTTGCTTCGGTCTTTACTGAGGAAGATGTAGGGATGTTACCCAAGACTGAAGTGGTATTTAAAGGTGATACTGCAGAGGAATTGAGAGAAATATCGCTACACCGGGAAGATATATTACAACTATTTGATAAACTGAATAGTAGCAAATCACCTGGACCGGATGGTATACATCCCAGAGTGTTGAAAGAACTGAAATATGAGATTGCAGACCTGTTATTGGTAATCTGTGAACTTTCATTAAAATCATCTGTAATACCTGAAGATTGGAGGGTCGCCAACGTAACACCAATTTTTAAAAAGGGTTCCAGGGGTGACCCGGGAAATTACAGACCGGTGAGCCTGACGTCAGTACCAGGGAAAATGGTAGAAACCATCATAAAGAACAAAATTACACAGCATGTAGATAGTCATGGCCTAATGGGAGACAGCCAACATGGCTTTAGACAAGGAAGATCTTGTCTTACTAATCTGATCTGTTTTTTTGAAGGTGTGCATAAACAGGTAGACAAAGGTGAGTCGGTTGATATAGTGTATCTGGACTTTCAGAAAGCTTTTGACAAGGTCCCCCATCAGAGACTTTTGGTGAAGCTAAAAAGTCATGGGATAGGAGGCAGTGTACTATTGTGGATCGGGAACTGGTTAAAAGATAGAAAGCAGAGGGTAGGGCTAAATGGCCAATATTCCCAATGGAAAAAGGTGAATAGCGGAGTACCCCAGGGATCTGTACTGGGTCCGCTGCTTTTTGACATATTCATAAATGACCTGGAAAAGGGAATAACTAGTGAGGTTATCAAATTTGCAGATGACACAAAACTGTTTAAAGTTGTTAAAACCCAAGAGGATTGTGGAAAACTGCAGGAGGATCTGGATAAATTGGAAGACTGGGCATCCAAATGGCAGATGAAATTTAATGTGGACAAGTGCAAAGTTATGCACCTAGGAAAGAACAACCCACACTATAGTTACACGATGCAAGGCTCCATATTAGAAACCACCACCCAGGAAAAAGATTTAGGAGTCATCGTGGATAACATGTTAAAACCCTCCGCCCAGTGTGCAGCGGCGGCCAAGAAAGCAAATAGAATGCTAGGTATCATAAGGAAAGGGATGGAGAATAAAACAAAGGATATTATAATGCCTCTGTATCGCTCCATGGTACGACCGCACCTTGAATATTGTGTGCAATTCTGGTCACCGTATCTTAAAAAGGACATAGAGTTATTAGAAAAAGTACAGAGAAGAGCCACCAAATTGGTGAAGGGGATGGAAGGCTACTCCTATGAAGAGAGGCTAAAAAGGTTAGGGCTCTTTAACCTAGAAAAGAGACGGCTGAGGGGAGATATGATAGAGGTGTATAAATTAATGAATGGAGTGGAACGGATAAACGTGGATCAATTGTTTACGCTATCAGAATATAGAAGGACTAGGGGACATGTAATGAAGCTACAGGGTAAACTATTTAAGACAAATAGGAGAAAATATTTCTTCACTCAACGTGTAATCAAACTCTGGAATCTGTTACCGGAGGATGTAGTAAGGGCTGTTAGTATAGCTGGGTTTAAAAAAGGTTTGGACAAGTTCCTGGAGGAAAGGTCCATAAACCACTATTAAAAAGGGACCCAGGATATCAATGCTTGGCCTAGTACAAGCACTGCAGAACCTGTGTCTTTTGGGGAAACTGCTAGGTACGTATGACCTAGATTGGCCACTGTTGGAAACAGGATACTGGGCTTGATGGACCTCGGTCTGACCCAGTATGGCATTTCTTATGTTCTTATGTTCTTAGCAGCATAGAAGTTGTCTATGTGATATCTGCCACATGGGCCCAAAGAATGGGGCCAAGTATCAACTCAATGGTGGACAATCGGGGGGGGGGGGGGCACAACAATCAACCAAAATTATATGAGTACACATACATATATACAAAACCCCCCAAACCATTTAATTGGGTTACTATGTTGTTGGTCCTGTTTTTAGGCGATACTCTTATACTAATCAAAGATCCCCCCCCCCTTTTCCCCTTTTTTTTCCCCCCAAGTCTGCACTGGTCTCCACTGGGGGCTGCATCCTGAGAGTCTCCATCCTAGATCCAGGGATTTCCAATCGCCTTACTTAGCATTTTTTTTTTTTGGGGGGGGGGTTCTCCCCCTTACCTGTAGTCCAATGCAGGTCATCCAAGCGTTAATTTTGATTTTTACCTTTTTTTCTCTCGCAGTACCCATGGAATCCCCAAGTCCTACAGCCAGATGTCAGCTTCACTGTTTCAGGATGCCCCAGAGTGTGCGAGTTTCTGCCTAAGTGGGGGCATACCCTGAATGTGGTCCATTGTTTCTGTCCCTTGATCTGGTTCCCCAACCCGAGTCTCCAGTGGTCCGTTCCACGCTCAGCAGGTTTCACTTAGAAGTGCTCAGCATAAAATGCCTTTGCTTCCACAGGGAACTGAAACACTCATTGCTGCCCGTTATAACTCAGTTGTAACTTGACAGGATATGATAATGAGAAGAGCGCTTCCTTCTTCGCCAAAGATCCACATACCTCCAAAATGGCCTTGCACTTTAGGGCCACCGCCACCAAATAATCTTGAAATAATAGAATTTTTCACCCTTCATATTCTAAATTCCGTTGGTTCTTAGCCGCTCGCAAAATTACATCTTTCTGTTGGTAACTTAAAAAGCGTGCCAGAACAACGAGAGGCCTTGTTTCTCCCTCTTGGCGCTTGCCAATTCGGTGCATCCTCTCTATTTGTATTTTGCCTGCCAGGTCTGGGAGGTGCAGGCTCTGTGGTAATCAGGCATCTAGGAACCCCCGAAGCTCATTTTCCAGGACTGACTCAGATATTCCGATCATCCGCATATTTTTCTACTGGCCCCTATTTTCTAGGTCATCTATTTTAAGGGCCTGGCATCGGATTTTTTTTTCCAGGGTCTGCAATCATTGCTCATAGGCCCGGCTGCTATCTTCTAGGCCAGACACCCCACTGCTCAACCTGTTGTATCTGACCTGTAAAATCACTTATTGTTGCAGTCAGTTTCGAAATCTATGCAGTCATACCTACAAATTTAGCACCGAGGGCTTGGGCCACAGCTGCCGAAACCTTCATCACCAGCTCCATCTGAGCAGTTCCACTTTCCACTGCGGGGCTGCTTTCCGCCATTTTGCATTCGCTTCCACGTGGTTTTTCTCTGCATTGTATCTTTGCTGCCATGGGCTTTTTTGTCATGCAAACCCTGCCGGACAATTTACCTATCCCTTGGTGGAAGCTCGAAGTTTATTTTTCTCTTGGTTTGGGCGGTATATCTGATAGTTGTGCAGGAAAGTGTAGCAAGGAGCCCAGGAGCCAGGTTGGACACGTCTTTTCCCTAGCACATGGCAACACCGGAAGTCTATCCCATGGATTTTAAATTTCCCCAAGAGTCTCTCATGATGGACTTTGTCAAAGGCTTTCTTAAATCAAATCAACTCATCTTTATCTATCTATTTACATCTTCAAAAATATATAAGAAACTGGGTCAGACAAAACTTTCCTTGGCTAAAACCATATTGGCTTTCTGCCATTAAAACATGACTATCTACATTTTAAGTAATTTAGATTTTTATAATGATTTCTGCCATTTTTGCCTAGTGCTGATGTCAGGCTCACGGGTCTGTAGTTTTCCAGATCACACCTGGAACCCTTTCTAAAAACAGGCATTATAATGGCCACTCTCTAATCTTCAGGTACTAGATGATATCAATTACTGTAGAACTACTATTAGTAATCTGTGATCTCTCTCATATTTCAGTTCCTTCAGCATCCTGGGATGCATGCCATCTATTCCAGGTAATTTGCTTCTCATTAGTTCATCAATAAGTTAGAAACATAGAAACATGATGACAGAAAAAGACCACATGTCCTATCTAGTCTGTCCTTCCATAACAACTACAACAGTCCACTTTTTACCTTTAGAGATCCTCTGTGTTGGTCCCATGCTTTTTCGAATTCAGTTACTGTCCTCATCTCTACCACCTCCACTGGGAGACTATTCCATGGATCCACTACTCTTTCTGTAAAGAAATATTTCCGCATATCACTCCTGAATCTATCCTCCCTTCACTCTCATCCCATGTCCCCTCGTAGCAGAACTTGCTTTCAATTGAAAGAGGCTCTCTCCCTGAACATTTATGCCACGGAGGTATTTAAACATTTCAATCATATCACCTCTATCCCGCCTTTCCTCTAAGGTGTACATATTAAGATCCTTAAGTCTGTCCTCATATGCTTTATAATGAAGCCCATTAATCATTTTAGTAGCAACCCTCTGCACCGACTCCATCCTGTTCACATCCTTTTGAAGGTGCGGTCTCCAGAATTGCACACCATACTCCAAATGAGGTCGCACCAAAGACTTATACAGAGGCATTATCACCTCCTTTTTTCTGCTAGCCATTCCTCTCCGTATGCACCCAAGCATCCTTCTAGCTTTTGCCGTCGCCTTTTCTACCTGTTTAGCTACTTTAAGATCATCAGACACAACCACGCCTAGGTCCCGCTCTTCTTTAGTGGACAAAAGTACTTCACCTCCTATACTGTATTGCTCCCTTGGATTGCTGCAGCCCAAATGCATGACCTTACATTTTTTAACATTAAATCCCAGCTGCCAAATTCTAGACCATTCTTCAAGCTTAGCTAGATCCCTCCTCATGTTATCTACACCTTCCTGGGTGTCTACTCTATTGCAGTTGTATTACATCTTCCTAATTTATCTATATTTGTTTCAATTCCTCTGATACATCACTTTTAAATATCTTTTCTGGCATTGGTAAATTCCCACACCATCTTCAGTAAGGACTGAAGCAAAAAATTCATTCAGTCTCTCCGCTATGGCCTTGTTCTCTCTCGGTGCACCTTTTACCCCTCCATCATTTAATGATACAACTGACTCCCTCACAAGTGTTTTACTACAAATCTATGAATATAAGTTGTTATTATGCACTTTTGCTTCCACAACAGGCTTCTTTTCAAATTTTCTCTTTGCCTGCCTTATCAATGCCTTAAATCTAACTTGCCAGTATTTGTGTTTCCTGTTTTCATCATTTGGCTCTTTCTTTCTATTTTCTGAAAGATTCCCTTTAGCTGTTATAGCCTCTCTGACCTCACCTTTAAGCCATGCTGGCTGTCATTTTTCTAAATATGGAATACATCTGGGCTGGGCTTCTAAGACAGGATTTTAAAAAACTCTTGGGCGTGATGTAAGCTCTTAACCTTTGCCGTTACTCCTTTAGTTTCTTCTTAACCATATTCCTCATTTTATTAAAGTCTCCTTTCTAAAAATTAAATGATAACGCAATTTCCTTGCTATCCTCCCTCCATTTAATGTGAACATGCTATGATCACTATTGCCAAGTGGCCCTAACACCGTTATCTCTTGCACCAGATCCTGTGTTCCCTAACACCGTTATCTCTTGCACCAGATCCTGTGTTCCACTAGGTCCAAAATAGCTTTCCCTCTTGTTTATTCATTAACCAGCTGCTCCATGAAGCAGTCGTTTGCTTCATCTAACAACTTTATCTCCCTAGCATGCCCTGATGTGACACTGAACCAGTCAATACCAGGGTAATTGAAATCTCCCATTATTACTGTGTTGTAAACTTTGCTAGCTTCACCAATTTCTGTTGGCATTTCATCATCTGTCTATTCATTCTGGCCAGGTGGATGTTAGTACACCCCACTGCCATTCCCTTCCCCTTTTTACATGGAATGCATATCCATAGAGATTCTACAGTGCATTTTGTTTCCTGCAAAACCTTTATCCTGTTTGACTCTATGCCCTATTTAACATATACAGCACCCTTCCACCAATGTGATCTAGCATATCATTGTAATATAGTCTTCAAGGACTACAAAAGGGGACTACTACTGCTGGAAAGACATCTGCACTTGTAAGTATTTACCTGCTGGGAAATAATCTAAACCTTGTGGTTAAAGCTGATAAATCTACATATTTTTGAATTCAGTGTTTTTGTTAAGTTAGTCAGTGCTTTGTACCACCAGAGAGTTTTTCATTTAAATCAAACCAGAGTACAACTTAGCATAAAAAGTAGAATAGGATAAATATTCTCTGAGTAGAAAAAAATAATTAAATTGTTTCTAGAGGTCTTCCAGTTAGGAGGAAAGGATAGAGACCTGTGAAATATTTTTAAATAGATGTCAAAGGTCAAGTGACAGATCAAAGGGGGCAATTTGAAAGGCTCCTTCTATCAAACCAAGGGCTGTGTGAATCACCTAGGAAATTTTAAGATTTTACCTTAGAAACACAGGTCAGGGCACTGTGTAGCAAGACAGCTTTTATTAAGTGTTTTGTTCTGTGCCACCTGCCCCAGGCATAATCTTAGATTTATAGGTTCTTAAACCTATTAAAGGGCAAGAGGTTGTCAAATTCATTTTCAGGTTCAGCTGGTTATTGTCATCAGGAATAGATTAATTAAGGCCCTGAAATTAATTACTCATGAGATGAACAAAGTCCCTTAAACATTTTAGGTATAGTTCTTTGGTACAAGTATTCCTAGCAACTTTAAGTAAGTAAACAACTTAAATATCTAAACAAATCCTTAAAACTAAGATGCAGACAGCAGTTCAGCAGCAAGATGGGGGCTATCCAGTCTTCTGCATTGAGTGTAACATGTACAATTTTCTCCCAGTTGGTGAGGGGTGTTACATGTGCACTATGAATAAAATACAACCTCAAGGAGAACAACCAATGGGACACTGTGATACCTGGGTACAAATTATATTGCAATGATAGGGTAGATCAAATTGGTGGAGGGGTTGCACTCTGTGTTAGAGAGGACATTGAGTCACACAGGATTAAAGTTTTGCTGGAAACAAAATACACTGTAGAATCTCTATGGATCGAAATTCCATGTAAAAAGGCTGTTAGTGTAGCTGGGTTTAAAAAAGGTTTGGACAAGTTCCTGGAGGAAAGGTCCATAAACCATTATTAAAAAGGGACCCGGGATATGACTGCTTGACCCAATACAAGCATTGTGGAACCTGTGTCTTTTGGGGAAACTGCTAGGTATTGTGATAAGGAAGCTTATCAGGACCCAGGAGATAGGGATAAAGAGAAGGAATTCACCCTTATCAAAGGACCTATTTTACAAGGTCAGAGAAACAAAACTCCATTTACACCTAGAAAGCAGGTAATTCCTAGCTGCAATAGGTTGCAGAATGCCCCTAGTAGAGAAAAGGAGAGGGAATGCAGGCCCAGGGTAAGGAACCCTTACGTCGCTGAATTCCCCAATCACTCAGCTGCCCCGAGGCAGTTTGATCTCCAATACCTGAGAGGAGAAGGGGTGGGGCTGGAGCCTGAGAGGTTTAAGTCTAGGTCAGATTATCCAGAGAGAGAGAGGCGTAGGAATGCTTACTGGAAGAGGAATGGAGCTGGAACAGTAAGAACAGCAGGAACAAGGAACACAAGTTGGAGGACAGGACGAGGAAGCTCAGGTGAATGGTGGCCAGAGCATGAGCGAGGAGAAGCTGGTACAAGCCTTGACCCAGGTAGGAGCATTGGAAGCTTGTCTAATTTGGAGCACTACAGAGTTGCAAGAGACAGCTTTTGCCCTAAGGGAAGGCAGTCAGCTAAGCCCTCTGAGCCAGAAACTAAGGCAGAGCCAATGCAACTGGGTGAACAAGAGCTGGCTGTAGAAGAAGACGACTCATACATGGATTGCTCTTTATGCCAATCTTCAAATACAGAGGGTTTGGGAAGGGAGTCAACCGTAAGGAAAACCTCCAGAGTCTGGTAACCCTGAGAGCCTGTAGATAACTTGTGAAAGTCCTGTATTAAAGGAGAAATACCTTTGCTGAGCAAACTGCAGCTGTGTTAAACAGCTGCTAGCCAGTGCAGTGCACAGCCTGAAGCCGTGCTGTTGGTGAAAGTAAGGAAAGCTTTGATTTTGGTTTCACTACTCCTAAAAATCTTGCATAGAGAATTGTTTGCCTATGAAGAGTTTAACTTCTTGTTGAAAGTTTTCCTGTGCTTAAGGAGACAAACAGCCGGGAAGTGTTCTGGACTAAGAGAAAAGAAACCTGTTCTAGGAAAAGCTGTTTCTGTTTGTTTTAAAACAGCACTGCTAGCCATGTCTGGTAGCATTAGCTGTTGAAAGGACTTTTCTTTATGTTGAAGAAACGTTATGAGCTGTTTTGTTTTGAGTTCAGTTATATCCTGATGTATTTTTGAAAGAATCCTGGAGAAACAATCCAAAGGTGTTAATTTGTGAGCTTTGCGTTACCCCATAAATAAATTTCTGTCAAAAGCCTTACCACTCAAAGCCAACTACAAATGTGTTTTTTTTATCTGAAGCCAAGTACCTTCTGACTGGACTACATTTCCCATGAGGCATTACAAGGCAGCCAGTCAGGTAAAGGCTAAATGGTGAATCTCTCCTATGACAAACACGCCCCTCCATACTGTCTGTAAGGGGCTAAGGGCGTGACAGTATGTATGGCCTAGATTGGCCACAGTTGGAAACAGAATACTGGGCTTCATGGACATTGGTCTGACCCAGTATGGCATATCTTATGTTCTTATGGGAAGGCGATGGCAATGGGGATGTACTATCAACTGCCTGGCCAGAATGAACAAATGAATGATGAAATGCTCAAAGGAATCAGGGAAGCTAACAAAAGTCACAATACAGTATTAATAAAGGGTGAATTCAATTACCCCGGTATTGATTGGGCCAGTGTCACAGCAGCACATCCTAGGGAGATAAAGTTTCTAGATGAAATAAATGACTGCTTCTTGGAGCAGCTGGTTCATGAACTGACCAGAGGGGAAGCCATTTTGGACCTAATCCTTAGTGGAACACAAGATCTGGTACAAGACATAAGGGTGTTGAAGCCACTTGGCAATAATGATCACAGCATGATTGCATTTGATTTAATAAATGGAGGAAGGACAGGAAGGAAATCCAAAGTACTACTTTTTAACTTTCAAAAGGGAGACTATGATAAAATGAGGAAAATAGTTAAGAAAAACTAAAAGGAGCAGCTGCAAAGGTTTAAGATGTACATCAAACATGGGTGTTGTTTAAAAATACTATCTTGAAGTGCAGACCACATGCATTCCACACTTTATGAAAGATAGATGGAAGGCCAAAAAACTGCCAGCATGGTTTAAAGATGAGGTCAGAGAGGCTTTTGTAGCCAAAAAAGCATCTTTAAGGAAATGGAAAAGGGAGCCAAATGACGAAAACTGGTAACAGCATAAACACTGGCAGTTAGATGCAAGACATTGATAAGGCAGGCAAAGAGAAAATGTCAAAGAAAGCTTGCCATGGAAGCCAAAGTGCATAATAATAATTTCTTCAAGTACATTCATAGCAAAAGACATGTGAGAAAGTCAGTTGGACCATTAGATGATAGAGGGGTAAAAGCGGCCCTAAGAGGGGACAAAGCCATAGCGGAAAAACTGAATGAATTCTTTGCTTTGGTCTTTACTGAAGAAGATGGAGGGAAGTTACCTATGACTGAAATGGTATTTAAATGTGATGCAGTAGAAGAATCGAAAGACATATCGATAAACCGGAAAGATTACTAAAACTATTTAATAAACACTAAAGAGTAGTGTGATGCTGCAGACCCTCTGAGAAGGGAAGAAAATGTTTTAAATGCAGGAAAAGTCAAGCACAACCTGCAATATCGCGAGGAGCCACATAGGGGGAGCAGGAGGGACCTCCAAGGAACAGAGGAACTACACCTCCTCGGTCATGAGGTAATGCCAGCCAGCTTCCAATCAAGAAAGAGAGGAGTGCCTCTTAAAGGGAATTGGGAAGGTTGGAAGGCAGAATTAGAACCAGGAGCGGAACCGACAGAGTCAGGAGAAGCAGAATCAGGAGCAGAGCGGCCAGGAAGAGAACTGGCAGGACAACCCTGGAAAGGAGGATATCCTGAGGAGACAGGACAGCCCTGGAGAAAGGCACAGGCAGGACGGCCTGGGAAAGAAGGACTGCCAAGAGAACCAGCAGAACCAGCAGGTTGGGCAGGACATCCGAGTGAATGGGCTGGATATCCAGAAGGAGCAGTAATCCCTGACCAACGGTTTCGCAGGAGGCAGCAGCAGCCTCAGAGGTTTGAAGAAAGGAGTCCCCGTGGAGAAGGTGGGACAACTCCAGCCCGAGTGAGTGTTTGTTGTACAGAGAGGCAAAGGCATGGCTGTGACTGTGGTCTAAAGCTAACAGAAAGACGCTTGGAGAGCTCAAGGCCTAATGCTCAGGCCAGGCAGGATCCCAACTGGAGCAGGCCTCAAACCTCACCTGGAGCAGACAAGCCGAGAAGAAAAGGTAACCCATATTTAACTAAAAGCAGGGTACAAACTGCTGATGTATGGGGAATACAGGGAGCACAGGAACATTATCCTTGTGAGAAGGCTTATGAGATAAGGTGCAAGAAACACGCACCAACTAAGAGACTTGTTAGTGACCAAGCTTTACAGAAAGCTAAGACAAAACACTTGCAAAAAGAAGACAGTTCCCAGTATCTGTGGGCGCAGGACCGACGCCCTGTGTTCAACCCTGAGCATTGGGAGGTTGTGCAGAAGATATTTAAAAAGCCTTATTACAACTTACCAACAAATACTGACTTAGGCTCAGAGGCTTCAGAAGGGGAACCGATGCAGGTGGAATTTGCATCAGACACTGAGATGGACTGTAGCTTCTGTAAGACAGGAAGCTTGGAGTCTTTACTGAGCAACTAAGCTAGGTCTTGGGAATTGAGACTGTTTGTTTGCCTGATATTCCATTTACTGTGAAGATAACAGTTTTCCTTTAATGCTTTCTTTTTCTTTTACCTGAAGCAAGGAATTTGTGTTTGACGTTTTTGTGTCCAAGCATATGAACCTTTTTGCATGAAAGGGGAAATAAATGCCTTTTGTTTTCCCTCCACTCGGACCTATTGTTTTCTGTGGGATTTTGGTACCAAAGGACGCTACCAGGGCTGAAAGTCTCTGGGCCCTGTTTGATATTGGCCAAACCCAACCTTAAATGTTTTTATGTCCCACCTACCTCGCTCCAGTACGCTGCCAAGGTAGGTCCTGTGACAGTAGCAAATCACCTGGACCAGATGGTGTACATCCACAGGTGTTGAAAGGACTGAAATATGAGATTGCAGACCTACTACTAGTAATCTGTGAACCAGGACCATACCTAGCCCTCTGCGAGTGGTACAGCTGCACAGAACCAAAGGCCACCAATGACCAACTGCCTCCATGATATATCCCGATGGCTATCCAACAATCACCTCAAAATCAATTTCAAAAAGACAGAAGCTCTATTTGTCTCACACAACAGCTCCTTCTCCCCCCTCCCTTCAACACATCGACCTACCAAATACATCCATTCCAAAGAAGAAATAAAGTACCTGGGAGTAACTCTGGATAGGAACCTAAACTTCCACTCCGACATCGTCAGGACCGCTAAGAACATATACCACAAATTGGCTATCATAAGGCGCCTTAAGCCCCTCCTAAACCAAGACCACTTCAGGACAATCTGCCAAGCAATAGTAATACCCATAGTGGATTACTGGAACACCATATTCCTTGGCCTACCTACTTCAACAATTTGACCCATACAGATGATAGAGAACACATTCACCCACATCCTTACAGGAACCTCAAAACACCAACACATCACTCCACTCCTGAGCCAATTACACTGGCTCCCAATTACCCCAAGAATTAAATTTAAAACAGCCCTCATCCTCTACAAAATTCAGCACAACCTTACCTTTGACATTCTCAAAGACTTAATCAACACTAAAACTAACACAAGACACAAACAAAGACATATGATGGACACCATCCAGATCCCAGCCACATACCTCAAAACCATGAATTCAACATCATGGAGAGCACTGTCTCTAGCTGCACCTGCCCGCTGGAACGCCCTCTCTCAAGATCTCAGAGCCACTACAGACGCCGAAGACTTCAAGACAAAGTTAAAAACCTTTCAATTCGCCAAACACTATGGCACCATCACCTAACAAACAACCACCTCCCTTCCTCCCAATTTCCAGTTAACAAATTCTCAATCAAAGCCCCTTAACTAACATGTACTCCACGCTGTATATAGCTCACACATCTCATTGTAAATAGAAGCCCTAGACTCCCCTCATCTTTCTGCATGCCCACTCCCCTCTCCAAGCTCTGACACAAGTGTTTAATGTAATCAAGTGTTTGATGTAGTGCAAGTCTTTGATGTAATATTTTAGTTTCATTGTAAACCACTTTGACTAAAAGATAAGGCGGTATATAAAGCGTAGTTACTCACCTGTAATAGATGTTCTCCCGGGACAGCAGGAATCAGTCCTCACATATGGGTGACATCAGAAAGCTTTGGGAGATGCCACCACGCATGTGTGGTCCCCTTCCTGCCCAAAGATGCCATCTTGCTCAGTCAGATGACAGCTAAAAGACGGCACAAATAAAAGATAGTAAAGGAGCAACTCCCAGGGGAGGAGGGAGGGTTGTGAGGACTGATTCCTGCTGTCCCCAGAGAACACCTGTTACAGGCAAGTAACTACGCTTTCTCCATGAACAAGAAGGAAGTCAGTCCTCACATATGGGACTCCCCAGCTACAGGCCTCCGAAAGCCCACAGCAAAAACAAGGGCTCCCTCACAGTGAGCTGCAAGCATCAGCAATTAAGTCCGTGTCCATGGACCAGAGTAGGACCCCTGTGTCCGATGAAACCAGTACTCCAGTAGCCTGAACACAGAAGGGTCAGAGGGTAGGAGTTGCCTAAACCCTGAAAAGGTTATCTAGCACAGCCTGGCTGATGGCACTGTCCCGTTGGGACTCTCTTTCCAGGCAATAATAGGCTGCGAAGGTATGGACTGAAGACCCCGTGGCGGCCCAGCGGATGTCCACCCTCGGTTGCAAACAGAGTGCAAGTTTGCCACCGAAGCCGCCATGGCCCTGACACGGTGCACCATGATGCAGCCTTCCAGCGGGAGCCTCGCCTGCTCATAAGCAAGGGCGATACAGTCTGCCATCCATATAGGCAGCGTACGCTTGGTCACCACCTCCTCCAGTCTACTGGGGTCATAGGAGATAAAGAGCTGAGAAGCTCTGCGGTGGCCCTGTGTGCATTGGATATAGAAGCACACAGCCCTCTTACAGTCCAAGGTGTAAAGGACCATCTCTGCTTGACTGGAGTGAGGACTTGGGAAGAAGGTAGGGAGCACCACTTCCTGGTTAAGATGGAAAGGCAACACTACCTTCGGTAGGAATTTGGGGTGTGTGCGAAGCACTACTCTGTTCTTGTAGAACTTGGTATAAGGCACCTCTGCCACAAGGGCTTGGAGCTCACTAACTCTGCAAGTAGAGGTGAGTGCAACCAGGAAAACCACCTTCCAAGAGAGGCAGCGAAGGTGGCAAGTAGCCAGAGGCTCAAAGGGTGGGCGAGTGAGCTGCCCCAACATAACGTTGAAGTCCCATTTGGTTGCCAGAGGGCAGATCGGGAGTTTCAATAAGAGCAAGCCCTGAAGGAAACTGGTCACCAATGGTTGAACCAAGAGGGGCTTACCATCTACCAAATGGTGGTGCGCCGCCAGGGCACTAAGGTGCACTCGGACAGAGTTAGACTTGAGCCCGGACTGAGAGAGGTGGAGAAGGTACTGTAACACCGGAGCCACCAGGCAGGAGAAAGGATCAGCCCCATGTTTGGCGCACCAAGCTGAGAATCTGTGCCATTTGAGGGCATAAGCCTTCCTAGTAGAGGCCTTGCGAGAGGCCAGCAGAATGTCCTCCACCTCAACCGGAAGATTGAGAGGGACCAGAGTCACCCTCTCAGCATCCACATTGTCAGCAAGAGGGACCCCAGGTTGGGATGCAGGAGAGAGCGCCCCTCCTGAGATAGAAGTCCTGGGGCGCTCCCCAAGGGGATGGGGGCCTCCATCATCAACTGCAGAAGCAGGGGGAACCACGCCTGCCAGGGCCACTGAGGAGCTATCAGGATGAGTGAGGCCCTGATGAGGAGGGTCCTGAACAAGGTCTTGGCAATGAGAAGCATCGGAGGGAAGGCAACTATGAGACTAGGAATGCATCCAGTGTCACTCTGGAGGAGTGGGCCTGCCAGGAGCAGAGGAGGGGCAACTGAAAGTTGTCTGGACTGGTGAACAGGTCCATCACGTGTTCCCCCCAGAGCCGGAAAAGTCGACTGGCTACCCTGGGGTCCAGCTGTCACTCGTGCGGCTGGAGAACCCTGCTGAGCCTGTTGGCCAACAGGTTGTCTTGGCCTGGCAGGTACACTGCCCGCAGGAGGATGCTCTGGTGAATTGTGTACAAGCAGAGGACCAGTGCCTCCTGACAAAGGGCACAAGACCCCGTGCCCCTCTGTTGGTTCACGTAGAACATCGCCACCTGGTTGTCCATCTGGACCATCACCGGCTGGTGACGCAGGTGGTGACAGAAGACCCTTAGGGCTAGGTCTATAGCTCGGAGCTCCAGGAGGTAGATCTGCTGGATGCTTGCATCTGGTGACCAGATGCCCTGAGGGCAGAGATCTCCACAGTGGGCTCCCCAACCGAGCAGGGAGGCATCCGTGGTGAGGACCCTCGAGTGGCTTGGGACCTGCAAAGGCATGCCCGCTTTGAGATGCTGGGGCGACTGCCACCTGACCAGGGAGCCCGCCAACTGGTGGGTCACCGAAACACTCTCTGGCCTGAGACCACTGTTCCTGGAGACACCACTGTGCCATCCTCATGTGGAGGCGAGCGTCTGGGGTGACGTGGACTGTGGAGGCCATGTGCCCGAGGAGGCGCAGAAGAAGCCGGGCAGGCACCCAAGGGACGGTGCTGTACATCCCGAGCTAAAGATCTGAGAATCTGAGATGATCGGCTCAGTCCTTGGGCAGGAAGGCCTTCGACTGGAGCGTGTCGATCTTTGCCCCGATGAACTCCAGGTACTGTGTCGGGAGGAGGTGAGACTCGGGGTAGTTTATGATGAAGCCCAAGTGTTACAGAACCTGGATGGTACCTGCAGTGGCCTGCTGCACCTCGGAGGCTGTGCCTCCCTTTATGAGCCAGTCACCCAAGTAGGGAAAGACGAAGACCCCCTCGAGCCAGAGGAAGGCAGCCACGACTGCCAGACATTTTGTGAAGACCCTTGGGTCAGAGGCGAGGCCCTGAATTGAAAGTGCCCGCCCACTACTATGAACTGCAGGTACTGCCTGCGGTTGGGGTGGATGAGGATGTGAGTATAAGCATCCTTGAGGTCTAAGGAGCATAGCCAGTCTCCCTGCTGGAGGTATGGCAGCAATGTTACAAGGAGTTTATGAACTTCTCCCTCACCAGGAATTTGTTGAGGATGCACAGGTCGAGGATGAGCCTTAGGCCCCCCATCCTCTTTGGCATGAGGAAGTATTTGGAGTAGAGCCCCTTGCCCTTGAGTTGGTGAGGCACCGGTTCCACCGCTTTGTCCTCGAGAAGACCTGCCAACTCCTTCAGAAGGTGGTCCCGGTGGAGGGGAGACTTGAGGGGCCCTCCCAAGAAATAAAGGGGAGGTGTCTGAGTCAGGTGGAGGAGGTAGCTCTCCCCGAGTACCTGAAGTGTCCAGGAATTGGTGGTGATGGTCACCCATCTCTGGGCATAGAGGCCCAGATGTACCCCTGTGGGCTGCTGATCTCCTTGGGGTAGAGAGGCTATGCTCAAGGAATCAAAAGCTCCCACTTGGCTGGGCCAGGGCCGATGCCTAGGGTTTTGGAGCCTTCTGCTTACGCGGGCCATGCCCATGTCCCTTGGCCTGCTGACCCTGTTGGGGAGCTGGGGAGGCCTGATAGGGTGGGTAATTTCGGTAAGCAGGCTCCTTCCTCGGGTAAAAGGGCTTTTTACCAGAGTCCTTCCGTCGGGGAGGGGCAGTGGTCTTCTTAGAGAGCCTGGTCTTCGTCATGAACTCGGTCTCCAGATTGGCAGCCTTGTCGGTTATGTGTTTGCCAAAGAGGCTCTCTCCTTAGCATGGGACATCGACCAATTTGTCCTGAACCCACTGCTTGAGGTCGGACAACTGAATCCAAGCTTGGCGGCATGCAGCGATGCCCGTCGCGGCAACCTGGGCCGCCGACTGGAACAAGTCATAGGCCGCCAGAGGCATGAATTTGGAGCATTCACGTACTGCTTTGGACAGGTTCTTGAACCACTGCAAAGGTTCCTCGGAGAGATCAGCCGAGAACCCGGCGAGTTCCTTCGCCAGGCTTTTCAAGTACATGCCCATGTACAGCTGGTAGGCCTGAATGCGGCAGATGAGCATTGAGGCCTAGTAGCACTTTCTGCCGAGGGCATCCAAGGTTTATGTTTATGTTTATTATTTACTTAACCGCCCTTCAGGGTAAACAGAGCGGTGTACAATAGAAAAAAAAAACAATACAGCAAGGCTCGGGGCCAGAAAGGAAAAGAAGTTACAATTCAATAATAGGACAGAGAAAAAAGAACAGGGAAAGAGTAGTAGACCCAGGGGAGAGACTAAGGCTGGGAAGGGGGAAGGTCAAAGGCGAGGGTAAATAGGTGGGTCTTTAGGGCGCATTTGAAGGTGGGGTGATGTGGTTCAAGACGGAGGGTAGCGGGGAGGGAGTTCCAGAGGGCGGGACCTACAAAGAAGAAGGCTGAGGAGCGAGTGGAATGAAGGTGGGCCTGTGATGGAGGGGGTAGTGCAAGGCGATTGAGGTGGAAGGACCGAGGGGTGTGCCGAGGAGTATGAAAGTGGATGAGATCAGCAAGGTATTGCGGGGTGGAGGTGTGAAGGACCTTATGAACGAGTGTGAGAAGCTTGAATTGGATACGGAAGGGTATGGGAAGCCAGTGAAGGCATAGCAGAAGGGGGGTGACGTGGTCTCTAGGGGAAGAGTGGGACACAAGTCGGGCAGCGGTATTCTGGATCCTTTGTAAGCGTGTCAGCTGGAACTTGGTGATGCCTGAGAAAACAGAATTGGAGAAATCAATCCGGGAGATGACCAAAGATAGCAGGAGGGTAGCAAGAGCAGAGGGAGAGAGGAAGGGGCGGATTGCACGAATCTGACGAAGGTAAAAGAAGGAAGTTTTTGAGACATGTGAGACGTGGGCAGAAAAGGAAAGATCAGAGTCGAAAAGAACCCCAAGATACCGAAAGGTGAGGGCCTCCCTGTCTGGGGGCACCGAAGAGTACACTTTCTGGCTTTTCAGCCGATGCATTGCAGACTCCACCACCATGAAGTTATACGGCAGATGCGACTTCTGGAGGCCCGAGCTCCGGCGGACCCGATACATCGAGTCGAGCCATCTGCTCACCACCAGCATTGATGCCGGTGTTTCTCACATGCAGAGCAGGAGCCATTCCAGCATGGGGAGGAATGGGCACCGTGAGCTATTCCCGCGGAGGGGCCTCGTACTGGAGGATCTCCAACTCATCCGCCTGAGAGTCCTCCTCCGACTTGGTCGGGAACGCCAGGGCCTTGGGCGGGGACCGCCGCTGAGGTTCCAAGAAGGGAGAATCCGAAGGAACGTCGCGGTGGCGATGAGTATTGGGTGGCTCCTCGTCCTCAGTCTCCCACTCAGAGTAGTCCCTGGAAGACTCGTAGGAGGGCTGCTCCGCAGGCCTCAAGGGCTCCGATGCCCTGTGGCTGGCGCCCAGTAAAGTTGCCAGGGATGACGTTGGTCCTGTCGAGCGGGACTCAGAGAGCGACCTTGGCCGAGGATCGGCTCAGCCTCTGGGGATGTCTTGGATGTCGAGGGCCCGGTGGTTGGGGCAGATGAACCAGTTATGCTGGACAACAGCATCCACTGCTGGTCCATGAACGCAGACAAACTGCGCTCCAGGGCAGCCATTCTGGATTCCAGACCAGAAGGCTCTGCAGGCTTTGGCGCAGGTACCAAGGGACTCAGGCCCGACGCCAGCCTCCCTGAAGGGGAATCCTCAATGAGGATGGTGTCTGGGGACCAAGGCCGGCCCGTGGCCGGATCCTTCCGGGGGACCTTTGTAGGTCGCTCCTTCTCCGATGCCTCAGACTAGTGTCTCAGACTGTGGGACTGGGTCTGGGGAGCTCCCGGCCGGTCAGAACCATCCAAGTATGCCACCTTCAAAGATTTCTTCTTCTTCCTAGGTTCCTTCGAGGGAGAACCCCTTTCTGAGGACCCATGACAATGCTCAGGTTCGGAGAGTTCCGCCCGAGATGTCGGGGTCTCAGACGACGCCTTGGCCTTCGGAGACATCTGGGACTCGGGGGAAAAAAACTTATCGTGCTGCTGCTGGCAGCTCTTGAGGGCCTTGCTGGACATCCTCTTGCAGAGACTGCAGGCCGCTGGGTTGTGGTCTGGCCCGAGGCAGCGAAGACAGCAGTCATATGTGTCGGTCAAAAACATGAATCTAGAGCACCGATCACACTTTTAAGACCACTGGTAGCCATGGGGGAAAAAAGTACCCATGCGAGGTCGAATACTTTCTGGGCTGCCAAGGAAGGAGTGAGATATAAAGCATGTGTGTATGACAGGGGGGAAGGAGTATTGTGCTGTATTTGATTTGATTTTATTTTTTTACTGGATTGCAGAAATCTAATGATAAAAAAAAATCCTTCCCAAAATGTACTCAGACTGAGCTCTGTCTTTATTAGATCAGGATTCCCATAAGCCAAAATTCTGTGATTTAAGGTATGCACAGGGACTGAATTACAGTTTTGTAAATCCAAAAATGTAATTATCCGAATCTGTAATTATTCTCATGTTTTCCTTAGAAAAATAACCACCCCAAACTTCAAGGAAAAATAAAAATCAGCTAAAGCTAAATATTCCAAGAGGTGGCTTTTATATTTTCTTAACATACAGTACTTCCACAGCAACGTAAACTGAAATCCTCACTGCATTCATGTGATATACATAGGCAATGCAGACATATTAAGATAATTGATGGGCAAATTTCTTACCTTAAAACCAATTGTAAACAAATTATTGATCTACATATATGCCTTAGAGCTAATGTTATTTGTCAAAGTTCTAAGAACTCACATAGTAGGTCAGAACAAGGGCCCATTTAACACAGCTCTTATCTCTGATGCATGCTTAGAGGAAGCACAGAATAAAAAGGGGGATGTATAGCATGTGTCGGAGTGGAGGAGTAGCCTAGTGGTTAGAACACTGGCTTGGTAACCAAGCAGCCAGGGTTTGATTCCCACTAGCACTCCTTGTGGGGTTGGGCAAGTCACTTAACCCTCCATTGCCTCGGAAGAAAAGCCTGGCAATCTACTTCCGGTGACACTGCCAAGAAAACCCAGGAGCTTCTGGGTCGCCAGGAGTCAGGACTGACTCAAAGGCACACATTGCATTTTGCATAGCATGTGTCATCGCCTGTTGTAGCTTGTCCAATATTCTGCAGGCAAGGTATACTGATATATTAAACCTAGGATAAGTTATCTATTACCTTTAATAGCCCATGACAGACCTATTTTTCACTGATTTGTCCATTCCCTTTCTCAACCTAAATTATTTTCTTTCACAACATCTACTGCCAATGAGTCCCACATTAACATGATATGTTAATCAGTGTTTACAATCTAGTCAATCTAGACCCCCAAATTTAATAAATCAACTGCATGGTTTATTAATGTTTATAGGCACAGCTACATTTCCAGTGCTTATGGGATTCATAGTGCATGCAGCTGTCCGATGCACCCATTCTAAGTGTGGCTCGAAACTGCTGCACTACTGACTGGAGAACAAACCATCGCAAGTCTAGGCAACTTCCGATGTGCAAATGTCTGCAGATTACAGAAATACTATACAGATCTCTCTCAAGATGAAGGATGGATTCAAAGATGCAAACCGCAGCACAGATTCTATTCAACATAAAAATGTTAGGCTATAAGAAATCTTTGAAGACACAGAACATACCAGTTAAATCCAAGTTTTATTCCTTGTTCAATGTAAACACTATACAGCCCGGCCATACAGTATATTGTTCTGTTCAATGTACACTGCACTGATACCTAGTAGCGTGGTATATAAGAGAAGTTAAATAAATAAATAAATAATAAATAAATAAAATACCAGCTCATAGCAGGAGTAAAACTCAAGTGCAGATGATTCCATTTGCTTTTTATGGCCAGGAACACATACTGTTCCAAAAAAGCATATGCCTCTGTATGAAACTGCCCAGTGCACATGTGCCCATCTCCATGCATGCCATTATTTGAATGCTGGAACAGCTTTGGATGGGACCAAAGCAGATATGTCTTAACCCAGTGGAGGAGTAGCCTAGTGGTTGGGGCAAGGTACTTCAGGCCGGAAGGTCGGGGGTTCAAATCCCACTAGAGGACAGCAACCTTGGGCCGGAAGGACTGGGGTTTCTAGTCCCACAGGTGCTCCTTGTGGTCTTGGGCAAGCCACTTAACCCTCCATAGCCCATGTTCCCTGTAAAATAGTTATCTCCAAGTTATAATGCCCTGTTCAATGTAATTTCAGTTTGTTTAATGTAAACTGCACTGATGCAGAATAGCGCGGTATATAAGAGAATGTAAATAAATAAATAAAATAAACCCAGTCATTCCCAATCCAGTCCTCGGGGCACATCCAGTCAGTCTGGTTTCAGGACATCCATAATATGCATGCACAGCCTTCACTGTATGCAAATCTCTCATATGCATATTTCTTTTAGGATTCCAGAAAACCAGACTGGCTCGATGTGCCTCGAGGATTGGGTTGAGAACTCTTCTTAAACCTTTACTCAGATCCATTAGAGTTCATACACTGGAGTCAAAAATGGCAAAACATTTCAGTCAAATAAAATGAAAAATTCTGTTAAAAGAGAAACTATGTACAGCTTCACATTTATTTCAAAGGCTTACTTGAACTGGTACTGCTATGAAGCGTACCATGCGTGGGGTGTGTAGTGAGGAATGCCCTCAAGAAGAGATGGAAATAGGGGAAAATCCTGATGGAGTAAATAACACTGCACTGACAGACAGGATTTTCAAGTCAGAGATGAAAAAAACACAGCTCTCTGCTGAGCTCAGGCCACACCTCAGCTCAGGGGAGGAGACAGGCTTGTTCACTGATTGGTCACGCCCAGGGGAAGGTCAGGGAGTGCAGGGAAGTGAACCCCGTTTAAAGCCTCAAGCAATACAGAGAAAGGGAGCGAGAGAGAGAGAGAGACGAGAGAGACGGGAAGCAGTTCTGGAAGGAGTTCAGGAAGAACTGCCAGAAGGATAAGCAAGCTAGAACCTTGGAGCAGAGCAGAACCTGGGAGCAGTGAACATTGGAGCAAGGAACAACCTTGGAAGAAACGTTACTGCAAGGTAGAGCCTGGGAACAAGAAAGCTAGCAGAGCAAACACGTGGAGTAACGGTAGTTGGACCTACAGCAGTCAAGGCTATAACAGCAGCAGAGAAAGCCAAGGAGAAAGCTATCAGCCTAACAATTACCAGAAGGGCAGTGGAAATAGCAATAAGAAAGCTGAGATCCAGAGTCTAGGAGATAGCAGGAGAAAAGGTACCAGCACTTATCTAAAAGTCCCTGTCAAAGGTAAAGCTGATATTTCTTATTTCAACTCCTTGCTTGAGCAGCCTTTTACTTATGCTAACGTCCAAAAGACAAACCGAGCACAGTCAGCTAATAGCAAGTGGGGGAAGGGACTTACCCTTGTTGAGAGCTATCCCTCTGATAAAAGCAGGACAGCTGAACCCCCTGGGGTAGGAGCCATAAGCAAGTTTTATCAGAAAAGGAGGATGGCTATCCTAATGAAAATGTGCATAAACAAGCTGAATTGCTTTTAAGCCAACTTCGGGAGTTTCTGGAAAGGAAGTCAGGGAAAGATAATAAACATGACAAAGATACCACTAACTCTAGCTCTGAAGAAAGTATGCAGGTGGATGTTTGTTTGCCTACAATAGAATATGATCCTTCTGCCATGGACTGTTCAACATGTCTAATAGAAGACAGCAGTGTTAAAGAGCATTGAAAACTGTATGAAGGAATACAGAGTAAGTTTGCCATACCTGCTGCCACATTGGGTAACTTTACAAGTTGTTTAACAAGCTTAATCACCTGTTGAAAGTAAGAAGCCGTGTTGTAAAGAAAAGCAGCTGTTTCAGTTTATGTGTTTTTCCTTGAATGACCACATGAGGCAGTGCCTAGTGGGAAGTCAGAGGAACTGTGAAACAGCCAAATAGTGCTGAGTTAATTTCTGTTGCATTTCCTGTGTTTCTGTTTCAACCTTTATGTTGGAGTTGGATCCTTTTTGCGTTTGTTGTACTGAACTTTGATGCGCTGGAGAAAAATCCCCACAAATAAATATTCTTACAGCCTTTACTACTCGAGTCATAACTACAGCTCAGTCCTTAAGGGAGACAAGCAAACTACAGGTCCCAGAATTCCTGGTGACAAGTGACACAGCTTTATTCCAAAAAGGACATTCCAAAGGCCACTCCTGCCTGTAAGCCCTCGGGCCCAGGTAGGAGCGTCGCAAGTGGCGTATTCTTGAGGATACCGCGCATGCGCTAAAATCAGCAATGCCAGGATCTGCAATAAATAACTTCCCTGAGGAGCCCAGCGGAGAAGCATCTGAGAAGGGGGAAGAAAGGCAGTACAAAGAAGGCTACAAGTGTCTTCATTGGTGATAAGCGTGAAAATCCACCTAAGCCAGGTAAAGGGTATCCACTGGGGGAGGTTAGGATACCAGGGCAAGGGTGAAGGCTAGGCCTTAAAAAAAAAAAAAAAAAAAAAAAAAAAAGTTTTTGTTGTTGTGGTATCGCACTTTGGTCTGTGTTTTGTGCTTGCAGAATTCCACTATGTCGCTTGAGTCGCAAGACGTGTTCAAGTGGATGGCAGCACAATTTGAGCGGCAAAGGGACTTGGCTTTAGAAGCACAGGAGAGGGCTGCTGCGAACATCCAAGCTCAGCAGAAACCTCTTCTTGAACTGCTGGAGACGTGGTTGACAGAGCAGAAGAAGCAGACTGAACCACCAGTAACTCCACCAGGTTTCACCCCACCAGCTTCTTTAAGTACACTTGGTTTTCAAGCTGGGGCAATGTTTAACTTTGGTCAGCTCACAGAGCAAGATGACATTGATGATTTCATCGAAAGTTTTGAGAGAGTGGCTTACCTTAGTGCTTGGCCTAAGGAGCATTGGGCCATGCGCTTTGCGGCGTCTCTTACTGGGGAAGCTTTGGCCGCTTATCGAGCCATGCCACCCAAGCTTGCCGGAAATTATGATGAGCTCAAGAGGGCAGTTAGAGAAAGATTGGGGCTCACCCCGTTAGTTTATCACAACCTTCTAAGAGCTGTAAAACTACGGCCAAATGAGACCCCTAAAGCACTATGTCACAGAATTCGCAGCTTAGTAAATAAGTGGCTAACTCCAGAAGGGAGATCCATAGAATCCATTCTAGACAGTTTAGTATTAGAACAATACATGAATGCCTTACCTAGTGAAATCCGCACCTTCCTGATCCTACAAAGCTGTAAAACCCCGCAAGAAGCTGTTACGCTTTCTGAACGCTTTATGGAGGCAGAGTTAACTGCCCATTAAAGTAGCAGTGCTTCAAAGGGGGCAGCAACTAGTGTATCAGAAAGGAGGTGGAGGATAAATACACAATATACATAGTTTCCCCCCAGTTATTTCCAAGTTGATCTCCCTGTTTATTGTAAATACAACTCAAAGTGCCTGTGTTGTATAGTTGATGTTAAATGTAAACCGCTCTGATCTAAAATAGAGCGGTATAGAAGAACTGTTAAATAAATAATAAATAAAAATAAATAAATAAAAGATGAGTCCGTAAGAATGTGTATGCCAACTCTGAAAGGTCCTGTAACCCAGAGGAAATGTTTCTCACATGCAGAGCAGGAGCCATTCCAGCATGGGGAGGAATGGGCACCGTGAGCTATTCCCGCGGAGGGGCCTCGTACTGGAGGATCTCCAACTCATCCGCCTGAGAGTCCTCCTCCGACTTGGTCGGGAACGCCAGGGCCTTGGGCGGGGACCGCCGCTGAGGTTCCAAGAAGGGAGAATCCGAAGGAACGTCGCGGTGGCGATGAGTATTGGGTGGCTCCTCGTCCTCAGTCTCCCACTAAGAGTAGTCCCTGGAAGACTCGTAGGAGGGCTGCTCCGCAGGCCTCAAGGGCTCCGATGCCCTGTGGCTGGCGCCCAGTAAAGTTGCCAGGGATGACGTTGGTCCTGTCGAGCGGGACTCAGAGAGTGACCTTGGCCGAGGATCGGCTCAGCCTCAGCCAAGTGTGGTAAAGAGGGCCATGTGCAGAGAAACTGTTTTGTAAAGACAGCACTGGTAGCAGAAAATTCTCAAAATGTTAGAGAAGGTTTTCTACTCTCAGTGGAGGTGCAAGGAATTGCTACCATAGCGCTGTTGGACTCGGGGGCTGAACAGAGCATGCTGTCAAAAGAGCTCTGGCAGCAGATCGAGGCCAAAAATAGAGGAGTAGCAATTCAGCCTGTAAGCACAGTTAAAATTCGTTGCATTCATGAAGGTACTTCACTCTACCCTGTGTATAGTCTCCAAGTAAAAGGGTTGGGGGCGAACAGAAATATTCCCTTAGCGGTAGTACCTAAGCTGCCCCATACTGTAGTTTTGGGGAGAGACTGGCCGCAGTTTCATAAGGGTATGGAACAAGGCTTACTGTCAAAAGAAGCTATGGTGTCCACAAGAGCCCAGTTAGAAGCCCTAGGAAATAATGAAGAACCCCCAGAGGAGCCCGTAGAATATCTTCCCTCACATGAGGACTTGATAACTACCCCGGGAAATAAAACTAAAAAGGGAAAAGGAGAAAAGCGCAGGGAGAGACAGGCTCGCTCTCGCCACAGGGCAGAAGTACAAGCAGGACAAGGGTTGCCATGGGTACCGGGGGACTTAGTGGAAAAATTTCCTACATTCCCTAAGGAGCAACAAGCTGATCCCACTCTAACCCAGGCATTTAAGTGGGCCCAGAGTGATAGAGACACCCTACCTAAATTCCTTTTAGATACTGGGATACTCTATAGGGAAAGTAGAGATCCCTATACTGGAAATAATCGTAAACAGTTGGTGGTGCCAGCAACATTTAAAAACATAGTTCTAAGGCTGGCACACGACCACCCCGTTGGGGGACACAAGGGCATTCAAGGAACCCTGGACCAAATCTTGGCGCGATTCTATTGGCCAGGCGTCTTTAAAGAGACAGCCAAGTTTTGTGAAGCCTGTCCGGCCTGCCAACGGGTTTCTGCAGCTCATCCTAGGGACGTGCCCATGATACCTTCACTGGTAATTACTGAGCCAATCCATAGAATAGCTATAGACATTGTTGGACCCTTAACAAAAACACCCCGGGGGTTCCAGTATATATTAGTGGTTGTAGACCACGCAACGAGATTCCCTTGGGCCATGCCGCTTCGCACCATAGCCGCGAAGATGGTGGCAGGAGAGCTCATAAAGTTATTTTGCGAAGTTGGTTTCCCTCGTGAAGTCCTTACGGATAGAGGAAGCAACTTCATGTCGAAGTATTTAGCGCAAGTGTGGGATGCATTCGGCATCCGCCACATTAAGACCTTAGCATATCATCCCCAAACAAACGGTTTGGTAGAGAGACAAAATCAGACGCTCAAAAGAATGCTATGCCGCAGTTTGGAAGGTGATATGGCTAGCTGGGACACAATGCTCCCATTTGTCCTGTATGCTTGCAGGGAGAGAAAACAATCATCTCTAGGGACAGCGTCATATGAACTAATGTACGGCCGATCGCCTCGTGGTGTATTAGACATTCTAAGAGAACAGTGGGTAGAACCGGATGTGAAGGAGGTAGGAGTACCCGAGTTTTTAAAAGACTTAAAGGGCTGTTTACGCCGCACCTCACAGGTTGCGGAGGTTAATTTAAAGCATAGCCAAAATAGACAGAAGTCCTATTATGATCGTGACACAAAGCCTCACCATTTGGCTGTGGGCGAAAAAGTCATCGTGATGGTAGCAGGGCCAGATTCAAAATTCGAGAGCCACTGGAAAGGGCCTTATAGGGTAGTGCAGCCTGTAGGACCAGTTTCCTATCTGGTCGAAAATAGAAAAGGTCGCCGACAAGTCTACCATATTAATTTTCTGAAGCCCTGGCATGATAGGGTAGCATTAGCCCATCTGGCCACAATAGCCTCAGGTGTAGAAAAGCCCAAAAAGACACAAAATATTGCAGAGCCCTTGTATTGTATCACGTGCTGTGCCAGTGATATTAGGCCAGCCCGTGATATCTTAAGGGGGGGATCTGTAGTGAGGAATGCCCTCAAGAAGAGATGGAAAAAGGGGAAAATCCTGATGAAGTAAATAACACTGCACTGACAGACAGTATTTTCAAGTCAGAGATGAAAAAAACACAGCTCTCTGCTGAGCTCAGGCCACACCTCATCTCAGGGGAGGAGACAGGCTTGTTCACTGATTGGTCATGCCCAGGGGAAGGTCAGGGAGTGCAGGGAAGTGAACCCCTTTTAAAGCCTCAAGCAATACAGAGAAGGGGAGCGAGAGAGAGAAAGACGGGAAGCAGTTCTGGAAGGAGTTCAGGAAGAACTGCCAGAAGGATAAGCAAGCTAGAACCTTGGAGCAGAGCAGAACCTGGGAGCAGTGAACATTGGAGCAAGGAACAACCTTGGAAGAAACGTTACTGCAAGGTAGAGCCTGGGAACAAGAAAGCTAGCAGAGCAAACACGTGGAGTAACGGTAGTTGGACCTACAGCAGTCAAGGCTATAACAGCAGCAGAGAAAGCCAAGGGGAAAGCTATCAGCCTAACAATTACCAGAAGGGCAGTGGAAATAGCAATAAGAAAGCTGAGTTCCAGAGCCTGGGAGATAGCAGGAGAAAAGGTACCAGCACTTATCTAAAAGTCCCTGTCAAAGGTAAAGCTGATATTTCTTATTTCAACTCCTTGCTTGAGCAGCCTTTTACTTATGCTAACGTCCAAAAGACAAACCGAGCACAGTCAGCTAATAGCAAGTGGGGGAAGGGATTTACCCTTGCTGAGAGCTATCCCTCTGTTAAAAGCAGGACAGCTGAACCCCCTGGGGTAGGAGCTATAAGCAAGCTTTTATCAGAAAAGGAGGATGGCTATCCTAATGAAAATGTGCATAAACAAGCTGAATTGCTTTTAAGCCAACTTCGGGAGTTTCTGGAAAGGAAGTCAGGGAAAGATAATAAACCTGACAAAGATACCACTAACTTTAGCTCTGAAGAAAGTATGCAGGTGGATGTTTGTTTGCCTACAATAGAATATGATCCTTCTGCCATGGACTGTTCAACATGTCTAATAGAAGACAGCAGTGTTAAAGAGCATTGGAAACTGTATGAAGGAATACAGAGTAAGTCTGCCATACCTGCTGCCATATTGGGTAACTTTACAAGTTGTTTAACAAGCTTAATCATCTGTTGAAAGTAAGAAGCTGTGCTGTAAAGAAAAGCAGCTGTTTCAGTTTATGTGTTTTTCCTTGAATGACCACATGAGGCAGTGCCTAGTAGGAAGTCAGAGGGACTGTGAAACAGCCAAATAGTGCTGAGTTAATTTCTGTTGCATTTCCTGTGTTTCTGTTTCAACCTTTATGTTGGAGTTGGATCCTTTTTGCGTTTGTTGTACTGAACTTTGATGCGCTGGAGAAAAATCCCCACAAATAAATATTCTTGCAGCCTTTACTACTCGAGTCATAACTACAGTTCAGTCCTTAAGGGAGACAAGCAAACTACAGGTCCCAGAATTCCTGGTGACAACTGACACAGCTTTATTCCAAAAAGGACATTCCAAAGGCCACTCCTGCCTGTAAGCCCTCGGGCCCAGGTAGGAGCGTCGCAGGTGATGGATGCAGTCTGCCCTGGGTGCCGGCCAGAAGGGGGGAGTGCTAAAATTCCAGGCCATGTGCACAACAAACTTAAGAAACTCTTTTGCTGGCTTGTCAGGCTGCCTCTGTGCCAGACCCGATGGCTGTTCCCTCCCAGGCCAAAGTCTCGGAATTTTGGCACCCCCTCCCGAGGGGCCTCATGGGGATCGGGCATCTGCTCCAGGTGACAGATAGGCTCGGCACACCACTGCTGCTAATGATAGATTTGATAGCTAAACTGACATTTTGAGGAAATTTCATGGGTACGCGCCAATACAAGTGCCTACATAGGTGCTATTTTATAAAGACAAGTCAATGCCTACTTGTCCTTATGAAAAACTAGCATGTGTGTCAGAGAATGCACCTTGAAGGTAAGCGCAATCACAAACATCTGCTTGGGGGCAGGTGTAAATGACCACGGCTTCTGTATACATGTAGATTAAGGTATTTTATAATCTACATGATTAGATGCGAACTCTGCCCAAATTCTGACCAGACCACACACCCCTCTAAGCTAAGCCCACCAGCAAAGTATGCGCCTTCATACAAAGTATGTCTGTTTACGCCAGTCAGGATTTTATGAGGTCATTTATGCTTTTATTTGGCAACCATAGGCGCGGCATGAATTATTGCTTATTTCATCTTTGGCTCTCCTGTCATTATACTGAAGTTGAAATCTGTAAATAATACTTTCACCATACACATTAGAAGAATGGCTACAACAATCTATAGAAAAATTGAAGCAAAACAACTGCCCATCTATTCAGCAGCTGTGTCCAAGCAAAAACAAATGCAGATGAGAAAAAGAAGGATGCACTGAAGCTAGAAAACAGTCTTAAAAGTTGGCATTCAATATGACATAACTTTTTTCTACCCTGTGTACATATTTGCAATTTTGCTCTTTCATTTCCAGAAAAAAACATTTCCCAGTTAAGGCTAACAAAATACACAAGTGATAATGCTGGCTACCACTAAAGGGTCAAACAGCCAAATATGAAGCCTGACCTCTTAAAAGTAGTACCACACTACTACTGCTAGGCAGTCAGAGGCACCACTTTGAACCTGAAGCCCAATGTGGTAGGAATAATTACAGTTTGTACCTGTCCCACCAGTTAGACACTCCCCTCCCCGGCAAGTGACAGGGAGATTCGGGGGTGTCGGGGGTGGTGGTGTTTTATGCACGAGCCCCTTAAAATAGCTTTCTGGGAGCATCAGGCAACACATTAGGAGCTGGATGCTCCCTCGGAGGCCAGTTCAAAAATCATGCACTATTCCCTTAACACACATTTGTAATCCTTAGTCTTTCCTTCCGAGTCCTACAAATCCCTTTTAGTTAAAGATGGAAAATTATCTGCTATATTGATTTAAAAAAATATGACAATATATTTCCAATTACTAAATGGCAATCTCTGTTCGTTCCTTGATGAACTCTCCTGCAATTTCCACCTAACTTTCCATTATAATTGTGGACAATCTACCAATTAATCTAAAACTGAAGAAATGGTCCCATGGTGGTGCTATCTTTTGCCATGCGGAGGACCTGGATTTGATTCCTAGGTCCAGTCTTCTGTTTCCCATGCTAGATGGGGCTTGGGATATCGCGGAGGCTGCATTCACTGCTTCTGGGATGGAAGACAGGAAGAAAGGAGGGAGTACCTATCATCACACAGCAACACCTAGTGGCCAGACTTAGGGCTCACAAATGCAAGATTCTGGAAGGAATCCAGCTGGCAAAGAAATGACTGCGCTAAGTATGCTTGTGAAGGGATAGAAAACAGAGGAAAAATCCCCAGGCTTACTGCACCATCTTCCAAAAGAGGCAAATTCAGAGTGAGCTGAAACAGAAGAAACTTGCCAGACCCCAGAAATGAATTATTAAATCAAATTAAATACAAACCAAAGCACATTCAGTTGCATGCACTTCTGATTGTATTCGCTAGCAATTTGTCTGTGAAGCAAATATAAAAAAAGTTACCAATATTTTGATGTTTAAATAAGATACATAAATAGTTGTGTAGTATACAATGTGTACCGACTGTTGAGGGCACTTTATGTGTGATCAGCAAACTTTATGCATGCTTTCTTGGTAGTTTGTGCATTCAATAACATACCGTGCATTACCATATACAGTGTGTACAATGACAACAACACACACAGGTCACCGTGGAACCAAGCAAACATTGCAAACTTGCCTCCCAGATCAAGACCACCTGATTTTCTGAGAAACATCTCCAGCTCCCTACAGCAGAAGAGGCTCTTCCCCAGATCTAGAGTGAGGAAGAATATGGAGGCTGTGAGCCCTGAAATCAAAGATGAAGACGATCTGCTCTCCATCCTCATCTGGAAGCATCTATAGTCATGCTGACAAGCCTGCTGAAAAGTAGACCTTTCTTCAAGATTTGTTGGTTCTTTCCACCAACAGTGTGCCAGTTTTAGTTTTTCTTCTATTTTATCTACTTGTTGCTATTTGTAATTCCAAGGGGTATGTTTACTAAACTGCAGTAGCAGCTTCCATGAGGTAATGAAGCCATGACTCCGATATCGCTCGGAGGCCGCTACCACCACTTAGTAAACATACCCCTAATTATTTTCTTATGTTCTGGCTTTTATAAAGTACTGTAAACCATCATGATGGCACTTCTTGTTGTTCAAATGGTGGCATAACAAAGTGAATAATTAAATTGCCTGCCTTATCAATGCCATGCATCTAACTTGTCAGTGCTTATGTTGTTTCCTGTTTGTCATTTGGCTTCTTTTTCCATTTTCTAAAAGATGCTTTTTTTTTAATTAAAACAGCCTCTCTAATGTCACCTTTAAATCATGCCAGCAGTCATTTAGCCTTCTTCCCATCTTTTTTAAAGTATGGAATACATCTGATCTGGGCTTCTAAAATAGTATTTTTAAACACCACTCAAGTTTGATGTAAATCTTTAAACCTTTGCAGCTGTTCCTTTTAGTTTTATCTTAACCAGTCTCCTCATTTTATCATAGTTTTTATTTTTAAAGTTAAATGCTAGCACCATGAAATTCCTTGCTGTCCTCCCTCCATTTATTAAATTAAATGTGATCATGCTATGATTACTATCGCCAAATGGCCCCAACATCATTATCTCCCTGCACCAGATCCTGTGTTCCGCTATGGACTAGGTCTATAATAGCTTCCCCGCTTATCGGCTCCTGAACCAGCTGCTCTATGAAGCATGTATCTCGTATTTCACCTAGAAATTGTATCTCCTTATGTCCTCAAGTGACATTGATCCAGTTGATACCAGAGTAATTGAAATCACCTATTATTACTGTGTTGTAACTTTTGTTAGTATCCCTAATTTCTTTTAGCATTTCATCATCATTCTGTTCATTTTGGCCAGGTAGAAGGTAGTACACCCCTACTGCTATTACCTTCCTTTTTTTACATGGAATTTCTATCCATAGAGATTCTACAGTGTATTTTGTTTCCTGCAAAACCTTAATCCTGTTTGACTCAATGTCCTCTTTAACATATAATGCAACCCCTCCACCAACTTGATCTGCCTTATCATTGCAATATAATTTGTGTCCAGTTATTACAGTGACCCATTGGTCATCCTACTTCCACCAGGTCTCTGAGATGCCAATTATATCTAACATTTCATTCTGTGCTATATATGAGATGTGACAAAAAAGAAATGAGACTACTCCATAAATGTTTTATTACAAAATCTACAGAGAAATTATGCATTGTCCCCTTCAAAATAATCTCCCCCTAGAGTTAATGCACTTCTACATTCGCTTCTGCCACATACGGATGCACTCGATAAAGTCTTCCTCCTTGAGGTCCCTCAGCTCCCTCGTCACAGTAGCCTTGATCTCTTCTACAGAGGAGAAATGAGTTCCTTTGAGCACAGTCTTCAGTCTGAGGAAGAGCCAGAAGTCGCACGGTGCGAGATCTGGGGAATAAGCAGGGTGGTCGAGAGCTTTGATCCGTTTGTTGGCCAAGAACTGCATCATACCGAGCGCGGTGTGTGCGGGCGCATTGTCATGGTGGAGCAGCCACGACTTGTCTCTCCACAGAGGCTGCCTCCTGCGCCGAACCCGGTCATGGAGGCGATTAAGGACCTGCTGGTAGAAGTGCTAGTTGACTGTCTGACCCTAAGGCACAAAATCATGATGGACCACTCCCTTCTGGTCAAAGAATGTGATCAGCATGACCTTGATCCTTGATTTGGACATGTGCACCTTCTTGGGTCTGGGTGACAGTCGAGTCTTCCACTGCAGGCTCTGACTCTTGCTTTCAGGGTCATACTGGAAGACCCAAGTCTCGTCTCCTGTGATGACTCGGCCAACAAACTCTGGATCTTCTCCAATCTTCTCTAGCAAGTCTCGACAAACATTGACCTGGTGCTCCTTCTGGTCGTCTGATAAAAGCTTGGGCACCATCTTGGTGCACGCCTTCCGCATCCCCAGCTCCTGAACCAAGATGGTCTGCGCACTGACTCCCTGTTCAGGCTGAGCTCCTCAGCTATCATCCGCATCATCAATCTGCGATCACTCTGCACCAGTTGGTTCACTCTGACAATGTTCTCAGCCGTCTTTGTCGTGGAAGGCCATCCTGACTTGGGGTCATCCTCCACCTCCTTGCAGCCTGTCTTGAAGCATTTGTGCCACTCAAAGACTCGTGGCTTTGACATTGCATCTTCTCCATAAGCCTTTTGGAGAAGTTGGAGACACTCAGTTGGGCCCTTCTCCAACTTAACCAGAAATTTCAAGTTGATTCTTTGCTCCATATTTCTGCCACCTCCAGTTGCGTGACAAAGCGAAGGAACAGTGTGCGACAAAAAAACCTGAAGAAGAAAAACAGAGTGAGAGAGAGGAAAAATATTACAGTAGAATAATGGTGAGATGTTGCACAAACACGGTGATATAAGCACTCAGCCAATTGGCATTGAGTCATGGGCGTGACTGCCACAGTCTCCTTTCTTTTTTGGCACACCTCATATTCTAACTCTCCCATCTTATTTTTTAAACTTGTAGTATTTGCATACAGGCATTTCAACATTTGTATTTTGTTCATATTAATCTGGTTATCAGTTGATAGGGTTAATTCTGAATCCTTCAAATGTGTCTTCTGTTTATTTAAAAGCATTTGGGTTACTTTCACTTTTGTTAGAACCTCTCTATCAGGATGCCTTAACTTCCCTGTTTTGCTAGTATCCTTCAAAGATACATCATTCTGAACCATGCGTTCTTGGGTGACATAGTAACATAGTAAATGACGGCAGATAAAGACCAGTATGGCCCATCTAGTCTGCCGAGCAAGGTGGCAAGAGTAGGTGCACCTGCCGCTCCGTGCAGGTCACCCCTCCCCATGTCTTTGTTTAGGGGTGAACCCACCGCTCCGTGTAGGGCACCCCTGTTTGTTGAGAAATTAGACAGTTAAGTTTATTTTGATTTTATCCTGTTACTATAAAGGGATCCACTGTGTCTGTCCCAGGCCATTTTGAATTCTGTCACTGTGGGTTGACTATCGGCTTTCCTCTTTTTCTAGGTTAAAAACTGTTCTCTTGCTCTTTCTCAGTTTTGAAGGTTAATGTCAGTAGCCTTGTTCCACCTTGGTCACAGTGGAGCTCATCCTTTCATAAAAGTTCCCCCTTCCTCAGAATGTTGCCCTGTTCCTAACAAATATAAAACCCTCTTCCTTGCACCATAGTCTCATTCACGTATCGAGATTCCAGAGCTCTGCCTGCCAGCTTGGTTCCTGAGCATAAAACCGGAAGCGTTTTTGAGAACACTACCCTGGAAGTTCTCGATTTCAACTACCTAAAAAACTAAATGTGACTTCCACATCCTCCCACCCACAGTTTCCTATGTTATTGGTATCAACATGTACCAAGACAGCAGGCTCTTCCCCAGCACTATCTAAAATCATATCTAGGTGGTGCATAACGTATACTACATCTGCACCAAGCAGACAAGCTTCCAAGTGATCCTCACATCCACTAGCCACCCAGCTATTTATATGCCTAATGATCGAATTGCAAACTATAATGGCTGTCCTAACCCTTCCTCCTTGAGCCCATGGCCCTGGAGACACCCCCTCTATGGAGAGGGTATTGCATCACCTGGAGGACAGGTCCTAGCTACAGGATCACTTCCTGCCACACCAAGGTGATGCTCTCCTTTTTCGTGACCTCTCTTCTCCATGACAGCAGAGAGGCTGCCAGACTGGAAGTGAGACATATTTTATTCTGAAGGTTTCGGTCTATATACTAATCTGTCTGCCTTAGTTCCTCAAAGTCTGCTATTCTAGCCTCCAGAGATTGGACTCATTGCCTGAGAGCAAGAAGCTCTCTACACCTAGTGCACATATAAGACCGCTCACCAATTGGGAGATAATTATACATGCGACACTCACAGCAAAAGGCTGAATAGCCCCATCTCACTGCTGAACTGCTCTCTACATCTTAGTTTTAATTACTGCTTTAAAGAACTGAATAACTTTAAAGGGCTAAAGTGCTAGGGGAATAGACTATAAACCAATACAAACATACCTAAAAAATTCAAGGGATTTTGTTTAATGTTCACCTCAAGATTTTATTTATTTAAAGGAATTTATATTCTACTTTATATACTAGGTAGATAACAAATAAACATACACAATTTTATAAAACAAATAATGTCAATACATTACATACATCCCACATAATAATAAACTGCAAGGTCCTAATTTATCTATCCCTAAGGCCTAATAACTTGCTGAGGACGATAACTGGTTAAACCTGAAAGCGAATAAGATACTTCCTTTCCTTTAACTGGTTTAAGCCTATAAATCAAAGATTGTGCCTGGGGTGGATGGGTGTGAAGTAAAAACACAAACTGAAAGTTAGCTTGTTACACTATGCTCTGACTTAAAATGTGGAATTTTAAAATATAGATTTTATTAGCTTTTCCCCAAGTTTCTGAAAATTTCCCAGCAGGTAAATACTTATAAGTGCAAATTGCTTTCTAGCAGTAGAAGCAGCTGCTCGATCAGTAGTCCTTGTTAGAAATATGTTCAATTCTGGCTTTGATAGAATTAGTTTGTAGGGCCTTCTCTTGAGTTACAATGATGGTACCCTTTGTTTTTTTTCAGTGCTCTTGATTTCAACCAGTCCCATGTCAGTTACTGATCTGCTTTTCCTTCAATATCATGCATATATTGACCATGCAATGGTTTATGTTCCCAGCTGTTAATCCAACCTTGTATTGCTTCTCTCTTGTATTCTACGTTATGATTATTATGATTTAGCTCACACCTTATCAGTAGTTACAGGTGAATTACAATCAGGTATACTAGGTATGTCCAAGTACATGGAGGGCTTACAATCTAAGATTATACCTGAGGCAACAGAGTTAAATGACTTGTCTATGTCAAGTCAATACAGCTTTCTGATTCTGCATTTGAATTAGAATTAAAACTACATTCAGTTTGTTTCAAGAAACTGTAAGACACTTATTAATCCAGACAAACAACTACACATAATGGATGTTTGACTGAATTTCTTTAGAAATTGCTGTCATTTTTCACCCCTAGGTTTATCCTGAAGTATGAAAAAGTGGTATAAGGGTCTTCAAGGACCAGTTGAGAATTTGTGTTGTTCTGTGGGTGTGGAGGAAGAGACGAGAGAATTGTATAGGAAGAAAGACTTTATTTCCTACCCTTTGGGCAACACTTTCACATATATTTTGGTTTTCAGTACTAAATATTTTTCCAAACGAATTGCACCAATATTCCGACATCTGAAGAAGATGCCTGTGAGGCCATAATAATGCCTCTATTGCAACATCTTTATTGATCCATTGGAAGATAACCCAGCATTCAAAAACTGTGTCAACACTCACATTTAATTGTGGAATGAATTTACCAATATTCATACATTCCCAAAAGGAAGATAGCAGGGCCGGTGCTAAGGTCTCTGGTGCCCCTCCCTCATTACTATTAATGTTAGGCTACACCCCCTCCCCCGTCCCAAAACGCCGTTGTGAACGTGATGTTAGTATTTCTCCTTCAAATCAAATGTTATAACAAGAATATTGCAATGAGGCAGAAAATGTCTAGCTGGAATAAAAACAAGTACGGAGGAGTAAATATTTAACAACGTATGAACAGGCTGTGATAGTCAAAAGTTAATATGATCGAAGCAAACAAAATCAATGTATTTATTTATGTAACCAACAAAAAGGTATACAAAGATTACAATCAGTTAACTTCCCGTGCCTCTTCTCCCGCTACAGATACTATCACAGCTCTATCTCTGCATGTATGGTTGCATATCCCTTTTATAAATCTGACAAATAAGGATGATGTGATAAAAGCAGTTAGTGTAGCTGTTTTTAAAAACGATTTGGACAAACTTCTCGAGAAAGTCAATAGACTGTTAATAAGACAGATCTGGGGAAATCTCTAGGTGTAAGTAGCTTGGAAGCTGTGGTGAGTACTAACAGGCAGGACTCCATCCCCAAGCTGATGATGTTGGCAGTCCCGACTTTCAATAGTGGCAACATCAATGTGAGAACCACCACTTGGCTGGATGTTGAGATTTCTTTGAGCGGACTTCTTTGCTGCTGCCTTTCAGAGCTGCTGCAATTGTAAGACATGCAGAGACTTTGCTGGCATTGCAGCCAGCCTAAACAAAAATGGAAAGGGTATCAGCATGGTAACTCAAGAGCAGGCCCTACAAACTAATTCTACTCTCAAAGCAGTTTCTCCAAATGGATTAGTTTTGTGCATACCATAACAGTCATGAACCTCACTTCTAAGCCAGGGTATGTGGAGTATGATCTCAGTCTCACAAATTTACTGCTAATGCTCGGCATAGAACTTGCATGATGCCAAAGAGAGCTTACATATCTTTCTGCCACATTTTTTTGGTTGCTGACTGCATTTCATGGTACTTCAGGATCTTCTGCCTCTCCACATGATTCACAGAGTGCTCAGAACTGACACCTCTATTATCAATATCATTCTGGTGTTTTTCTCCTTTGCCACTATGTTGGGTTCCTTGCATCTAGTTTTTATCTGTCGGAATGGGAATGTCCCAGGTGATCATAACCTCTTCATTTTCTGTAATTCTTTTTCAGGCACAGTGATGCTGTAGTGTTTACAGAGCTTCCAATGGATGAGGCATGCTACTTTGTTGTGCCTTTCTGTATAGAAAATTTTCCACCATTAGAACTTCACAGCCAGTTATGAGGTGAGTCACTGTTTCTAGATCTGCCTTACAGAATCGACATTTGTATGTCTGTGTTTCCAGTTTTTTCAGTGCTTGCTGCAAACCATCTTGTCCATAATCCCCTGCCCTGAGCTGCAACTATCACTTTCTCATCCTCCAGTTTCAGTTCACCTCTCCTTAACCCTTCTGTGTCCATTCATGATAGACAAAGGGTTCCTGGAGTAAGACACTGTATTTCCCACTGTATTTGTGCATTTGCCACCTGTTTTTCCTCGTTTGCTGATCCAATTCTTTGAAGAGTTTTTTTTTCTTGTTTTGCAAATTCTGTTGCTTCCTTTTCTGTGTGTGCTTGTGGATTCTTACTCATTCCCTCTAGTCATCAGAAAGCTTGTCAAAGTTTGACAATAGAGACAGATTATGGATGTTTACTTTCATAAGAATATAAGATATGGGAGAATTGCTGTGCTATTGGGAGTGGGAGCAAGTTCCTCCCTGCCTTGTTCCATTTGCTGGCTTTAAAGGTCAAACGTGCTTAAGGCACAGGGAGAACTGCTGTGCTGTTGGGAGTGGGAGCAAGTTCCTCCCTGCCTTGTTCCATCTGCTGGCTTTAAAAGTCAAACGTGCTTAAGGGCCTCACCAGAGGGCCCATTGGCATAGCCCTTAGGAAGGACACGAGGCAGTGAGCTTGGCGTTTAATATCTTTTGGCAATGTTTTTTTCTTTAGGAGGATTTAAGTTCATGTTGGAGTAGTTCTTCCTGTCCTTTGCTTCTATTGGTTTAGTTTTTCTAGATGCCTAAATGGAAAGCTAAAGGTAGGGGAGGTATTTCCTCCACGCCTGTTGCTATATCAGTGGGGCAATGTACCATGGATGATTTTGTACAGGCGAAGTGTTTGGGAAAACCCATTGTCGGGGGTTACGGAGAGCCCCAATTTGGGCAACGATGTTTTGCTGAGCCCGCTTGGCCCTTCCACTACTCCTGCCCCTGGGGGTGCTGAGGGTAGTGCACCTGGTGTGGTTTCGGATGCGGCTATTCAGCAGGCCTCAGCATTGGTTGTACCAGTGGCTAGTGGTAATGGGGCCAACTGCCCCCAGGTAGGGGGTTTAACCCCCATTCAGGAGAGGGTGATGACCCAGGATATTCCTCCCCATGTAAGACCAATGGCGGTGACTCTGGACTCTATTTGGGATGCAATGCAGTCACTTAATTGGGCTTGTGCTGGGGCATTGCAGGCTTCTACTCCTTTCGCTCCTAGATTGGAGGGGGTGGAGGTGAAGGTCCTCCAACAGCAAGCGCAATTGGATGGACTCGAGGTTAAAATTCAACATTTGCAGGATCAGCAGGGGGTCCCAGCTACAGATGGTCTGGTTTTCCAGCATAAAATTGAAAACTTGGAAAATCAACAGAGAAACTTAAATCTTCGTTTACTGAATTTTCCACAGCTTTTATTGTGTTCCCTTAGGGACCTGTTCATTTGGTTCCTTAAGGAGCTGTTTAACTATCCCTAGTGTGGGATCCCTCCTCTTCAAAAGATTTATTTCCTCCCCTAAGTGACTGGTAAGGATGCTCTGCAGAAAGCTGATACCTCTCACCCTTGGTTTCACTCAGGACTTTTTCTTCACCGTAGGTATCTTCGCCGAGCTGAGCGTATATGGCGTAAACACCCTGACCCTTCTACTTTAGCTTCCTTCCGTTCTGCTCACCATCATTACCGTTCCCTCCTACATTCCGCCAAACAGACTTATTTTTCAAATCTTATCACCACTTCTTCAAATTCCTCCCGCCAATTGCATTCCATCCTCCGCTCTCTTTCCACTCTTCATTCCTCCCCTATCCCTTCTTCCGCTCCTTCTATCCCAGATCCCTCTTCTCTGGCTACTTTCTTTGTTTCTAAAGTTCAGTCTCTTCGTCTTTCTTTTCCTTCTTGCCCCCCTCCCCTATCCCCTCCCCCCTCTGTGACACCCCCCTCTCCTACTCCGCTCGCTTCCCCCTCCACCCTTCCTCCTCTCTCACATCACTGGTCTTCCTTTGAGCCTATCACTCCCACTACTCTCTCTAAGGTCTTTTTGTCTACCCGTAAAACCTCTTGCCCCGCTGATCCCATTCCTTCTGCTTGGCTACTTGAACCCTCTCTTGCTCTGTCTCCCTTTATCCTTTCACTGTTTAACTCTAGTCTTTCTTCTGGTACTTTTCCTTCCCCTTGGAAGCACGCCTCTGTCCGTCCTATTCTGAAGAACAGCTCCCTTGATCCTTCCTCTCCCTCCAGCTGGCGCCCCATCTCCAACCTCCCTTTTCTCTCTAAACTTTTGGAAAAACTAGTCTTCTTTCAACTCTCTTCTCACCTTGAGGTTTCTTTCACTCTTCACCCCCGTCAATCCGGTTTTCGCCCAGGTCACAGCACAGAATCTGTTCTTCTTTCCCTCCTCAACGATCTGCACATTGCTCATGACCGTGGTTTACTCTCTCTTGCTGTTTCACTAGACCTCTCCGCCGCTTTCGACTTGGTTGATCATCGCACTCTCCTATCTCGTCTTCAAGATGCCGGCCTCTCTGGCCGGGTCCTCCGTTGGTTTCACTCCTTCCTGTCTAATCGTTCCTTCTCGGTTCACACTGGTTCTGGGTCTTCACCTTCAACCCCCCTTTCATGTGGTGTTCCCCAAGGTTCTGTTCTTGCTCCCCTTCTCTTTAATGTGTTTCTGGCTCCCCTTGCTCTTCTTATTCAACAGCACGGTGTCTCTGCCCACTTCTACGCTGACGACATCTTTCTCCTCTTTCACACTGACTCTGCTGCACCTGACATCACTGCCTTTAACTCCTGTCTCTCTTCCGTTGCCTCCTGGCTTTCGACCAACTTCCTGCACATTAACCTCGCAAAAACTTCAGCTATCTGGTTCACCTTTGGTTCTTCCCCACCCAACCTCTCCCCAACATTTTCCTCTGCGCCTATACCCACTGTTTCTTCTATGCGGTATTTGGGTGTAACTCTGGATTCCTCCCTGTCCTTTAAAGAACATATTTCTTCTGTGGTTAAGCGCTCTTTCTTTACTTTAAGACAACTTCGTACTGTACGCCCCTTCCTTACCCCTTCCTCTTTGGCCACCCTGCTTATCTCCCTTGTTATGTCGCGTCTTGACTATTGTAATGTCTGTCTTGCTGGGCTTCCCCAATCACAAATTTGTCGTCTTCAACGGGTCCAAAACGCTGCTGTTCGTATTCTTTCTCACGCTTCTCGTTTTGATCACGTCACTCCCTTGTTAATACACTATCACTGGCTTCCTGTTCCTTTTCGTGTCCAATTTAAAGTTCTTATCTTTGTTCACAGGGTGATCCACTCAGGTGTCCCCTTGTATCTTGCTGATCAAGTTCGTCTTCATACTCCTCACCGCTCCCTACGTTCCATCCACGCTAATCGTATGTTTCTTCCCCCTCCCTCTCAAGCACACTTAGAACTAACTCGATCTTCTGCTTTCTTCTTTCTCGGTCCAAGGCTTTGGAATTCACTCCCCCACTCCCTACGTTTAGAGACCTCCTATCAATCCTTTAAAGCCAAGTTGAAAACTCACAGTTTCTGTTCTGCTTTTAACCTCCCTCCTCCAGTCCCGTCCTCTTCTTCATCATAGGACTAATCATGTCAAATCCTTAAACCCTCCTTCCTGCACCTTGTGTGTTGTCAATGTCTCCCCCCTCCCTTCATGTCTGCCTCAACCTCCACCTTCCAGCCCCACCCTCTTCTCCTACTTAGTAAACTTATGTTAGTTCCTAATTCCTCTTTCCTGAGCTTCTTTGTTTTGTCTATGTGCTCCCTTCCTTCCCTCCATGTCTGCCTTCTGTATCCCCTGACTGCTATCTGTTTCTATCCCTGTTCTTTGATTTTATGGCGTTCTTTTCTGTTTCTTTTTCCGCAGCCTTCCTTTTAAATGCTTTTATGTATTGTAAACCGCCCAGATGCTATTTTGTATTGGGCGGTATATAAAGTTTTAATAAACATAAACATAAACATAAACATAGAGGTGCCTTCTGACTCATTTGACTTGGGGAACCTGTCCGAGTTGTTAGAGCAGTCTACCGAGGTGGTTGAAGCCCGGGCTACTTTGCTGGTATCTTTTGTATTTCTTCAGGATAAGGAAGCGTTATTATAAATTTATTTAAAAAAATATCTAATGTTTCTTTTTTGGGGGACAGGGTACAGATCTTCCCAGATGTGTCCAGGTGGACTCAATCTAGGAGGAAAACGTTTCTGGAACTCCACTCTGAGGTTTTAGCTTTGGGTCCGAATTTCCAGTTGAGATTTCCTTGTAAATATGTACTTGGATATCAGAATAAGATTTTTCATTTTTTCGAGCCATCCCAACTGCGTTTTTTCTTAGATGCTAAGCAATTGTGAATTGTGGACTTTATAAGTCATATTCGCTTTACTTCCTACTATTTCTTTTTAATATTTTTCTTTGTTTGTAACCATTCTCCTATGCTGTATACTGTCTTGAATCCTCCCTTTTCTTTATTGTTCTATTGTGGACTGCTAGCATACTGTCATGTTATTGATTGCTTTATGTACTTTTGTGCTTTTTTTGCTTGTGCATGATGGATTGTGATATTCTTTATCCAAGGTTCTTGGTTTATTGTAAAATTTAATTAAATAAAAAAAAAAGAACATAAAATATGCCATACTGGGTCAGACCAAGATCCTTCAAGCCCAGTGTCCTGTTTCTAACAGTTGCCAATCTAGGTCATAAGAATCTAGCAGTTTCTCCAGAAGATACAGGTTCCACAATGCTTGTATTGGGACAAGCAGCGGATTTCCAGGGTCTCCTTTAATAAAGGTTTATGAACCTTTCCTCTAGAACTTGTCCAAACCTTTTTTAAACCCAGCTACACTAACAGCTTTTACTACATCCTCCGGTAACGAATTCCAGAGTTTGATTACACACTTTTTATGTATTTGGATCCAATGATGCTGTTAGATAGGCCATGATAGTAGCTCTGCATGTGTAATCAATCTCTATGAGACCTAACCCTCCTTCAGCTCTAGGAATGTACAGTCTTGGCAAATATTGATTCTTGTAAATTATTTCATGCACATGAAGGCGTTTTCTTGTTCACACATCCAGTTTTTCAAGATCTTTAAGAGGCCAGTCCACAATCCCAAAGTTGTATGGGCATACAGGAATTGCCGCTGAATGACGGCTTGTATCTTATTCCATGATGTTAAGGCATTTTCAATAATGATTTTAACCTTCTATAGTATTCTTTACTGATCTTTTCTCTCAGTAATTTCTGCTCGAGTGTCGTTCCTTCCTCTTCTCCAAGATATTTATATATGCCTTCCGGTTCAAATTCTTTGATGTCACAGCCCTTAGCTAGGGAGATGTTTTCTGTTTTGCTCAATTGTCTTATAAAAAAAGTTGCCTTAGCACATTTGTCTAGGCCAAAAGTCATCCTCATGTCATCAGAAAAGCTTTTCACTACACAGAGTTGCTCTGCTAATTGTTGGTCACTGGAACTATAGAGCTTCAGGTCGTCTACAAACAGTAAATGGGATGTTACTTCTGGGTTGCTATCTTCTTTAGGATTTAGGCTAAATCCATATCCCAGAGTTGATGAGAGTACTCAGTGGACTATGTGCCATACAAAACAAAAGTGGTGACAAGGCATCTCCGTGAAATATTCCTTGCTGGATCTCGATTTTAGGAATGATGTACTATCTTCATACTTGATGAACTTAATGTACTCTATCAAACCAGGATTTATGTTATACATCTCAAGGCAACAATTTAGAGTGTGGAACGCTGTACTTGGCGGTACCTTTGACCCTTCCTTTGTTCCTTTTTCTAAGCATGATTAGTTTGTCACTCACAATGAATTGTACAAATTTTTCCGTAAACTCAAGATTGATGACTTTTTTGAAAAAAAAATTAGCGATCATCAGAATCCTTCAGTATTAAGAAAGCTTCCACATGGGTACCACCAAATACAAATAACGTCTTGATTAATGCTTATGAAAAAATTGTTGTTGCAAAAGTAGAGGAATTGTACACTAAAAAAACCAATGTGTGTTCCAAAATTTATCAACAGATCAAAAATCTGTACTTTCAAATCTAAAGGACAATAACACTATAATTATAAAACCGGCTGATAAGGAAGGTGCCTTAGTTATTCAGGATCGATCGGACTATATTGCCAAAGTTTATCGTCAGATTAATGATTCCACCTTTTACTAAAAAATCTATGATGACCCTACTTCTTTTTTAAAAAGAAAAGTACATACACATAGGACAAGAAGCTGGTTATCTGACCAGCAAGGAATTTGATTTTCTCACTGTGGCTTGCCCAGTGACACTGACTATATATATGCTACCAAAGATACAAACGTCTTTGGAAAAAAACGCCTGGATGCCCTATTGTATCAGCAAATGGCTCATTATCTGAGCCTGTATTAAAATTCTTGGATGTATTCTTGAGACTATTTGTGATTCATCATACATGATTAGGATATTACAGGACTTTACAGGGTATCATAAGGAGTTCATATTAAATTAATTAGTCCGGATATTAACTCCCTCTACACTAATATTCCTCAGAAGGTGGCTCTTGACATTATTGCAGATGTTTTAATACAGAAAAACAAGCCCATTAAGATGCCAACATTTTTTCTTAAACAATTGGCCACCTTAGCAATGACGGAGAACTTTTTTTGTTTTAGAGGTGTTTTTTTATAAACAGGTTAAAGGTATTGCCATGGGGTCCTCCATGCACCAGATGTCGCTAACCTCTATGTAGCTGATTTTCAGAAGAAATATTTTAAGAGACATCTTTTTCAGACCCAAATCAGATTATGGAAGCGATATATCGATGATGTTTTAATGATCTGGGACAGTACAGAGTCCAAATTACAGGAGTTTCTTATTTGACTTAATGCCTTGGATGAGAATTTACATTTGACTATACATATAGGCTAAGCCATATTGCATATTTGGATATTCTGATAAAAAGAGACCAGAGGGGTTTCCTCATTGATTTGTACCGCAAGCAAACGGATAGAAATTCCCTTTTGAAGTTCGACAGTTTTCACAGTAGGTCTTTAAAAAACAATCTTCCCATAAGCCAATTCCTGTGGATAAGAAGGCTGTGTGCGTCTGACCAAGATTTTGAATGCCATGCGGTAGATATGGGGAAGAGGTCTGCACAACAAAGTTATCCATATGACTGCATTAAGAAGGCCTATGAGAGAGCAAAGGCTGCTGATTGAGCCACACTCCTTGAGGGCATATGTTGCCCGGTGCAAGACAGGATGGTGTATGCTTTAACATTCTCCAGTCTTTCAAAGGATATTGTACAGATTTAAAACAGGAATGGCACCTCCTATCCTCTATACGTGCATTTGAATCCAAGCAATTGACCATTGCATACAAAAGAAACTGTAATCTAGCCAATATTTTGGTTCCATCGGCCTTGTCTAAACTCAAAATTGTATGTAAAGTGAAAGGACATTTTAAATGTGGACAATACTTTGTATGCTTTAATACTTTGGTTAGAAAAAATCATTTTGACCATTCTCTTTCACACAAAACTTTTTTTCTTAATAACTTTCCCAACTGCAATACACAGAACGTAATTTCTCTCATTATTTGTCCATATAACCTCATATATGTGGGTAAGACAAAGCGACCGGTGAAGACTCAAATTATGGAACAAAAGAGATGCCTCAATAGACGTGTTCCTGAGAAACCTTTGGTGGCACACTGGGAAGAGAAAGGTCATAACATAATGGATTTGAAGTTCTTAATATTAAAAGTTGAGAACCACATTGGAGGGGTAGCAATACTGACTCAACATTGCTTAAGTTAGAACAATGTTACATCTATGAATTGAAGACTCTGGAACCCTATGCTCTTAACCAGGAAACCAATCTTTCTGTTTTTCTTTAAATTTTTTACAATGATTTTATGTTTTTCTTAAACAAGTGATTTTAGTTATTTATTTTTTGACTTTTTATTTTTCTATTTATTTATTTATTTCCCTCACTCGATTTGCAGCTTGTCGTGCTGTGAAGGTTTGTGTGCATCAATGATTCTGAGAGCTAAACTATCTGTAGCTTAGCTACTGGTAGGGTCTCCCAAGATAGACAGGTCTCAGCTGAGGTGCCAGACTCAGACAAACCACCCATCTGGGCAGCAGCAGAATGGGATGGTGTTGTAAGCGGAGGATCACATTTCTGTGAGAAATGCAACACTGAAATTAACTACACGGAAGAAAGGCCTGGCAAATCTATTTCTGTATCTTGCCACGAAAACCCAATGGATCATCAAAAAACAAATTCCACTATAATACTGGAACATGAGACCCCCCCCAGGTTGGAAGGACTCAAATGGCTACTGGGGATGAGCTGAAGACTTCTCAGAGTAAAGCCAGCATTTATGATGTGGTTGGATCTGCTGAAATACAGTAGCTGCGCATGAAACGAGATTCAGAAGTTGCAAAGATGTCTTGCATGTTGAGAAATGGAATGTACGAAGCATGACCCAAGGGAAGTTGGAGTTGGTCAAGAATGAAATGGAACGTGTACAATGTGATCTGTTGGGTGTCAGTGAACTGAAAAGGACTGGCTTTGGGCACTTTGCATCTGATGATCGTATGATCTACTATGCTGGAAATGAAAGACAAAGAAGAAATGGTGTTGCATTTATAATTAAGAAGAAACTTGCAAGAACTGTAATGAAATACAATGCAAATCAGTGAACGCTTAATTTCTATTAGTCTATGAGGAAAGCCCATCAACACAACTATAATTCAGGTATATGCTCCAACAACAGCTACAGAAGACTGAGTTCTATGAACAAGTGCAAGCTGAAATTGACAGAACTTGCAAACAGGATATCCTGATAGTCATGGATGAATGGAATGCAAACGTTTTCAACAAAGAAGGCGGCAAAGTGGTTGGAAAATATGTACTTGGCAACAGAAACAAAGCTAGAGAAAGACTGATAGAATTCTGCAAGACCAATGATCTATGTATTTCAAACACCTTCTTTCAGCAACACAAGCGCCAACTGTACACGTGGACGTCACCCAATGGATTGTACAGAAATCAGATTGATTACATCCATGGAAGACAACGATGGAAAAGGTTGATAACATCAACAAAGAAAAAACCTGGAGCTGTGGTACAGATCACCAACTACTAGTATGCAAACTCAAGCTAAAGTTGAAAAAGAGCCAGCCACTCCTGAATGTAGCAAAATATGACCTTGAAAATATACCACTGGAATTTAAAGACTGCCTGAAAAATTGATTTGCTGCTTTAGATACAAATAAGAGTTCCAGAAGAGTTATAGGATGACATCAAGAAGGCTGCGTAGGAATAAAGCGAGAAGCCTCTACATAAAGTTGAAAACTAAAAACAGCCAAAATGGATGACTGAAGAAACTCTCAAAATTGTCCAGAAACCCAAAGAAGCTAAAGTCAGAGGAGAGAAAGAGGCAATCGCAGAGCTCAACAGAGATTTCCAATGTGCAGCAAGACAAGACAAGAAGTACTACAATGACACATGCAAGGAAATAGAATCAGAAACTATTAGAGGAAGAACGAGATTAACTCTCGTTGCTTTAGAAAAGCCAAAGAAAAAATTATAGCATCAAATTGGAATGCTACAAGATGCTCAAGGATCCATGTTGAATGATGCCGAGATGGTCACGAAAAGGTGGAAATATACAGAGTCATTATATCATAAAGATCAAGTGGACCAACAGCTGTTTCAACCTGTACCTTATGATCAGGAACTATTGGTGATGAAAGAAGAAGTTGAAGCAGCATTGAAAGCCGGGCATTAATGGCATTCCCATGGAAGTATTACAGCAATTGGATGAAGCTGTTACCATACTTTCAAGGCTCTGCCAGGAAATTTGGAAGACAAATTCATGGCCAACTGACTGGAAAAGATCTGTGTTTGTACCAATAGTGAAGAAAGGTGACCCAACTGACTGTGGAAATTATCGCACAATTGCTCTGATCCCACATGCCAGCAAGATTCCAGTCAAGATCATTCAGCAGAGACTACAACCATACCTGGAACGAGAACTGTCTGAAGTGCCAGCAGGGTTCCGGAAAGGGCGAGGAACGAGAGACAATATTGTAGATGTGAGATGGATCCTTGAAAAGAAAAAAAGAATACCAAAAGGATATCCATATGTGTTTTATTGACTACAGCAAGGCTCTTGACTGTGTAAACCATGAGAAACTCTGGGCCACATTAAGCATCATGGGTATATCAGAACATCTGATCGTTTTCTTGCACAACCTTTACATTGATCAAGAAGCAACAGTTCGAATGGAACAAGGAGAAACAGAATGGTTTAAAATTTAATTTATTCATTTATTTATTTGTGAAATTTTTATACCACCATTTTGGGAAATCATAGCGGTTTACAATAGAATAACATTAGAACAGCTGCATGAATGCAAACAAACAATTATTTATTTACAGTTTGGAGGGGAATATACTATTTACAGTATGTACTATAGCAGTATTGGGGAGGCTAATTGTAGAGTGTTAGCATGGGTATGTATGATGCAGAAAGTGAAATGTGCTATGTTAGGTCGGCCTCCGTGGTTATATCATTTTTCCCAAAGTGTTCTATGAATAGAACAGTTTTAAGTTGTGTATGGAACGTGGATAAATCTGTAATGGATCTTAGTCTTTCCGAGAGGGAGTTCCAGAGCATTGGGGACACGTACTGGAATGCTCTGTTGCTAGTATACTGTTTAGTCTTTCGGTAGTCAGAAGGGGTCGAAAGTGTGCTATTCATTTGACTTCTTCTTTGGCTGACGTTCGGTTCAACTTTAATTAAGTGGGATAGAGTTGTAGGTGCTTTCTAATGATTTTAAATGAGGTCATTAATACCTTGTATTTTATTCAGCTTTGGATAGGTAGCCAACAGAGATCATGAAGTATGGGTGCATATATGGTCGTGTTGGCGTGAGTCGTAGATAATTCTTGCGGCAGTATGGTGTGCCATTAAAAGTGGATGATTGCTTTGGTAGGCCATGTAGTAAACTATTACAATAGTCGATATGTGGGATTATCATTGCTTGCATCAGAGTTCTGAAATCAGCATACTGTAAGTAGGGGTTTCAGGTGTTGTAGGAGTCTTATTTTATTAAATATTGTCCTAGTTGTATTACTAATACGAGTTTTGAACGTTAGATGTTTATCAAATGTTACACCTAGGTATTTTACCTCTTCTTTGATTTCAAGATTGATCTTATTGATTGGTAGAGATTGGGGAGGGGTGTATTTTTGATTTCTGGTGATTATCAATACTTCGGTTTTTTTATAGTTGATGTTCAGACCATGGTTCTTGCTAATTCTTTGAAACATGAGGTTATAGGTTCAAAGTTAGGTATGTTGACATTGAAGGGCATATACAGCATTATGTCATCTGCGTAGATGGCATAATCTATCTTGAATTTTCTTATTATATGACAAATAGACTGTACCATAGATATTAAAAAGCAGGGCTGAAAGTGCAGAGCCCTGGGGTAGTCCTGTGGTTTGCTGATATGTATTTGAGAATTCTTGGCCTATGCTGACTGGTTGTGTTCTATCTTACAGATAGGATGTAAACCATTTCAGAATAGTACCACCTAGTCCTATTTGTTGCAGTCTCTGTAATAGTAGAGCATGGATAACGGAATCAAATGCAGCAGCAATAATATCTAGGAAGATTAATATAAAGGCTTGGTTATTGTTGTCAATTCCTTTTATGATTTTGTTCTAGAGGACTAACATCAAAGTTTCTACGCTATGGTGGGGTCTAAATCCATATTGATTTTCATCTAGGAGGGCAGGTAGGTCAACGTGGTCCTGTACTTGCATATGGACATTTTTTTTCAATTATTTTAGCCAGGAAAGGTAAACTGGATATGGGTCTGTAGGAGGATGGGTATAGTTTGTCAAGCAATTTATTTTTTATGATTGGTCGTATAATAGTGTTTTTAAGTTCTCTAGGCATATAGCCTTGTGACAGAGACAGGTTGACTATCGATAGTATGATAGGTGCTAGTGCAGTACTTGCCGCCTTAATCCAGTTAACTGGACATGGATCAGCTTTGGATGTGGTTGTATTCATATTTGCTATTGTCCTTTTGAGGGGATCTAGGTGGATAAGATGAAACTCATTCCAGATTTCTGTTTGTGATAGTATTTTATCAGGGTTCATAGAGGAGGGATTTGTAACGAGGTTGGTTTGACACAGAATAGTCCGCCACAGTTTGTGGGGAGATTTCAGGTGATTCTGTGGATGCTTTTGGGTGGGTAGTGAGGGATTTCACAATAGTGAATAGATCTTTTGGCTTATTAATTAATTTCATGAGGTGTTTTGTGTAATAATCTTTCTTAGCAGTATCAATATGCTGACGGTATTTTATAAACATAGACAGATATTTATTTTTGTTTTCCATAGTTTTCCTAGCACGCCATGTCCTTTCAAGTTTTCTGAGTTCTCCTTTGATTAGTCTTATCACTTGTGAATACCACTGTTTAGATGGGCACTTTGAAGATTATTATGCATTTTGTGGCTTTTTTGCAAGGCTAATAATGGAGTTATTCCAGTTATCTTTGAGTTCATCACGGTTGTTTGTATTTGTGTCCATGGACTCTAGGAGGGCGTCAATGAAGACATCCTTTTCAAAATGTTTGTATTTAGAGTGTTATTTGGTGTATTTTTTCTCACTAGGTTTACAAGATTGTGCCACTTCTAGTGTGAATTCTATAAGGTGGGGGTCTGACCATGGGACTGGGGTGAGCTGAGGGGGAGAATTAAGTTGTAATTGGATCTCTTGCGGTATGAAGATTAGGTCAAGTATGTTCCCTTTTTTGTGTGTGGGGCTATTAATGATTTGTTTGTAGTTTAACTGTTCCGTGGCGCTCAGAAAAGATGAGGCACATACGTTTTGTAGTGAGGGGAGATTGAAATCACCTAGGAAAAATTATTTTTTCTTTGCTGCTAAGCTACAGACTTCATCAAGGATGTTTGTTAATCCCTCAGGGTCTGAAGTTGGTGGTCTATAGATCAGACAAAATGCAATGTTTCTGTTTTCAATTAGTAGGAGATCCATGTCAGATATTGTACTAGAGCTATGTGTTAGTGGCATTAATGAGTCTTTTATTAAGATTAATACTCCACCTCCTTGCTTGCCTGTTCTAGGAGTATGAAATATTTTGTAATTGGGTATTCTTAGATGGTTTAAGTAGCACATTATCTAAATCGCTGAGCCAGGTTTCCATTATGAATATTATGTCTGGTTTAGCATCAATTACATAGTCATCTATTAATTGGATCTTCTTTTTTATAGATCTTGAATTTATGTAGGCACATTTGAGAGTTATACTTTTACTTGCAACTATCTGTTTTTTATTGGTAGGTAATACAGTTGTGCTAATATAGATTAGTCTACAGGTTTAAGAGTAATTTGTAGCCTTATGGTGTAGGTTGTGTGATGTGTTAATTTTTTGAGTGTCATGAAACCTATGGAGTATTGGGATTGGTTCGGTGTTAGTGTGGGTTGATAGTTGAGCATTTAATTTCTGCGTTAGACAGGAGAGTATTATTGTTCTGAGTATTATAGATAATATTAGGTGGGAATACATTTTTACTGTTCCTATATTTTGCAACTGTATATATTGCAGCAAAATGCTTTATGTAATTAAGAGTGTCGTAAAGTTAGTGGGTTTGGCAGGAAGGTGCCTGTACCAGTTGGGTGGAAATGTTTGTTTTCTATAGGGAACATACACTTATACTAGAACTTTCCGATAAAAGTAGCTACTGTGAGAAATGTATTTCAATTCTTTAAATTTTAAACAGATTAGACATAGACTTCTTGGGGCTGTTAATCATAATCAGATCTGAGATAATGAGCTATACAACAATAAAGGTGTTACTTATTAGCAGAGACAATGATACATTTTAGCGGTATCTGCTCTGGACTGTTAAGATGGAACAATGTAGCAGAGCAGTAAATGTAAGCAGGTAATTACGTGAGTTGGCATACAGTACAGCAGTTAAAGGATATAAGCTGAGTTATATTTACTTTACATTAATAATGAGAATGGTGTAGTGTACCTTTTATTACAGTGGTGCTTTCTCTTTTTGCCTACGTTCCACGCCTAAGGGCCACACCAAAGGGCCCTCTGGCACAGGCCCGTCAGGTGCGGATGCACCTAAGCATGGCTGGAACTTTAAAAGGAGAGTTCTGCTTTGCTGAGCTGATTTTGCCGGGCTGATTGGTCACGCTGGTTGGGGCAAGGAGGAGCTTACCTCCTAATTCCTGCTGTGCTGCCTGATCAGTCCGGCGCGTCGATGGAAAATCAGCAAAGGTGTATGACAAAGATGCATACTTTCTTCCCACCTCTTTAATTTATGTGCAGAACAAATCATCAGAAAAGCAGGACTGTATGAAGACAACCGAGGTGTGAAGATTGGTGGAAGACTCATCAACAACCTTCGCTATGCTGATGATACCACATTACTTGGTGAAAGTGAAGACAATCTGAAAGAGTTGCTTCTCAAGATCAAGGAATACAGTCTTAAAATGGGCCTGTACCTTAACGTTAAGACAAAGATCCTGACAACTGACAAAATCAATAAGTTCATCATTGATGAGGAAGAAATTGAAATAGTTGACAACTTTAACTTACTTGGATCAACAATCAAAGAAAAGACTAGCAGTCTAGAAATCCAATGATATATTGCTCTCGGTAGAATGTCTATGAAGAATTTAGACAAGATTCTCAAGATCAGAGATGTCGCTCTCCATTCAAAGATTCGACTTGTCCAGGCCATGTATTTTCTTTTTTTTTTTTTTTTTTAAATTTAAATTTTTATTGAATTTTAACATTCTTGCTTAACAGGAATGAAAAAGAAAAAAGGATGATATCAATACAAAGACAACCCAAAAGTAACACAGATAAATCCAAAGCAGATCATGTATACATCATCCAAAATTTAGTCCACAAAAATTAAGGCAATATAAAAGGAGGCACCAGGAAATAGATCAAAGGATAGTAAATTTCTATTTAAGAGCAGAGACTGAAGCGTCAGCCGAAATGGTCACAATTTCCACTCTATTACCCTCCCTAGCTACCAGAAAATCCAATAACTGACTTGGCTCAAAGAACAAAAACACTTTACCATCATAGGAAATAATACAACGAGAAGGAAATCTTAACTGAAAACTACCCCCCAAGGCAAGGACTCTAGGGTGGAAACCCAAGAATTCCTTTCTCCTCATCTGAGTTGTACGAGAGAGATCAGGAAACATAAATACTTTAGAGCCAAGAAAAGTACAATTGAAATTCCGGAAATATGCTCGAAGAATTAGTGATTTATCATGCTCTAAGGCCAATGAAACCAGGAGGGTAGTGCGGTCAGTTACTACCTCTAGAGAGTCCTCCAGGAATGCGGTAAGATCCCCAATCCCAGCAACTGAACTCCCTGAGGCAGCCCCGGCCCCACCACCCCTACATTTAGATATTGCGCTCTGACAATTGGAGGTAAGTTATCTCCAGGGAGTTTAAGCACTTCCTGGAGGTATTTACAAACCATCTCAATGGAGGACACTATCGGTGACCTAGGAAAATTTAACAATCTTAAATTATTCCTACGAGTATAGTTCTCCAAATACTCTGCTTTTTTTGACAACAAGGTCTTATCTTTAACTTGTGCAGCACACGCTCCACGGAGATGTTCTAGCTCTTTCTCCACTCCCTCCAAACGCTGAGCTTGCTCCTCTTGACCTTTCTTAGCTTCAGAAACATCTTTAGACAACGAAAGAAAATCTTTTTTAACAACCCCAACAACAGTCATAAGAGAGGTATTTATCGTAGAAATTGCATCCCATAGTGCTTCCATATCCACAACCGGTGGCTTAGTCAAACCTCTTAGACCTGGAACAGCTTCCAAAACCTCGGATGATACCGCCAAGACTCCACTAGTAGGGGAAATCCTCTCCGCTCCCTTCCCTTCTACCATGTCCTGCGACGAGGTGAGAAAAGTTGAAAAAACGCCATCAGGAACAGAGCCCTCTTCACTCCCTATTGCCGACGAGCATCTCACAGCCCTGGCAGGAAGCACTCTGACACCCGGCACAGCACTTCCAGGTTGAGGGGGGGGGGGCGTTGCTCTGGAGAGAGCCAAACCCCCGACGCACTCAGAGCCGAGAGTTCCAACACTGCCGGCTCCGTCGAAGATGCTGCTCCAGTCCCCAGCGCAACAAAGCCGCATGCCTCGAGAGTTTTCTGGCCCGTAGTCTCAGACGCAGGGGATCCCGAGGGTAGGGAAGCCTGCTTCCTTTTTCGACGCTCCATCTCAAAAGCGGGCGTCCAAACTACACCAAGCCGTCTGCTCCACGTAGCACCGCTCAGCACCGGAGAAGCTCCGACGCCATCTTGCCTAACCTTTCAATTCCCCAGGCCATGTATTTTCAATAACGTCATATGGATGTGAAAGTTGGACAGTGAAAAAGATAGACAAGAAGAAAATTGATACCTTTGAATTATGTTGCTGGTGACAAATACTATGTATATCATGGATTGCCAAAGAACAAACCAGTAAGTACTAGAGGAGATCAAACTTAAGCTTTCCTTAGAAGCTCAAATGACAAGTCTTCGACTTTCATACTTTGGACACATCAGATGAAGACAGAGATCATTGGAGAAAGACATAATGCTTGGCAAGGTAGGTGGTTCACCGTAATAGAGGAAGGCTGGCAATGAGACAGATCGATACAATAACAGCAGCTATGGATACCACTCTATCAAGAAAGAGCCGCTTGGCTGAAAACCAAACAAAGTTTAGGTCGACTATCTAGAGGGTCGTCAGGCGTCGACACCAACTTGATGGCACTTAACAACAACATTTATTTATTTATTCTCGGCATTTATGGTTGTTATAGCCCTTCCAACTGTGTACATTTTGCCATGGGTTCAAGTCCTCCATAGCCCTTTCTGGTTATTTGTCTTGCAGTTGGGACCTCCTACAGGCTTTGTTTTTAAAGGTGGTTCTGCTTTTTAAGGGCAGTTTTGCTCCCATTTATGTTTTGTTCTACAACTTTAACCATTCACTATTGTTTGTTTATTTATGTATTTATTTATTTAATGGTTTGGGTCCCATTTAAGGCTTATTCCTTTGGTTTTATTTAAGGATTTTGTTTTTTAGGGTCACCTTTGTTCTTAGTCTTTTAAGTTCTTTTATCCCTAATAGCAGGTTTGGTTCTTTTATTCTTTGTTTTAACTGTTCCATGATGTTCTAATATTTATTTAGTCTTTTATATTCTTTTATTCCTGAGAGTAGATTTGGTCCTTTTATTCCTAGCTTTAACAGTGCCATGATGTTTTTATTTTAGCTCCATCCCCCTTCCCCTCTCCCTCCTCTTCTTTCCCCCACTCTTCCCCTTTCCTCCTTCCTCTCTTTCCCTTCCACTTCCACTCCCCTGCCACAATTTAGCATATTTAATATATATTTTTGGTATATGTTTTTATTTGTTTTTAGCTTAAGGTCCAATTTTCATTTTATGGTTGCTATAGTGATATAGCGCTACAATAAAGCACAGTACAGTGGTGTAGTGCTGTAACGATTTGTTTTGTTTTTTAAAGTGTTGCTCTTGAATCAACCACTGTCTTCCAATATTGTCCATGAGATAATTATAACTTGTTATTGGGCACTCTGAGGTGCAGGTGTCTGTGGGAGGAGTGGATTAGAATGTGTGTGTACCCATCCTTTGCACAGCCTTTGACCTTCCTCACCCCTCCCCTTCCTTCTCTCCCCCCCCTCGCTGATACCCATGAGTACTTATTCCTCTTGTTGCTATTGTTGCCTACTGTCCCTTCCCTCTAATGCTGTCCCTTTCCTGTCAATGAATGGCGTTCCTTTTTTGTTTCCTCTTTTCTCAGCAGTATTCCCTTTGTTTTATTGTAAACCGCCATATGCTTCGGTTCCGTCGGTATATTAAGTTTTAAAGAAAGAAAGAAAGAAAGAAAGACAAGTAGCACAGCAAATCTCCCTGGTGGAGGTAAGGCAGCAGTGTTCCAAGGGAGAGTATCCTGAACTATTCCCTCACCAGAAACTTGTTTGCTTCTCAGGTCTAGTTTTGGCCTAAGGCCCCCAGTTCTCTTTGGGACAAGGAAGTATCTGGAGGGGGGAGTCGGTGGGAACGTGTAGAGTAGGCTCTCGGACCACGAGATCAGGAAGGCATCTGCCTCTGCTCTCTCTGAGTGTGTTTAGCGCAAGCAGAAGCGAGGCAGCTGTGTGTTGTCCGGAGACGCAAACAGATCCATCATGGGCCTGCTCCAGAGGTGTAAGAACCTCTGGGCCAACCTGGGGTTCAAGTGTCACTCGTGTGGTCAAAGGACTCTGCTCAGCCTGTCTGCCAGGCAGTTGTCCTGGCCCGGGAGGCAGACTGCTCGCAAGAGCATGCTGTTGCAAGCCGTAAAAGAGAGGAGGGCCACCGTCTCCCTGGCAGAGGAAGTACGAGCCCGTGCCCCCTGCTCCACTGCTTGTTGATATAGAACATGGTGACTTGATTGTCCTTCTGGATCAGTACGGACCACTGTCACAGGTGGTGGCGGAATGCTCGCAAGGCTAGGAAGATCGCCCTGAGCTCCAGGAGATTGATCTGTAATAGTGACTCCTCCTGAGATCAGCTGCCCTGTGTGCAGTGGTCCCCACAATGTGCCCTCCAACCCAGGAGGGAGGCATCCATGGTCAGGGTCCTCTCTGAGGCATGGGTGCCTGGAAGGGCATTCCTGCCTGGAGGTGGCACGAGTTTTGCCACCAGTTGAGGCACTTCGCCAGCTGGCAGGTGATCCTGACCTTGACACGTAGCCTGTCCGTGGCTTGAGTCCATTGTGAGTGGAGGCACCACTGGGCTGTGTGCATTTGCAAGCAGACTGAGGGCATGATGTGGATTTTCGAGGACATATGGCCCAGCAGGCAGAGGAGGAGATGAGTCGGTACTGACCAGTGATGTTGTACCTCCCCTGCCAGTTGCCTGAGACGTTCTTCCCTCTCTCTTGGGAGGACGGCCTTGACCTGTATTGTGCCCAACTGAGCACCTATGAACGCCAGGCTTTGGACTGGAGAGAGATGTGATTTGGGGTAGTTGATGACGAACTCCAGGTGCTGCAGAAGGAGGGTTGGATGCTCTGTTGCCTGACTGAACTCTGAGATGGTACCACCCCTGATTAGTCAGTCATCTAAGTAGGGGAAGACGAAAGCCTCTTGTAGATGCAGATGGGCGGCTACCACCACCACCAAGCATTTGGTAAAGACCCTTGGCGAGGAGGCTAGGCCGAAAGGTAGCATCCTGTACTGGTAGTGCCCTCCCTCTACTATGAACTGAAGGTACTGCCTGTTGAAGGAGTGGATTAGGATGTGTATGTATGCATCCTTTAGATCCAAGAAGCACAGCCAATCTCCCTGGTGGAGATAAGGCAGCAGTGTTCCAAGGGAGAGAATCCTGAACTTTTCCCTCACCAGAAACTTGTTTAAGTTTCTCGTGTCTAGTTTGGGCCTGAGGCCCCCAGTTCTCTTTGGGTCAAGGAAGTATCTGGAGTAGAAGCATTTTCCCCACAGGTGCTTGGGTACAGGCTCTACTGCATTGTCCCTGAGCAGACCTGTGAGCTCTGAGAGCAGAAGGGTCTGGTGAAGGAGAGGTCGCACCGGCTCTCCTGGAAAAAACATGGTTGGTACCTGCTGTAGGTGGAGGAGATATCCCTCCCTTACCACTTGGAGTACCCACTGGTCCGGAGTAACCTTGGTTCACCTGTGGGCAAAGAGTGCCAGGTGGCCCTCCTGGGGTAGAGGAGGCCCTGTCCTGAGGAGTCAAAAGCTTCCCCCGGGTTGGGCAGGAGCTGGGGCATGCGGCTTCTGAGCCTTTGGTTTATGGGCTCCATGGCCCTGTCTTTTGGGGTGAGAACCCCCGAGAAGGACTGTTAGTGGTGACTGTTGGAATTGCCCCTTTTCCCCAATGGTTTCTTACGGGGAAAGGAAGAGGTCTTTTTTGAGAGCCTCTGTCAGGTCACCACATTGGCCTCAATCTCGGCCACCTTGTCTACCATAGGCTTGCCGAACAGATTTGTCCTAGATAGGCCATGTGGTCTTTTTCTGTCGTCAAATTTCTTTGTTTCTATGTCCTGGTGCAGGGGACATTGAACAGCTTGTCTTGGACCCATTGCTCGAGGTCTGATGACTGTACCCAGGCTTGGCACCGGGCACCGATGCTGGCTGCTGCTACTCGGGCTTGGGCTCGGGCTGCTGACCGAAGCCATCATAGGCTGCCCAGGAAAGGAACTTAGAGCAGTCCTGGAACCCGGAGGTCCCAGACTGGAACAGTTGGAGGGGGTCCCCAGCCAGCCCTGCTGGACATTCCTCTCCCTATGCACCCAAGCATCCTTTTGGCTTTTTCCGTTGCCTTTTGTACCTGTTTAAGCACCTTCAGATAATCAGAAACAATCATGCCCAAGTCCTGCTCTTCTTTCGTGGACAGAAGTACTTTGCCCCCTTGGATTTTTGCAGCTCAAATGCATGACTCTACATTTTTTAGCATTAAATCTCAGCTGCCAAATTCTCAACCATTCTTCAAGCTTAGCTAGATCCCTCCTTATGTTATCTACTCCTTCCTGCAGCATTCTTCTGCTCTTCAGCCCATGGGTGCAGCCTGCCCATGGACTAAAAACAGAACTGCTAGCTATGATCCCTTCAGTCTATGGGACCAGAGCCGGTGGTGCCTCAGGCTATTATTACACTGACGATATTATTCTTCTATTTCATACCAACCCCTCCTCCCTGGATATCTCCCAACTGAATAATTGCCTTTCTCAAGTGTCCACCTGGCTGCGCGACAGCTATCTGCACATCAATCATTTTTAATCAGCCACCATATGTTTCACCATCAGTGCCCCATTATCCCTCTCTCGCTCCCCAGTTCCCTGCCTCCCCAATACCTCTTGTGACGTCTCTCAGATACTTTGGGGTCACCCTTGATTCCTCCCTCACTTTTCACCAGCTCATCTCTTCGCTTGTCTGTCGCTCTTTTGCCTCCCTCCATCAGATACGTGCTGTACGCTTCTCTCTCCCTCTGTCTTCTCTCACTACCCTCGTGCTATCATTTGTGATATCCAGGCTTGACTACTGTAATATCATCCTCGCCGGCCTGCCCCTCTACCGACTTCATCAATTACAGCTTATCCAGAATACTGCAGCATGCCTCTTCACCCACTCCTCATGGTTCGATCACATCACCCCCCAACTCATACATCTACATTGGCTTCCTCTGAGATTCCGTTTCATCTATAAAATGCTCATTATCACCTATAAGGTCATCCACACCAATACCCCTTAGTATCTGGCAGACCTCATTCACCTTCACGCTCTGCCTTGCCTGCTCCGGCCCATACACTGGAACCGCCTTTCCCTTCCCTCCCCTATGCATGCCCATTTAGAACTTGCCCACTACTCTGCCTTTTTCTTCCTGGGCCCTGCCTTATGGAACTCATTGCCCCACACACTCCATTCTGAACTGTCTTTCCCTTGGTTTAGAGCTGCACTCAAGACTCACCTATTTCATCTTGCCTAAGTCCTCCCCCCTGCCTCCTGAGAGTGTCTCTCCTCTCCTTTCTTTCTTGTTATCTAAACTCTCCATCTGCCTCTACTTACAATCTATATGGTTTTTGAAGGAAGTAGCTGAACAAGTGAAGAAAAAGAGGGAGGCCTTCATGAAATACATGAGATCACAGAGAGAGGAAGACAGGCATCTGTATTTGGAAAAACTTAGAGAAGCTAGCAAAGTAGTCAAGAAGGCAAAGATTCAAAAGGAGGAGGAAATAGCCAATGCAATAAAATGGGGGGATAAGACATTTTTCAGATATATTAGTGAGAAGAGGAAGGGCAAAAGTGGTATTGTCAGACTCAAGGGTGCAGGGGGGGAATATATAGAAGCTGATAAGGATAAAGCGGAATTGTTTAACAAATATTTTTGTTCTGTGTTCACAGATGAAGAACCAGGAGTAGGACCTCAGAAAACACCCACAAATAAGAACAGAAGCGAGGGACATCTTGAACTATTTTCAGAAGACTGTGTTCGTGAGAAACTAGCTCAACTTAAAGTAGACAAAGCGATGGGTCCGGATGGGATACACCCTAGAATACTGAGGGAACTTGGGGACGTTCTAGCAACTCCACTGACTAACCTTTTCAATGCCTCATTGGAGTCTGGAGTGGTGCCAAAGGACTGGAGAGAGGCTCATGTGGTGCCTTTACACAAAAGCGGAAGTAAGGATGTGGTTGAAAACTACAGGCCAGTCAGTTTAACTTCGGTGGTGAGTAAATTATTGGAAACGCTGCTGAAAGAGAAAATAGTGAGGTTTCTGGAGTCCAGCGGATTACAGGATCCGAGGCAGCATGGATTCACCAGAGGCAGGTCTTGTCAGACAAATCTGATTGATTTCTTTGACTGGGTGACCAGGGAGTTGGACCGAGGGAGAGCTCTAGATGTGGTGTATTTAGATTTCCGTAAAGCCTTTGACACTGTTCCTCACAGGCGACTTATAAACAAACTGAGCACCCTAGGGATGGACCCTAAAGTTACTGCTTGGGTTAGAAATTGGTTGGGTGGGAGGCGACAAAGAGTACAAGTAAATGGAGCTCACTCTGAGGAGAAGGATGTTACCAGTGGTGTGCCCCAGGGATCTGTCCTTGGTCCGATTCTTTTTAACATCTTTGTTAGTGATATAGCGGAAGGGCTGTCGGGTAAGGTTTGCCTCTTTGCGGATGATACCAAAATCTGCAATAGAGTAGACACCCAGGAAGGGGTAGATAACATGAGGAGGGATCTAGCTAAGCTTGTAGAATGGTCTAGAATTTGGCAGCTGGGATTTAATGTTAAAAAATGTAAGGTCATGCATTTGGGCTGCAGCAATCCAAGGGAGCAATACAGTATAGGAGGTGAAGTACTTTTATCTACTAAAGAAGAGCAGGACCTAGGCGTGGTTGTGTCTGATGATCTTAAAGTAGCTAAACAGGTAGAAAAGGCGACGGCAAAAGCTAGAAGGATGCTTGGGTGCATACGGAGAGGAATGGCTAGCAGAAAAAAGGCGGTGATAATGCCTCTGTATAAGTCTTTGGTGCGACCTCATTTGGAGTATGGTGTGCAATTCTGGAGACCGCACCTTCAAAAGGATGTGAACAGGATGGAGTCGGTGCAGAGGGTTGCTACTAAAATCATTAATGGGCTTCGTTATAAAGCATATGAGGACAGACTTAAGGATCTTAATATGTACACCTTAGAGGAAAGGCGGGATAGAGGTGATATGATTGAGATGTTTAAATACCTCCGTGGCATAAATGTTCAGGGAGAGAGCCTCTTTCAATTGAAAGCAAGTTCTGCTACGAGGGGACATGGGATGAGGGTGAAGGGAGATAGATTCAGGAGTGATATGCGGAAATATTTCTTTACGGAAAGAGTAGTGGATCCATGGAATAGTCTCCCAGTGGAGGTGGTAGAGATGAGGACAGTAACTGAATTCAAAAAAGCATGGGACCAACACAGAGGATCTCTAAAGGTAAAAAGTGGACTGTTGTAGTTGTTGTTATGGAAGGACAGACTAGATAGGCCATGTGGTCTTTTTCTGTCATCATGTTTCTATGTTTCTATCCTCTGCCTCAACTCTCCCCTCCCCTTTCCTGTCTAGAAAATGGTATTCTTTTCATCCTTTCCTGTTGTAGCCGCCTTTGACTTTGTACACCGCCCTGACGCTTTTGCTTGGGCGGTATATCAAGCGATAAAATAAAGATAAAGAAGGAACATCTAGTAAATGTGTCTCCTGAGAGCACAAAGTGTGAGAAGAACAGTATGGTTTAAGCAGAGATGACAAATTAATAGGAGTCATTTTGTGCAAACACTTAAAGGTAATCATAATCACCTTGTATAACGCTCAAAATTCAACTGGCAACCAATGTAGAGCAAACAATTGAGATCTAATATCCTCATTATTAAAGTGGACTGGGGAAATCAACTGTTTACCTCAAGATAAGCAGCATGGAATCTGTCCTCCGGGGCCTGCACTACCTGGTAAACTGGGCAAGGATAGCGGAGGGGGGCAACCTTGTTCAAGGGTGCCAAAAACGCGTCCAGCAGTTTGTTGTTGTCCATGAGACAGGCTGCTCTTGCAAGTACAAAAAATGTTAGCAGTGATTGCAGCCACCTTCACTTTTGCAGCCCCCAGGAGGGGCCTATCCTGTGGGCCAAAAACTGAAGTGCAGGATATGTACCCTTTGGTCTTTGGGACAGGCTCCAGCGCTCCAGCATTGTTGCTAGCTTTACTTGCTTGGTCCATGGGAGCAGCCTGTCCTGCAGACCGAAGGGATCACATCCAGCAGTTCAATTTTTGGCCCACAGGATAGACTGCCCCATGGGCCACAGAAGTGAAGGAGACCATGATTGCTGCTAGCAATTTTTGTGCCTGTAAGAGCAGTGAACATGGCAGCAATCGCGGCCAGAAGCAATCTGGTGGGCTTGTGGGAGCAACCTATCCCATACAGTACAAGGCCAGCCCAAGGGTTTCTGCTGCCTTAGGCCGAAACCCTGGCCTCACTGCCCCCCCTCCCTGCTGCTACCGCTCCCCCCAAGCTACCAATGCCGCGGCCCCCCCCCCCCCCGCGGCATTATTTCCAAAAGCGGCGGCTTTTTGCTGCCACTTTTGGAAATACAGTCAATCCTCGGTTTTCGTATGCCCTAGTTTTCGTACAATTCGGTTTTCGCTGACTTTTTTTGTTGAGAGTTTGTCCCAGTTTTCGTACATTGTCTCGGTTTTCGTATAGTTGAAAATGAAGCACCATCTTGTGGGCAGAAGTGGGATTTTCTTTATTTTGATTCTCTTGCTGATTGACTGTCTTCCATATGCCAACAAGAGTACATAAGAACATAAGATATGCCATACTGGGTCAGACCAAGGTCCATCAAGTCCAGTATCCTGTTTCCAACAGTGGCCAATCTAGGTCATACGTACCTAGCAGTTTCCCCAAAAGACACAGGTTCCGCAATTCTTGCACTGGGTCAAGCATTGATATCCTGGGTCCCTTCTTAATAATGGTTTATGGACCTTTCCTCCAGGAACTTGTCCAAACCATTTTTAAACCCAGCTACACTAACAGCCTTTACTACATCCTCCGGTAACAAATTCCAGAGTTTGATTACACATTGAGTGAAAAAATATTTTCTTTTATTAGTCTTAAATAGTTTACCTTGTAGCTTCATTGCATGTCCCCTAGTCTTTCTATATTCTGATAACGTAAACAATCGATCTACGTTTACCCGTTCCACTCCGTTCATTAATTTATAGACTTCTATCATATCTCCACTCAGTCGTCTCTTTTCCAGGTTAAAGAGCCCTAACCTTTTTAGCCTTTCTTCATAGGAGTATCCTACCATCCCCTTTACCATTTTGGTGGCTCTTCTCTGAACCTTTTCTAATAACTCTATATCCTTTTTAAGATACGGCGACCAGAATTGCACACAATATTCAAGGTGCGGTCTCACCATGGAACGATATAGAGACATTATAATATCTTTTGTTTTATTTTCCATTCCTTTCCTTATAATACCTAGCATTCTATTTGCTCTCTTGGCTGCCGCTGCACACTGGGCCGAGGGTTTTAACATGTTATCCACAATGATGCCTAAATCTTTTTCCTGGGTGGGGGTTCCTAATGTGGAACCTTGCATTGTGTAACCATAGTTTGGGTTGTTCTTCCCTAGGTGCATAACTTTGCACTTCTCCACATTAAATTTCAACTGCCATTTTGATGCCCAGTCTTCTAATTTATCAAGATCCTCTTGCAATTTTCCATAATCCTCTTGGGTTTTAACAACTTTAAATAGTTTTGTCTCATCTGCAAATTTGATAACCTCACTCGTTATTCCACTTTCCAGGTCATTTATGAATATGTCAAAAAGCAGCAGACCCAGCACAGATCCCTGGGGTATACCACCTTTCTCCATTGGGAAAATTGGCCATATAGCCCAACCCTCTGCTTTCTATCTTTTAACCAGTTCTTGATCCACAGTAGTACACTGCCTCCTATCCCATGACTCTTTGGTTTTGCCAAAAGTCTCTGATGAGGGACCTTGTCAAAGGCTTTCTGAAAGTCCAGATACACTATATCAATCGACTCACCTTTGTCCACCTGTTTATTCACACTTTCAAAAAAACACAACAGATTAGTAAGACAAGATCTTCCTTGTCTAAAGCCATGTTGGCTGTCTCCCATTAGGCCATGACTATCTACATGCCGAGTAATTTTATTCTTTATGATGGTTTCTACCATTTTTCCCGGTACTGACATCAGGCTCACCGGTCTGTAGTTTCCCGGATCACCCCTGGAACCCTTTTTAAAAATTGGTGTTACATTGGCGATCCTCCAATCTTCAGGTAGTAGAGATGATTTTAATGGTAGTTCACAGATTACTAATAGCAGGTATGCAATCTCATATTTCAGTTCTTTCAACACCCTTGGATGTATACCATCCGGCCCAGGTGATTTGCTACTCTTCAGTTTATCTAATAGTTGTAATACATCTTCTCGATGTATCGATATTTCCTTCAATTCTTCCGCACCTTTAAATACCACTTCAGTCATGGGTAACATCCCTATATCTTCCTCAGTAAAGACCGAAGCAAAGAATTCATTCAGTCTCTCCGCTATCGCCTTGTCGCCTCTTAGTGCTCCTTTAACCCCTTTATCATCTAATGGACCAACTGACTCTCTCACAGGTTTTTTGCTATGAATGTACTTGAAAAAAATCTTTATTTCGCATTTTTGCTTCCACAGCAAGCTTCTTCTCAAATTCTCCCTTTGCCTGCTTTATCAATGCCTTGCATTTGACTTGCCAGTGCTTGTGCTGTTTCCAGGTTTCGTCGTTTGGCTCTTTTTTCCATTTCCTGAAAGATGCTTTTTTGGAAACAACAGCCTCTCTGACCTCACCTTTAAACCATGCTGGCAGTTTTTTGGACTTCCTTCCATTTTTCTTAAAGCGTGGAATACAGCTGTTCTGGGCTGCCAGGATAGTATTTTTCAACACCCAAGCTTGATGTAAGTCTTTAACCTTTGCAACTGCTCCTTTTAGTTTTTTCTTAACTATTTTCCTCATTTTATCATAGTCTCCCTTTCGAAAGTTAAAAGGTAGTACTGTGGATTTCCGTACTATCCCTCCTCCACTAATTAAATCAAAGGCGATCATGCTATGATCACTATTGCCAAGTGGCCCCAACACCCTTATCTCTTGCACTAGATCTGGTGTTCCACTAAGGACTAGGTCTAATATGGCTTCCCCTCTGGTCGGTTCATGAACCAGCTGCTCCAAGAAGCAATCATTTATTTCATCTAGGAACTTTATCTCCCTAGCATGTCCTGCCGTGACACCGACCCAGTCGATACCGGGGTAATTGAAATCACCCATTATTATTACTGCGCTGTAACGTTTGCTAGCTTCCTTGATTTCTTTGAGCATTTCATCATCCATTGGTTCATTCTAGCCCAGCGGTCGATAGTACATCCCCACTGCCATCGCCTTCCCCTTTTTACATGGAATTTCAATCCATAGAGATTCTACAGCAAATTTTGTTTCCTGTAAAACTTTAATCCTTTCTGACTCAATGCCCTCTCTAATATAGAGCGCAACCCCTCCACCAATTGGATCAGCTCTATCATTACGATATAGTTTGTACCCAGGTATCACAGTGTCCCACTGGTCGTCCTCCTTCCACCATGTCTTTGATATTCCAATCATATCTAACCTCTCATTTAGTGCTATATATTCTAACTCTCCCATCTTATTTTTTAGACTTCTAGTATTTGCATACAAGCATTTTAGAGACTGTATTTTATTCATATTAATTTGGCTATTGGTAGACATGGGTAATTTGGGATCTTTAAGCTCTGTCTGCTCCATACTCGAGGGCATTTGGGCTACTTTACTCTTTTTTGGAACCTCTCTGCTTTTGGTAGTATTTTTCAAGGATACATTCTTCTGAACCATCCGCTCTTGGGCGACTGTCAGCTTTCCCCTATTATCTAGTTTAAAAGCTGCTCTATCTCCTTTTTAAAGGTTAATGCCAGCAGCCTGGTTCCATCCCAGTTAAGGTGAAGCCCATCCCTTTGGAAGAGCCCCTCCTTTCCCCAGTTTCTAACAAATCCAAAACCCTCATCTCTGCACCATTGTCTCATCCACGCATTGAGACTCCGAAGCTCTGCCTGCCTTTTGGGTCCTGCACGTGGAATGGGAAGCATTTCGGAGAACGCTACCCTGAAAGTTCTGGATTTCAACTTCCTACCTAAAAGCCTAAATTTAGCCTCCAGAACCTCCCTACCACATTTTCCTGTCATTGGTACCGACATGTACCAAGACAGCAGACTCCTCCCCAGCACTATCTAAGACCTTATCTAGGTGGCGCGTGAGGTCCGCTACCTTCGCACCAGGCAGGCATGTTACCAGGCGATCCTCACGTCCACCAGCCACCCAGCTATCTACATGCCTAATAATCGAATCACCAACTATAACGGCTGTCCTAACCCTTCCCTCATGGGCACACGGCCCTGGAGAAACTTCCTCGGTGCGAGAGGGTTTTACATCACCTGGAGGACAAGTCCTAGTTACAGGATCACTTCCTGCCACACCAGGGTGATGCTCTCCTGTCACGTGACCTCTCTCCTCCATGGCAACAGGGATGCTGCCAGACTGGAGGTGGGACTTCAGGACTATATCCCTGTAGGTCTCGCCTATGTACCTCTCTGTCTGTCTTATGTTTTCCAAGTCTGCTACTCTAGCCTCTAGAGAATGGACTCGTTCCCTGAGAGCAAAGAGCTACTTGCACCTAGTGCACACGTAAGACCTCTCATCAACTGGGAGAAAATCATACATGTGACACTCAATGCAAAAGACTGGAAAGCCCCCATCTCGCTGCTGGACTGCTGTCTGCATCTTAGTTTTAAGTTTTTGTTTAGATCTTTAAGTTCTTTACTTACTAAGGGTTGCCAATAAAACTGTACCTAATACGTTTAATATACCTTGTTCACTTGAAGCTTAACTAATCTCAGGTCCTTAGTGTATGACTGATTTGGGTAACGTGCTTCACCTGAGAGCACCTCCTGTCTTTTAAAATGTGTAAGTACCTATAAAGCTACGATTATCCCAGTGGTGGGTGGGTGTGGGGAGGGAGGGAGGGAAATAACACTTATTAAAAGAGGGCTGCTACACAGTACCCTGTTCTGTGCTGCTGAGGTAAGCTATATTCTTATCTGATTTAAATTATAGCTCTTTGCTGCTGCTAGGCTCTAACTTATTATGAAATTTAAACTACAAGCTCTCTTCTGGGTTCTAAATTTAATCAGAAAGCTCTCTTCTGTGTATTAAATTTAAACTAAAAGTACTTTGCTGATGCTAGGCCCTGAGTGACTATTAAATTTCAATAAAGGTAAAAGGTCTTCAATAAAGGTAAAAGGTCTTCAATAAAGGTAAAAGTGATGTTAAATGTTCATTTATCCATTTAATTAGTCATTTATATTTATTTCTCATTGTTTTCTGAATGTAAAAATAAAGTTATTATCTATAAAATGTATTTTTTGTTAATATTTTTGGGTGTCTGGAACAGATTAATTGGATTTACATTATTTCTTATGGGAAATATTGTTTCAGTTTTCATACATTTGGTTTTAGTCAGACTTTTTCAAACTGATTAATCATGAAAACCGAGATTCCACTGTACTGCTGCTGCCTGTTTCCCGCCCCCCCCCCCAAATGGAATCGGTAGCTGCTGGGGGGGGAGGCATCACAGCCACCCATGTGTGCCTCTGCTGCTGCCACCTACCCAGGCTAGCCACCCTAAGCGGCCACCTAATGGACGGAACTGTTAGCCAAGAAGGGGAAGGGGGCAAGGAAGACGTTAAAGAGAAGAGGGGCCAGCACAGAGCCCTGAGGTACATCATAGGGGAGGGGAGTTAATGGTGAAGAGACAGAGCCAATCTGAACAGAGAAAGAGTGGGAGCAGTGGAAAAAGCAAAACAAACGATGTATGGAACCATGAATGCCGAGATCGTGCAGGCAAGTGAGAAGGACAGTGATATCAAAGGCAGAGGAGAGACCAAGAGATACTGCAAGGGAGAGATTACCTACTTTGTGTGATTAGTGGAGTTCGTTCTTTTAAATCAATTAATCTTCGGTTCATATGCAAGAGAATTTTCTCTATGACTGCTCCATCTATTTGGAACTCTTTGCCAATTGATTTTCATACCCCAGCATGCTCCTTACGATCTTTGCATCTCAACTGCCTACATCTCCCTTCCCCCACTTGTGCTCACCTCCAGGCTACTCGCTCTTCTGCTTTCTTCTACATTGGTCCCGCCCTTTGGAACTCCCTAACCTCCTCCATCCGGCTTGAGCAACAGCATACCGCCTTCAAGAACAGTCTCAAAACCCACCTGTTTGCCCCTGCCTTTGACCTCACTAATCCCTCTGTGTAATCTTACTCTCCCTCGCCCCCTTTCTCTCTCTCCTCCCCCTTGTCTCGTTGTATGACTCTGCTGGTTTGCTTTCCTATCCACTATTGTAACTTCCTTTCCTCTCCTCTGCCTTTTTGTATATGCTATGTAAACCGCTTTGATGTTATCGTTTAGCGGTATATAAAATTAATAAACATAAACGTCATTTATTTAAACAAGTTTTTCCTGAATTTGTCTGATGGGCAAGTGTGGTGTGTGGGCAATTATAACCTGTGTTGAGCCTCTGATGGCAATTATGATGGTTATTATTGAAAGACGGTTTTATCAAATTCAATAAACATAAACATATGATAAGATAAAGCAGTGTTTTTGATGGCTATTTTTAATTATACTGTTTGTATTTGCCCTTGTACATGACGACTTATTGTGTATGTATTTTGCAACCCACCTCAGCGATTGTGCAGGATATAAATCCTTTTAAATAAATAAATGGTGACAAACTTTTCCTCCAGAAACTTGTTCAAACCTCTTTTAAACCCAGCTATATTAACAGCATTTACTACATCCTCTGGCAACGAATTCCTGAGTTTGATTACGCACTGAGTGAAAAAATCTTTTCTCCGATTAGTCTTAAATGCGCTACATTGTAGCATCATTGCTTGTCTCCTAGTCTTTCTACTTTTCAAGGCATAAACAACTGATCTATGTTTACCCATTCCACTCCAGTTTGGAAAAGAAATGACAGGGGAAATATAACTGAGATCCATAAAATATTGAGTGAAGAACCCTATTTTAAGCCTTTCCTCAAAGGGGTATCCCTCCATCTGTCACTTCTCTCCCCTCCTTTTCACATCCTCTCCTGCATCCATCTCTGACACTGATAATTTCCTTTAAGCTTTCTTCCATTTATTTTTCTATCTATCTTCCTTATCATCTCCCTCTTTTTACTGTCTCTACCTACAGCTTTCCATTGTTTTTGCATATCTTAGCCTCCCCTCTTTCCAGCTAGCGTCTTGTCTCTTTCCTTCAAACATCTCAACTCTTTCTCTCCCTCCACCTCCATCCAGCATCTCCACTCTGTCATTCCACTTCTCCACCCCCACCTTGCCCGGCATGCCCCCTTTGTGTCCTTATCACCCCTGCCATGTCCCGTTCTCCCCATCTACCTATTCCCCCCAGTGTCCAGCATCCTTCTTCTGTCCCTCTCCCCCTCCAATGTCCATAATCTCTCATCTGTATTCTTATCCCCTCCCCCATGTCTTCCTACTCACCATGGGGGTCATTCTGAACCACAAATAAGCCGGTTAGATATGCGGGTTAGACATGTGTCCCGCAAATACGTCTAAAACCGTATTCTGAGACAACGTGCATCTGCACATACAGGGCACATGTATGGGGATCTCTGAACTGGGGCAGGAAGGGGCGGAGCGGGGACGTGGCCAGCCATGGAGACATATAAACATATTCTGAGGAAGACCATCTATGTCTTCAGCATTACCCGCAGACGTCCAAGTTATACCTGGTGAAACGTGGAATAAGGCCAGGTCTTAGAAATATTCAGCTCAGATCGCGAAGGCATCCCATAGTGAGGAATGGCTGTGTCACGTCTGTACTTAAAGGGTATGTCTGCTGCCTGGGAATGCACAGGATCTAGTTGTAAGGAGTGGAATGCACAGGTAAGGACCACGTGTACAGTTAGTGAACAAGCACAAATGCCCCTACAGAAATATAAAGCACTGCAATAGACGTTAATCTGGCTATGCTGACATTTGCTACTTGTGCCAAAGGGACTGTTCCTGGCTCCCCTAACATTTCCATAGTCCGGAACAATGTGAATGTAGATGTACGGATGGTATGTGGATTAGTAGGGAGCAGAATCATGTTTGCCTGAGAAAAGAAGGTCAGCTGTGGTGTCCTGCATCGCCACTCTATCATGGCTGCACAGCATTTGTGTATGGATGCAGGGCATGGGGGTTCTGACTGCAAGTGAGAGTATGTGTGTGTAGTCTGAGTGTTGCTAATCTGGGGAACATGAATGCCTGGCTTGTGCCAACACCATAGGAATGACCACAGCGTCACCATGTGCCAGTGTGACTGGGGAGGGTAAAACAGAAAGGGTTCTCTAAAGCAAAATGCTACAACATATCGCTGTAATTAATAGGGACCCTTCGAATTGCAAGCAGTCAACAGTGCAAACAGAACTAAGACATGCCCAGGTGCACCATTATAGGTCTCTAGATGTGCACAATGGTAGGGAGTGATTATGGTGGTCATTCTGTAGCACTGTTTGCACTGTTGAATAGTCCCATTCTGAGGGTCCCTTATCAGTGACAGGGATATGTTCTGACATTTTGCTATAGGGACCCTCTTCTGATGTTCTCTGGGACATACTGCGCATTGCACAGACTGTTTGCAGAGAAACCAATGCAGGCATGTCAAACCAATCGCTTTCTACCCGCTTTTCACCTATCACAGAATGCACTGAGCTATTTTTGCAGTGTTCTGTGCATGTAACAGACAGGTATTGTAGATCTCGTTTGCATCACCATCTCTGTATCATCAGTTTTCATGTGTGGTTTGCATCAGCACACCACTATCAGTGAGTGCAGCAGCCTAGTAGCAACACGTATTACAGAAACGACTCCGAAGATGCAAGTCTTACAAGAGGGTGTGGCTGTTCGCGGGTCCCTCGCAGAGACATGCGGTTTCATCGATGTCTAAACTGTCAGAATACAGAGTGTGAGGATGTACAACACCATGTGCTGCATACAGGTATGTCTCGTACCTTACAGTGCTTGGTGCGTGTAGCATAGAAGACATGTTTGCCCGTATTCCGATGCTGCATGTGCGTCTACCTCAGAATCACGTTTACATTGGCTGTGCATTTTACAGAATTGGCCTCCATGTGTCTAGTATTTCCCATGTCACACTACCTCCCTCCAGTGTTGGGCATCGTCCCATGTCCCTATACCCTATCATCCCTTTTTCTCCGTCCCCCATCAAGCATATACTTTCTTTCCCCTCCCCCAATTCAGTATCTTCCCCGCATGTTGTTCCAGCACCTCCCTTCTCTTCCCCCATCCTGATCCAGTGCCCCCCCTTTTATCATCCTACTCCTTCTGTGTCCATAATCCCCCCTTTCCCCTTGAGTATGCATATCCCCTTTTTTTTATATTTTTAAATTTCATACAAACCAATCAAGAATACATCTTGAACAAGAAATTGAGAAGAGTAACAGCAAAAAGAAAAGAAGGAAACTTAGGAACACACACGAGTCCCTCAAAACAGGAAAGAAAAAACAACCCATTCTCACTCTAGCCCACAAAACCAGAGATCACTAGAATAGGAAAACATAATACAACATTTTGTAAGGTAATATATGGTGTGTGTACAGCCAATATCACATATTCAACTGGGAACTGACTGGGATTCAGCCCCACCCCCAACCTGCCTGGCACTTATGAAATCCAATAATTGGGAGGGCTCATAAAATATAAATGAATTGGCCTGATACTTTATCAGACACTTGCAAGGAAACTTCAGAAAAAATAGCCCTCCCAATAATTGAATCCCTGGTCGAAGCAGGAGAAACTCCTGTCTCCTCCTCTGGGTCTCTCTAGAAAGATCTGGAAACATATACACCTTCAAACCATTAAACAAAATATGTTGCTTCTTAAAGAACAGTTTCATAAGCCATTCTTTATCAGATACTAATGCCAATGATATCAGTAAAGTAGCTGGAACCACCTGCTCATCCCCCAAAGCTTCTAACATTCCTGTTATATTTAAAGTATCTACATTATTCAAACCTGGAACCACTCCCAACCCTTCAATTTTTTTTCCAAAAGGCAAATAATACATCTTAGCAATAGGAGGGTGAGATTCAGGGGGAATACCCAAACTTTCAATTAAATACATACGAAACATATCCCTAGCAGAAATTAAAGACACTCTAGGAAAATTAACCAAACGAATATTCACCGCCCTTGTTATATTCTTCACCATTTCTAATTTAAACTTTACAGCATTCAAACCTTTAACAAACTCTAAATCATTCTCATCAAAAACCGTCTTTATATGAAGGTCAGAAACCTCAGTCTGAACTGAAGAAAGTCTTGCAACAGTATCTTGTAAAACCTCAGTATTAGCAGAAACTTGATTCGCCAAACTATTTATCGGTGGTGCCAATTCTTCACGTAACTGCATGATAGCTGCCCAAATAGCCTGCAAAGTTATCTCTTCTGAGGGACCCATCGAAGATCCCAAGCCAGTTCCTGCTGCCAGAGTTGACTCCAACCCAGCTCTCGGCAACGGGGCAGGGACAGACCGGCGAGGCATGCTCCCCTCGCTTCCTTCTGCCCATATCCCCTTTTTTAATGATCCAGCCTCTCCTCACACTCTTCCCTTCCATCCAGCATCTCCTCCCTCTCTCCCTCTGCTCTTTCATCTAGTATCCTATCTCCCATCTCTCGCTTTCCCTCCCCCACCTTTTGCCCAGCATCTCCTCTCTCCCTTCCTCCCCGTTCATCCACCATCTACCCCCGTCTCTCTACTCCCCCCACCCACTGGGTCCAGCATCTCCTCACTGTCTTCCCATTCCCCTCCCCCCACCTCCCCCGGTGCCTCCAATTCCCCCTCTATGCCGCTATCCTCCCTCCGGTGTTAATGTTTATGATAATACATTTGATATACTACCTTTCAAAGGTTAGCAAGGTGGTTTAAATTATTTAATAAAATGAGCAAAATTGGAGAGGAAGGGGTGAGCAGAGAATGAGAAAAAATTTATGAAAGCTGCAAATCATGTGATATGTTGAAAATGTGATAGTGAGAACTGAACAACAGATACTCAAATGCTTATTGGCCCCAGATGATGACTACTGACCTTCAAATGCCAGCATATCTTGAATATGGTTCTGAATTTCCTATGGGAAGTCTCAGATCATAGCAAGGGGGGGGGGGGCAGAGAAGGCCAGGTCATTCCAAAGGGTTAGGGGCTTTGAAGAAAAATATTTAGTTTCTGGTGGACTCCAACCTAACATAATAAACTGTGTCCCACATTTCTCCCGCTCTCCTACTCTCCACAGGATCCAGCATCACAATGTATGCCTCTCTCTCTCTCCTCTGTGCCCCTATTCCCCTTCCTTACCATGTCCTCCATCCCGTCTTCCGACCACAATCCACCATCTTCCTTCTCTACCCCCTCCTCCAAGTCAGGATTGTCCCTCATCACCATACAGCATCTGCCTTCTGTCACAGTACTTTCCCTCCATCCACAATCTCTTCTTGCCTCTCCCTGAACAAGCAAATTCCCTCTCTCCCCTGATACAGCTTCTCCACTTTCTTCCCACGGCCTCAGTCCAGCATCGCACATCTCTTCTCCCTGCTTCTGCTTCCCAGGTCATTCGGCAATGGCAATAAAGCATAGTGACTGTGTGGCTAAAGGCTTTACCAGACCCTGTCTCGGAAATAGGAAGCATACATTAGAAGAGACAAGATTGGCAGAGCCTTAAGCAGCATGCACAAGGTGAAAGATCCTGTGCCTTATTTCTGCTTTATTGCCTCTGCTGAACAACCCAGAAAGCAGCAGTAGCAGTGGTGTGATATAGGTCAAGGGCCGGGGGCTAACACTAGTGGAAATCAAGTGAGGCCACTGCTGTAGGAGCATGTTGGAGGCACTTTTGTCACTTTCAAAATAGCCTAATGATGAAGCCGTACCTACACTTAGGATTCTATTTTTGACTCCCCGCCCTTACATTTAGGATCCTATTTGTGATAGTCCAATAGCATGCTTAATTTTAGATATGTATCAAAAGAAAAACACTCAGTGGTACGGCCATCTCAGAAATATTTTACTCATTCATAAAATATGCAGGAGAAAGATTTTGTACAGAATGTAGGAATCGACAACATAACTATGCAATCAATGTACATATAGATCCTATATGCAAAACTGATATAATGCTGATACAAAGAATAGTCGCAGAAATCCAAGGGAATGGTATGAGTTAAGGGGCAATTGGTTAGTGTGCATGGACCAGAAGGACCTCGGAGTCGGTTTCTGAGGATCTCAAAGTGGAAAAACAGTGTGACAAGGCGGTGGCCAAAGCCAGAAGTATGCTGGATTGCATACAGAGAGGAATTACCAGCAGAAAGGAGGAGGTATTAATGCCACTGTACAAGTAGCTGGTGAGCACACTTGGAATATTGTGTTCAGTTTTGAAGACCATATCTCGCAAAGGATATAAAAAGACTGAAAATGGTTCAGAAGAAAGTGACCAAAATAATTTAGAGCCTGCGCCAGAAGACGTATGAAAAGAGACTCCAAGACCTAAATATGTATACTCTAGAGGAGAGGAAGGACAGGAGAGATATGATACAGACCTTTAAATACTTAAGGAGTATTAATGAACAAATAAACAAACAAACCTGTTTCAAAGACGGGGAAGCTGTAATACTAGAGGGCATAACATGAAGCTGCAAGGGAGTAAACTGAAAGGCAACATCAGAAAATACTTTTTCACTGAAAAAGGTGGTGGATGCTATGGAATGTCCTCTCAATGGAAGTGGTTGGGGCAAATACAGTGACAGCATTCAAAAGGGCATGGGACAGACAGTTGATTCCTTTATAGAAACAAGATAAAATCAAAATAAAACGTAACTGTCTCGGATATCTTAACAAGTCGAGGTGACTTGCACAGAGAGGTGGGTACACCCCTAAACAGAGGCATGGGGAGTGGTGACCTGCATGGAGCAGCAGGGGTACCTACTCTTGCCATCTTGTTGGGCAGACTAGATGGACCATGCTGGTCTTTATCTGCCGTCATATACTATGTTAATATGTAACATAGTCTGTCACTGTAGGAAGACAGTGACAACATTAATATACTGCTAATTTAAACCACATGCATTAAACAGGTTTCAACGACAAACCAGTAGGTTACAAATTATAGCACTGTGAATAAATTAGTAAAATAGGCCAAAAGTATACAAGCATCTCATTAGACTGCTGTAAAATAAGAACATATACTCTCAATATATTATTCATATGCCAGCATTTCAGAATAATTTCCTGTGCCCAAGCACTTCACTGTTTAATAAATTGGACTGGGAAGCCCAAACATTAGTGTCCATAAAATATGTTAAAGCAATCTGATTTATTTATTTATTTATTTAATTAATTAATTTATTTATTTAATGTCTCTTCTATACAGCGCTCTTTAAAAATCAGTGCGGTTTACAGGTAACCGATTTGTGCAGTGTAGGCAAGCCTACACCGGACTTACAATAAACAGGGGATTATATACAGGGTTAACAGGGTAACTATGTACTATGAAGGGTTAACAGGGTGACTATTGTCATGTAGAAGACCCTTCCGAGACTATGGGGCTGAGTGAAGCAGAAGAGTTTGCTTCAGAAACAGACAGGCAGGCAGAGCACATGGCCCAGGGTTGCCAAGGGAAACATAAACAAAGTGAGTCACAAGAGGAGCAAACACGCCCAAGCTACAACGTATCCCCGAGCTCAGGAGTTAAGGGAAAACACCTGGTTGAGGGAGGGGCGCAGCTAAGCCCTAAGAAGCAGGGATATAAAAAGTACTCACTAGAATTCAGCCAGGAGGAGACGAGGAAGGGAGAGACGAGGACGGGAAGGAGAACAGCAGAGAAAGCAGCAGCAGCTGAGAGAGAAACAGGAGACATAGCACAGGAAGCCAGAGCAACAAAGACTCAAAGAGCCCGTGCCCAAAAGCCAGGTGGGAGCAACCCTAGACTGGGGTCCTATCGTGAAGGCAGCCAGAGGGAGAGACTGCCTGAGAGGCTGGTTTGGGAGCACTCAGAAACTCCTGAGAGAGAGAGGTGCTGGCCAGAGGACATTTGTATGTCTGAGGAAAAGGAGAAGCTAAAAGGCAGGAAAACACATCCAGTGTTTGGAACCCTTGCTGACCCAGCAGTGCTGAGAAGGTCTTCTTTGCAAAAGCCAACAGGTAGGCTGCACCAATTGTATAGAGAGAAAACTAGGTATGAAAGTTTTCCTTGTAATTGCCAAGATCTGCTGGACTCTCCCTATGCTAACTCCCGTATATACGGTAATTCTCAACCCTGCTCATTAGAGTGCTGTGAAGAGAGGCCTCGGGGAAATAGAGAGGGAGTGAATGTTGAAACGCCGTATAACTGTGCACAAACTTACCCAGCTGAGAGTGATTTGGAGGAAATGCAGACGGGGTCTATTAGTGAAGATATAACAGATGAGCAAATGGACTGCACGCTATCACTAGCTGATCATATCGTATCACTTTGCTGACCAGGCTGTTAACAAGGCTGTCTGAACAGCAGTAAAGAAGCAAAGTGTTTTCTTTGTATGGAAAAGGGACTGTCACTTTTGAGTTTGTATTGAGCACTGCATATTTGAAGCTGAAAGCCAAAGAAGCTGTTTTTGTGTTATAAGTTCCTGAAGTGTTTTCTTTATGCCAGAAGTATGGCTATTTTGTCCTAAGTTTCATTTGCAATTAATCCGCACGGAATGGGAAATAAAAACCATGTAATTTTGCCTAAAACCACTCGACTACAATTATTCCTGGCTTAGAGAGTAAGAGGAACTACAGCTCCCAGAAGGCAGTGCATGACCAAGTGCACTACCCTACTTCCTAAGTTAGGATTTCCCAGGCTGACCTACCCTACATGCCCCTGGCTCTGGGGAGGTTACTGGTGACACTATGTACTATGATGACTACTTTTGCCTACAATCTTTTACAGCGCCATGTTTTGATAAGACAAATAGCCTTTCGCAAACTCCCAAACGTGAAAATCACATAATTTTCATTTCTTGATCTTTGATCTTTTTTGTATATTAGATCTGCCTTTTGTATCTTGTCTTGTCTCTATTATCTTTTTCTTCTTCTGTTCTTTATAATTTTGTACATTTCCTTTCTTTTTACCGGCTTCGGCCAAATTTTTATGTATTTTATTATTGTACACCGCCTTGATTGATATAGAAAGGCAGTTTTTATCAAATGATTAAACCTTAACCTTGATCAAGCCTGTGTTATTCTGGCTTTCTCTCACTTTAGCTTCACTTCCTACTGGCAGTCATGCAGTCAATGTACTAGCAGTAGAAAGTGAAACTGGAACGAGAGAAAAGCGAGAACACAGCCACTTTCTGGCCGGACCAGGGAGATCCATGCTTTTTCATTTCTCTTAGGTTTTCAGGATTTCTTTCCCAAAATTATACTGTTCTCCAGAGTGAGGATAGAGAAAGAACTCTCACACGCAGGCATCTGCATTGTCGGCAGAAACTAACATAATGGCTTGGTGCAAACAGTGTGCGTGCCACCTCAAGCATAATAACTGTAGGGATGTACCTGCCCCCTTCTGCAGTTAGCCTACAGCCCCACATTGGTTATGCAGCCCACACATGCCAAACAAGAGAGGCTTGGAAACCTCAATATAACTCTGAAACTTCCCTTATCTGACTATCACCTTTTAAGCTTTAATCTTCATCTCCCGCTGCCTCAGCCTCGTCCTGTCTCCTCCAACCTATTTAGAAATCTTCTTGCTATTGATGCCTTGGCTCTCTCTTCCACTATTTCTTCATCTCTTTCTGCCACTATGTCACCCAAGTGTGTTGAAGAGGCACTAACTTCCTATAATGCTGCACTCTCCTCGGCTCTGGATGCTCTCGCTCCGCCCATGCCACGTCCTGTGAGACGTTCTGCACCCCAGCCCTGGCTTTCATCCACTACCTGCTATCTATGTTCCTGTGCCAGTTCTGCTGAGCGTGCTTGGCTCAAATCCCACTCCCCTGCAGACTTTTTACACTTCAAATTCATGCTCGTCTCTTTCCAGTCAGCCATAGCTCTTGCCAAACAAGACTATTATGTCCATCTAACTCTCTTGCCTCTAATCCTCACTGTCTCTTTACTACTCTCAACTCTCTCCTCAGAGTGCCTCCGCCTCTGATCCCTCCCTCCCTTTCTGCCCAAAACCTGGCTATTTCCATGACAAAATCCACAAGATCACCCTCCAATTCCCCACAAAGTCAGCTATTTCCCCTCCTCCCCCCCCCCAACTCTCCCCCCTACCTCTGCTACCCTCTCTTCCTTTCCTGTAATCTCTGAAGAGGAAACTGCACACTTTCTTTCTTCCAAACTCACCACCTGCTCCTCTGATCCTATCCCCACCCATCTCTTAAGCCCCATCTCCTCCACCGTTGTCCCTTCCATCTCTCATATTCTCAACCTATTGCTCTCCACTGCAGGAGTCCCTGCAGACTTCAAACATAGTAACATACTTAGTAAATGACGGCAGATAAAGACCAGCATGGTCCATCTAGTCTGCCCAGCAAGATGGCAGGAGTAGGTGCACCCCTTCCCATGTCTTTTAGGGAGTAGGTGCACCCCTCCCCATGTCTTTGTTTAGAGTTGAACCCACCGCTCCATGTAGGACACCCCCATTTGTTGAGAAATTAGATGGTTCACTTTATTTTGATTTTATCTGCAAATACATTAATCATAAATAAAATAATATGGAACAGAGATGATGTAACCTACTTCAAGGAAAATGAAGCTGAATAATAAACAATAAAGCAATCAAAGGTTAATACAATTCCATTACCTGGCAGCGATATATCTTTAACTCTTATCTTCACACCTCCAATCAATCAAAACAATATTATGCTGTGGTCACACCTCTCCTCAAGAAACCCTCACTTGATCCCACCTGTCCTTCTAATTATCATGCTCTCCTGGATCCTTTACAGTCTGGCTTTCATCCTTTGCACTCTACTGAAACGGCTCTTGCCCAAGTCTCCAGTGACTTGTTCCTGGCAAAATCCAAGGGCCTTTACTCTGTCCTCATCCTTCTTGACCTCTCTGCTGCTTTTGACACTGTTGACCACAACCTTCTCCTCGACACCCTGTCCTCGCTTGGTTTTAGGGGGTCCTGTACTATCCTGGTTCTCCTCCTATCTCTCCCATCACTCTTACAGAATTGGCCTCCATGTGTCTAGTATTTCCCATGTCACACTACCTCCCTCCAGTGTTGAGCATCGTTCCATGTCCCTATACCCCATCATCCCTTTTTCTCCGTCTCCCATCAAGCATATACTTTCTTTCCCCTCCCCCAAATCAATATCTTTCCCCCCATGTTGTTCCAGCACCTCCCTTCTCTTCCCCCATCCTGATCCAGTCCCCCCCCTTTTATCATCCTACTCCTTCTGTGTCCATAATCCCCCCTTTCCCCCTGAGTATGCATATCCCCTTTTTTCCCCTTCTTTAATGATCCAATCTCTCCTCACACTCTTCCCTTCCATCCAGCATCTCCTCCCTCTCTCCCTCTGCTCTTTCATCTAGTATCCTATCTCCCATCTCTCGCTTTCCCTCCCCCACCTTTTGTCCAGCATCTCCTCTCTGCTCCCCCGCTCCCAGTTGGTGTACCCCAAGGATCTGTCCTGGGTCTGCTCATTTTCTCTCTATATACCCAGTCCCTTGATGCGCTTATCTCTTCCCATGGCTTTCAGTACCATCTGTATGCCGATGACTCCCAGATCTACCTCTCTACACCCGAAATCTCTCTGGCAATACAGATCCAGATCTATGCCTGCCTTTCCGACATTGCTGCCTGGATGTCTCACCACCGCTTGAAACTGAACATGTCCAAGACTGAACTTCTTATCCTTCCCCCTAAAACCTCCCCTCCTCTTCCTCCTTTCTCAGTCTCTGTGGATAACTCTGTACTCCTTCCTGTTTTCTCAGCCCGCAATCTGGGGGTTGTCTTTGACTCCTCCCTCTCTTTCTCCACACACATCCATCTAATAGCTAAGACCTGCTGCTTCTTTCTCTATAACATCAGCAAAATCCGCCCCTACCTTTCTGAACACACTACTAAAACTCTTGTCCACTCCTTAACCACCTCCCGTCTTGACTACTGTAACCTACTCCTTGCTGGTCTCCCTTTGAATCATCTCTCTCCCCTTCAATCTGTTCAACACTCTGCTGCGTGGCTAATCTTCCGCCAGCCTCGTCATGCCCATATTACTCCTCTTCTCAAGTCACTTCATTGGCTCTCTATCTGTTTCAGCATCCAGTTCAAACTTCTCCTGCTGACCTATAAATGCATTCACTCTGCGGCTCCTCACTACCTTTCTTCTCTTATCTCTCCTTACAACCCCCCTCAGGAACTCCGCTCTTCCAGCAAACTGCTCCTATCTGTGTCCTTCTCTTCTATTGCTAACTCCAGGCTTTGCTCCTTTCACCTTACTGCACCGTACGCCTGGAACAAACTACCCGTGTCTGTACGCCAGGCTCCTTCCCTAACCCTCTTCAAATCCAGGTTGAAAACTCACCTCTTCGCTGCTGCTTTTGGATCTTGACCCTCCTGTTCTCCTTTTCCTTCCCTTGTTTTATCCCTCCCTATACCTTCTGTGTTTGTCTTGTCTAGATTATAAGCTCTGATGAGCAGGGAGCGTCCCTTATTTGACTGTGCAGCGCTGCGTACGACTTGTAGCGCTATACAAATGCTCAGTAGTAGTAGTAGTAGTAGTAGTAAACTGCAGACTGGACCAGCATGGCGTTAATGTAAATATATATTCTGCAAAAAACAATGGAAATGCTAGATGCTTGCACACCAAGGAACTAAAAGAAAAAGCAAGAATCGCAGTGAAGTTTATAACACTAAATTTTTTTTGAACATATATGCTGCATCCACAGAAATCCCTCCCTTGACAAGGGTACAGAGATGAACTAGGATATTCACCCATAGAACTCAACATATATATATTTTTTAAAAACCTGATTCTGGTCATCTCAATAACATAAACATTCCTCAATATCAGGCATATTGTGAACTAATACTCCAAACCTACAAAAGTCACTGAAAATCTACAGAGAAATCTGCCATACCATACTAGCACCAATTTCCAAAATTCACATAAGGAGCTTAAGCAGAAAAAAAAGCAGCACTGTAAAATATTGTAGCAGGCTCTAGAACATCCACATACCTATTTGAAAAGCTGAACAGATCAGATTACTACAGTGCAGATCCCATAGACTCAGAACACAGACCCTCATCAAATACAGAATAAGTGACCACAACCTAAAAATAAAAAATTATGTAGACAAAAAAACCTATAAAGAGGCCAGATTTTAATGCAGTGCTACACCAGAGAAATAGAAAGATGCATTTCCCTGTAGTGTGTAAAATATAAAGATAGCGCAAAGTTCGATCACTAAATTAAACATAAATTTATTTTTTCTACTTCAGGTTTCTGTTTTCCTCTGTCTTCTCTTAACTCTCTTTCTACAGTCTAGTCCATCTGCCATTTTTTGTCTTTCCTTTTGTTTTCTTCACTTCTTTCCATTTTGGATATTGATCCTTTCTTTTCAGCTTTCTTCCATTTATTTTTTTCTCTATCCACTCAAAAGAACATAAGAAATGTCATCCTGGGTCAGATCAAGGTCCACCAGACCCAGTATCCTATTTCCAACAGTGGCCAATCCAGGTCACAAGTACCTGGCAGGTTCCCAAAAAGAAACAAGTTCCACAATGCTTGTACCAGGGCATCTCTCTATTTCTTTCTTAATCTACTTACCCCATGTCAATCTTCACCCCCCTCTCTCCCTATTACCCCGGTGCCCTGCATCTCCCATTTCCCTCTGTTCCACCCCCCCCCCCCATGCCACCATCTTCTCATACTTTTCCCTATAACCCCATGCCCAGCATCCCCACTCCATCTCAAAAATCTCCACGCCTTGCTTCTCCCTGTGCCCATTTCCCATGTCCAGTATCTCCCCTTGATCTCCCTAGCCCCCACGCCTAGCATGTCCCCTCCGTCTCCTTATTCCACCCTGCATCCAGCATCTCCCCTTGCCTCTCCACATCCAGCATCTCCCCTCCACCTCCAAATGCTCCAACATGTCCAGCATCTCCCCTTCATCTCCCAATGTCCCCCCATGTCCCGTTTTCCTGTGACCCCCCCTTGTCCAGCATCTTCTCTGTTTTCCCGTGATACCCCCGAGTCCAACATTTTCTCATCATCTTCATTTCTCCTCTGTCTCCTTATGTTCAACCTATGTCCAGTATCTCCATCTCCCTAGCCTTCCATCCCCATGTCCAGTATCTTTCTTCCACTCTCCCATTGTCCCTCAACTCTCTGATGCCCTTCCCAGACTCTGCCTTTTTTACTTCCCCTTTGCACTCTCACCCTTCTGCTCTCTGCTCTTGCACTTTTACCTCAGCCCCTGCAGCGGGCACAATCTGGCCAGCAGCTCTTCTGTCCATGGGACATGCTTCCGCGGGCAGGATCTTCCATTCAGGGCCGCGACAGCAACCTTACACAATTCCTCTGCCCGTGGGAGCAGCAAGTCCCTCAGGCAGGATCTTCTGCTCAGGGGCGTGATTGCGCCCTTGTGCTCCCACAGGCAGAAGAATTGTACAAGGCCACCCAAAATGGATGATCCTGCCCACAGGACTTGCTGCTCCCACAGGCAGGGTCTTCTGATCGAAAGGTGGGAAAGAAAGAGAAAGAGAGAGGGGACGGGAATGGCCAACACCGGCACCCCCTGCTGCTGGCACTCCCCCCTCCCCTCCGGCCACACTTACTTCACTTACCGGGTAGCACTGGCCCTGCATATACAGCAGGTACTGTATGTGCATATGTTATACCAAATTTAGAAGGGAAGAAACACACTCACATTTACACTTGCCCTCAGGAACCCACAAATCTTTTATATACATGAGTCCAAACCCTGCACTCACCATTCAAGATATGCAATTTACTAATCCATTTGATGGACCTGGACATCAATTGAGGCACAGAACTTCATGTATTTCTTCATATATAATTTATGCAATATGGTATCCATATAACAAAATATATATTGGGATGACAATCCATTAGCTTCAATGACATTTGGTTCAAATAAAGAGAAAGTAGAGGCCTCAATATTGAGTAGAGTGCAATACTGTATTTAAGAGAAACCCATTTTTGCAGCCTTATGCTGCATGGTAATTTATCATGTTAAATAAAATGAGAGATGGTGATCGGGGCAAAATCCTATTACAAAAAGAATAGCGTTGGATATTTAGAGTGAACATATTAGAACCGATGGGTTTAAATAACTGTATTGAAATGTTTTTTTGTATCTAAAAGTGGTCCTTTGCTATAGGAAATAGCAATGATTGGTTGAGCTGAAATGCGTTGCCTGTGATGGGTGGAATTTGAGTGAAATTTTGTAAATATCTGGCTTCTGCCATTTTGGATGATGAATTGTGAAGAAAGTAGAATAAATTGACATGTTAAGGATAAAAGCCCGGTACAATGTTTTACAGTGAAATGAAGGCCTCCATCAGGCTACTGCACTGTGCAGATAAGTTGAACAAATTTTTGCTTTCATTTGGTATTCTATAAATATAATATGGCATGATAGAAAAAGGCTTCTAAATGTTTCTGTTCTTGAAAAGGATGATGTTGTGACCCATATTTATTCTACTTTCCAACTTTGTCAACATCTTCCACAAATAAAGTAGCAGCATGATTCGTCAAGATTCATTTTGTATGCTAAGTTGTACAGTATGTTTTCCGTATTTCCATTGAGTTAAACAGAAAGAATAATGGCAATCAGGGGTATAGTGCTGTTATGCACAATGAACACCAAGAGCTATAATTCATTAGGAGGACTCCTCAGACACTACTTTGGTCACTGTCAGATGAAGTCAGCTGCCTGGTGCTATATTTCTATGTTGCAGTCAAATGATTTTAAACAGCTAGAAGGGGGAGATCTGAGATGGCAGCTTAGGAGAGGCAGCACTCGTCTGGAGATCCTCATCCATCCTGATTTCCTTTTATTCTATATACAGAAACTTTCCTTTTAATGGGCAAGTGGAAAGAAAGGCCCTATAATACAATCTAGAGTTTACGTGAGAAATCTACAAAAGGAAATGTTAGCAAGCATAAACTGAGTAATACAGAGTTATTTAGAGCAGTGGTTCCCAAAACTGTCCTGGGGGATTCCCAGCCAGTTGGATTTTCTGAAAATCTGCAATGAATATACATGAGATAGACTTACATGTAGTACGTCCACTGCATACAAATTCTCTCATGCATTTTTCATTTGGCTACCCTAAAAATATGATTAGTTGGGGATTCTGTTAGACAGGTTGAGAACGACTGATTAAGGGGACAGATTATAGCACGACGCATCACTAAGATCAACTCAGCTGCACAGGCTGCAAGCTTTAGGTGCTTCCCATTATCTGCTACTTTGATTGTACTTTTACCTCTAGTTCCAGAGGCAGACTGATGGTTATTTATTTATTTTAAAAACTGGGAGCTTTTTCTTTATATAAAAATCAGAATCTAACCCGATGTTGCAAAGGCTACAAAGAGAAGGAGAAGGCCGTCTTTTATGGTTCCAGAGTTGGGGGCTATGTTCTTTCAGAAGTTCTCTTGTAGATGCAGTACTGAATAATCAAATGTTTTTGGGCCTGAACAGCTTATAATATTTTTAGGGATAAGGAGTACCTGGTTAGAGCAATGGGTGGAAAATCTCACTTCTCCTACTGACTTTCCTTGTGACCATCAGCTAATCAGTATTTCTCACTGTCTCAACTATGCGTTTAGTCAGTCAGCTATTGGGGGAAGAGATTTATTATACCTGAAAAAATATTGTAAACTGCCTGCAGCTAAAATGGGAAAGGCAAGTCAGATAGTCCAGGACAGGAATTCAGAATGACTACAGCTACACCAGTAGATTCTACACATACATGAATTTTGAAAAGACCTGACTTGGCCAAGTTCCAACATCGAAGCCTGCCTCAGAGGTCATTCTTGCCTCTCCTTTTCCCCTCCCCTCGCCTTCCTTTCACCCCTTTTCTTCCTTCCCTCCTCCCTCTCTTCCCTCCCTTTCCTCTTCCCCCTCCCTTCCTTTCTTACTCCTTCCCCTTCCGTCCCCCTTTTCCCTTCCCCCTCCCCCTCCTCTACCACCCCCTTTTCCCTTCCCCTTCCTTTTCTTCCCTCCCCCTTTTCTTCATTTGTTCTCATTAATGTTTCTGATTCTTTATAGCTTAAAAAATTTGTATTTCTTTAGTCTTAATCGCTTTTATTATTTTTTTGTTTTGTCCATGAAATGAGTAATTTTTAAAGACACTGCAAATCTACTTCAGCTGCACATTTAGGTTGTTTAAATGTCAAACACACTCTTTTTACATCAATAATAAGATGTTTTTAACTTGCGTCATAGTGCAATTCATTTTTAACAGAGTCCTCTATCAAAAAAAAGGGGGAGGAGCTTTGCGCTGACCATTATCTATTTAAACCCTATACATGCACGGTGTATACTTTTTACCGGCGCTTTGCCTGAGATGAAGGTATGCTGTTTGTCCACTACCATTTACTGCATCTTATTTTATACAAAGTTTTCTATTGTTCTCAATTACTTGGTATGCTGCTTTGTTCAGCCCTTATGAATATTTATATGGATTCCACTGACATTTATGATTTGGGTTTTGTATTCCTTTTTTTCGTCTTGTAATATATGGATCTTCTTTATCGTTGCTTTCTTCTGCATGCATACCTCTCGTGGAGTTTGTCTTTGGCAGACACCATCGATGTGACTGACATTTTTAAGTTTTGAGCCGTATGTATAACAGCATTTATACTGGAGCATGGATTACCAACCTTTCAGTCAATCGGTGGTCTCTTCTGCTCCTTTGATGAAGCACAATGCCAATATGCAGATAAGGACATCTGTAGCAGTTTCCTCCCGATCGTGATCCTGTTAGAGATTGCGATATACCACAATATGTATACTATTAAGGTTCCCCCTGTGGAGAGATATATACAAAAATATATATATTTCTTTGTCTTTTTGTTTTCTGTATTCAGTCCTCATATGTTTGAAGTTTGCCCCTTAATACTACTATCTGTTTTTTACTGTTTTTATATATTGTCATCAAATATCTTGCAGGTTATGGGTTTTGTGTCCGGAGAACATAGTAACATAGTAAATGATGGCAGATGAAGACCAGTATGGTCCATCTAGTCTGACCAGTATGATGCCAAGAGTAGGTACACCTGCCGCTCTGTGCAGGCCCCCCCTCCCCATGTCTTTTTCCAGGGGTGATCCTGCCACTCCATTTAGGATACCCCTATTTGTTAAGGAATTAAATGGTTCAGATTATTTTGATATTTTCTTGTTGCTGTAAAGGGATCCTCTGTGTCTGTCCCATGCCCTTTTGAACTCCGTCACCGTATTTGCCCCTACCATTTCCATCGAGGGTGCATTCCAAGCAACCACCACCCTTTCAGTGAAAATGTATTTCCTGACATTGCCTTTCAATTTATCACCTTGTAGCTTCATGTTATGCCCTCTAGTTTTGCAGCTTCTCCGTCTTTGGAAGAGGTTTGTTTGTTCATTATTTCTCTTTAAGTATTTAAAGGTCTGATCATATCTCTCCTGTCCCTCCTCTCCTCCAAAGTGTACATGTTTAGGTCTTCAAGTCTCTTCTCATAAGACTTCTGACGCAGGCTCCAAATCATTTTGGTCGCCTTCCTCTGAACCGTTTCCAGTGTTTTTACATCCTTTGCAAGATATGGTCTCTAAAACTGAACACAGTATTCCAAGTGAGACCTCACCAGTGACTTGTACAGTGGCATAAGTACCTCTTCCTTTCTGCTGGTCAAACTGGGTCCAAACCCCGTAAAGTTTAAATCTTACTCTTCGAATCTCTGAACAATGAAAATTTTGAGCAAAGGACTTAAGGACTAGCTAAAGAAAGAAATTTATCAGTATCTATGACATTAGGGCACGTTAAAATGTGAACTATGCAGGACAGCTTTCAAATATATATATTTTACATTTTAACAAAAGATCAAAGAACAACTTATTTTTGAAGATCTTTATTATGCTCTTTCATTCTGCACATATTTTTCAATCCATAAAACTCTGACCCTAAAAGGCAAACAAGGAAATAAGCATGTGAAAAGCAGTAAACATCCATTTGTGTAAAAGGAAGTCATTTATAGCTCGAACTGTATCAGCTCCGTTGATCTGTCATTGGTTCTGATAAAGTGTTTAAAAGCAAAGATTATGCTCCTGCACAAAGAATTATATTTCTCTGCCTGAGGCACATAGCTTCTACGGCTGGTAAGAGCAGGGCTGAAATATTAATGAGTGAGCCATTTGTCAAGAAAATTATGCAGGAGAACTTGGCAGTTATACAGAGGCAAGCAATATACGATGCAATGGCAGCGCACTCTGATCTGACTGCTCCAAAAGTCAGTTTGACTTTCTGGACATATTAGTAAGTTGTTATAGATGCAAATTATTCCTCTCTTTAATCTTTTACGCAGCTTGCTACAGTACAAGCAGCATTATCATTTGCTGTTATGCTAAATGCACATTTCCCCCATGTAAATGGCCAAGTCAGCTTTTATTATTCTAAATTAATCGAGTAATGAGTATCAGTAATCTTTTCTGCTTTATACTAATAAAATGCCACTTTTTCCAAGAGTGCATGGAGAAATAGGTTCTGTCCTGTCAAGCACTATTTGATTACTCAAACTCGCAAGGACATCTGGAAGAAAATTACTCTTTGATGGACAAATACAAATTAAACACACATTTTAGGTTTTGTAAAATCAGAATAATTTGTGGTCACAAAAACAATTATTCTTGTGTGTCAAGGCAGAAGGTTAGAGCTGATGATTTAAGAGATTTAGAAAAAAGGGTTATAAGAGCAACACTGGTGGTAGATTAGCCGTGCAGCGACTTTGAACGTATTAGAGGGGAGAGAGATGATTCAATGGGAAACTGAATATCACCAAACTAAGTGACGCAGACCAGTGTAAACCTTATAACTCACCCAACATAAAAGCATTCCATCTTCTCTTGAATCAGTATAACCCAATTAAATAGATATTTCAAAAGTAATTTTAAAGGGGATACTAACCCCTCTGTTTTAGATGACTATTTCAACTATTTGATCAATCTAGATTTTTTTTAACTTTCAAATGGTCACAATTTGATAGATAATATTTTGAAAACATAGCTTTCTATGTTCCTTAGTCATATTCTTACAATAAGAACATGACCTCTTTCCGAAACATCTGTTCGAAAAGACAGATCCTCCTCAGTCGGTGGTATTCACGGACAGTCTCAAGGGCCACAGACATAGGATAGATTTGCATACAGTGGAGGTAATATGCATGCAAATCAATCTTATGCTTATTCATTAGCAGCATCTTGAAAATCCAACCTGTTTGCAGCCTTGTTTGAGAAGAAGGGTTACATAAGCATAGTGACACTAGTGGAAGATTAGTCGTGCAGCTGAGTTTGAACGTATTGAAGGAGAGAGAAATGTTTTAATGGGAGACTGAATATCACCAAGTTAAGTGGCACAGACCAGTGTATACCTCATCATTCACCCCCAAAAAAACCCATCTGTATTCCTGTTGAACCAGCATCACCCAATTAAATAGCACCTTTTGGTTCTAACAGCCATGTAAAGGCCAGTAACCTTATGGAGAAGGATCACTCACAAAGATGGGGAGGTGATTATTTACTAGTGAAGCCAAATACGCTGGCAGTGTAGAGAAGAGAAGAGTGCAGCAGAAGATACATATAGAAAACTGTTAACAGACCTCTAATCTACTGGAGACTCAGAATTCCTCGTTAACTCCTTAATACACTAATATTTAGACTGTGTACATCTGTGCTTCATCAGCAGGTTCATTCAAATGGCAATAACTACGTAACTGTGATGGCTCTTCTACGAGTATAACATCAGGAGAAAATAGTAATTTGCTAAAAACATTTTTAGCATAGAATAGGATTCCCATAAGGAGCTTCAGAAACTGGGGAGAAAACCATAACATCAACAATTATACTTATAATAGCCACTGAATCACATCATGCATTTTCTTATACCATCTCATCTGTATGTTAGATTTTGTGGTAAACCAAAATTTGTGTGCAGACCAGAAAGAAATAATAAACAACAAAAATAATTTAATATTGGAAATAAATATACATGTCATATAATTTTAATTCTTTTAAACATTCCTGACAAAATTGGCTATTAAGAATGGGAAGAAACACTTAGGAAACACTTCAGCAGTATGACTAAGGCATCGTGTTATATCTTTTTTCCCATTAGTACTGCAGCCATATTATGTATCATTTTATGGTCTCACTTTTGGTCTTTTTTTAAAAATTGTTTCTATTTCTACTTAAAAACTGTTCTGTTTTTCTCCGAAAGCAACAAAAGCAGTATTTCATAAAGCAAAATCTGTTAAGTTCAGGGAGATTTCAAACAAAATAGAATATTAGAATATTTATGAACATAGAAAAAGCTTTCTGGGTCTTCTTTTGTAGAGCATTATGCAACATAATTGGCAGAGGGAAGGAAAACTGCAAAGGAAACAAAATACTTTCTGATATCATTAAATTCAGAGTTCAACCTGAAAATGACACATTTTAGTCTCCCATCTGAAAATAAATCTTTCCAGCGTGCCACTGCATGCACATCAGTAAACCTTTACAAACGTCCTTTAGATGTAGCCACTATGGAATCATTAAGAGGGCAATTTTAGGCTGGTTGCAGGTCAGTAAAGCACTTAATTTTAACAGGGAAGTTCCCTTTAAAAATTCAGGGCTGAAAGAGACTGCAGGTAGTTTAAGCAGGAATGGTAACTTAACAGTGGTATTTCAAAATGAAATAGCAATGTATATACTTCAGCATCCCTCTTTCTCTTTACTCAAAGTACGTGCACTGAGTGGAGGCCAAGTTTCCAATCAGGGAATCTGGAAGAGAAGTTCAGATGAGGGACTCCAAGCAAAATATAGTAAAGGACCCACAGAGCAAGGGAGATCCACCTCTCCTCAAGAAACCCTCACTAGGATCCTACCTGTCCTAATTATCAACCCATCTCCCTCTTTCTCTTTATTTCTAAACGACTGGAACATGCAGTTCACCACCGCTATCTTGACTTTTTCTCCTGTCAAGCCCTTCTGGATCCATCGCAATCTGGCTTTAGTCCTCTACATTCTACTGAAATGGCTCATATCAAAGTCTCCAGTGACCTGTTCCTGGCCAAATCCAAGGGCCTTCTTGACCTTTCTGATGCTTTTGACACTCGATCACCACCTTCTCCTCGATAGCCTGTCCTCGCTTGGTTTTAAGGACTTTGTTCTATCCTAGATCTCTTCTCATCTATCCCAACGTATTTTTAGTGTATGTTCTGGTGGATTCTCCTTCTCCTGCTGTCAGTTGGTGTACCCCAAGGGTCTGTCTTAGGACCCCTCCTTTACTCTTTACAGCCAGTTCCTTGTGTGCACTCATCTCCTGCCATGGTTTTCAGTACCATCTCTATACTGCTGATGCTTGATCTACCTTTCTACACCTGAAATCTCTCCAGGAAACCAGGCCTGTATCTCTGCCTAATTACTGTATCTGACATTGCTACCTGGATGTCTGGCCACCATTTGAAATTGAACATGACCAAAACTGAGCTTCTTATCTTTCCCCATAAACCTACCTCTTTTCTCTATTTCTGTGGATAACATTCTACTCCTCTCTGTTTCCTCAGCTCGCAACTTTGGGGACATTTTTGACTCCTCCCTCTCCTCCTCCACAAACATCAACCTGATAGCTAAAACATGTCATTTCTTTCTCTATAAAATGTCAGTAAAATTTGCCTCTTCCTCTCAGAACACACTACTAAGACCCTTATCTACTCTTTAGTCACCTCTCATCCAGACTATTGCAACCTTCTCCCTGCTGGCCTCCCTCTGAATCATCTCTCTTCCCTTCAATCTATTCAAAACTCAGTTGTGCAGCTTATCTTCTGTCAGCTTCAATATGCTCACATAACCCCTTTTCTCAAGCAGCTTCATTGGCTCCCTATCCATTTCTCTATCCAGTTCAAACTTTACCTAATGACCTATAAATGCTCTAATTCTGCTGCTCCTCTCTACCTTTCCTCGCTTATCTTTCCCTACACCCCTCCTCAGGAACTCTGCTCTTCTGGCAGATCCCTTCTATCTGTGCCCCTCTCTTCTACTACAACTCCAGACTTTGATCCTTTCACCTTGCTGCCCCTTATGCTTTGAACAAACTACCTGAATCTGTATGTCGGGATGTTTTTAATAGATCCTTGGAGACAGGAGAAGTTCCACAGGACTGGAGAAGGGCTGAAATGGTACTTCTTCACAAAAGTGGTAATAGAAAAGAAGTGACAAACTACAGGCCATTAAGCCTTACCTCGGTGGTGGGAAAAGTAATGGAGGCACTCCTGAAAGAGCGAATAGTGGACTCTCTCGAAACCAACAGGTTGCATGATCCGAGGCAACATGGTTTTACCAAAAGACGATCTTGCCAAACAAATCTGATTGAGTTGACTGGGTGACCAGAGAACTAGATCAAAGGCATGCGATGGATGTGATCTACCTAGATTTCAGCAAAGCCTTTGATATTGTTCCTCATAAGAAGCTTATCAATAAACTCAACAGCTTGGAGATGGGTTCCAAGTTGGTGAACTGGATCAGAAATTGGTTGTCTGACAGACGACAGAAGGTGATGGTAAACGGAACTCACTCGGATGAAAAAAAGGTGATCAGCGGGGTGCCCCAGGGTTCGGTCCTGGGACCAGTACTGTTCAATGTATTTGAGTGATATTGCTGAAGGACTGAATATAAATATCTGTCTTTTTGAAGATGACACGAAAATTTTTAATAGAGTAGAGTCCTCTGAGGGAGTGGATAACATGAGGAAAGATCTACACAAGCTGGAAGAATTTGTCTAATGCTTGACAGTTAAGATTTAATGTGAAGAAGTGCAGTGTCATGCACTTGGGAAGCAGAAATCCAAGGGAACTGTATGCAATAGGGGGCGAGAGGTTGGCATGCATGGACCAGAAGGACCTCGGAGTGATTGTTTCTGAGGATCTCAAGGTGGCGAAACAGTGTGACAAGGTGGTGGCAACAGCCAGAAATGCTGGGTTGCATACAAAGAGAAATTACCAGCAGAAAGGAAGAAGCACTAATGCCACTGTACAAGTCACTGGTAAGACCTTACTTGGACTATTGTGTTCAGTTTTGGAGAGCATATTTCGCAAATGATATAAAAAGACTGGAAACAGTTCAGAGGAAGGCAAGCAAAATGATTTGGAGTCTGCATCAGAAGACTTATGAGAAGAGACTTGAAGACCTAAATATGTACATTCTGGAGGAGAGGAGGACAGGTGAGATATGATTCAGACTTTTAAATACTTAAAGAGTATTAATGAACAAACAAACCTCTTCCAAACACAGGGAAGCTGCAAAACTAGAGGGCATAACATGAAGCTGCAAGGGGGTAACCTATCAGGAAATACGTTTTCACTAAAAGGGTGGTGAATGCTTGGAATGCTCCCCGATGGAAGTGGCAGTGGCAACTACAGTGACAGACTTCAAAATGGCATGGGACTGACACAGTGGATCCCTTTATAGCAACAGGATAAAATAAAAATAAACATAACTAGCTCTTATCTCAACAAATAGGAGTGACCTACATGGAGCGGTGGGTACATCCCTAAACAAAGGCATGTGGAAGGGTGACCTTCACGGCGCGGCAGGTGCACCTTCTCTTGCAGCCTTACTGGGCAGACTAGGACCATACTGGTCTTTATCTGCATGTCTTATACTATATTACTATCTCTGGCCCTTTTCAAATCCAGGCAGAAAACTCACTTCTTCAATGCCACTTTTGGATCCTGATCTATTTAGTCTCCTGTGTTTCCTTACCATTCCCCTAGATGTATCCTTGTCCTCAGTTGTTGTGTTGTCTATCTTGACTAGACTGTAATCTCTGATGAACAGGGACCATCGTTTACATGTGCCTGTACAGCACCGAGTGTGCCTTGTAGTGCTATACAAATGATTAGTAGTTCTAATAGTAGTAGATGATGTGAGAGCAGCTATAATTTGGCCACTCTTTTCCCGGGCCTCTTCCACTGCAAGAAATTTATCCAGATAACTGCTTAGGCATCTAGACAAGACCCACTGAAAACTGTCTTCTAAGCAGAACCTCTGATTTCATCTGTGCAAAAAGTGTGTGTCATTTAAAGCAATGTTCCTCACCTTTAATGGGTATGGAACGGGTAAACGTAGATTGTTTATGTTATCAGAATATAGAAAGACTAGGGGACATGCAATGAAGCTACAGGGTAAACTATTTAAGACTAATAAAAGAAAATATTTTTTCACTCAACGTGTAATCAACCTCTGGAATTTGTTACCCGAGTATGTAGTAAAGGCTGTTAGTGTAGCTGGGTTTAAAAAAGGTTTGGACAAGTTCCTGGAGGAAAGGTCCATAAACCATTATTAAGAAGTTCCCTTATAGGACAGCCTAGGACCCCACACCCCTGCAGAGGGGGTTGCCAAGCAGTGAGAAAAGACAGAAAACAGCCCATGAGATGTTTCAGTAACTCCTGCTTGAAGCCAGCAGAAAAAGAACCCTTGGGCCTCCAGGGGGAGTTGCTGGTTCGAGCAGGAGGACTTCTCAACTCTGATCTGCTGTGCCCAGCTGACCCCAAAGGGGCTGCATGCCCTGCAGAAGGGAAAGGCACAAAGGATCCACAGGATGCTTCACAATCAGCATGGAGCCTTGGGCTTCCCCTTGAGGGGTCCCAACAATGCCAACAAAAATGGGTGCTGGGCATTCCCATCACACAGGGGCGCAAAGTTGACCTAATGAGAGTTATACAAGACACAACACTGGGCAGCAGGCATACTGGCAATTCTCCACGTGGCCAAAACAAAAAGAACAGCTGAAAAAAACGCCACAGCTGTGGTGAAAAGGGAATCATAGGACCTAAAAGGGTGGTCGGGGAAACCCAAGAAGGGATTCCCCAACTGCCTATAAAGGCTTAGGATGCCCCAATGCCAAAGAAAGGCCTATTTTTTTAAATTACTTTATCAAGTTGTACAGAGTGTCAAATACAGCTCTCTATAAAATACATGAATGGGCTAAAAAAATAAACCCTCACTTGGTTTGCAGCTTGTCGTGCTGTGAGGGCTTGTGTGTATCAGTGATGCTGAGAGCTAAATTATCAATAGCTTAGCTACTGGCAGGGTCTCCCAAGATAGTCAGGTCTAGGCTGAGGTGCCAGACTCAGACAAATCACCCATCCGGGCAGCAGCAGAATGGGATGATGTTGTAAGCGGAGGATCATATTTCTGTGACAAATGCAACAACACTGGAATTAACTGTGCGGAATAAAGGCTTGGCAAATCTACTCCTGTATCTTGCCATGAAAACCCAATGGATAATTACAAAACAAATTTCACTATAGTGCTGGAAGATGAGACTCCCAGGTTGGAAGGCACTCAAATGGCTACAGGAGAGTAAAGCCAGCACTTATTATGTGGTTGGATCTGCTGATATAGCTTTACATGAAAAGAGTCAGAAGTTCCAAAGCTGTCTTAGATAATGGGACATGGAACGTACAAAGCTTGAACCAAGGGAAGTTGGAGGTAGTCAAGAATGAAATGGAACAAGTACAACTCGATCTGTTTGGTGTCAGTAACTGAAATGGACTGGCGTTGATCACTTTGCATCTGATGATCATATGGTCTACTATGCTGGAAATGAAAAACAAAGAAGAAATGGTGTTGCATTTATAATTAAGCAGAAACTGTAATGAAATACAATGCAGTCAGTGAACGCTTGATTTTTATTCATCAAAGAGGAAAGCCCATCAACGCAACTATAATTCAGGTATATGCCCCAACAACAGCTGCAGAAGAGGAAGACGATGAGTTCAATGAACAAGTACAAGCTGAAATTGACAGAACATTCAAATGCGACATCCTGATAGTCATGGATGACTGGAATGCAAATGTTGGCAACAAAGAAGGCAGCAAAGTGGTTGGAAAATATAGACTTGGCAACAGAAACGAAGCTGGAGAAAGACTAAAAGAATTCTGAAAGACCAATGATCTATTCATCTCAAACACCTTCTTCCAGCAATACAAGCGCAGACTGTACACGTGGACTTCACCCAATGAATTGTACACAAATCAAATTGACTACATCAGTGGAAGACAATGAGGGAAAAGTGTGGTAAGATCAAACAAACAAAACCTGGAGCTGACTGTGGTACAGATCACCATCTATTAGTATGCAAACTCAAGGTAAAGTTGAAAAAGAGCAAGCCACTCATGAATGTAGCAAAATATGACCTTGAGAATATACAACTGGAACTTAAAGACTCCCTGAAAAGTTGATTTGCTGCTTTAGATACAAATGACAGAGTTCCAGAAGAGTTATGGGATAATATCAAGACGGTTGTGTTGGAAGAAAGCAAGAAGTCTCTACATATGGTGAAAAAGCAAAAACAGCCAAAATGGATGACCGAAGAAACTCTGAAAATTGTCCAGAAACGCAGAGAAGCTAAAGTCAGAGGAGAAAGAGAAGCAATCACAGAATTCAACAAAGATTTCCAACGTGCAGCAAGACAAGACAAGCAGAAGTACTACAATAACAAATGCAAGGAAATAGAATCAGAAGCTATTAGAGGAAGAACAAGATCAGCTTTTCTAAAGCTATGAGAGTTAAAGGAAAAATTCCAGTCTCAAATTGGAATGCTACAAGATGCTCAAGCATCCATGTTGAATGATGCTGAGAAGATCAAGAAAAGCTGGAAAGAATATACAGAGTCATTATACCATAAAGATCAAGTGGACCAAGAGCCGTTTCAACCTGTACCTTATGATCAGGAACTATTGGTGATGAAAGAAGAAGTCGAAGCAGCATTGAAAGCCTTATCAAAGAACAAAGTACGAGGGCTTGATGGCATTCTCATTGAAGTATTACAGCAATTGGATGAAGTTGTTACCATACTTACAAGGCTCTGCCAGGAAATCTGGAAGACAAATTCATGACCAACTGACTGGAAAAGATCTGTGTTTATACCAATACTAAAGAAAGGTGACCCGATTGTGTGAATTATCGCACAATTGCTCTGATCCCACATGCCAGCAAGATTCTACTCAAGATAATTCAGCAGACTACAAACATACCTGGAACAAGAACTGCCTGAAGTGCAAGCAGAGTTCAGGAAAGGGCAAGGAATGAGAGACATTATCGCAGATGTGAGATGGAGCCTTGAAAAAACAAAAGAATACCAAAAGGATATCCATATGTGTTTTATTGACAACAGCTAGGCTTTTGACTTTATAAACCTTGAGAAACCCTGGGCCACATTAAGAAGCATGGGTATACCAGAACACCTGATTGTTCTCTTGCACAACCTTTACATTGATCAAGATGCAACAGTTCGAACAGAACTAGAAGAAACAGAATGGTTTAAAATCAGCAAAGGTGTACAAACAAGGCTGCATACTTTCCCCCTACCTCTTTAATTTTTATGCAGGACAAATCATCAGAGAAGCAGGACTGTATGAAAACAACCGAGGTGTGAAGATTGATGGAAGACTCATCAACAACCTTCGCTATGCTGATGATATCACATTACTGGCTGAAAAAAGACGATTTGAAATATTTGATTCTCAAGACCAAGGAATATAGTCTTAAATTGGGTCTGAACCTTAACGGTAAGAAGACAAAGATCCTGACAACTGGCAAAATGAATACGTTCATCATTGATGGAGAAGAAATTGAAACAGTTGACAGCTTTAACTTATTTGGATCAACAATCAAAGAACTACCAGTCAAGAAATCTGACGACGTATTGCTTTTGGTAGAATGGCTATGAAGAACCTAGACAAGATCCTCAAGAGCAGAGATGTCTCTCTCCATACAAGAATTTGACTTGTCCAGGCCATAGTATTTTCAATACCGTCATATGGATGTGAAAGTTGGACAGTGAAAAAGATAAACAGGAAGAAAATTGATGCCTTTGAATTATGGTGCTGGAGATGAATACTGTGTATACCGTGGATTGTGTATACCGTGGACTGCCCAAAGAACAAACCAGTCAGTACCAGAGGAGAGGAAACTTAAGCTTTCCTTAGAAGCTCAGATGACAAGACTTCGGCTTTCATACTTTGGACATATCATACGAAGAGAGAGATCACTAGAGAAAGACAATGCTTGGCAAGGTAGAAGGTCACCGTAAAAGAGGAAGGCCGTCAATGAGATGGATCAATACAAAACAGCAGCTATGGATACCACTCTATCAACGACGAGCTGCTTGGCTGAAGACTGAACAAAGTTTAGGTCAACTATCCAGAGGGTTGCCAGGAGTCAACACAGACTTAATGGCACTTAACAAATATCATCAAAAAATAAATTTAGAAAACATTTAAAAAAGGCTAGCTAAAACAGATATTAGACAGCAAGAGGGAAAGGGGGCCTGGGCCCAACTTACCAACCCCCCCCCCCCTCAGGGACCCTGCTCTGCTCAGGCCTACCAGTGCCGGAACCCGCAACAGTGCTGGACACAGGTGCCTGCCAACTCAAGGAGATAGAGGTGTACTCGAGCTCCAATCAACATTGGGACTACTGGTCTGTTACACAGCACCGTGGTGTGGGCCAGGGGAGACAGGCCTATCGCCCTGCTGCACCAGTCCAAACACCTTGCCACCTGCTGGAGGCAGACAAGTACTGGCTTCTCTCTTACTATGCTGTACCAGTAGATATACCTACTGATGACATTACTGAGAACTGCTCAAGTCTGCCTCCACCTGCTGGCAAGGGAGCATAATCTATTCATCTAGACTGGTCCAGCAGGATAAGGAAGAGTTATTTTGATATCTTTCTTTTCTGTTTATCATCTTTTCAGGTTTTGTGCTTCTGCTGCCACTTTAAATTTATATACTCTAATAAACTGAAAGTCTTCTTCTGTTAATGCAGCATATTTCAGCTTGATGTTTTGGTTCTCTCTCATTTTTATCTATTAGTATCTATTGAGATACTAATTTATCAGGCACCTCCACACGTGGCAATTTTATTTTTCCTTCAGTTTGTTACCTTTTTCTTCTGGCCCTGTCCCCTTTTTAGGAGAATTGTCTCAGTAACAATATTTGATGCACAATATTGGATCCAATTTATCTTCATAATATCCATTGAGGGTTTCTTTATGCGATTCATGACCTTACTATTTATCATGCTTTTTACCTTAGGTGGAAGGTGTAACTTGGACAGTCATTCCCTCTCTATCAATATCCATGGAGGCCAAGTGGTCCACTGCCAACTCTTTGATCTCTCTCTCTCAACTCTCTCCTCTGTCCCCTGGCCTGAAGAGATGATGAGCTAATTTCTCTGATAAGGAGGCTGTCATAAAGAAAACAAGATAAGAGAGTAATGCAGTGGAATGGTAAGGCCCTAGAACTATATAATGATTTGTCATCAATTATCTTGCAACACTGAAGAGAAATGAAGGAGTGACTGATGCTTTTAAAGGAGATAAAATTAAATAAAAATGGTTGCTTCCTATTGGAATAGTATTTATGGAGGAGTGGTCTAGTGGTTAGGACAAGGTACTTCAGGCCGGAGGGCCGGGGGTTCAAGTCCCACCTGGGGACAGCAATCTCAGGCCGGAGGGACTGGGATTTCTAGTCCTACAGGCACTCCTTGTGGTCTTGGGCAAGCCACTTAACCCTCCATTGCCCATGTTCCCTGTAAGTATTAGCGTATGTGTCTCATATCCCCTCGTGTTAAATGTATCCCCCAATTGACCGCTTTGACCCGGTGAAAAGCGGGATATAAATACAGCTAAATAAATAAATAAATAAAATAAATTATTTATTTGTAGTATTTAACTCATGCCTTTCCAGGGGGAGAGCAAGGTAAGTTACATTCAAGAACAGTATTTCCCTGTCCCCAAAGGGCTCACAATCTAAGTTTGCACCTGAGGCAATGGAGGGTTAAGTGGCTTGTCCAAGGCCACAGATTTGAACCCTGGTCTTTCTGGCTCTAGAATGCTACTCTAACCACAACAGCAGTGAGTTCCCAAGGGAAGGGAGTGGCTGAAGAGACTATTGGGTAGACCAGGGAAAGATATACCAGAAGGGTATCCTCAAAGACAGGAAGAATAATTTGTGGACAAAGAATCTCGGCTTGTGAACTTGGAATTAAGAGGAAAGAAAGTTGCCTGTATGTATGACTTGATGTATTATAAGTTGACACTTTACAGAAAGGTGATGGTATTACAGTTGTGGAGGTGGACTGGGATTTTACAATAGAAGCTGCAATGGAAAAGGGGATGTTGCATATTATAAGCATGAGAATGGCTGTTCTCTGGACGGCTCACACCTCCAGTGGAAAGGCCAGTGACGGAAGATAGTGTTAGGGCAGGAGGGCAGGAGAGGAGGGAAGTGAGTCAAGATTACATTTGGGAGTGGGAGGGTAAGCTAAACCTGGACCCTACTGAGGGAGGAGTTAATGCCTGATTTATGTGTGCGTGGCAAGGGAATCATATGGTATCTGGGATGAACAAACTGAATCATGGAACGTCAAGGGTTAAATGTTTTCATGAAATGGCAGCTATTGTTCAAGGAAGTTAACAGATTGGGATGGGATGTGGTAATGAAACAAGAAACACATTTTAGAGCAAGGAATTCTGAGAGATAAAACCTTCTCACATATTTGTTGTTGTGCAAGTAGGGATTGGGGGGAGGGGGAGGTTGGAGTGGCAATTATAATCAAAAAGGACCATTCCCTTTTGGATTAAGAAAGCATATAAGACATTAGATGGGAGACACATTCCAATTAGGGGAAAATATTTGAGGAAGAATGGACATTGATTTATATTTATGTGACAAATGAGGAGCAAAATATATTATTTTTAGAGCTGATGAAGGAAATGGGCTGATTGGGTTGGGGGGGATTTGGTATTAGCTGGGGATTTTAAGATAGTGATGACCACTTTAGAGACAGGAAAAGTGGGGCTCAGGATCAGGCTAATAAAGTTAGAGCTTAATTGCTTGATGGATCAGTTAGATGTATGGAGGGGGCAACATCCTACTGGGGAAGGCTATTTCCTTCTCTTCTCATATTTACAAGTTATACATGCATTTTGATGTAATCTGTATTAATGTGTACTCACTTCCAAATGTATCAGGTTTTAAAACTGTGAATATTACATTCTCAGTTCACACTCCAGTGTAGGTGGATATGGAAGGGGGAGATCACGGGAGGGCCGAAAGTTCAGGAAGCTAAATGAAGTTTTGTTGAGGGACAAAAAGATTCAGGGCAACACTTCTCAGGCCATAAAGGATTACTAAGAGATGAATGATAATGGGGGAGGGGGGATATGATATGGCATAGGACACACAAAGCAGTGGTCAGAGAGAGATTTATAATGTAGGAGGACAAAGTGTAAGAAGGATTGGGGTTAGGAAGTACCGAAGCCACAAGAAATATTAGAGAGGTTGGAAAGACAGTGTAAGTCCTGCCAAGTGTTGAAAAATGAGAGGAATTGGAGAAGGTTGAAGTGAGGCATAATAAGCTTACCTGAGAGCATATTAAGCTTTAATTAATGAAGGTGAAACAAAGATATAATGAGTTTGCTAATAAATCTAGCAACTAGTGGCCTCACAAGTAAGAGCAGAGTTGTCCCAAGCAATAGTACAGAAGCTTAATGGAAATGACCAGACATGGACCTAAAATACAGGACCAGTTATACCCCAGGAGAAGAGACAATTTTAAATGCACCAAAAATTTCATTAAAGTTCAGCAGGTAATATATGAAATGCCTTGTGATAAGCTATTCAAGTTAATGGGCCATTTTCATAATGTTTGAAAAGAACTTCGTGGGAGTGTTGGTTAAACTCTTTAATGGACTAGTTTGCCTTTATCTCTATTGATAAAGGAGAGTACAAATTTGACATTTTGAGGATCATACAAGCCCATATTACTCTTGAATATTGATACTAAAATGCTTCCAAAAATCTTAGCTCTCCAGTTGATGCAGGTACTGTCAGACTTGGTCTATGGAAACATTTTGCATCTTCTGCTATAGCCCAGGGGGGGGAGGGCACCTACAACGCTACTTGTGGTCGATGGAGAGAAGGTATTTGACAGGATACAATAACATTTTTTTTTAGTGGAAGGAAGATAGAATTAGAGGAAAATTATATTCAGTAGGTTCTGAAATTATACACCCATCCGGAGGCCAATTTTAGAATAAATGGCAGGGCCAGTCCAACCATTAGGCAAGACTAGGTGGTTTCCTAGAGCAGCAGCTTCGGAGGAGCAGTAAAAAAACAGCAGCAGTCAAAACAAAACAAATGATCCTGACAGCCACACAAACTCAAAGAATCATCAACAGCATGTTCTTTTACCTACTGGAAAAAAGGGCACACATATATACAAAGCAAAGTTTTATATTTAAAAGTATTTTGTCCAGTTATGCATTTTACAGGTTTGTTGTGGGAGGGGAAGCGTTTCATAAAACTGAAGGTTTGCATAGGGCGCCCAATACCCTTGCACACCAGTCATGGTAAATGGTAGTTATTCAGAGCTCTTTCCATTAGGTAGGACTTGAGAGGTGTCATCTTTCCCTACTGCTTTCTGCATCATTAATGGAATCATTAGCGCAAAACAATTCATCCAAGTGAGGATATTAGAGTATAAGGATTGTGAACCAGGACCACAAAATTATGCTATTTACAGATGATATCAAGCTTTGAATCTTGATCCCAACATTGTTCTTACCTGTGATCATGAGGGAGTTTCAATGCCACGATGGACAAAACCATGGCATTAAATACAAATATGGACTCAAACCTGGAGCCCCAAGAATTTAAGGGGACGACTAGCTGCTTTAAACGTTTGTGAGTGAACACCACAAAACATATCTCAAAATTATATCAAGAAAATTACACCCTCATTTTAAAAGGCATATCCAAAGATTTAGATGGATTGATAAAAAGAGGGCACATCTCTTGGTGCAATTGCTACAATTAAGATGAATAACATACCCCCAGCTATTGTATCTATATCAAACCGCGACTGTAGATATCCCAAGGCAGGCACACTGAAGATTCAGATGGAGTTTAGCCTGTTTGGGAGCCACATCTCTCTAATTCCATAGCCTACTGCTGAGAGGGATTTGGTGGGGGAGGGGGTGGCGATGCTTAGCTATGAACAATATTATATTGCTGCTCAACTAAGACATAATCTAGAGTGGAAGATTGGGTATCAAACAAAATACACAACTGGAGTAGGACTTGCCTATCTAAAGAGGGGGTTCATAATTTGAACGTTGCTAACTAATTAACTCAGCATCTGTTGAGGCTTGGGGAAAAGTGAGAGGACAAGTATCCAAAAGATCCAGATTATTCTCATTTGCACAACTTAGATTCAACTCCGATTTACACCCAAGGAGGGGGCGGTCGAGGCAATTCACTTTTTTTGTGTTTGCAGAAGAGAAGGATTGGGGATAATACATTTTTCATTGAAGGGAGGCTGCTGACTTTTCAGGGTTTAAGGTGTAAGTTTACAGTGTTGCTTCAAAGATTTCTGCTGGTATACTATTATCTAAGGTATAGGGAGGCTTGATGGATCAGGTGAAGGGCAGGTCTCCCCAAGGAGAAAACATTGGGCTGAATTAAAAAGATCTAAAGGGACAGTTACGAAATTTTATATTTAGATGGCGCCAAGATAATTAAATATACATGTATGCAGAAATGGGAACAGGGCTAAGAGAATTGCCATAGTTATTTGCAGGTGGTACCTTACCCCCAACAGGTTAAACTCCTAATACTGGAGGGGGAAGGAGGGGGAGTGTTAGACAAGAGAGTATTTATGTATATTTGGAGGAGTTGTTTGAAGGTGTGGCAATATTGGTGGAATTATACAGTACATTTGTCTATTCAAGATGTGTGTGAATTAATCTTCAGTGCAATCACAACAGCAAAATTAGTCCTTACCTGCTAATTGTCTTTCCTTGAGTCCATCCAGGCCAATCCAAATAGGTTATCAGCCTCTACCAGCAGCTGGGAAGTGAGCATGTCAAATTTCTGATGTCATAGCACAAGAGCTCCTTCCATTGGCTCCAGAGATCAGTATTCTATTGACAAAGCAGACTCCAAGAGAGCACAGTATGGTTACAAACATGGACAATATTCCCAGTATACAAACCCAAGGGCAAAAACTAAGCCCCCCAAAAAACTTGTATTGCAAAAAAGAAAACTGAGAGAACTATTTATAAGATGAGAAGGCAAAAGGTCAAGGTCATACTTGCCAGAAAGTAAAGAAAACATCCCAGAGGACTCCACAGTGTATAGTGATGCTCTCCTTAAGCAAGCCCTCCTGGGACAAGCAGGCCAGACTTTGTCCAGTGCTCCTAGAAATCAAAACATAGAATGTCGTTACCCACAGGGAGGGTCCTGGACTGGATGGACATAAGGAAAGATAATTAGCAAGTAAGGTCTAATTTTGCCTTCCTTATTGTACCTCCAGTCCAGTCCACTACGAGTGGGATGTGCCAGAGCAGTATCTAATCTTGGGAGGCACCCGCGAGTCTGGCCTGGAGTACCGAAGCCCTAAAACGTGCATCATCCGAGGCTTACACAGCCAGACAGTAATGACGCATAAAGGCTTGCAAGGACGACCAAGAGGCTGCCCTGCAAATGTCAGCCGACGGAACTAGGCTAAACTCCGCCCAGGCAGAAAAATTGAGATCTCGTCGAATGTGCCTTCAGAGCAGCTGGGACCGACCTACTCTTTAGCACATAGGCAGAGGCTATTGCCTCCTTGATCTACCAGGCAATGGAAGCCTTGGAAGCAGCTTCACCCTTGCGCGGCCCCCCTCAAACAAAACAAAGAGATGATCAGACTTACGGAAGGACTCCATTCTATTAAGATACCGACGCAAGGTCTTGCACAGGTTCACACAGTGCAGCTGCTGATCCTCCTTCTTATCCTGCAAACCATGAAAAACCAGAGCCTGACTGAGATGAAAATATGACACTACTTTCTGCAAAAAGGACAGAACCGGTCTCAATCCCACTTTTTTATTAGAAAGGGCTCCCTAGAAGATAGAGCCTGAAGCTCTGAAATTCAATGCGCTGAACAGATTACCACAAAGAAAACCACCTTCAAGGTAAAACACTTCAAGAAAGCTCTTGACAGAGGCTCAAAAGGTGACTGTGTAAAAGTTGATAACACCAGGTTGAGGTCCCACAGAGGAACAATAGCCTGCCAGAGTGGCCGCACTTGCTTAACTGCCCTGAGAAACCGGATCATGGCAGGGTCATCCGCCAGCGAGAACTCTTGTGCATGCCCATGGTAACACGAGAGAATTACCATCTGTACTCTGAGGGAATTTAAGGCCAACCCCTTGTCCAGCCCAGCCTGCAAGAAGGCCATAACATCAGGAAGAGAGGACGAAAAGGCCCGGAGCCTATTGTCCCCACACCAGCTCTCAAACACTCTGACATAAGCCAAGGACGTTGAACACTTACGGGCTTTCAAGAGAATATCTACCACTGCCATCAAATAGCCCTTCTGCTTCAGCCATGCCCTTTCAAGAGACAGGCCGTAAGCAAGAATTGATCCACTTGAGACATCAGGATCAGCCCTTGAGAAAGCAGATTGATTCTGTTCGAGAGACGCCAGGGACTGGTTATCAAAAGCCTGCAGATATCGGCATACAACAGACTTCGGAGCCAGTCCAGAGCAATGAGAAACACCTTTCTGGGATGGCCCTCTATGCGTTGAAGAAAACATCCTAATAGGGGCCCACAGAGGAAACACATACAGGAGTCCTTCCGTTGGCCATCTCTGTGCCAGAGCATCGAAGCCCTCAGACATGGGCTCCTGATGTCTGCTGACGAACTTGTTCGCCTTGGCATTGGAGGCAGAGGCCATGAGATCCATGAGCGGCACACCTCACTGGCAGGTGATCTCATGAAACCCTGCCACGTTTAGTTCCCATTTTCCTGGGTCTAGGTAGTGCCAACTGAGAAAATTTGCTTGAACATTCATCTTGGCAGCCACGTGAACTGCCGAAAAAGTGACAAGGTTCTCTTCTGCCCACAGCAATAGAGGACGAATCTCTTCTGTCAGTGTCACACTGCCTGTGCCCCACCGACAAGTGATGTATGGTACTGTCATCATGTTGTCGGAGCAGACCTTTACCGCTCGCTGATGAATCAGAGGGAGGAAGGATTGTAGAGCTAGAAAGACTGCCCTCCTTTCCAGGTGACTGATGGACCATGAGCTCTCCTCCTAGGACCAGAGTCTCTGTGTCACCTGTGAATCGCAATGTGCTCCCCATCCCATGAGACTGTCATCCATTATCACCAAAATCCAGTTCTGTAGTTCCAGCAGCATTCCTGCTGCAAGGTGCTCCAGCCACAACCAACAGAGAAGACTCTATCTGGTGACCAGCAGGAAGACCGTTGTCTTTGAAAGTGGGTGTAGGTGTGGGGAGCAACAAGAAGCAGAGCCTTCTGAAGAGGACGCATGAGAGTCTGTGCCCAGTGCACCAGCTCCAACGCTGCCACTATGAAGTCCAGGAGCTGAAGATAGTACCACACCAAAAGTGCCATCATAGCAACGAAGGACCATATCTAAGCGTGAATCTTCTGTGCCCACTCTGCCGGGAGGAAAACAAGTCATCTGGAGTGGAGGAGTAGCCTATTGGTTAGAGCACTGGCTTGGGAACCAAGAGACCAGAGTTCAGTTCCCACTAGCACTCCTTAAGGCCTTGGGCAGGTCACTTAATCCTCCAGGTCACTTAAGCCTCAGAAAAAAAATCCAAGTTATCAATGTTCCTGTTTAATGTACATTAACAAGTTTAAGTTACAATGTAAACCGCTTTGACAGAAAATGATAAAGCGGTATAAAAAAACCTGTTAAATAAATAAAATAAAGAAGTCCTGCCTTGGTGTCAAAGCAGGCATCCAGATATACCAGATCCTGCACCAGATTGCCTTGCTCTTTGCCAAGCTGACCACCCAGCCAAGGCTTAGGAGGAATTCCATCAGCAGCTGGGTAACTGAGGTGACTTCACTCTTAGATTCTGCTCTGATCATCCAATCATCGAGATATGGATGAACCAACATGCCCTCCTGTCTCAGAGCGGCTGCAATGACCACCATGATTTTGGTGAAGGTCTGCAATGTCATGGCCAGGCCAAATGGCATTGCCCAGAACTGATAATGTCCCATCAGCACTGCAAACCGCAGATACTGCTGATGGTTTGGTCAAATTGGGATGTGAAGATATGTTTCCGTGAGATCCAGCGCCAAGAGGAACTCTCTCTTTCTGACAGCCACTATCACCAAACGCCAGCTTTTCATGCAAAAATGTGGCACCTGGAATGCTTGAGATCTAAGATGTGACAGAAGATACCCTCTTTCTTGAGGACCACAAAATAAATGGAATATCAGCCGGATCCGCATTGGTCAATCAGAAGAGATAGTACAACCTGGAGGTCCAGCAATCGCTGTAACATATCTTGGAGTGCCTGCTGTTTTGAACGAGTTTTGCAAGGAGATTGCATGCAGGCTTCTGAGAGAGAATGAGCCAATTCCAAAGCGTACCACTCTCTGATAACTTCCAGCACCCATTGGTCAATGGTAACAGATATCCAGGGGGAGTAAAACTGTTGAAGACAACCCCCTATTGGAACTACCCCCGCCAGGGCTTGCCTTGTTTCATTAGGACTTTTTGGGATGAGCTGCAGGGGCAGAGAAGTACTCCTTATTGAAACGTCTGTAGCCTCAAAAAGGCTGGCCTCTCAAATTATAGCAACTACATTGAAAAGGGGCAAAACGAGAAGATTGAAACTTCCTAAAATCCCTAGGCTGACCCCTTGAGACAGTCCCCTGCTCTGGCCCTTTAGGATGGTCTTCTGGCAACCGAGTACCCTTAGACTCGTCAATATCTTTAACCAATTTGTCCAGAGCTTCTCTGAAGAACAGCTTGCCCTTAAATGAAAACTTGCTGAGCCTAGTCTTAGAAGAGACATCAAATGACCAGTTTCTTAAGCACAGAAAGTGCCTGGCCACAATAATTGAAGCCATGGTCTTGGCTGAAGCTCATACCAGGTCATAAAAGACATCTGTCAGGTAAGCAGAGGCAGACTCCAGCTTAGCCACCTCCAGGGCTACAGCTTGCAATTCCAGCTCTCCTGTCATCAAATCTTGAATCCAACGAATGGAAGTCATCATCACATAAGCCCCACAGAACAAGGCCTGAAAAGCCAGGGCACTAGTATCAAATGCTTGCTTCAAAAGGTCCTTAACTTGCAGTCTTGCAGGTCTTTCAATGCTGCCCTGTCTTCTACCGGAATGGTGGTCTTTTTGGTCACCACCGAGACAGCGTAGTTACTCACCTGTAGCCGGTGTTCTCCGGGGACAGCAGGAATCAGTCCTTACAACGAAAGCCTTTGGGAGATCTACCATGCATGTGTGGTCCCCTTCCAGCCTAAGGGTGCCTTCTTGCCTCAAGTATGATGACATAGCTCAAGAAGGCAAAAATGACAAAAAGCAACTTCACTGGGAGGAAAAAGGATTTTGAGGACTGATTCCTATTGTCCCCGGAGAACACCTGTTACAGGTGAGTAACTATGCTTTCTCCAGGAACAAGCAGGAAGTCAGTCCTCACATATGGGACTCCCCAACTAAAAGCTACCGAAAAAACCTGTAAAAGCCAAGGATGACTGAAAAAGGTGAACCATGAGAAACAACAACGGAGTCAAGGAACAGCAAGATCCGCAAGCAGCCCTGAGTGTCAAGTGAGGAACCAGTTCTCCGGTAGCCTGAACACATCGAAGGGCCGAAGGGCAGGAGTTTCCTTACACCCCAAACAGATGACGGAGTACTGCCTGGCCGAAGATGCTGTCCCAGTGGGATTCCCTCTCCTGGCAGTAATGTGCTGCAAAGGTACGGACCAAGGACCAGGTGGTAGCCCGACAGATCTCTGGTAAGGGGACAGAGTGCAGGTTTGCCACAGACGCTGCCCTGGCCCGTACGCTGTGCACTGTGATGCGGCACTCCAGTGAATGACCAGCCTTGCTCATAGGAGAAGGCGATGCAGTCCACCACCCAAATAGAAAGGGTACACTTGGAGACTGCTGCCCCTAGCTGATTTGGGTCATAGGAGATGAAAAGCTGAGAGGAGCGATGATGGGCCTTGGCAGAGTATGGAAAGCGGCCTCTGCCCTGTTCACATGAGGCCTCAGGAAGAAGGTGGGGAGCACCGCCTCCTGGTTGAGGTGGAACGGGGACACCATCATAGGCAGAAACGTAGGGTGACTAAGGAGCACGACCCTGTTCTTGTGGAAGCTCGTATAAAGTGGATGGACCACCAGAGCCTGGAGCTCGCTAATCCTGAGAGTAGAGATGAATGCCATGAAGACCACATTCCAGGAGAAATACTTGAGGTGGCAAGAGCTGAGAGGCTCAAAGGGTGGTGCGGTAAACCTCAAGAGAACTACACCGAGATCCCACTCCGCTGCTGGAGAGCAGACAGGTGATCATGAGAGCAGTAGGCCCCTCAGGAAGCTTATTATGAGGGGCTGAGCAGAGAGGTGGTGCGCTGAAAGTGTGCTAAGGTATACTCTAACGGAGCTGGTCTTCAGCCCTGCCTGGGACAAATGAAGCAAGTACTACAGCACCAGCTCGACCGAACATGAGACGGGGTTGATCCCCTTTCTCTGTGTACCACTCAGAGAATCTCTGCCACTTGAAGGCGTACTGTAGACCTGATGTGTGGAATCCTTGCGTGAGGCCAGAAGGACCTCCTCCATCTTGTTCAACAGGTTGAACTGAGCCAAGGCTACCCTTTCAGCAGTCAGGGACCCCAGATTGGGGTGCAGAAGAGAGCCGTCCTCCTGTAAGAGCAGGTCCGGGACGCATCCCAGAGGAACCGGGGGTGCCTGAGACATGCAGAGGAGCAGGGGAAACCACGGCTGCCAGAGCCACCAGGGAGCCACCAGTATCAAGGTGGCCCTGTCATGCTTGACCTCAAACAGGGTTTTGGTGATCAGAGATGTGGGCAGGAAGGCAAAGAGGCCCTCCTTCCATGGGATGAGGAACACATCCACTACCACCAAAGAGGCATGTGGCTCCCTGGAGCAGAAGCGGGGCAGCTAAGCATTGGCTGGGCTGGTAAGAGGTCCATCTGTGGAAGCCCCCAGAGACTGAAAAGTTGACTGGCCATCTGGGGGTCCAGCTGCTACTTGTGTGGTTGAAGGACCCAGCTGAGCTGGTGCGCTAGGGCTTTGTCCTGGCCCTGGAGATACACTGCCTGAAAGAGCATCCTGCTCTCCTGGTGGAGCAGAGACTCACTGCCTCTTAGCGCAGGAGGGATGACCCTGTGGCCCCCTGCTTATTGATATAGAACATTGCTACCTGGTGCTTGGTCTGGATCAGTACTGCTTGGTGGTGTAGGTGGTGGTGAAAGGCCCAGAGGGCCAGCGCTATGACTTGAAGCTTCAGGAGGTTCACCTGCTGGAGGCTCTCTGCCGATGACCAATGGCCCTGCGTGCAGAGGTTGCTACAATGGTCTCCCCAGCTCAGCTTGGCGGCATACATGGTGAGGATCCTCTGGGGGGTGGGGGTTCTGGAAAGGAATCCTGGCCCACAAGTGGTGAGGTTGCTGCCACCAGCCGAGGGAGTTAGCCAGAGGCTGACTGTCCTGCAGGCACCCTGTTACTTGAGACCACTGGGAGCAGAGGGTCCACTGAGGTTGCCAAATGTGGAGGCGGGCATCTGGGATGACATGCTCCGTGGAGGCCATGTGGCCCAGCAGGCAAAGCAGGAGGTGGGCAGATGCTGAGGAGCAACCCTGGACATTCCCCACAAGTGCTATTAGGTGCTGGGCCCTGTCCAGCGGGAAGAAGGCCTTGGCCTGGACAGTGTCCAGCAGTGCCCCTATAAACTCCAGGCATTATGATGGATAGAGATGGGACTTTGGGTAGTTTATGATGAACCCCAGGTGCTCCAGAATGAAGATGGTGCAGGCCGCTGCCTAATGGACTTTGGCGGTGGTGTTGCCCTTGATGAGCCAGTCTTCCAGATACAGAAAGACAAACACCCCCTGGAGTCGCAGAAAGGTGATCACCACCGCCAGGCACTTGGTAAACATCCTTGGAGCGGAGGCCAAACCAAAGAACAGGACCCTATATTGGAAATAGCAGCCTCCTACCATGAAGCAGAGGCACTGCCTGTGGTGGGGAGTGGATGAGGATGTGCATATACTGTCAGATGGGTGCCTGGGTGAGAATGTTCACAGTCTTGGCAAAGGCATATATTAATATGATTTGCAAGGGATTGTGGGAAATGCAGTCCATTCACACCAGACACAGCCGCTCACAATAATTAGTTGTGCTTGAGTGTAAAGCCAATAAGATATTTATTTATGGGGTTATTTCTCCCAACACAGATATGCTTGGTAGCACATAAAACAGGATACTTGCTTTCAGTGTTAAACTTAGAAAAACAAAATCAGGAAAACAACAGTTGAACTTGTCAGGCAATCAAATCAAAAGAATAAAGATCTGGTTGGTAACAAACTGGTCTTTTCTGTAGGCTCTAGCTAATATTTTCTTAGCAGTGCATCAAACAACAAGCAAAACCCACAAAGTAGGGAAAACTGTTCTTCTCAGGTTAACTTTTTATATCTTCACACATAGACTCAGAAGTGATTCCCTCAGAGCTCACAAGCAATTAGGTAAGGCTCAATTGCTAGCAGTTACCCAGCTGAAACCCTTTAGCTGGCTTCTTTCTGCTGCGTGGCTCAAATCCTACTCAGGAGCTTTTCTGAGTAGATTAAAGAACAAGTTTGTATTTCTTTGTGATGGTTGTTGTACTTTGTAACAGCAAATTACCAAAGGAGTTTAGACAGAGAGCAATCCATGTATTCACAGCCTGTATCTACCACCTCTCCCTCTTCTTCAACAATCATGGGTTCAAAATCATGGATTGGCACAGAGGAATTTCTCAATGGAGCACTTTCAGGAGAATACTTGTTTCCCTGCTGTCTTTCAAGGGTATAGCTAGGGCATAGATCAGTGTTCATACCAGAGCTTCCATTGCTGTTAGAGTTCCTCTCTAAATAGCCTGGCCAGTATGTAGTCCAGTTCTTATGTCCAGCCTTCGAATCCAAATCCCTGGACACTGGATCTCTCTTCACATACCGTCGGACACAGGTCTTAGGGTCCCTTCCAAGTGCAGCCGTCTCCCTCACAGGTACCGTCTGGAGATTCCTAGCTCTGCAGCACCACTCCTCTGGCTTTCCCCAGTCCAATGGTGTATGCTGGCCTTTGGAACGCCTCCCAGTATACGTACTGCTCTGGACTCCTTTAGACCTCCCAAATACTTTTCTCTTCTTTCTTCCAAAGGGTTTCTTGCCCTCTGTCCGTCCGCTCTGGCTTCTGCTTCTGATGATCCTCCAGATGATGAAGACATCCAAGCTGAGGATATCCAAGCTGATTCTGAGGATAATTCTCTGTAGAATAAACTCTACCTTTATTCTGCTTAGATGAGTGCTCCACCCTAGCACAGCACAGCTGTGCTGAATCAGGCCCTGCCCTTTGAGATGAGTGCTTGGGGATTACCTCATAGCCTTCCTGATTGCACACACGTTTCCTCACTTCAGCTCCTCTAATGGCTGTTGGAAACCTGGTGCATTCTGGGACTGGTAGTCTTTTATGGAAAAATTCTGTTTTCTTATTTCTACCAGAACTGACAGGTTGCTTGTTCAGAGTCACTTCACCTTTACTATAGCTCCTTCCTGAGCTATGATAAGCTTCCTTATCACAATACACATCCTTTAGATCCAATGAGCATAGCCAATCTCCCTGCCAGAGGTAGGGCAGCAATATTCCAAGGGAGAGCATCTTGAACTTCTCCCTCACCAGGAACCAGTTGAGGTCCTGCAGGGTCTAGAATGGGTTGAAACCCTCCAGTCCTTTTGGGCACCAGAAACTAGCAGGAGTAGAACCCCTTGCCCAAGATGGGAGGGGACGGGCTCCACCGCAAGGTCAGTCAGAAGACTTGCAAGTTCCTACTGAAGCAGGTCCCAGTGAAGGCGTCATAGGGAGCTCCCCTGGAAAGAATAGCAGGGGCATCTGCTTGAGGTGGAGGAGGTAACCCTCCTTTATCACCTGCAGGGCTCAGGTGTCGATGATGATGCTGGACCATTGACCAGAAGCCCCCCTCCCTGAGCTGTGAGGCCGGACCTCTGAGGGGAGGAGAGGCTATGCCCGAGGAGTCAAAAGCCCCCTCCAAGTTCTGCCAGAGACCACGGTCTGGGGATCTTAGGCTTATGAGGACCATGCCCTTGTCACTTGGCCTGCTGGGAAGGCCAAGTACTGAGGGTAGTTTCCATAAGCCTTCCTCTTCTTCGGGTATAGGGGCTTTTTGACTGAAGCCTTCATACCGCACTGATTCTAAAAAGTGAGGTATAAAAGAGACATTAAATAAATAAATAAATACATAAATTCAGGAAGGGTCAGTGGTCTTTTTGCAAAGCCTCATCCTGGTCATGAACTCTGACTCTAGCTTGGCAGCCTTATCAGTCATGGGCTTGCCAAACAGATTCTCTCCCCAGCAAGGGACATTGACCAACATGTCCTGCATCCATTGCTCCAAGTCAGAAGACTATAGCCAGGCCTGGCAATAGACACTAATGCCCACCGCGGCTATTCTAGCTGCCAACTTGAAGCCATCATAGGCTGCTCAAATTATAAATTTAGACCACTGATTGTGGAAGCCAGGGTCCAGAACCACAGAAGAAGCCGTGAACCCAGTGATCTCCCTCGCCAGGTCCCACAAATACATGCCCCTGTACAGCTGGTAGGCCTTGATCCAGCTGATGAGCATCGAGTCCTGGAAGCACTTCCTGCTCAGAGTATCCATGATGTGGACCTCCCTGCCAAGAAGTGCATCTTCTGGCTCTTGAGCCGACACAGTCGACTCTACCACCATGGAGTTCTGAGGCAGCTGAGCTTTTTGGAAGCCGGGGCTTTGGCGGACTTGGTATATTGAGTCCAGCTGTTTGCTCACAATGAGCACAGAGGTTGATGCTCTCACATATGGAACAGCAGCCATTCCAGGATAGGGGGAATGGGCACCGTGAGTGCTTCCTTAGGGGGAGCCTTGTACTGGAGGATCTCAAGGTCCTCTTCCCGTGACTTTGCAGTGAAGGCAAAGACTTTGCCATATCACGGACGAAGTCCAGGAAGACCAGCTCCTCAGGTGGGGACTGGTGCCAGGCCTTGGCTAGGAGAAGAGTCTGAGGGGATATCCGGTGAAGATGAGAGCCAGGGGACTCATCATCCTTAGTCTCCCACTTTGATCCGGAGTTCGAGGTGCTGGGCAGGGAAGTCCTCGAAACTAAGCAGGATCGGGACTGGTTTCAAGGGGTAACTTGAGGCCAGAGGCACTCAAGAATCAGCTACAATTCTGGGGACTCCCTCACCATGGAGGGACCAGTGATCAGGAATGATGACCTGGAGGAACCGGGCATCAGAGCCCACTGCTGGGCCATGAAGACAGACAAGCTGCGCTCCAAGGCCGCCATCCTGGCCTCGAGGCCAGAAGGCTCTGCAGCCACCGGCACAGGCACCAAGGATGGCCTTGGAGGACCAAGGTCAAACCCTGAACACCGTGTCTTCTCCCACAGGGGCAGCTTCGAGAGCCGCTCCCGGCCATCACCCTCGGCCTTGCATCGAGGGCTCTGAAGCCGGTGACTATGGGACTTGCCTATGGATCCGGTCTCGTTGCCCAATGAGGCCATCAATGACGTCTGGTTCTTCAAGGGACTTCCCTCCATGACGGACCCCCCAGTTTAATGTCCCGTAACCTCAAGGCTCCAAGGAAGCGTGATCACCATGCGAGGCCGAGGTGGCAGCCCTTGAGGGTGCTGGTCCCACAGAGGACTCTGGGGCTGAGTAGGTCTTGCAAAAAATCAACTCCTGCTACTTCTTACAGCCTCGGAGGGCCTTGGGAGTCATACACTGGCAGAGACTATATGCTGAAGCATCCTAGACTGCCCCGAGGCATCGGATCAATAATCATGTCGGTCTATGTGTGACATAATATGTGAACAATGGTCATAGGGCTTGAAGCCACTGACCGAGGCCATAGCAAGGAATACGGCCTCCGCTAGGTCAAACTCCACCAGCCCAGCCAGAAAGGGCTTGAAACTCGCACACAAAGAGAAAAACCAGAGGGGAATAAAGAAGAACCCAAGGAAAAAAACATAACACCGAAGGCGAGCAGACCTGGGAGGCAAAAATGGTACCAGTATGCAAACCAGAGAAGGCAATCTATCCGAAAACCAAGAAACACAGAGAAAAAAAATAAACTTTTTCCTGGAGGAACAGATACAAGTCTGATGGGCTCCACGGAAAAACGGAGAATGAGGCACGATGACACCCTTAGGTGGGAAGGGGACCACGCATGCATGGTAGATCTCCCAAAGGCTTTCTTTGAAAGCTGGGGAGAGGTTACTGCGTGGGCTCCATCAGTGATGGTGTCACCTATATGTGAGAACTGACTTCCTGCTTGTTCCTGGAGAATAAATCGTCCACCTCCGGCACCTCCCATTCTGTTTCTATCATTTTCTTGATGACTCCATGCACTGGAAAGGTCATTTCTGAGCACTTAAATCCCTGCAGAAGTGGATCCTCCATGGGCTTCTCTGCTACTGCAGGGACCAGTATAATAAGAACTTCCCAGCAGGATACAGGCATTGTGGAGCTAAGCTCCTTCAATGCTGCCTGCATCACTCAGCGGCCTCACTCCCTCCTTTAAAGGAGCCTGAACTCCAAGGCGCGACACAGGAAGGGAGGGTGACACGATTAGGCTTGACTGCTCGCCCAATCCACCGAACGCTTCCCAGCAGGACACAGGCATCGTGGAGTAATCTGCGCCCATGCTGCCTGCATTACTCAGCAGCCTCACTTGCTCCTTTAAAGTAGTATGAACTCCAAGGCACCCTTGCATCTGGCAGGCCCGTGCCAAAGAGCCCTTAGGCGTGGCCCTTAGAGTGGACCACGCCAGACTTGGAACGAGAGAAACCAACGAGTAGCAAACCAACCTCACTGCAGCGACAGCACATAAATAATAGAAGGCTCCTGACCCCCAAAAGGTAACAGTCTCACCCGACAAATGGAACATCCAGAACAGCTAAACTAACACATATAGCATAACTGTCAGCGCCAGATCACACCTCTACACCATTCTGACCCAAGCAAGCACAAAAATGCATATCTGGTATTCTTGGATGTATATCATAATAGGACTCATTCTTTTCTTCAACCCTAACCCACACCACTCAAAACATACCAGTCATTGATAGGCCAAAATGCCACAGACAGAAACACACATTAGATGGAACAAACTCACAAACCACATCATAAAAATACCAGTTTCCCCCGTGACATCAACAACATACTGAACTGGACAGACTAAAATAAATAGCTTAAATGTGCACTAATTAATGCTTGCTCTACTAGGAACAAAGTATCTATCCTCACTGATTATACACAAAGTGTGGTGATGCGCAGGTAGCAGAGCCCTTTAAAACTGAAAAAAAAGAGTTTTTTTCTCATGAGCGGGGGATGGGCTCACTAAAGCATAGCTCCCAGGCAGAAAGAGAAACTAGAACACACACTAACAGGGATAGCTTGAAGCCACACCCAGCCTCTAGAGCTCGGGCAGGCAGAGAGGGGGTGGGGCCAGGGAAGGAAACAAGCTACAGGATATTTAAGCTGCGTCACTCAGGAAGTGAAGCAGAAGCAGAAAGAGAGAGAGAAAGAGAGAGAGGACGAGGACAAGGAAGGAAAGTTGCAGAACAAGCAGGACGTGCTCAGGAAAAACTGCATACTAAAAGCCAGGAGGAGAGGCCAAGAGTCCAGAGGAACCAAGGGAAGAAACAGCATTATAAGGCTGTGAGGCCTGGTGGTTCAAAGGGGGCCAGCCATAACTCCCAAGGCAAGTGCAAAGGTTGTGGGCAAGAGAGGAGCTGGGGAAGAAGTCAGGATTATATGACTGATTCTGAAAGTAGCAGCTCAAGTCCTGGGTCTTTGAACAGACAGTACAGAAAACCAGTTAAAAAGAGGGTTTCTGCCAGTAAAGCAACTCATGTATGTCCTGAACAGGAGTGGCTAAGAGAAAGAAGGGCAAGAGCTTCTGACCCGGTGAAAAGGGGGAGCCAGAAGTTAAAATGGGGGAAGCTTTTTAAACTTTTAAAAGAAGTACAGCAGAGCGTTCCAGAACGTGCCCCAAGCCCTGAGTGTTATAGCACCCCAGAAGAAATGGAAGTGGAGCTGTATTCAGACAGTCCAATGTCCTCTGCAGAATCCATGGAGTGTGGGATTTGCATAAGCCATGTTTAATGCTTTTATAAGAAAGCTGTAGGTAACAGGTTAAGAAGATAATCTGTGCTGGTGTTAATGTGTGCTCAGGAGAAGAGCCGACAAGAAGACAAAAACCTCGGTGTTTAAAAGCAGCCAGTTTTACCTCTGAAGAAGCCAGGTTAAGAAGGCTAGTGGTTTTAAACCAAGAGGCAGCACAGGAGATATGTCCTAATCTGCAGCAGCTGAGAATGTAAGGTCAAAAACTGTCTTACTGAAGTTTTTGTGAAACTGTGCATTTAAAGGTATTATACTGCTTTTGTTAATAGAAGAAGCTAAAAGGTATCAAGAGTGAAGAAACTACTTGGAGAGTATTTGCTGAGAAGTTTAATGGAGAAAATATCCTGTATTTTCAGTTTGCTATTTTTGTTCGCCTTATCAAGGTCATTTGCCTCAGCAAGGTCATTTGTCAAAATTGGTTCCAGAAAGAAATAAATAAAAAAGCAATTTATGTTAACAAATTGTCCTGTGATCCTCTTCCACTCGCTTTGCTTATAAAGCAAACCCACAACTACACAAAAGAAGAGTGATGACCAGCGCACCCCACTAGGCAACCGCCTAGACGGACGGGGCGCGGCCACAAAAGCCACCAGCTAGATATCCTCTGCATTACAGAAACATGGCTTTCCAAGACTGACTCAGTGCTAACTAATCAACTAAGAATTCCTAATTACAATCTATTCAACTGTCCTCGAACCAGCAGAAAGGGTGGTGGTGGTCTAAGCGTAGTTACTCACCTGTAACAGTTGTTCTCCGAGGACAGCAGGAATCAGTCCTCACATATGGGTGACATCGGTGTCAACTGAGCCCGTGCGGAAGCATTTCCCCAGGTTTCAAAGAAAGCCTTTGGGAGATGCACCACACATGCATGGTCCCTGTCCTGCCCAAGGGTGCCATCTTGCCTCAGTCTAATGACATAGCTAAGATGGCAAAAATTAAAATACTGTAAAGAAGCAACTCCACGAGGAGGAGGGAGGGTTGTGAGGATTGATTCCTGCTGTCCTCTGAGAATACCTGTTACAGATGAGTAACTATGCTTTCTCCGCTAACAAGCAGGAAAGTCAGTCCTCACAAATGGGACTCTCCAGCTACAGACTACCGAGAACCTGTACAAAACGCCAGAAGATGAGCTGTGAGCTGCAGCAGTTGAGTCCAAACTGAGAGATTCTCGCAAGACCCAAGTGTCCGGCAGGGAACCAGCACTTTGGTAGCCTGAACACAGAAGGGTTGGAGGGTAGAAGTTGTCTACACCCCAAAGAAATTACAGAGCATGGCCTGGCCAAAGGTGCTGTCCTGTCAGGACTCCCTCTCCAGGCAATAGAGAGCTACAAATGTATGTACTGAAGACCAGGTGCCGGCCTGGCAGATTTCTATCACAGGTACGGAACACAGATTTACTACAGAGGTAGCCAGGCTCAGACATGGTGCGCCGTGACCCAATGGCCTAGTGAAACCCAGCCTGCTCATAAGCAAGGGCAATGCAGTCTGCCACCCAAGTGGACAGAGTTGCTTGGTTACTGGAAGCCCCAGTCAACTGGGGTCATAGGAGACAAAGAGTTGAGGTGCTTTGCAATGGCCCTGAGTCCACTGCAGATAGAAATATAGGGCCCTTTTACAATCCAGAGTATGGAGAACGGTCTCCGCCTTGCTGGCGTGAGGCCTCGGGAAGAAGGTAGGGAACACCACCTTCTGATTAAGGTGGAAGGGGGACACCACCTTTGGCAGAATCTTGGGGTGTATGTGGAGCACCACCCTGTTCTTGCAGAACCTCATGTAGGGCGACTGCCATCAGAGCCTGGAGCTTGCTGACCCTGCGAGCTGGCGTGAGTGCCACAAGACAACCTTCCAAGAGAGGTACCACAAGTGGCAGGTAGCCAGGGGCTCAAATGGCAGTGTGATGAGCTGTGAGAGCACCACATTGAGATCCCACTCCACCACTTGTGGGCAGACGGGGGGCTTGGACAACATAAGGCCCCACAGGAAATGAGAGATAAGGGGCTGAGCCTAGAGGGGCTTGCCCTTGACAGCATGGTGGTGTGCTGCAATGGCGCTCCGGTGATTATGTTTATGCAATTTCTTGATATACCGCCCAGGCTGAAGGGAATCAGAGCGGTTTACAATCACTACAAGCAGGTACTGGATACAATCTTTCGTCCCCAAAGGGCTCATAATCTATGTGTACCTGAGGCAACGGAGGGTTAAGTGGCTTGCCCAAGGCCATAAGGAGTGCCTATAGGACTAGAAACCCCAGTCCCTCCGGCCTGAGGTACCTTGTCCTGGCCACTCCTCCCTCTAAGTTGGACTTCAGTCCCACCTGGGATAGGTAGAGTAGATACTGAAACACCAGCTGCACAAAGCAGGATAAGGCTGTTATCACTTTTGCTAACCTTATTATCCTGGGTGATTTCAAAATCCATCTAGATACTCCCTCCAGACCTAAATATCGTGTGTTTATCAATCTCTTACATGATCTGTCACTTAGTCAACATGTCTCGGGTCCTACACATAGTGCTGGTCATACATTAGATTTAATTATTACCCCCCCCCCCCCCCTTACTTCTGGACTTACTCTCTCTGCTTTTTCCACCCTTCCACTTCCATGGTCTGATCACCATTATGTCTTTTTCTCCGCCTCTTGGTCAGTTACAGCTACTGATAGTGGTCCTTCCAGCCCTCTGTCTACGACGTCGTATCACGCCTTCAACACTTCATTTGCTCCCGCCTCCTCAAACTCTTTTTCCATCGGATTTTGCTTCCCAGTCTCCCGATACTCAGGTCTGTACCTGGAACTCCATACTTGCTACCGCTTTAGATGATGTGGCCCCTCTTTGCCCGTCCTCTACCTCAATGACGCGAGATCACTCCTCCTGGTTTCACCCAGGCCTACGCCTACAGCGATCACAGATCCATCATGCTGAGCGTTTATGGCTCAAGCAGCCTTCTCCTGATTCCCTTGCACGTTTTCAGCATTTATACTCCTGTTATCGTGCCTCTGTCCAGACTGCCAAGTACTCAAATTATTCATCACTAATCTCCACAGCGTCTAACTCTTCTAGACAACTTTATGCCATCCTTCATAAATTATCAGCCTAATCCACACGTCCCTCCTTGCTGAGTGCATCTCCAGACCCTTCTCTCCTTGCCACTTTTTTCATTGACAAGATAGATAACCTACGCTCCTCCTTCTCCAACCCACCTCCCCCACTTCTGTCCACTTCCCACTCATTGTCCCCCATTCCCCCCTCCCTTATCCTGTTCCCTATTCTAGTTCTGCCAGCCCACCTTCTTCTCCCTTAAATCAGGCACTGGCTCATACCTGGTCCTCTTTTCATCAGATCTCCGCAACAGAATTACATAAGACTTTATTTGAGTCTAGGAAGACATGTTCACTGGTTCCCATCCCCTCCAGCTGGTTGTCAGAACCATCTCTTGCGCTTTTCCCTTTCATCTTGACCATCCTGAACTCCAATTTATCAACTGGAATCTTCCCCTCCCCTTGGAAATCAGCCTTCATCAGGCCACTACTTAAGCAGTCCTCCTTCGACCCTTCTGTTCTAGCACATTGGTGCCCAGTCTCAAACCTCCCTTTCCTGGCAAAGATACTAGAAAAACTCATCTGTCTGCAGTTAGCGTCCCACATTGAATCTACTAACACCCTCCACCCGTGGCAGTCTGAATTCCATTCAGGCCACAGCACGAAGTCTGTACTTCTTGCACTTCTGAACGAACTTCATGTTGCACACGATCGTGGGGATATTACCTTGGTTATTTCACTAGATCTCTCCTCCACATTTGACTTGGTAGATCACCGTACATTACTCTCTCGCATGCATGATTCTGGGATTCGGAGCACAGTGTTACAGTGGTTCCACTCCTTCCTTACTTCCCGCACTTTTTCTGTTCACTTAAATGGTCAGTCCTCTGCATCAATCCCCCTGTCTTGTGGGGTGCCTCAGGGATCGGTACTCTCCCCTTTGCTCTTCAACATTTTCCTTGCTCCTCTGCCCCTCCTCATCCATCAATTCCCAGTCTCCATGTACCTCTATGCTGACAATATAGTCCTCCTTTTCCATACATCCCCAGTGACGGTCGATATCTCCCCTCTTAATGAATGTCTTGCTCACATTGCTACTTGGATTTCTTCCCACTATCTACACCTTAACTCCTCTAAATCCAATGCTATGTGGGTTTCTCTAAGTACGCCTTGTCCGGACATCACTCCTCAGCTTGGTTCTACTTTAATCCCTTTGGTTTCCTCGTTTTGTTACTTGGGTGTAACAGTGGATTCTTCACTCTCTTTTCACGAACATGTGTCCATCCCTCACTCATCGATCCTTTTGCACACTCCAGCAGATTAGAGCGGTCCGTTCTCTATTGCTACCCTCTTCACTTATCACCCTGCTGCTGGCACTAGTAATGAGTAGGTTAGATTATTGTAATGTGGCCCTTGCAAACTTGATCCTCTATCAGCTTCAGCGTCTACAGTTGCTGCAAAATACAGCCGCTCGTCTTATCACTCACGCCCGGCGTTCTGATCACATTACTCCCCTTCTGATACATCTACACTGGTTACCCCTCCGTTATAGAATTCTATATAAATTTATGATTTTGACTCACAAAGATATTCATTCCTCAACCCCTCAGTACCTCGCTGATCTCAAAGCACTGCACACACCCTACCGTTAACTCCAGTCACTCCATGCCAATTGACTTACCTGCCCTCCCATTCCCAGGCCCACCTAGAGCTAACCTGTCACCCGGCATTTTTCTTTCTCAGCCCCTCACGCTGGAATGCATTACCAGCTCTGCTCCATCTTGAACCTTCCTACCAGAAATTTAAGGCACTTCTCAAAACCCAATTGTTTCAACAGGCATTTGGGCTCTCAATCACAAACCCTCCTTAGTTACTTCCCTCTATTCTTTTACTGTCTCTGTTAAACTGTACTTTACCTCTTACTACTTTCCTATCAAGTAAATGGCGTTCTTTTCCTCTTTCCCACAGCATTGCTATTTTATTGTAAACAGCCCTAATGCCATGGCGTGGGCGGTATATCAAGTGTGAAATAAAGATAAAGGCGGCATATTGAGGGCTCCAATGCGAAGCGGTGGAGTTAGGGGAACCACATCTGCTTCGGCCAATGTGGAGAGATGAGGATGACCTGTGCTTTGCCCCAGATGTTCCTCTGCAGGATCTTGGATATGAGTGGAGTGGGGGGAAAGGCATACACTAGTGACCATTCCCCCATGACACGTTGAAGGCATCCAGCAGAAATGGGGGCACTTCATGTTCTCTTTGGTGGCAAACAGGTCCAACTGTGGATGCCCCCAGTGCTGGAAGAGTGACTCCGCTACCCGGTGGTAGAGGGTCTACTTGTGTGAATCCAGTTGCTGGCTCAGCCTGTTCACCAGGTCATTCTGTGTGCCTGGTATGTAGGAGGCCTGCAGTACACAGCGTCTGGAGAGGGCAAAGGAGCAGAGTCTGAGCGTCTCTCTGCAGAGGGTGCGCGACCCTGTACCCTCTTGCTTGTAGATGTAGAACATGGCCACCTGGTTGTCTGTATGGATTAGAGTGATTTTGTCGGTGATGTGAAGCTGTAAGGCTCTCAGCAGGTACCGAATTGCCCGGATCTCCAGCACATTGATGTGGTATGTTTTCTCCTTTGTCATGCAAGCCCCTTGGGTGCGGAGCTGTAGCAGATGGGCCCCCCACCCCGCTGTCGAGGCATCAGTAGTGATAACTATGTGATGGGGTGTTTGCTCGAGAGGCCGCCTTCCACGAGATAATCCCAGAGGATCCACCACCAGAAGGACCACTTGACCACCTTATCCAGTGGAATTCATGTGGACAGGGGCTGAGAATGTTGATTCTACTGGCTATGTAGGTGCCACATATGTAGCCTTGCAAGGGGGAGAACCTACATTGTTGATGCCATGTGACCCCACACGCAGAGCAGGGTCCGAGCGGTGGTGTGGTTGGCCAAGCAGATGTCCTGTGCCAGGGACCTGATGGCGTTAACCCGATGCGCAGGGAGGAATGCGTCTGCTGTCCTGGTGTCGATGTCTGCCCCAAAGAACTCCAGGCACTAGGAAGGTTGGAGGTGGGACGACTTCTAATTTACAAGGAATCACAGGGAGGACAGTAGCGCCACAGTCCACCTGACTGCTTTCTAAGCTTCTTGCAGTGAAGGCACTGAAAAGAACCAATCGTCAAGGTATGGGAAGACACAGATGCCTGTTATGTTTTTTTGAAGGTGTGAATAAACAGGTAGACAAAGGTGAGTTGGCTGATATAGCGTATCTGGATTTTCAGAAAGCCTTTGATAAGGTCCCTCATGAAAGACTTTTGGTGAAATTAAAAAGTCATGGGATAGTAGGCAATATACTATTGTGGATCAGGAACTGGTTAAAAGATAGAAAGCAGAGGATAGGGCTAAATGGCCAATTTTCCCAATGGAGAAAGGTGAATAGTGGAGTACCCTAGGGATCTGTGCTGGGTCCGCTGTTTTTTTAACATATTCGTAAAAGACCTGGAAATGGGAATAACGAGTGAGGTAATCAAATTTGTAGATGACACAAAACTATTCAAAGTTGTTAAAATCCATGAGGACTGTGGAAAATTGCAAGAGGACCTTGATAATTGGAAGACTGGGAATCCAAATGGCAGATGAAATTCAATGTGGACAAGTGCAAAGTTATGCACCTAGGAAAGAACAATCCAAACTATGGTTACATGATGCAAGGTTCCACATTGGGAACCACCACTCAGGAAAAAGATTTAGGCGTCATCGTGGATGACATGTTAAAACCCTCTGCCTAGTGTGCAGCGGCAGCCAAGAGAGCAAATAGAATGCTAGTATCATAAGGAAAGGAATGAAGAATAAAACAAAGGATATTATAATGCCTCTGTATTATTCCATGGTGCGTCCGCACCATGAATATTTTGTGTAATTCTGGTTGCCATATTCTAAAAAGGATATAGCGTTATTAGAAGAGGTACAGAGAAGAGCCACCAAAATGGTAAAGGGGATGGAAAGATACCCCTATAAAGAGAGGCTAAAAAGGTTAGGGCTCTTCAACCTGGAAAAGAGATGGCTGAGGGGAGATATGATAGAGGTCTATAAATTAATGAATGGAGTGGAATGGGTAAACGCAGATCGATTGTTTATGCCATCAAAATATAGAAAGACTAGGGGACATGCAATGAAGCTACAGGGTAACCTATTTAAGACTAATATTTTTTCACTAAATGTGTAATCAAACTCTGGAATTTGTTACCGGAGGATGTAGTAAAAGCAGTTAGTGTAGTCGGATTTAAAAAAGGTTTGGACAAGTTCCTGGAGGAAAAGTCCATAAACAATTATTAAAGGGGACCCGGGATATCTACTGCTTGACCCAATACAAGCATTGTGGAACCTGTGTCCTTTGGGGAAACTGCTGGGTACTTGTGACCTAGATTGGCCACTGTTGGAAACAGGATACTGGACTTGATGGACCTTGGTCTGACCCTGTATGGCATATCTTATGTTCTTATGTCCTTATTAGCCCTCCGCAGTGAGTTTGAAGGGTTGTGCAGTGTTCTTTCATATCGTTCACTGTGTCTTTGACCATGTCCCCAAAGAGAGAGTTGCCTGTGCAGAGGGTATCTGCAATGCGCTCATGGGTGTCCTCTCTTAGCCCCGTGACCCGCAGCCAGGCTAATCGACAGGTTGAGAGTGCCATCCCAGCCATGTGGGTGGCTGTGTCGAAGGCATCATAGGCTGTTCTTACTAGATGTTTTCCGCACTCCATTAGGTTTGCCAGTGTTACCGTGGTGGCTGTCTGCAAATCTCCCCAGCTGCTGGTAGAGGCTGATAACCCACTCGTACTGGATTGGAGGGCCAGACTAGATAGGCCATGTGGTCTTTTTCTGTCGTCATATTTCTATGTTTCTATACAGAAATATTTTTATTGGTATTAGTGGCAAGGTTAGGGAAGGACATGGGAACTAAACTGTTGTGTATGCTTACTGCAGGATTCCACTGCAAGGTCACAGTCCAGTGGAAGCAGGTTGGTCTACCTGATGCAAAACATTGGAAGATTAGACTCTATTAGAATGATCTGATGGATAAATTGGCAACAATTAGAAACAAACATTGGGACAAATATAGTGGTGAATTGAGAATTGCTCTTGATTACTCATCAGGTGACATCTCAAAAGCAAAATTTGACTTAGCCTTCCATCAAGTTATAATAATTATTAATATAGTATTAATCTAATGTAATATTAGTGCTTATTTATTTTTATTTTATTTAAATCTCATGGCATTCAAAGCGGTGTACAACAGATAAAACAGAACACAATATTTCCCCATCGACCCTTTCAGCAGGACCCCCAAACCACCCCAAAATTAAAATTAAATTAAAATAAAATACAGTACACAAAGAGACAACTGCTGCCAACTACTGCCCCACTGGATCAACCTCCCCCCCTGCCATGCTACCCACTACCCACCAGCCAACCTCATTAGCCTGATGGAAGAGCAAGGTCTACAGCTGCCTCTGGAATGTTAACAGATCAGTCAACATGCACAAGACAGATGTCAAGGCCTTCCAAAGAGTTGGGGCTGCCACAGAAAAAAAACATGCTCGTCAATGTTGCAGGCGAACCTTGGTAGGTCCCGGGATGGTCAACAACTGTGCCCCTGTAGACCGCAGGGTCAACCCGGGCAGATACCATCATACCAACTCCTGTAGATAACAGGACTCTGAGCTCCATAACAACTTGAAGACAAGCGTCAGTACTTTGAAAATACACTGGTAGCCAGTGCAACTAGCACAGAACCACTGCGACTGAATCATACTTCCCTAAATACCCATAACAGTCTGGTCACCGTGTTCTGGACCAATAGCAACTTCCTCATCAGATAACTCAGCAGCCCAATATTTAGGGCATTACAATAGTCAAGTTGGGATAACACCAAAGCCTGCACCAACATGTGTAAGGCGCTGCGATCTAAAAACGGCTGAAGCTGTTGCACAACTCACAGATGTCCATAGGCTGTCCGAACAACCTGGGACCATGCTGATGCAGACTTAGATCTGCATTCAAGAGGACCCGCAGGTCCCGGATCTGCCCTCTCCAGTTCTGGCGAATTCCCCCCAACAGAGAGACCCGCCTGCAGACTTGCAACTGTCAGCACCCCACACAAGACTACCTCAGATTTGGTGACATTAAGAACCATACAGTGCACCTGTGACCATGCAGAAATGGCAGTCAAGCACTGATTGGCATGCTGAAGTACCACAGCCTCTTCATCATCCACCACAATAATCAACTGAATATTGTAAGCACACAAAAAACCTGAGAACCCATATCGTCGACAAATTCTACCTACCGGATTCATATAAATATTAAAGAAGACCAGAGGCAAAGCTGACCGCTGTGGGACCCCACAGATCAGCTCCCAAACTGTAGAAGACTGAGCCCCTCAACATACCCAAAACCACCTGTCAGACAGAAGCAAAGTCATCCATTGGAGGATCATTTCACCCATTCCTAAGGCATGACAATGTGCCACCAGAATGTCCCAGTCTACCAGATCAAATACTGTGGACAAATCCAATGTCACCACCAGAGCAGTTTTCCCTCATCCTTTGCCTTCCCCAAAAGGTCCATAACGGACACCATCAGGGATTCTGTACCAGAACCCTTCCTAAAGCCAGCCTGCACCCAATCCAGCCCACCCTTCTCGATCCAAAAACTCAGTCAGCTGAAGTAAAACCACCTTCTCCACAACCTCAGCCAGATTCGGGGATCGGAGTAACTGCAGGCTCCTTGAGTTCCATGGGGTAACACCCCTGACACAGGGAGGCATTGACCAAATCAGCCAGTCATGCCAAGATGATTCCAGAGCTCTGCTAAATGCTGCCCAGAGACAGGATCCAAATACATCCAAGTTAGATGTAGCTCTTGGAGCAGCTCCTGAACATCGACCACCGACACCCTGAGACAGATGTTCACTTCACCCCTGCCTCTCTTAGGCTCTCCATACCCCCTACCCCCTCCTTTATCCATAATACCTCCACTTTATCCGTAATCCCTCCAACTCTCCCGTTCAGAAGCTCCTGCCCAATCGGGGCAGTGGGAGCAACGCAACTCACTTCAAAAGCGGTGCCCCAGCAGGCCGCCCGCCCCTTTAACCTCCACCACCCGCCCGACAGCCAGCAAAAGCTCCCCCGATCGGGTAGAGCGCCTGAGCGGGAAATCCTCCCGCTCAGAAGCTCCTGCCCAATCGGGGCAGTGGGAGCAACCCAACTCACTTCAAAAGCGGCGCCCCAGCAGGCAGCCTGCTGCTCTAACCTCCACCACCCGCCCAACAGCCAGCGAAAGCTCCCCCGATCAGGTAGAGCATCTGAGCGGGAAACCCTCCTGCTCAGAAACTCCTGCCCAATCGGGGCAGTGGGAGCAACGCAACTCACTTCAAAAGCGGCGCCCCAGCAGGGCAGGCCCGTGCCTGAGGGCCTCACCAGAGGGCCCTTTGGCGCGGACACAGAAGCAGCCACAAAGAGCAACTGAAGCAAACCACAACCAAAGCAACCCACGGACTACAGCAACAAGCAGCCATCATACACCAACGCACACAACCAAGCTCAAACAACCCGAGACAACGAGGAAAAAGACCACCCAACGCCCTGAGAAAACCAACGCAGAAGCCCATCTCAGCCCCAGGACACACAGGTACACCTATAAACTATGCCACCCCTCCTAGCCCCATTCCTAACCCTTTATTCCTCCACTACCAACACACTCCCCAACCACCCCATACCAAACGTCACAACCATCCAAACCACAAACACCAACAACCCCCCCCCTGCATGGAGCAACACCCACACACCCCCACACCAATCCACCCCCCCAATCCCCCAAACAACAATCCCCTCTCCATCACACTAATAAATGCTCATTCAGTCAGAAACAAGCACCACATGCTCCATGACCTGATCACAACCCAAAAGATTGACATCCTATGCATAACCGAAACATGGCTAACGGATACCGACACTGTGCTCATGAGCCAACTAACACCAAATGGATACAGTCTTGATCACTGTTCTCGAGCCCACACCAGAGGAGGAGGAGTAGCCATCATTGCAAAAGCCAACCTCCACCATGCTTCAGAAGCAACCAATGAAGCGGACATACTCACTCTCACCAACAAGCACCTCTCCATATGCCTAATTTACCGAGCACCCACCCCAAGCACCGACCTATCAGGCATATTACAACACATATCAGAGAGTGCCATCTCCACAAAAGAACAACTAATCCCCAGAGACTTCAACCTCCCAACACTCCAGGACAAAAATGCTGAAGCCTTCATAAATGCCATGGAAGCAATGAACTTAACCCAGATCATACACGAACCAACACATGAAAAAGGAAACACACTTGACCTCAAATTCCTGAACTCCCAAAACACCACCTCATACAAAAACCCAGAGATCACGTGTACCATGGTCAGACCACTACCTCATCAGCATCTCCCTCATCTACCAGCACACCAGCGTCAAAGAAAACAAACAACATACAAGAAGATTTAAACCATTCATCAAAGAGGATTTCCTGGCGCAAACACTACCTAAATTCCAAACAAGCTCCACTAACATCGATGACCTAATCCACAACTGGAATACCACGATCTCCTCTGCATCTTGTGCAACGGCAAACTGCAGCAAAACCAGACATACCTCAACAAAAGCCCGATGGTTCACCCCCAACCTACGAAGACTAAAGACCCAACTCAGAAGAGCAGAGAGAAAATGGACAAAGACAAAAAAAGAGGAAGATAAAATAAAATACATCAGTGAACTAGACGCATACCACACAGAAACCGACAAGGCAAAAAGGACCTACCACTCGAAGATCATAAACACCTCAATAAACAAACCACGTGAGCTCTTCGAAATTGTCAAGAAGCTAACAAAAACACCCAACCACTCCAACCAGCTACCAAACATCCCACCAGAACTACTAGCACGCCAATACAAGCAGCTTCAACAACTTCAAACTCCGCAACCGAATGCAGAGACAACAACCCACCCCACTTCCATAGATACAGACTGGAGCACATTCGAAACAATCACCAAAGAAAAAATAGAATACACCATCTCCTGCCTAAATACTACCACCTCCCCACTAGATCCATGCCCTGCGGAATGGATAAAGAAATCCAAGGAGGACATAAGCACGCCCCTAACCCACATTGTTAATGAATCCCTCAGACAAGGACACATGCCAGACATCCTCAAAACCTCCATCATCCGCCGAACCCTTAAAAAACACAACTTAGACCCCCTTGACCCCGCCTCCTTCAGGCCTATAGCAAGTCTTCCATTCACCACCAAAATCATTGAGAAAATAGTTCAACAACAACAAGACCACCTGGATACCAACAACATACTGGACCCACAACAACATTGTTTCCACCCATTCCACGGAGTCGAGACCCTCATGACATCTCTAAAGAACACCCTCATCAAAGGCACACAGACCAAGCACTCTGACTACGCTATGATCTTCCTGGACATATCCGCAGCCTTTGACACCATCTCCCACAACATCCTCCTGCACAGACTCTAAGAAATTGGCATCAACAATGTCGTACTACAGTGGTTCCGCTCCTACCTGACCAATAGACAACAATTGATCCGCACAAGCATAGCAACCTCCCCCCCTTTCAGCAACATCCAGGAGTACCCCAAGGATCCACACTATCTGCCATGCTCTTTAACATCTACTTGCAACCACTCTGCTCAATCATACGCGCCCATAACATCAACTACCACATCTATGAAGATGACATAATGCTCTATGGACCGATCAAAACCACCAACCCAACAAACAATCAACTAACAGACTGCTTCATAGAAGTCTCCAGCTGGCTACAAAAGAACAACCTATCCATCAACCTAAAAAAAACTGAAGCCCTCATAGTAACCAAGGATCCAAACTTCACACCACCACCACACCTCAACTTAGGAACCACACAAATACAAATACAACCACATATAAAATACTTAGGAATCATCATAGACCAAGCGCTCACACTCAAATAACGGATCAAAAAGACTACCGGAATAATATTCCACGACGCAAAAACAGTACAACGCCTCAGGCCTCTCCTTGATCCACAGGACTTCAGGACAGCCATGCAAGCTATGACGCTCCCCCACCTGGACTACTGCAACATAATCTATCACGGACTACCTGCCACCCACACCAACCCACTACGAACTGCCTTAAATACCACAGCAATAATTATCCAGAAAGCAAAAAAACAAGATCACATCACCCCAATCCTGAAAGAACTGCAAATACTCCCTCTCGAAGCAAGAATCAAATACAAATCAGCTCTACTTATCCACAAAGTCCTCTACCAAACGCAGACCTCCCAGCTCCAAACTTTACTGCCCCAACCCACCCACAACAGAACAACCAGACAAACCACCAGCAACACCCTCACCATCCCCCATGAACGAACTAAATACAATCAACAGACCTGCAACAGAGTCTTCGAACTATATGCACCATCCCTCTGGAACTCCCTACCAAATCAAATCAGAAACAACGGAGATCCTTCAACATTCAGAAAACAACTAAAAACCATCCTGTTCCAGGAATACCTCGGACCAGAAACAAACATCCACCACTGACTCCCTCTCCGACCCTTTAACATACCCACAGATCTACCTTCTAAGAGTCTGATGTCCTTAATGTCTGTTTAGATCATTAATGTTGGCCTCCCCAGTGACAGCCCCCCACCCAAGAATTGATTACTGCCCCCTCCCCCTTTTTTGTTAAACCGCTTTGACCCGGTGAAAAGCAGGATATAAATACAGTTAAATAAATAAATAAATATAATAAAATAAACTTTAGCCACAAAATAATCCACAACCTGATTAACATCCACAATCCCAACCCCCCCCCCCAATCCCAACCACACCCTCTCCCAAAAGTTGGCGAGTCACACGAAAAACCACCTGCGGCTTATTACCAGCAGTCAGAATCTGAAGATCATACCCTCCTCTTAGCCTCCTAAAGGCAATGACGATATGCATTAGTGCAGTGATGCCATTGCTGCGATCCTCATCACTCTTTGACTTATGCAATCGACGTTCTAACCGGTGCATCTCTTGCATTGCACCCCACAGCTCCCTGGAGAACCAGGCCCTATTCCGCACCCGGTCTTCCCTAACCCACGTATACCGCATTGGCGCCACATCCTCTAATGCTGCACCTACCACCTCCATCCATTCCTTGATCCTCCTCAGAACACCCCATCCCTTCTGTCTTATGACCCACAGCTGCGGACCAAGTATTCCCCTTAAAATAAGTAGGCCCACAGACCAATTGCTACAACCCCGTATCAGATAGAAACAATTTAAAAAAAATAGGATTGCAGTCCTAGGATTCACTAAATTAAAACCTCCAATCACCAAGAGATCTTGAAACTCCAAATGGGTCAGAGCAATCCTATCCCCTAGTATGCCCCATTAATATTGGAATAGCCACATAGGGCAATACAGCTGAAGAAAGCCGATGGAAAAGGGCCCAGTAACTTACATTCCGCTTTTCAGTGACAGGAAGTACAGAACAGAGTACAAGGCAAGATTACATTCAGGTACAATATGTATTTCCCCAGAAGGCTTACAGTCTAAATTTGTACCTGCCTGTTGCATTAATGGACCATCATCTACTCCCTAAAGATTAATGGTTAAACCTAAAATCATAGGAGTATGAATCAGGTTTACAAGACAGAATTTGAACAACTTCACTGTGTTGCAGAATTTATTTTTCTCTCTCAAAATGTCTGATTGTGTTTTCTTTATTCTACAGACAATAAGGGGCGTGTTTATTAATATTTGCTAACCAACCATATAGAGTTTAGCACACAGTATGGGCTCCATGCTAAAATTCCCACGTTAACCAGTCAGCATATGATTGGGCAGGGACTCGGTGGTTTAGGGGCAGAACATGGCAATGGCAGCACTTCATGTTTAGTGCAAGCATTTTGGGTGCAGGCTAACTGCAAATGTGGCTGTTAGTGCTAGTGCACTTAGCGCTACCTCAATGGGTGGCATTAAGTGCACCTATGTGGCAGGTAGCGCAATGCCTCATGTAAGCAACACACTAACAGCAAGAGGATGGACACCCATGCCCCCAAAAGTTAGCAAGGGCCAATATAGCTCAAACACCAGTGTGCTATTTTAGTAAACATGCCCCTCAAATTAACATACCAAGAGCCCAAGACCTACTTTATTTTAACAGTTCCCTAATATACTTAAACCCAAGCTACTGTACAGCATCTTCAAGTCTCTGAATTCCCAAAACATCATCTTTTGTGAATCCAGACCTTCCTGACCCCTATATGAAATAAAACTCAGTTCTTAGGTCTTCAAGAATGACACAAAACTGACCTCATAGGGCTATCTAGGCAGGATGCAGCTTTTAAAAACGGCTGTAGGCACAATTTGTCTGATATTTAATTGGCCAAAAGAGGGGATATTTTGATTCTGTTGGGAAACAGCAAAATAAAATCTCTAAGATAATTAAAGTCTGAAAACACAAGATGAAATGTGGAAGGTAGGTGGAAGAAGAGAGGAGAATCTTAAAGTTCATGCCACTTTCCTGCATCTCTCTGGCATTTAATTTTCTGCCATTCTAAAACATGCATACCAAATGGAGTCTGAGTTGCACACGTACCTTTCTCCAAGTCTTTTTTTTCCGTCAGCCGCTAGGAGGCTGAATAAAGTAATTAGATCAACTTGAGCAGTTGCTGATTGCTTTCAGTGTGCAGTTCGCTCTCTGACCCCATGAAAGGAAGGCTTCTAAATAAGGATCAATAGACTGGGATGAGACTGTTGCAACCTGTTTCTAGAAAGATGAAGCATAACAGAGTGAAAACGAAGAAAGAGGTTGCTTTTTTTAAAGTTATTTAACTAAAATATTTTGTTAGTGTTTGGAACAATATTTAAGAGGTGCAAATGTTGGATACCAAGTCAAGTGAAAAGGGATAATACCTTTTTCAACTCTCTCATTTCCTTTTAACTATTTACTAAGGAAGCCAAATTCAATGCAGGACCCAAAAAGCCTCAAAGGATGAGACTGATATCAGCTGTCACTTATAAAAATAAGTGTATTACATTACGCTATGTGGACATCACTAACAGAGATATTGTAAAACAAGTTGTGTTACAGTTCAAAAAATAAATCTCTGCTTAAAGTCACTTTTCTACTGAAAACTGTTCAAAAAGAATCTTATGTAGCACATTAAGACAGGGACAGACAAGCAAGTATCACTTTTCAGGTAATCTATCCCCAAAGATGACCTACTTGTTTACCTAAGGGCCATGTTTACTAAAGCTTAGTGCATGATAAATGAGTTAATGCACACTACCCACTGCTGCAGCCCATTTTATGCCTATGGACCATGCAGCATTTAGCACATGCTACTTACTATCTCTTACCATGCAGTGGGATTCAATAAGGTGTTCCATCTCCAGGCTCCAAAATAGCACAGTTACTTACCTTTAACAGGTGATCTCTGGGAACAGCAGGAATAAGTCTTTACATATGGGTATCGTCGGTACCGACGGAGCCTGCGCGGGAACGCTCCCCAGCTTCCAATAGGAAAGCTTTTGGGGGCATCCCACAGCGCCTGCGTGCTGCCTTCCCGCCTTTCCCAACCGCCTCTCTCCAGTTCGAGTTTTAAAACTGAGACAAAGAGAGAGAGAGGGAAGGGAAGATAGATAGACAGATACAACTCCTAGGGGAGGTGGGTGGGTTGTGAAGACTTATTCCTGCTGTTCCCAGAGATCACCTGTTACAGGTAAGTAACTGTGCTATCTCCAGGAACAAGCAGGAATGAGTCTTCATATATGGGGACTCCCTAGCTGCAGAAGCCAGGGAGAGACCCCAGAGTTGTGTGTCCCTGAAAAGGGCTCCACCTCCCCCCATGGATCTCTGGCATCCAACCAGGGTAGGTGGGTAGGAGTTGATTAGGAATGGAACAGGTGTTTGAGAACAGCCTGACCAAACGAGGCATCCTGGCGGGAGTCCTTGTCCAAACAGTAATGGGCTGTGAAGGTATGAACCGAGGCCCAGGTGGCCACTCGACAGATTTGGTCGATGGACACAGAGTTCAGATGAGCCATTGAGGCTGCCATGGCCCTCACATTGTGAGCTGTGACATGGCCTTCCAGAGAAAGGTTCCTACTCTGGTAGGCGAAAGAAATACACTGAGCAATCCAGTTGGACAGTGTTCTCTTAGAAACTGGAAGTCCTAAATGGGAAGGATCAAAAGCAACAAAGAGTTGCGAAGACTTTCTATGTTGCTGTGTCCTTTGTAAGTAAAAGGCGAGAGCTCTTTTACAATCCAAAGTATGAAGATTCCTCTCTGCACTTGATGCATGAGGTCCTGGAAAAAAGACAGGTAAGTATACCTCTTGGTTCAGATGAAAAGGCGAGACCACTTTGGGCATAAAGTGTGGATTGATCCTGAGGACTACCTTATCATGATGGAACCTTGTATAAGGAGGGTTGGCCACCAAGGCTTGCAACTCACTGATGCGACGTGCTGAGGTGACTGCAATGAGAAAGATAACCTTCCAAGAAAGAAATTTCAAGGAGGTGGTGGCTAAAGGTTCAAAGGGTGGCTTCATAAGCTGGCCAAGAACCATATTTAAGTCCCATGCCGCTGGAGGTGGTCTAATGGGAGGTTTAGTTAAAAGAAGGCCTCTCATGAATCTTGCTATAAGAAGATGAGAGGAAACAGGCTGTCCATTGAGAGGCTTGAGGGACGCTGCAATAGCACTCAAATGGACTCTTACCGAATTTGTTTTGAGGCCTGCATGTGAAAGATGCAGAAGATACTCTAGTAAAGAATTCACAGGTATTGCTAGAGGGTTAAGACCCTTCTCAGAACACCAGATGGTAAATCTTTTCCATTTGAAAGCATAGGAACGTCTAGTGGAAGGCTTTCTAGAAGCATGAATAATATCTCTGACTTGCTGAGAGAGATGGAAAACTTGAAGGTCTAGGCCTTCAGCAACCAGGCCCTGAGATGGAGAGACTGGGGGTTTGGGTGCCACAACGTTCCGTCTTCCTGGGAGAGAATATCTGGAGCAGAGCCCAACTCCAGGGATGGAGCTTGAGAGAGATGCAGAAGTAGAGGGTACCACACTTGGCATGGCCAATGTGGTGCTATGAGGATCATAGACCCTCGGTCTCTCTGAAGCTTGAACAGTGTTTTGGGAATTAGGGGAATGGGTGGAAAGACATAAAGGAAGTCTTGACCCCAGTGAAGGAGGAAGGCATCCTTGGCCTGAACTCCCTGACACGGAATCCTGGAACAGAACCGGGGAAGTTTGGCATTCCATGGACTTGCAAACAGGTCTATGTCCGGGGTTCCCCAAATTCGAAAAATCCTGGTTATCTGGTCCCTGTGGAGGGACCATTCGTGTGGAAGCAGAACTCGACTGAGTCTGTCTGCCCAAGAGTTTTGAACGCCTGGAAGATATACTGCCATAAGATGAATTTGATGCTCTCTGGCGAAGGCCCACAGTCGCAAAGCTTCGTTGCAAAGCGACAGAGAGCCAGTCCCCTCCTGCTTGTTTACATAGAACATGGCTACTTGATTGTCCGTGTGGATGAGGACTGTCTTGTAGCTGAGCAGGGAGTGGAACACTCTGAGAGCTAAGAAAATTGCTCTGAGTTCCAAGAGATTTATGTGTAGTGAAGTCTCCTGTGGAGACCAGATGCCCTGGGTGGAGAGATCTTGCAGATGAGCTCCCCAACCCATTGGAGAGGCATCTGTTGTAAGGGTTGCTTGGGGAAGTGACTGTTGAAAAGGGGACCCCAGCAACAGGTTTTGAGAGGACTTCCACCACTGGAGAGACCAAAAAAGGCGACTGGAGTTTGCTATTTTGTCTGACAGGCAACCTGATGCCTGAGTCCATTGGGTGGACAAAGTCCATTGAGCTGCCCTCATGTGAAGGCGAGCATATGGAACCACATGCACAGTGGATGCCATGTGGCCTAGAAGTTGCAACATTTCTCGAGCAGTTAAAAGGGACTTTAACTGTATTTGGGAGGCTAACTGCACCAAGCGTAGACAACGGGCCTGAGGAAGATAGGCCCTTGCAGTTGTGGTATCCAACAAAGCCCCTATGAACTCGAGGGACTGAGTAGGGGTGAGACTGGATTTTGGGATGTTTATTACTAGTCCCAAATACTGAAGGACACGCATTGTGCAGATTAGACAAGTCTTGGCCTCTGCTTGAGATGGAGCTCGAATGAGCCAGTCGTCCAGATATGGGAAGACAAATATTCCTAGAGTGCATAGAAATGCAGCTACTACTGCCATGCATTTCGTGAACACCCTTGGTGCAGAGGCCAGACCAAAAGGAAGCACCCTGTACTGGTAGTGCTTTCCTTGAAAAAGGAACCGAAGGAACCTTCTGTGAGTTGGATGGATGAGGACATGGGTGTACGCATCCTTGAGATCTAGAGAACAAAGCCAGTCCTGACTCTGAAGGTATGGAAGCAGAGCACCGAGAGAAATCATTTTGAATTTCTCCTTGAATAGAAATTTGTTCAATTCTCTGAGATCTAAGATGGGTCTGTAGCCCCCTGTTTTCTTTGGAATAAGAAAATAAGGGGAGTAGAACCCTGTGCCTTGTTGAAGAAGAGGTACTTCTTCTATTGCCCCTTGGGCAAGAAGGATGGCAATCGAGCTTGAGCGGTGGGGGGCCTTTGAGATATCTTGGCTTGGTCGAATAGATTTAATTAAGATGATTTTGGTTCCTAGACTCCTCTATCTATTTATGAACCTGCCAGTTGAGGTTCCGGTGGCATATCTGCGGAAGCTACAGGATAAGCTTTTGTTTTTTGTGTGGCGTGGTAGGCGACCGAGGGTGGCCCAGAACATTCTGTATGCGCCCCGTCGTTCGGGGGGTATGGGAATGCCACAGTTGGGTAGATATTATGAAGCTGCCAGGGTGCGGGCGGTTTTTGAGTGGCTGCTGCGGGATGCAGCTGAATGGGTGGGGTTGGAACAGTTGGGGTTAGGGGGGGAGAGACGCTTATCTAATATCGTATGGGTGAAGGCCGCTGGATCTGTGGATCAGGGAGGGGGAATCCTTATGTAGCGCTCACGCTGCGTTATTGGTTGAAATGGTGTACCCGGTGGTATGGTAACCGGGGATACTCTAAGTTTACGCCCTTGCTGGATAATCCGGATTTCCCACCAGGAAGGTATGACCCTACGTTTCAGCGGTGGGCAAGACAGGGGCTATGCCATGTCGGGCAGTTTAAAGAAGGGGAGGCTTGGGTGGCCTTTGAAGACTTACAGAAAGAATTTCCGGTGATAGAGGTTGACAGGTACCAATTTGTGGAAGCACGTCATTTTTGTAAAAGTTTAGGGGGGTGGGGGGGGGGAAGGAGCGGTTGTGGATGGGTTAGTGGAGGGTGGGGTGGTCAAAGGCCTGATCTCACGGTTGTATGGGTTAATGGAGACGATGGATAGGGGGGGTGGGCCCATAAGAAAGCGTGGGAACGAGACCTCCATATGTGTTGGGATGATGACCATTGGTAAGTAGTCTATAAGGGGCTGTTTAGGGGGGTCTAGCTCTATTTTGGAGCAAAACTACAAGGTGCTTTATCGTTGGCACTTGACACCCCAGCAGATACAGAAATGGTGTGGGGGGTTGGGCCTATGCTGGAGAGACTGTGGGGAGCCGGGATCCGTTATGCACATTTGGTGGGAGTGCCCTAAACTCTGGCCCAGGTGGAGTGAGGTGGCGGAGTGGATGGGTGGGGTCTTAGGTACATGTATAGATCTTGGTCCTTGTTTGGCCTTGTTGAACGTGGGGGAAGGGTTGAAGTGGTGCAAGGTGGTGTGTGGGGCAATGCGGCACCTGATTGCGAGGAAATGGAGGGTAGTAGCACCGCCCACTTTAGAGGAAGTCAAACAGAGAGTGGCGCATCTTTCCTTGATATACAGCCTCACTGCCCTCCGCCAGCAGCGGCTGGTGCAGTTTCAGAAAATCTGGGGCCCCTATTTTGGTTGGGCTGAAGGGGGGAAGACACTACTGAGCCTGGAAGAGCAGGGGGGGTGGGGAGAACCCATCTACTAGTGGTCCCACAATGTAGTGTGCTTTCCGATGGATCCCCCTGGTAGGAGTTTCACCATACCGAAGAATGCAGCAGAGGGCCAATGGGAGCTTAGTATGTTGCTGTGATAGGATGTTTCAGACTCTGTATTTTTGATTATTATTTTGCTTGTTCAGTTGTTGAATGTTAATTGTGTTTCACTGATAGACTTATTCCTCTTAAGCATATACTTAACTATGATAATATGGCAGCCATCCTGGGAGGGGGGGAGGGGGGGATTAAGGGTGCAAGGGGCTGGTTCATTATGGGTATGGATCATTGTGTCTTTGTGGTGGGTATTTTGAGCTCTATTACTGTACGCTAGTGATGTATAAGAAGCGGTGTGTTATTGTTATGGTGTTTTACACTGTGGATCTTTAATAAATAATAAATGGAAAAAAAAAAAAGAAGGATGGCAATCTCCTGACCTAGAAGGTTGAGGAGAGATGTTGGAGAATTGAACTGTTTCACCATGGTGTGGGGGGGAAGGCTTAAGAAATGAAGCCTGTACCCTTCCCTTATGATGGAGAGTGTCCATTGCTCTGCTGTGATTTGCTCCCATCTGGGAGCAAAGTAAGTCAACCTTCCTGGGATGATAAGGGGCTCTGGTCCTTCCAGAGCTAGAAAGGCTAATTTCTCTAGTAGCGAGTCAAAGGCCCTGAGGAGGCTGAGGCTGCTGGGTCGTAGAAGGTCTAGCTGCCTTTGACTTGGCCTGTTTAGGTGGTTGCTGACGCTTTGCAGCAAAACGACCTGCAGAAGATGCCTGCTGACCATAATCAGGATAGTATCTTCCCTTTTTGGAAAAAGATGTCTTTTTAAACAATCTTTTCTTAACAGGAACAGAGGTAGACTTTGAAAGTCTATCCAAAGCAGAGTTTTCAGCATCCATCTGAGTGGTCTTTGCTTGCCAATCCTTACCAAAAAGGTTTTCACCTGTACAAGGGAGATTTCCCAATTGATCTTGGACCCAGAGCTCCAAATCAGAAGCTTGTAGCCAAGCAATTCTGCATGCCCCTATGGCAATAGCCGAAGCTCTGCTTACACACTCAAAAGAGTCAAAGGCTGCACGGTTGGAAAATTTGGAGACATCTTGGGCATGCTTGAGCCAAGTGAGAAACTCCTCTCTTTTATCCTCTGAAATGAAATGGGTTAAAGTCTGCAGATGATCTGTGACTTCTTTTAGAAACATTCCTATATAGAGACTACAGGAATTGATCCTAGCAGCTAGCATAGCAGCTTGGAAAACCCTTTGGCCAAAAGCATCCAGGGTCCTGCATTCACGCCCTGGAGGATTAGATGAGTGTCTTTTTGCACTCTTTATCTTCTTCATGGCAGACTCTACCACAATAGAGTGGTGAGGAAGCTGAGTCTTGTGGAAGCCAGGACAAGGAGGGACACGATACATGGTGTCTAACCTGCAAGAATGAGGAGAAGTGGTGAGAGGTGTCTCCCACAACCTCAACATGAGATCATACAGAATCTCATGAACAGGTAAAGTAGCTGCCTCCTTAGGAGCTTTAGGATATTGTAAAATATCCAACTCCTTGGCTCTGGGTTCTGACTCAGTGGCCACCGTGATAGAGAGGCCCCTAGCCACTTCCCTAACAAAGTCTTGAAAAGACAAGTCTTCTGGAGGAGACATTCTTCGTTTAGGTGAAGAAGACTCCTGAGGAAGAAGTATCGATGCTTCTACAGAACCCTCAGACTCATCAGAGTCCTCAGAGGAATCGAAGTATCGCCTGTCTGGATGCTCCTGTAAAGCCCGATAACCGTATAGAGTGGGATCGACATCGGGAGTAATCGGTACCGGTTCGGTACCGATGGGCATCATAGGACAGGGTACCGTTGCAGTCGACACCTAAGCCAATGTCGATGCCATCGGTACCGGTACCGGGAGCGATGCTGGTACCGGAGCCGGTACAAGCAACGGGGATTGTTGCGGTACCGGAGGCGTCGCAGCCTGTATGAAAGCCGTTAAGGTGCGCTGCATGGTCAGAATCTTCTGATCCATCGACGCCACCAGAGTCTGGATGTCGGTACCAGTGGGAGCCACCGGTACCCCAGAACACGGCAACAGGTGATCTGTCGAGGCCAAGCCATCGATGTCAACCTGTGACCCCATAGATAATGCTTTGGAAGCCGGAGCTTCCCGCCGGGGTAATTTTGCCGGTGCGTAATCCTCGAGGGCAAGCCCGGAGGCATCTCAATGCTTAGAGGGAGATCTACCCTTTGAGGACCGGCCAGATTTATGCTTGGTTACCTGAGATCCATGGGAGGAAGAGGAGGCCCTGGAAGACGTCGATGCTACCGAAGCTGCATCAGAGGGAAACAGGGTACTGAGCTTGGCTGCTCGGTTCTGCCGACCCCTCTTAGACATCATGGTACAGGCCACACAATCAGTGATGGAATGGTCAGGTCCCAGACACTTTAGACACCAGTCATGGGTGTCGGTGACAGAAATAGTACCGCCACATTTTGTGCATTTTTTAAACCCAGAAGCGGGCTTCTCCATGAGGAAAATATTTTTAGGCCTAGGGCCCAAAAACTGAAAATGCACAGTAGAAATAAAGCGGTTTTTGTTTTTGTTTTTGAAAGAAAGAAAAGAAAGACCGGCTGTACCGGTCCAACGTCGAAGAAGGCAGACGCGACACAAAAGAATAAAGAAAAAATAAAGAAACACGACCTGCTGGCTCTGCGGAAAAGAAGAACTGGAGAGAGGCGGTTGGGAAAGGCGGGAAGGCAGCACGCAGGCGCTGTGGGATGCTCCCAAAAGCTTTCCTATTGGACGCTGGGGAGCGTTCCCACGCAGGCTCCGTCGGTAACGACGATACCCATATGTGAAGACTCATTCCTGCTTGTTCCTGGAGATAAATAAGATGTGATTCTTTAAAAACTTAAACACATAAAATGGTTGCTCTGGATACGTGGCATGGCAACCTGGAAATTTGAATCTTTGCTGATGATTTGGAGCAAGTATTGACTAGAATTTGATTTTATGATTGTAAAATTGTAAATTGTTATGAGTATCAGAGTCAATATAACTAAGTAGATAAACTGTTTTGAAAAACATGACTGGTGGCCTCCACAAAGGAGTCTAGCAGAAACGTACCATACTGAGAAAGTGATATACCACCTACAGAAATGGATATGGCCACAATTAAACCCTTACTGACAACTTTGAAGGGACAAAATTGGAAAATAGGTGTATGTGTAAATCTGGAGCCTCAAGTATAGTTAATGAATACACTGCCTCTCTGGCATCAGCAAAAGATCCTGCCAAAATTATTACCCAATGACTGCAAAACGTATGATAACCAGTGCTCGGAAGACAAAGAAAACGCCAAAGAAAAATCAGATGGCTGGCTATAAATGAAATATTCACTTCCAATTTTTACTTCAGCGTGGTTAAAACAAATTGGGAAGTGAATGACAAACATTATAAATAAGCGTTTTTTGCTGAGAGACAGGTTGGTGTGTCTATGAATGAATGGGTGGATTTTGGGGTGGGGTAGAGATGGAGTTGCTGCCATTGCACCCATGTGTATGGACAGAGAAACCCTCCTAAAATTCACTACTATCAAAACTGTCCTAAACATTCTGCCTAATTAGCAAGCTTTGTCTTTATATATATGTTTATGTTTATTTAAAACTTACTATACCACTCTGTGCCATGAGGTACCAGAGTGGTTTACAGTCTAAAATACAAGATAAACCATACAATAAAAAGATAGGAAATAGATAACGGAACAAGGAGAGAGTACCATTAGAAACAAAAATTGTCCAGGGTCTTCTCTAACCCGTCATTACACCCCCCCCACCGGAAACTAATGGTGAAGAAATGTGTCTTTAAAGAGGCCTTGAATTTCTGAAGGATTCTAATTTAAGGGCTGTGGGCAGCGCATTCCACAATGTTGGTGCTAAAAAAAAAAAAAACAGATAGCTGCATGGCACAATACATGTACATGTACATGAGATTGGTGGTATGACCATAAGACTGGAGTTTTGTGAGCAGAGCATCCAAGCTGGGCAAGAGAGTATCAGTAAAGAGGAGAGGTAGAGGGCCAAGCCTGTATAGGAAGCGTTGTGGGCAAGCACAAGAATATACTAGTCTGCATTCATTTTCTGCACCTATAATATATTAAAGGACCTATTTACTAAGCTACGTTAGCTCTTAATGCTGCAATGAACATGTGCTAACAGTTAAGATGGTTCTTTAGCAATTAATGCAAGACAATTACTACGCTAACACCACAGAATGGGAGGCGAATGGGCAGTGGCTGCACCGTACAGTTACTATGGCAATAGTTATGACATGTTAACTTAATGCGATAGATTACATGGCACAGTTAACACTACCTGAATAGGTGTAGCTCACCGTATCGCATTATCTGCAATGTAGTTAGCACATAGAAAAAAAAAGCTTCTCTGCTTTACTGTATAGTAAGATATTGGGAATGTCCAACCAGTTACTGCAGACGTGATGCAGTTACCATGTGTTAATTATAGCAATTATTGTGTGATAACTACAAAACCGTAGCACACTTTAGTAAACTGTGTCTTAAGCTTTCCTAACCAACACATTAATTCCAGCAACCTAATGAATTTTGACAAATCACTATGGTATGTAATTCCATAGTCTCCTAGCTGATGCTTTTGTTAACTTGTTGCATAATATTAAACTATGGAAATGGACAGAGCTTACCAGATGGACAAAAATAAGCAAACACAAAAGGAGTACTAGCCGAAATACTTGATCGGTAAAGAGCAGTGGCAATACTAGAAGCAGCATCACTGCGGTCACACTGATGGCCTTTATAATCTACTGCTTGCCGTGGTTTCCCAGAGAGCTGACCAGATAGCTGGAATTGAGCCAAGAAGTGTAGCAGAAAGGAGCACAAGCAGAAATACCAGGTATGTTTCTGAGGGGAACAGCATCAACGATACCAGAAGTGTCACACTTGGCAGCCTTTAAAATCTATTGCCTGCCTCAGTATATGGCTGTATTTGAGTGGCATAGGTACATGCCTGAAGGGATGCGTCCAAAGGGAATGTCCCTTTGAAGATCCTTCAGAGCACAAGCAAAGTGACAACTGATCCTTGGTGAGCATTTGCTCTCTTTTTGAGTATGTGTAAAAGGAAAAGAGTGAGTATTTATGCAAGATAAGGGACCTTTACCAAGTGTATCTACAGACTCCTCCTTGATCACTGGAGTTAAAAAGAATGAGGTGTAAGGGTGTTCTATCCCTAGTCCCCTTGAGCAACAGGTCTGTTTGATGTTAGAAGCCTCCGCTCTCAGTCCTATGTTCTGCTTACAGTGACAATTTCCAGCTGTTAAGAGCGAGCTGGTGCCACCTGAAGAAAATCTGTTTGAGCAGTTCCTCCTAGAATGGTTGTCTTACCTCTCAGGAACTTTGTCATTGATTCAAATAATCCATTAGATTTAAAACATGCTATTTTACAGGCTTCTACTGAGGCTTGAGGACATGGGGAAAAACTGTTATGGATGTACTGTATTTAAAATAAATGAAGGAAGAAGTGGTGATGTTTTCTCCAGTTCTCAGAGACTTTTTTTTATTTTTAAGAGAACCCGGCGTCCGCTAGGCCTTTTCCTTTAGCCCCACTTAGAAAGATGTTTAACTTTGTTGACATGAGGCCTGATATTCAGTTGGGCAGGCTATGCACCACGGCGCGCATACCCTGCCTGCCAACCCTCCTAACCCGGATTTTCACTTCTGCTCTGGCGGAAGTGAAAATCCAGGTTAGCCCAGATGCCACGGCAGCTGCAGAGGGCTACGCGGGTAGCAACGAAAAAGCGTAGTTACTCACCTGTAACAGCTGTTCTCCAGGGACAGCAGGAATCAGTCCTTACATATGAGTGACGTCGGCGCCGACGGAGCCCTCGTGCAGAGCAATTCCCCAGCTTTCAAAGAAAGCCTTTGGGATTGCATCGCGCATGCGGGATCCCCTTCCCGCCCAAATCTTGCTCAGTCAGATGTACATAGCTAAAAAGATGGCAAAAATGAGAAAAACTTAATCAAAGGACTGCAACTCCAGGGGAGGAGGGAGGGTCATGAGGACTGATTCCTGCTGTTCCTGGAAAACACCTGTTACAGGTGAGTAACTACGCTTTCTCCAGGAACAAGCAGGAAGTCAGTCCTCACATATGGGACTCCCTAGCTATAGGCTACCGAGAACCCATAGCTGAAAATGGCTCCCTCTAGAAGAGCCGCAGCCGCAGTGATAGGATTTTCCTCCGAGAACACAACCCCCACGCTAGCCTGACACCAAAGGGTCGGAGGGTAGGAGTTGCCTAAACCTCGAATAGGTTACGGAGTACCGCCTGACCGAAAACACTGTCCCGCCGGGACTCTCTCTCCAGGCAGTAGTGGGCTGCCAAAGTCTGGCTTGAAGACCAAGTTGCGGCCTGGCAGATGTCTGCCAACGGAACAGAGCGGTGTTTAGCCACTGATGCGGCCTTAGCCCTGACAGAGTGGGCCGTGATTCGGCCCTGCAGCTGGAGGTCAGCTGCCCTGTACGCCCAGGCGATGCAGTCTGCCTCCCAGGTGGATAACGTGCGCTTGGAGACAGGTAGACCCAGTTTACTAGGGTCATAAGAAATGAAGAGCTGGGAAGCTTTCCGATTTCCCCGTGTACGCTCCAGGTAGAAGGCGATCGCCCTCTTACAGTCCAGGGTATGCAGAACCGCTTCTGCCCTGCTGGTATGTGGCCTGGGGAAGAAGGTTGGAAGAACCACTTCTTGGTTGAGGTGAAATGAGGAAACCACTTTTGGAAGGAACTTGGGGTGAGTACATAGGACCACCCTGTTTTTATAAAACCATGTATACGGTCTATCCGATATTAAAGCCTGCAGCTCGCTCACCCGTTGAGCAGGCGTGAGCGCCACCAGAAAGAGTGCTTTCCAGGAAAGGAAGCATAGGTGACAGATGGCCGTAGGTTCAAAAGGTGGGCAAGTAAGCCGCTGCAAGACCACATTTAAGTTCCACTGTGTAGCTGGTGGGCGAATTGGAGGCTTCAAGAGGAGGAGGCCTCTGAGGAATCGGGAAACCAAAGGGTGAGCTGAAAGAGGTTGCCCATCCACTGGAGAGTGGTGAGCTGATAGCGCACTCAGGTGGATGCTGCCAGAGTTAGACTTGAGGCCTAACTCCGAGAGGTGGAGTAAGTACTGCAATACCTGAGGTACTTGACAAGTGAACAGGTTCTCCATATGTTGGGCACACCACCCTTCAAATCTACGCCACTTGAACGCATAAGATTGTCTAGTGGATTGCCTCCTAGAGGCCAGCAATACCTCCTCCACCTCCTTGGGGAGGAGTAGAGGAGCAAGTACTACCCTCTCAGCAGCCAAGCCATTAAGTTGAGGGATCTGAGATTGGGGTGTAGCAAGGAACCCTGTTCCTGGGTCAAGAGGTCAGGCTGCACCCCCAGTGGAGTTTCGACCGTCAGTTGAAGGAGAAGAGGCTGTCTGGGCCACCTGGGGGCTACTAGAATGACATAGGCCTTGTCCCGAAGAATCTTGAACAGAGTGCATGCTATCAGGGGCGTGGGTGGGAATGCATAGCGAAGGCCCTGTGCCCATGAGATCAGGAAAGCATCTGCCGCCACGCTCAGCAGATGCGGCTGTCTCGAGCAGAACCGGGGCAACTGATGGTTTTGCGGACTGGCAAAGAGACCATGGAAGGGAGACCCCAGCGGTTGAAGATCTGCTGGGCTACATCCCGGTTGAGATGCCATTCAAGAGGCTGAAGAATCCTGCTCAACTTGTCGGCCAGGACGTTTTTCTGACCTGGAAGATAAACTGCCTTTAGGGACATGTGATGTGCCACTGCAAAAGAGCAGAGATCCAGAGTCTCCTGGCATAGGATGCGAGACCCTGTGCACCCCCGTTTGTTGATGTAGAACATCGCCACCTGATTGTCCGTCTGTATCAGCACCGACTGATGTGCCAGAAGATGACAGAAGGCTTGAAGAGCTAGGTGGATGGCTCGAAGCTCTAGAAGATTGATCTGAAGCATGGCCTAGCACGAGGACCACAGACCCTGAGTGCATGAACCCTGGCAATGGGCTCCCCAGCCCAGCAAGGAGGCGTCTGTCGTCAGCACTCTGGTGTGAGAGGGAGGTTGGAATGGTACTCCCTGAAGCAAGTTGGGGGGGGGGGGAGGGGTGAAGCCACCATTGCAAGGCTGTCACCAGTAACTTGGAGACTGCTACTCTGTCTCTGAGGTGGCCAGTGGCTTATGTCCACTGGTCTCTGAAGCTCCATTGAGCTGTGCGCATGTGGAATCAAGCATATGGAATTACATGCACTATGGAGGCCATGTGGCCCAGGAGGCGTAGGAAAACCCTTGCGGAGACCTGAGGCCTGCGCTGGACCTGCTGGACCACATCCAGAAACCGCCTTGCCCTGTCCAGTGGTAGGTAAGCCTTTTCCTGAAGTGTGTCCAGTCTTGCCCCTATGAACTCCAAGTGCTGAGTGGGGAGTAAAGTGGTCTTTTCATGATTTATAACAAACCCTAGGTGCTGGAGCAGGGTGACTGTGCGAGCAGTGGCCTGCTGAGCCTCCTGTGCCGATTGGCCACTGATGAGCCAGTCGTCCAGGTATGGAAAGACGAAGACACCCTGGCTTATGAGGAAGACCGCCACCATGGCTAGGCATTTGGTAAATACTCTGGGAGTGGTGGCTAGGCCAAAGGGCAGTACCCTGTACTGGAAGTGGTTTCCTCTGACCACAAACCTGAGGTAATGTCTGTGGTCTGGGTGTAAGAGGATGTGAGTATAAGCATCCTTTACATCTAAGGAGCACAGCCAGTCTCCCTGGTGGAGGTAAGGCAATAGGATCCCAAGGGAAAGCATCTTGAACTTTTCCCTCACCAGGAACTTGTTCAGATTTCGCAAGTCTAGGATGGGGCGAAGGCCTCCTTTTCTTTTTGGTATGAGGAAATACCTGGAGTAGAAGTCTTGCCCCTGCAGGTGGTGGGGCACCGGTTCCACCACCTGATCCTTTAGCAGACCTGTCAACTCCTGCAGGAGGAGGTTCCTGTGAAGAGGGGCCTCAGAGGCTCTCCTGGGAAAAAGGAGGTGGGCACCTGGTGGAAATGAAGTAAGTAGCCCTACTGGACTACTTGCAGAACTCAGGCGTCGGTAGTAATGGCTGGCCACCGGTGAGCAGCCTTCCTCTTGTGCAGGGCCAAACCACTGTTGGGAGAGGAGCTATGCACCGGGAGTCAAAAAAACCCTCCCGGCTGAGTAGGAGCCAGAGCTGGAGGCTTGGGAGTCTTCGGCTTACGTGGACCATGCCCTTGTCCCCTGGCCTGCTGCCCCTGTTAGGGAGCTGGGGCAGCCTGGTAAGTGGGGTAGTTTCTGTAAGCTGTGCCCTTCCTCGGGAAAAAGAGCTTTTTCCCCAAGGCCTTCTTCTTGTGAGAAGGTGCAGATGTCTTCTTCGACAACATTGTTCGGGTCAAGTACTCTGACTCAAATTCTGCAGCTTTCTCAGTCATGGGTTTTCCGAAGAGGTTGTCTCATCGGCACGGGACATCAACCAACTTGTCCTGAACCCATGGCTCTAGGTCCGACGACATGAGCCAGGCCTGATGGCGTGCACCGATGCCGGCTGCAGCTACTCGGGCCGAAGCCTCGAAGCCGTTTTAAGCTGCTCGAGACATGAACTTCGAGCACTCTCTGATCCCCGTGGACAAGGCCTTGAAGCGCTGCAAGGGTTCCTCGGACAGGCCAGCCGAGAACCCGGCAATCTCCTTTGCCAGGTCCCACAAGTACATGCCCATGTACAGCTGGTAAGTTTGGACACGGCATGACAACATCGAGCCCTGGTAGCACTTTCTACCGAGGGCGTCCAGGTTCTGGGCCTCCCAGCCGGGAGGCACAGAGGAGTACCTTTTTTGGCTTTACAGCCAGTGCATGGCCGATTCCAAAACCATGGAGTTGTGCGGCAGCTGCACTTTCTGGAACCCAGGACTCTTACGGACTCAATAGATGGAATTGACCCACTTGCTGAGTACCGGCATCGAGGCCGGGGACTCCCACATTTGGAGCATCAGCCATTCCAACATCGGAGACACTGGTACAGTAAGGGCCTCCTTCGGGGGAGAGTCATACTGGAGGGCATCGAGCTCTTTGGCTCGAGGCTCCTCCTCGGCATCCGCAGGGAATGCCAAAGCCTTGGCCATATCCCTGACAAAGTCCGAGAACCGAGTGTCCTCCGGAGGGGACCTAGTCCAAGGCTTCAAACCCGACGAGTCCGATGGGATACACCGGGTCCGGAAGCTGTCTGGGGAGTCTTCCTCCTCCGTCTCCCACACCGAGACCTCCGAGGAGGACTCGATGGGCTCCAGCCTCGAGGGCTTCGGGCCCGACCGCCCCAACGCCGAGGGCACCAGCATTGATGACCTCAGTCCTGAACAGGAGGTCGAGGGGGACCTTGGCCGAGGATCGACTCGAGACCTGATTGACTCGAGGATCGGCTCGGCCTCCGGCGTCGACTTGGATGTTGAAGTCCCGGTGGTCGGGGTGGATGGACCGGCGAGACCGGCCATCAGTGTCCGCTGCTGCTCCCTGAAGACAGCCATGTTTCTCTCCAGGGCCGCCAACCTGAGACCGAGCTCAGAAGGCTCTGCAGCTCCTGGCTCGGGTCCCGACATCGTCGGGCCCAACGCCAGCTCTCCCGGAGGAGTCCACGAGGACAACAGAAGTTACCTTGTCCGATGCCTCTGGCTCTCTACGAGGTTGTTTAGCCGACCGCTCCGACTCCGAGGACCCGGGGTGGCGGTCTGGGCTCTGCGGCTTGGAAAGAGCGCAAACGCTAGTCACAAAGGATAAAAACAAAAAAATAGGACCGGACTCGATACCGGTGTACCAAGCCGAGGGCGGGAAGGGGAACCAGTGGCGAACAGGGAAGCTGAAAAATATAACTCAACTTTTCTAGTTTTTCCACGGTGAAAACAGGACCACGTCCGTTGGGCTCCGCGGAAAAAAGAAGACTGAGCAAGATGGCACCCTTGGGCGGGAAAGGGATTGCGCATGCGTGATGCAATCCCAAAGGCTTTCTTTGAAAGCTGGGGAATTGTTCCGCACAAGGATTCCGTCGGTGCCGACGTCACCCATATGTGAGGACTGACTTCCTGCTTGTTCCTGGAGAATCACTGCTACTCGTGTAGCCCCTTCCTCCGCCCCAAAACGTCCCTAACACGCCCTGATGCTATGCAACAGGGCACGTTAGGGACTTAGCTGGGATTTTCAAAGGACACTACCCATGTAGGTGCCCTTCGAAAATCCAGGTTAAGGCTTTTACACGGGTAACTGAGGAAGTTACCTGTGTAAAGGCCTTTGAATATCGGGCCTATGGTGATTAATATAGTGTTTAACTTGGAGATATGGTGACCGCCATGATGGAAGATGCATTAACTATCTGCCCCACATTTACTCCTTTTAAGAGGAAACAATGACAAAATTTAAAGAAGTAGAGTTGTACTTAGGGAAGGTTAATTCCAAGATTAAGTCACATGAACAACATTCGCAGTCCATATAATCTACAACTGTAGCTTTAGTAAAGGGAAATACTTTCCTGAAAAAAAAACCTAGGTGGGTCAGAAAATGTTATAATTTCAATGTTCAATGTAATTTCAGTTTGTTCAATGTAAACTGCACTGATGCAGAATAGCGCGGTATTATTTATTTATTATTATTTGGCATACATTTATACACCGCTCCTTCCAGAGATCAGAAGCGGTTCATCGTTGTACAAGATCGGGGAGAGGGGACAAGACAAGGGAGGGATAATCAAAGAAAAGATTACAGTTATACAATTAATTGGTACATAAATTACTGCTTGAACACCAGTATAAGTTACAACTTGTTGTACAGGACATGGCAGAGTGGACAATACACGGGGTAGCTTGACAACGGCATGATTACAGATATACATATCATTAGCACCTACATTACCGATTGAAATCCAGTGTAAATTACAGATTATTGCTTGAAGCACCCGGTGAGTTTATCTAATATATATACATATTTATATACTATACAACAGAGACGCAGTAGATAGGGTTATGAATAGGGGAAAGAGACATACATATCTACAATTTTGATCATTGTGGAAGCGGACATCAAATGAGCATTAGGTTCATATGAAGCTTGGTCTCTTGTGGTAGGTGGGCAGCCTGGGAGGGGAGAGTTGGAACCTGCTATGTGATGCCGTAGTGTATTTGGAATAGGTGAGTTTTAAGCTCTTTTCTGAAGACCTGTAGATCTTTGATCAGACGTAGCTCGTGTGGTAGTTGGTTCCAGAGCATGGGTGCAGAGTATGAGAATGCCCGGTTGCTGGTCCGTTCTTTGACTAGCCTAATGCTGCTGGGTACGCAGAGAGTGTTTAGGTTAGGAGTGCGTCGGCATCTGTTGGCTGGCTGAATGGTGATAAGGTTATCAAGAAAGGAGGGAGATAATTTGTTGATAATTTTAAAAGTGGTTATCAGCAATTTGTATATTATCCTTGCAGGTATGGGGAGCCAGTGGAGCTCTATGAGAACTGGGGTGATGTGGTCAGACAGGCTCTTGTTCATGATAATTCTAGCTGAAACATTTTGCTCCATTTGTATGATGCTTAATGTTTTTTTCGGTAGCCCTTGCAAAATTGCATTACAGTAATCAAGGTGCGGAATGATGAGAGCCTGTGCAACTGTTCTAAAGTCCGAGTGGTCAATGATGCAGCGTATAGGTTGCAGCACTCTCAGCTTGTGAAAAATGGCTGTGTTAGTTATCCGGAGATGTTTTTCCATCTTTAGGTTCGCATCGATTAGAACCCCTAAGTATTTGATCTCATTCTTAGAGAGATAGGTGTGTCCGTTCAGGGTGATTGATGCAGGGGGTTTGAAATCTTGTTTTCCTGATATGAACATCACTTCAGTTTTCTTGTGATTTATCGACATGTTGTTGCATTGGAGCCAGTCTTGCAGTTCGTGAAGGCATTCTTCTAATTGGTTAAGATTGGGGTTGTTTGTATCGAGTTGTGTGTAAAGCATGATGTCATCAGCATATAGGTGGTAGCTGATATTATGCTTCTGAAATATTGTACATACTGGCTGGATATAGATGTTAAACAACAGGGAGGAGATGGCTGAGCCCTGTGGTATCCCTTGGGTTTGGGGGAATGGCTTTGCTTGCTCGTTATTGAATCGAACCTGCTGCATTCTATTTGTGAGGTATGACTTGAACCATTTTAAGGGAGTACCTGCTATCCCTATAGATTCCAGTCTACGCAATAGAATTTGATGGTGTACTGTGTCGAACGCAGCTGATATATCTATGAATATTAGTAAGGACATCTTGCTCTTGTTCTCCAGTCCCTTGATGAGGTTGTCTAGGAGGGCTATCAGTAGGGTTTCGACATCGTGGTGTGATCTAAAACCATATTGATGCTCGTCAAGTATTTCGTTCTCGTCTAGGTGGTCTTGTAGTTGCTGCTGAGTTACCTTCTCGATAATCTTTGCCAGAAAGGATATGCTTGAAATAGGCTGGTAAGAGGTGGGGTCTTCTTTGTTAAGCACTTTATTTTTTAATATAGGCCTAATTAGCGAAATTTTAAGTTGAGCAGGCATGATACCTTGCTGCAGGGATTGACTGACTATGTGAGTTAACAAGTGTGAAATTTCGTTTTTAGTTGATTTGATCCATTCTGCTGGGCATGGATCTAGGAGAGATGTTGTTGTGTGGAGGTTTGAGATTGTATTTAAGATTAGCTTTTCGTTAATTGTCTGGAAAAAGGACCATCTATCATTTGGTTGCGAGCTTGCATTCTGACTGTCCAGCTGCTTTGGGACGATATCAATTGAATTCTGCGTTTGGCGGGGACGATTAGGTGGATTGAGTTTGCTAGAATAGCAATCGGCCAGGTCTTGGGCCTTCATCTTCCCATTGCAGTTAGGTTCAGGTAGTGGCTTTGTGAGAGACTTGACTAGCTCAAACAACTCTCTGGGTCTGTTAATGGCCTTATTGAGTATGTTGGTGTGATGAGCTTTCTTGGCCTTGCTGGTCTCACTTTTATATTTGGTGAGGAGCTCTAGGTATTCCATCTTGCAAAGGTCCTCCTTTGTTTGTCTCCATCTTCTTTCCAATTTTCTCAACTCCTTTTTCATTTTGTGTAGCAGTGGAGTGTACCACGGTTCCGTTTTTGTGTTCATCGGTCGGGTTTTTGACTTCCATGTTGGTTTAGAGTTGACTTCGATTGTAGAGAACCATTGGTGTGTGAGGTCTTCAATGTTGGTGTTGTCAAGGGTTATGTGTTCCTCAAGTGCGCTTATTAGGTCTTCTTTGTTTAGCTGTTGGAATTTTCTCCTTTGTTGATTAGGTGTGATGGAAACTAGCTTGCATGTTTCAGAGGATAGATAGATGGTGACCTGAATTTGATGGTGATCAGTCCATGGGACTTGTGTAATGAGGATTTCAGGTTGCCCAATTTCTAGATGCTGAGACTCCTTGGGAAGGAATATCAGGTCTAAGGTATTTCCTTTGTAGTGGGTCTCCTCTTGTATTAGTTGATTATATCCGAGCTGGTCCATGGCTTCTAGGAAGGAGGTTGCCTGAATGTGTGGAATGGAGTTGAGATTGAAATCTCCCAGAATTATCTGGTATTTCTTTGTTGCAGTGGAGGAGAGGGTTCCCAGAGCGTCAGCGAGGGCTTCGTGGTGCATTGATGGGGGTCTATACAAAAGGCATATCGACAAGGACCGATTCTCCACTCGGAGGATATCGATTTCCTGTGTGGAAACTGTTGATGTGGTTGTTAACCCAAAGGAGGCCTTAGCCATGATTAGGACTCCCCCTCCCTTTTTGTGTGTGCGTGGGCAGTTGAATAGCATGTATCCTGGCTTGTTGATTTGGTTTATTATAGCGGCATCTGTGTTTGATAGCCATGTTTCTGTGATGCACAGGAGGTCAGGCTTGTCGTCAGTGATGATATTGTGTATGATATGGGTCTTATTTCTTACTGATCTTGCATTTATTAGAATACAGGAGATGCGGGACTGCCGTGGGGTGCTAGGTTGGAGGAGCGAATTACGCTTTATTTTATTCCTAGCCTTAGTTGGTTTAGTTTGTAAGGTGGTGCAGGAGCTAGGTGTCGTGTTGGGCGGTTTCACGTTGTACTGTGGTGTGACTGTGTTGATATGAGCGAGTGTAAAGAGTGTAGGGACAGAGAGTGTTACATAGAAGGACATTGGGTACGATGACCAATGGGTGTAGTATGGTCGGATTTGATTGTGGATAACATCAGATACAGACAATGAAATTGCAAAGCAAAGATATATTATAATCAGATATCTTATGAGCCACATTGTGGTACTGAGACTGAGGGAGTCACCTGTTAGAGCTATTGAGTGAGGGTTCTTGTCTGCTCGGTTGCCCCAGGCTGGTCCGGGCTTCCGATACTTATCTCATAGAAGCTTTGAAATAAAAGTTGTTTGCTTGGGGAGGAGACTTATTCCCTGTTATAGTAGAATCAGATCCTTAAAACAGTCAGAGTGAGGGTAATTGTAAAGAGCAAATTACTATTGGTGGATTGAATTCTGTCTAATGTGACCTGGGAGATTTGTAAATTAAACCCTCAGGGAGTATAGCAAGAGAGAGATTACAAATGGGGATATTCTTATCTTACAATTAAGTATCTACTGTTATGCACATAGGGTCTAAACGAGTAAGGAGCGATTACCAACAAATATAGAGAGATTACCAACTTACATTCCTGTGCGACCCGAAACGACATGCAAACGCTGTGATAAGTTCAGTCTGTTATGTCCTCATATTGTGGGGGTTTATCCTGAGTTTGGCTATATTCCAAAAGGCGTCTGAGAATTCCGGCGAGCTCAACCTGTGGAGGGAGCTCAAGCCTTGGTGGATGAATGCTGTCGTGTTAACAAGTCGGTTCGGGGAGTCCAACCCTCAAAGATCTGCTTGTAGATTGGCCTCCGCTACAGGCCTCCGCCTAAGAGCCACGCCGAAGGGCCCTCTGGCGAGGCCCTCAGGCGCGGGCCCGACGGCGCTGTTCTTTATATTGCCCGGAGTCTGCCCTGATTGGGCAGCACTCTGCAGCTGGCTGGCTGGGTTCTGGTCGCCGCTCAATCCCCCGATTGGGGAGAGCTCGTCTCGGTGCGGGAGCCTGTCCCATGGAGGGAGCCTGTCCCGTGGAGGGAAGAGCCGGATCTGTTGCAGCGCCCGACGGCGCTGTTCTTTACATTGCCCGGAGTCTGCCCTGATTGGGCAGCACTCTGCAGCTGGCTGGCTGGGTTCTGGTCGCCGCTCAATCCCCCGATTGGGGAGAGCTCGTCTCGGTGCGGGAGCCTGTCCCGTGGAGGGAGCCTGTCCCATGGAGGGAAGAGCCGGATCTGTTGCAGCGCACGACGGCGCTGTTCTTTATATTGCCCGGAGTCTGCCCTGATTGGGCAGCACTCTGCAGCTGGCTGGCTGGGTTCTGGTCGCCGCTCAATCCCCCGATTGGGGAGAGCTCGTCTCGGTGCGGGAGCCTGTCCGGTGGAGGGAGCCTGTCCCGTGGAGGGAAGAGCCGGATCTGTTGCAGCGCCCGATGGTGCTGTTCTTTATATTGCCCGGAGTCTGCCCTGATTGGGCAGCACTCTGCAGCTGGCTGGCTGGCTGGGTTCTGGTCGCCGCTCAATCCCCCGATTGGGGAGAGCTCGTCTCGGTGCGGGAGCCTGTCCGGTGGAGGGAGCCTGTCCCGTGGAGGGAAGAGCCGGATCTGTTGCAGCGCCCGATGGCGCTGTTCTTTATATTGCCCGGAGTCTGCCCTGATTGGGCAGCACTCTGCAGCTGGCTGGCTGGGTTCTGGTCGCCGCTCAATCCCCCGATTGGGGAGAGCTCGTCTCGGTGCGGGAGCCTGTCCCGTGGAGGGAGCCTGTCCCGTGGAGGGAAGAGCCAGATCTGTTGCAGCGCCCGACGGCGCTGTTCTTTATATTGCCCGGAGTCTGCCCTGATTGGGCAGCACTCTGCAGCTGGCTGGCTGGGTTCTGGTCACCGCTCAATCCCCCGATTGGGGAGAGCTCGTCTCGGTGCGGGAGCCTGTCCCATGGAGGGAGCCTGTCCCGTGGAGGGAAGAGCCGGATCTGTTGCAGCGCCCGACGGCGCTGTTCTTTATATTGCCCAGAGTCTGCCCTGATTGGGCAGCACTCTGCAGCTGGCTGGCTGGGTTCTGGTCGCCGCTCAATCCCCCGATTGTGGAGAGCTCTTCTCGGTGCGGGAGCCTGTCCCATGGAGGGAGCCTGTCCCGTGGAGGGAAGAGCCGGATCTGTTGCAGCGCCCGACGGCGTTGTTCTTTATATTGCCCGGAGTCTGCCCTGATTGGGCAGCACTCTGCAGCTGGCTGGCTGGGTTCTGGTCGCCGCTCAATCCCCCGATTGGGGAGAGCTCGTCTCGGTGCGGGAGCCTGTCCCATGGAGGGAGCCTGTCCCGTGGAGGGAAGAGCCGGATCTGTTGCAGCGCCCGACGGCGCTGTTCTTTATATTGCCCGGAGTCTGCCCTGATTGGGCAGCACTCTGCAGCTGGCTGGCTGGGTTCTGGTCGCCGCTCAATCCCCCGATTGGGGAGAGCTCGTCTCGGTGCGGGAGCCTGCCCATGGAGGGAGCCTGTCCCGTGGAGGGAAGAGCCAGATCTGTTGCAGCGCCCGACGGCGCTGTTCTTTATATTGCCCGGAGTCTGCCCTGATTGGGCAGCACTCTTCAGCTGGCTGGCTGGGTTCTGGTCGCCGCTCAATCCCCCGATTGGGGAGAGCTCGTCTCGGTGCGGGAGCCTGTCCCGTGGAGGGAGCCTGTCCCATGGAGGGAAGAGCCGGAGCTGTTGCAGCGCCCGACGGCGCTGTTCTTTATATTGCCCGGAGTCTGCCCTGATTGGGCAGCACTCTGCAGCTGGCTGGCTGGGTTCTGGTCGCCGCTCAATCCCCCGATTGGGGAGAGCTCGTCTCGGTGCGGGAGCCTGTCCCGTGGAGGGAAGAGCTGGATCTGTTGCAGCGCCCGACGGCGCTGTTCTTTATAATGCCCGGAGTCTGCCCTGATTGGTATATAAGAGAATGTAAATAAATAAATAAAATAATTTGTCTTTTCCAGAGTTTATTTATAATAAGATGACCTTCCCGGGGGAAGCACGTAAGAATTATTCTAGCAAAAAACTACAATGTGGAAACCTCATCTTTCATAGAAATCTCCAGAGCCTTTTATGTTTTAGATTCTGTGAGGAGGTCTAGGGCTGGAGACATCAGAGTGGAATATGAGTCTTTGAGTTTGACTGTGTTTGGAGATTTCTTTCATAGTAGCCTAGTTAAATAAAAGGAGACATCTTATTTTCCTTTTTTGTTTCTTGGACTAACACAATACAAAAAACTATTTCCTAACATTGCTTTTAAGTTTACCTCCTTGTAGCTTTATTTCATGTTCTTTCTATAGCTTCCCCATCTTTGAAAAAGTTAATTTGTTCATTAATATTCTTTAAGTATTTAACTGAATCATATCTCTATTCTCCTTCCTCTCCTCTAAGGTATACATATTTAGGTCTTCAAGTTTCTTCTCATAAATCTTCTGGTCAGGTTCCAAATCATTTTGGATGCCCTTCCTCTGACCTTTTTTATATAGTTTACGAGGTATGAGCTCCAAAACTGAACATAATACTCCAAATGAGCCCTCATGAATGACATGCACAAGGGCATAAGAACATAAGATATGCCATACTGGGTCAGACCAAGGTCCATCAAGCCCAGTATCCTGCTTCCAACAGTGGCCAATCTAGGTCATATGTACCTAGCAGTTTACCCAAAAGACACAGGTTCCACAATGCTTGTACTGGGTCAAGCATTGATATCCTGGGTCCCTTCTTAATAATGGTTTAGGGACCTTTCCTCCAGGAACTTGTCCAAACCTTTTTTAAACCCAGCTACACTAACAGCCTTTACTACATTCTCTGGTAACAAATTCCAGAGTTTGATTATACGTTGAGTGAAAAAATATTTTCTTTTATTAGTCTTAAATAGTTTACCCTGTAGCTTCATTGCATGTCCCCTAGTCTTTCTATATTCTGATAACGTAAACAATCGATCTACGTTTACCCATTCCACTCTGTTCATTAATTTATAGACTTCTAACATATCTCCCCTCAGCCGTCTCTTTTCCAGGTTAAAGAGCCCTAACCTTTTTAGCCTTTCTTCATAGGAGTATCCTTCCATTCCCTTTACCATTTTGGTGGCTCTTCTCTGAACCTTTTCTAAAATTGCTATATCCTTTTTAAGATACGGGGACCAGAATTGCACACAATATTCAAGGTGCGGTCTCACCATTGAACGATATAGAGGCATTATAATATCTTTTGTTTTATTTTCCATTCCTTTCCTTATGATACCTAGCATTCTATTTGCTCTCTTGGCCGCCGCTGCACACTGGGCCGAGGGTTTTAACATGGTATCCACAATGACGCTTAAATCTTTTTCTTGGGTGGTAGTTCCTAATGTGGAACCTTGCATCGTGTAACCATAGTTTGTGCTTTTCTTCCCTAGGTGCATAACTTGCACTTGTCCACATTAAATTTCATCTGCCATTTTGATGCCCAGTCTTCCAATTTATCAAGATCCTCTTGCAATTTTCCACAATCCTCTTGGGTTCTAACAACTTTAAATAGTTTTGTGTCATCTGCAAATTTGATAACCTCACTCGTTATTCCACTTTCCAGGTCATTTATGAATATGTCAAAAAGCACCGGACCCAGCACAGATCCCTGGGGTACACCACTATTCACCTTTCTCCATTGGGAAAATTGGCCATTTAGCCCTACCCTCTGCTTTCTATCTTTTAACCAGTTCCTGATCCACAGTAGTACACTGCCTCCTATCCCATGACTCTTTAGTTTTGCCAAAAGTCTCTGATGAGGGACCTTGTCAAAGGCTTTCTGAAAGTCCAGGTACACTATATCAACCGACTCATCTTTGTTCACCTGTTTATTCACACCTTCAAAAAAACATAACAGATCAGTAAGACAAGATCGTCCTTGTCTAAAGCCATGTTGGCTGTCTCCCATGAGGCCATGACTATCTACATGCTGAGTAATTTTATTCTTTATGATGGTTTCTACCATTTTTCCCGGTACTGACGTCAGGCTCACCGGTCTGTAGTTTCCCGGATCACCCCTGGAACCCTTTTTAAAAATTGGTGTTACATTGGCGATCCTCAAATCTTCAGGTATTAGAGATGATTTTAATGATAGTTCACAGATTACTAATAGCAGGTCTGCAATCTCATATTTCAGTTCTTTCAACACCCTTGGATGTATACCATCCGGCCCAGGTGATTTGTTACTCTTCAGTTTATCTAATAGTTGTAATACATCTTCCCGATGTATCGATATTTCCTTCAATTCTTCCGCACCTTTAAATACCACTTCAGTCATGGGTAACATCCCTATATCTTCCTCAGTAAAGACCGAAGCAAAGAATTCATTCAGTCTCTCCGCTATCGCCTTGTTGCCTCTTAGTGCCCCTTTAACTCCTCTATCATCTAATGGACCAACTGACTCTCTCACAGGTTTTTTGCTACGAATGTACTTGAAAGTCTTTATGGCACTAATACCTCTATCTTTATGCTACTTATTCCTCTCTGTATGCAGTCTAGCAACTTTCTGGCTTTGGTTACTGCCTTGTCACATTGTTTTGCAACCTTGAGATCCCACTCCTGGTCTGTACACACCAGCTTCTCACCCATATCACATACAGTTCCTTTGGATTTCTCTATCCCAAGTACATCACTCTACACTTCTTAGCATTAAATCTTAACTGCCAAACATTATACCATTCTTCTAATTTTTTTGATTTTTTTCTCATGCGGTCTCATCCCTCGAGTCTAAGGTGTCCACTCTGTTGCAAGATTAATATCTTTCTAGATATCTCTGTAAAATCTCGGAAGATAATGAAAGGACTTCTTTAATTTTGCTGCCTGGTCTTGACTATGGAAATGGATTTCTTTCTAAAATTTCCTAGAAAGTGTTTTATCAAAATTCACAGGGCAAGAGTATGTTTTCTAGAACCAGCCCAATTAAAAGAATTTGCTGATAGTCAGGAATGGGTCTCTAACAAAAGACTGACGAGACCGTCTCTTATGTGTATATGTGCTGTGCTATGAATGCCTTGTAGCGCTATACAAAGAAGTAATCTAGGCATTTGTTAAAATGTGGAAGCTATTATTAAGGGCCTTGTTACCATGGTTAAGTCTATGTTCCTCATTTGCTTTTGTGTATGCAGTCTCTCTCATATGAACATTTCAGTCTATAGGCTGTGTTATATAGTGAGGACTATTTTCTTCTTGATAAGGAGACAAACCATTCTTACCAAGTCATCTGCAATGCCACTTATGAAAACACAAATGTAACTAGTCCTCTGAGTGATCCTCAAGGCATTTCACTGATAAAGCAAAGTTGCTCATCTTTCATCGACATTATCCAGGAATAGCAGGATAAGTCAGTCACTACATAAGCTGATGGTGCATAGAGGTACAAGCACCAGAAAGCCCACTTCGTCATCTAATATACGAAATAGCTAAAACTACGATGCAGACAAAAGTTCAGCAGTGACATGGGGGCTTTCCAGTCTTTTGCATTGAGTGTCACATGTATGATTTTCTCCCTGTTGGTGAGGGGTCGTGGTGCAAGGAGCTCTTTGTTTTCATGAGACGAGTCCAATCTCTTGAGGCTAGAGTAGCAGACTTGGAGGACAGAAGGAAGACAGAGGTATACAGGCGAGACCTATAGGGATGTAATACTGAAGTCCCACTTCCAGTCTGGCAGCATCCCTGTTGCCATGGAGGACAGAGGTGCTGGAAGATAAGAAGGTTGGAGGTTCAAATCCCACTAGAGGACAGCAACCTTGGACCGGAAGGACTGGGGTTCCTAGTCCCACAGGTGTTCCTTGTGGTCTTGGGCAAGCCACTTAACCCTCCATAGCCCATGTTCCCTGTAAAATAGTTATCTCCAAGTTATAATGCCCTGTTAAATGTAATTTCAGTTTGTTCAATGTAAACCGCACTGATGCAGAATAGCGCGGTATATAAGAGAATGTAAATAAATAAAATAAATAATAAGACCCCCCCAGGAGGAAGGCACTCAAATGGCTACTGGGGATGAGCTGAAGACTTCTCAGAGTAAAGCCAGCATTTATTATGTGGTTGGATCTGCTGATGTAGCTATTAGAAGCTATTAGAGGAAGAACAAGATCAGCTTTTCTAAAGCTACGAGAGTTAAAGAAAAAATTCCAGCCTCGAGGCCAGCAATGAGATGGATCGATACAATAACAGCATCTATGGATTACCACTCTATTAACAATGAGACGCTTGGTTGAAGACCGAACAAAGTTTAGGTCAACTATCCAAAGATGCTAGATCTCCCTCCTTCCCTCTCATGGCATGCTAGTAAGGCGATATTTACCGTTATGTCCCATCCAGGCAGCTAGGCAGAGAGAATAGATGGAGTAGGAGGGTCTCCGGTGCAGCTAGTTGGTCTGTCAGAATAAGACACGCATGTGCCACCAGGCATGAAGCTTGTGGCTAGCATAACTGTCAGTCCATTACAAGCAGCACACCACTGGCTCTCATAGGAGGCTACAGAATGATCTTTCCACTTTCAGCCAGCCTGGCTGCAATGCCAGCAAAGTCTCTGCAAGTTTCAGAGTTGCAGCTGCAAAGCAGTACTCTCAAAGAAATCCCAAAGCCCAGCCAAGTAGTATTTCTCACATTGATACTGCTACCATCAACTGTCGGGACTGCAAACATCAGCTCTGGAATTCAGTCCTGCCTCTTAGCGCTCACCGCTGTTTAGTAAACATATCCCTTAGCCACTTGCATAACCACAGAATCACTAGTTTTACACAAAACACAATACTTTCTTTCACAATAACAGTTTTAATTTCATTATAGCCTAACAAGTTTAGAAATCTTTGTAAACAGAGAACCCATAGTTGCTGGTTCGCACAGCATACAGTTCAATAAAATATGGCATAGGACATAGGCTATATAGTCTCTACAGCAGTAAATATATGTACTGAACACTACAACACACTAATTGGATGTCAGAATCTGGATTAGGACTTGGTAAATAACTCTGATAGTATACTTGGACATGGTTTCACAGAATTTCTGACCAAGAAACATGGCAAAAGAAAGTCTCTGGAGTGTCTCTAGAGCAGGAGTCAGATTCAAAGGGTAAAAAATCCAGGAAGAGTTTTGCACAGAGCTCCATAACAGACAAACTTTGGGCCAATCAGGGAATAGGAATGAAGATCACCAGCAATATACAACACAATTAAGAGCAGGCTGACTAGAGTCAGCCCTCATGAGACTTAATAGCTCTTAGTGCAAGATGCCTGCCATTTAACCAAAAGGTCACTGGTTTGAAACAAACCTCTCAATGTGAGGAAAAAAAGCCATTTCCGGTTTTTATTTGCTCGAAACCTCTAGTAATCTTTTAGCTATTTTTTTTGTTTGGGCAACAGCCACAACCACAGCCATATCTTTAATTAATAAAATAGCCCTGAAATAAACATTATTAAAACAAAACAAAAATTCAGGGAAGAGGAAGAGCATGACTAAACAGTGTCAAGACTAGAGGCGGCCATGAGGGTTTCTGTTTGGCTTTCTATCTTATAGATGTGTGTTTGGCACCAGCAGCGATGTGAAATGGCACCCCAGGACCAGCTTCAACCGCAGTCCATGTGGAATGTGGCCATAAGCATGTGCCTAAAAGGGCAGGCAACATCCCTTTGGAGCATCTGCAGATAACCAAATGAGACCATAGTTTATTTTTTTAATTGTGTCTAGACTGTGATGTTGGACTGTTCTCTGATCTCGATAGTTTGACTGCTGACATTTCATCACCATTCGAGGTGACATCAGTACGGGGATCCAGATGGTAATGTACTTGAATGCTTGCAATTGTACTTATATTGGGGTTGGTGGTAACTCAGATCTTTGGTTCGTACCAACCTCAAGTCAACAGTAAGTACAAACGCAAGCATTCAAGCACATCATCATCTGGAACCCTGCACTGATGATGTTCCTCTTGAATAGTGATGAAACATTTGCAATCAAACTATCAAGCTCAGAGAACAATCCAACATCATGATCGCCAACCTGAGCTACCAATATTCACATTCCTAGACTTGTTCTATCTGTGACTTTGCTGACTACTGTGATCTGATGCCAGGGCATGAGCAAGAATACGACTAAGATGCCCTTGGTTTCCACCCCAAAGGTTCAAGGCACAATGGATAATCATGTTACAGTGGTGGTGCCGCAAGACATCCTTGAGTTCTCCATAATGTCCACCCCCAACCTTTCCAGGAAGGATTATGAAACTATCATCTGATTCTTTGCTGGAACATGTGAGCCCAGTTTAGATTCTTATGGGCAGTCTGATGTGACAAATAAGGGGGTCTAATCCAAAGCTGAATCCTGCTTCCTTACATTTGAAGTTCAAGTTACACAGGCTATGCAATTACCTTCAAGAGATGTTTTCTTGAGAGATACATGGATAGTAGCGACTAGAACAGAGTATGTTGAAGGGGAAGTACCTTATCCTTCAGAAAGTTATCTAATGCTAACAGATCAAGAACAGGCAGAAGAGGAGGGGGCGTGCTGATACTAGCCAGAATCCACTATAAATTCAAGACCAACTCATCAAGCAGCACAGAGGAATCCAGCATAATCACTATTTCCAATAAATACATGGCCATATGCCTCGCATATAGACCTCCTAATGCCAAGTTAGAAGAACTATCCAGAATACTTGAGACAGTCTGCACACAAGATACAACACATAAACCGCTCATTGTCCTAGAGGACTTTAACCTCAGGGCAGCACCTGACAAGGATTCTAGATCATTCCTCAAAGCAATGGAATCTCTTCAATACAATCAGCTAATCAAGGACCCCACACACAGACTGGGAATGACCCCTGACCTCATATTCATACCCAAATCACTATAAGAATGCAACACTATCACCCCCACCCCTCACCCCGCCATCAATCTCACCTACACCATGGTCAGATCACCACTTAATAACATTTATACTACGGATTAACCAACTACAAAACATCAGGAGGAGCCCCCCAAGCAAAGAAGATTCAAGGCCTTTGACAAGGAAGCCTTCTTGAAGGAGGTAATCCAAAGTTACATCAAGATGTAATAGATCCAGATAAAGCCATTGAGAATTGGAATAACACCATATCCACAGCAGCAGCAGTGCCCAGCTGGAAACACACACATACACACAGCACACCCACCGCCCCTTTGTACTCTAATGAGATCAGGGAAGCAAAGCGGGAATTAAGGAAATGGAAAGGAAATAAAGCCCGACGCACTAAACCAGTACAAAGCCAAACAGAGAGACTACAACAGCCTGATCAACAACTGCATGAAACACCACCAAACATCATCATGAGATCAGCAAACAAGCCAAGAGTACTATTTGACATCATGCGAACACTCACCAGAGATGCTACACAACAGATTACCCCTGAAAGGCACCCTCAAGACATGGCAAACTACATAATCGAAAAGCACAAGAAACTCCACAGTAACATACCTATGACACCTTCAAATTTTATGAAAGATCTAGCATCCACACAAGCCTGGGGAAATTTCTCCATACCATCAGTTCAACAAATAGAACAGTCACCTCGTTTAACACATCCAATAAAAGCAGACAAGGCTCAGCTCATTCAATCTATACACAAAATAGTTAAGTCATCCCTACAACACGGACACATGCTATCATCCCTCAAACAAACATCTATACAGCCGATATTTAAGAACACATCACTTTACAAGAACAATCCGACAGCATACCACCCAATCTCCAGCCTACCATTTCTCGCAAAAATCATTGATAAAAGCGTGAAAAGACATTTGCAAGAACATATGGACCACAATGCACCACTAGACTCCCACCAGCATGGCTTTAAAACATGTCATGTGGAAACACTACTAACCTCACTCTTCAACAACATCATAAGGGGAATAGAGAACATCAAGACCGGGTTCCTCCTCATATTCATGTATCTCTCTTCCGTCTTTGATACAGTGTCCCATAATATTTTGATCCAACGCCCCCAAGACACTGGCATCTGCAACAACCACCTTAAATGGTTCACTTCCTACATAAGCAATAGACTACAAGTCAAATGCAGAGCAAACAACTCAACACCTTTCACTGTACCATAAGGCATTCCGCAAGGCTCCGCACGCTCCTCAATCCTCTTTAGTCTATATATACAACCCATCTGCAGCATCATCAAAAAGTATAACATACTACATCACTTATTTATTTATTTATCCATTTTTCTATACTGCCTTATCCTTCAATCAAAGCAGTAGGCAATGGAGAGTTAAGTGGCTTGCCCAAGGCCACAAGGAGTTATATGTTAATGACCTCATGGTACACATCCCAAATGACCTGGAGGCACCAAACCTCACAGTCATAACCCTATGTCTGGAAGATGTAACCACCTGGCTCAGCAACAACCACCTCACTCTGAGCTATACAGCACCAGAAACACCTCTTTCAACCCTCCACAAGCAATCCATCTACTAAACCAAACAATATCTGTGAAAAGCAAATTACGCTATCTAGGAGTCATCCTTGACAAAAAAACTCAACCTCCGGTCGCACATAAACAAAACTGTTGCAAAAGCATATCACAAGCTAAAGTTCATTTGAAGACTAAAACCACTCCTAAACCAGGACCATTTCCAGACAGCATGCCAGGCTATCATTACCCCAATACTGGATTACAGCAATACACTCTACCAAGGACTCCCAAAGCAAACCACACATCCTCCACAGCTGGTGCAGAACACGACAACAAGCATCATCACTGGAACAGTCAAAAAAGACCACATCACACCTGTATTACGCCAACTACACTGGCTTTCGATCCAAGCTCGCACCAAGTTCAAAGTGATATTGAATATTTTCAAAATCCTGCACTACTCCTCATCAGATATCCTAGAGGACTTGGTCATAAGAGACACAGGCACCCGCCCCAGGTGAAACAAGAACAAGCATATGATCACTGTACCCATAGATTTACCAGAAAAGCGAACAGTCCACTTCCAAAAGAGCCTTCTCCCTAGCTGAACCCTACTTATGGAACACCCTCCCCTATGAAATGCGAGCCTCCGGAGATATCAAAGACTTTAGAAAGAAACTCAAGACCCTCCTGGTTCACGTAACACTATGAAAATGTCACGTAGTTTGGCAAATACACCGGTCTCCCTGCCTCAAACCCATCAGGCCATTATATCTGCTTTTGGATAACCTGCCCAAACTGTAAATAACACAATCAGACTGTAAATAAGTCAAGCCAATTGTAAATAGATTATACCTTTGTTAAGTGCCCTGCATGCCTACCACTTGGTCCTAGTTCACTGTATCCCATTCAAGTTTGAGTTGCAATGTAAACCTCTTTGATTAAAGGATAAGGCAGTATAGAAGTCTGGTTAAATAAATATTTCATCCCCTGATAAGTTTTGTGAATTTTCTAAGGGCACAGTGGAAACCTTTCAGGAGTTGGATAAGCATTTGGCTGAAATAGAAAAGCAGGAAGGGAAAATTGAACCACAGCCTCAATTGCTTCAAGCCACAGACTTTGAAAATCGAAATAGAAATAAGAATTGAGGTTTCTAAATTTTCCATTGACACACTTGTTCTCTCCTGAGGTATAGCTGAAAACCTTTTTAGAGAGGTTCTGGCTCTTTCAGGCTGTGATGATATAGTGATTGTTGTTTATTATATCTGTTTATTATAAAAAGGGTTCCAGGGGTGATCCGGGAAACTACAGACCGGTGAGCCTGACGTCAGTACTGGGAAAAATGGTAGAAACCATCATAAAGAATAAAATTACTCAGCATGTAGATAGTCACAACCTAATGGGAGACAGCCAACATGGCTTTAGACAAGGAAGATCTTGTCTTACTAATCTGTTATGTTTTTTTGAAGGAGTGAATAAACAGGTGGACAAAGGTGAGTCGGTTGATATTGTGTATCTGGACTTTCAGAAAGACTTTGACAAGGTCCCTCATCAGAGACTTTTGGCAAAACTAAAGAGTCATGGGATAGGAGGCAGTGTACTATTGTGGATCAGGAACTGGTTAAAAGATAGAAAGCAGAGGGTAGGGCTAAATGGCCAATTTTCCCAATGGAGAAAGGTGAATAGTGGTGTACCCCAGGGATCTGTGCTGGGTCCGCTGCTTTTTGACATATTCATAAATGACCTGGAAAGTGGAATAACGAGTGAGGTTATCAAATTTGCAGATGACACAAAACACAAAACTTACCTCTTTTGCCTTGCGTTTGATCTTCCCCCACCTCCCTCTCCTCTCTCCCCTCCCCCCGCTGATTTCTTATAGCCCCATTGTCTAAGCAACCTCTTGTACATAGTTACCCCGGTTATCCAAGTTTTGTTTTCCTTGTTATATGTAAACTCATACACGTTAATTGTACTGAGTATTTTGTTCCATGTGAACCGCGCTGATGCTGAATAGTGCGGTATATAAGAGAATGTAAATAAATAAATAAGAGAATGTAAATTTAAAGTTGTTAAAACCCAAGAGGATTGTGAAAAATTGCAAGAGGATCTTGATAAATTGGAAGACTGGGCATCAAAATGGCAGATGAAATTTAATGTGGACAAGTGCAAGGTAATGCACCTAGGGAAGAACAACCCAAACTATGGTTACACGATGCAAGGTTCCACATTAGGAACCACCACCCAGGAAAAAGATTTAGGCGTCATTGTGGATACCATGTTAAACCCTCGGCCCAGTGTGCAGCGGCGGCCAAGAGAGCAAATAGAATGCTAGGTATGATAAGGAAAGGAATGGAAAATAAAACAAAAGATATTATAATGCCTCTATATCGTTCCATGGTGAGACCGCACCTTGAATACTGTATGCAATTCTGGTCGCCGTATCTTAAAAAGGATATAGCGATTTTAGAAAGGTACAGAGAAGAGCCACCAAAATGGTAAAGGGGATGGAAGGATACTCCTATGAAGAAAGGCTAAAAAGGTTAGGGCTCTTTAACCTGGAAAAGAGACGGCTGAGGGGAGATGTGATAGAAGTCTATAAATTAATGAACGGAGTGGAACGGGTAAACGTAGATCGATTGTTTACCTTATCAGAATATAGAAAGACTAGGGGACATGCAATGAAGCTACAGGGTAAACTATCTAAGACTAATAAAAGAAAATATTTTTTCACTCAACGTGTAATCAAACTCTGGAATTTGTTACCGGAGGATGTAGTAAAGGCTGTTAGTGTAGCTGGGTTTAAAAAAGGTTTGGACAAGTTCCTGGAGGAAAGGCCCATAAACCATTATTAAGAAGTGACCGAAGATATCAATGCTTGACCCAGTACAAGCATTGTGGAACTTGTGTCTCTTGGGGAAACTGCTAGGTACATATGACCTAGATTGGCCACTGTTGGAAACAGAATACTGGGCTTGATGGACCTTGGTCTGACCCAGTATGGCATATCTTATGTTCTTATGTTTCAAAATGTTTTTTCTTTGATGGGGGTTGAGGATGAAAGTGAGAATTTGAAACCTGTATCAAGAAAATGCTAAGGATGATATCTCATCAAGAGCTACTTTGTTAGTGACTTTTATTGAGGAGATAAATAAGAATTTAATCTTGAAGACTTACTTTAAAAAGAATCTTCTTTTTTGTGGACAAAAAATTCAAATCTTTCCAGAAGTGGCATGGGCCACATAAGCCCGTCAGTATCAATTTTTGGCATTGCTTATCAGGAGATGAAATATTTTTTTTCTTGCTCCATTTATGTTAGATAACTTTCTAAAGGATAAGGTATTGACTCCTGATTTGGTTTTGAGTTAATTTCTCTTTTCCTCTTCCCCTTGATAAGGGCCACATTATGTTTGGTTATTTATTGTCTTTTATCTTCAATTTAATTTTTTTTAGCATTAAAGTCATATCTTCCTTTAATATTCAGATTGTAAATTTGAAGCTTTCCACCAAAAATTAAAAAAAAGGTAAAATAAAGATTTATTAAAACAAAACAATGCAAATCTGCAAATGATACAGGAAACAAAAACAAAAAAATGTTTCCCCTTCACACCCCTATTTAATTAGATAAGCATTGTGGGATCTGCTTGCTAAAATCTGCAGTCTCTGAGAAACATTATTCAGACAGTAGCAGCTCTACAAATTTCTTCAATGGGAAGAGGATGGACTAGATAACAAAATGTTAACATGGTTCTGTCTTGATGCGCTTTCCTGTTTTATTTAGTTACCATCCAGCAAGGTCAAAGCAGTAGGATAAAAAGAAAAAGGAGGAAAAGGGACACCCCCAAACCAGTACATGCAGAAAAAACAGCATTGTTACCCCTGTTTTCTTTCTGTAGAGCAGTGTGATATACAATCTGCTATCCAATTCAATCGTTCTCTTAGTTACTTTAGTTCCTAAATATGAAGAGTTACGTGGACTGGCAATGTGACTGTTTTCTTTCCTAAAAGTCAGAGCTCTTACAATCTAGTGTGTACATGCTTGCCTTTGTATACATTGATTTTATTTATTTCTAAATCCTCTGTGATCGCCATGGTTTACAAATGAACTTTTACAAATGAAGACCGAATAAAATACAAAAACACAAACACAGTAAAATTAGTACAGCAAAACAAACTCAAACATAATTATAATAAAACTGCATGATGATTTATTGATGGCTGATGTGAAAAGCTGATACCATTTTCAGTAAAAACTTAGGGCAGATTTCAAGAACTATTTTATTTTGGAAGAAGTGGAGATAAGGAAAATATGAGATAAATACTTCTTGCAGCATACTTGAGCTTTGGTTACTTCCACCAAGAAGAGAACTCCAAAGATAGTTTACTGAGCTGAGATAGAACCACATTAAGGTCCAATGGAACTGGTGGTTCCTTGATAGGATGTTTGTGTGCCATAACCCCTTCATAAATTTAGGGGTCTGTTTACTAAACGGCGGTAGCGGACTCCATGCGATATCAGAGCTGCGGCCCCATATCGCACGGAGTCTGCTACCGCCGTTTAGTAAACAGACCCCTTAGAAACTAATGCATGCAGGAAAAATTCCCATTAATTTTAGTTGGTAACCAGGTATCATACACAAATGCATTTTTACTCTAAGAGGTACCGAGACTGGATGATTTAATTTAAGAACTTATGATCTGCTTTTTCTTTCTTCAGAATGGACAAAGTCGAAACAGAACAAATACTGAAGGTTTCATGGCATACGAGTGAACTGATCAAGTTTCCCTTTGGCGCATCATATTAAGAATCTCTTCAATTTTAATCAATATGACTGTCTAGTACAGGGGTCTCAAACACGCGGCCCGCGGGAGAAGGTTGTGCGGCCCGCGACGGCTTCTGCTGCTGCCGTTGCCGAATCGACGGTCAATTAAAAAAAAATAAAAAACTGGCTTCTGCTGCTCTGTCCTGCGGCCCGTTCCCCTCTGCGCGAGAGCCCTGAATGTGCTTCCTCTGCGGCGTGCTTTTCAAGCCGCGAAGGGAGTATTTCCCTCTCGCGAGGCTTGAAAAGTGAATAGGCTTAAGCCGCGCGAGAGGGAAATACTCTCTTCGCGGCTTAAAAAGCATGCCGCAGAGGAAGCACACTCAGGGCTCTCGCGCAGAGGGAAAGGGGCCGCGGGACAGCTGATTTTCTGCTGCAGCAGAAGCCAGCAGCAGAAGCCAGGTTGTTTTTATATTTACCGGGGGGGGGGGGTATGACTGGAAATGGGCTATTGGCAGGGGGGGGGGGTATGACTGGAAAGGGGCTATTGGCAGGGGGGGGTATGACTGGAAATGGGCTATTGGCAGGGGGGGGGTATGACTGGAAATGGGCTATTGGCAGGGGGGGGGGTATGACTGGAAATGGGCTATTGGCGGGGGGGGGGGGTTATGACTGGAAATGGGCTATTGGCAGGGGGGGTGTAGGACTGGAAATGGGCTATTGGCAGGGGGGGGTTTATAACTGTAAATGGGAAATGGTGGGGGCTAGGACTGGAAATGGGCAGGTGGGGGTTAGGAAGGACTGGAGGTGGGCTGATGGGGGGAGTTAGGACTGGTAATGAGCTATGGAGGGGCTGACTGAAATGGGGTAATGGGGGTTAGGGCTGGAAGTGGGCAATTGGCAGGGGGGGTTATGACTGGTAATGGGCTATGGAGGGTCTATGACTGGTAATGTGCTGGGGGGGTTGCTAGGACTGGAAATGGGCTGAGTGGAAGGGGGCTTTGAACTGCAAATGGCTGATGGGGAGGGGGGCTTGGAATGGAAATGGGCTGTGAGGGGAGGGAGCTAGGATTGGAAATGGGCTGATGGGGGGCTAGGATTGGAAATGGGCTGATGGTGAGGCTAGGATAGGACTGGAAATGGACTGATGCAGGGACTAGAAGGGAGCGGATGCTGGGTGGGGCTGGAACTAGAAGGGAGCTGATGTTGGGGGAGGATTAGAATGGGATGGAGCTGGGAAAGTGAAATGGAGAGGGGAAAAATATTTTGTCTGGGAGAGAAGACAAATCTACAATTGGCCAGGTATTGTGAGAGTAAGTGGGGATTGAGGATGGAGGGGTAAAATTTGAGTGGATGAAATAGGAATGAGGAAAGAGAAAAAGGAGAAAGATTAGTATGTTAAAGCAGATGTAGAGAAAATGGAAAAAAAACTAGGAGAGAAGAAAGGGCAAATGGAAGCAGACGATGGAGAGTTAGCAGAAGACATGAAGAAACCAGAAGAAAGTGGCTGGAACAATTGCAACTGAAAAAAATGCACAAAAGGTAGAAAAATCTCTCTTTATTTTGAATTTATTAACTGGAATATGTCAGCTCTGGGAAATGTGCATCATTAATGTTTGCGCTTTGTTTAGTACAAGAGGAAATTAATTTATAGTTTTATTTCTACAGTGTTGTTGTACATTCCAAGTTTGGCTTTTGGGGTTCCCAGTTTAATTATTGTCTTCTTGTTTCTAAATCTTTTAGTCTTTCTTTATCCATACTCATTAAAGAGGCATGTTTACTAAAAGTTAGTGTATGGTAACATTATGCAAATATTTATGCAAATGAGGTCCCTTATGCAAATGAGGCCCCGCGACTTATGCGGCCCCCGGGTTACTTTACAAGTCCTCATTTGGCCCTCAAAGCAATTTGAGTTTGAGACCCCTGGTCTAGTAGATGCCTTCAGAAATGATCTAAGGATGTCTTCCAACTCTTTTGAAAGTTGGGGCAACTTGGTAATTATGCTCAAAGTCCATTCTGTCAGTGCTAACGAATAGATGTTTTGGTAGTGAATCCCTTCCTGATTGCAGCTTATCTAAGGAGATTCCACTGGTCAAATCGGTGTTCTGATTGAGCATTGATACAGATGGGGAAACCAGATTTGATGAGGCCAGCATAGGGCAATGAGGATTATGGAGACACTTTTATCTTTTGGATATTAGGGGGATCAACAGAGAAGTACCCAACTGGTTTGACTTTCTGGAACAAAATGTGGGAAGTGTTTTGGGGAGATTTTATAGTGTGAGCTAAACCTAAAAAATACAGTCCATTCAGGTACTGTATACCTCTTATTTTACACCTCAATAACTCTAACTCCTGTGGATAGGGTTTCCCATGGGGTGAGGACCTGCTACTGAGGTGGAACAGTTAAAACAGGAAACAATAAAACAAGAGGATACTTCATGAAACAAATGGTCATCAGACAAAAAGAATTGCTATCATTCAGCATGTTATTAAGCTGTGGAATCTGTTGCTGGAGGATACGGTCAAGGTGAATAATGTAGCAGAATTCAAAAGAGGTTTACAAAGTTCCTGAAGGAAAAAGCCATAACAAAAATATTACCCAGGTTGATGAAGCTATTGTTTATGCCTTGAAAAAACTATGAGAAACAGGTCTATTTTTGGGGATCTGCTGAACACTTGTGAATCAGACTAGACACTATTAGAGAAAGGATGCTGGGCTCAATGGACCTTGGTCTGACTCAGCATGGCTTTCCTTTGGTTCTCATACTCAGGCCCTAGAAATGCCTACAAATATACCGCATAAACCTGGATGCTACATTTTCCTAGTGCCTACTTTAATGTATCTATACACCAGGATAGTTTTATAAGCACTTTCTTGAGCATGTAAAATACTGTCCTACATGTTCAATGCTAAAATTACCCCTAAATGTGTATCTATTGTTATCTGTAGATGCATATATAAATAGAAATTGATAGAGATATATCAACCATTTATTAGTACTGCTTAACACTTCTGTTTTTGCAGTTCTTCATATGCACTTAGTGAAGGCCGCGTGGCCCCGCCCGTAATCGGGCGGAGCGGCGAGGATCGACAGGGAGGACCATGGTGAGAGACGGGGGTGGGGGGGGAGGAGTAACTGGGCAAGGGCATCTTTTAAACCTATTGGCTCCTCACCCTGCAGGTGGCAGGAGGGGAGCCAATGGGGAGAGGACAGAAGAAACGGGTCTGATTCTGCCCCGGTGGCCCCGAACTAGTAGGCGAGGAGCGTAGACCGTGGGGCGGATTCGGTTATATTAAAAAAAAAACAACTGTTCTGCGTGCGGGGAGCGTCCTGGTGAGGAGCGGAGGACAGCCGTAGGCGGTGCAGCATGTTGGTGGGAGTGCTTAGAAGAGAGCAGCACGTGGTGGGCGGCAAGGCTGGAGCTTCGGCTGCGGGGGTTTGCCGGAGTCGGGCAGGCAAGTGGTGACACGTTTTCGTGCAGAACAGCGGTTTAAAGTAAAAATACACACGGGGGATTGGGAGGGGCATAGAGGGTGAGAGCAGCAATGCCGGCAAGAGGGGGGCAGCGGGGGAGGGGGCCTGGGAGGGCCGGAAAAAAATGCGGGGGGCTGTCCAGGCAGACGAAAAGGGGGGCTGTGGCAGAGGTGGCTGGGAATACTAGGCAGGGGAGCAGAAGGAGACAGGGGTGATCAGGGCAGAGGGGTTAGTGCAAAAAGGGGGGGCAGAGGTATGAGGGGTGTGCGGTCCACTCAGAGGTTCGGGAGGGGTGCTGAGGCAGCGCCTGGAGCAGTGAGAAGGGGAGGAGCAGCAAGGAGGTCGCGATCGGGGGCAAGGAGGAGTGGGGGGCAGGGGGGGAAGCGTGCGAGCAGCAAGGGTGCAGCTTGGGGGGCACGGAGGGGTGGGGGGGCTTTGGGGGTCACGGGGGGCGATGGTGTCTCACGGGGTGCGGGGTGGAGCGGGGATTCTGAAAACATGGGGCAAGCATACGAACTTGCCATGGGGCAAAGGCTGCCCCCCACGACTGCTAGCTGGGGGGAGTGCGGGGGTTCATGGCTGTCCAGGAGAATGCCAGCTTGGGAGCACTGGTTGTGAGGGGGGCAAGGGTCAATGGGGGCGGAGTGGATTGGGGCCTGGCAGCCGGCGTGGCCTGCGGTTGTCCCTCCCTCTGTGTTTCCTTTTATGTCTTCGCAGGTGCCAGCGAGGGGTGCATGCCCGACAACGCCCAGGAGAGGCGGTTTCCAGGGAGCGGGCCTGACCAAGGAGCGTCGTAACGCGGCAGAGGAGATGGCAACCATGAGGCATGGGGAGCAACAACAGCCGGTGGAGAATGACAGATGGACGGCGGCCGGAGCGCCTGTTGGGGGGGGGGAAATGGATGTGGGGGCCGCAGGTGAGTCCACAGGCGGAAGAGGCGAGCTGTCAGCAGGGAGGGAGGAAGCGGCATCGGATGGATTCCTCATCCTCTTCCTCTAGCTCATCCTCAAGCGGTGGGGGTTGCAGGGAAGGCGATTGGTGGGAGCAGCGAGGGGTTAGGTAAGCAGTCGGGGGGAGCTCCTTCCTTAGCAGCTTATGCGGAATTGTGGGAGGGGGGTCCCAAAAAAATTACGTCGTAAGATATGGAAACAACATTATATTGACATCTTCCGTTTGTTGGAGGGTAGGAGGCATTCGGGGGATAGTAGGAGGAAGAGAAAAGAAGATGAGAAGGCCGGGCGGCTGAAGAAGGTGTCCAGGAACGTGGCTTTTTTGCGTTTAGCGATTGTTTGGGGACATGATCAGCCCAAGTAGTATGGGATGTTATTGGCATATGCTGACTCTATTTTGGAGGCAGCGCAGACACATGAAGGCTGGTCGTGGTTGAATTACGATGAGCGGTTTAGAGATAAAATGGAGGAGAACCGGTCCTTGTCTTGGGGCTCCCAGGACATTAACCTATGGCTAATGCAAATGTCAGCCAAAGGGGGGACGGGAGGGTTCGGCGGTGGTAAGCAAGGGGGAGCAACTCAAGGGGGTGCAGGTCGTTCCTTTCGGCCGGCTGGAACTCTCTTGCCGCAGAGAGGGGGAGGGACGGGAATAGGGGACGTGTGCTGAAGATTCAATAAGCCTCTTGCCCCTTTCCGGATTGCAAATTCCGGCATGCCTGCTCCAGGTGTGGAGGGGGGCATTCGGCGGCAAAGTGCGGCAAGAAAGTCGCCACCATGCCTAGCGGGTCGGTCCCAAAGTAAGGCAGCGTTAAGTAGCTTAGCCCCTACCCCAATAAAGGTGGAGGTGTTGAGGGCTAGGCTGTTGCGTTATCCTAAGCAGGGTGACAGGGTAGTGTTGGATAGGGGGTTTCAGGAGGGTTTTGTAATTCCGGTAGTGGGCAAGGTTGCAGGCAGGGTGTCGCGCAATGCCCCCTCGGTGCGGCGGTTAGCGAACATTGTCTGACTGAAGTTGGTCACGGAATTGGAGTTAGGTCAAATTGCAGGCCCCTTTGCACGGAAGCCGTTCCTGGGTTTGGTAGTTTCCCCGTTAGGGATTATACCAAAGAAAGAAGCGGGGAAGTTTCGATTAATTCATAATTTGTCCTTTCCCGAAGGAGCTTCGGTGAACGATCAGATACCGCGGGACAAGTGTGCGGTTCGTTACGCCTCATTTGATCGGGCAGTCTAATTGGTTCGGCGAGCCGGACAGGGGGCTTGGATGGCGAAGGTCGACATCGAGTCTGCATTTTGGCTGCTGCCAGTTCACCCGGATAGTTTTCTGTTATTCGGTTTTTGGTTTGAAGATAGTTTTTATTTTGATAAGTGCATGCCCATGGGTTGGTTCAGTGTCTTGTGCTTACTTTGAAAAATTTAGCACATTTCTGCATTGGGCACTCGTGGAGGATGTAGGTTGTGCGAATGTAGTTCATTATCTGGATGATTTTTTGTTTGTGGGTGCAGAACATTCTGGGGATTGTCAGAGGCTAATGACAGGTTTTCTGGACCTGGCAAGCAAAATGGGGGTGCCGTTGGCGGCAGGAAAGACGGAGTGTCCTGCGAGGCAGTTGACTTTTCTAGGGGTAGAGTTGGACTCCAGTGAGATGGTGGTCAGGCTACTGCGTGACAAGGTGGTCAGGTTGCGGGTTTTGGTAGCCAACGCAAGGGCGTTGAGCAAGTTGATGTTGAGGGAGTTGCAGGCACTGATTGGGGCTTTGAATTTTGCTTGCCAGGCCATCCCGAAGGGTAAGGTGTTTCTAGGGCATTTGGCCGGGGCCACCGCAGGGGTGACAAAACCGCACCATCGTATTAGGATGACCGGTGTGATGAGGGCGGATTTAAGGATCTGGGATACATTTTTGAAGGAATTTAATGGGACTTCAGTTATGATAGGGAAGGAGATTTCCTCTGAGGACTTGCAGTTGTACACTGATGCTGCGGGTGGAATAGGTTTAAGCATTTATTTTGCGGGAGCCTGGTGCGCTGAGAAATGGCCGCAGTCGTGGCATGATTCGCGGTCGGTGAATAATGTGGCAATTTTGGAGCTATTTCCCATGTTGGTAGCCTTGGAAGTGTGGCCAGAATGCCTGGCTAATCGGCGAATATTGTGGTGGTGTGATAATGCAGCAGTAGTTAGCGTGATCAATCATTATTCACCGCGATGCAAGCAGGTGGCGGAACTAATGAGGGAGATAGTTTTAGCTTGTCTATGTTTGAATGTGGTGATTAAAGCAAGGCATATCCCGGGACGCAGTAATGAGGTAGCGGATGCTCTCTCTCTTTTTCAGTGTGCCCAGTTTCGGAGACTGGCGCCAGGAGCAGACGCATCAAGATGAAAGGTCCCGGAGCAATTACGGAGCATTGGCCAGGAGGGATGTTGAGTTTGCTGCGGAGCTCAGTGGCACAGGCAACATGGGCAGCGTATCAGCGTGGCTTTGATAAGATTGTGGAATTCTGCGAGGCCCGAGGGTGGCGGCCGGAATCGATGTCCGATTGGATGCTGGCGCATTACATTGTGGATGCAAAAGAGAAAGGGGTATCCAAAGCGGTGGTGCGGTCGCATCTAGCCGGCTTCTTGTTCTTTGCGAAAGCGGCGGGTTGGTCCCCAGCAGTGGGTGGGTTTTTAACTCGGAGGCTGATGCAAGGGTGGGGGAGGGTGGAGCCGAGGCAAGGGGACTACCGGCGACCGATCACGCACGAGTTGCTGGTGCGGATATGCACGGCGCTTCCTTCCATGGCGTCGTCGGGTTACGAGGCAGTTCTTTTTAAAGCAATATTTTGTATGGCCTTTTTCGGAGCCTTTCGTATGGGGGAGTTAATTGCTACTTCGGCAAGGGTGGGGAGAGGGGGGCTTTTTTACCAGCATGTCCAGATAGAATGGAGTATGCTACGGGTATGGTTGGCCCGGTCTAAGACCGATCAGCTGGGGCGGGGTCAATGGGTGGTATTGCAGGAGATACATGGGGGGAGTACTTGCGCGGTGGCAGCATTGCGGGAATATTTGCGGCTTTGTCCGGCAGTCAGGGGGGGGGGTGCTATTTATGCATGCCAATGCGAAAGGAGTCACTAGGTTTCAGGTGACAGCAGTTTTAAGAATGGTGCTGCGGCGGCCTGTGCGAGGATCCGCTTCAGTTTGCAACACATTCCTTTCGTATAGGTCCAGCAATTAGTGCCGCGGCGGCGGGTTTGTCCAGTCAGGAGGTTCAGCACATAGGGAGATGGCGGTTCAATGCTTTTTTGGGCTATGTCCGGCTTCAAGAGGATGGTTTGGGGGGGGGGGATGCATCTGGCTAATTGTGTTTTTCTTTTGCACACTATGGGAGGAACCCACATAGCTGTTGGCTGATCGGCCATTCATTTGTGCATTGGGTGGGTCAGCGTGCGGCTGTGCAACCTTTGGGGTCGAATCTTGGCCTGGATCCCACAGTGGTGACCGTTTCATGGCTGGGTGAGCTAGGTGTACGTTGGACGCAGTTTCTCCCTTTGCTTCGGCACCATGCGAGAAGTCAGAGATCACCAGACTTGATTTTACTCCATTTCGGAGGCAACGACTTGTCAGCATGGACTTTCAAGCAGCTGATCAGGGCGGTGCAGAGGGATTTGGGGGAAGTGTTGCAGTTATTCCCGGAAGTGATAGTCATGTGGTCGGACATTATACCACGGCTGAGTTGTCGGGATCAGCAGCGCTGGTCTCGGGGCTTAGTTAAGATAAACCGACAAATCGGCCGGTGGGTCTGTGCACATGGCGGATACCAAATACTGCATTCATGGGTGGATGTGAGCTGTGAAGGTCTCTACGGTAGGGACGGGGTGCATTTATCCCCGGTGGGACTGGATTTATTATTGAATGATTGGCAGGAGGCAGTTGAGTGAGTAGCTTTGCAAGATTCTCGCTGGTCGCAGCTTTGGTCTGGGGGGGCGGCGCAATGACGACGGGGTCGACTGCGCCGGTGGCGGGATCCCGGAGGTTTCCGGGGTCTGGACACTTAAGAAGCTTGGGACGGGGTTGGGGTACCCCCAATCCGGACAACCCCCTGGCTGGGCTTTTGCTACTGACATGGCGAAGTCGGGGGCTAAGGGGGGGAAAGAAGAGGCAAACGGAGGCGCTATCACTTTGCTAGTGATATGGCTGGTGATGCATCATTCCGCCGTTATATATATATAGTTCGATTTGATTGTGCATGCGTTAATGGTTAATAAAGCTGCGACCAGTTGTTTTACTAAACGTTGGGGTTGTGTCAGATTCTTGGGGTTCCGGGAGAAGGGGAGGGGGAGCAAGGGAGAAGAAAGGGAGCACTGAGGAAGGTGAGGAGCAACGAGTCCGCTCCCCCTCGGTTAGTGAAGGCCACGTGGCCCCGTCCATGCCGGCCGCTCGTAACTGGGCAGAGTGGCGAGGAGCGATGGGGAGGCCCGTGGTGAGAGATGGGGGTGGGGAGAGGAGTAACTGGGCAAGTGTGTCTTTTAAACCTATTGGCTCTTCACCCTGCAGGTGGCAGGAGGGGAGCCAATGGGGAGAGGACGGAAGAGGCGGGTCTGAGTCTGCCCCGGTGGCCCCAAACTAGCAGGTGAGGAGCCTGGAGGCCGGTTGTCCCACCCGCCCACCCTAGGGGTGGTGGTGAGGGGGGGGTGTATTATAGGGGTGTCGCAGTTGGAGGGGGGGTAAGCGGGATCCCGGAGGTTTCCGGGGTCCGGACGCTTAAGAAGCTTGGGACGGGGGTGGGGTACCCCCGACCCGGACAACCCCCTGGCTGGGCTTTTGCTACTGACATGGCGAATTCGGGGGTTAACGGGGGGAAAGCAGAGGCAAGCGGAGGCGCTATCACTTTGCTAGTGATATGGCTGGTGATGCATCATTCCGCCGTTATATATATTATTATTTTTTTTTTTTTTAATTTAGCTGTATTTATATCCCGCTTTTCACCGGGTCAAAGCGGTCAATTGGGGGATACATTTAACACGAGGGGATATGAGACACATACGCTAATACTTACAGGGAACATGGGCAATGGAGGGTTAAGTGGCTTGCCCAAGACTACAAGGAGTGCCTACAGGACTAGAAATCCCAGTCCCTCCGGCCTGAGATTGCGGTCCCCAGGTGGGACTTGAACCCCCGGCCCTCCGGCCTGAAGTACCTTGTCCTAACCACTAGACCACTCCTTCCTCTCAATATATATAGTTCGATTTGATTGTGCATGCGTTAATGGTTAATAAAGCTGCGACCAGTTGTTTTACCAAACGTTGGAGTTGTGTCAGATTCTTGGGGTTCCGTGATAAGGGGAGGGGGAGCAAGGGGGAAGAAAGGGAATAACACATTATCAACGCAAACTCCTACAAATTCAAGGAATCTCTTGTTGACCCACCCACAAGATCCTGGTTTTAGACTTATTTAACACTAGTCTACTACCAGTCTACTCTGAATCAGCTGAGCTTTCACCAAAGAAATACACTCATTTATGCATCCAAACAAGTCATTCTGAACAAAAATCAGCACCACAATTTGTACATCTGCACAGATTTGAAAATCATAAACCTGCTGATGAAGCTGACATTGGTGTCAGGCCCATCTACACAAACCGTAAAGCGTAGTTACTCACCTGTAACAGGTGTTCTCCAGGAGCAGCAGGAATCAGTCCTCACTTATGGGGGTGACGTCGGCGCCGACGGAGCCCTCGCGGAGCAATTTTCCCCAGCTTTCAAAGAAAGCCTTTGGGAATTGCAGCGCGCATGCGCGGTCGTCTTCCCGCCCGAGGGTGCCATCTTAGCCAGTCAGATGACATAGCTAAAAAGACAGCATAAAAATTTGCAAAAAAAGAACATAAGCAGACGATTGCAACTCCAAGGGGAGGAGGGAGGGTAGTGAGACTGATTCCTGCTGCTCCTGGAGAACACCTGTTACAGGTGAGTAACTACGCTTTCTCCAGGACCAAGCAGGAAGTCAGTCCTCACTTATGGGACTCCCAAGCTCAAGGCTACCGGAGACCCTAAGCACCAAAATGAGCTCCCTCTAGCTCAGCAGCACAGAAGGATAGAATCTTCGCTGAATTATCACCCACCGGTAGCCCACATCCGGGATGGAGGGTAGGAGTTGCTCAGACCTCAAAGAGATTACGGAGGACTGCCTGTCCGAAAGCACTGTCCCTACGGGACTCCCTCTCGAGACAGTAATGGACCGCAAAAGTCTGGCTCGAAGACCAAGTAGCGGCCCGGCAGATGTCTGCCAGCGGAACAGAGCTGAGGTAAGCCACTGACGTGGCCTTTGCCCGAACGCAATGAGCCGTGACTCGACTTTCTAAGGAGAGTCCGGCTGCCCCATAAGCCCAAGAGATACAGTCCGCAACCCAGATGGACAGAGTACGCTTGGAGACCAGGAGCCCCAATTTATTGGGGTCAAAAGACACAAAAAGCTGAGCAGCTTTACGGTGCTCCCGCGTACGGACAAGTAGAAGTTCAATGCCCTTCTACAGTCCAGGGTATGGAGGACCGTTTCAGCTCGGCTGGAGTGTGGTCTGGGAAAGAAGGTTGGAAGTACCACCTCCTGATTGATGTGAAAAGGGGAGACCACTTTAGGCAGAAATTTTGGGTGAGTCCGTAGGACTACCCTATTCTTGTAGAACCTAGTGTAAGGGGGATCAGACACAAGGGCCTGCAATTCACTTACGCGCCTAGCGGAAGTGAGGGCTATCAAGAACAGTGTGTTCCAAGACAGAAAACGGAGAGAACAGGTAGCCATAGGTTCAAAAGGCGGACAGGTGATCCGCTGCAAAACCACATTCAGGTCCCAGTCAGGCGCTGGCGGGCGCAGAGGTGGTTTAAGTAGAAGGAGACCTCGGAAAAACCTCGCTACGAGAGGGTCATTGGAGAGAGGTCTTCCGTCCACTGGCACATGATGTGCTGAAAGAGCACTGAGGTGAACTTTGACGGAGTTGGACTTAAGTCCCAGATTAGAGAGGTGCAGCAAGTACTGCAAGATCACCGACACCGGGCAGGAGAAGGGATCCTGAGACTGTTGGGTACACCAGACTGCAAAGCGACGCCATTTAAGGGCGTAGCATTTGCGGGTAGAAGGCCGTCGCGAAGCTAAGACGACCTCCTCCACCTCCGCCGGCAGGAGAAGGGGAGCAAGGACTACCCTCTCAGCAGCCAGGCCATGAGGTTGAGAGACCTGAGGTTGGGGTGCAGAAGGGACCCCTGATCCTGAGTGAGGAGATCCGGTTGTACCCCCAGAGGGATTGGATCCTCCACCGCCAGTTGCAGCAGGAGCGGAAACCACGGCTGCCTGGGCCAGCGAGGGGACACCAGGATCATGAAGGCTTTGTCTCGAAGAACCTTGAAAAGAGTCCGAGAGACCAGCGGGATGGGAGGGAAAGCGTACAGAAGGCTCCCCGACCACGAGATCAGAAAGGCGTCCGCCGCCACCCGAAGGGGGTGTGGCTGACGAGAGCAGAAGCGAGGAAGCTGCCGGTTGTGAGGACTGGCAAAGAGATCCACCGTGGGGAGACCCCACTTGAGGAAGAGCTTCTGAACTACCAAGGGATCCAGACGCCACTCGTGCAGCTGGAGGACCCTGCTGAGTTTGTCTGCAAGGCAATTTTCTTGGCCCGGGAGATAAACTGCCTTGAGGAGAATGCCGTGACTGACGGCCCAAGAGCAGAGCTTCTGTGCCTCCCGGCAGAGGAGGAAGGAGCCCGTGCCCCCCTGCTTGTTCACGTAGAACATGGCAACTTGATTGTCCGTCTGGACAAGGACGGACTGTTGGGAAGTCAGGTGGGAGAAGGCCTTGAGAGCTAGGCGGATCGCCCTGAGCTCCAGGAAGTTGATCTGCTGAGCAGACTCCCACGTGGTCCAGAGGCCCTGAGTACGTGCCTCTTGGCAATGCGCTCCCCAGCCCAGGAGGGATGCATCGGTGGTCAGCACCCGGGTCGGCTGAGGTGACTGGAAAGGCATTCCGAATATCAGGTTCGGCTGCCGGAGCCACCACCGGAGAGACGAGAGCAGCGGCTCGGAGACGCGCACTAGGTCCGCCAGGCCGCCTGTGGCTTGTCGCCACTGCTGGCGGAGACACCATTGAGCAGACCGCATGTTCAGGCGGGCATTGGGGGTCACATGGACGGTGGAAGCCATATGGCCGAGCAGTCTCAGGAAGCGCCTGGCGGAGACCAGGGGCTGGCTGCGAAAGCGGTCGGCTAGGTCCATGAGCCGTTGCGCCCTGTCGAGCGGTAGGTACGCTCGTGCCCGAGGAGTGTGCAGCCTTGCGCCGATGAACTCGAGATCCTGTGAGGGGAGCAAAGTGGACTTTGCGAAGTTTATGACAAAGCCCAAGTGCTGCAGCAGAGTCACCGTGCGGCGCGTGGCGTTGGTGACCTCCTGAGCGGACGCTGCTCTGATGAGCCAGTCGTCGAGGTACGGAAAGACATAGAGGCCGTGAAGCCGGAGATGGGCCGCCACGACCGCGAGACATTTTGTGAAGACTCGCGGTGCGGAGGATAGGCCAAAGGGCAGTACTCTGTACTGGTAATGATTTCCTGCCACCACAAACCTTAGGTATTGGCGGTGGCTTGGGTGGATGAGGATGTGCGTGTAGGCATCCTTTAGATCCAAGGAGCATAGCCAATCTCCCTGCTGGAGGTAGGGCAGAAGGATTCCAAGGGTAAGCATTTTGAACTTCTCCCGCACAAGGAACTTGTTGAGGTTGCGCAAGTCCAGGATGGGTCTGAGGCCCCTGTTCTCTTTGGTATCAGAAAATACCTTGAATAAAAGCCTTGACCTCTCAGGTGGTGGGGCACCGGTTCCACCGCCTGTTCCTGCAGAAGACCTGCTAACTCCTGAAGGAGCAACTCCCTGTGCAGAGGGGGGCGCGAAGGTTCTCCCGGAAAATAGGAGGGAGGGACCTGATGGAAGTGGAGAAGGTAGCCTTCTCGCACGACCTGAAGTACCCAGGCATCTGCGGTGATGCTGGACCACCTGTGGCCGAAGTGAACCAGCCGGCCTCCGGTGCTGGGAGGAACCAGCGGGGGGGAGAGGCTATGCTGAGCGAGTCAAAAACCCCCACCCTGCTGAGCAGGGGCTGGTGGTGCAGGCTTGGGGGCTTGCTGCCTACGGGACCCGTTACCCCGTCCCTTGGCCTGCTGGCCCTGTTGGGGAGCTGCAGGGGCCTGATAATGGGGGTACTGTTTGTAGGCAGCCGCCTTCCTCGGGTAAAAGGACTTTTTTCCCGAGCCCTTCTTTTTCTGGGAAGGGGCGGAGGTCTTCCTAGAAAGCCTGGTCCTGGTGAGAGTCTCAGTCTCAATTTGTGCAGCCTTTTCCGCCATGGGCTTGCCAAAGAGGTTTTCGCCTCGGCAGGGGACATCGACCAACTTGTCCTGTACCCAGGGCTCAAGGTCCGACGACTGAAGCCAAGCCTGTCGGCGGGCACCGATGCCGGCTGCGGCCACTCTAGCCGAGGCCTCAAAGCCATCATAGGCTGCTCGGGACATGAACTTTGAGCATTCCCGAATGCCCGTGGACAAGGCTAGGAACCTCCGCAAGGGCTCCTCGGAGAGACCAGCGGAGAATCCGGCTAGCTCTTTAGCCAGATCCCGGAGATACATGCCCATGTAGAGCTGGTAAGTCTGGACACGACATGCGAGCATAGAGCCCTGGAAGCACTTCTTGCCAAGGCAATCCAGGTTACGGGCCTCCCTTCCAGGAGGCACCGAGGAGTGCATCTTCTGGCTCTTAAGACGATGCATGGCCGATTCCACTACCATGGAATGGTGTGGCAGCTGTGCCTTCTGAAAGCCAGGGCTCTTGCGGACCCGATAGATAGAATCGACCCGCTTGCTCAGGACCGGCGAGGAGGCCGGACTCTCCCACATGCGGAAGAGTAGTCGTTCCAGCATAGGAGGAACCGGCACAGTAAAGTGCTCCCTCGCGGGAGAGTCATACTGGAGGGCGTCGAGCTCTTCGGCTCGAGGCTCCTCCTCGGGATCCGCAGGGAAGGCCAAAGCCTTGGCCATATCCCTAACGAAGTCCGAGAACCGGGCATCCTCCGGGGGGGACTGCTTCCGAGGCTCGGACCCCGGTGAGTCCGATGGGACACACCGAGTCCGGAAAGAATCAGGTGACTCTTCCTCCTCAGACTCCCAGACCGACTCCGACGAGGACTCGGTGGGGTCGGCCCGGGCAGGGTGTGGCGCCAGCCGTCCCGACGTCGAGGGAGTCGGCGTCGGCGACCTCGGTCCCGAACAGGAGGCCGAGGGTGACCTCGACCGAGGATCGACTCGAGTTCTCATTGACTCGAGGATCGGCTCGGTCTCCGGGGTCGACTTGGACGTCGACGTCCCGGCGGTCGGGGCAGCGGCGCCAGCGAGGCCAGCGAGCAGTGCCCGCTGCTGGTCCATGAAGGCAGACAGTCTGCTCTCCAAGGCCGTCAACCTGAGTCCGAGCTCAGGTGACCCAGCAGCCCCCGACTCGGGCCCCGACGGCGTCGGGCCCGACGGCGGCGGGCGCGGAGGCGAGTCCAGAAGGACCACAGGACTTACCCGGGCAGGCATCTCCGACTCCAGGCGAGGTCGCTTCGGGATGTGCTCCTTCTCCAAGGACCCGGGGCGGCTGTCGGGGCTATGCGACCTGGCCCTCGCGGAGCCAGGAGCGTCCACCGACGCCGCCCTCGCGGGTTTTTCCTTCCGACAATGGTCCCCGGAGGGAGAACCCCGGTCGGAGGAGCTCCGTCGACGGTCCGAGCTGGAGCCTTTCGACGCGGAGGCCTCCGACGAGGTCCGGGTACGGCTGGGGTCAGCGAAGATTCTCTCACGCTGATGCCGCCGACTCCTCAACGCCTTTGAGGACAGTTTGCTGCAGGGCCCACAGATCAGTTCCTCATGATCCGGGCCCAGGCAGCGGAGGCAAAAGTCGTGTGTGTCGGTTAGTGACATATTTCGGTCACACCGACCACACCGCTTAAACCCACTGGCAGCCATCGGGGGAAAAAGGGCCCCTGCGAGGTCAAAGGACCGGGCTGCCAGGGAAACCGAAAACGAAAGCTGACTAAGTCAGAAAAACCGAAAAAAGTAAGCGGACTCGAGACCGGCGTCGCGAGTCCGGGCGGGAAAGCGATCGGCGTCGAACCGAAAGGAAAAAGAATAAAATAATGAAGAAAATCGACTTTTTCGCGGGGACAAGACGGGGACGTCTGTAGGGCTCCGCGGAAAAAAGAAGACTGGCTAAGATGGCACCCTCGGGCGGGAAGACGACCGCGCATGCGCGCTGCAATTCCCAAAGGCTTTCTTTGAAAGCTGGGGAAAATTGCTCCGCGAGGGCTCCGTCGGCGCCGACGTCACCCCCATAAGTGAGGACTGACTTCCTGCTTGGTCCTGGAGAAATGTTATTTAGAGGTTCTTCGCCTATATGTCTTCATTACTCTGTCCTGAGGAGCTACAATCTGTAATTAGTCACCCACATTACTAAAGGGGAGCAATATAAACTATTATTCAATAATATATACGAGTTACATAGAGAGTCAATACCAATAGCTTCCCTAGGTAAATAGTTACAGTAGTATCCAAACAAATGAAAATAAAAGTTGACGGCAAGAATGAGCTATTTACACATTACTTAAAATTTTTTGAGATAATGGTTATGATCTTAAGTTTCCTATATAACTATGCATTCCATGGCATTCAGATAAAATTATGCCAATTCTACAAACTCCCTGCAAGTAACTGGAGATACTTAGTGAAAGCATGTATATTAGTACGGGGTACCATACACTATTAGACTAACTAAAACTGAGAAAGAGTTAATTCTGTTCAGAACCTTGCTTAGAAATAAAACTTCATATATTAGCTTACTAGGTGAAGGTTTACATAAATAAAGAAAGGGCAGGTTGTACCCCAGCCTCTCTGACTCAGGGATACCAGATAGCAGTCTCAGGGTTATTAGCTAAAATACTTTCAGGGTTAGTAATTAGTAGATATCAAGAAGCGCTCAAGGTTAGAAGATATCAAGTTATCAGCAGTAAACAATTATGTCAATTAGGTCATTCTATATCTTGGATTCCTGTATGTCTCGTTATAATGGCCATGTAACAGTAAATAATTATGTCTTGGACTCCATTTATGGCTCCACATTGACCCACACTGAATAAGTTGACCTACAATATGATACATACATGACGTATAATGATAAAGTGAAATTATGCTGTATCATCTAAAAAAGCCTTATAAATAAAGTGAACCATGGCTAAGAAGTTAGAGTAAACAGGGAGAACGTGCTTCTCTCAGTTTCTCTCCACAAAGCTTTGGTGTATTTTTCTATAGAACTGTGTTGTATTTATTGCTGTCTTGATAACCTTCCCATTGCTTTTGAATGTAGTTATTTGTAGCTTCAAGAACCCAGTGAGGTTACTGGTGAGGAGAGAGTTAAGTAAGCTCTTCACTTAGCTCACCTTTTTTTAACCTCATGCTGCAAATGTGGTATCTGGGCAAAATCGGGATATTTAACTTTGTAATGCAGATATAAACTCTTGCGGACAACTCTAGATCTTCTAGACTAGAGGTCAGTATTTTACTTTATTATTATTAATGTAATTTAATACCAACTCTGTGATCCGTCTAGAGCTCTTTAGAAACATAGAAACATGATGACAGAAAAAGACCACAAGGCCCATCTAGTCTGTCCTTCCATAACAACAACTACAACAGTCCACTTTTTACCTTTATAGATCCTCTGTGTTGGTCCCATGCTTTTTTGAATTCAGTTACTGTCCTCATCTCTACCACCTCCACTGGGAGACTATTCCACGGATCCACTACTCTTTCCGTAAAGAAATATTTCCGCATATCACTCCTGAATCTATCTCCCTTCACCCTCATCCCATGTCCCCTCGTCGCAGAACTTGCTTTCAATTGAAAGAGGCTCTCTCCCTGAACATTTATGCCACGGAGGTATTTAAACATCTCAATCATATCACCTCTATCTCGCCTTTCCTCTAAGGTGTACATATTAAGATCCTTAAGTCTGTCCTCATATGCTTTATAATGAAGACTACTAATCATTTTAGTAGCAACCCTCTGCACCGACTCCATCCTGTTCACATCCTTTTGAAGGTGCCGTCTCCAGAATTGCACACCATACTCCAAATGAGGTCGCACCAAAGACTTATACAGAGGCATTATCACCTCCTTTTTTCTGCTAGCCATTCCTCTCCGTATGCACCCAAGCATCCTTCTAGCTTTTGCCGTCGCCTTTTCTACCTGTTTAGCTACTTTAAGATCATCGGACACAACGACGCCTAGGTCCCGCTCTTCTTTAGTGGACAAAAGTACTTCACCTCCTATGCTGTATTGCTCCCTTGGATTGCTGCAGCCCAAATGCATGACCTTACATTTTTTAACATTAAATCCCAGCTGCCAAATTCTAGACCATTCTTCAAGCTTAGCTAGATCCCTCCTCATGTTATCTACACCTTCCTGGGTGTCTACTTTATTGCAGATTTTGGTATCATCTGCAAAGAGGCAAACCTTACCAGACAGCCCTTCCGCTATATCACTAACAAAGATGTTAAAAAGAATCGGACCAAGGACAGATCCCTGGGGCACACCAGTGGTAACATCCTTCTCCTCAGAGTGAGCTCCATTTACTTGTACTCTTTGTCGCCTCCCACCCAACCAATTTCTAACCCAAGCAGTAACTTTAGGGTCCATCCCTAGGGTGCTCAGTTTGTTTATAAGTCGCCTGTGAGGAACAGTGTCAAAGGCTTTACTGAAATCTAAATACACCACATCTAGAGCTCTCCCTCGGTCCAACTCCCTGGTCACCCAGTCAAAGAAATCAATCAGATTTGTCTGACAAGACCTGCCTCTGGTGAATCCATGCTGCCTTGGATCCTGTAATCCGCTGGACTCCAGAAACCTCACTATTTTCTCTTTCAACAGCGTTTCCATTAATTTACTCACCACCGAAGTTAAACTAACCGGCCTGTAGTTTTCAACCACATCTTTACTTCCGCTTTTGTGTAAAGGCACCACATGAGCCTCTCTCCAGTCCTTTGGCACCACTCCCGACTCCAACGAGGCATTGAAAAGGTCAGTCAGTGGAGTTGCTAGAACGTCCCCAAGTTCCCTCAGTATTCTAGGGTGTATCCCATCCGGTCCCATCGCTTTGTCTACTTTAAGTTGAGCTAGTTTCTCACGAACACAGTCTTCTGAAAATTGTTCAAGATGTCCCTCGCTTCTGTTCTTATTTGTGGGTGTTTTCTGAGGTCCTGCTCCTGGTTCTTCATCTGTGAACACAGAACAAAAATATTTGTTAAGCAATTCCGCTTTATCCTTATCAGCTTCTACATATTCCCCCCCTGTACCCTTGAGTCTGACAATACCACTTTTGCCCTTCCTCTTCTCACTAATATATCTGAAAAATGTCTTATCTCCCCATTTTATTGCATTGGCTATTTCCTCCTCCTTTTGAATCTTTGCCTTCTTGACTACTTTGCTAGCTTCTCTAAGTTTTTCCAAATACAGATGCCTGTCTTCCTTTCTCTGTGATCTCTTGTATTTCATGAAGGCCTCCCTCTTTTTCTTCACTTTTTCAGCTACTTCCTTCGAAAACCATAGCGGTCTCCTGTTCCTTTTGCCTTTATTTACCATTTTAACAAAAAGGTTGGTTGCCTTTAAAATACCCCCTTTCAGTTTTGCCCACTGTTGTTCTACATCCCCCAGCTGTTCCCATCCCACTAACGACTCCCTGAGGTATTGGCCCATCTTCGCAAAGTTAGTCTTCCTAAAGTCTAAGATCTTCACCTTGGAATGGATTCTAACAGCCCTAGTCCTAATACTGAACCACACCATCTGGTGATCACTGGATGCAAAATGATCTCCCACTACAACATCAGAAACACTTTCACCATTGGTAAGCACCAAGTCCAGTATGGCCCCTTCACGTGTGGGGTCTGTTACCAATTGCCTGAATAGTTCTCCTTGTAGAGAATCCAGGATCTCCTTACTCCTAGATGATACTGCAGCAGGAAAGTGCCAATCAACATCTGGCATATTGAAATCTCCTAGCAGTAGCACTTCCCCTTTCCTAGCAATGCTGCGTATGTCTTCAATTAACTCTCTGTCCACCTCTTCCTCTTGTGAGGGAGGTCTGTATATCACACCAATGCAAATAGATTTCTCTTTCCCTCTTTCTAGTTTAACCCACAATGCCTCCTCTCTCCCTTTTAAGCTCTGTAATTCCAAAGCTTTAATAGTAGTTTTTACATATAGTGCTACTCCTCCTCCCCTTCTTCCTACCCTGTCCTTTCTGAATAAAGTATAGCCAGGTATAGTTACATCCCAATCATGGTTTTCTGTGAACCATCTTTCTGTAACTGCCACTAAATCTAAGTCAGCCACTCCCACCAAAGCTTCAACTTCAGAGATCTTATTTCCCATGCTACGGGCATTAATACACACTGCTTTCCATATGTTACCCCTGTTACCCATTTCCATAAAGGTATTTAATGTATCACTTACCTGGGGGCTTTCACTTACCTGGGGGCTTTCTTCACCCATCCCCAACGAATCTAGTTTAAAGCCCTCTTCAGTAGATTAGCCAGTCTACTACCAAAGATGTGTTGACCTTTCTTGGACAGATGGATGCCATCTCTGCTCTGCAACCCTTGGAACAGCATCCCATGGTCTAGGAAACCAAAACGCTCTCGAAGACACCATCCACGCAGCCATGCATTAATCTCCAGGATGCGAGCCTCTCTGCCTTGGCCTTTACCCTCAACAGGGAGGATTGAAGAGAACACCACCTGTGCACCTACCTGCTTCACCCTCTGTCCCAGAGCCATGAAGTCACTTTTGATACGTTCCGAGATATACCTGGCAGTATCATTTGTTCCAACATGGATTAGCAACATTGGGTAATAGTCAGTGGGCTTGATGAGTCTCGGCAATTTCTCCGTAACATTTTGGATCTTGTCACCAGGCAGACAGCATACCTCTCTGGACATCAAGTCTGGTCGGCAGATGGACGCCTCAGTACCCCTCAGAAGAGAGTCTCCAACCACCACTACCCTTTATTTCCTTCTGGTCACTGATTCTGCAACTATGGGGTACTTGAACTCTGGTTCTTCCCTTTCCAGGGATGCTTTCACCTCCTCCACTTCCAGGGCTGCATAATGGTTCTTCAATTCAAGGGCTGGAGAAGTTGAATTGGTGATTTTGCAGGCTCTGGTGACTTTTGTCCACCCATCGACATTCTGTTGACACCCATCTTCTCCTGTGCTGGAGAGCCTGGTTGCTGCAAGCAGCATCTCATCAATGTACTTCTCACTGTCTTGAATGCTCCTCAGCCTTGCCACCTCCTCTCTGAGTTCCTCCACTTGTTTCCTCAGAGCTTCAGCATGCAGGCACCCTGCACATGGAACTGGTTCTTCAACTGGCAATAGGGCCTCTGTCTGGACCGAGGCAATAGCTGTAACGGGGGCAACAGCTTTAGCAATACGATTTTTCCCAGCCATTGTTCTGTTTGTGGAGCTTAGGTATCTGTTAAAGCAAAAGAGAGAGATCTACGAAGTACCAGCTGGTTTCGCAGCTGTCCTTTCAGAGAAAAAGCAGTTAAATCTCTTTCAAGTTATACGTTGAATATTAAAGAGTTATACAGCATAATACATCACAAATAGGTTGACAGCATTTCCATTATATAGTTTCCAAGGAGAATATCATCAATTAAAATTACTGAAATAGCCATGTTTTTAAGGCCTTCGGAAAATGTACATGATTGGCTAGCATACGAATCAGTAAAGTTAAAATATTCCATAAAGCTGGAACAATGCCCACAATGGATTTCTTAAAATGTCTCTCTCAATCGATGGCAAAGTTAGCCTAAAGGCATCAACAGTTCATAAATGCCGAGAAGGTACATAGAACTGAATCAACTTAGACATATATTCATGTGCCAAACTATGCATAATCTTAAAAACAAACCGTGGCACTTTAAATTGTACCATCACCAGCCCTGCGACCAGTGCAGCTAATTCAGCAGTGGGGCAGCACTATCTGACTGTAGAAAAGGGCTAGAAGGTTCTCATTGCGAAAGGTTCAGAAGTATAAAGTGAAAACAGCTTGTAATGTACCGGCAGTATTACTGAGGATGTGTATGGAAATGTGTGAGACAGTCAAAGTTGTATCTTGCAGAAGCAGCTAGACAAAAAGCATATGTTTGCAGGATGCTTGTCATGATTAGAAGTGATCAATGTGCTTGCGTAAAGCTTGATCTGCAACAGCATAGCTTGACCTATAACATACAGATGTAAATTAACAAAGAGCAAAGCAAAGCATGACGCAATAAGATAAGGCAAAATTGTACAATGTGGCAGTTTTTGTAAATAAAAGGAAGTGCTGCGGACAGCAGAGATGAGGGAGTTATTGGTGACTGCTCAAGTTTGCAGCCCCGAGACTGCCTCCCTAAAGCTTTAGCAGAACTTGTTATTGTATAACTGTGTGATGTGTTTTTATTTCTTCTCACTTGTACCGATTAAGGAGACACGAGCTGGGGAAGGATCCATGTGTTGTCGCCCCTGGCTAGGAAATCAAACCCAAAACAGTTTGTGCCATGACTCAGATTCCTTGGGTCCAAGACAAGTCAGAAGCCTACCAGAAGAACTGTAAGTATGATGGGTAATTTGCTTAGTTGCCGGCAGAGTGAAAACTAAGTTTCATAAATGGTAAGGAAAGATGCGGGCTATAGCATTTAAGAAAGGCAGTCTGCCTTATTGTATATGTGTTATCATCCACTTGGGTATAAATGACCTGGTTAGAAATAGTGCCCCTAAAGTTCAAAGGGACTTCCAGATTTTGGGAGAGAAACTCAAATCCATTGTTAACACTATAGCATTCTCAGAAGTTCTACCTGTTCTTAGCAAGGGGGCAGAAAGACTGCATTGCATAATCAACTTTAATACATGGCTCCAAACCTGGTGCAAACAAGAAATATTTAGATATATAGGCAACTGGGGAAATAGCGAGAACAATAAGACTATACCAGGGGTGGGCAATTCCGGTCCTGGAGGGCCGCAGACCAGTCAGATTTTCATGATGTCCCTAATGAATATTCATGAGATCTATTTGCATCCACTGCCTTCCATTGTATGGAAATAGGTCCATGAATATTCATTAGGGACATCATGAAAACCTGACTGGTCTGCGGCCCTCCAGGACTGGAATTGCCCACCCCTGGACTACACTGTGCTGATGGACTACATCTCTCTGTCGCAGGGAAAAGGATCCTAAGTGAAAAATTCAGACATTATGTGGACAGGCATTTAAACTAGGGAAAGGGGGGGTGAGAGAGAAAACAAGTTCAGGACATCACTCCCAGCAAAAATTTAACATTGGAAACAGACACAATATTAACCCACACATTTCAATGGCAAGTGGGAAGAGCCGTATAGAACAAAATACAGGCAAGCCAGTCAACAAATGTTGGAAAGCAATGAACATAAATGCTCGAAGCCTAACCAACAAAGTTACTGACCTGGAATCCCTAATGGTGGAAATGGACTTAAACATTTTAGCCATTACAGAAACATGGTTTAACATGTCACATGAATGGGATATAACCATATTGTTAAGTGCCATTGAGTCTGTCGACACATGGCGACCCTCTGGATAGTTGTCCTAAATTGTATTCGGTCTTCAGTCAGGTGGCTCATTGTTGACAGAGTGGCACTTATAGCTGCTGTTATTGTATCAATCCATCTCATTGCTGGCCTTCCTCTTTTGCGTTGACCTTCTACCTTGCCAAGCATGAAGTCTTTCTCTAATGATCTCTCTCTTCGTATGATGTGTCCAAAGTATGAAAGTAGAAGTTTTGTCATCTGAGCTTCTAAAGAATGCTTAGGTTTGATCTCCTCTAGTACGGACTGGTTTGTTTTTCGGGCAATCCATGGTATACACGGTATTCGTCACCAGCACCATAATTCAAAGGCATCAATTTTCTTCCTGTCTATCTTTTTCACTGTCCAAATTTTGCATCTATATGATGTTATTGAAAATACTATGGCTTGAACAAGTTGAATCTTTGTGTGGAGAGAGACATCTCTGCTCTTGAGAATCTTGCCTAGGTTCTTCATAGCCATTCTGCCAAGAGCAATGAGTCGTCTAATTTTTGACTGCTTCTTGTTTCTTTATTGATAGTTGATCCAAGTAGATTAAAGTTGTCCACTATTTCTATTTCTTCTCCGTCAACTATGAACTTCTTGATTTTGCTAGTTGTCAAGATCTTTGTCTTCTTTACATTAAGGTGCAGGCCCATTTTAAATCTCTTCCTTGATCTTGAGAAGCAAATGTTTCAAATTGTCTTCACTTTCAGCTAGTAATGTGGTATCATCAGTATAGGGAAGGTTGTTGATGAGTCTTCCACCAATCTTCACACCTCTGTTGTCTTTATACAGTCCTGCTTTTCTGACAACTTGTTCTGCAGATAAATTAAACAGGTAGGAGCAAAGTATGCAGCCTTGTCGTAAATCTTTGCTGATTTTAAACCATTCTGTTTCTCCTCGTTCCATTCAAACTGTTACTCTTTGATCAATGTAAAAGTTGTGCAAGAGAATGATCAAGTGTTCTGGTATACCCATGCTTCTTAACGTGGCCCAAAGTTTCTCATGGTTTACATAGTCAAAAGCCTTGCTGTAGTCAATAAAATACATATAGATATCCTTTTGGTATTCTTCAGTCTTTTCAAAGATTCATCTCACATCCGTGATGATGTCTCTCGTTTGTCGCCCTTTCCTGAACCCTGCTTGTACTTCAGGCAGTTTTCTTTCCTGGTATGGTTGTAGTCTCTGTATGAATAATCTTCAGTAGAATCTTGCTGGCATGTGGAATCAGAGCGATTGTGCGATAATTTCCACAGTCAGCTGGATCATCTTTCTTTAGTATTAGTTTAAACACAGATCTTTTCCAGTCAATTGGCCATGATGTTGTCTTCCAACTTTACTAGCAGAGCCTTGTAAGTATGGTAACAGCTGCATCAGATTGCTTTAATACTTCAATGGGAATGCTACCGATGTCTGGTGCTTTTTTTTTTTATAAGACTTTCAAAGCTGCTTGGATTCTTCTTTCATCACCATTGGTTCCGGATCATAATGTAGAGGTTGAAAGGGCTGTTGGTCCACTTGATTTTTTATTTATAGAATTTGCAAATTATACATTTCCACTTTCAAAAGGAAAAACATCATACAATCCACCTAAAGAGAAAACTATCACATTACATTGAATCAAGGAAAAGATGTTCAAGCTCACATTTCAGGGAATGTACACTATCAAAAAATAACCCACGTAAATAAAAAAAATAATTAGGCACAGAAATGTACCATATTTAGAAGGATTCCTATATTTTCAACCAACACAGCCCAACCGTACTTCTGCCTATCAGTCAAAAACTTTTCTAAATGGGAAACATCAAGGAAAACATAGGACTGTCCCCGTAAGGTAATAAGACGTTTACACGGAAATCGTAAATAAAATGTCACACCCAGGGAAAGAACTCGCTGCCTCAAAGCAAGAAACTGTTTCCGATGTGCTCGAGTTATCTAGTCACATCAGGAAATACATTTATTTTCTGACCACAAAAAGGAACATCCTTATACTTAAAATATAACTTCAAGATTTTTACCTTCACTGCTGCAGTAGCAAAGGTAACCAATAAAGTGTTTCTTTTTGCGATCGTATCAGAAGAATCTTCCAAAAATTCTGTAAGATTCTGGCTTACAGTCAGACAAAAGAAATCAAGCTTCCCTTCATCCCACGAAGTCACCCAAACTTTACATTACATAATTAAACAATATCCACATATTGAGGCAACTTCAAGATCTTAGTAAAATATTTAGTAAGGAAAATTTCTGGTGCTAATAAATGCGTAACTGGAAAGTTTAAAAAATGCAAGTTACAGGTTCGAGAGGCATGTTCCAGTGCCTCAATATGAGCGTGAACCATCAATGAATCCTTAATCGAAGCCACCTGCACAGTGGAAACAGACTGCACCTAGGCTTCCACTTGGACCACAGAATTTTGCATCCTAGACAACTTTGATCTTTATCATATAATAACTCTGTATATTCTTTCCACCTTTTCTCGATGATCTCAGCATCATTTAACATGGATCCTTGAACATCTTGTAACATTCCAATTCGAGGCTGGAATTTTTTCTTGAACTCTTGTAGCTTTAGAAAAGATGATCTTCTTCTTCCTCTAATAGTTTCTGTTTCTATTTCTATTTCCTTGCGTGCATCATTATAATACTTCTCCTTGTTTTGTCTTGCTGCATGTTGGAAATCTGTTGAGTTCTGCGATTGCCTCTCTTTCTCCTCTGGCTTTAGCTTCTCTGCGTTTCTGGACAATTTTCAGAGTTTTTTCGGTCACCATTTTGGCTGTTTTTGCTTTTTCACCTTTTGTAAAGACTTCTTGCTTTCTTCCAACACAACCTCCTTGATGTCCTCCCATAACTCTTCTGGAACTCTGTCATTTGTATCTAAAGCAGCAAATTGATTTTTCAAGCAGTCTTTGAATTCCAGTGGTATATTCTCAAGGTCATATTTTGCTACATTCATGAGTGGCTTACTCTTTTTCAACTTTAGCTTGAGTTTGCATACTAGTAGTTGGTAATCTGTACCACAGTCAGCTCCAGGATTTGTCTTTGTTGATGTTATAGAGCTTTTCCATTGTTAACTTCCACAGATGTAATCAATTTGACTTTTGTGCAATCCATTGGGTGAAGTCCGTGTGTACAGTCGCCGCTTGTATTGCTGGAAGAAGGTATTTGAGATGAATAGATCATTGATCTTGCAGAATTCTATCAGTCTTTCTCCAGCTTCATTTCTGTCACCAAGTCCATATTTTCCAACCACTTTGCTGCCTTCTTTGTTGACAACTTTTGCCTTCCAGTGACCCATGATTATCAGGATATCCTGTTTGCATGTTCTGTCAATTTCAGTTTGTACTTGTTCATGCAACTTATCAACTTCGTCCTTTTCTGCAGATGTTGTTGGGGCATATACATGAATTATAGTTATATTGATGGGCATTCCTCATAGACGAATAGAAATTAAGCGTTCACTGATTGCATTGTATTTCATTACAGTTCTTCAGTGAAGCAAGTAAACCAGGGCTCTATACGCACTTCCTCGCTAGTGCCCATGTCTGAGATACTTTTCTTTCCTAGTGATTCCTTACAGAATCAGAGGGGGGGACTGTAAAAAGGGGACCAGGGTCTCATGGAGAAAGGTTCAGAAGTATAGAGTTTGAAAACAGCCTGGAATATGCTGCCAATATTACAGAGGATGTGTGTGGAAATGTGTGAGACAGTGAAGACCGTATCTTGCAGAAGCAGCTAGTCAGAAAGTTTGTTTGCAGGATGTTTGTTATGATTAGAAGTGATTGACATGTTTGTGTAAAGCTTGACCTGTAACATACAGATGTAAATTAACAAAGAGCAAGGTGAAGCATGATGCAAGACGATAATGCAAAATTGTACAATGTGGCTGTTTTTGTAAATAAAAGGAAGTGCTGCAGAAGTGCAGAAAGGAGGGTGTTACAGGTGACTGCTTAAGTCTGCAGCCCTGTGACTGTCTCCCTAACGTTTTAGTAGAACTTGTTATTGTATAACTGCGTGCTGTGTTTTTATTTCTTCTGAATGGCACTAGGTCTAGGGTAAGAAGAAAAGAGCGGAAAAAAAATCCCTATAATTTTGCCCACAAAACCAACCTCAGACATACAAACACAGCAGGAAGACTGATTTTTAGAAGACCTGAAGACTTGATATCTGTCTTAAGGGCAACCCTAACAAAATGGAATTGCAGTAGTCTACACAGAGCCAGCCCCAGAGTTGGTTCAATATCTTGGCACCCTAGGCAAACCTTAAGCCTTATTCCCCCCCCACCTCCCCCGTGGCTGTCAGAATCTATTGTTTAGCTTTAAATGTCCTGTTCTTTGTGCTCTTGGTCATCAGCCAGAAGCTGCTGCTGCCCTAGGCAACCACCTAGCTTGCCTAATGTTTCAGTTGGCCCTAAGTCCAGATGTGGTAGGACTGTTGCTGTTACTATGTTTTTAAAGTGTCAGTTCAAAATGGTCTCTAATTTGACTTAACCTACGAATTACAAAACGTTTCTTCACTGGGGATGCTATCTGATGCACCATGGACAGGCTAGAATGCAAAAAGACTCCAAATACATTAATCACTGTGCAAAACTCCATCACTGTACGCAGGGCCAGCCCAAGGGTTTCTGACGCCCTAGGCAGAAACCCTGGCTTTGCCATGCACCCCTCCATCTGCCACCAGTTCAGTTTTGGGAGGGGAACACAGGCAGCAGCAGTATTTCCAAAAGCGGCAACTTTGTGCTGCCGCTTTTGGAAATACTGCCGCTGCCCGCCTCACCCCCAAAATGTAATCGGCAGCAGCTGGGGAGGTGGCACGGCTGCCCATGTGTGCCGTTGCTGCCATCCACCCGGAGCAAGCTCACCTAGTGGAAGGGCCGGCCCTGATTACAGCTGCAAGAACCAAAATTTTGGGTTGAGGCCTTCCCTCTCTTGATCCTACTCACAATATTTTGTTTTAGTCATGTTAATTTTCATTTTACGGCAAACCATTTAGAAGGATATCCTATTAAAGCAGTCAACTAAAGCTGAAAAAATAGACTATATACTCTTAATTGGTACAATAACTAAAACATTGCATCAAAAATGATGAGATGTCCAGGTCTCTCACTTCTCCCTCCAGTGTACTAAGAAAATTGTTAAATAACATGGAAATTCTTGAGTGACCCCACAGATTATTTGCCAGGACTCGGAGACATCTTCCCTCCATCCCACTTGAATCCACCTCTAATTTAAAAATCCAGAGAAGCAATTTAGAACCCTAACAACTAATCAATCTCACTTAGTTTGGCAAGTTACAGATCATGATTTACTATAGCAAAGGCGGAGAAAAGAACACACTGCATCAAAACTGCAATGTCCCCCATCAGCAACTGTTCATAAGGACAGAATCACACAGAAGTGAATAATGACTAACTGTAGAAAAGGTCTTTCTAAGACCTTAGCACCAATGAGAATTTGCTTTCTAATGTTCCCGAGTACAGTACAAGAATACAGGTTTCCAACTGAATGCTCTATGCAAAATCAAATATAGTTGAACACTTTAAGAAAGACTAGAACTGCACTTCCTGAACATCAATATTAATTGATTTATTATCAGACAGTGCTTTACAAGAGAGCTCACAGCTATTTTATATTAGAGTTCTTAATCTGTATCATACACGTATATCAAGATTTCCATAATTCAATACTGGATCTATGCTCTGTGAGTGATCATCTTCCCCTCTGTCTCTCTAAATCTTTAATAAATGCATTAATATATCTTTGGAGAAAAAAAAATCACACTGAGTGAAAATACTCAGAATATCTAATTTATCTATAGAGCCTTACAGTGCTTTGAATAAGCCTTCATAGCTTTGATAATTTTTCATATTGTGCTGTCTAAAAATACAATACAAAACATATTGAAGCAGGAGATTTACTGATCTATACACCATATAGTGCACTTTCAACGTGAAAGAAAAATTATACTGAAATATTCAAAGATTGGGAATAAGAAACCAAAAGGTCTTGTCTTTATGTCTTTACACTCCTTGACTCTCTACTTGATGGAAGCCCCTTTAGCTGTAATAACAGCCTTAAGTCATTTATGATAAATGTCTACCAACTTTGCATTGCAGGATGATGCAGTTTTTTGCCTATTTTTTTGGCAGAATAGCTCAGACTCTTTCAAGGAGACGGGATCATCTGTGGACTGCTGTGCTCAAGTACTGTTACAGATTTTCTAAAGCATTTAGATCTGTGCTTTGAATGGACCACTCAAAGACATTAACTTTCTTCTTGCTGAGCCACTCCATTGTTGCTTTTTCTTTGTGCTTAGGATCACTGCCCCACAATGCCCAGTCCCATATCCATGGAAGACTGGAACAGGTGTTCCTCCAGGACCAATCTATAATTTGTATTATCAATCTTGCCTTCAAATTTTCACAAGTCTCCCTGTCCCACTGCCGCTGAGCATCCCCACAATGGTAGTAGCAGGATTGTAGAGGTAATGGTGCAAACTACACAGGCCACTGCCTAGGGTAGCAATACAAAAGGGAAATTGGTTATAAAATGGAGTCTTTACCAGCTTGGACATACTAAGAGAGTGTGACAGAGCTGAGAATTTTGGCAGCCTGCAAGCACATAAGCTGAATCTCAGAACTTGAGATAAGGGAGTCATTGTCCTGAGCTGGAAAATATACACTACTGGTGTCACAAAGGACATAAAAAGACTTGAAACGGTTCAAAGAAAAGTGACCAAAATGATTTGGAGCCTGCAGCAAAAGACATATGAGAAGAGACTTGAAAATCTAAATATGTATACACTAGAGCAGGGGTGAGCAATTCTGGCACTCGTGCACCACAATCCAGCCTGGTTTTCATGATGTCCCTAATGAATATTCATGAGATCTATTTGCATCCACTGCCTTCCATTGTATGGAAATAGGTCCATGAATATTCATTAGGGACATCATGAAAACCAGGCTGGATTGTGGCTTACGAGGGCCGGAATTGCCCACCCCTGCCCTAGAGGAGAGGAGGGACAGGGGAGATATGATACAGACTTTTAAATACTTAAAGGGTATCAATGAACAAACAAACCTCTTTTGAAGAAGGGGAAACTGTAAAACTAGAGGGCATACGATGAATCTGCAAGACGGTAAACTTAAAAGTAACATCAGGAAATACTTTTTCACTAAAAGGGTGGTGGATGCATGGAATGCCCTTCTGATGGGGGTAAATACAGGGACAGAATTCAAAATGAATGGGACAGACACAGTGGATTCCTTTATAGCAAGAGGATGAAATCAAAGCAAACATGTATCTTTTAATACATACATTGGGGAAACTGCTAGGTATGTATGACCTTGGGGAAACTGCTAGGTACGTATGACCTAGATTGGCCACTGTTAGAAACAGGATACTGGGATTGATGGACCTTGGTCTGACCCAGTATGGCATATCTTATGTTCTTAATAGAGGGGGGCTCTCCTGCATGGATCAGCAGGTACAACCCTAAACACAGGCATAGAGGGGGGATGATCTCCACGGAGCTGCAGTTACAACCACCCTAGTCACCTTACTGGGCAGACTAGATGGACCACACTGGTCTTCATCTGCCGTCATATACTGTATTACTATGTTTGTTTCTTGAGGCCCAATAACATTAACTGACCCATCATAAAGTGCAATAGACTAGTAGCCCTGACCAGACTATGGCTTTTTCACATGAATGCCCCATGCCTTGGAGACATTCTTTAATTGGCTGATTCAAACTCTGGGATACATGGTCTGGACCAATCATTCTAGAGGCACACCTGTGATCAGTTGACCACATGGCAACTAAGAAAGGTATTTCTAAGGACTGCAAGAGAGGATCGGGGTGCTTTGGTCTTTTGGGTCTTTGTTCTGGACCAATTTTGACCAAAAAGATGCAATCTCCCTCTCTCTATCTCTGATTGTAATCTTCTCTGCATGTAAGTCTCTCTCTCACCCAGACTCGTAAGAGGAAATCGCTTGCTGGCAGTCCACATGCTTCTATATCTCACTCCGAGCTGACAAGTGCTGCCTGATGGCCCATTAATTGCAAGGCATCCTAGAGATATTGCATAAGAACTTTCAACTTATTAGTAGGAATGAGCTAGCACCTATTATTGACATAAATTCTGGTAAAATTCTGGTGAGAAGGTGATTAAGCTCTAATTGTTTAAATATACTAGCCTGTGATATCTCTCTGTAATACCTGATAACCCTCTTGAATAGAATCTAACAAACAGATTCAGACACAAAACTTGGTAAACATTACTCATACTTAGCAATTGTAGTTATGAACTTGTCCAGAGCAGCTATAATCCAGAGTATATAATTTCTTAGTTCCCCACTGCTCCCCACAGGATATGTTGAGCTTGTTTTATGTCACACATATCACTTAGCATTGAGGCCATAAAGTTCCAGTTTAGTCACAGACATGAAAACCTTCTCCCAATGCTTGCAGTATCCCCTTTCTTTGCAAATGATATGTGGTACATCATATAGTTTTTCTTCGAGGTAGACCTGGGGAAAGCCACTGCTTATCCCTGGGGGTAAGAAGCATGGACTCTGTCTACCTTTTGGGATCCTGCCAGGTACTTGTGACCTGGATTAGCCACAGCAAGAAACATTAAACTGTACTTGGTGGACCTTTGGGCTGATCCGGTACAATAGTTGTCATGTTCTTACATTCAGTCATGGTTTCCATCTTACCACCGTCTCATGCAGGCCATGTTTGTGGCATAATCTTGAAATTATTAAGTAGTTCTTTCAAAGTAATCATAGGTCTCAGAACAATATTCCTCAACAATTTCTTCAAGACAAGACTTCTATTTTTGGAGAGACGTACTGAAAAGGTAGTGTCTTGGTGGTGCCAAACTGTTTCCACATTAAAAAGACTGACTTGACACTGCCCTGAGGGATATTCTAATACACTGAAATTCTCTTGTAGCCTTCCCCCAATCTATGCCTTTTAGTAACTTTATCCCAGAGCACTTTCTGCAATTCAATGTTTGGCATAAACATAAGAAAAGCCATGCTAGGTCAGATCAAGGTCCATTCAGCCCGACATACTGTTTCCAAGTATGGATTCACAAGTATTCAACAGTTCCCAAAAAGGTAGATCCATTTCCCTAAGTTCATTTCCAGGGATGAGCAATTGGCTCTCCCAAACCTACCTGGCTAATAATTATTTATGGACATTTTCTCCAGAAATTTGTCCATACTTCTCTCCCCTTGTCACCTTAATCATATCCTCCAGCAAGAGATTCCACAGTTTAATTATGTATTGTATGAATAAAAAAACTTTTGATAGCTTGTTTTCAATCTGGTGGCCATTAGTTTCATGGAGTGTCTTCTTGCTTTTGTGTCTGACAGTTAAATAACCATTGTCTATTTAACTGTTCCACGCCACTCATGATTCTACTGTATAAACTTCTAGAACACTCCCTTTTCAGTCATCTTTTCTCTAGAGGCTAAAGAGCCTTAAGCTGTCTAACCTCTCTTCATAAGGGAGGTGTTCTCTCACCTTTATTATTTTTGTCACCCTTCTCTGAACCTTTTTTAGATCCATTATATTCTTTCTGAGATAGAGCAACCAAAACTGCACAAAGTACTGAAGATGTGATTGCACTAAGGACCTTTACAAAAAGATATAACAATACTCTTGGTTCCGCTCTCCATCCCCTTTCAAATTTACCTTTTTAGTAGCTGTGGCACACTGGGCTGAAAATTTCAAATAAGTATACATGATGACTCCAAGATATTTTTCTTGAGTGGTGACTCCTAACTCAGAACCCAACAATTTATACCTGTAGTTGGGATAATTTTTTTCTATGTGCATCAATTTGCATTTATATGCGTTAAATTTCACCTGCTTTTTAATACTACTACTACTACTGCTGAGCATTTCTATAGCGCTACCAGTCGTACGCAGCGCTGCACAGACATATAAGAGACAATCCCTGCCCATCAGAGCTTACAATCTAGTCAAGACAAAACACAGAGCTTACAATCTAGTCAAGACAAAACACAGAAGGTGTAAGCAGGGGTAAAACAAGGGAAAGAAAAAGGAGATCAGGTGAGTCAAGATCCAAAAGCAGCAGCGAAGAGGTGAGCTTTCAACCTGGATTTGAAGAGGGTTAGAGAAGGTGCCTGGCGTACAGACAGAGACAGTTTGTTCCAGGCGTAAGGTGCAGCAAGTTGAAAGGAGTGAAGTCTGTAGTTAGCAGTAGAAGAGAAGGGCATAGATAGAAGCAGTTTGCTAGAAGAGCGGAGTTCCCGATGGGGGTTATAAGGAGAGATAAGAGATGAAAGGTAGTGAGGAGCCGCAGAGTGAATGCATTTATAGGTCAGCAGGAGAAGTTTGAACTGGATGCGGAAACGGATAGCGAGCCAATGAAGTGATTTGAGAAGAGGAGTAACATCATGGGCATGATGAGGCTGGTGGAAGATTAGCCGCGAAACAGAGTGTGGAACAGATTGAAGGGGAGAGAGATGATTGAAAGGGAGACCAGCAAGGAGTAGGTTACAGTAGTCAAGACGGGAGGTGATTAAGGAGTGGATAAGCATTTTAGTAGTGTGTTCAGAAAGGAAAGGGTGGATTTTGCTAATGTTAAAGAGAAAGAAACGGCAGGTCTTAGCTACGAGATGGATGTGTGTGGAGAAAGAGAGAGAGGAGTCAAAGACAACCCCCAGATTGCGGGCCGAGGAAACGGGAAGGAGTACAGAGCTAGCCACAGAGACTGTGAAAGGAGGAAGAGGAGAGGAGGTTTTAAGGGGAAAGATAAGAAGTTCAGTCTTGGCCATGTTGAATTTCAAGGGGAGGTGAGACATCCAGGCAGCAATGTCAGAAAGACAGGCAGAGATCCGGGTCTGGATTGCCGGAGAGAGTTCAGGTGTAGAGGGGTAGATTTGGGAGTCATCAGCATACAGATGGTATTGAAAGCCATGGGAGGAGATGAGCGCACCAAGGGATTGGGTGTAGAGAGAGAAAAGGAGCGGACCCAAGACAGATCCTTGGGGTACAGTAGCAGAGGAGGAGCCACCAGAACACACACTGAAAGAACGATGTGAGAGATAGGAGGAGAACCAGGATAGTACAGAGCCCTTAAAACCAAGCGAGGCCAGGGTATCGAGGAGAACGTTGTGGTTAACAGTGTCAAAAGCAGCAGAGAGGTCAAGAAGGATGAGGACAGAGTACAGGCCCTTGGATTTTGCCAGGAACAAGTCACTGGAGACTGGCAAGAGACATTTCAGTAGAATGTAAAGGACGAAAGCCAGACTGTAAGAGATCCAGGAGGGCATGAGAGGAGAGGAAGTCGAGGCAGCGGCGGTGAACCGCACATTCAAGTAATTTATAAATGAAGGGAAGGAGAGAGATAGGTCGATAATTGGAAGGACAGGTGGGATCAAGTGAGGGTTTCTTGAGGAGAGGTATGACCACAGCATGCTTGAAGTCTGCAGGGACAGTTGCAGTGGAGAGCGATAGGTTGAGAATATGAGAGATGGAAGGGACAATGGTGGAGGAGATGGGGCTTAGGAGATGGGTGGGGATAGGATCAGAGGAGCAGGTGGTGAGTTTGGAGGAAGAAAGAAGGTGTGCATTTTCCTCTTCAGAGATCACAGGAAAGGAAGAGAGGGTAGCAAGGGTGGTGAGGGGAGAGTTGGGAGAGGAGAGGGGGAGGAGGGGAAATAGGGGAAATAGCTGACTTAGTGGGGAATTGGAGGGTGATCTTGTGGATTTTGTCATGGAAATAGCCAGGGTTTGGGCAGAAAGGGAGGGAGGGATAGGAGGCGGAGGCACCTTGAGGAGAGAGCTGAGAGTAGTAAAGAGATGGCGAGGATCAGAGGCAAGAGAGTTAGTCTGATGGACATAGTAGTCTTCTTTGGCAAGAGCTATGGCTGACTGGAAAGAGGCAAGCATGAATTTGAAGTGTAGAAAGTCTGCAGGGGAGTGGTATTTGAGCCAAGCATGCTCAGCAGAACGGGCACAGGAACGTAGATAGCGGGTAGTGGATGAAAGCCAGGGCTGGGGTGCAGAATGTCTCACAGGATGTGGGATGAGTGGAGCGAGAGCATCCAGAGCAGAGGAGAGTGCAGCATTATAGGAAGTTACTGACTTATCAACGGACTTAGATGACAAAGTGGAGGAAAGAGGTGAATAAATGGTGGAAGAGAAAGACAAGGGTTCAATAGCATGAAGGTTTCTAAATAGGTTGGAGGAGACAGAAAGAGGCTGAGGCAGGGGGTGATGAAGATTAAAGCTTAAAAGGTGATGGTCAGATAAGGGAAGAACTGAGTTACAGAAGTTCGAGGGTAAGCAACTAGAGAAAAATATCAGGTCGAGGCACTGGCCATGCTGGTGAGTGGGGGCAATGGAACAAAGTTGGAGGTCAAACGACGAGGTAAGGGAGAGAAGCTTTAAAGCATGAGGATCAGAGGGGTTATCGACATGAATGTTGAAATCCCCAAGAATAAGAGTGGGGGAAGAGGAGTCCAGAAAGAAGGAAAGCCACAAGTCAAAGTCAGTGAGAAAGGTAGAAGCAGACTTGTCAGGAGGTTGATAAATAACAGCTACCCGGAGAGGAAGTGGAGTGAAGAGGCGGATGGAGTGGACTTCAAAAGAGAGAAAGGAGTGAGACTGAGGCAGCAGGAGGGGTTGGAATTGGCAAGAGGGAGAAAGTAGAAACCCAACACCACCACCACGGCCAGTGGGACGAGGCGGGTGGGAGAACTGATAGCCCCCATGGCAGAGGGCAGCAGTAGATACAGTATCATCTGGGAGGAGCCAGGTCTCAGTTAGAGCAAGAAGATGTAGAGCATTAGAGATAAAGAAATCATGAGTAAAGGCAAGTTCATTAGAGACAGTGTGCGTTCCACAAGGCACATGACAAAGGGAGAGTGGAAGGGGAAAGGAGAGGGATATGGATAAGATTAGACATGTTTATTTATTTATTTATTTATTTTAGTTTCTTATATACCGCACTTTTTGAGATCAGCGCGGTTCACAGGGAACAATAACAAAACCAGAACAACAGGCTGTTCGGTATTACATATAACAGGGGTGACAACTTGGATCAAACTGGGAGAACTATATACATGGAATATGTAGTCTGTTAACTAGATAACATAATCGAACTATGTGCATGATTTAGCATGGTTGTTGGGCGAGAATGAAGAGAGTAAGAGAAAAAGAAGAAAATTGGAAGGATAAGTGGTGGGACTGTTAAGCTATGTTTTATGTGGGGTAGTATTTGGTGAATAGGATGAATTTAATGGCCTTTCTGAATTGGGTTAAGTCGGCTATGGCACGGATGTCGGAAGGGAGGGAGTTCCAGCATTTTGGTGCGCAAAACAAGAAAGCTCTGTTCGCTGTAGATAGATTGCATGTTATTATGGCCTTTGGTACTGCTAAGGAGTTTAGTGCTGCCTGTCTTCTAATTCTGTTTGATGGAACTAATTGGATGAGCTCAGAAAGTGAGTTTGAGGATATACCCTTGATGGCCTTGAATGTAAGAATCAGGGTTTTGAATATTAGCCTTCCGTGTATGGGGAGCCAATGGAGCTGTTTGAGAATAGGAGTGATATGTTCACTTTTGGAAACTCCTTGAAGAATCCTTGCAGCAGTATTCATAGCGAGCTGTAATGGGCTCAAGGTGGATTGTGGGAGCCCTTGAAGAATTGAGTTGGCGAAGTCAAAATGTGGTAAGATTAATGCTTGGTAAATGGTTCTGAAGTCTTCTGGGTCAAGTAGGGAACGTAGGTGCTTGAGCGTGCGTATCTTGAAGTACACAGCTTTTACGATATTGTTTATGTGTGGTATCATGTTGAGCCGATGGTCAATTGTTACTCCGAGGTATTTTATTGTTTCTTTGGTGTATAGTTCAGCACCCTTGACGTTTATATGTGATGGTGGAGTGAAGTTGGGGTCTCTGGAGATAAAGAGAACCTCAGTTTTTTTGTGCTGAATGCGGAGGTTTTGTGACAGGAGCCAATCAGAGACTGCATTGAAGCAATTCGTTATAGGCATTAAATCCATTTGCTTTGTGGAAAATGGCATGTAGAGAAGGATATCGTCTGCATATATCATACATTTCACATTGAAGGATCTGATGATATTGCAGATCGGCTGCATGTAGATATTGAACATGAGGGAAGAGAGAGAGGACCCTTGTGGGACGCCTTGTTTTTGATGGAAGAGTTTGGATTCTCCTGTTGCGTGAAGACCTGTTCTCAGAGTGAGACAGAAATCGAGGGGGGCCAGGATTGGAGTTGATATCTCCAGATGAGAGGAGTAGCAAGGTACGGGGTAGAGAGGAGACAGTACGGTGGAAACGAGGGTGAGGTTGCCTTAGAGAGAGAGGAGATGGTTGAATAAGAGGGAGAGAGCAATGAAGCTCAATAACTGATGATATGGTAGAAGACAGAATGGAGGGGGAAGTGAGGGTGGTAAAGGGTGGATGAGGAGTGAAGGAGTGACTGCGCTGGCAGGAGGGGAAACAGGGAGTATGAAGAAAAGGAAGATAATGTGATGTGGAGCCATAGAAGAGGAAGAGAGAGGCGCTATGCAGAATATGTTATCTTACAAACAGTGAGGCAGCAATGGAGGCCACAGACTGTGCAGCATTATTTTTACAAGCAATGAGGTAGCAGTGCAGTAACAGTGGATTCTACACGATATGCAGCATATGTTATCTTACAAGCAGAATGTGCTATGCAGCATGTAATTTTACAAGCAGCAATTAGGTAGCAAAGGAGTCTAGAGGCTATGCAGTATGAGTTATTTTATAAGCAGTGAGGTAGCAATGGAGTCTACAGGCTATGCAGTACAGGTTGTCGTGCTTAGCGTGTGCTGCTTACCAGTTTGGGTGGCACAGTTTGGGATAGGGTGGCTGTCTCAGGGTGTGTAGGCTCGGGTCACGTTGGTAGTTGGAAGGTTTCCATTGGAGAGGCATCAATTATGATCCATGCCCCGGGGCTCAAGCAATAGCATGGGCTTTCTAGATGCCCAGTCTCCTAGTCTCACAAGATCCTTCTGCAAATCTTCCAAATCCTCTGCCATTTTAGCAACTTTGAATAATTTAGCCTCATCCACAAATTTGATGACATCACTTGTCACTCCTGTCTCTATATGATTTATAAACATGTTAAATAGCAGAGGTCCCAATACAGACCATTGGGAAGCTCCACTATCAACCTTTTTCCATGCTGATAAAGGACCATTTAGTCCTACTCTGTTTACTGTCTAAGATAATTTGTAAACCACAAAAGGGCATGGCCCCTTATCCCATGAATTTCCTAAGGGGTCTCTCTCTTGAGAGATTTTGTCAAATGCCTTTTGAAAATCCTAACACACTACATGAAGGGGTTCATCTTTATCCACTTTGTTTATACCAGCATTTCCTGAACTATGGGTTGCGACCCCAAATGAGGTTGCAAAATCCTCATTTGGGGTGGCAGCTACATGTTGGGTTCAGGAAAGGGGGCCAATTGGGCTTTCGGCATGTCCCGGGAGGCCACCTCATGTCAAATCCATCCCACTGCCTGCCGTCGGTAATTAAAGATAGTACAGGCTTGAGGCCCTTCTGATACAAACATGTGCATGTCTCTAAGATCCTGCCAGCCCTACTTGTGCTATCTTTGATTAGAGGCAGCAGAGAGGAGGACTAGATTTGGACAAAGTTCTGGCACACGGGTTGGGAGAATGGAGGATCAATGCACAGCAAGGGGAAAGAAGAAAAGCATAAAAGATGCTGGACATGTGGGGAGGGGAGACATTGGATGATGGAGGGGTGATGCTGGACATGGGGGAGGCATAAGGAGACATTATTCCGCGACCTGCTGCTCAGCCTGTACATAGTTACCCTAGTTATTCCCAAGTTGAAACACCTGTTTATTGTACGTACAGTGCAGGTCGGCCTGCACTATACAAATTATTGTTGACTGTAAACTGCACTGATTCCAAAGAGCACAGTATAGAAAAGACATTAAATAAATAAGAGTGATGCTGTACATCAGGGAGGACATAGGGAAACAAAGGGGTGATGCTGGACATTGGGGGGGGGGGAATAGGGAAAAAGAGAGGTGATACTAAATGTGGGGAGGAAGGGCCAAAGGAGATAGAGATAGTGAGCCTAGGGAGAGAGATAAGGGAGATGCTAGACATGGGAGAATAGAGAGTGTGGGGGAGATGCGGATGTGAGGGAGGGAGAAGGGAAAGATGTTGGACTGCTTTTTTCGGTTTGGGTTTTTTTACCACTCTCATTTTCTCATAGTCTTCCTTTTGACAATTAAATGGTAGCATAGTATCACCACAAAGCCAATATTCAGCTGCTTCCCGGTTAGCTACAGTGGCAAAAGTTAGGCCAGACTTTAAAGTGCCTATCTTTTGCTGCCATTGAACAACTGGCTAGTGGCTGAATCTCGTGCAGAGTGACGAAGAAGGAGGAGATCCAACAGCTATGGTGGCCAGCTGGACTGCAATTTTAATGACCTGATGTAAGCTAGAGAAAACTGCAGGACAATGCAATATGATGAGATTCAAGTCGGTGGGGCCAGGGAGAGCAGAGACTGAATGAAGACTTCCCGCTAGACTACTAAGCAAACCTCCACAAAGTAAACATAATTATAGCTGAGACCCTGTAGGAACAGGGGCCCCGGTGAAGGCAAGGTATGATCTACACCCTGGGAGGAAGTCAGGAGCGGTCGAGTGTGTCCACAAGAGACCCCCCCATGCAGGTGGGGCAGGCTCACTGACACCTCCTAGAGGGTGCTCTCCAGGTGACTGTTAAGTTTATCAGATAGTTGAATAGGCATGTATTTACTGATTTATATTGCTACTGGATCAAGTGTGGGCTTTCTGTGCAGAAGGGGGAGGTGGGAGGGGGGGCATGGCTGGGGGGAGAATCCACTTGGTGAAGTATGGAAAGGAATATTAAAATCACGTCCCTCAATGTCAGGGGGCTGCAGACTCCGTGAAGGAGGAGGTTGGTGCTTAAAGAGCTGCCCACCTATCACTCTGATATATATCTTATTCAAGAAAACCATATGGGGTGGCAAAATACGGGCAAGATACAAATTAGGTGGGCTGCAGAGGTCTGCCATTCACCAGGGAGGACCAACAGTGCAGGGGTAGTGGTGATTTTCAGGAAAAGAGCTGGCCTATCAAATTATGAAGAAATGGAAGGATGCACAGGGAAGAGCACTTGCATTGGAAATCTAGCTCTCTGGAATATGTGTCTGTATAGTTAACCTGTATGTCCCCAACACAGGGCAGAGAGGATTCCTACAAGACATTTCAGAAAATTCAAAGCTGGACTGACTTACCAATTTAATGTGGGGAGGATTTCAATGCAGTGGTCAAAGCAGAGGAGGATATGGCATTGGGAAGTAAGGCCGTCCATGGGGAAGGGGTCTCTATAGGTGCTATGTTAGGCAAATTTGATCTGATTGATATATGGAGATGGCAGAACCCAGGAAAGCATGGATATACCTGTCACTATGCAGCACACATGTCTTATTCCAGAATAGACCGCATCCTGGCTAGACCTTCGTCATGCACCCGAGTGACTAAGTGTGAAATAGGTAGCATCACCTGGTCAGATCATGCGCCTGTTCACCTCTGGATAGAGTCGGGTGGGGGGGGATAACAAGATAAGGGGGACTTGGAGGTTAAACCTCTCCTTGATAGCTAAGGGGGAGAAAGAAATTGGGAGAGCCACTGATGATTACTTACGGAATAACAATAAAGGGAGGATATCCCCGCTGACCCTATGGGACGCCTTGAAGGCGCTCATCCGGGGAGTACCAATAGCAATGGGGTCCCACAGGAAAAAAGAACGGAGCAGATGCAGGGAGGAACTAGAAGCAGAAATTAGAAGACTGGAGATGGCATTCGCACAGGCCCCCTCGTAAGGAGTGGCGTGCAACTTAGAGCTCAAGAGGAGAACTCAAGAGCTTCCTCAGGGAGGAGATAGAGGTACGAATCAAGAGGACCAATCACACATTCTACGCCAGGGGGTGGGGGTGGGGGAATAGATAGACTATTAGCTCAACAGTTAAAACAGAGACAGACTCAAACTCCAGATGAGAGATATGGGAGGACAGATGCATCATGATCAAGTAGGTCTGGAGGAGGTGTTTGCACAATTCTACACAAAATTATATTCCTCAGAATGTACAATAGGGGAAGGACATATAGAAACATACTTGGAGGGAAAGATCAAACAGGGTCTTAATGAGGAACAATGGGAGTGACTGGATAGTCCGGTCACTGAGGCGGAAGTATTGAAAGCTATAGAAGGCTTGCCCCTGAATAAGAATGCAGGCCCAGGTGGATTCCCTCCCAAATTCTATAAAGTATTTAGAAACATTCTCTCCCCTATTCTGAGCAGGATATACAGCACAGCCAGAGAAGAGGGAGTGGTCCTATTGTTGTTTTTGGAGGCACACATTACCCTTATACATAAAAAGGGGATCCTGGGTCATATTGCCCGATTTCACTTTTGAACACAGATGCAAAATTGTTAGCCAATATTTTTGCTTTACAGCTCAACTGTATAGTACTGGAGCTTATTCATATTTATCAAACAGGGTTTATAGCAGGTCGGAAAGGGGCAGATAATGTACGGAGAGTATTAGGCATAGTTTTTCAATGTGAAGAATTAGAGTCACAACCAGTAACTATTTTGGCCTTAGATGCAGAAAAGGCTTTTGATCGGGTAGAATGGGCCTTTTCACAGAGCGTCCTGAGGTCATATAAATTTGGAGAGAATTGCTCACGAGTGATATCAGCGCTGTATAGCAGACCCACTGCACGATTACGCATTAATGGTTCTCGCTCGCCCGGTTTTGAACTGCGCACAGTAACAAGGCAGGGAAGCCCTCTTTCCCCACTATTGTTTGCTCTCTCACTGGAATAATTTGCCCAGGCAATTCGGTTGAACAATGGGATAGAGGGCATCCGGGTGGGGGGAGTAGAAAATAAGTTGTCAATGTATGCTAATGATACACTGTTATTTCTCTCTAATTTAGAAAACTCATTAATAGTTTTTCAACAGGAGTACAGGGAATTTGCAGATATATAAGGATCTCAACATAATAAAGTCGATTCTGCTTCTGTTCCACATGCATCCTGAGTTGAAGGAGTGCCTCAAGGGCCGATATCCTTATCAGTGGGAACAGAAGCACCTGGCTTATTTAGGGGTGAAAATTCCTACCCAGGTGGGTAAACTCTTTCAACTGCATTACTCCCCGTTGTTAAAGAGAATTCAGGTGGAAATGCATAATTGTCTCCCTTGGCTCCTTCTTTACTGACTAGAATTAATGCTGTGAAAATGAGCATACTCCCGAGGCTTATGTATCTATTCCTGATGTTGCCTTTTAAATCCCAGATTCCTATTTTAAGGATTTAAATACGGCAATAGTAAACTTTATTTGGCATGGGAAACTGGCAAGAGCTAATTTACGATCACTGATGAAATTATATTATTGGGCTGCGCAGATAAGACCAATATACTAATGGTGGATGGCACACCCGAACCAACATTGGATTCTCATAGAGGCAGATCAAGTGGGGTTGCCGAGCCTGGGAGTGGCGCCTTTCTCGGCCTCTCTATGGAGGGGGGACAGAGTGAGGTTACACCACATAGTAGGCTCAACGTTGGACACCTGGCGGAAAATCACAGGGAAAATAAACTTCAATGTAGTCAGTTCTCAATTGGCGTATATGACCCATGGGGATCTGTTCCCACCGTATCAGATGGACCCTGGAAGATTTAAATGGATGAATGTGAATGCAATGGAATGTATGCTGGATTTTATGGGGGAGAGGGGGTACTTGACCAGGAGTGAGATACTGGAGAAATGTCAACAAAGCCTGCCACATTTCTTTTCCCTGTTTCAGATTGAACATTTTTTGCTAGCTCAGCGGAGTCGATATCTATGTCCACTACACCCCTTAGAGGTTTTCTTCTTCAAACCCCGGAAAAGACAGGGAGCAGTTGTGCAATTCTATCAGATCCTTCAGAAAGGGATACAAAAGACTGATGGGCATGAGATCTAGGAAGGAGTTGGTCCGAGAAGCAATGGGGAGAGATTTGGAAAAATACTAAGCAGATGACCACCTGTTTGGCCCATCTGGATACACAATATAAGCTGTTTCGAATGTATCTCATTCGTAGTCGGCTCCATGCCATGAAATCGTCCTACTCGGAAAAATGCTGGCAGGGCTGCGAAGAGAGGGGAACCTTGTTACGCACACTATGGGAATGCAAAAGAGTGCAGAAGTTCTGAGGGAAGATATCACTAGGGGGACCACGGGGAGGTTGTTGTCTCTGGATCTAGCGGTTATGCTGCTAGGCTACAGTGAAGGACCACTGGAGATCTGTCTGAATAAAAAAAGATCTGGCCAATTTCTTCTTCGTGGCAGTGAGGCTTGCAATAGCATCCAAGTGGAAGAAGGAAACTGCCCCAACGATGGCAGAGTGGTTCAGGAAACTGGCAGGAATAATGGAGGCCCAAAGAAGGATAGCCCTTATGACAGGACAATTGAAAGGTATGATCAGATATGGTCCCCCTTGAAAGAGATAGCTGCCAAATGGGAACAAGAAGGGGTGGGTTAGTCACCCCCGCAGAGGCTCAACAGGGGCAGTTTGGTCAGGTGAAGAACCTGACATGAAGGGGAGATCAATAGATGCCCTGAGCATTGGAGGGAAGAGTAGGATGCCCGACTGATTACGCCCCCCTCAGTGGAGCCCCGCCTTCCCTCCTAAGTGAGAAACGCAGATAATTTAGCCCACACTGACAGTCATTACTTTATAGCCACTGAATAGCCCTCCCATAGGATGTGATAAGGATGGAGTGAGCTGGCAGCGAGAAGGACGACATATTGCAATAGGCGAATAAACTTGTAACAAGAAAGAATGTATATATGCACAGTCCTTTTGTTGCTATACTATACATGTGGATATGTTGAAAATTGTTTAACAAAAATAAAGAAGAAAGAATAAAATAAAATAAAAATCCTCCTAGCACCACAGAAGGCTGTTGATAGCACCAGGGCTGGTCAAATACTGATCATGGTAGTTCTAAACATTAGCGTGGAGACATAAGATTTGCACCCAACTATAATTTCAAAATGTCAAAAAGACAACACTTGGTATATAGATAGTCATCAATAAGCCATCTAGAAAAATTAAAATCAAAGAGTTTTGCCGGCTTTAAAATTATGTTTAAGTAAAAAGTGGAAGAAACATTATAACCATGCACGTTATACTGAAACCTGTCACGACAGCATCTAAATGATTCTAAGCAATAGCATTAGAGCTCAGAGCTTTTCTACCTTAAATGCGCGCCATGGAGAGTCAAAAGTAAACTGTTCAAACTGTGTTGAACAGTACGGACCTTTTTAGAAAACGGTCCAAATAGAAAAAACAATTATGCACATTTTGTGGAAAAAGTGTGCATTAGAAACTAATGCAGTCATGGATCGACGATGGTCAAAATCATAATCATTCCCACCTCCTTAGTCTGCTGCCGTTGACAGAGATGATTATATACATTAAATCTTTTAAACATTACAATTTGTTTTTTAAGGATTACAAATGCTTGTGTTCCGGTATTTTGTGAATGGTGTGCACTGCCTCTTAAGCTCCCATGTTTTAGTATCATGGTTTATAGATAGTATGGTAATCACTCCTCATGGTTTTGAGATAATGCTGTAATTTCCCTTTTTCCCTTATTACTACAAATTGTGGTTCACTCTGTAGGCTACTAGATCCTCTAAAAGATTTTCACAGAGTGTCTTAGTAAGTATCGACCTAGCATTGAATATCCAGGTTAAAGGTTCAGCAGTGACAGCCAGCTGCCACCGTTGCCACTGAATAGCCCCCCTATAGAATTATCAATAAACCCATAGTCTCTCTTCTATCCTAAGCTTTAAGTTTGCACATATCCTAGCAAAGCAATGTTCACATACCTGCAAAGCCTCAGTCTGCACACACTACTTCCTCAGGAAAAAGCATGTTTAGATCTTTGCTTCAAATTCTCTTTATACAACAGAAACAGGTTGGTTTTTCATTCACAGTATTCAAATCAGTTCAACCGCTATGAATGGACACAGATGGTCTCTATATAAAAACATATGTACCTTGTTAAAGCAATTTTTTGAAAACAGAGCTAATTTGTGTTTACTATGGCAAAGGGTACAATCAGAACTGTCTGGCTTCTGAATATTTCTATAATTGTTCTTTCACTGAAAGCAAAGAGTATGATGTTTGAATCAGTGGAACAGACTCAGATTTGTAGTGCTTTTAAACTATGTTTTTCTGACAACAGAATATGAAAATGGTGCAAATACTTTTAAAAGGCACCATATATGCAACTATAATGACAGAGTTACAAAAACGTTATGGGATGATATCAAGAAGGATAGGAAGAAAGCGAGAAGTCTCTATGTAAGGTGAAAAAGCAAAAATGGCCAAAATGTATAACTCAAAAAACTCTGAAAATTGTCCAGAAACGCAGAGAAGCAAAAGTCAGAGGAGAAAGAGAGGCAATCACAGAACTCAGAGATTTCCAACGTGCACCAAGACGAGACAAAGAGAAGAACTACAATAACACATGCAAGGAAATAGAATCAGAAGCTATTCAAGGAAGAAGAGATCGGCTTTTCTAAAGCTACGAGAGTTTAAAAAAAAATTCCAGCCTCGAATTGGAATGCTGCAAGATGCTCAAGGATCCATGTTGAATGATGATGAGAAGATCAAGAAAAGGTGGAAAAAACAGAGTAATTTTACCATAAAGATCAAGTGGACCAACAGCCATTTCAACCTGTACCTTTATGATCAGGAACCGCTGGTGATGAAAGAAGAAGTTGAAGCAGCATTGAAAGCCTTTTCAAAGAACAAAGCACTGGGCATTGATGGCATTCCCATTGAAGTATTACAGAAATCGGATGAAGTTGTTACCATACTTACAAGGCTCTCCCAGGAAATCTGGAAGACAAATTCATGGCCAACTGACTGGAAAAGATCTGTGTTTATACCAATACTGAAGAAAGGTGACTAGACCGACTGTGGAAATTATCGCACCATCGCTCTGATCCCACATGCCAGCAAGATTCTATTCAAAATCATTCAGCAGAGACTACAATCATATCTGGAACAAGAACTGCTTGAAGTGTAAGCAGGGTTCAGGAAAGGGCAAAGAATGAGAGACATTATTGCAGATGTGAGATGGATCCTTGAAAAGATAAAAGAATACCAAAAGGATTTCCAGATGCCTTTTATTGACTACAGCAAGGCTTTTGACTGTAAACCATGAAAAACTCTGGACTACATTAAGAAGCATGGGTATACCAGAACACCTGATCGTTCTCTTGCATAACCTTTACATTGATCAAGAAGCAACAGTTTCAATGGAACTAGGAGAAACTGAATGGCTTAAAATCAGCAAAAGTGTACGACAAGGCTGCATAGTCTCCCTCTACCTTTTTAATTTATATGCAGAATAAATCATCAGAGAAGCAGGACTGTATGAAGAAAACCGAGGTGATATAGTCTTAAAATGGGTCTGTACCTTAACATTAAGACAAAGATCCTGACAACTGGCAAAATAATACGTTCATCACTGATGTAGAAGAGATTGAAATAGTTGAGAGCTTTAATTTACTTGGATCAACAATTAATAAAGGAAGGATTAGCAGTCAAAAAATCCGACAATGTATTGCTCTTGGTACGAATGGCTATGAAGGACCTAGACAAGATCCTCAAGAGCAGAGATGTCTCTCTCCATACAAAGATTCAACTTGTCCAGGCCATGGGATTTTCAATAACGTCATATGGATGTGAAAGTTGGACAGTGAAAAAGATAGACAGGAACAATATTGATATCTTTGAATTATGGTGCTGGCGACAAATACTGTATATACCATGGACTGCACGAAGAACAAACCAGTCAATACTAGAGATCATCAAACCTAAGCTTTCCTTAGAAGCTCAGATGACAAGACTTTGACTTTCATACTTTGGACATACCACGCGAAGAGAGATCATTGGAGAAAGACATAATGCTTGGGAAGATAAAAGGTCACCGTAAAAGAGGAAGGCCAGCAATGAGATGGATCGATACAAAAACAGCAGCTATGGACACCACTATCAACACTGAGCCACTTAGCTGAAGACCAAACAAAGTTTAGGTCAACTATCCAGAGGGTTGCCAGGAGTCGACAGACTCGATGGCACTTAACATTGAAAAGGTGTGAGTTAAGCGCACATATGTAAACTTTCATACCTATTCAGGACTTTCAGAATTTTTGGTCTCCTTTACAATACCTTCAGATATATTTGTTCTGATTATGCCAACTGCAAATTTCTCAAATCTAGATTAAGCCACAGAAAAAAATCTCATTGTCATTTGTCTAGTCACTGCTGGATCCAGAAGCCTTGATTGAGCGTATGCAAACTGCACATTATCACCCAAAGGATTAATTGTGGTATCATAGGATAACATATTAATCTGCTTGGTTTGCATTACTTTCATATTTGAAACCTTTTGCAGAATGCACAGAATTAGACAGCCCGCCTGATTTTAGATGTTGGACAGTATGAAAATATTCTTAGGTTCCCTCTTAGCTACAGGCTTTACCGGGGTTAGGGGTGGGCAGCATATTCAGCAGCTAACTATTGCAGCTAAAAACGTTACACCCGGATATGCAATGCTAGGGGCATATCCAGCAACCAGCACTGAATATCTGGGATGGCCAGATAGCACTGCAGCTAATTGGGCAACGATATTCAGATGCTGCCCGCTTAGCTGAAGCAGCAAAAAAGTTAGGTGAGCCTTTCAGGTGCCTAACTTTCACCACTTTGGGGTATCCAGCTAGCAGCTGAATATCGCTGCTAACTGGTTATCCATGGATGCTGCCTCTACTTTACACCTGAACACCCAAAGCTAGTATTGGGGCGTTGCACCCAGGCATATTCAGTGGTACAAACGTCAGGTCTGCAAGCCGCCTAAATGGCTTTGAAGATGCCCCCCATTGAATTTAGAATCAGATTTAGAGTGATGGTCCTGATATTTAAAATATTGAAACTAGGGCTCCATTTCCTGACTTTAATCCCCTGGGAAGTATATTCAGATGTTTAAGAGGATTCAGATTCTTAATCGAATGATATTTGTAACGGTGCCACAAAAGTGAAATCAATTGCCTTTGGATCTAAGACTTCTTGATGCCATGTTGGTTTTTCCTAAGAAGCTGAAGACTGATGTTTTTAGTCGTATTGGGGGGGGGGGGGTACTCAAGGTTTTGAGGTACCCTACTGGTGGAGAGAAAACTTTAAGGCAAATTTGAGTCAGTGTCTTTTTTCATTAATATGTGATTTTATATGTTTGCTTTTGTGCCTTTGTAATTATTTCATTTTATTTATTTATTTAGTAGGTTTTCTATACCGCCTTATCTTAAAATCAAAGTGGTTTACAGTGTAACGTGCAGATATTACATAGGACAATGGGAGAGGGGGCATGCATGAGATCGGTTCAAACTACAAAATGAGCTATTTACATTGTAGTACAACAGAGTATTGATTAAGCTGCAGAGTAGGTGGAAGATCTGCAGTATACAAACACTGCAACTAAACAAACCTTTCAGGGAATACTCCTGTTCAGGAGTTCTCAACCCAATCCTTGGGACATACCTGGCCAGTCAAGTTTTGAGGATAAACACAATGAATATACATGAGATAGATTTGTATGCACTGTCTCCTTTGTTTGAAAATCTCTCTTACGAATATTCATTGTAGTTATCCTGAAAACCTCACTGGCCAGGTGTGTCCTGAGGACTGGGTTGAGAACCCCTGCTGTAGTTTAATCTTTTTATATAAAATAATCAATACCGTTAAACTATCTTTAATTTGTCCTACACGCTTTGTTTCCAATTTAGTCTTATATAGGTTTTTGCCATGCTGTTGTATACTAATAATCTTAGAATAAAATTCCATTTTTGTGATCTTCCACTATGATTATATGTTTCATGCATTGATTTCAGTCTAATTTACTCCTATTTCAATTTGATTCTAGCTGTGATTTAAGTGCCATTAGTTTTACTTCTCTTTTCATCTTTTTTACATCCCAACCAACATGGGGAGGAGTAGCCTAGTGGTTGGGCAAGGTACTTCAGGCCGGAAGGTCGGGGGTTCAAATCCCACCAGAGGACAGCAACCTTGGGCCGGAAGGACTGGGGTTTCTAGTCCCACAGATGCTCCTTGTGGTCTTGGGCAAGCCACTTAACCCTACATTGCCCATGTTCCCTGTAAGTATTAGTGTATGTCTCATATATCCCCGCGTGTTAAAAAAAATGTATCCCCCAATTGTGTTGTGACCGCTTTGATTGAAGGATAAGGCGGTATACAAAACTGTCTAAATAAATAAATAAAACACAACTATAGGAATAGAGTCTGCCTATCTGTATGGGGGAAATAAGTTCTCCAAAGAAAAAATAAAGTCGCTGAATCTACCACACTTAAAGAAAAAGAGCATACTGCTGACAAGTTTGAAAACCTGATTTATCTATTGTTGGAGAATGTAATTTTAAAAAAAACTCCATTGCTTTCCTATGGGAGCTTAGAAGCTGCAGAATATTGGAAACAGCTGAAAAGTCACCTCTTCGCTGCCACTTTCAGATCTTGACTCGCCTGTTCTCCTTTGTGTTCCCTTACCATTCCCCCTAGATGTATCCAGTGTCTACAGCTACTGTGTTGTCTCTCTTGACTAGATTGTAAGCTCTGATGAGCAAGGACCGTCTTTTACATGTGTCTATGCAGTGCTGCGTAGGTCTTGTAGCAATATACAAATGCTCAATAGTAGTAGTAGTTAAACAAATAAATACATGCACACAAGATTTTTATACCGCCTTATCCTAAAATCAAAGCAGTTTACATTACAACTCAAAAGAACATTACAGAGAACTCACACTGGAAATATAGGAAAGGGTGGCATGCGGGAGGTGCTTGGAAGCATAACTTATCTACCGCAAAACATATGTACATATGCCTGTCGGCATATTATCAAATATCTGAGGGTTAGACTATGATAGGGTAATCCGGAATCTGGAGTCCTAGATGTACTCCCTGAAGTGATCCGTGAAGAGGTTTTTAGCTTCTTCCTAAAGTATTTTATATCCATGGTGGTCCTTAGTGTCTCCGGAAGGGAGTTCCAAATGGCAAGTGCAGCTAGTGATAGTGCCTTGGTGAATGAGCTGGGTGTTGGGATGGTGTCTATGGTATTCTGTCTCCGTGGCCTGTTAGGCTTTGTACAGATCAAGTCCTGCAGTATTTCGGCTGACATTTTGTTTCTGATTCTAAAGATATTCAGAGCTGTCTTGTATTTGGCATGTGAGGTGACTGGGAGCAGATGGAGCTGGTTCAAGAGGGGCGTTATGTATTTGTGTTTTGTTGATCCAGTAATGATGCAGACGGCAGTGTTCCAAGTTAATTGCGGAGGTCGAGTGGCTTGTTTTGGCAGTCCATGGAGTAGGGAGTTGCAATAGTCCAGTATGGGTGTAATGACAGCTTGACAAACTATGCGGAAATGGTCTTGGCTGAGGAAGGGTTTGTCTTCGGATAGTGGCTATTTTATGAAAAGCGTTTCTGGTGGTTCTGTTGATATGTGCTTGTAAGTTCGGGTTGCGGCCTAGGGTAACTCCCAGGTACCGCACTTCATCTTTTACTGGAATAGATGTATCGGCCAGGTTGATTGAGATTTGGGGGGGGGGGGGGTAAAGGATGTTTCTCATGTGATAATTAAAGCCTCTGTCTTCTTTATGCTGATGCTTATGTTGTTGTTGGAGAACCAATCGATCATCTCTTGTAGACATTTTGCCATGGTTGTGTAATCTGGACTGTTGAGGTAGATTGGGGTATAGACCATGATGTTGTCTGCATAAATGACATATTGAATGTTGTGCCTTTTGAAGATGTTGCAGACTGGCTGTATATAAAGGATGAAGAGGAGGGCGGACAGAGAGGACCCTTGTGGGACTCCCTGTTCTGTGTCTAACAGAGTGGAGGTGTTTGCTCCAATTTTGACTTGTTGTCGCCGGTCACTGAGGTAAGATTGAAACCACTTACGTGGGTGCTGTGGAGTCTGATTTCTATGAGTCTGTTTAATAGGATGCCATGTGATACTGTATCGAATGCAGAGAAGATATCAACAGAAATGAGCAGGAAGCCCTTTTTTATATCTTCTTATTTATTTATTATTATTTGATTCTTCTGATTAAGTAGTCAAATAGTTCAGTGAGTAGGGTTTTGACACTATGGTTAGGTCAAAATCTGTGCTGGTGGGGGGTCCAGAGGGGCGTGTGAGTCAATGTGGTCTTGTAATTGTTGCTGAACTCTTTTTTTCTATTATTTTGAATAGAAAAGGATAGTATTTTGGATAGTAGTAGGAAAGCAGCTTTATATATAGACAAGGCACTAATAGGGAAGTTCTATTTATGTAGTACTAAATTTTATTTATTTTATTAATTTATTTACTACACACTTATATACCGCTACTTCCAACGATCAGCAGCGGTTTGATTCATCTTTGGGGGATTGTCAATCAAGACTTGGGGGGGGGGTGGTATATACATAGAACTGAGGTCACAGCACACATGGTTGAGATGAGAGAGATTGATATTCTACTGCTGTACATGAGGGAGGCCTATAAAAGAAAAAACACCTCAAATCAGAAAATGAAAACGCGAGACAGGAAATGCCTAGATTACCCTCAGCGCCGGTGGGCTCAACTTTAACAGAGCCGCGATAAAGAAGAGAAACACTTTTCCTTCCCGCAGCTCTGCAAAAATGAGCCAGGATGCTGGCAAGGCTCTTCCGGGGCAGCAGGAAGGGGGGTAGCACAGGGCCACTGATTCTGCCACTGCCACTGCAAAAAAGCAGCAGCTTGTCCTGCAGTTTTGTTTTGTTTTTAATTTTGACTGAGTGAGGCGGTCTTTTTTGGATGCATTTTTTGCCGCCTCCAAAACGTTGCCGCCTGAGGCCACCATCTCACTCGGCCTCATTATAGAGCCACCCCTGCCTGGAAGGGCCACAGTGAAAAGAAAACAAGAAGTAGTATCTACATTCCCCTATAGTTTATTGCTGTACTAATTAAACAATTCCCTTCTATGTTAATGAATTAACAGTCAACAAAATGGTTCAAGAACACCACTTATATGCAAGAAAAGACTCCAAGGGGCATAACATGCATTAATGAATATTAATGCATGTTAAGTGCCATTGCACCCATAGAAACAAAAGGGCTCTAGGTATTTTAGTTTACTAAATGCTTTAGTAATACATGCTCCTAAATGTAGCGTATCCACAAAAGTTTAACCATTCCTGTGATGTTCGACAGTACATTTGCAGGGGTATTTAAAAAAAAATAGCTCCTGCAGCAACCATCTGTGTCTTAAGTTGGAAAAAGGTCTCCCTCCATACTTGAGTATCCTTAACCACATGTGCAAACACTAACTCTCTGGCCACAAACAGAAACATCGTTTAAATTTGAAATAGTTTCTAAAAATAGCTAATTTATCCAATTCAGAACACAAAACTACAACTACAACTATGGTAGCTCTAGTTGTAACAAATGCTGGAAGACTCCAGGAAAGCAGAAAAATCTAAACTATCCATTGACACCAAAGTCCATGGCTCCCTACTCTTCATTCTCTTTTATCCTCCCCAATGACAAATACAACATCTTAGAGACTCCAATTTCTTCTGGTTTACTTATCTTTAAAATGCCTCTCAAATTAATATTCTATAGTACAGTGGGAGCTAACAATCTAGTTCTAGGAAAACCAAGGAGTCTCAAGTTTTTCATCCTACTCATATTTCTTTTGAAGTTGTAGAATGCTGTAAGAAGTACCACACATTGATACACTGGTAGCTGTTGACTCAAACATATCCAGGACATAAGGCGGCCTTTGAGGAAGCTCTGGGGTGTGGCCTTCATAGAACTGTCCATGCTGGGGAAGCTGGTACAGCTTCAGTAGTGAGGGAGGCAGCTGAAATCCTCAAAGCAGAAAGAATAGGTCATGGGTACCACACATCAATGATTCTGGCCTATACAAGCAGCTGCTGGAAAGGAACATGCATTTTGAGCTATGCCCCTGGTCAAGCTGTCTCATTGGTGCATGTGGTCCAGATTTTACAAAGCATCCAGTACTACAGTTCAAGAAAGATAAAGCTAACTATTCTTTTAATACTGATGGGCCACTAATTTTTAACTCTACACTGGAGACAGATTCCACAATTGCTAAGTAGTACATGGATTTTAAGGAAGAATAGTTTATGCGAGTGAACATTAATGCAGTCCAGTCCAGCTTTCTGCCTGAAAAGAAAAAGGAGGAGTTTCTCAATAAACTCTCTCAAGCTTATGGAATGTTTCCAAGTTCAGAGCTTTAACTCTGGCTCTGATAGTTTATCAATAGGCTTGAACTCCTGGTAAAGACTTTAAAATATGTTAAATAAACTCCTTTACGTTTTACATACATATGTACACTATATGTACAGCAGAACTGAATTAGCAACTATTGGGTTGCAAGGGGTAAATGGTTAAAAGCACCATTAAATAGATGAAAATTCCTGGGGATTTTTAGGACTAGTGCCCAAATAGTTTTTACCAATCAGTCCTCTTGAAATTGTTATTTAAGAAATATTTCTTTGATGTTGTAATCTGTAAATAAAATGTGACACAACAGATACACTGCTGTTACCCCTTTTTTATTGTTTGTAAACTGCTGTGATAACCTTGGGTCTCAAGTGGTATATCAAGTGCTATAAATAAATAAGCAAACAACTATTAGCATTAATAACCAGACATCAATTATAACAACATTTGGAACAAGTATTTGGCTTAATATAGCTGATTCTGTGTCAAGCAATGAAAACAACAATGCAATTCAAAGGCAGCAAAGATCTCTCCACCTATAGGGTAGTCTTCCAGCGCAGGTCCTGGACTGGTCTAGCAGAAGTCAAGGAAAGAAAATTATCAGGAAATTTCTCCTACCTTATCCTGCTACTTCAGTTCAAATGAGGTATCCAAGCAGTGAGGACTCCGGGTGGGAGGAAGATAATGCTGTAGCTGGAACACAGCCTTGCTTTCATTGAGTGAGCTACACCTCCCTCCAAGCAGCTACTTTCCAGCCAAAAAGATATTCTGAGCCAATGGTCTCTTTGTTCCAGCAAAAGATTGAGGACTTAGGCACTGCCTGTCCTTTCCTCATTTCACTGAATACAACAGAAAGAGATCTGGCTGGTGAAAGGAGTTGGTATCCTCCAAGTATCTAAACGACGTTGTCCTCATGTCTATCAGATACAGAGGGGGATCCAACCAAAGAGCTTCTTCCAAGAAGGGTAGGACAGCTGTCTAATTGAGGTGAAAAGCAGACAGAACCTTTGGAAGAAAAGGTGGTGCCATTTGCAAGGTGACAGAAGCTGTCGTGATGACCAAAAACGGTTCCCGACAGGACAAGGCCTGCAATTCCAACACAAGCCTGATGGATGCAAAAGCCACAAGAAAAGCCACCTTAATGATCAAATCCTTGAGAGAGACCTAACAATTGGGCTTCCAGAGGGGCTCTCTCAACGCCTTCAACACCAGAAAAAGACTCCAATGGGGGAGCACAGGACACACTGGCGGGTGAATCTCTTTTTGCCCCCTGAGGAATTGAGAAACATCAGGGTGTATTGCCAAAGTCATACCTTGGCGACACCCCCAGTAACATGTCAGGGCCACCACCTGGACCTTAAGAGAAGCTCAGGATCAGCCCTTGATCCAAGCCCATCTGTAAGTGAGACAAAACAGCTCCTATGTCTACCTTGCCAATCTCCAGGGCTTGAGAGGAACACCACCTCTCAAAAGCCCTCCAAACTCTCACATAGACTAAAGGAAGTTGAGGTCCTGCAGGCTTCGAGCAGGGTATCCACTATTACTCTAGAGTAGCCTCCCTTAGACAGCTTATGCTTTCAAGGGCCAAGTTGTAAGCGGAAAAGGAGCAGGATCCTCCACACAGGGCCCTTGATAAAGATAGCCCTTCTCCTGAGGCAAAAATTGTAGGGACCCCACCAACAGACCCATTAGATCCACATACTGTGGTCTGCACAGCTAGCCTGGGACCACTAGGATCATCAAGCCTGGAGGAGACAGAATCTTGCATAGGAGATGGCTCACCGTGGGTTATGGATATAAGACATACAGAAGCTCCTCCTGGAACCATACTTGGAGGAAAACATCCAAACCACAGATCCCTCCTGCAACTGAAAATGTTTCCCCACTGTAGCATTCTCCCATGTGGCCATCAGATAAAACACCATAAAACTCCACCTTCGCACTATTAGGCTGAACACATGGGGACCCAATTCCCATTCTCCAGGATCTATCCTGTTCTGGCTCAAGAAGTCAACCTGAACATTATCGATACCCACTATGTGGAGTGCTGACAGAGCAACCAGGTAGTCCTCCATCCAACTGCATATGGTGACCACCTCGAGCACCACCCAAGTGTTGTAAATCCCTCCTTACTTGTTGACTGCCTAGTACTCTAGCAAGCACTCAAACTTCATTAGGGCCAGGTGGATTGCTCTGGCCTCCAACCTGTAGTTGGCCAGGAGGCCCCCTGAGGAAACCAAAGACTCTGAACCATCTGGCCCAGAAAGTAAGGCCTGCACAGCCATTCAGGCTGGTATCCGTGGTGATTATTACCCAATCTGGGGCTTCCAGAGGCATGCTGCTCATCAGATGGCAAAGTTGAAGCCACCACGCCAACTGTTCCCTGACTTCCTGAAGGACAGGGAGGGTCTGGTCGAACAGCTGAGAACAAGGTGACCAGAGGGACAACAGATGTCTCTGTAGCAGGTACATAAATGCTAAGGCCCAAGGGACAAGCTCCAGCATAGACACCGTGGACCCCAGGAGCTGCACGTAGTCCCAGACCTAAGGGACAGACTGCACACAAAACTCCATGAGTTGGCTTTGCACTTGAGCATCCTCTCTGGTGTGAGGAAAACCTGATCTGGAGAGTGCTAAAACAAGCTCCAAGATACCCCAGATCCTGGGAGGGTTCAGGCTGCTCTTGAGATAATTGCTCACCAATCCCAGGCATTCCACCCTGCCAATCACCAGGGTTGTGTCCTCTTTTAACTTCAGAGAGTATAACCAAATCATCCAGTCGTCCAGGCACAGACGAACCCAAATAACTTGACTGCACAGGAATTCCACCACCACTACCACCACCTTCAAGAAGGTATGAGGGGCCATGGCCAGACCCAATGATAGAAATATGAAAATACGCCTCAGTAATATCTAGGGAGATAAGACACTACCCTCGACAAATGGATGCAATGACAGGACTTTGGAACTGACCACTTTCAGATCCAGAATAGTGCCAGAAGGATTCACCCTTCTTGAGCACTATAAAATAGATTCAATAGCAGCCTTGACTCTGCTCTGCAGAAGGCATGGGTAAAATAGCCTGCAACTGTAAGAGGTACTATTACATTTCTTCAACCACTGCCTGCTTAAGTAGGGAGTTGCAGTGAGACTCTACAAAAGTCTCTCCTCAGAGCTCTGCGTACTCCAGTGTGTACCCCCTGTCTCACCACCTCCAGAACCCATCGATCTTATATGATATGGGCCCATTAAGAGGGAAAAAGCTGGAGCTGGACCCCAAAAGGCTGCATCTCGGGAGGGACCCACCAGGTCTTATTGCAGGGGGATTATCAGGTCCGGTGGGGACCACCGATGAGTCATGAGAGCTACAAAAGATCTGACAATTATTGGGCCTGGGTCCATAAGAAGAATAGGCCCTAACCAGGCTCCTGGCTGACCAAGGGCACTTTCAACCTCCATGAGCGGCTCTCTGAGATGCAGATCTAGGGACTTTGACCCATCTTCCAGAAGTCTCAGAGAGGATTCTCCCAAGTCCTTTACCAACATCTTGAGATCTGCCCCAAAATACAACTTGTTTTTGAAAGAAAGCTTGCTCAGCTGCAATGTGAAAGCCAATTTTGAAGCCAGAGCCACCGTCCAGCCATAATTACTGTCATCATACACTTGGAGGAGATCCTGATGAAGTCATAAAGAGCATCTGCCACATACTCTGCTCCTGACTCCAGTTTGGCAGTTTCCAGTCTGCCCAGCATTTGTTGAACACAGTGCTAAAGTGCCCTGGCTACCAGGCCTGTAGATAGGGCCACTTGGAAGCACAAAGCAAAGGTCACAAAGGCATTTTTCAGGAGGGTTTCTATCTTCCTATTATGAGAGTCCTTGAGCATATCACCTCCATCCACTGAAACAGTCACTCACTTGGGCATCCACCCAAGGGAGCCCAAAAACCTGATCCAGTTTGTCTTGGGGCAGGAAATACAACCAAGATGGGACCTTGAGGACCTCAAGACCCCACATCAGATTCTCCCATTGGGAAACCAGGAGTTGTTTCATAGGCTCAGGTAAAGATAAAAAGCCAGAAGGATGCCTGATACCCTCCAGGATAAAGTCCCACCTGTAACAGTTGTGCAGGATTTGGCTCCTCATGATATAAGGTTGCTACTGCATTCTGAATTAATACTGAAAGATTCTTTTAGTGAAAAAGACAGATCACCGAAGGATCGTCACCCTCCATGAGGGGATGCTCCCCTTCCTCCTCAGACTCACCTTCTGAAGCACAAATCCTCTTCAATATCTCGACCAACCCTCTTAGGGGATGAGGCTGGGCTCCAAAGGAGTTCCTGGGCAAAAGGGCAATATAATGGCATTTAAACCCATGGTCAGCCGTGGCAGCAGCACCACCCAAGGATACAGAATCCCCCTTACGGGAGGCCTGGGCCCCAGAATTCTGCAAAAGGAATTTTCAAGCAGCTGAAATGATTGGAAACAGCCCATGAGCTGTTTCAGCAGCAGTTGCTCAAAGCCAGCAGACAGGGTCCCCTGGGACCTTGATGGAGTCTTCAGGCCCCAGTCTGAAGCTTTCTCAACCCTCTGTGCAGCCCCCATATGCTCTTCTATGAAAAAAAAGCATATAGGACTCAAACGGCCGTAGAACTTGCATTGGGCCCCATAATGTCCAAAGATTCATGCTTCTAGCATCCCCACACAGGTCCCTATTGAAAACCCATTTCTTCTAACAGGCATTCGACCTACCCTCCACCCCCACTTCCTAATCATTGGTATTTCTTTGTCTATCTTATGCTTTGTGTGTGTTCTATCCCCTTACCTTTCCTGTCATACATCTAGCGTTCCTTTCCATTTCTGATTGCAGCCATTTATTTATTGTAAACCACCCTGACACTTTTTGCTTGGGCGGTCAATCAAGCAACATAATAAAGGTAAAGGTGGCATGAACATCCCCCCGTAGAGCTGACCCTACATGTGTTGCAAGTGGCACAGCACTGGGCATGTGGCATGCTTGCATAGCTCCACATGGCTAAACTTCCTTGAGCTAAACTTCCATGGCTAAACTTCCAAGTACCCATGAGGGAAGGGTTAGGACAGCAGTTATAGTTGGTGATTCGATCATTAGGCATGTAGATAGCTGGGTGGCTTGTGGACGTGAGGATCGCCTGGTAACATGCCTGCCTGGTGCGAAGGTAGCGGACCTCACACGCCACCTAGATAAGGTCTTAGATAGTGCTGGGGAGGAGTCTGCTGTCTTGGTACATGTCGGTACCAATGACATAGTAAAATGTGGTAGGGAGGTTCTGGAAGCTAAATTTAGGCTTTTAGGTAGGAAGTTGAAATCCAGAACTTCCAGGGTAGCGTTCTCCGAAATGCTTCCCGTTCCACGTGCAGGACCCAAAAGGCAGGCAGAGCTCCGGAGTCTCAATGCGTGGATGAGACAATGGTGCAGAGATGAGGGGTTCGGATTTGTTAGGAACTGGGGAACATTCTGGGGAAAGGAGGGGCTCTTCCGAAGGGATGGGCTTCACCTTAACCGGGATGGAACCAGGCTGCTGGCATTAACCTTTAAAAAGGAGATAGAGCAGCTTTTAAACTAGATAATAGGGGAAAGCCGACAGTCGCCCAAGAGCGCATGGTTCGGAAGAATGTATCCTTGAAGGATACTACAAAAAGCAGAGAGGTTCCAAAAAAGAGTAAAGTAGCCCAAATGCCCTCGAGTATGGAGCAGACAGAGCTTAAAGATCCCAAATTACCCATGTCTACCAATAGCCAATTAATATGAATAAAATACAGTCTCTAAAATGCTTGTATGCAAATGCTAGAAGTCTACAAAACAAGATGGGAGAGTTAGAATATATAGCACTAAACGAGAGGTTAGATATGATTGGAATATCAGAGACATGGTGGAAGGAGGACAACCAGTGGGACACTGTGATACCTGGGTACAAACTATATCGTAATGATAGAGCTGATCAAATTGGTGGAGGGGTTGCGCTCTATGTTAGAGAGGGCATTGAGTCAGAAAGGATTAAAGTTTTGCAAGAAACAAAATTTGCTGTAGAATCTCTATGGATTGAAATTCCATGTAAAAAGGGGAAGGCGATGGCAGTGGGGGTGTACTATCGTCCGCCTGGCCAGAATGAACAAATGGATGATGAAATGCTCAAAGAAATCAAGGAAGCTAGCAAAAGTTACAGTGCAGTAATAATAATGGGTGATTTCAATTACCCCGGCATCGACTGGGTCAGTGTCACAACAGGACATGCTAGGGAGATAAAGTCCCTAGATGAAATAAATGACTGCTTCTTGGAGCAGCTGGTTCATGAACCGACCAGAGGGGAAGCAATATTAGACCTAATCCTTAGTGGAACACCAGATGTAGTGCAAGAGATAAGGGTGTTGGGGCCACTTGGCAATAGTGATCATAGCATGATCACCTTTGATTTAATTAGTGGAGGAGGGATAGTAAGGAAATCCACAGTACTACCCTTTAACTTTCGAAAGGGAGACTATGATAAAATGAGGAAAACAGTTAAGAAAAAACTAAAAGGAGCAGTTGCACAGGTTAAAGACGTACATCAAGCTTGGGTGTTGTTGAAAAATACTATCTTGGAAGCCCAGACCAGCTGTATTCCACGCTTTAAGAAAAGTGGAAGGAAGTCCAAAAAACTGCCAGCATGGTTTAAAGGTGAGGTCAGAGAGGCTGTTGTTGCCAAAAAAGCATCTTTCAGGAAATGGAAAAAAGAGCCAAACGATGAAACCTGGAAACATCACAAGCACTGGCAAGTCAAATGCAAGGCATTGATAAGGCAGGCAAAGAGAGAATTTGAGAAGAAGCTTGCTGCAGAAGCAAAAACGCGAACTAAAGACCTTTTCAAGTACATTCGTAGCAAAAAACCTGTGAGAGAGTCAGTTGGTCCATTAGATGATAAAGGGGTTAAAGGAGCACTAAGAGGCGACAAGGCGATAGCGGAGAGACTGAATGAATTCTTTGCTTCGGTCTTTACTGAGGAATATGTAGGGATGTTACCCATGACTGAAGTGGTATTTAAAGGTGTGGAAGAATTGAAGGAAATATCGATACATCGGGAAGATGTCTTACAACTATTAGATAAACTGAAGAGTAGCAAATCACCTGGGCCGGATGGTATACATCCAAGGGTGTTGAAAGAACTGAAATTTGAGATTGCAGACCTGCTATCAGTAATCTGTGAACTATCATTAAAATCATCTCTAATACCTGAGGATTGGAGGATCGCCAATGTAACACCAATTTTTAAAAAGGGTTCGAGGGGTGATCCGGGAAACTACAGACCGGTGAGCCTGACATCAGTACCGGGAAAAATGGTAGAAACCATCATAAAGAATAAAATTACTCAGCATGTAGATAGTCACGACCTAATGGGAGACAGCCAACATGGCTTTAGACAAGGAAGATCTTGTCTTACTAATCTGTTATGTTTTTTTGAAGGAGTGAATAAACAGGTGGACAAAGGTTGATATTGTGTATCTGGACTTTCAGAAAGCCTTTGACAAGGTCCCTCATGAGAGACTTTTGGCAAAACTAAAGAGTCATGGGATAGGAGGCAGTGTACTATTGTGGATCAGGAACTGGTTAAAAGATAGAAAGCAGAGGGTAGGGCTAAATGGCCAATTTTCCCAATGGAGAAAGGTGAATAGTGGTGTACCCCAGGGATCTGTGCTGGGTCCGCTGCTTTTTGACATATTCATAAATGACCTGGAAAGTGGAATAACGAGTGAGGTTATCAAATTTGTAGATGACACAAAACTATTTAAAGTTGTTAAAACCCAGGAGGATTGTGGAAAATTGCAAGAGGATCTTGATAAATTGGAAGACTGGGCATCAAAATGGCAGATGAAATTTAATGTGGAGAAGTGCAAGGTTATGCACCTAGGGAAGAACAACCCAAACTATGGTTACACGATGCAAGGTTCCACATTAGGAACCACCACCCAGGAAAAAGATTTAGGCGTCATTGTGGATACCATGTTAAAACCCTCGGCCCAGTGTGCAGCGGCAGCCAAGAGAGCAAATAGAATGCTAGGTATGATAAGGAAAGGAATGGAAAATGAAACAAAAGATATTATAATGCCTCTATATCGTTCCATGGTGAGACCGCACCTTGAATATTGTGTGCAATTCTGGTCACCGTATCTTAAAAAGGATATGGCGATTTTAGAAAAGGTTCAGAGAAGAGCCACCAAAATGGTAAAGGGGATAGAAGGCTACTCCTATGAAGAAAGGCTAAAAAGGTTGGGGCTCTTTAACCTGGAAAAGAGACGGCTGAGGGGAGATATGATAGAAGTCTATAAATTAATGAACGGAGTGGAACGGGTAAACCTAGATCGATTGTTTACCTTATCAGAATATAGAAAGACTAGGGGACATGCAATGAAGCTACAGGGTAAACTATTTAAGACTAATAAAAGAAAATATTTTTTCACTCAACGTGTAATCAAACTCTGGAATTTGTTACCGGAGGATGTAGTAAAGGCTGTTAGTGTAGCTGGGTTTAAAAAAGGTTTGGACAAGTTCCTGGAGGAAAGGTCCATAAACCATTATTAAGAAGGGACCCAGGATATCAATGCTTGAACCAATACAAGCATTGTGGAACCTGTGTCCCTTGGGGAAACTGCTAGGTACGTATGACCTAGATTGGCCACTGTTGGAAACAGAATACTGGGCTTGATGGACCTTGGTCTGACCCAGTATGGCATATCTTATGTTCTTATGTAAAAAAAAAAAAAAAATGCAAAGAAAAATCAGTGAGAAGAATAGGCAAAAGGAATGGAATAGGCCGTGAAGAAAGGAGCTGCTGAAAAAAAATGGCATTGCAGCAGCGAACAAGGAGTCCCGAAAAGGGAGTTCTAGCATGTGAAAGGCTTATTGGGGAAACCCGATCTGAGCTTCCCCAGCCATCCCCATAGGCCCTGGAGGCCACACTACAGAGTAAACAAGGCCAAACTGTTTTAAGTTGTTTTTTGTTTTTTTAAATCTGGTTTATACATGCAGAAAAGCGAGCCAAAACCAGCCAAATAGGAATGAATAAGCTAAAGGAAACATTTTGAAAAAAAACTTCAAAGGCTTGCATGCAGATAAAGCGTAGTTACTCATCTGTAACAGATGATCTCCAGGAACAGCAGGAATTTAGTCTTCACATATGGGTATCGTCGGTACCGACGGGGCCCGCGTGGGAACGCTCCTCAGCATCCAATAGGAAAGCTTTTGGGAGCATCCCGCAGTGCGTGCGTGCTGCCTTCGCGCCTCTGTACCTCTCTCACTTCAGTTGAGTTTATAGCTGAGACCAAAGGAGAGAAGTAGAGAAAGAGAGAGATAGAGACAACTCCTAGGGGAGGTGGGTGGGTTGTGAAGACTAAATTCCTGCTGTTCCCGGAGATCACCTGTTACAAGTGCGTAACTACGCTATCTCCAGGAACAAGCACGAATGTAGTCTTCACATATGGGGACTCCCCAGCTGAAAGATGCCAAGGGGTGACCCCAGCTAGCTGCGAACCCAGGTGAGATGGGTCATGCTTCCTCCCATGGACCTTAGGCATCCAAACTGTGGATGGTGGGTAGGAGTCGTATTAAGTATGGAAGAGATGTTGTAGAACAGCCTGGCCAAACGAAGCATCCCGAAGGGAGTCCTTGTCTAAGCAACAGTGGTCTGTGAAGGTATTTACCGAAGTCCAAGTGGCTACTTTGTAGATGTCATCAATAGAGACAGAACGAAGGTTAGCCACTGAGGCAGCCATTGCTCTCACCTTGTGAGCCGTGACATGGCCTTCGAGAGAAAGTCCCTTACTCTGATATGAATAGAATATGCAATTTGCAATCCAATTTGACAGAGTTCTTTTAGAAACTGGAAGTCCTAAATGACGAGTCAAAAGCCACAAAAAGCTGAGAAGATTTTCTATGTGACTTAGTTCTTTGGAGATAAAAAGCCAAGGCTCTTTTATAATCCAATGTGTGAAGATTCCTTTCCGCACTGGAGGCATGAGGCCTAGGGAAGAATATAGGAAGATAAACCGACTGGTTTAAAAGAAAAGACGAAACCACCTTTGACAGAAAGTGAGGATGAGTCCTGAGGACTACTTTATCATGGTGAAACCTTGTATAAGGAGGGTCAGCTACTAACGCTTGTAGTTCACTAATGCGTCTTGCAGAAGTGATGGCAATTAGGAAGATAACTTTCCATGAAAGAAACTTTAGGTCTGAAGTGGCTAAAGGTTCAAAGGGTGGTTTCATAAGCTGACCAAGAACAAGATTTAGATCCCATGCCACTGGTGGTGGTTTAATGGGAGATCTTATTAAAAGTAGGCCTCTCATAAATCTTGATATAAGTGGATGAGAAGAAATAGGTTGTCCATTGAAAGGTTTATCAAAAGCAGCAATAGTACTAAGGTGGCCCCTAACTGAATCGGTCTTCAGACCAGAAGTTGACAATTGTAGAAGATACTCTAGTAGCAACTCTACAGGTACTAAAAGGGGGTTAAGTCCCTTTTGTGAACACCAGATAGAGAACCTTTTCCACATGAAAGCATAGGAACGTCTTGTGGAAGGTTTTCTGGAAGGCAGAAGGATATCCTTTACTTGTTGAGACAGGTTAACATCCTGGAACTCTAGGCTTTCAGTAACCAGGCCCTGAGATGTAGGGACTGGGGATTGGGATGCAGTAAATATCCGTCCTCCTGCGACAGGAGATCTCGAGCATTCCCCAACTCCAGAGGAGTGGTTTGAGAGAGATGCAGAAGAAGAGGATACCACGTTTGCCGTGGCCAACGTGGAGCTATGAGTATCATACGACCTCTGTCTTTCTGAAGTTTGAATAAAGTCTTGGGAATGAGGGGAATGGGTGGGAAGGCATAGAGGAAGTCCTGTCCCCAGTGGAGTAGGAAAGCATCTCTTGCCTGACAGTTTTGAGCTGGAATTCTGGAACAGAATCGGGGAAGTTTGGCATTCTGTGGACTTGCAAAAAGGTCTATATCTGGTGTTCTCCAGATTCGAAACACTCGAGCAAGCTGGTATGAGTGGAGGGACCACTCGTGTGGCAGCAGTATTCGACTGAGTTTGTCCGCCCATAAGTTTTGAATGCCCGGAAGGTATACTGCAAACAGGTGAATTTGTAACTCTCTGGCGAGGGCCCATATTCGCAAAGCTTCGTTGCATAGCGACAGAGAGCCTGTTCTGCCTTGCTTGTTCACATAGAAGATAGCTACCTGATTTTCGGTTTGGACCAGAACTGTTTTGTTGCTGAGATGGCCATGAAAGACTTGAATAGCATTGAAAATGGCTCTCAGCTCTAGGAGGTTTGTGAAGGGAAACCTCCTGTGAGGTCCAAAGACCCTGAGTGGAGAGATCGTGCAACTGGGCCCCACAGCCCATCTTGGATGCACCTGTCGTCTGAGTGGTTTGGCATAGAGGCTGCTGGAAAGGAGAGCCTACAAGGAGGTTTTCCAGGGATTGCCACCATTGCAGGGACAAAATCAGATGTATGGAAGTTCTGATTTTGTCTGTTAGTCGACCCGAGGCTTGTGAACACAGAGGAAAGGATCCACTGGGCTGCTCGCATGTGGAGACGAGCATAGGGAACCACATGGACAGTGGATGCCATGTGCCCCAGCAGTTGAAGCATCTCCCCAGCAGTAAGGAATACCTTTATAGATGCTTGAGATGCCAGTTGTATTATACATAGACAGCGTGGATAGGGCAGGAAAGCCCTTGACTGCCGTGTGTCTAAACAAGCCCCTACGAATTCTAGAGATTGAGAGGGGGTGAGATGAGATTTTGGGAGGGTTATGACCAGCCCCAAATAATGAAGAATTCTCATTGCTCGAGAGAGAGCAAAGCTGGCCTCTGGAGCTGTCGATGCTCGAATGAGCCAGTCGTCTAAGTAAGGGAAGACGAATATTCCCAGAGTCCTCATAAATGCTGCTACCACTGCCATGCATTTTGTGAAGACTCTTGGAGCAGAGGCTAGTCCAAAGGGAAGAACTCTATACTGGAAGTGTCTTCCTTGGACCAGGAATCAAAGGAACTTCCTGTGATCTGAGTGGTTAAGAATATGCGTGTACGCATCCCTTAGATCTAGAGAACATAGCCAGTCCTGACTTTGGAGGTATGGTAAAAGTGTTCCGAGGGAGATCATTTTGAACTTTTCTTGGAACAAACATTTGTTTAATTCTCTGAGGTCTAATATAGGTCTGTATCCCCCTGTCTTCTCTGGAATAAGAAAGTAGGGGGAGTAAAACCCTGTCCCCTGTTGGGGAATGGGTACTTCTTCGATTGCTCCTTGAGCTAGAAGTGATGTGACCTCCTGCCACAAGAGGTCGGTGACAGGGCCATGAGAATTGAACTGTTTTATTATTGTAGGTGGGGGCAAGTTGAGAAAATGAAACTTGTACCCCAGTTGTACAATGGACAGAGTCCAATTTTCTGATATTATTTGTTGCCATCTTTTGGCAAAAAAGCATTGTCTTCCTGGAATGGTCAAGGGTTCTGGACCTTTTAGGGGCAGAATGACTAAGTTCTCTAGATATAAGTCAAAGACCCTGAGGGGGCTGGGTCTGTTGAGCCAGTTGAGCTTTTTGAGCTTGCGGCTTTCTTTGCTGTCTGTTCTGTTGTTGCCCCTTCTGGGGAACATGGAGCGGACAGTGAGTTTGATGGGTGTAAGATTAGTAAGGCTTCTTTTTCTTACTGAAAAAGGGTTTTTTTTAATATTTTCTTCTTTGCTGGGTTGGCTGTAGACTTTGACAATCTGTTTAAAGTAGTACTGCCAGATTCAAGCTGATTAGCCTTGTCCTGCCCGTCCTTGCCAAAGAGATTTTCTCCTGTACAAGGAATGTTTCCCAGCTTTTCTTGCACCCACTGTTCTAAGTCTGATGCTTGAAGCCAAGCAATACGTCGTGCTCCTATGGATATAGCAGAGGTTCTGCTAATACATTCGAAGCAATCAAAGGTACAACAGTTCATAAATTTTGAGACATTGTGGGCATGCTTGACCAGAATAAAGTAGTCTGCTCTTTTTTCCTCCAAAACACAAGGACTAAGGAGCTCTAAGTCTTTTGGACTTCTTCCAGGAACATTCCCATATAAAGAATGTAGGAACTGATCCTGGCTCCTAGCATGGAGGATTGAAAGCATCGACCAAAGGCATCGAGAGTCCTGGATTCACAGCCTGGAGGATTAGAACAATGTGTTTTAGTACTCTTGATCCTTTGCATGGACGATTCCACTACCATTGAATGGTATGGTAACTGAGCTTTTTGAAAACCAGGACAACTTGGCACTCGGCACATAGTGTCAAGGCGTCGGGAATGTGAAGATATTGTTAAAGGAGTTTCCCACATTCTCAACATTAGATCATGTAAGATCTTGTGAATGGGAAGCATAGCTGCTTCCTTGGGAGCCATAGGTTATTGTAGAATTCTTAATTCTTCTGCCCTAGGTTCCTTTTCTGGAATCACAGTGAATACAAGACCCTTTACTAAATCACGTATGAAATTCTGGAAGGACATATCCTCTGGAGGAGACATTCTGCGTTGAGGAGAAGGAACCGAATCTTCTAATAGATTCACTCTGGTACCGGTAGAAACATAGAAATATGACGACAGAAAAAGACCACATGGCCTATCTAGTCTGTCCTTCCATATCAACTACTACAACAATCCTCTTTTTACCTTTAGAGATCCTCTGTGTTTGTCCCAAGCTTTTTTGAATTCGGTTACTGTCCTCATCTCTACCACCTCCACTGGGAGACTATTCCACGGATCCACTACTCTTTCCATAAAGAAATATTTCCGCATATCACTCCTGAATCTATCCCCCTTCACCCTCATCCCATGTCCCTCTCGTAGCAGAACTTGCTTTCAATTGAAAGAGGCTCTCTCCCTGAACATTTATGCAATGGAGGTATTTAAACATCTCAATCATATCACCTCTATCCTGCCTTTCCTCTAAGGTGTACATATTAAGATCCTTAAGTCTGTCCTCATATGCTTTATAATGAAGACCACTAACCATTTTAGAAACCACCCTCTGCACCGACTCTATCCTGTTCACATCCTTTTGAAGGTGCGGTCTCCAGAATTGCACACTATACTCCAAATGAGGTCGCACCAAAGACTTATACTGAGGCACTATCACCTCCTTTTTTCTGCTAGCCATTCCTCTCCATATGCACCCAAGCATCCTTATAGCTTTTGCCGTCACCTTTTCTACCTGTTTAGCTACTTTAAGATCATCAGACACAACCACGCCTAGGTCCTGCTCTTCTTTAGTGGACAAAAGTACTTCACCCCCTATACTATATTGATCTCTTGGATTGCTGCAGCCCAAATGCATGACCTTACATTTTTTAACATTAAATCTCAGCTGCCAAATTGTAGACCATTCTTCAAGCTTAGCTAGAACCCTCCTCATGTTATCTACACCTTCCTGAGTGTCTACTCTATTTCATATTTTGGTATCATCCACAAAGAGGCAAACCTTGCCCGACAGCCCTTCTGCTATATCACTAACAAAGATGTTAAAAAGAATCGGATCAAGGACAGATCCCTGGGGCACACCACTGGTAACATCCTTCTCCTCAGAGTGAGCTCCATTTACTCTTTGTCGTCTCCCACCCAACCAATTTCTAACCCAAGCAGTAACTTTAGGGTCCATCCCTAGGGTGCTCAGTTTGTTTATAAGTCGCCTGTGAGAAACAGTGTCAAAGGCTTTACTGAAATCCAAATACACCACATCTAGGGCTCTCCCTCGGTCCAACACCCTGGTCACCCAGTCAAAGAAATCAATCAGATTTGTCTGACAAGACCTGCCTCTGGTGAATCCATGCTGCCTCGGATCCTGTAATCCACTAGACTCCAGAAACCTCACTATTTTCTCTTACAAGCAGTGCTTCCAATAATTTACTCACCACCGAAGTTAAACTAACTGGTCTGTAGTTTTCAATCACATCCTTACTTCCGCTTTTGTGTAAAGGCACCACATGAGCCTCTTTCCAGTCCTTTGGCACCACTCCCGACTCCGAGGCATTGAAAAGGTCAGTCAGTGAAGCTGCTAGAACATCCCCAAGTTCCCTCAGTATTCTAGGGTATATCCCATCTGGTCCCATCGCTTTGTCTACTTTAAGTTGAGCTAGTTTCTCACAAACACAGTCTTCTGAAAATTGTTCAAGATGTCCCTCGCTTCTGTTCCTGTTTGTGGGTGTTTTCTGAGGTCCTGCTCCTGGTTCTACATCTGTGAACACAGAACAGAAATATTTGTTAAGCAATTCCGCTTTGACCTCATCAGCTTCTACATATTCCTCCCCTTCACCCTTGAGTCTGACAATACCACTTTTGCCCTTCCTCTTCTCACTAACATATCTGAAAAATGTCTTATTCCCCGATTTTACTGCTGAAAGTAAGCTAGTTTGTACAGGGCTGTGTATACGGCCAGGGTACTAAACAATATAGTACTAGCCCTAAGAAAGAGTTAATACCATTCAGAGCTTTTTACTCAGTAACATCCTTGAAAGACTCTGCTAGGATAATTAGGTGAAAGGTTCCTAGTAATATAAACACTAGTCTATGTTTATATAAGATAAGTAAAGGGCAAGTCGTCTCTCAGTCTCGGTTAGAGATATCAAACTGTCAGTATTAGAATTAAGAATTAATGCCTACATAGTTATGTCTGGGAATGTGTGTATGTGTCTTCAAAATGACCTATGCTAATAAGAACTGAAGTATGATGGTATGGATACGTGATGTTAGACGTAGAACAATAAAGTGAGAATTATGCTGTATAATCAAATATTTACCTATAAATAAAGTGGCCTAAAACTATGATGGCAGAGTAAACAAAGGCAGAAGCTTAGTTTGCTCTCCCAAAGCTTTGGTTGTGTTTAATAATACAAGTGTGTTGTGTATTATTTACTGATTTTTACAGATTCCCTTCTCATTGCTTTGTGTGTGGATTTCCGTTACCCAAGAACCCTGGTGTGTTGCCGGTGAGGGGAGGGCCAGAGTACACTTTCAGTTAGTACCGTGACTCGGATACGGATCTCTGCATTCAAGGCAAGGGCAGAAGGTGCGTGAAGATTTGTGAGTATTACCAGTGATGGGTAATCTGTTAAGTAGACAGGCTCCATCTCAGATGCGTGGATGGCATGACAGAGCTAGGGCTTTAGCGTTGAAGAAAGACAGCCTTTCTTATTGTATGCTTCTATTGTATGTATGAGAAGCATGGTGATGTAGCCATTGATTCCGTAGCACATTGGGATTCAGTGACAAAAGGTAATGAGGATTTGCAGTTTCCTTTGGAGGGAACTTTCTCTGTAGATAAGGTCCATTGCCTGAGATATGAGTTAGCGGTTAGAGGTAAACCGTGCAATTGTGCTTACATGGTGGGAACGGATGGTACATGATGAAAACATAGGAATGTTTATGTTTTGCAACAAAAGTTGTTTGTGTTAGGAAATGTAACTAATGACCAGCTGTGTGAGTGGGGATCACTCGTGTAGCAGAACTAAGAGAAAAAAGAAAATACTTAAAGAGCAACAGAAGTTAGGGGGAGTAGAATTCTGTATTTTGGATATTTGTAATATCTCTCAGCTCAAAGAATTGAGAGCACGTTTGAACCAAGAAACAGAAAGTGTTGTAATAAGAATCTTAAAAGTAGCAATAGGTCATAGTGTTTCTGTTGCGAAAGAATTAAGTGTTTCTGATGAACTTATTGATAATATTAAGAGAGATTTGTGTCTTTATGGTCTCAAATAATTAACAGTTATAATCCCACTTGGGCAGCTCTTGATAATTTGCTCAGAACTGTGTTTTTTTAGTCCAGCTGATTTTCATAGGGTTACTCATCCACTTAGGGATGATAACTGGCAATGGCCACCGACAGACCCTGTGACAGATTTTCAAGACAAAGCACAAAGAGATAATTTTATTTTATGTAGAGAAAAATTGTTAGAATCTCTTAAAGTAGTATGCAAACCTGTAAAGGATTGGTCGAGATTAACATCTCTAAGGCAGGATAGGGGTGAAAAGGTTACAGATTTTCATACTAGGTGTATGCTAGCTTTTAAAGATTATTCTGGTGAGGCAGAAGGCACACCTTCAGGATTCACTAATATTTTGTAAATGTTTTGATTCTGAGAATAAAAGATATTTTGAAAACTTCAATAATAGATTGGCCAGCTAGAACAGCTGATGCAATTCTGGAAGGAGCTCGCTACAGTGAGTTGAAGTTTATCAAGGAACAGCAAAAAGAGCAAACTAAAATAGATGTGGAAAAGACTAAATTGCTCAACTTGCAGATTGCTTCTATGCAACCACCCATGGGCAGGGGTAGAGGTAGAAACCGAGGGAGAGGTTATGGGAACCCTCAGCGAGGGCGTGGACAGTCCAGAGGAATGTGTACTTGTGAGATTGGACATTTGCAGCGAGACTGCCCCCCGAATCAGAATCTTGATGTCCAGAAAGCTAATTTCCCTCCAGTAAAAGCTGAATTTACTCCCATATATCAGTGTTTTTCTAACCCAGAAGATTGTGGAAGTGATACATGGGATGCATGACTATTGTTAAATCTGAATATAACTCCTCAGGGTGAGTTAGAAGCTAAGCCGAGAGGATCTACTTTGAAGTTTGTTATTGATACTGGAGCTACAACATCAGCACTGCGTTTACAGGATTTGCCTGCCATTTATCATACTCAACTAGCACAAGCTCCGATAGTACATTGTGAAGGCATTGAGGGTAAGATAATACCTCATCGTAAACTTGAATTTTTACCTTTGCAGATTGGAGAGACTGTGTATCCTACTAACTTCCTTGTAGGAGACACTTTACCAGTGAATCTTTTAGTCGGGATTTTTGGCTTCACATCATGCTACTCTATCCTGGATGAGTGGCATGTTATAATTCCAGCTGTATTCTCTCTCTGAAGTGCCGTCCCCTGCGGATGCCAGTACCATTCATTCTGCTCTTGGAGAACGTCCTTCTACCCCGTGGGCAGTGCCGGGATCTAATGTCGGATGCCTTTCTATCTCTCCTGTGAAAATCACCGTGAAACCTGGAGTTCAGCTTCCTAGACTCAAGCAGTATCCGCTGCCAGCAGCTGCCATTGAAGGAATTTGTCCTGTGATTGCAGATCTTCAGAAACAAGGTGTCATTTATTCTACAACTTCATCATGTAAGACTCCAATTCTTCCTGTACTAAAGGCTGACGGTAAGACTTATAGATTTGTGCAAGACCTGCGAGTAGAAGATAATGTGATTTTGCCTTCAGGGACTACCTGGTTTTCTGTTGTAGATTTGAGTTCTGCTTATTTTTCAGTAAGAATTAGCAAAGAAAACCAATTTTTATTTGCTTTCCATTTTGACAATAATCAATATACTTGGACCACTTTGTGTCAAGGGTACACTGATAGTCCTGCATATTTTTCACAGGCCCTAAGAACTGCATTCTTTGATGTAAGACTCGACCATTCCTCTTTAGTTCAATATGTGGATGACTTGCTTTTATGTTCACCAAGTTATGAGAGTTGTTTGTCAGATTCCTTCTCTTTTAGCTCATATTGCTAATGTAGGTTTAAAGGTTAATTTGTCTAAACTGCAATTTGTATCTCAAAATGTTACTTTCCTTGGTGTTCAACCACCATCTGGTCGTGCAATTACCTCTGCTAGATTAAAACCTATTCTGTCATTGCCTTTTCCAGGGACACCAGTGTTATTGCATAGATTCCTGGGTTTATTAATCTTCTGTAAACAATGGTTAGCAAATTTCTCAGACCTTACTGCTCCGTTTTATGCTCTTATTGGGAAAGGAGGACCTGAAGGTCTCATTGTACCCACATTAGCACAGTGGGAAGTTTTTTTTTTTTTTAAATATAAAAACTGCACTGGGAAATGCGCTATGTTTATCTTTGCCAGATTATTCTTTACCATTCAAATTGTATGTGGCTATTTCTGATTCCTCTACTACCTGTGTGCTTTTACAAGCTTTCCCAACTGGTTGCAAGCCAGTAGGCTATTTCGCAAAGCGATTTGATGCAGTGACTTTGGGACTTCCACTATGTCTACGTAGTTTGGTAGCAGTGGCTTTTGCATTTGAAATTACCGATTTCTGGTTTTACAGCACCCTCTCAGAGTGTATGTGGCACATTCAGTTTCAAGGTTGCTCCATTTAACCAAGACTCAGCCTTTGTCCTCCACACGTTTATTGACCCTGGAATTAATAATTTCTCAGCTCATGTTGCAGTATGTACTACATCTATAGGCAACCCTTCAACACTTCTAGCTCCCTTGACAGATCTTGTGGAGGAGGATGGGTCTCATGATCGTTTCCAATCTATTTTGACATTTTCACGAGCTAGACCTGAACTTTCCTCTATACCTTTACCAGCCCCGGATATAACTTTGTTTGTGGATGGTTCTGCTTTCAGAGATGAGATGGGCTATACAGTCACAACAGTTAATGATGTAGTGGAATCAGCTTCTTTGCTGTTTACCAGTGCACAGCTAGCAGAAGTGTTTGCAAAGGGCAACCATTTTGCAGACCAAGAAGCACGGCAAGCTGTTCTTCGAGCATCGGTGTCACCGACATTGCTGTATTTAACACCATCTAATATGACTTTGTTTTCCCTTTCATCTCTCTTGCAGCAATATCAAGATACTTCCTTTGAAACCCAAACTCTGTGGACTTCGTGGGGTGCAACCTGTGATGCTCAGGGCTACTGGAAAAAGGATCATCTGCTTATTTGTCCTGACAGTCTATTGTTTCCACTTGCCCTGTTCCTGCATCATAAGCATCACCGCTGTGACTATGAATTATGCCTTTGCGGTTCTCCGGTATCGCCTGAAGGTTTTTTTTTCGTTTTTTTCTGTGGCACAGCTTGTCTGCACTGTTTCAAGACTGGTAGAGTAGGGTCAGCTTAGGGTCAGTTATTAGCATTTCTGCCTTCCGAACTCTTTGTTCCAGAGGGGGGAGGCGGTATTTGTTTGATGTTCACTTGTCTTTTCTCTGGATGGGTAGCAGCTTATCCCACTACCAGTATGACTGCTGGGGTTGCGGTCAAATTACTGCTCACTCAGTTTATTCCTGTTTGGGGTGTACCTTTTGTTCTTTCTTCTTATCTGGGTTCAGCCTTCGTTGCGGGTGTCTGGGAGGGTATTGAAAATTTGGTTTGGTATTAAGAGACAACTGCACACTCCTTATCATCTGCAAAGCTCTGGTCAAGTGGAACGGATGACTAGGATACTCAAAGGTCACTTACGCACTCTAACACAGGATTGGGCTACAGATTGGATGGAAGCCCTTCCTTTTGCCCTTATGGCAGTGTGTAATTCCCCCAGCCTGACACCATACGAAATAGTTACTGGACGTCTAGCTACTTCTCCACATGAATTGGCAGTTATCCCAGATCCTCAATTGTTGCGCAGCGATATTTGGACTTATTGCTCACAATTGCACTCAGTCCTGTCTGTTTCCCCTTTATTGCAGCTGAATCCTCAACGAGATGCTCCGTCAGAATCATCACATCCAGAATTGAAGCCAGGAGATTGGGTACTGATTAAGAATTTGCATCCAAAGACACTTCTGGCTCCCAAGTTCCTAGGTCAATTCCGTGTGCTCCCTGGTGGGATACTCAGCTTGTAAAATGGGATACTCAGCTTGTAAAATGGAAGGACATTCTCATTGGCTACATCTTACACAGTGTAAAAAGGCTCCTTCACAGGATTCAGAAGGTGGTTCCCTGCATCGGTGAATCAAGAGATTGCAACGCAGAGACTCATTGGACAACAGTGATATTACAGAAAAAGACTATCGTGATTAAGTGCTTTTTGAATGGACTAATTATGCAAAACACCTTCTTCCAGCATCTATACTGCTGTTTAGGTGGATAAAGTTAGTTTGAATTAGTGTTTTACTGATATATAAGCAATGACCTTTTGGCACTTAACCTCTACTTCATGAAGAGATTGAGAATTAGAGGGTAGTTATAGCTATAATATATATCTACATCATATTAAGAAGAGTAGGTGTGTTTTAATTTTGTCTTAGAACATTTCCTTATCTGGTCTTAGTTGTGCTGTGGCATATTATTGTTAATGAAGCAGTACTGCATTTAGAATCTTGGGAATGTTATGGGGAATACCCAAATATTTTTTAATCTAATGGTCTCATACAAACACAGAACCTAGAGTAGTTAGCTCTATGCCTCTAAAGTCCCCTCCAATATGTTTTATGGCTCAAGGTACAGGGAAAAAGGTAGGGGACACTCCGTGGAACATCTGTAGAATAGTGCATGATTACATAATTCTTCTATCTGGTTTAAGAAATCCCACGTAAGAAAATCTTATATTTCAGTAGTACAATTAATGCAAGTTCAAGGGAACCAAGTGCATGATTATAACTTGTTAACAGTATAATAGTCCTGACTACCCTTTGAATGACTTTAGTTCAGACTTAAACATACCTAACTGGAGTTTCCCTTTGTTAGGGTATTACCATCCCTGGGAACGTAATCTGCCTGCAGGAATTAAAGAAATGAGCATTACTCAGTGGGCTCTGAATAATTGTACATTAGTGGCTTTAGAAGTTAGATTATTTTGTGTGTGGTAATCTTGCGTATACAGAACTTCCTAGAGGTTGGTCAGGTACTTGCTATGTTGCCCAGTTAGACACCCCGTGGCGACTTTATTATCAACCCGGAATAATTCTTTAAGAAGAAAAAGGGATGTTTCCCCTCAGGATGAAGCCATAACAGCAGCACAACAGTTGGTAGACTCTACAAGTCCTTTAACTAAATCTCAGATAGATGTATTTACAGGTACTGTTTGGCTCACAACTTTTGGAGCCATAGCATCCACCAGAGAATATGGTATCCAGATTATGCGATTACAGGCAGTTGTTGAACTTACAGCCCTGGATCTCACAGAGGCTATTAGTGTGTTACAAGGTGCAGTGGACAAGGTGTCTGCTTATGCAGCCCAGAATCGTATGGCTTTAGACTACCTCCTAGCAAAGGAAAATGGCGTGTGTGGCCTAATTTTTGATCAATGTTGCAGTATGCTTGATAAAGGAAAAATAGTGAAAGGCCTACTAGATAAGGTTAGAAATCGTACTTTTGTATCAAGTAGTAGTTATGTAAGTTCTTTTTCTGATTTTTTGATTCTGTTTCTTCTTTTTGGAGTTCATTATCTAGGCCGTTGCAAAGCATGTTAACATCACTATTTGGCTTTTTAGGGATTATCATTTTAGGAGATTAATTCTCTGTGTAATATCTGCTTGCTGTAAGAAATCAGTGGAGGCACTGACCCCTAAAATGATGTTACAGATTGACCCAGAATCTAGTTACAATCCTTCTTTAATATCAATGTCTGAGTTTCCTTACCTTTGAAATTATTCTTTACAGAATCAGAGGAGGGACTGAAAGTAAGCTAGTCTGTGTATACCGCCAGGGTACTCAACAATATAGTACTAGCCCTAAGAAAAAGTTAATACCATTCAGAGCTTTTTACTCAGTAACATCCTTGAAAGACTCTGCTAGGATAATTAGGTGAAAGGTTCCTAGTAATATAAACACTAGTCTATGTTTATATAAGATAAGTAAAGGGCAAGTTGTCTCCCAGTCTCGGGTTAGAGATATCAAACTGTCAGTATTAGAATTAATAAGAATTAATGCCTACATAGTTATGTCTGGGAATATGTGTATGTGTCTTCTATGCTAATGAGAACTGAACTAAGATGGTATGGATACGTGATGTTAGACGTAGAACAATAAAGTGAGAATTATGCTGTATAATCAAATATTTACCTATAAATAAAGTGGCCTAAAGCTATGATGGCAGAGTAAACAAAGGCAGAAGCTTAGTTTGCTCTCCCAAAGCTTTGGTTGTCTTTAATAATACAAGTGTGTTGTGTATTATTTACTGATTTTTACAGATTCCCTTCTCATTGCTTTGTGTGTGGATTTCCGTTACCCAAGAACCCTGTGTGTTGCCAGTGAGGGGAGGGGCCAGAGTACACTTTCAATTGCATTGGCTATTTCCTCCTCTTTTTGAATCTTTGCCTTCCTGACTACTTTGCTAGCTTCTCTAAGTTTTTCCAAATATAGATGCTTGTCTTCCTCTCTCTGTGATCTCTTGTATTTCATGAAGGCCTCCCTCTTTTTCTTCACTTTTTCAGCTATTTCTTTCGAAAGCCAGAGCGGTCTTCTTTTCCTTTTACCTTTAATTTACCATTTTAACAAAAAGGTTGGTTGCCCTTAAAATATCCTCTTTCAGTTTTGCCCACTGTTTTTCTACACCCCCCAGCTGTTCCCATCCCACTAACAACTCTCTAAGTTATTGGCCCATCTTGGCAAAGTTAGCCTTCCTAAAGTCTAAGACCCTCACCTTTGAATGGATTCTAACAGCCCTAGTCCTAATACTGAACCACACCATCTGGTGATCACTGGATGCAAAATGATCTCCCACTACAACATCAGAAACATTTTCACCATTGGTAAGCACCAAGTCCAGTATGGCCCCTTCACGTCTGGGGTCTGTTACCAATTGCCTGAATAGTTCTCCCTGTAGAGAATCCAGGATCTCTTTACTTCTAGATGATACTGCAGCAGGAATGTGCTAATTAACATCTGGCATATTGAAATCCTCTATCAGTAGCACTTCCTCTTTCCTAGCAATGTTGCGTATGTCTTCAATTAACTCTCTGTCCACCTCTTCCTCTTGTGAGGGAGGTCTGTATATCACACCAATGTAAATAGATTTCTCTTTTCTTCTTTCTAGTTTAACCCACAATGCCTCCTCTCTCCCTTTTAAGCTCTGTAATTTCAAAGCTTTAATAGTAGTTTTTACATATAGTGCCACTCCTCCTCCCCTTCCTTCCTACCCTGTCCTTTCTGAATAAAGTATAGCCAGGTATAGTTACATCCCAATCATGGTTTTCTGTGAACCATGTTTCTGTAACTGCCACTAAATCCAAGTCAGCCACTCCCACCAAAGCTTCAACATCAGGGATCTTATTTCCCCTGCTACGGGCATTAATACACACTGCTTTCCATATGTTACCCCTGTTAAGTAATACCCATTTCCATAAAGGTATTTAATGTATCTGGGGGCTTTCACTTACCTGGGGACTTTCTTCACCCATCCCCAATGAATCTAGTTTAAACCCCTCTTCAGTAGATTAGCCAGTCTACTACCGAAGACGCATCAACCTTTCTTGGACAGATGGATGCTATCTCTGCTCTGCAACCCTTGGAATCGTAGAAGCATCCGAGTCATCGGAATCGAAAGACTCAAGCACCGGGTGCTCCTGTAACACATGGTATCAGTACCGCTCAAAGTCGGTACCAAAATGTCTTGGTTCCTGATCCCTGATACCGGAGATTGGCATGGGGGGAAGCAGTCCTGTCGAAGCAGGTACTGTCGGTACCGGTACCGATGTCGGTACCGATACATGTTGAACCGTCTGCTGCAGTCTTAGCGGTACCGAAGCCGCTGAGAGGGCCGCTAGACTGCATTCAATAGCGAGGATTCTGTGATCCATCCCTCCTGCTGATGCCTGGGCGCCGGTTCCGGTGGAAGTGGCTACGACCCCAGAACATGGCACCAGTAGTTCTGCAGAGGTGGAGGCCTCTGGAACATCCTGGAGCCCTATTAGTGCTTTGGGAGCCCAAAGACTCCCACTGGGAATGTTTTGCCGGTGAAGTATCCGAGGGAAATGCCAGTGGCATCTCGATACTTTGAAGGAGATTTACCCTTCGAGGACTGGCTAGTTTTAGATGACTTCAATTTGGTTACCTGAGATCCATGGGAGGAAGATGAAGCCCTGGAAGACATCGATGCAACTGACATCGTGTTGGTTGCAAAAAGGGTACCGAGTTTTGCAGCTCTATTCTGCAGGCCCCTTTTGCTCATCCTTGTGCAGGAGAGACACTCCGTTGGACAATGTTCAGGACCCAAACATTTTAGAAATTAATCATGGGTGTCTATGATGGAAATTGTACTGCCACATTTTGAGCATTTTTTGAAACCACTAGCTGGTTTCTCCATGCTTGAAGAAAAATGGGCCTAGTGCCCAAAATGGCGCCCAGCACCAGAAGCAGGGAAAAATCCCTGAAGAAATACAAGTTGTTTTTTTTGTTTTTTTTTAAGGAAAGAAGAGAACCGGCAGTATCGGTAGGCATCGAATGAAGGCAGACATGACCACAAAAAACAAGAAATAAAGGTAAATTTTCTGTGGTGACAGGGTATCACATGCTGTCGGTTCTGCAGAAAACAAAGAACTGAAGTGAGAGAGGTACAGAGGCGGGAAGGCAGCACGCATGTGCTGTGGGATGCTCTCAAAAGCTTTCCTATTGGACGCTGGGGAGAGTTCCCGCGTGGGCTCCGTCGGTACCGACGATACCCATATGTGAAGACTACATTCCTGCTTGTTCCTGGAGATAGGAGAGCAAGAGGGGAAGGGGGAGCCTAGCCCAACTTACAAATCCACTCAGGGCCCCATGGAATCCTCCTGCACCTTGTCAGCCTACCAAGTGCTGGAACCCTGTTCTGGAAACAGGGCAGATGTCAATTCTGGTGTACCTGCACTACCAACAATGTTAGGCCTTACTGGATTCAATCACATGACTCAACATCTTAGTGCTGGCCATGGGAGTCAGGCCTATCTGTACAAGTCCACACACCATGCCACCTACTGGAGGCAGACAAATACTGACTTCTCTCAGTTGTTGCATCAGCAGATATAACTTCTGATGACACCATTAAAAAATGCTGAAATCTGCCTCTACCTGCTGGTAAGGGAGCATAATCCACTCAACTGGACATGACAAGAAGAATGACATGGAAACAAGGATATCATGGTAACAACTTGTAAACATCTCCTACTGACCTATAAAGTGCACTCATTCTGTGGCTCCTCACTACCTTTCCTCTCTTATTTCTCCCTATATCCCTCCGTGAGAGCTCTGCTCTTCTGGCAGATCCCTTCTATCTGTGCCCTTCTCTTCTACTGCCAACTCCAGACTTTGATCTTTCCACCTTGCTGCTCTTTATGCCTGGAACAAACTACCTGAGTCTGTGCGTCAGGCTTCATCTCTGGCCCTTTTCAAATCCAGGCTGAAAACTCACCTCTTTGAGGACACTTTTGGATCCTGATATGCTTGGTCTCCTATGTGTTTCCTTGCCACTTCCCTAGATGTGTCCTTGTCTTCAGCTGTTGTGTTGTCTTGACTAGACTGTAAGCTCTGATGAGCAGGGACCGTCTCTTACATGTGTCTGTACAGCATTGCGTACACCTTGTAGCACTATACAAATGATAAGTAATAGTAATTTGTTTTATTATTACACCTGAGGTTCATAAACCCTCTCAGTACCAGATGGCAGCTAAATATAATGTCTCCTTAGACAAAACAAGTACAAGTTTCCATGCCAATAAAGTTTCCTGCATCTTACTGTCCAGAAAATGATTTTCTGCTTCTATTTTGGATAAAACTACTGCCACTGAAGGAGAACGCCTGTCAAGTCCAAACATAATTATGTGCATTACACATAGCAAGAATAATAGAACATTTATTTTAATTGTGTAATTGTATCTTACAGGTATTAAAATATATACTGTATCTTTTAGCTAAATGTCAGAAAAGTATTCACCAGCTATGTCTCCAGTGGCAAATAACAGGTCTCAGTATAATCCCACTAACTAGAATCGCTTTACAGACGGTACACACTGTACATTTTTATTATCTATATATTTTTGTAACATTTTATTTATTCATTTTGTGCGTACGTATCCATCTTCAACCTATTTACAGGACTGTATCATCAGCATAAACAATGAAAATTAAGCTGCTGCCATTTTTAATGACATGCTCAAGTGGGATATAATGAACCACCATTGATGATGGGACTAATCAACAGAATGGCTCTTTCCTCGTTAGAAGGGTTGTGTTAGCATATCACAAAAAAGTTTCAAGAGAAAATGTTTTTAATTTGGTTGCTCAGATATGTTCCTATTGCTTTCTACAACACTCCTGATTGTAGTTTAAGACAACACTAGTTCTCTAGAATGACCCTCCAGTGAAAAATAAGGACCAGAATGCATAGCTCAGGATGAATCTTTCAGAAGCTGGCATCAACAGGTAATATTTATTTATTTAAAAAATTTTGTGCTCCATCTTCGTAATTTTCATGTCACAAAATAGTTTTAAGATGATTCTTGCAGGATCTGACATAGGTCTTAATGTAACACTCCCTGTTCAAATGCAGGCTAAAAACTCGCCTCCAAGACTGCTTTTGAATCCTGATCCCATCCTGTTCATCTCCTATGTGTTTCTTACCATTCTACTAGCTATATCCTAGCCCTCAGTTGTGCAGCGCTACACAAATGATAAACTTCTTAATCAGGGCATGCTTCCAGAGAGCGGGGAAAGTACCAGAGGAAAGACTTGTACAGAAATAAAGATAAAGTAGTAGTAAGGTATTTGTACCATTTACTAGGTGAATACTTAAAGATGGTGACTATTTTACTAGGCAAGAGCGACGTTATGACCTGAATGCTCTTGAGTACCGCACACATACTGCAAAAGTGTCCTTTTCTCAAAGTAGCACATTTTGTTTCAGCCAGAGGGCTACTTTTTTTTTTTTTTTTTTTTTAATTTCTACTACTTCTGTTTTCAGGATGAAGAAAATGTTGACATATTCTATTAAAATAAATGTATAGATCAAAACAATATGTAAAATTATGATATACAGTGGTAGATCTACAGTATATGCAAGAACAAATCTGATCATTAGATTGGCCAGAATATATTTTTCTTATCCCAAGCAAAGGGCTAGATTTACTAAAGTGTGCTACCAAGTGCGCGCTGACACATTAATGTATGCTATTTACTGCAAGCCTTATTTTATGCAACGGGACCTATTTACTAATAATGTGCATCAGCATACACAGTGGTAGTGCACTTTGGTAAATCTAGTCCAAAGTGTATTTATACAAGAAAATTACAGCGGCTGATTTATAGACGCCTTTCTCCCATTCTATATCTATGGGGGGGGGGGAACTTAGTAAATCATGTCCATATTTTCATAATTCCCCAGTGCAATAACTTGGGGATTCTGTATGATACATTTTCCTTTTCATTTAAAAGGAAAAACAGAAAAACAATATGCAAGAGTTAGACAGCGCAAACAAATGTGAAACATATGCAGGCACAATTCTGCAGTAAATAAATGTCTCCAAATGATATCTCATGGTAAAAGGAACAGTAGAACACAAGGACTGAGCAGGCAAAACAGAGTCAAATGAAAACTGCAACAGCCTTGGATATTCTGAGAGAGCTTCAATGGAAAATACCTTGGGTACTCTTCTTCCCTTCCTTTCATTCTAATTCAGGCAGTTTGAAAAAGAACCATTGGGCTAGGGAATTTGAACCAGGATATGAACAAAAAATGGAGGTGGTGCTTGATTCTGTATTACTTTGGACTCTGATTAAGCCCATTTTGAATTTTCACAGCTTGATTGTACATTGAGGGTTTCTAAGGTCCTCTCCCAAGTTTTTCCCTTACTATTCACACTAGTCCTTATTATTTATTTTGACAGATTTGTATACCACCTTATCCTTCAATCAAAGTGGTCACAACACAATTGGAGGGTTACATTTAACATGAGGGGTACTAACGAACGTAAATACATTGAACTTATACTAATCGGGGATGGGTAGATGTTGTCAAATTGGTGAAGGTAGATGGTGTTCCGTTTGGGTGGTGACTATTGTTTGTTTGCTCATAGGCTTCTGTGAAGAGCATGGTTTTGAGGGCCTTGCGAAAGTCGTTGGCATCGTTCAGTGTCCTTAGGTCCATAGGGAGGGAGTTCCACAGTGTGGGCGCCAGTAGCGAGGGAGTTCTTCTAGAGGTTGCTTGCTTAGTCTTAAGATATCCTGCGGATCTACAGATCCTGTTGTCATTATTGGCCCTTCTTGGTCTATTGCTGATTTCTCTTGTTATGATATCCAGGAGTGCATATGCCGAGCGATGGTGAAAGATTTTGAAGATGTTCAGGATTGTTTTGAATTTTTTCCTGGCAATCAATGGGAGCCAGTGCAGCTGCTGTAAGACGGGGGTGATGTGCTCAGATCTTGCAGTGATGATGCGTGCTGCAGTATTTTGCACCATTTGAAGTGGGTGTGTGGTGTGCTGGGGAGGCCCTGGTATAGCGAGTTTCCATAGTCAAGCAGTGGTGTGATAACTGCATGGCACACTGCGCGGAAGTGGTCCTGGTGGAGGAATGACTTGAGCTTTCTGATGGTCCTCAAACGGAGGTAGGCCCTAGATGCAGTTTTAGCAATGTGAGATTTTAGGTTCAGAGCTCGGTCCATGGTAATGCCCAGGTACTTCACTTCATCTTTGACTGTTATCGGTTTGTTTAGAATGCCGATTTTTTGTGGCGGAATGAAAGTGGAGTCTCTGGTGACGAACATTGCCTCTGTTTTGTCATAGTTGACCGTCAGGTTGTTAGTGGAGAGCCAGGCACTCATATCTTCAAGGCATCTGGTTATTGTTGTGGTGTCAGGTGATTGTAGGTTGATTGGAGCATATACCATGATGTCGTCAGCATAGAGGTGATAGTGAGGTTTGTGGCGTTTGATGTTGCTGCATATGGGTTGAATGTATATATTAAAGAGTATAGATGACAGTGCTGACCCTTGTGGTAATCCTTGCGTGATGGGGAACTGCAGAGATTTCTTTTGGGCGCATATACTGGGATATTCATTTTTAATCAAGCCAAATGACACTATATGGACAGTTGCAGCCATGTGGCCCAACTTCTATAAGTAAGCCTTGCCTGTGAATGCTGGTGAGGTGTATATGTTACAGACTTGTGACATCAGGGACTATAATCTGACCTCTGGCAGAAAGGCCTTTGCCTGAATAATGACCAGAATAGTGCTTATAAAGGAAATGGTGGTCATAAGGCTTAAAATTGATTTCCAAAAGCAGATAATGAAGCCTAGATTCTGGAGCAGTTGTACTGTCTTGTTCCTGAGGGATGAAGCAAGGTTTCCAAAGCAGCAGTTAGAAGCCAATCATTGAAATATGGAAAGACTAGGTGGTCTTGTTTGTGGAGATGGGTGGCTACCACCACCAAACTGGGAAATGACGACAAGCTGAAAGGAAGGATCTTATATTGATAGTAGTCCATCTGATGGCTGGATGGATAAAAGATACTTTCTGCAATCAAAGAAGGCACTACCATTAAGTGAACCAGGCAGTCACCTGCTGTGTTAGTCTCCACAATGCTCTACTGGCCTGCAACTGGTATACCGGAGTTGTCACCTGCCTTCACAAATCCATATGGTAGCCCTGGCACCAACAAGTCCTCTTCCGGCCTCTGCCTCTCCATCCCAAACTGCTGACATTGCTAGGTGAGAAACTCACCTCTTGAGGTCGCCAAACTCAAGAGTCTATGGGTAGTTGTCTCTGTACGCTCAGGGTGAAGAGACAAACTAACAGTTATATCCCCCCAATATTGTTCAACAAAAGAGTTCTATCAATTTTCTCCTGGAACCAAATTCTGCGACTCCCTTGCTTCTTCCAAGTCTAAAGAAACCCTTCCTTATAATGATCCAGTTGCTATATAAAAATAAGGTTGTACCTCTTCATACCTGCACTTCACCAACAGATGACTCCCTCTAGAGCCCCTTGAATAGTCTCTAGCCTCCACAGTCTAACAGTTCCGGTCTCCAGTTGCGTAGTCAGCCTGCCTCTTCCCACGTGGCAGTTAAAGTCACTTCTACCCCCGGCAGACCTTTACCTGGTATCCATCAAGATGACATTCATGGGGGTTTCGAATACTGAGTCCTCCCCCAGACTTGGGTCTTCCTGTTCCCACTCCATTTCATTAAAGTCTCTTGAAAGAAGTTCCATCTCTATGTTCTTGTTGGAGGAAGAGATTCCCTCCCATACTGCCAGTTGACTGACTGACTTATTGTTGGGGACCCAACTTCCCCCCTCGCTTTGTTTAGAAGGGGCTTTCTCTCTTCCTGCCCCCCCTCCCAGGAACCAGAAGCCCTCCCGCCAATGTCAGGACCCTGGGTTTGGGGATGACTCTGGGAACTTGTGTGTGTTTCTCCTTCTCTAGGAATTTCCCTTGTAATGGGACATATACCCATTTGCATGCTACTGCCTCCACTCTCCAGGACCAGCAGTGGTGGTCATGACTGGAAACAGACCACAGCACCTAGCCAAAACCTCTGGTGTTGCAGTGCTATTCCTGAGTCTGCCCGATGCAGACTTCCTATTTGCATGGGGATGGAAGCAGCTGGACTCAGTTGAGCATTGTGCCCTGCTGGTGAGTTTCCATCGCTTACCAACTGGAACCTTTCCTCGTGCTGTTGGTGACATCAAAACTCCTTCCCCCTGACCAGTGCTGGAGGTATAAAGACCCAACAGGCCCACGGGAGCATGCCTGAAGGGATGTAACGTCTCCTTGTAGCCCCTTCAGAGCAACTGAGGGGCAACTGATACTATAAGTTTCTTTCTATTAATGCTTAAGCACAAAGGAAAGAAATACTGGATGTCTGATAGTGGATCAACATCTTAAGACTCCACAAAGTGCATCTGCATCTGAGGCCTCTCTTAAACTCCAGTTTCCCTACTCCTCCACTTCAGTCTGCCTCTTTCATTGGAGCGGTTGTACTGGATACTGACGTGATCTGCCAAGAAACTGCTCCAAATACTTTTCCATCTTGGGCCAGCTGGATTTTCAGGATTCCCACAATGAATATGCATGAAATAGATTTGTACACGTGCAAATCTATTTCATGCATATTCATTGTGGGAATCCTGAAAATCCAACTAGTCTAGGTGTGCCCTGAGAACTGGGTTGAGAACCATTGATCTAGAACAGGATTCTCCAATTCCGGTTCTGGAGGGCCACAAACCAGTCAAGGTTTTCAGAATGTCCCGAATGAATATGCATGAGATAAATTTGAATACAATGGGGCGGTGCATGCAGATATGTCTCATGCATATTCATTAGGGACATCCTAAAAACCTTGACTGGTTTGTGGCCCTCCAGGACCGGAATTGGAGACTCCTGATCTAGAACATGACAGTTCATTTTCTTAACAATCAGCTGCTGATACTATATTGGTTTCTGAGTCTAATTCAGATGTTTCTTTAAAGGATGTGTGGATGTCAGTTACAAGAACGGAGCCCATGTTGAAGGGGATAGTGGGTCAGCTATGTAATTTTTCTGAGGAATATGTTGAAAAGCTCTCTGCTTACTATTCAATCTTTGCGAAGTGTTGCTGTTAATAATAGTTTGATTCACAGGTCTGCAAAAAAATTTTTTTCGAGAGCTGTTTTGGTTATTCCACGTAATCTTTATGTTTTTTGGTGCGCTGAATCCGAAAATGACCTCCATATTGTCATAGGACATCACGTTTCCTGACAATTTAGGTAACTATGTTAAATAAGGCAATACCTCAAAATAAATGATGTGAGAGATAGTGAGTGATAGCTATCTCCTATGACCTTATTAGGCGGCTGCCTAGGGTGTTAAGATTTAAGTTGCCTTTAATACAAAAAGAGTCTTGTAGTCAAATGGTAAGGCAAAAGTAATATTAGGGCTTTATTCCCTGCCCTGAGGGGATATTCCTGGGATACAACAAACAATATGAAACAAAAGAACTGCTGCACAGAAAATATCTTCTTTCCTTCAGGCACCATCAGCTGGTTGCTTTGCACACGCTCAACATAAAGATACAATATCGTCAGATAAACAAATTGTACAATCCATGGGCACAGGGTCAGAATTATAGCTGCTGTTCTCCCACTGCGTTAACTCAGAGTCACTTACAATTGCATATGGGTCACACTCTTCACAGCTGCTGTCTTCCTTAAAACTCTCCTGTGAGTCATGGGCTAACTTTTCTAGAAAGGGCTCTTTAAATCCATGGCTCTGAATGCCTGGTATATTAAAAGCTTCCTTCTGGCTTTCCCTTCTTCTCCATGCTGGTGGAATTACTGTATAACTTTCAGTATCAAAGTTACTTCTGGTGCCACGCCCTTGCCTTTCAAACCAAACAGAACTTCTTGCCTTTTCTTTAGCAAAGCTAGGTTCCCACCTCTTAGCTGTGGTTCTGTCTCTTATATCTGGGCTTCTGGCAGCTCTCTCCTGGGCTCTCCAACCACCAGGAATCCTAGCAGGGTCCTGGGCACGGTGCTGGCTGTTTCCTGCTCTGCTGCCACACCTACTGCTTCCTTCCCTCAGTGGGTTTCCTCCAGCATGACGTGTGTTCACTGGATGATGGCTTAGTCCTCCCAGGTCGCTGCCCTTACTGGCCTTCCCTGGTTCTACCCTGCAGCTTTTATCCTTGCTCTCTTTGCATGCTGCCTGGGTTTCTGAGAACAGGTGTTCCTGATTAGCCTTCCTGCTTCTAGCTACGTCAGGACTAGTGCAAGGACATTTTACTCTAATGCCTTTCTGCTTTTCTTGTGCTGAGTTTGTTTGCTGCTCAGCTAATTCTACATGTGCTGAGTTTGTCTGCTGCTCAGCTAATTCTACATGAGCTGGGTTTGTTTGCTGCTCAGCTAATTCTACATGAGCCGAGTTTGTCTGCTGCCCAGCTGATTCTGAGGTAAGTTCCTTACTTTCCCCTAACTCCATGGGCTCTGTGCCAGCTGCTGTGTCACAAGACTTATAAAATTAAAGTTTTATTACAATATTCTCATGAAAATCCTTTTTTGAACTGAAATGAGCTCACCTACACACACTAAACTCGATTCTTCTTCCTTGTGAGGCTCCTCTTGGTGCATTTACGCTTGTGAGTAGCATCTGGAATGTCTCTCTGAAGCATCCAACAGTAGTCTGCCATCATTGTAATGCTCCATTTTCCCTGGTATCTCCTTTCCATCTCTTTAATGTCTTGGTGGAATCGTTCACCTTGTTCCTCACTCACAGCTCCCAAATTTTCAGGAAAGTAGTCAAGATGGGACTGGAGGAAATGCACTTTCAAACTCATCAGGCAACCTAAAGCTTCAAATGCTTTCAGCATTCGTCCGACGATCTTTTTGTAGTGAGGATCTTTGTTATTGCCTAAAATTTTCTGTACGACTTCTTTAAATGCAATCCACCCTTCTTTTTGAGGATCCGTCATGGTATTGACAAACTCTTGAACAACTATAAGCCTTCCGAGTGTGTCTGGTCCGACAAACACACTTTCCTTCAATTTTGCCTCCGACAGGCCTGGAAACTTGGTGACCAAGTATTTGAAGCATTCTCCATCTCTTGGAAGTGATTTTACGAATTGCTTCATCAATCCCAATTTTATGTGGAGAGGTGGTAGAAGAACTTTATGGGAAGGTACCAGAGTTTCTCGGAAGACATTTTTTTCACCGACTGTTAGCACCCTCGGCTGCCAACTCTTCTTGGTCCAGTGATTTTGTTGGTCTCGACTGTCCCATAGACACAGAAAACAAGGATATTTGGTATACCCAGCTTGTTGCCCGAGCAGCATGCACAAGACCTGAGGCCTTCTTCAGGGGTCATAAAGAAGAATACATTACCGCAAGGAGAAGCAACATGTAAAGAGGCAGAGGAAACCCGCGCATAGCAGCGACACTGATTGAGGAGAGCTTTCTGCCTCTTTACATGTTGTTGCTTCTCCTTGCGGTAATGTATTCTTCTTTATGACCCCTGAAGAAGGCCTCAGGCCGAAACCTTTTAGCTGGGTCTTGTAATAAAGTGTGTTTGCATATTACCACACCTGCATGTAGGCCTGGTCCTTGGTGGTCCGCTCCTGGTTTGGCTTGTCTTTGCGGATACCTTCTTCTCCTGTGGTTTTCGATTTGTTTTCAGCACACCAAAATACATGGAAATTAGATGAAAATAATCAAACAGCTTTTTAGTCGCAGACCTGTGTTATTCTTAATAGGTTGGAGATGCTTGAAAACATGTTGAGAGTAAAATATTTGAGGTTTCTGAATTTAACGATAATGCGTTTACTTTCACTATTGGAACTGTTAAACAAGTATATGAGAGAAACTTGGATACCTAAGGTTGATACCTTGGTTATTTCCAGTGTTTACTATCTTACTAGAGGGATTAAGGTGGAGATGGGGGGGTTGATCAAACTGCCCTCTCCAGATAGTTTGGAATTAACTATATTTTTATAAACTTTGCAGGATAATATTACTAAACAAACTACTTTGTTAGTGACTTTTGGTTCCGAGATGGAAAAAGAGTACTAATCTAAGAATATAAAATATGCCATACGGGGTCAGACCAAATGTCCTCCAAGCCCAGTATCCTGTTTCCAACAGCAGCCAATCCAGGTCAGAAAAAAAGGAAATAATTATAGGTGAATGCTAAAGCCCACATCATGATTTCCTTTTTGCATAATATTTTTTTCTGATACAAGAAGTATGCATTTCTTTTGTTATGTTCAACATACAATTAAAACTTTGATTAAAAAAAGCCGTGTGTCTTCCTCCGCTGGGCCTTCCATACCTGCTGCCTTTAGGGCTGACCAATCCGCCTCCAATGTTTGTACTCTCCAAGTTCTGTCGCCCTTTGAGAAGGCCAGGCCAAACGGGTAGAGCCACCTCACCTCTTCTTTCCTGAGGACTTTAGTAATTGGGGCCAACTCTCTCCTCCTCTACAGGGTCCCCAAGGAAAGATCAGCAAATATGGCCACCGAGTAACCCTGCCACTTGAAAGTACTCAGTCCTCTCATTTTAGCTGCAATTTTCTCCTTTACTTTATAATCTTTGAGGCATATAATTATATCCCTAGGCTGGTTATTGCGCACCAGGCCCAGTGCTCTATGGGCTCTATCCAGCTGTATTCTCTCTACCATTTCCTCCTCACCTCCTTGCCTTAGGGCCTCCAGACACACCACCTCCGCTATTTTTGCACAATCTCTAAATTCCACATCTTCTGGCACTCCTTTTACTCTCAGGTTGTTTCTCCTGGAGCGGTTCTCTAGGTCCTCCAACTTCAGTGCAATCTGCTCTTTCCAACTCTCCTCAGCTTGTTGCTTAGCGAGCCACTCCTCTTGCTGCAGCTCTAGAGTTTCCAGAAGGTTTTTGTGATCTCCCATCCTGCCTGTTACCTCCACCACCTCCTCCTTCAACGTATTCATAAGCTCCTCCAGTGCCGTTTTTGAAGCCTGCACTTCTGTCTTCAATTCGGCAAACCACTGTTTCAACTCCTCTCTGGACACCAATGTAAGTCAGCTAGTCTCCAGTTCACTTTCTGCCCTCTCCGTCTCTTTTGCACTCAGCTCCACTTGCTCCCGCCGCGGGGCCTCTGTGATCGCCATCTTGCCTTCCACCACTGGCGTGCTCGGCCATCCATTGGCATAATCGCGCAGATCCGCCATCTTTTTCCGGGTCATCATGATCCCCACTCTCCGCACTTTTCGCCGCACTGATTCTCCTGTCTCTGTCAGTCTATTTGGGACTTTTAAAATGCTTAGTTTGCTGGGGTCGATCCAGAGTTCACTGCTCACACAGCCATTCAAGTGGTTGAAAGCGGCGCAGGAGGGAGAGAGGAAGAAGCAGCAAGGGAGAGTGCAGAGAGAGCAACGTGTGGAGAATGAGGGAGACTACCAGAGATCGCAGCGGAGAGGAGCAAAAAGATGATGGATAGTGAGCCCGAGCTGCAACTGGGCTGCTAAAGAGGACAAATTGTGAAGGGATAAAACCTGTTTGAAATAACTGCAGGATAAAAGGACTGATGTATAAGGAAGGTCATGGGAGGTTAAGGGGTCTACGGGGGGGAGGGAAGGGGGAGGGTAGAGGGGGTAATACAGGGGGGAGGATTAAAGGAGGGGGTGAGGGGGTGGAGGGGGGCATGAAGGGTGGGTTAGGGGAAGGGAAGGGAAAGGGGCTGGAAGGGGGAGGGAGTGGAAAGGGTAGGAGGGGACAGGGAACAGAAGAGACGTGGGGGGGTACCGGGGGGTGGCGGGTGACTCACAACTCCAAGTTAGCCTGGTTAGAGACGAGGCAGGGGGGCAGGGAAGGAGGGAAAGGTGGAGTAGGGAGGGAAGGGGGGAGGGGGAAGGGGAGGGGGAGAGGGGAGGTGGGTAAGGAGGACTAGAAGGGAGGAAGGGGTAGGGATAGGGAGCAGTTGATAGTGGCAACAGTAAACGCTAAAGGGCTACAAACCTAGCGTAAGAGGTGCCTGCTGGAACGTGAGGGCATAAGGTTGGAGGTAGATCTTTTATGCATACAAGAGACACACTTGAAAGTGGGCCAAGAAGGGTTAATAGGCTCCAGGACGTATTCTAGAGTGCTGTTGGTGGGTCAAAGAGATCAACCAAGGAAGGGAGGGGTGGGGATAATAATTGGGTATAAACATAAAGATGCGGTGCTGGAGGAACGGAGGGATCGAAAAGGAAGATGGGTGGCAGTTAAACTAAAGATAAAGGGGGAAGAGGTGTGGGTAGTAAGTATTTATGGGCCCAATACGCAGAGAGACGATTTCTATGAGAGGTTGTTGTCAGAACTGGAGGGGTGGGGAGACACAACGGTGATATTGGGGGGAGATTTTAATATCACGCTAAACCCAAGGCTGGATAATAGAGGGGGTGGTGGAGGAGGGGGGAGGAGAGGAGGAACCTCTTGAAACTGAAGGAGCGACTGGGCATGGTAGATATGTGGAGAGTGCGGCATCAAGGTGAAAAGAGCTACACCTTCTACTCGGCAGTACATGGTACATATAGCAGGTTGGATATGTTGTGGGTGAGTGGGAAGTGGGTGTCTAAAGCGAAACAGGTAGAAATAGGGAGTATAACATGGTCCCATCATGCACCAGTACATATTGCATTCGATCAGGGGGGGAGGGATGAGGGAGTGTGATTCTGGAGGCTGAATGAATCACTTTTGAATGACAAGGAATATGTGGAAAGAGTTAAGCAGTTGATCAGAGATTATCTGGACCATAATCTGGATGGTGAGGTGTCCACAGGGATAGTGTGGGATGGGTTGAAGGCAGTCATGAGGGGGCACCTGATTAGTATAGCAGCCCAGGAGAAGAAGAAAAAGAGAGCAGTGGAAGAGTGATTAATGCAGCGGATTGAGATGTTAGAAAAGAGACACAAAGCGGGAGCGGACCCCCAGGTGTTGAGGGAATTGTTAAAAGTGAGAGGGGAGCTGAGCCAGCTGAGGCAGCAGAGATAGCACATACTTTGGCAAAACTAAAACAGGAGTGGTATGAAGGGGAGAATAAGGTGGCAGCAGAAGTCAACAATAGGGGGCGTACGCAATCAACAAGGGGCAATGGTGTATAAGTCAGAGGAAATCAGGAAGGTCTTTGTGGCTTGAAGGACTAGAAAGAGGGACTGTTACTTCTGGAGAGAAATCTGCAACTGTGAGTATATACTTCTGGTAATTTTCTAAAAAGAATTCTTTGTATTAAAGCTACTTAATCTGTGAACCCACTATTTTTTGTTGGATCAGTTAGGGCCTAATAGCAGCAATTAAAGTTTGAATTTAAAACACAGAGGAGAACTTTCTGGTTACATTTCATACCCAGCAGAGAGCTTGTAGTTTAAATTTAATAGTCACTCAGGGCCAAGTAACAGCAAAGTACTTTTAGTTTAAATTTACCACACAAAAGAGAGCTTTCTGGTTACATTTGGAACCCAGCAGAGAGCTTGTAGTGTACATTTAATAGTCACTCAGGGCCTAGCATCAGAAAAGTACTTTTAGTTTTAAAACACAGAAGAGAGCTTTCTGGTTAAATTTAGAACCCAGCAGAGAGCTTGTAGTTTAAATTTCATAAGAAAAATCAAATCAGAATTTAGCTTACCTCAGCAGCACAAGACAGGGTACTGTGTAGCAGCCCTCTTTTAATAAGTGTTATTTCCCTCCCTCCCTCCCCACACCCACCCTCCCCTGGGATAAACATAGCTTTATAGGTACTTACACATCTTAAAAGACAGGAGGTGCTTTCAGGTGAAGCTCATTACCCAAATCAGTCATACACTAAGGACCTGAGATTAATTAAGCTTCAGGTGAACAAGGTATATTAAACGTATTAGGTACAGTTTTATTGGTATAAATACCCATAGCAACCCCTAGTAAGTAAGAACTTAAAGATCTAGACACAAACTTAAAACTAAGATGCAGACAGCAGTCCAGCAGCGAGATGGGGGCTTTCCAGTCTTTTGCATTGAGTGTCACATGTATGATTTTCTCCCAGTTGGTGAGAGGTCTTACGTGTGCACTAGGTGCATGGAGCTCTTTGCTCTCAGGGAACAAGTCCGTTCTCTAAGGCTAAAGTAGCAGACTTGGAAAACATAAGACAGACAGAGAGGTACATAGACGAGACCTACAGGGATATAGACCTGAAGTCCCACCTCCAGTCTGGCAGCACCCCTGTTGCCATGGAGGAGAGAGGTCACGTGACAGGAGAGCATCACCCTGGTGTGGCAGGAAGCGATCCTGTAACTAGGACCTGTCCTCCAGGTGATGTAAAACCCTCTCGCACCGAGGAAGTTTCTCCAGGGCCATGTGCCCATGAGGGAAGGGTTAGGACAGCCGTTATAGTTGGTGATTCGATCATTAGGCATGTAGATAGTTGGGGGGCTGGTGGACGTGAGGATCACCTGGTAACATGCCTGCCTGGTGCGAAGGTAGCGGACCTCACGCGCCACCTTGATAAGGTCTTAGATAGTGCTGGGGAGGAGTCTGCTGTCTTGCTACATGTCGGTACCAATGACATAGGAAAATGTGGTAGGGAGGTTCTGGAGGCAAAATTTAGGCTTTTAGGTAGGAAGTTGAAATCCAGAACTTCCATGGTAGCATTCTCCGAAATGCTTCCTGTTCCACGCGCAGGACCCAAAAGGCAGGCAGAGCTCCGGAGTCTCAATGCGTGGATGAGACAATGGTGTAGAGATGAGGGTTTTGGATTTGTTAGGAACTGGGGAACATTCTGGGGGAAGGAGGGGCTCTTCCGAAGGGATGGGCTTCACCTTAACCGGGATGGAACCAGGCTGCTGGCATTAACCTTTAAAAAGGAGATAGAGCAGCTTTTAAACTAGATATTAGGGGAAAGCCAACAGTCGCCCAAGAGCGGATGGTTCGGAAGAATGTATCCTTGAAGGATACTACCAAAAGCAGAGAGGTTCCACAAAAGAGTAAAGTAGCCCAAATGCCCTCGAGTATGGAGCAGACAGAGCTTAAAGATCCCAATTTACCCATGTCTAACAATAGCCAAATTAACATGAATAAAATACATTCTCTAAAATGCTTGTATGCAAATGCTAGAAGTCTAAAGAATAAGATGGGAGAGTTAGAATATATAGCACTAAATGAAAGGTTAGATATGATTGGAATATCAGAGACATGGTGGAAGGAGGACAACCAGTGGGACACTGTGATATCTGGGTACAAACTATATCGTAATGATAGAGTTGATCAAATTGGTGGAGGGGTTGCGCTCTATGTTAGAGAGGGCATTGACTCAGAAAGGATTAAAGTTTTGCAGGAAACAAAATCTGCTGTAGAATCTATATGGATTGAAATTCGATATAAAAGGGGGAAGGCAATGGCAGTGGGGGTGTACTATCGAGCACCTGGCCAGAATGACCAAATGGATGATGAAATGCTCAAAGAAATCAAGGAAGCTAACAAAAGTTACAGCACAGTAATAATAATGGGTGATTTCAATTACCCCGGTATGGACTGGGTCAGTATCACTGCAGGACATGCTAGGGAGATAAAGTTCCTAGATGAAATAAATGACTGCTTCTTGGAGCAGCTGGTTCATGAACCGACCAGAGGGGAAGCCATATTAGACCTAGTCCTTAGTGGAACACCAGATCTAGTGCAAGAGATAAGGGTGTTGGGGCCACTTGGCAATAGTTATCATAGCATGATAAACTTTGATTTAATTAGTGGAGGAGGGATAGTAAGGAAATCCACAGTACTACCTTTTAACTTTCGAAAGGGAGACTATGATAAAATGAGGAAAACAGTTAAGAAAAAACTAAAAGGAGCAGTTGCAAAGGTTAAAGACGTACATCAAGCTTGGGTGTTGTTGAAAAATACTATCTTGGAAGCCCAGACCAGCTGTATTCCACGCTTTAAGAAAAGTGGAAGGAAATCCAAAAAACTGCCAGCATGGTTTAAAGGTGAGGTCAGAGAGGCTGTTGCCAAAAAAGCTTCTTTCAGGAAATGGAAAAAAGAGCCAAACGACGAAACCTGGAAACAGCACAAGCACTGGCAAGTCAAATGTAAGGCATCGATAAGGCAGGCAAAGAGAGAATTTGAGAAGAAGCTTGCTGCGGAAGCAAAAACGCGAAATAAAGACCTTTTCAATTACATTCATAGCAAAAAACCTGTGAGAGAGTCAGTTGGTCCATTAGATGATAAAGCGGTTAAAGGAGCACTAAGAGGCGACAAGGCGATAGCGGAGAGACTGAATGAATTCTTTGCTTCGGTCTTTACTGAGGAAGATGTAGGGATGTTACCCATGACTGAAGTGGTATTTAAAGGTGCGGAAGAATTGAAGGAAATATCGATACATCGGGAAGATGTCTTACAACTATTAGATAAACTGAAGAGTAGCAAATCACCTGGGCCGGATGGTATACATCCAAGGGTGTTGAAAGAACTGAAATATGAGATCACAGATTGCTGATAGCAGGTCTGCAAACTATCATTAAAATCATCTCTAATACCTGAAGATTGGAGGATCGCCAATGTAACACCAATTTTTAAAAAGGTTTCCAGGGGTGATCCGGGAAACTACAGACCGGTGAGCCTGACGTCAGTACCGGGAAAAATGGTAGAAACCATCATAAAGAATAAAATTACTCAGCATGTAGATAGTCACAACCTAATGGGAGAAAGCCAACATGGCTTTAGACAAGGAAGATCTTGTCTTACTAATCTGTTATGTTTTTTTGAAGGAGTGAATAAACAGGTGGACAAAGGTGAGTTGGTTGATATCGTTTATCTGGACTTTCAGAAAGCCTTTGACAAGGTCCCTCATGAGAGACTTTTGGCAAAACTAAAGAGTCATGGGATAGGAGGCAGTGTACTATTGTGGATCAGGAACTGGTTAAAAGATAGAAAGCCCTACCCTCTGCTTTCTATCTTTTAACCAGTTCCTGATCCACAATAGTACACTGCCTCCTATCCCATGACTCTTTAGCTTTGCCAAAAGTCTCACTGGCGGATTATATAAGGGGGCAGGTGGATATTCGGGGGATTGAAGTGGAGGGGCAGTTAAGTAACGTAGCACTCTTTGCTGACGATGTAATCTACACTCTGGGTCAACCTTTTGTCAGCCTACCAAACCTGTTGTGAGCTATAGAAAGGTACAGTGAGGTGTCGGGTTATAAGCTGAACTTGAACAAAACAGAAATATTGGGATTCAACTTCACAAAGGGCCTGGAAGAGAGATTGCGGGAAAAATTCCCATTTAAGTGGGTGCGAGGTAGCTTTCGCTACCTGGGTATTCAAATAGGCAACTCCATAAGTCACCTACAGGATTGGAACTTATAAACCCTTGATAGGGGCGATACGGAGAGATTTAGAAAGGTGGAAGGGGCTGCACATGTCATGGATGGGGAGGATAGCTACCATAAAGATGAATGTGTTACCACGGCTGCTATTTGTCTTCATGGCATTACCGTGTAAAGTCACGAGGAAATGTCTTAAGACACTACAGGACATGATTATGAGGTTTATTTGGGAGGGGAAGATACCAAGAGTGGGTAGACTTACAATGTTTAGGCCACAGAACAAAGGGGGGCTGGGGGTACCTAACTTGGTAAAGTATTACGAGGCAGCACAGTTGAAAGCTCTGTTTGTATGGAGGGGAGGGGGGAAACTCCGCAATGGGTACATATGGAGAAAGAGGATGGGGAGTGTATGGAGGCAGTGGTGTGGGGTGGAGAGGAGAAAGGGGTGGGGAGATGGCTGCAGAATCCTCAACGGATGTTAACATTGCAAATCTGGGGTAAGTGGAAGAAATATTTATTGCAAGGGAAAAGCTTGTCCTGAGAGACTCACCTGCAGAATATGGGAACCTTTGCTCCTGGGAGAGGGGGAGGTATCTTTAAAAACTAGGCAGTAAGGGGACTGGAAAGGATGGGGCAAGTGCTGGATGAGACAGGAAAGATAAGGCCCTATGAAGACCTTAACAGAGACTATGGGGTGAGGGACACTGAATACCATGCTTATATGCAATTGTGGTACTATCTGCAAAGACAGGAGGTTAGGCAGGACCTACAACGTTGTCCAACGGGGTTTGAGGAATTAATGAGTAAACAGGATACAGTAAAGGGACTGGTCTCCAAATTGTAAAGGATCTTAAATGCCAAACAAGAGGGTAAAGCCCGCTGGCAGGAACAATGGGAGAAAGAATTGGGGGGTCCATGGGAGGAGGGAAGGTGGAAAGGAATCTACGAGGGGGAAAGGAGGCTAGCGTGGGGAATGGCCTTGGTGGAGAACTGTCTCAAATTTAGGCTCCGGATGCTCTGGACACCAGCTAAGTTGCAAACCATCTATCAGGATAGGACTGCTAGCTGTTGGAAGGGTTGTGGAGAGCGGGGTGACCTGCATATGGTTTGGGGGTACCCAAAAATTCAGCCTCTGTGGAGAGAGATGGAGTGTTTTTATAGAGATGTCACAAGGGTGCAGATAAAGATTACCCCAGCACAATTGGTTTTGACTGAGGGGGAGGAAGGAGGTAATTTAGGGCTGGCCATCTTACTCAGCTATTGTGTGGTGGTGGCTAGATTGGCAGCCTTACAGAAATGGAAAACCAGTGTAATACCAATGATGAAGGAAATCATTGGGAAGATGGAGTTTCTATGGGTTGTAAGCAAGGTGGGAGCATGTGGTCATAATAAGGCAGCAAAGCATGTGGAGATCTGGCAGGATTATAAAGCCTGGAGGGAGAGAAGGTGGCATGCCTGGATGAAGGACTAGGGGGTGGGGGGGGGGGGAAGGGTGGTTACAGGGGGGAGTGGTACAACGGATAAACATCTTAACTGCTGGCAATAGGGGGCAATAGAAATGTAGGCTACTGAGTGCTCATTCACGTGTCTGTGTGGTGTGTTACAATTTGGGGGGGAGAGGGTAGAGTAATTAGGGCAGTAGAGGGAAAGACTGGGATTGAGTGGTACTGGTCTGGGAAGAGACAGCTCTGAACCTTTTCGGAAGCTGACCTCCGCATAAAAGGCAGAGGAGGGGGGATTGTTGTTGTTGGTATTAGTATTTTTCTTTTTCTTTTTATTATTATTATTGTAAATGCGAGCCATGTTGATGTTGATGTTGATATTGATATGTGTTAAGCTGGGTTAGGAAAAAGGAGGAGGGCGTAAAAGGAGCTGTTGAATAAAGGTAATAGGTGCCACTACTGGAATGATGTTAAGGGAAATTGGATGGTGAATTGTATGTATGTTATGCTGCAAGTTAATAAATAAAAAAAATTCTTAAATTGGAAAAGCCGTGTGTGTGCAAATCAGTTTTTTAAATGCCTTAACAGCACCTAACTTCTAAAATCCCCTTAGGATGTCCCACAAAAACATTGATTTGATTTACTACATTCGATATTCCATCTTTAACAAGGCAATTTCATGAAAGCATATCACAACTGAAAATATAAAATATACAATATATAAAACAATTAAATGAAGAGAATACCTAATCCCCTGCCATATACATATTTAAGCAAAAAATACAGCCTTCAACTTCTGAAAATATAAGTACAATGATTCCTCCCTAACATCTGATATAAGATGATTCCAAAGACTGAGGCTTAGTTCTTACACGCTTTCCATCTAATCTGCTGTTTTCTCAACCTTTTTTAGAGTTTTCTTTTTTAAATAAAAGGAATTTCTTCCTACATTTACTTCCCTCCAGTTATCACGCTTTACCTTGAACCAGTGTTAGAAGGTTTCTGTCATCCTAGCTGTAGTTGTACTGATCAACAAAAGTCGTCTCTGGCTCCGATTTCCATGCCTCTCTTCATATGTTTGCAGGGGCCATGGTTTTCAGTGATCTCCATGCATGCGGGTCAATCTCACCTTGCCTTCAGGCCCATTTCCACTACTCAGATATTGGCTGTTCACAAGCACCACTGTCCCACTTCTCTCTTGCTTCTGTCCTGTCAGCTGTGTTTATTCACACTATCATATACCTGTTTTATAAGCAACATTTACCTTTGCCTTTTTGCCTGCCCTTTGGCTTACATACCAACTGATGGTCCATCTCCACTGTTTGGCTCCCCCTCAATGCTTCATCTATTCCTCCTTGCTGTGCCAGTACTACTCTCTTCTGGTGTTACCACCACAAACTGTCAGAAGTCACTTTCAGAAAGCTTAAGTTGCATCTGCCTCTCATTCATGTGGCAAACCAGTGACAAATGGCCACCAGTGTTCTTGTATAAAAATCCAGTTTATTCAAGCCAGATCTGACTGCCACCAGTATCACCATGCAACAACATGGCAACCACTGGACAGATCAAGTCATCATCTGTAAGATGCAGTCCCATTATTTTTATGAGTACACACCAAATATTTCAACATAATCTGTCTGACAGTTTTCACATACAGACCGATGTAGAAAGATGAGCATGCCCTTTTCGTACAGATAACGCAATTTATATGCATAAGTTCCACCAAGCCAAATGCAGAAAAGAGATTGATGCATATGAAAACAGCAAAAAAAAAGTATGTGCACACAGCAATGCCAAGTGTATTTAAATAATGTGCAAATGAGCTGTGCATATTAAAATGGAATGCTAATAAGGTCTGCACCTAATGCAGAGAAACATGTAGAGGATTACATAACCAGGCATAAAGTTCAAGAGCAAATGTTTGGCGTTCAAAAACAAACGTCTTTTGCTTCTTATCCTTTTTTGGACTTGCATATCATTCTCCATTTACTGTTAAGGTCTCTGTTGTGATTTCATTAAAAAAACATGCTTTTGGGCGCAATAGTATTGCTTATTATGGGCTGAGCACCAAAAGAACCTGCACGTCCTATGGGCATAATGTGAGCATTTGACATTTATGCACATGTGCACACGGACACTTATAGTGCCTCTGTTTGCGCATGCTTTGGCTCCCCTCAACTTTATGCTGAAGTTTTGCACACAGCTCATATGCCTACACGCCCATTTCTGAATACTGGCACTGAAATCTTGTGCTATCAGCATGCTATGAAAGCGCATACACAGCTAATAGCACACGACTTCAGCATCGGCTTTCTGCATCAGCTGATAATGAGAGGAGTCAGAGACAGAAGGACACAACTTGAACACTGGACAGCAGCAGCAGAATGGGGCAGTGTTGGCGGCAGAGGATCACATTTCTGTGACAACGGCAACAACAATAAACTTAAACTGTGCGGAGGAAAGGCCTGGCAATCTACTTCTGTATCTTGCCGTGAAAACCCAATGGATAGTCACAACAAAACAAATTGTACTGTAGTGCTGGAAGATGAGACCTCCAGGTCGGATGGCACTTAAGTAGCTACTGGGGAGGAGCTGTAGACTTTTCAGAGTAAAGCCAGCATTTATGATGTGGTTGGATCAAAGTCCTTGGGAAATGAGAGTCGGAAGCAGTAAAGATGTCTTACATATTGGGACATGGAACGTACGAATCATGAACCAAGGGAAGTTGGAAATGGTCAAGAATGAAATGGAACATGTACAACTTGATCTGTTGGGTGTTAGCGAACTGAAATGGACTGGCATCGGGCACTTTGCATCAGATGATCACATGGTCTACTATGCTGAAAATGAAAGACAAAGAAGAAATGGTGTTGCATTTATAATAAAGAAGAAACTTGCAAGAACTGTAATGAAATACGATGCAGTCAGTGAACGCTTAATCTCTATTCATCTACGAGGAATGCATATCAACACAACTATAATTCAAGTATATATCCCAACAACAGCTGCAGAAGAGGACGAAATTGATGAATTCTATGAACAAGTACAAGCTGAAATTGACAGAATATGCAAACAGGTTATCCTGATAGTCATGGGTGACTGGAATGCAGAAATTGGCAACAAAGTGGTTGGAAAATATGGACTTGGCAACAGAAATGAAACTGGAGAAAGACTGATAGAATTCTGCAAGACAAGTGATTTATTCATCTCAAACACCTTCTTCCAGCAACTCAAGCGGTGATTTTACACATGGACTTCACCCAATGGATTGTACAAAAATCTAATTGACTACATCTGTGGAAGTCAACGATGGAAAAGTTTTATAACATCAACAAGGACAAAACCTGGAGCTGACTGTGGTAAAGATCACAAACTACTAGTATGCAAACTCAAGCTAAAGTTGAAAAAGAGCAAGCCACTCATGAATGTAGCAAAATATGACCTTGAGAATATATCACTGGAATTTAAAGACTGCCTGCAAAATCGATTTGCTGCTTTAGATACAAATGACAGAGTTCCAGAAGAGTTATGGAATGACATCAAGAAGGTTGTGTTGGAAGAAAGCGAGAAGTCTCTACAAAAGGTGTAAAAGCAAAAACGGCCAAAATGGATGACGGAAGAAACTCTGAAAATTGCCCAGAAATGCAGAGAAGCTAAAAATAGAGGAGAAAGAAAGACCATCACAGAACTCCTACAGACCCATTTCAAGTATACCTTTTCTCGCAAAGTTAATTGAAAAAGAAGTGCAAAGGCAGTTACAAGACCATATTGACTCAGTCGCTCCATTAGATCCATGCCAACATGGATTCAGGGAGGCACATGGAGTGGAAACACTCCTGACTACCCTTTTCAACAATATAATCACCGGCATTGACAACATACGTCAGGGTTTTGCACTCATTTTCCTAGACATTGCTGCAGCCTTTGACTCAATAAATCATGAGATTCTCCTAGGACGGCTAAATGAGAAGGGTATCTGCGAAAAAGCTCTAGAGTGGTGCAGATCATACTTGTCTGGTAGATGGCAGCACGTACGATCAGGTGGAACAACATCAGAACCTTTTCACCAAGGTCAAGGAGTGCCTCAAGGATCCTCCCTATCGGCGTTGATGTTCAACATATACATGCAACCTATCTGCAACATCATCCGAGATTTCAATGTCAGTTGTATGGTATATGCTGATGATGTCCTACTCTACATGCCATTCTCCATGAATCAAGTGGACCTCTCCCCTCTGACCAACTGCTTCAATGCCATATCTGAATGGCTCTTATCACAAAACCTTTGAATCCAGCATAAGAAAACTGAGGTGCTCTTCATTACAAGGAACCCAAGCTTTAACCCACCCCAATTCCTGAAGGTTAAAGAAAACCTACAATTCGTTACTTAGGAATTACACTGGATCAAAACCTACAATTCGTTACTTAGGAATTACAATGGATCAAAACCTTGACATGAAGGCACACATAGCTAATACTGTAAGAGCAATTTATTTCAAGATCCGTTCTCTCAGACACCTACGACCCTTGCTGGAACCAGAAGATTTTCGGACAATTTACCAGGCGCTTATCATACCACACCTCGATTATGCCAATGCCATATTACAAGGTCTCCCCCAATCCTCCTTGAATCCCTTGCAACTTGCCATGAACAGTGCTGCAAGAGTTCTCCTGGGTGTATCTAAGAGGGACCATGTGACGCCCCTTCTAAAGCCGTTACACTGGCTACCTGTACAAGCAAGGATTTTCTTCAAAACAGTACTGCTGACAATCAAAGCAATAAATAACCTCTCATCATCTTCAATATCTGACCTTATCCAAACAGCAGCTACTAATAGACCAAGAAGATCAACATCAATAAATATGCTAGATGTGCCGAGAGAATTAATTAACTGCAAACAGGGCCTTCAGACTCTGCGCACCAAGATTCTGGAACTCATTACCATCTAACATCAGGGCAATCACTAGCATAACCCAGTTTAGGAAAGCCCTTAAACACTTCCTTTTCATAAAATTCTTCCCTGAGAGTAATGAATCTAATCACCAACCAAATATGTTCAGCTATGCCTCCACACACTATCAGGTGACCACACCATGCAAGGAGTCCCCGACCATTAAATTCACCTCTTTACTATATCTCGTTATTGACACTGTTGTGTAAATAGTTATATTGTTATCCAAGTTGGTTCTCCTGTTATTTGTAATATCAGACTTATGTACCCTGACTGATTGTTATGTTCCATGTAAACCGCGCTAATACTGAATAGTGCGGTATAGAAGAAACTGTAAATAAAAAATAAATAAATAAATAAAACTCAACAGAGATTTCCAACATGCAGCAAGACAGGACAAGGAAAAAGTACTACAATGGCACATGCAAGGAAATAGAAGCAGAAACTATTAGAGGAAGAACAAGATCGGCTTTCCTAAAACTACGAGAGTTAAAGAAAAAATTCCATCCTCAAATTGGAACGTTACAAGATGCTCAAGGTTTTATGTTGCATTATGCTGAGAAGATCAAGAAAAGGTGAAAAGTATATACAGAGTTTTTATATGATAAAGAACAAGTGGACCAACAGCCGTTTCAACCTGTACCTTATGATCTGGAACCATTGGTGATAAAAGAAGTTGTCGAAGCAGCATTAAAAGGCTTATCAAAGAACAAAGCACCAGGCTTTGATAGCATTCCCATAGAAGTATGACAACAATCTGATGCAGCTGTTACCATACTTACAAGGCTCTGCCAAGAAATTTGGAGGACAAATTCATGGCCAACTGACTGAAAAAGATCTGTTTTTATACCAATATTAAAAAAGGTGATCCAACTGACTGTGGAAATTATCGCACAATCGCTCTGATCCTACATGCCAGCAGAATTCTACTGAAGATTATTCAACAAAGACTATAACCATACCTGGATTAAGAAATACCTGAAGTGCAAGCAGGGTTCAGGAAAGGACGAGGAATGAGAGACATCATTGCGGATGTGAGACGGATCCCTGAAAAAACTAAAGAATACCAAAAGGATATCTATTTGTGTTTTATTGACAACAGCAAGGCTTTTGACTGTGTAAACTAAGAGAAACTCTGGACCACATTAAGAAGCATGGGTATACCAGAACACCTGATCGTTCTCTTACACAATCTGTACATTGATCAAGAAGCAACAGTTCAAATAGAACAAGGAGAAACAGAATGGTTTAAAATAAGCAAAGGTGTACGATAAGGCTCCATACTTTCCCCTATCTGTTTAATTTATATGCAGAACAAATCATCAGAGAAGCAGGATTGTATGAAGACAACAGAGGTGTGAAGATTGGTGGAAGACTCAACAACAACCTTCGCTATGCTGATGATACCATGTTACTGGCTGAAAGTGAAGTTGATCTGAAACATTTGCTTTTCACAATCAAGGAACATAGTCTTAGAATGGGCCTGCACCTTAATGTAAAGAAGACAAAGATCATGACAACTGGCAACATCAATAAGTTCATCGTTGAAGAAGAAGAAATTGAAATCATGGACAACTTTAACCCTACTTGGATCAACTATCTCATAAAGAAGCAACAAGCAGTCAAGAAATCCAACGATGCATTAGGTCTTTCATAGCCATTCTACCAAGAGCAGACAAGATTCTTAAGAGCAGAGATGTCTCTCTCCATACAGAGATTTGATTCGTTCAAGCCATGGTATTTTCAATAACATCATATGGATGCGAAAGCTGGACAGTGAAAAAGATAGACGGGAAGAAAATTGATGCCTTTGAATTATGGTGCTGGCAGAAAATACTGCGTATACCATGGACTGCCTGAAGAACAAACCAGTCAGTACTAGAGGAGATCAAACCTAAGCTTTCTTTAGGAGCTCAGATGACAAGACTTTGACTTTCATACTTTGGACACATCATGCGAAGAGAGAGATCATTAGAGAAAGATATCATGCTTGGCAAGATAGAAGGTCAACACAAAAGAGGAAAGCCAGCAATGAGATGGATCGATACAATAACAGCAGCTACGGGTACCAATCTGTCAACAATGAGCCGCCTGACTGAAGATCTAACACAATTTAGGACAACTATCCAGAGGGTCACCATGCGTTCACATCGATTCAACAGCACTTAACAACAACATCTGGAAGATCACCTAAAAATGATCAAAGGCATCCCCTTCATTACAGAATACTTTGCTTTTATTTGTTGAAATATTCCTCAAGTGCTTTCTCCTGCAGCTATTAATGGCCCCAAAGAGTGATATTAATTAATATCAAACATTCACGTTACTCATTTGGTGTTTTCCAAATATCGTTTTGGCTGGCACCTATCCATATAAGAGCCTTTCATTCAGCACTGATCTCTTACTTTTTTCAACTAGCCTTTGGCCCTGATTAAACTCTTGCCATGTTGCCCTGCTATCAATTGGTAGACATTGTTGCAATAGCAACCCATAAACCTTGCCAATTTGGGGCTATGTACTTGTTTTCTTTAATCTCTGTGGTATGTTTATTTTTGTCTCCACTCTGCCTTAAATTATATCCAAAGTTTTAATTGTGATCTGCTCAAAACTGGATGTGTAGACTAGAAGTCATTTTTAAATAAGACTCTATATGAAGGTAATTTCCAGAAGTCGAATACCTGGGTAAATGGCCTATTTCAAAAGTGCCCTCTCCCCGTGAGAGTAAAAGTGCATGCTGCTTGTTCCTTGAGCTACCATGCCTCCCAGGACAGATCGTTTTGCTTTTATTGCAACCACATTTTGCAGCCTCTAGAAGCTTCCAGTTTAGGCCACCACCTAGAAACACAAACTGTCAGCTGAAAAGGACTCAGAAAACACCCACAAACAGGAACAGAAGCGAGGGGCATCTTGAACAATTTTCAGAAGATTGTATTAGTTAGAAACTAGCTAAACAAAGTAGACAAAGCGATGGGACCGGATGGGATATACCCTAGAATACTGGGGGAACTTGGGGACATTCTAGCAGCTCCACTGACTGACCTTTTCAATGCCCTGTTGGAGTCAGAAGTGGTGTCAAAGGACTGGAGAGAGGCACATTTGGTCCCTTTACACAAAAGCGGAAGTAAGGATGTGGCTGAAAACTACAGGCCGGTTAGTTTAACTTTGGTGACGAGTAAATTATTGGAAGCACTGCTGTAAGAGAAAACAGTGAGGTTTCTGGAGTCCAGCGGATTACAGGATCCGAGGCAGCATGGATTCATCAGAGGCAGGTCTTGTCAGACAAATCTGATTGATTTCTTTGACTGGGTGACCAGGGAGTTGGACCGAGGGAGAGCCCTAGATGTGGTGTATTTAGATTTTAGTAAAGCCTTTGACACTGTTCCTCACAGGCGACTTATAAACAAACTGAGCACCCTAGGGATGGACCCTAAAGTTACTGCTTGGGTTAGAAATTGGTTGTGTGGGAGGCGACAAAGCATACAGGTAAATGGAGGTCACTCTGAGGAGAAGGAGGTTACCAGTGATGTGTCCCAGGGATCTGTCCTTGGTCCTATTCTTTTTAACATCTTTATTAGCGATATAGTGGAAGGGCTGTCGGGTAAGGTTTGCCTCTTTACGGATGATTCCAAAATCTGCAATAGGGTAGACACCCAGGAAGGTATAGATTACATGAGGAGGGATCTAGCTAAGCTTGAAGAATGGTCTAGAATTTGTTAGCTGAGATTTAATATTAAAAAATGAAAGGTCATACATTTGGTCTGCAGCAATCCAAGGGAGCAATATAATATAGGGGGTGAAGTACTTTTGTCCACTAAAGTAGAGCGGGACCTAGGCGTGATTGTGTCTGATGACCTTAAAGTAGTTAAACAGGTAGAAAAGGCGACGGCAAAAGCTAGAAGAATGCTTGGGTGCATAGGGAGAGGAATGGCCAGCAGAAGAAAGGAGGTAAGGGTGTTGGGGCCACTTGGCAATAGTGATCATAGCATGATCGCCTTTGATTTAATTAGTGGAGGAGGGATAGTAAGGAAATCCACAGTACTACCCTTTAACTTTCGAAAGGGAGACTATGATAGAATGAGGAAAACAGTTAAGAAAAAACTAAAAGGAGCAGTTGCAAAGGTTAAAGACGTACATCAAGCTTGGGTGTTGTTGAAAAATACTATCTTGGAAGCCCAGACCAGCTGTATTCCACGCTTTAAGAAAAGTGGAAGGAAGTCCAAAAAATTGCCAGCATGGTTTAAAGCTGAGGTCAGAGAGGCTGTTGTTGCCAAAAAAGCATCTTTCAAGAAATGGAAAAAAGAGCCAAATGATGAAACCTGGAAACAGCACAAGCACTGGCAAGTCAAATGCAAGGCATTGATAAGGCAGGCAAAGAGAGAATTTGAGAAGAAGCTTGCTGCGGAAGCAAAAACGCGAAATAAAGACTTTTTCAAGTACATTCGTAGCAAAAAACCCGTGAGAGAGTCAGTTGGTCCATTAGATGATAAAGGGGTTAAAGGAGCACTAAGAGGCGACAAGGCAATAGCGGAGAGACTGAATGAATTCTTTGCTTCGGTCTTTACTGAGGAAGATGTAGGGATGTTACCCACGACTGAAGTGGTATTTAAAGGTGTGGAAGAATTGAAGGAAATATCGATACATCGGGAAGATGTCTTACAACTATTAGATAAACTGAAGAGTAGCAAATCACCTGGGCCGGATGGTATACATCCAAGGGTGTTGAAAGAACTGAAATTTGAGATTGCAGACCTGCTATCAGTAATCTGTGAACTATCATTAAAATCATCTCTAATACCTGAGGATTGGAGGATCGCCAATGTAACACCAATTTTTAAAAAGGGTTCGAGGGGTGATCCGGGAAACTACAGACCGGTGAGCCTGACATCAGTACCGGGAAAAATGGTAGAAAGAATAAAATTACTCAGCATATAGATAGTCATGACCTAATGGGAGACAGCCAACATGGCTTTAGACAAGGAAGATCTTGTCTTACTAATCTGTTATGTTTTTTTGAAGGAGTGAATAAACAGGTGGACAAAGGTGAGTCGGTTGATATTGTGTATCTGGACTTTCAGAAAGCCTTTGACAAGGTCCCTCATGAGAGACTTTTGGCAAAACTAAAGAGTCATGGGATAGGAGGCAGTGTACTACTGTGGATCAGGAACTGGTTAAAAGATAGAAAGCAGAGGGTAGGGCTAAATGGCCAATTTTCCCAATGGAGAAAGGTGAATAGTGGTGTACCCCAGGGATCTGTGCTGGGTCCGCTGCTTTTTGACATATTCATAAATGACCTGGAAAGTGGAATAACGAGCGAGGTTATCAAATTTGCTGATGACACAAAACTATTTAAAGTTGTTAAAACCCAGGAGGATTGTGGAAAATTGCAAGAGGATCTTGATAAATTGGAAGACTGGGCATCAAAATGGCAGATGAAATTTAATGTGGAGAAGTGCAAGGTTATGCACCTAGGGAAGAACAACCCAAACTATGGTTACACGATGCAAGGTTCCACATTAGGAACCACCACCCAAGAAAAAGATTTAGGCGTCCTTGTGGATACCATGTTAAAACCCTCGGCCCAGTGTGCAGCGGCGGCCAAGAGAGCAAATAGAATGCTAGGTATGATAAGGAAAGGAATGGAAAATAAAACAAAAGATATTATAATGCCTCTATATCGTTCCATGGTGAGACCGCACCTTGAATATTGTGTGCAATTCTGGTCGCCATATCTTAAAAAGGATATAGCAATTTTAGAAAAGGTTCAGAGAAGAGCCACCAAAATGGTAAAGGGGATGGAAGGCTACTCCTATGAAGAAAGGCTAAAAAGGTTGGGGCTCTTTAACCTGGAAAAGAGACGGCTGAGGGGAGATATGATAGAAGTCTATAAATTAATGAACGGAGTGGAACGGGTAAACGTAGATCGATTGTTTACCTTATCAGAATATAGAAAGACTAGGGACATGCAATGAAGCTACAGGGTAAACTATTTAAGACTAATAAAAGAAAATATTTTTTCACTCAACGTGTAATCAAACTCTGGAATTTGTTACCGGAGGATGTAGTAAAGGCTGTTAGTGGAGCTGGGTTTAAAAAAGGTTTGGACAAGTTCCTGGAGGAAAGGTCCATAAACCATTATTAAGAAGGGACCCAGGATATCAATGCTTGAACCAATACAAGCATTGTGGAACCTGTGTCCCTTGGGGAAACTGCTAGGTACGTATGACCTAGATTGGCCACTGTTGGAAACAGAATACTGGGCTTGATGGACCTTGGTCTGACCCAGTATGGCATATCTTATGTTCTTATGTTCTTATGTTCTTAGGTGACAGCGCCTCTGAATAAGTCTTTGGTGCGATCTCATTTGGCGTATTGTGTGCAATTCTGGTGACCACACCTTCAAAAAAACATAAACAGACTGGAGTCGATACAGAGGGTAGCTACTAAAATGGTTAGTGATCTTCATTATAAAGCATATGAGGACAGACTTAAGGATCTTAATATGTACACCTTAGAGGAAAGGCGGGATAGAAGTGAAATGATTGAGACATTTAACCCTTTCACGTCCACATAATTGTTTTGTAACTGAAAATTTTTTTGTTTTTTTTTATTAAGATTTGAGCTAAATAATGCAGAATATAAAGTATTTCTGAAAAAATTGTATTTCTAAGAAACAATATTTACTGTTGCCATATGGCAACTATGGTCCTGAATGGCTGAAAATTAAAAACACTCTTGGCATCAGTTTCATTTACTGCTGGGTGTGATAGTTTAATAACAGTTTTTTTCAGATGTCAAGCAGAGATACACATCACATTTCGCACACAGTGTGCGGATTTTTTGGAAATATAGAATCCGGTGAAAACCTTTTGGGAAAATTTGAAGGTTGCCATATGGCAACAGCCATGAAAGGGTTAAATACCTCCGTGGCATAAATGCACAGGAGTAGAGCCTCTTTCAATTGAAAGCAAGCTCTACTGTGAGGGGACATGGGATGAGGGTGAAAGGGGATAGATTCAAGAGTGATATGCAGAAATATTTCTTTACGGAAAGAGTGGTGGATCCGTGGAATAGTCTTCCAGTGGGGGTGGTAGAGATCAGAACAGTAGCTGAATTCAAAGAAGCATGGGACAAACACAGAGGATAGGCCTTACTAGTTTGTTGTCACTCCCCTTGTTCTGCCACCAAGGTCCCTATGCGTCCATACCGTGTACACTTGAACTCTGCCAGTGTTCAGCAGCTTGCAACCACCACAGGAAGTCCATTCTAGGCGTCCACCATCCCCTCAGTGGAAAAGTATTTTCTCACATTTCTTCTGTGTTTCCTACCCTTCAGTTTCCTATGACAACTTCTTATTTTTGAACTTTCCTTTCTATGGAAAAGTTGCATTTTGTTGCGCCTGCTATATACTCGAATGTTGTAGTATTCTCTCTCTTTTTTTCTCTTCTTGCTCCCAGAAAGTACGGGCCCGATATTCAAAGGCATTTGCACGGTTTATAGACCTGTATTGTGTAAATGCCACTGAATATCCCCGATTAACAACGCTACATGCCCCAATGCTAACCGCTTCCAGGGCGGAGTGGACTCAGCACCAGTCACTAACTTGGCATCAGTGATATTGCACCGCTGCCCGGTTAGCGACCCATGGGTAAAGATAAGACCAGTTTTTGCTGAGCCTATCTTTACCTGTGGAAGCTAACTGGGCAGTGGTTAAATATTGCCATAGAGGCGCATAACTGTTGCAAATGAATATTGGGCCCTATCAGGGTCTTCAATGGGTTGGTTTTGTACATACCTTGGCTGCAGAGTGAGGTTAATTAGTGTCATGGTATATGGAGTATGATTTCAATCTCTCAGTCTCACAGTAGTATTTACATTGTGTCAATGAAAGCTTTCTTCTGGCACTCATAGGACCTAACATGTATAAGCAACTTAATAAGGTGTACTTGGAAATTGCTTTTAATCAAGGCTATGGCACTCAACCAGAGGCTTGCTGTGCAGTCTATCCTTCTGCAGATATGGTCTCCAAAACTGAACATAATATTCAAAGTTGTATCTTAGCAGAGATTTGTAGAAAGGTAATAACACTTCCCCTCCTTCTGCTAGTGATGCGTTTTTTAATGAAACAAAGCATTTTAATAGCTTTTTCAACTAGTTTGACAAACTGACAGGCTATCTAGAAGTCATCAGAAATGATCAGGTCTCCTTCCTGTTTGATGACCGATATTTCTGCACCTCCAAAAAGGTAGTTGGTCTCTGGATTTCTACATCCCAAATGCATGTTTTATGCCAAATGAATGCAAAATAAGAGTTACTACGTTTTTGACTATTTGCACATTTTTTTAAAATAATCGTTCATTTTCTTTACCCCTTTGGGGATAAGGACAGACATCCACAGGGTTACCAGGAGTTGATATCAACTTGACAGCACTTAAAGTCTATTCTGTTGGCAATTTTCATATGGTCTGTAAACAGGCACACTTTCCCTTCTAACCCTTCCCCAATATTACATAAAAGGACATCAAATAGGGTTCTATCCAGCACCAATCCTTGTGGCCCTCCACTGGTCAATTCCTTTGGCAAAGTGGACTCCACAGACTACCAATTTCTGAGTTCTGTTGCTAACCAGTTTCTCACTCATTTTATGTTCTGTGGGTCAACTTCAGGACAGGCTTACCATTCTTCCATGGGAAAATATGTCCGTACTGAAATCCAGGCAGTCATATCGACTGCATCTTCCTGATCCATCAAATAAATCAATTAGATGTGTTTCCCTTAGTGAAACCATGTTATCTGTGATCCTCTAAGCCACTAAACCCAAGGTACAGCACAGTTCTATCCTTCAGGAGTGCTTCCATTGATTGGCCCACCACTAACGCCAAGCTGACAAGTCCAATTCTTTTGGGTACTTCTTATTCTCAACCCTTGTAGAGTGGCAACACAGCTGTTCTTCTCCAGTCTTTTGGAACTCTTGTCCAAGGAATAGATTAAACAAAACTGTGATAAGTGCAGCCAGCATCTCTTTAAACTCCTTCAGTATTCTAGGATGAACCCATCAGATCCCTTGGCTTTGTTAATTTTCAATTGTGCCAGCATGTCTAACACGGACTCTTCAGTAAATGGTGCTCATCTCTCAAACTATTATGCCCTTCCCTTTCTTCTTTGGTCCATCATCCACAATACCTTCTAGTGTAAACAGTACAAAATTAATTGTTCAGGAGATCTGCTTTCATGTATCTTATTTATTTATTTATTTATTTAACACTTCTTATATACCGCGCTATTTCTCATCAGTGTGGTTTACATTGAACATTAAACACTTGGACATACATTTTGTCCTACGTTTACATAAAACAGGGATATAACATGGAATTAACTGGGGAAACTATATACATATGAGAATTTAGCATCAAACAAAATAGGGTTATAACATGGAGTTAACTGAGAAACTATATACATATGAGAATTTAGCTTAAAGAAAATTTAGCTTAAATCTTATTCTCCCATTTGATTCTTACTATTCCCTTACTTCCTCTTTCCTCTTATATATCAAGATTAAGTTTTATACCCCTGCCCTTGCTGATTTAGGCAATATATTCTTCTGTTTGGGCCTTTGCCTGCTTAATTATCCTGCTCTCCTTGCTTTGCTTCTTCTGGTTGTTTTGCCTAGCCACTTCCTTCTGTGTCTATATTTCCTAAATGCTCTTTGTTTGATTCTCATTTCTCACATATTGCCTGATTGAAGCATAGTGTATCTTCCTTCTCTTTTCCTTGTTAAACATTGCTATCACACTGATTTCTTACTATTTCAATCCTACATTTTATTGCAGTCAATTGTTCCTCTAATTTTAGAGATCCCTTACTACTTGTTAAGGCTTCTTTAATGTAATTATTCATTTTCTTAAGTCAGCCCTTTTGAAAGCTAGGACCCTTGCTGCAGTATAGTCTATTTTCCTACTGGTGAGGCTCCCCAGCAGAAATGTGGAGATAGTTGATAATGCAATAAGCTGGATAAAAGAGAATCAAATGTATTCTCCAGGAACAAGCAGGAAGTCAGTCCTCACATATTGGTGACGTCGGTGCCGATGGTGCCCTGCGGAAGCATCTCCCCAGCTTTCAAAGAAAGCCTTTGGGAGATGTCACCACGCACGCATGGTCCCCTTCCCGCCCAAGAGTGCCATCTTACCCAGTCTCCCTTTTTCCGTGGAGCACTACAGATGTTTGTCTTCTTTCCCTGGAAAAATGTTGATTTTCTCATGCATTAAAGTGCGTTTGTTTCTCCAGTTAGCATCGGTCCCTTTCCCGCCTCTGAGCCCCATCGCCTCAGCTTCGAGGCTTGGAAAAATTTTTAGTTTTAGGTTTTTCTACAGCGGGGTTTCGTGCCTTTTCTAACCGCTGGCCACATCAAGGGTCTTCAACCTCGCTGGGGTCCTTTTTGCCCCAACGGCCAGTGGGTTCAAAAAGTGTGATCAGTGCTCGAAAAACATATCCCGTACTGATACACATGACTGCTGCCTTTGGCGTCTAGGTGCCAACCATGACCCAGAGGTTTGCTCCCTCTACAAAGAGATGTCTGCTAAAGCCATCCAGAGTCGCCAGCAGAAGCAGGACATCATCTTCCACAGGTCAGATTCAGCCACAGTATCTGCAGTAGCCCCGTGCTTTAAGGTGGTAAGGTCTGGAAGAAAGTCTCGATGGAAGCTTTTCCTCATCCCTGCTCCAGCACAGCAGGGGGTTACCACAGTAGAAGCAATCACTTCCATTCCTCTGTCCTTCAAGCTTGAGGACATTACATTCACAGTGTCCCCCAGGACCCACCAGAGTCCACAAGGGAACTCTAATTCTCATCTCTTGCACCTCGGTGCATACTGCTACAACTGAACTCAGAAATATTGTTTATTTTTTTACTGTATTTATTTAAACTTAATATTGACAAAATTTTCTTAAGAGTAATAAACACTGAATCCAATCAATATGAAAATAATAGGAAACAGAAAAATATTCCAGATCAATATTTTCATAGACCACATTTTTTAAGACACTAAGTTAAAAAACTGAATACAGCATATGTTAAATATTGACACATATAGGAGTACAAATCTGTAAACACTTTATCAGGAAAAAGGCGAGAGACAAAAGTATTAAAGTAATTATAATTTTAGCATTCAAATAATAGGTTTGTCAAGGTTTTTATTGCCACTAGGTGGCAGAGATGGTACAGCTCTTGATATATGCACATTACAAAATTATTAGGTTTCCTTCCCATTAGAGAAAAAAGAAAAACAATACCTCTCTAATATTTCTCTTGTTGCTGAGGTGAAACACAGATTTGCCTCAAGTACTTGGAATGTCTACAACTACTGAGTAGGGAAAAACAGCCTGAATATCTATAGAGCTTCCAAGTCACTTGGGTAAAGATGTCCAAGTAAACTTGAGTTTCCTGAAGCAACAGGTCAATGAAATAGATTACACCTCTGCTTGCTTGCTCATTTATCAGAGTTAGTCTAGGAATTGATTAGACTTTTGAAAACTTAAGAAAATCCTCCTAGCCTATGGATTCTTCGTAAAGGCTTTTTTTTATTTCCATGAAAAGTAAGAGAAATAAAACAAGGGGAATGAAATTATAATAAAAAATATTTTTTAAATGAATAAACCTCTGCTAGAAATTAACGGGATTTCTGATGTATGCAGCATTGCATTAGTTAAGAGGGCCCATCGTGCATCAAATTCAGGGGGGTTTATTAGCCAAACAAGTAAAAGTTACCGCAGAATTGCAAATGTTTGTGATTTTGATGAGGCCCTCCTGCTAAGAGTACCCAATTTATGTCACGAGTAGCACAATATTCAATGATGTCATAAAGCCTGCCATTTCCCACAATGGGAATGGCTTTCTAATACTACTGCCCTGCTTCACTTGATAAAAAAAAAAACCTAAATGAGCCCAACAGCAACAAACTAACCTGCTCAAGATAAGCTAGCTCATTATCTACTTGGGTGAAAATGATTTATTTAACCAGGGAAATATAATTTAGTTGGACAGACACCTTTAATTCTGAGAACAGACTTCTCTTAAAGGAAGATTTAAGCAAGAAGAGAAACGTGATATGTTACTCTTCCATTGAAACGTTTTGAAGTGATAAAGTTTTACAGAAAAAATGAAAAGGCAATTCGATGGTATAAGTGGATGATCCCTTAAGACCAACGGTTTGGTAACCTGTATTATCTACTGTGTTATTTTCTGCTTAAAAATGTATTATAATGCAAAGGGGTCATTATTCAAAGGCACTTATTCAAAAAGCAAGGCCTGCTAACTAGATAAGTATCAGTGAGAGGAATACACATACTAACAGAAAATGACAGCAGATAAAGACCATGCAGCCATCCAGTCTGCCTCTATCCATACAAACTATTACATTCAAACAACCCATTCCTCTTCCTCAAAAATCCTTTGTAGTCGTCCAATTTTTCTTAAATTCAGATACAGTTCTCATCTCCTCCACCCTGTACTGTTCCCTTGGGCTTCTGCAGACCAAATACATGTATTTATTTATTTATTTATTTTTATGTGCTCTTATATACCACCTTTCCAGCATCAAAGCTGTGTATAAGAGCATATGACCTTTGCATTTTTCAGCATTAAACCTTAGCTGCCAAATTCTCAACCAATTCTTCAAGTTTTGTTAGATCTCTCCTCATCTTATCCACACCTTCCAGGGTGTCTACCCTGTTGTAAGTTTTGGTATCATCTACAAAGTGGCATACTTTTTCTGATAGACCTTTCACAATATCACTTACGAAATGTTAAAGAATAGGACCCAAGGACTGGTAACACTCCTAAGTTTAGAGCAAACTCCATTTACTAGTACCCTCTGTTGTCTGTCACTCAACCAATTTCTAAACCAGTTGATTACTTTAAGCTTCCTACCAAAGGCACTAGTTTATAAATAAATCACCAACAAAGAAGGTTTTAGAGGCCCTGCTGAAATTTAAGTATAACATATCTAACACACGCCCCAATCCAATTTTCTAGTCACCCAGTCAAAGAAGAAAAAAGCCTACCTTTAATAAAGTTGTGTTGTCTTTGATCATGTAAGTCTTTGAATTCCAGAAATTGCACCACCATCCTCTGCTTTAGCAGTGTTTCTATTAATTTACTCACCACAGAGATCAGACTAACCAGTCGGAAGTCACCAACCTCTTTCTTATTTCCATTTTTGTGGACAGAAACCACATTCATCTCTAGGATCACTCCTGACTCTAGAGAAGCACTGAAAAAGACAGACATCAGAGCTGCCAGAACTTCCCTAGGTTCCTTCAATACCCTTGGATTATATACCTCCTGACCCCCTCACTTCGTTCACTTTTAGTTTAGCTAGCTCCTCAGAAACACCGTATTCTGAAAACAGGCTGAGTTATACCTCACTTCCATTCCAATTTGTGTTTTCTGAGGTCCCATTCCTGGTCCTTAAACCTATGAACACAGAACAGAAATATTTGATAAGCAAATTTGCTTTATCTTTAGCAGCCTCTACACAGTCCTCCCTTCACCCTTGAGTCTCAATGCCACCTTTGCACCTCCCTCCCTCTAACATACCTAAAATATATCTTTTCCCCATGTACTGGATATTTTTTTGTCCTTTAGCATATTTGCTTTTCTATTTTATTGGCTTCCCTTAGCTTCTTCAGATATTGTTGTTTGTCTTCCTCTTTCTGTGATCTCTTATAGTTTTTGAAAGCAACACCTCCTTTTCCTCTTATTTTTGTTTACTTAACAACATAACTTTTGTTAGTAAAGTGCCACTGAGTCGGTGTCGACTCATGGCGACCTTCTGGATAGTTGTCCTAAATTGTGTTCGGTCTTCAATCAGGCGGTTCGCCGTTGACAGACTGGCACCCGTAGCTGCTATTATTGTATCGATCCATCTCACTGCTGGCCTTCTCTTTTGTACTGACCTATTATCTTGCCAAGCATGTCTTTCACTAATGATCTCTCTCTTCGCATGATGAGTCCAAAGTATGAAAGTCAAAGTCTTGTCATCTCAGCTTCTAATGAAAGCTTAGGTTTGACCTCCTCTAGTACTGACTAGTTTGTTCTTCAGGCAATCCATATTTAGGACAGACATTATGGTTGGTGATTCAATCATTAGGCATGTAGATAGCTGGGTGGCTGGTGGATGTGAGGATCGCCTGGTAATATGCCTGACTGGTGTGAAGGTTGCGGACCTCACGCATCACATAAATAAGGTCTTAGATAGTGATGGGGAGGAGTCTGCTGTCTTGGTACATGTCGGTACCAATGACATAGGAAAATGTGGTAGGGAGGTTCTGGAGGCTAAATTTAGGCTTTTAGGTAGGAAGTTGAAATCCGAAATGCTTCGTGTTCCACGCGCAGGACCCAAAAGACAGGCAGAGCTCCAGAGTCTCAATGCATGGATGAGACAATAGTGCAAGGATGAGGGTTGTGGATTTGTTAGGAAGTGGGGAACATTCTGGGGAAAAGAGGGGCTCTTCCGAAGGGATGGGCTTCACCTTAACAGGGATGGAACCAGGCTCCTGGCATTAACCTTTAAAAAGGAGATAGAGCAGCTTTTAAACTAGATAATAGGGGAAAGCCGACAGTCGCCCAAAAGCGCATGGTTCGGAAGAATGTATTCTTGAAGGAGACTACCAAAATCAGAGAGGTTAAAAAAAAAGTAAAATAGCCCAAATGCCCTTAAATATGGAGCAGACAGAGCTTAAAGATTCCAAATTACCCATGCCTACCAATAGCCAGATTAATATGAATAAAATACAGTCTCTAAAATGCTTGTATGCAAATGCTAGAAGTCTAAAAAATAAGATGGGGCAGTTAGAATATATAGCACTAAATGAGAGGTTAGATATGATTGGAATCTCAGAGACATGGTGGAAGGAGGACAACCAGTGTGATACCTGGGTACAAACTATATCGTAATGATAGAGCTGATCAAATTGGTGGAAGGGTTGCGCTCTATGTTAGAGAGGGCATTGAGTCAGAAAGGATTAAAGTTTTGCAGGACACAAAATTTGCTGTACAATCTCTATGGATTGAAATTCCATATAAAAATGGGAAGGCGATGGCAGTGGGGGTGTACTATCGACCGCCTGGCCAGATAGAACAAATGGATGATAAAATGCTCAAAGAAATCAAGGAAGCTAACAAAAATTATAGCACAGTAATAATAATGGGCGATTTCAATTACCCTGGTATCGACTGGGTCAGTGTTACAGCAGGACATGCTAGGGAGATAAAGTTCCTAGATGAAATAAATGATTGCTTCTTGGAGCAGCTGGTTCATGAACCGACCAGAGGGGAAGCCATATTGGACCTAGTCCTTAGTGGAACACGAGATCTGGTGCAAGAGATAAGGGTGTTGGGACCACTTGGCAATAGTGATCATAGCATGATCGCATTTGATTTAATTAGTGGAGGAGGGATGGTAAGGAAATCCACAGTACTACCTTTTAACTTTCGAAAGGGAGACTATGATAAAATGAAGAAAATAGTTAAGAAAAAACTAAAAGGAGCAGTTAAAAAGGTTAAAGACTTACATCAAGCTTGGGTGTTGTTAAAAAATACTATCTTGAAAGCCCAGATTGGCTGTATTCCACGCTTTAAGACAAGTGGAAGGAAGTCCAAAAAACTGCCAGCATGGTTTAAAGGTGAGGTCAGAGAGGCTGTTGTTGCCAAAAAAGCATCTTACAGGAAATTGAAAAGAAGAGCAAATGACGAAAACTGGAAACAGCACAAGCACTGGCAAGTTAAATGCAAGGCACTGATAAAGCAGGCAAAGGGAGAATTTGAGAAGAAGCTTGCTGCGGAAGCAAAAATGCACAATAAAGACTTTTTCAAGTACATTCGCAGTAAAAAACCTGTGAGAGAGTCAGTTGGCTCATTAAATGACAGAGGGGCTAAAGGGGCACTAAGAGGCAACAAAGTGATAGCGGAGAGAATGAATTCTTTGCTTCGGTCTTTACTGAGGAAGATGTAGGGATGTTACCCATGACTGAAGTGGTATTTAAAGATGCAGAGGAATTGAAGGAAATATTGATACAACTATTTGATAACCTGAAGAGTAGCAAATCACCTGGACCGGATGGTATACATCCAAGGATGTTGAAAGAACTAAAATAGGAGATTGCAGACCAGCTATTACTAATCTGAACTATCATTAAAATCATCTGTAATCCCTGAAGATTGGAGAATGGTCAACGTAACGCCAATTTTTAAAAAGGGTTTCAGGGGTGATATGGGAAACTACAGACCGGTGAGCCTCATGTCAGTACCGGAAAAAATGGTAGAAACCATCATAAAGAACAAAATTGCTGAACATGTAGATAGTCATGGCTTAATGGGAGACAGCCAACGTGGCTTTAGACAAGGAAGATCTTGTCTTACTAATCTATTGTGTTTTTTTGAAGGTGTGAATAAACAGGTAGACAAAGGTGAGTCAGTTGATATAGTGTATTTGGACTTTCAGAAAGCCTTTGACAAGGTCCCTCATCAGAGACTTTTGGCAAAACTAGAGTCATGGGATAGGAGGCAGTGCACTATTGTGGATCAGGAACTGTTTAAAAGATAGAAAGCAGAGGGTAGGGCTAAATGGCCAATTTTCCCAATGGAGAAAGGTGAATACTGGTACACCCCAGGGATCTGTGCTGGGTCTGCTGCTTTTTGATATATTTATAAATGACCTGGAAAAGGGAATAACGAGTGAGCTTATCAAATTTACAGATGACACAAAACTATTTAAAGTTGTTAAAACCCATGAGGATTGTGGAAACTTGCAAGAGGATCTTGATAAATTGGAAGTCTGGGCATCAAAATGGCAGATGAAATTTAATGTGGACAAGTGCAAAGTTATGCACCTAGGGAAGAACAACCCAAACTATGGTTACACGATGCAAGGTTCCACATTAGGAACCACCACCCAGGAAAAATATTTAGGTGTCATTGTGGATAACATGTTAAAACCCTCCGCCCAGTGTGCAGCGGCAGCCAAGAGAGCCACCAAAATGGTAAAGAGGATGGAAGGATACCCCTATGAAGAAAGGCTAAAAAGGTTAGGGCTCTTTAACCTCGAAAAGAGACGGCTGAGGGGAGATATGATAGAAGTCTATAAATTAATGAACGGAGTGGAACGGGTAAACGTAGATCGATTATTTACATTAGCAGAATATAGAAAGACCCTGACATGCAATGAAGCTACAGGGTAAACTATTTAAGACAAATAAGAGAAAATATTTTTTCACTCAATGTGTAATCAAACTCTGGAATTTGTTATCGGAGGATGTAGTAAAGGCTGTTAATTCAGCTTGGTTTAAAAGAGGTTTGGACAAGTTCCTGGAGGAAAGATCCATAAACCATTATTAAAAAGGGACCCAGGATATCAATGCTTGACCCAATACAAGCATTGTGGAACCTGTCTTTTGGGGAAACTGCTAGGTACGTATGACCTAGATTGGCCACTTTGCAAACAGGATACTGGGCTTGATGGACCTTGGTCTGACCCAGTATGGCATATCTTATGTTCTTATGGTATACGCAGTATTCGCCACCAGCACCATAATTCAAAGGCATCAATTTTCTTCCTGTCTTTATTTTTCACTGTCCAACTTTCACATCCATATGATGTTATTAAAAATAACATGCCTTCAACGAGTCAAATCTTTGTATGGAGAGAGAAATCTCTGCTCTTCAGAATCTTGTCTAGGTCCTTCATAGCCAAGAGCAAAGCGTCATCGGATTTCTTGAGTGCTTGCTGCTCCTTTATAGATAGTTGAACCAAGTAGGTTAAAGTTGTCCACGATTTCAATTTCTTTTCCATCAACAATGAACTTATTGATTTTGCCAGTTGTCATCATCTTTTTCTTCTTTACATTAAGGTGCAGGCCCATTTTAAGACTATGTTCCTTTATTGTGAGAAGCAAATGTTTCAGATCATCTTCACATTCAGCCAGTAAAGTGGTATCATCAGCATAGCGAAGGTTGTTGACGAGTCTTCCACCAATCTTCACACTTCTGTTGTCTTCAATCCTGCTTCTCTGATGATTTGTTCTTCATACTGAACAGATAGGAGGTAAGTATGCAGCCTTGTCGTACACCTTTGTTGATTTTAAACCATTCTGTTTTTCCCTGTTCAGTTCAAATTGTTGCTTCTTGATCAATGTACAGATTGTGCAAGAGAACGATCAAATGTTAAGGTATACCCATGCTTCTTAATCTGGTCCAGAGTTTCTCATGATTTACACAATCAAAAGCTTTGCTGTAGTCAATAAAGCACAAATAGATATCCTTTTGGTATTCTTTAGTCTTTTCAAGGATCCATCTCACATCCACAATGTCGTCTCTTTCCTCCCCCTTTCCGGAATCCTGCTTGCACTTCAGGTAGTTCTTGTTCCAAGTATGGTTGTAGTCTCTACTGAATAATCTTCAGTAGAATCTTGCTGGCATGTGGAATCAGAGTGATTATATGATAATTTCCACAGTCAGTTGGATCACCTTTCTTTAGTATTGGTATAAACACAGATCTTTTCCAGTCAGTTGGCCATGATGTTGTCTTCCAAATTTCCTGGCAGAACCTTGTAAGTATTGTAACAGTTGCATCAGACTGCTGTAATACTTCTATGGGAATGCCATCAATGCCTGATACTTTGTTCTTTGATAAGGTTTTCAATGCTGCTTCGACTTCTTCCTTCATCACCAATGAATCCGGAAAATAAGCTACAGGTTGAAACAGCCGTTGGTCTATTTGATCTTTATCATATTAAAACTCTGTATATTCTGGGGGGGCGCTCGTGAGCCCACTGCAAGATGGCCACACTTTGTTAAAGCTCTGACCCCACAACCCCTGAATTTCTGCTATCATCAGCTAACAGCCGCATTCTGCTCCCCCCCGTACCTCTCCCGGATCGGCGCTAGTCAGCGACCCCTCTCAGTGCCTGATTTTGCGGCTTAGCGGGTCCTCCGGAGGCTGGGGCATCGCGGAGTCGCTCACTGTCACGCGGCCTGCTAGAAGCTGCCTCCGATCACTGGACTCTCCCTTGCCTGATCCTGCCACCAGCCGCTTCATCCGGCGCTGCCAAAACTCATCTGACAGGCCCCCGCGAGGCCTACGAAGCGAGCCCTCTTCATTGTCTGCGGGCTGAACGCCGGATTGCTCAGCGGGAGGGAGATTGTATTTCTCAGCGCGTGGTGCTCGACTGAAGAGCTGAAGAACGGCCGGGGAGCTTGGCCGGGACCACGTGCACTCCACGCGGCGCCTGCTGCAACCTCTATCAGCGCTTACCACCCTTCTTCATCTGCACGAGCCATCTTGAAGGGGGTAAGTCTGTGCACTGTCTCTCCCCCTGCCCACCCCCTGAACTGGGCTTGCAACTGGTGGCTGGGTCTGTTTTCCCCTTGGCAGCTTGGTGCCCCATCGAGGCCTCCGCCTTCCTGATCAGACTCTGGGTGCCCTGCAGGCCCATACTTGTGACCACTGTGACTTTGGGTCTCCCCTTGAAGCTTTCTACCCTACAGCTTCGGGCTTCTGACGGTGCAGTCCCACGCTGCCTTCCGCTGCTTTCTGACTCCTACTTGTGCCAGGCTATTTCTCCCGGGGGACTGGAGGCAGTTCACGACCTTCCATCTCATTGTTCCACCAGTGCCTGTTACCTGGCTGACATTGCTTCTCTGCATCTCCTGATACTGTGTGGTGGTGACTGTCCTACGGACTGGTGCGACTGAGTGCATCGTTCTCTCTCTGGTGCCTTCCCTTTTGCTGGCATTGCCCCTACCTCTCCTAACACTGTGTGAGCCTGGTGGCCTTGTGTGATGGCTGCAAAAATTAAAAACTCTGAAACTCGGGAGGGGATGCGCTCTTCCCAGCAGCTGCAGAGTAAGTCCGGAGCCTCAAGCAGCCTAAGTGGCCAGTCTCCTCCAACGGGTTCTGACGATGAGACTGTAAGTGAAGAGGAACTGGACCCTCATAAGCCACTCACCTCGGCTCAAATTAAACAAGAGTTCCGTAAGGGCTTCGCAGAGTTAGCCAATGAACTCCGCACACTACGGGAAGACTTGATGAAAGATGTCGCAGACCTCCGGACCGAAGTTACGGAACTGGGAGCCCGTGTAGAGGATGTGGAGTCCAAGGTGGTTGACCAAGATGGGACTCTGATGGACTTACAATGTGCTCTCGACAGGCAGCGTGCGCAGGTTATGGAGCTGACCTATAAAATTGATGACAGTGAAAACCGCTCCCGCCGCAACAACGTGCGTTTTCGTGGGATTCCAGAGCCGGGGGGAGGCGGGGAAGACCTGCCAACTGTGCTTAGACTGCTGATAGCGGAGTTGCTTCCGGCGGAGGAGCTGGCTGCACATGCCTCCGGAATGGAAATTGAACGGGTTCATCGCGGTCTGGGAAAACCCCCTAACAACCAGCCACGAGATGTCATTGCGAGATTCCTACGCTATTCTGACGCTGAACTTCTTATACGTCGAGGCCGGGAGAAGAAGACGATCCACTTTCAGGACGCGACAGTATCCATCTATCAGGACCTCTCGATGTTCACTTTGGCGCGCCGGAGAGAGATGAAACCAGTCTCGGCGGTCCTGAATAGCAAGGGGATTCGCTATTCTTGGTCCTTCCCATTTAGGATGAACTTCCTATTGGATAACAAAAAGATCTCTGCAAAGGACTACTCTGAAGCTTGGCGAGCTCTTCGTCAAGCAGGTTTAGTTGATGATAATACCCAGCCTCATCCGCCGCCCCCTAGGCCCCAACACTCTAAGTGGACTCGGGTGGGCAAGTCCACCTGACACTTTTGCAGATTTGAAGACCCCCTCCTATTTTTTCTTTCTTAGGGAGTCTTGGCCAGTGGGTCCCCTGTTTGTTTTTTGGATAATTGGTGGCAAAGATTAGCCTGGGGTCCCCACTCCATTTTTCATGGGAGGTGGCGGCTGACCTGTAAATGTTTTTATTGATGTTACTGTTCTGATGGGGGGACATGATGAGAATGCTGATCCGGGAGGGGTGGGGGAGTAATGGGGGGAATGTTTTTCTATGTTTAGGTTGAATTCTCATTTTGTGGGGTTTTGGGGGGTACGGGGTTTGTGGTCAATTTACCGTGTCCTGTATTAACTTAGACAGGCAGGTGGTATTGACGGGAAGGGGGGGTGACGGGTGGGAGGGGGGGTTTCTCAACATGGAACTGGGAGGTAGGTTTGGGCTGGGGAGGTGGGTCTATGGCTTTTGTTCCTGGAGGATGGTCTAGGTGGGCCCGAGCAATTAGATTCCTGGGTTTGCCGGGGGGAACCCCCATTGGGACCTTCTGGGCGACCAGCGAATGTGGGGGGTTGGGTAGTACTTCTAAATGGTGCGTTTTATCTCTTTGAATGTTAAAGGTCTTAACTCCCCGCGCAAACGGTCCCTGCTGTTCTCAGAATTGCGCACTTTGCAAGGGGATATTGTTTACTTACAGGAGACCCATCTTCAAAACTCTAAGCAGGGTTGGCTAAAGCGATCCCCATACACTGAGGTGCGGGTGGCCTCCGACACGCAGGGTCGGAAGAAGCGGGGCGTGGCTCTACTATTTCACCAGAGCCTCTCCTTGCAGATTGAAGAGATAAAACGAGATGCCCTGGGGAGATGGCTTTTCCTAAATGTTCGTCTAGACGGACATTTGCTCACTTTAGCTAATATCTATGCTCCAAATACGGGTCAGGGGCCCTTTTTTACACGACTGAAAGCCCTATTGGCGGATTTTGCAAAGGGCCCCATTGTTTTGGGTGGGGACTGTAATACGCACCTAGTGCCCCATTTGGATTCTATGGGTCGCCCTGGGGGGGGGACGGGGGGATCAGCAAGAGCCCTTCAGCATTTGATGTTCGACTTGGGCCTACGGGATATATGGAGGGACAACCACGCGGGAGAGAGGGGTTATACCTACTACTCCCCAGTACACCAGGTCCACACCCGCATTGACTATTTTTTGTTGGACCAGCGCCTGATGGATGGGGGAGTGCGGGCTGGACTTGGAGCGCTGACTTGGTCAGACCACGCCCCGTGCTGGCTCACCCTTCCGGACGGCACGCATAGCGAGTACCGCCGTCTTTGGCGGTTAGACACAAGGTTTCTACGACGGCAGGGTGCAGTGCAGGATCACGCCCACTTTATTAAGGAATTCTTTGAGTTTAATGATACTGGGGATGTTCCCCTTCCCACGGTGTGGGATGCTTATAAGGCCACCGCCCGCGGTCAACTTATGGCAGAGGCAGCCCGCACGCGCAAGGTCTGGACCCGTGATCACGATCATTTGGTGAGGGAGTCTGCTCGCCTCGGCTTGGAGCACGCCCGAACCGGGTCGAGACAGGTCTTACGCCAATGGCGGACGGTCCGAGCGAAATTAGATGCATGTATGCAGAGAGAATTAGATAATAAGCGTCGGAAATTAAGGCAAACTTTTTATGAACATGGGAATAAAACTGGACGCTTTTTGGCTTTGCGTCTCCGTCAACAGCAGTCCTAGAGAGTGGTCCGTGAACTACGTGACGCTGGGGGACAGAAGAGGGTCACTTCCCGGGAGATTCGTGAACTTTTTGCTGACTATTTGGAGCGGCTTTACAAGGCAGAGCCCCCTGGTAGGGACCAGGTGCAGGATTATCTTCAGAGGGCCGCTCTTACGCGTCTTTCTGACTCTGATCGGGATCAGTTGGACTCGGACTTTACGATTGACGAAGTGGAAAATGCAATTCGGCATTTGAAAACTGGCAGCATGCCGGGTAGTGATGGTTTTCCGGCAGAATATTATAAAAAGTTTCGAGCACAATTGGCACCATCCCTGACCTGTTTGTTTAATGAGATCCTGGGGACAGCCTCTCTTCCCCCGTCCCAACGTGAGGCATTGATTGTGATGATCCCCAAACCCGGTAAACCTTTGCACGATGCGGCTTCGTACCGCCCCATCTCCTTGTTAAATGTTGACGTAAAAATTTTTGCTTCTGTGCTGGCCGCGCGTCTGAACCGGGTTCTTCCGGGCTTGGTTCAGCCCGATCAGGTTGGCTTTGTGCCGGGTCGCCAGGCCGCAGACAACATTTGGCGTATGTTGCAGATTATTCATGTGGCCCAAAGGGACCCACAACCAGCATTGCTAGTGGGAATTGACGCAGAAAAAGCATTCGACCGGGTGGATTGGGGATATCTATGGTGTGTCCTGGAGATGATGGGCCTTGGCCCTAATTATATCGGGTGGGTTCGTAGCCTTTACCAGCAGCCCCAGGCGTGCGTTCGGATAAATGGGGGTCACTCGCGACATTTCTTTTTGGAAAGAGGCACACGACAGGGTTGCCCTCTTTCGCCCCTGCTCTTTGCCCTAGCAATGGAACCTTTGGCTCAGAGCTTTCGCGATCACCCAAGTTTGAGAGGGGTCCGCATCGGTCCTGCGGAATATCGGATCGCGCTCTTTGCGGATGACATCATCTTATCCCTGGTGGACCCGTCAGTGTCCCTCCCAATCGCAATGCAGCTGTTCGCCAATTTTTCTCGAGTTTCCGGCTTTAAAATCAACTATACTAAATCGGAGATCTTGAATGTTGGGATCTCCAGGTCGGTCTGTGCGGAACTTCAAGAGGCTTATCCCCTTCACTGGGTGCCCGGAGCCCTGCGCTACTTAGGGGTGAACCTAACTGTGGACCGGGCGGACCTTTTCAAAGCCAACTATGATCCCTTGCTTCGACAGGTTCGGCGGGACCTAGAAGTTTGGAACGGCCTGCTCCTCTCCTGGTTTGGGCGTATAGCCGTAGTTAAGATGGTGATTGTCCCCCGCTTCCTTTATTTCTTTCAGGTTCTCCCGCTCCCCATCTCGCAAGCTACTTTGGCGACCTGGCAACAGTTGCTTTTGAAGTTTGTGTGGCATTATCGTCGCCCACGCCTAGCGCAGCAAATTCTTTTTGCCCGCACGCGTTCTGGCGGTATGGGCATGCCCAATCTACAGTGGTATTACGTGGCGGCACAGTGCCGGGCGGGGGTGGAATGGATGATTGCCGATAGCACTAAGCGGTGGGTGCAGTTAGAAATGAGCTTGGCGGGGGGAGCGGGGTTAGGGGACTGGCTGTGGCTTGGACCACAGCTTCGTCGCTGCACATGCACCAGTAATCCCTACATTTCTCACACCCTCCGTTGCTGGGACCGACACTTCAGACCCCGTGACGTGGATCTATCCCCATTAGCCCCTATAGTTGATAACGCCTCTTTCCCACCGGGTTTGACTGACGTGGCTTTTCGACACTGGGGGCACCTTGGCCTTAGCCGGGTCGGCCAATTTTTTGTTGATGGTCGGCTACAATCCTTTCGCGCCTTGCGGGACGAGTTTAATCTCCCGGCTGGGCATCTCTATCGTTATATGCAAGTGACGCATTGGGTCAACTCTAGGTCTGTTCGGCCCCAAGTTGCCCGGGACCTGACGGATCTGGAGCGCTATTGTGAGGGGTGTACTACTACAAAGGGTCTCGTGGCGACATTATATGCCCATTTGCAGGGTACCCAGACGTGCCCCACACGTCATAGGGTGCTTTGGAACTCTGATTTGAGTCTTTCTTATACTGATCAGCAGTGGGAGGCAGTGGAAGCTCGCCTGTGGAAGAGCTCAATAGCGACTAATGCCCGAGAAACGAATTATAAACTGCTGTATCGTTGGTATATGACTCCGGTGCGGATTGCTCGTATGTTTCCCGGGGCTGGGGACCTATGTTGGCGTAACTGTGGGCAGCGGGGTACCCTGGGACATATTTGGTGGGCGTGTCCCCGCATTCGTGCTTTTTGGAGAGGGGTACAATTCCGGATGCAGATGCTACTGGGACTAAGCATCCCTTGGGACCCGGGGATTTTTCTTTTTGGAACCTCCGTGCCGGGGGCCCGGGCTTCACAACTCGCCTTACTTAGGCACGGCTTGAAGGTGGCCCGCCTAGCCCTGGCGGCGGCCTGGAAGCATGCTTTGGCCCCCTCCTTCCAGGTTTGGCTGGAACGCATGTGGGATACCTATTCCATGGAACGGGGGGTAGCGGTTAACAGGATGCGTCTGGCTCGCTTTGAATTGGTGTGGGAGACCTTTGTTTCTCGCTATGGTGCGTGATTGTTCTGGTCATCTGGGGGTGATATACTGGCCTCCTTGGAGGTCAGCTCTCTAAGTATATCTCCTAGCTCACCTTTGCTCCGAACCTAACCTTAGCAAGCCATAGCTGGGGGGTGGGGAGGTGGGGAGATGGGGGTGGGGGGCCCGGGATTGGGGTGACTTTGGGGGGAGGGAAGGGAGTTTGGGGGGGTGGGGCTCCTGGTTTCTTTATTATAAACAAGTAAAAATGAAGACATATTGTAGATCCTTATTGAGATCTGATATTGTGTTGATACTGTTGCATCTTTTTTGAAGATCTTTGTGGTTTTTGTATCTTTGTAATTCTTTGGAAGTCTTTCAATAAAAAAAAAACAACAAAAAAAAACTCTGTATATTCTTTCCACCTTTTCTGGATCTTCTCAGCATCATTCAACATAGATCCTTGAGTATCTTGTAATATTCCAATTCGAGGCTGGAAATTTTTCTTTAACTCGTAGTTTTAGGAAAGCCGATCTTGTTCTTCCTCTAACTGTTTCTGCTTCTATTTCCTTGCATGCGTCATTGTAGTACTTTTCCTTGTCCTGTCTTGCTGCATGTTGGAAATCTCTGTTGAGTTCTGCGATTGCCTTTCTGTCTCCTCTGGCTTTAGCTTCTCTGCATTTCTGGGCAATTTTCACAGTTTTTTCCGTCATCCATTTTGGCCGTTTTTACTTTTTCACCTTTTGTAGAGACTTCGCGCTTTCTTCCAACACAACCTTCTTGATATCATTCCATAACTCTTCTGGAACTCTGTCATTTGTATCTAAAGCAGCAAATCGATTTTGCAGGCAGTCTTTAAATTCCAGTGGTATATTCTCAAGGTCATATTTTGCTACATTCGTGAGTGGCTTGCTCTTTTTCAACTTTAGCTTGAGTTTGCATACTAGTAGTTGGTGATCTGTACCACAGTCAGCTCCAGGTTTTGTCTTTGTTGATGTTATAGAGCTTTTTCATCATTGACTTCCACAGATGTAGTCAATTTGATTTTAGTACAATCCATTGGGTGAAGTCCATGTATACAGTCGCCGCTTCTGCTGCTGGAAGAAGGTGCTTGAGATGAATAGATCATTGGTCTTGCAGAATTCTATCAGTCTCTCTCCAGCTTCATTTCTATTGCCAAGTCCATATTTTCCAACCATTTTGCCTTCTTCTTCATTGCCAACTTTTGTATTCCAGTCACCCATGACTATCAGGATATCCTCTGTTTGCATGTTCTGTGAATTTCAGCTTATACTTGTTCATAGAACTCATCAACGTCTTCCTCTTCTGCAGCTGTTGTTGGGGCATTAACTTGAATTATAGTTGCGTTGATAGGCATTCCTCGTAGATGAATACAGATTAAGTGTTCACTGACTACATTGTATTTCATTACAGTTCTTGCAAGTTTCTTCTTTATTATAAATTGTGATACTGAAAGCATTCCTGAGCGGATGGAATGGCAGAATAGTGAGCACTGCACCTTTAAAAGTCAGAGCAAGCCAGGTTTCCATGGCAGCAGGAAGCTTTCAGACAGAATGCAGCTCAAGCATAGTCATGACGTAAGAGCTGAAAGCAGCTCTAACGAGGTGCACCTGACTAACCAGAAGGGCGTGCCTGCACAAGGAAGCCATTTTAAACCAGCTTCAGAGCTAGTCTTTCAGAACAGCCGAGAGCAGAACAGCCGACAGGAACACAGCCGAAAGGAGAACAGCCGACAGGAGAATAGCACTCAGAGCCAAGAGAAACTGGACAGACAAGAAGGCAGAGAGAAGCCTCTGCAAGGGTCTAAGCCACTTCAGCAACGAAAGCAAACAGGAAGGCAGCAGACAGGAAAGTCTTGGAATCCAGCTCCAGACAAGGGAGATTCTGGTGGGTCCTTTCCTTGTTACCTTAAAGCTAAGCCAAAGCCGTTGTGGGAGCTTCCTGAAGACAGGGTCAAGCCAGTTGCCTGTAGAAGGGAAGAAAGCTCCAAGCACAGACAGGGCAGTGCCTGCAGAGAAGGTACGTCGGATTTACTTCCTAGCCAGGGTCTTGTAAAGGACATTGTGAAGCAATTGAAAGCAAGTGCTAACAAATGCCATGATAGCACGGCTGTAAAATCTCCTAGCAGAAGCACTTGGGATAAATGGTTTAATGCTGATATAAGGAATATAAAGAAGAGCTTACGTGATAACCAATCCCCTGAATTAGAAGCTGTCACGGCTATAGAGAGAGGAAACTTGCTAGAACAGCTGCAGGAAGTTATTCCAGGATTGCAGTGCAGAGGTTCTCCTCAGCAAAGCCGTGAAGATGAATGTGAGGATATGATTATTGATGTAGCTGAGGTTCCTGAGTCATCTGATTCCTATGAGATGGATTGTTCTCTGTGTAATATAGAAGAATTGGATTTACGTTAAACAAGCTTTGTGTGAGAAGAAGTACAAAGTTGTTTAAGCTGTTTTGAGTTACTGTGAAGAAACAGTTTTCCACTTTATTTCTGCTTTTTATTTGCTCATATTTTCCTGTTAATTTGGAGAAGAATTCTATGCTTTGTCTTATGCCTAAAGAACCCATGTGAAAGGGAAAACTCACAAAAATAAATTTATCTGTTTCAAAAGACCCTTGGTGCCACAACACATTTTGTGAAAGAGTGTGCCTGAAACTATATGTCCCAGCAACCCTTGCTGCTAGCTAGTAATAAGGACACTTGAAAGCAAAACTGCGGTCACCCCTGCTATAAAGCCTTCGGCCCTAGGCAGGGGAAGCGTGACAAAATGCAACACCATTTCTTCTGTGTCTTTCATTTCCAGCATAGTAGACCATGTGATCATCTGATGCAAAGTGCCCGATGCCAGTCCATATCAGTTCGCTGACACCCAACAGATCAAGTTGTATACGTTCCATTTCATTCTTGACCACCTCCAATTTCCCTTGGTTCATGCTTTGTATGTTCCATGTCCCAATATTTAAGACATCTTTACAGCTTCTGACTCTCATTTCATGCGCAGCTACATCAGCAGTCAGACGTCCTGAGGGCTTTGATCCAACCACATCATAAAATCTAGCTTTACTCTGAAATGTCTTTAGCTCCTCCCCTGTAGCTAGTTGAGTGGCTTCCGACCTGGGGGTCTCATCTTCCAGCACTAGAGTGCAATTTTTTTTATTGTGACTATCCATTGGGTTTTCATGGCAAGATATAGAAGTAGATTGCCAGGCCTTTCCTCCGTGCAGTTTAAGTTTAGTGTTGTTGCCGTTGTCTCAGAAATGTGATCCTCCACTGCCAACACTGCCCCATTTTGCTGCTGCCCAGATGGGTGGTTTGTCTTGGTCTAGCACCTCTGCTGAGACCTGTCCATCTTGGCAGACCCTGCCAGTAGTTAAACTACCAATAGCTTAGCCATCAGCATCACTTATGCACAAAAGCCCTCACAGCACAACAAGCTGCAAACGAAGTGAGGGAACAAAAGGTTTTATTGCCCTTAAAATAATCTTCTTTCAGTTTTGCCCACTATTGTTCTACTTCCCCAGATGTTCTCATTCAGCTAATAACTCCTTGAGGTTTCCCCCATCTTTACAAAGTTAGTTTTCCTGAAGTACAGGACCTTCGCTTTTGAATGAACCATCTCCACTTGTGTCTTAATATTGAAGCTCATTATCCGGTGGAGGAGGGATTTAACACCTCAGCAGTACAATGGCTTCAAAAGAGTATTTTCTGCTTCCCTCCCCCCCCCCCTTGAACTTTAAGACGAAAGGAAATAAAAACTCTCAGCAGAAAAAATAAAAAGTCTTGCTTAAAACAGAAAATTCCCCTTCTGCAAACAGATACAAAAGTAAATCAGTAACTTAAGCAGAAACAATTGCTTTATAAAAAAAAATAGCTCCACCACCACTTTTTTTTCCCCTACACAAATTTCAGACAGAGAATTTTTTACCTAAAGTCACAGAATTACCTTGCTTGGAACAAAGGCCCTTCAGGAATGGCAGTGCTTGCAAGTTTTATACAATATTCTGTATTATTATCCAGATAGCACCTTTGAATAGTTCCTCTGTCTGTCTCGGCACTAACTGGATAGTGCTTGGGCATCTGGAAGCAGAGTTGGGTTGGAGACAAAAGTTATCCAGTTAGCGGTAATAATCTGAAAAATGGTAATTTAGATAGGTTATCCTCAAATTATCGCCCCATCTCTATTCTTCTCTTTCTGGTAAAAGTCATAGAAAAAGCTGTGTTTCTAAAACTCTCCAACATCTTAGAAAAAGCAAACATCCTCCATCCCAGACAACCCAGTTTCAGAAAAGACACAGTACAAGATCCACCAGAACTACCCTCTTGAGAGCGCTCCATAACAATTTTGATCAGCGTAAATCCACGTTAATTATCTCTCTTAACCTGACTGCAGCTTTCGATGTTGGAGATAGGTATCAAACTTTCAGTATATAATTTGTTTTCTTCCTTTCTCCAGGACCACTCATTTAAGGTTCTTACAGGTTCTAACTTTTTTTTCCCAAACTTTGCCTCTGTCTTGTAGCAATCCCCAAGGTTCCATTCTTTCACTTTAACTTTTCAATATCTTCCTTGTCCCTTTGGCAACCCTTGTTCAGAATCATGGAGTTAGTGGGTTCTATTATGCTGATGATATTCTCCTAAATTAACAAAATGAATATATACCAAAGATCAAAACCACAGAATCAATCTCAGCCAGAAGAGCAAAATCACTATTTAATGCCGGAATGTTTGTTGTGCAAGGTCAAAAACCTTCCGAATAACAAACATATCCTTTTATTCTAAATAAGGTGGTAAACAACCACCAATGTGTTCTAAGAGAACTGAATGTGCAAACCACTATGGGGGTCATTCTGCGCCGCGTTTAGTGGGTATATACATCTGGTTTGGACATATATCCCCTGCTAAATGCCAGGGGCAGATTCCCAACCCGAAGCTCCCCGCATGTACAGAGGAGATGTGCAAGGAGTTGTGGACGGGGGTGGGAGGAGGAGTCTGGGCGGTGTGGAGGCGGGACCATGTCGCTGGACGTACAGGGCCGATTCCGATCGTGGCCCTGTATTTCCGGGGAAGCAGAGATGTCCAGGGAACTTATTCTACCATGGAAGTGGAATAAGTCCCCCCAGACGAGCGATCAATGACATTGGCCCCCCACACAGCAGGTGAGGAGCAGCAGGGGGATCCCTGCAGCCCAATCCCAGCCTCAGCAGGCCCATTCGGGGGTCATGCAGTGGGGAAATCATTATTTAAAAATCTGCGGGATTTAGGGCTTCTGCATGGCATCCAGTTGCCATGGCGACAGGATGCCACAGCACTGGCCGCCATGGAGAAGCATTGGGAGGGTTAGGTGGGGGGTATTCCGGATGTACAGTGGGACTGAATCAGAGCACGTTCTGCCCGTCCAACCCCGTTGCACCCAATTCTGCTTTTGTGGGAGCATCTAGCTCCTGCGGATGCAGAATCGGGTGCACAACTGGTCCATCCAGATTTTGGACGTCCGGACGGGCCTCGTGTGAAATTGGCCTCTATGAAATAATCACTTTTAAAAGGCTAATAAGGGAAAAAGGCAAAGAGAGGCACATGGCTGGTGAGCAAAAGCCAGGAAGAAGCAACACAGCACTGTGTTTCAAGCCCTACAAAGGCAAGAGCTCTGTTTAAACACTTCTGCAGCTCCAGCCTTTCTTCAGCAAGACATGAGTAATTTAAATGAAATCAAACTGATGACTTTCGGTTTACATAAAAGCATAAGATATGCCATACTGGGTCAGACCAAGGTCCATCAAGCCCAGTATCCTGTTTCCAACAGTGGCCAATCTAGGTCATACGTACCTAGCAGTTTCCCCAAAAGACACAGGTTCTGCAATGCTTGTACTGGGTCAAGCATTGATATCCTGGGTCCCTTCTTAATAATGGTTTATGGACTTCCTCCAGGAACTTGTCCAAACCTTTTTTAAACCCAGCTACACTAACAGCCTTTACTACATCCTCCGGTAACGAATTCCAGAGTTTGATTACACGTTGAGTGAAAAAATATTTTCTTTTGTTAGTCTTAAATAGTTTACCCTGTAGCTTCATTGCATGTCCCCTAGTCTTTATATATTCTGATAACGTAAACAATCGATCTACGTTTACCCGTTCTACTCCGTTCATTAATTTATAGACTTCTATCATATCTCCCCTCAGCCGTCTCTTTTCGAGGTTAAAGAGCCCTAACCTTTTTAGCCTTTCTTCATAGGGGTATCCTTCCATCCCCTTTACCATTTTGGTGGCTCTCTTGGCTGCCGCTGCACACTGGGCGGAGGGTTTTAACATGTTATCCACAATGACGCCTAAATCTTTTTCTTGGGTGGTGGTTCGTAATGTGGAACCTTGCATTGTGTAACCATAGTTTGGGTTGTTCTTCCCTAGGTGCATAACCTTGCACTTGTCCACATTAAATTTCATCTGCCATTTTGATGCCCAGTCTTCCAATTTATCAAGATTCTCTTGCAATTTTTCACAATCCTCTTGGGTTTTAACAACTTTAAATAGTTTTGTGTCATCTGCAAATTTGATAACCTCACTCGTTATTCCACTTTCCAGGTCATTTATGAATATGTCAAAAAGCAGCAGACCCAGCACAGATCCCTGGGGTACACCACTATTCACCTTTCTCCATTGGGAAAATTGGCCATTTAGCCCTACCCTCTGCTTTCTATCTTTTAACCATTTCCTGATCCACAACAGTACACTGCCTCCTATCCCAGGACTCTTTCGTTTTGCCAAAAGTCTCTGATGAGGGACCTTGTCAAAGGCTTTCTGAAAGTCCAGATACACAATATCAACCGACTCACCTTTGTCCACCTGTTTATTCACTCCTTCAAAAAAAACATAACAGATTAGTAAGACAAGATCTTCCTTGTCTAAAGCCATGTTGGCTGTCTCCCATTAGGTTGTGACTATCTACATGCTGAGTAATTTTATTCTTTATGATGGTTTCTTTTTTTTCTTTTTTTAATAGTAGTTTTTATTCAGTTTTAACATATAAAATAACAATACAAACGATCGTGATATAGCAGGATACAAGCAGATGTTATTGATCAAAATAGCAAAAGAATATAATAACTTGAACAAGACAGTACAATAACGTTAACAAGAACTAGTATCAGTCCATGCCAGCACGCCACCCTCCCTCTCTCCGTTCAATGTGGTTACAGCAGAGACCATTCCACAAGGCAGCCTCCAGCAATCATTTTCATCAAACATAATTTTGTAAAGCTGACCATTTCTTACTTAGTTTACCAGACCATGGGTTCTTGGCTATATAGATCTCTTCGTAGGTCTTATGTAGGATTAAGAGACTCCACCAATGCTCGAAACAAGCTTTGTCGAGATTCTTCCAGTGTATTAGAACTATTTTAAGCGCTATCCCGAGCATTAAGTCCAGCAGTTTACCATCCCATTTCATCAGAGTAGGTTCCAGAGCTATGGATTTATATATCACTATCCGATAAGTGATAGGAGTTTGTAAGTTGAGGATCTGTGATATGCGTTCCCAAACTCTGTTCCAATATATTTCCAGGGATTTACAATGGAACAACATATGTGCCAGTGTCCCAATTTCCATGTTACAGGACCAACATCGATTTCCCTCCTGTAGTGTCCATTTCATTTTCTTAGCCGGTGTAATATGCGCTCGATGTGCTATAAAGTACATCGATTGTGTGAGAGACGCTGCTCTCGTGGCACGTATTTGAGTTCCCCAAAAAGTGTCCCAATTTTCCGGAGGTAGATCTTGACCGGTTTCAGTAGCCCACACCGACTGTATCTTAGAACATGTCTTGTCACTTTTGGATCGGAGAATCGCAACACATCTTGAAACAGCTTTAGCATCTGTTTGTAATTCTTGAAGTTTCTGTCGCAGTGGCCATCCTGTACGTATCAAGACAGGTGACACACCCGCTTTGCTCATGCAGGATCGGAGCTGACACCATTGGAAATAGCATGTATTAGGCAATCGGAATTCCGTTCTTAATCTGTCAAAGGTTTTAAATGCACTTCCATTGATCAGTTGTCCAATGGTGATAAGATCATGTTCCACCCATTTTTTCCATAAGACAGGCTTCCCTCCGATGATAAGGCGCGGGTTCAGCCATATGGGCATATCTGCGGCAAAGTCATCCCCTCCATCGATACATGATGCCAATAATCGACAGGCATGCTGTGTTTCTCGGATAATAGCATTATGTGGTGCAGTCTGGTCTACTACTGTGCCTACCAGTAGCCATGTGGGCAGGGGGGAATGTAGGGCCCGCTCCACACTCAGCCATCTAGGTCCTTTATCCGTGTCGTCAGAGTCGACCCATTGAGCACCCTGCTTTAAAAGAGAGGCAGTGTGTAGCCAGCCGAGATCTGGGAAATGGACACCTCCTTGTGTATTAGGTAACTTCAGTTTCCAGGCAGCTATTCGGGGTACTCGGTTGTTCCATAGAAAGGCTATCAGTTGACTATTCATTTTCTTATAGAAGGCTGTCGGGAAACGTAAGGGTATCATACTTAATATATAGCTGAGTTTTGGTACCAACATCATTTTTATCGTTTCTAGCCTGCCCCACCAGCTCAAATGAAGGGGGGTCCACTTGCAGATGTTATCATGTACAATTTCTTGACACATCTTAATGTTGATTGCGACAGTCTCTTCCAAGGTGGTGCCATAGGTCACGCCCAGGTATCTAAAGGATGACTTCTCATATTGAAAGGGGTATCCACGCATCATTTCTTCGCTGACCTGTTCATTCAGAGGAATAATTGTTGTTTTATTCAAATTTACTTTATATCCGGATATCGCTGAGTATGCATCTATGAGTTGCAGTGTTTCAGGAAGGTCTGATGGTTGTAGAAAAATGAGCAGGTCATCGGCATATGCTGACAATTTACAGGGACCATCAGCTAACTCAATTCCTTTTATGTTTTCCTTCTGTCGGAGCGCTATTAATAAGGGTTCCAGGGCTAAATTAAAAAGCATCGGTGACAGGGGGCAACCCTGTCTGGTCCCTCTTTGCAACTGAAAAGGGGCTGAGAGGTGTGAGTTGACCGCTATTCGAGCTGTGGGTTTGGTATATAACAATTCAACGCGTTTTAGGAACTTTTCTCCTATCCCAAACCACCGTAGGGATCGAAATAGAAAGGACCATTCCAGTCGATCGAAGGCTTTTTCGGCATCCAATGCTAGCCCTATCAGGGGCTCGGCCTTGGTCTTGGCAGATGCCAGTACATGTGCCAATAATCTTCCATTATCTGTAGTGGATCTGTTTTGTATAAATCCACATTGATCCTCATGTATCAAATCTTTTAAGATCCGTCCTAATCGGTTAGCAAGCACTTTAGCATAGATTTTATAATCAGAGTTTAGGAGAGAGATGGGTCTGTAATTCTCTATTTTTTGTGTATCCCTGCCCGGTTTCGGGTGAATTACCACCACAGCCTCTGCCAGGGCTCCAATCTCTGGAGATTCATCTTGCAGGCCACTGTAGTAGATCTGTAGCATGGGAGCCAATTGAATGCAATATTTATTATAGAATTCCAACGGGATACCATCTGGACCGGCGGCTTTGCCACGAGCCATCTGTTTGATCGCATCTTGTATTTCAGTTACTGAGATCTCTTGTTCCAGCGTTCGACTTTGATGACTGGTTAATGTGGGTCCTACTATCTTGGAGACAAAATCTTCAAAGGCTCTGTCACTACATTGGGTATCTGAGCGATATAGTTCCTCATAGAATTCTTTGCAGCGGTCTAGTATTTTGTCAGATCTCAGGAGAAGGCCCCCGGAATTGTCCTGCAACGCCGCTATAGCGGTCTTGCTGGTTTTTGGTCTGAGCTGCCGAGCTAAGAGGGATCCTGAGCGGTTGCTGTCATAGTAGTATATACTACGTTGTAGCTGGATGCTACTCAGTGCTTCTTTGTTGAGGAGAGCATTATATTGGTATCGCAATTTTTGGAGTCTAATCAATATCATTGAGTCAGCTCTTTTGGCTAGTAACCTTTCCCCAGCTTTTATTTGGAGTTCCAATTCATCTTTTTCTTTTTTCCTGGCTTTACGCCGTCTAATGGTGTAGGTGGTAATATGAGCTCGTATGGTCGCTTTAAAACCTTCCCACCAGCTCCAGATGGAGGTATCAGTGGGTGTATTATATTTAAAATAGGTCTCAATTTCCCCTGACAGTAGCTGTACAAAGGAGTCATCTGCTAGTAGGGATTTATCAAATGTCCATCTTGGTGGAACATGCTGTGTAACGTTGGTATTCAACACTAGGGAGACAGCGGCGTGGTCCGATACCGTTGTAGCATATATCTCTGCGGACAACACTTGGGGCATCAGCTCTGTGGACAGTAGGAAGAAATCGATCCTTGTTTGGGTATTATGTGGGATGGAATAAAATGTGTAGTCTCTTTCTTGGGGATGAAGTAGGCGCCAGGGGTCTACCAAGTGTAGCTCTTTTATGATGCCTTTAAGAATCGCCTGCGATTTGACTTTGTCTACAGCCCGATAGGGCGTGCGATCTAACAGTGGATCCAAGATGACATTGAAATCGCCCCCTAATATGATATTGGTGTGAGCCGCGGCTGTAACTTCTTTAGCTATCAGTTTGAAAAAGTTAGGGTCATCGAGGTTGGGCGCGTAAATATTGAAGAATGTGTAAAGCTGTTGATTTATTTTCATCGTCACTCTGGCCCATCGACCTAGCGGATCAATCCGTGTGTCGGTAATGGCGGATTGCAGGAATTTGCGCACTAATATTATTACCCCCCCTTTGCGTTGAGTGGCAGAGGCCGAGGCCGCCACCAGGAAGTATTTAGAGGTTACTTTCTGCGATTCAGTATCTGTTAAATGTGTCTCTTGTAAGAGGGCAATATCCGCTTTTTTTTGCTGGCAGTACGCTAAAATCTTCTTTCGCTTGACAGGGCCAGTAATACCTTTTACATTTAACGAAAGCATTAAAAGATCACTAGACATCAACGTTGGGATAAGCTGTCTTATAGGTGAAAGCTATCCTATGGATAGGCCTGCCGCGTACTTGCATTTGCGTGTATGTGGAGGGTTTTGTACTGGACTGGACTGACACAAACAACTGCATAACTGGCAAACATTGTATCGCTAAGGTGAACACAATCCACTGAAACAGTAACCAACCCCGACCTCCCGTTGCCACCCCTACATTTCAAGCAGAAATATCTGTTTAATTAAAACTATTTAGAACAACAGAAATACAATCAATGAGGTGTTTAACAAGGCTTAAGGCGTTCTAAAATTTGTGAGAACGCACGGCCGCACCCCCTGAGTATATGCTGAGTTCTCTACACTGCGTGAGAGATCAGAATATTGACCTCAGGTTTCCATACCGCATTTTTCTTGTAGGAAAGTTTTCAGTTTTTCAGCATCAACAAAATTCCTCGTTTCATTATGCAGCGTGACCCGCATGGTTCCTGGGTAGTATAGCCCGTATCTTGCCTGTGCACTTTGTAGCATGGGTCTACAGGCCAGCAACGCTTTTCTCCGATCTACCGTTTGCTTGCTCAAATCCGGATAAAGTGTTACTTTGTGTCCCTGGATTTGCAGTGATCCGGCCTTCCGTGCAGCTTGAAAGATCTGTAGGACCTGTGGGTATCTCAGTACCTTCATTATGAGTGGGCGCGGGTATCGTGTGTTTTCAGCTTTGTGCGCTGGGATTCGATGGGCCCGTTCTAGTTCAAAAGGCCTTGCAAAGACAAGCTGCAGCATCTCCGGTATGGTTTTTTCCAGAAATCCAATCGGATCGGTACCTTCAGCGCCTTCAGGGACTCCAACAAGGCGGATATTATTTCTACGGGAATGGTTATTTTGATCTTCAATCAGATTTTCTATGTGCCGGACTCGTTTGGCCAAAGGGCCCAGCTGTTCTAATGCAACGCCATGCTTCTGGGTTTGTAATTCAACTGCATTAAGTCGAGTGGTGATGGTGAGGAGTTTCTCTTTTACCTCCAGCAAGTCTTCTTGAATCATGTTCAGTGAACTAGAATTGGCTGCAATCATTTCTTTAACGCATTTCAATTCCTGTAGCACTTCACGTAGGCCACCGGCAGTCACTCCCTCCTTCTCTCCCGCGGCCATTTTCTGCGGGGAACCCACTTCGGGTTTGGATCGTTTCGCTGCTGAGCCGGATCCCTGTGGAAATTCCAGCCGGGCAGGCTTCAGGGATGCCATCCAGCTGTATTGCGGTGTTATTGATGTAGGTAGGGGGTACAAACTTCAATGGAATACCGGGATATGTTCAGGATTCTTGGGCAGCAACGGGAGCAAAAATTCAGGCGTCCATTCTGTTCAGTGGCTAGCTCCGCCCCTCTTTATGATGGTTTCTACCATTTTTCCCGGTACTGACGTCAGGCTCACCGGTCTGTAGTTTCCCGGATCACCCCTGGACCCCTTTTTAAAAATTGGTGTTACATTGGTGATCATCCAATCTTCAGATATTAGAGATGATTTTAATGATAGTTCACAGATTACTGATAGCAGGTCTGCAATCTCATATTTCAGTTCTTTCAACACCCTTGGATGTATACCATCCGGCCCAGGTGATTTGCTACTCTTCAGTTTATCTAATAGTTGTAAGACATCTTCCCGATGTATCGATATTTCCTTCAATTCTTCTGCACCTTTAAATACCACTTCAGTCATGGGTAACATCCCTACATCTTCCTCAGTAAAGACCGAAGCAAAGAATTGTCGCCTCTTAGTGCTCCTTTAACCCCTTTATCATCTAATGGACCAACTGACTCTCTCACAGGTTTTTTGCTACGAATGTACTTGAAAAGGTCTTTATTTTGCGTTTTTGCTTCCGCAGCAAGCTTCTTCTCAAATTCTCTCTTTGCCTGCCTTATCAATGCCTTGCATTTGACTTGCCAGTGCTTGTGCTGTTTCCAGGTTTCGTCGTTTGGCTCTTTTTTCAATTTTGCTTTTTTGGCAACAACAGCCTCTCTGACCTCACCTTTAAACCATGCTGGCAGTTTTTTGGACTTCCTTCCACTTTTCTTAAAGCGTGGAATACAGCTGTTCTGGGCTGCCAAGATAGTATTTTTCAACAACACCCAAGCTTGATGTACGTCTTTAACCTTCGCAACTGCTCCTTTTAGTTTTTTCTTAACTGTTTTCCTCATTTTATCATAGTCTCCCTTTCGAAAGTTAAAAGGTAGTACTGTGGATTTCCTTACTATCCCTCCTCCACTAATTAAATCAAAGGCGATCATGCTATGATCACTATTGCCAAGTGGCCCCAACACCCTTATCTCTTGCACTAGATTTGGTGTTCCACTAAGGACTAGGTCTAATATGGCTTCCCCTCTGGTCGGTTCATGAACCAGCTGCTCCAAGAAGCAGTCATTTATTTCATCTAGGAACTTTATCTCCCTAGCATGTCCTGACGTGACACTGACCCAGTCGATACCGGGGTAATTGAAATCACCCATTATTATTACTGCGCTGTAACTTTTGTTAGCTTCCTTGATTTCTTTGAGCATTTCATCATCCATTTGGTCATTCTGGCCAGGTGCTCGATAGTACACCCCCACTGCCATCGCCTTCCCCCTTTTATATGGAATTTCAATCCATATAGATTCCACAGCAGATTTTGTTTCCTGCAAAACTTTAATCCTTTCTGAGTCAATGCCCTCTCTAACACAGAGCGCAACCCCTCCACCAATTTGATCAGCTCTGTCATTACGATATAGTTTGTACCCAGGTATCACAGTGTCCCACTGATTGTCCTCCTTCCACCATGTCTCTGATATGCCAATCATATCTAACCTTTCATTTAGTGCTATATATTCTAACTCTCCCATCTTATTCTTTAGACTTCTAGCATTTGCATACAAGCATTTTAGAGAATGTATTTTATTCATGTTAATTTGGCTATTGTTAGACATGGGTAAATTGGGATCTTTAAGCTCTGTCTGCTCCATTCTTGAGGGCATTTGGGCTACTTTACTCTTTTGTGGAACTTCTCTGCTTTTGGTAGTATCCTTCAAGGGTACTAACGCCGCCAAACCATCCGATGGCAGGACCGAGAAACAACACCACAACAAGAGACAAAACAAGCCATGGTACTCAGCAAAAATACGACAGGAAAAGAGGGAGCTCAGGAAGATTGAACGGAGATGGAGAAAAAACAAAACAACTTCCGACCAACATCTTTACCTAACAAAGCAAAACAATACAATGAACACATCAACCAATCAAAGAGAGAATTCCACACAAACCTGATAAATACTTCCATCAACAAACCCAGAGAACTTTTCGAAATAGTAAAGACCCTGACAAAAGAGCAAGCAGCAGAAGGAGAAGTACAAGTTGATCCACAGAAATTCGCCGACCACATCAAAGACAAATTTCACTCCTCAGAGCGCAGAACACCCAGTGGAACCACCAGAACGAACGTACACCCCAAAACCTGGGGCACATTCTACTCACCCTCAAAAGAACAGATATCCCACATCATCTCCACAATCAACACAAGCACTGCTCCTACAGACCCTTGCCCAGTGTCATGGGTCAAAGCCACCAAATCAAGCCTCATCCCAACCATTCATAAAATGGTACACAACTCACTCACTCAAGGACTCATGCCACAGCAACTAAAGCTTGCCTCAGTAAGACCAATCACAAAGAAAACTACTCTCAACAAAAAGGACCCAGCAGCATACCGTCCAATCTCCAGCATACCCTTCCTCGCAAAAATAATCGAAAAGACGGTTCAACTACAACTTCAGGAACACATTGACGAACACGTAACACTCGACGACAACCAACACGGATTTCGTCCCAACCATGGAGTCGAAACTCTACTGATCTACCTCTTCGACAGCATCATAAGAATAATTGACAACACCAGGAATGGAATTATAATGATCTTCATCGACATCTCCTCAGCTTTCGACACAGTTGACCACAATACGCTCCTGGAGAGACTAAAGAACACTGGTATACACGGTACCACATTGAAATGGTTCCACTCATACCTAACCGAAAGACAGCTACAGGTCAAGGTGGGACATGACACCTCCCGACCCATAAATGTCCAACAAGGAGTACCGCAAGGATCCGCACTCTCAGCACTCCTTTTTAACATCTATATCCAACCAATATGCAACATTATGAAAGAGAACAACATCCAATACACAATATACGCAGACGACATCATGGTATACTCCCCGATATCAATCGACAACCCGGACTTCTCTAAGATAACAGACTGCCTTACCCAAATGACGAGGTGGTGCCAAAACAACAACCTCGCAATAAACTACAACAAGACCGAAGCTTTAATCATCACTCGGAACCAAAGCTTCATACACCCACCAAACATAAAGATACAAAGCACCACGATACCGATAAGATCAGAGGTGAGATACCTTGGGGTTACTCTGGACAGTAAACTCAACCTCAAACCACACATAGACAAAACAATCCAAAAAGCCTACTACAAGATGCGAATCATCAGGAGACTGAAACCACTCCTCGCCCCAGAACACTTCCGTACCGTCTGTCAAGCACTGATAACCCCAATACTGGACTTCTGCAATCCGATATACCTTGGACTACCGAAACAAGCCCTCAAACCACTCCAACTGGCACAAAACACTGCAGCTCGAATCATATCCGGAGCCGCAAGGCAGGAGCACATCACACCTACTTTAAAGGACTTACACTGGCTCCCAATCAGTGCACGCATCAGATACAAGACTATCATAAACCTATTTAAGATAAAACAGCACACATCAGCCAACAGCCTCCACACGCTCATACAACCAGAAACCAGCGCACGTCCTAGAAGAAGTCAAACACTCAACCGAGTCAGTACCCCAAATGAATACAAGCACACACGCAAGGACACAACAGACAGAGCTCTCTCCATGGCTGCTCCAACAATATGGAACAATCTACCGGACGATCTAAGGGCAACTCCAGACCTCAAAGACTTCAGAAAACAGCTGAAAACCATGCTGTTCATAGAGCACTACGGACACATCACATAACCTAAGAGAATGTATAACAGCACACCAAACCTCCTAACACTGTATGTATATAAAACGTGTTTTTAGCACCACTGTAAATAGCCCACTTTGTACATAGCTCAAGCAAATCAAGCACCCAACACAGCCCTCACACAACTAAGTTTCACCCTCACTGCATGTATAACACACCCACTTTACCTGATTGCTTGCTGTGATACCACCTTGATTATTAAGATAAGGCGGTTTAGAAATACTGTTAAATAAATAAAAATAAATAAATTCTTCCGAACCATCCGCTCTTGGGCGACTGTCGGCTTTCCCCTAATATCTAGTTTAAAAGCTGCTCTATCTCCTTTTTAAAGGTTAATGCCAGCAGCCTGGTTCCATCCCGGTTAAGGTGAAGCCCATCCCTTCGGAAGAGCCCCTCCTTTCCCCAGAATGTTCCCCAGTTCCTAACAAATCCAAAACCTTCATCTCTGCACCATTGTCTCATCCACGCATTGAGACTCCGGAGCTCTGCCTGCCTTTTGGGTCCTGCGCGTGGAACAGGAAGCATTTCGGAGAATGCTACCCTGGAAGTTCTAACTTTCAGAAAACAGCTAAAAACCATCCTCTTTCAGGAATACTTCAACTCGAGACCCACCGTAAAACCCACAAACCCCCGATCTCATCCACAATGAACTTCTAACGCAAAGCTACCCTGACCTGTCTATGTCCAACGTTTGTCCTGTGTCCAAAGTCCTTCCTATGTCAAAATCATCAATGTTGCCTCCCCGGTGATGGCCCCACCCTTGTAGTTAATTCCCCCACCCCCATGTAACACCGCTTTGACCCGGTGAAAGGCGGTATATAAATACAGCTAAATAAATAAATAAATAAAAGCCTAAATTTTGCCTCCAGAACCTCCCAACCACATTTTCCTATGTCATTGGTACCGACATGTACCAAGACAGCAGACTCCTCCCCAGCATTATCTAAGCTGCAATGATGGCGTTTTTTCTGCAAGGCTGCTAAAGACGAAAATTCTTGGATATTGCACTTGAAACAGGGCAAAGGTGCCCGAAACGTGTGCGTCGTGCAGCAGACTCTCCTATTCAGCGCCTATGAACTGAGATAAGTTATTGTGTGTTTACAATTTCTATTTTTGGTGAAGAACCATATGAGTAAAAAATAGTTGCCCGCTTGGTGTAGGTCGTTTTCCCTTTCGACCTTCCTACGGCTAGCTCCGACAAAAATATTTTAGGTTTTCTTTTTTTGGGTCGTTGGGTATAGGTTTGGTTTTTTGTGTTGTTTGATTTGTCCAGACCTCAGGGGTTTTTTCTATACAGTAGAACCTATAGCATTTCCAAACACCTGGAGATAAAATTGTGTATCAGATATAAAATAATTATTAGTTAGAACTAAATAGAGAAACTGTGTCAATAGTGATTTTAGAATTCTATCAGGCAAGTCTACTGGATAATCAGCTATAACATCTTCTGTCTGGTTGATGTTGGTATATAATGAAACCACATCAACAGTAACCAAGATGGTGGAGTCAGAGTATGCATAATCGTCAGCCAGATGTGTCAAAAATGGGAAGTGTCTTGAATGTAGGATCGAACCTGGGCTGTGGTTTTCTGTAAAAAATAATCACAGAACTTAGATAGAGGTTCAAGTCGCAGCATGATACAAATAGGATGACCCAGTGGAGAAGTAATAGATTTATGCACCTTAGGTACTGTATAAATTGTTGGTATGAGGGATGTTTCATCAAAAGTTTTTGTACTTTCAATGTTAACCAATCCACTGATAGTACTCCACGGACAACATCTTTAATTTCCATTTGGAGTTCAGCAGTCTGATTATAAGGTAGTAATTTACAATACTTATCAGATAATTGATGACATATTTGAGTGCCTTGTATCACAACAGCTCCGTTGCGGATGGCAATATCAATATTGATGCCTATATTTTTAATGCTTTAAACTCAGCAAAAGTCAAATTGGAATAACCATTCTTTATCTATTATTCAATATTGTTCAATTCTGACAAAACCAGCCATTGAAAAGTGGAAATTGCCGGAAAAGTGGAAATTGCCGGATCAACAGATCCAGGCGGAATCCATTTTGATAGGTTTTTAGCCACCAAATTGTTAATCAGGCCTGAATGGTCAGCAAAATGATAAATGACTTGGAGCTTTCAAAAGAACTTATGCAAAGCTTGTCTCATTTTAAAAAGTCGTATGAAATGCTGAGAACAAAGGAAAGGCCAATATTAAGTACTCTCTTCTGCAGGCTAGTCAGATTAATGACTGCTGTTTGGTGCAAGAACAAGTTGCTGGGCCCCTCCAACCCTCTGTCTGGGTCCATGGTATTTGCCCCTCTGAAAATCCTACTGGTGAGACATAGCACCTTGTTGATCCAATTGTGTCCACTGTCTTCGACAAAATCTACCTGAAGAATCACTCTCATCTGTGTCATCAGAAGCATTATCAAATGTGACTCAGATTTTTGTTTCCATGTGTATACCTGATCATGAATGTAATCAAATTTGTCATAGTTGAATTTTTTAATCTTTAAAACTCTTTAAATGTTCCCGTAAAGTTAGTTGTTGGGAGGTCTCATCAAATTGGTTTTTAAATCACTGAATGGAAAAGTCAGATTTTAATCTATCTTCTAAGATTGCAGCTTGTTGCTTGACATTATGCTCTTCTAAAGTGAGATGCTCAACTAATAAATCAATCGAGTCCAGACTGCACTTGTTCAAAATACTGTTCCACTTAATAAGAAAAGCCTTGTCATCCAGAAACATCTTAGGAGGTTTGATCAATCTTAGCCCCTGTGGAATCATTTTTGTTTTCAGATATTGAGTCATAATGGCACAATGTAATTGAACCTGGATCTATTTTTCACTCAAACTTTTGTATTCTATGATAGAGGCAGAACCCAATGGGGTGGTAACTTCATCATTGATAAGAGAAGATATTTATAGCAACTTATTAATCTGATCATCTGAATATGCAAACAAAGCTGTATTCAGCAACCTGAACATTAATATTGGTTTTAGCATCAGACGCCATCTAGTATGTTGTAATGGTCACTCAAATTATCAAAATGAATATATATCCAAGATCAAAACCAGAGAATCAATCTCAGCCAGAAGGTCTGATCAAAATAAAGAGCAAAATCACTATTTAATGTCGGAACATTTGTTGTGCAAGATCAAAAACCTTCCGCCACTTATTACGATTCCACAGCCATCATCCTGGCCCTTTAAAGAGGGGTCTTCCATTGGGCCAGTTTCTGAATATTAGGAGAATTTGCACAACCCCCAATGAATTCCAGGTTCATGAACTAGATTTGATCCAGCATCTGAAAGACAGGCTATCCCAATTGTGTCATTAATAAAGCATACAAAAGAACCAAATATATTCATCATGATTGGCTGTAAAAAAAGTGGCGATTCCCCTACAGCAGATTTACCAAATACTTCATTGGATAAAATTGTAGGGATCGGGGGGTCTTAAGTGATGCAGTGAGCTGAGTGGACGTTCTGCAGCTTGGCTCCAGGGAAACTCACATGAAAACTGATTAAAGAGATTTCATCACCCCCACCCCACCTCCCGATACTCACCTCACAGGCCGGAGAGAGAAATGGGCTGGCATCTGTGTCAGTGAGAGAAAGAGCAGAATGACAACAAGCAGATGGCAGCAAAGCCACTCAGAAAAGGGAAGAGTCGAGACCTTGATTCAAAGATGGTGGATCCCCCCTCCCCGAAGTCACTAGGGGAGTTCTCGGCAGGCCTGGTTGAGGAGGCCTTGCAAGCGGTGGTGGCAGCACTGGAAGATCGATTAAGATGTCTTTCCAATCAACTCTCCCAAGTGGCCAGGTGTTTTCAGATTTTGGAGGCCAGATGGCACAGGATGAGCAATATCTGCAGTCTCAAATGATCAAAAAACTGGAGATACTTTTAAACAAGCATAGTGAAAAACTCGACAACCTCGAGAATAGAAGTCATCGTAAAAACTTGCGCTTCATCAGCATAAAAGAAACGGTGGCTGCTAGTGAACTAAGAGGTTTTCTGGAGACATGGATCACCACGAAAGTGAGTATGGGTGAGCAGGGTGGGAAAGTCCTCATTTAGAGCACCCATAGACTTTGACAACGGCACAAAGCTGCTAACCGCCCACAGGCGGTAATAGCATGCTTTCACAATTACCTTCAAAAAGAGGCAGCAAGAGCACTTAGATTGAATTTAAGCACGTCAACAGACCTACTAGTCTTCTAGGATTATTCCACACTGGTTAGCAAGAAAAGGAAGGCATTTGCTGTCTTCTGCGGTCGGCTGTCTGCGAAGGGAATGCGCTTTTTATAAGATTATAAAGCAAATGAGGACAGACTTAAGGATCTTAATAGGTACACCTTAGAGGAAAGGCGGGATAGAGGTGATATGATTGAGATGTTTAAATACCTCTGTAGCATAAATGTTCAGGGGGAGAGCCTCTTTCAAATGAAAGAAAGTTCTGCTACGAGGGGACATGGGATGAGGGTGAAGGGGGATAGATTCAGAGTGATATGCGGAAATATTTCTTTACGGAAAGCGTGGTGGATCCATGGAATAGTCTCCAAGTGGAGGTGGTGGAGATGAGGACAGTAACTGAATTCAAAAAAGCATGGGACAAACACAGAGGATCTCTAAAGGAAAAAAGGGGACTGTTATAGTTGTTGATATGGAAGGACAGACAAGACAGGCCATGTGGTCTTTTTCTGTCTTCATGTTTCTATGGAGATAGCATGTTGTCTTGCTTTCTCCTAAGAACATAAGAACATAAGATATGCCATACTGGGTCAGACCAAGGTCCATCAAGCCCAGTATTCTGTTTCCAACAGTGGCCAATCTAGGTCATACGTACCTAGCAGTTTCCCCAAGGGACACAGGTTCCACAATGCTTGTATTGGTTCAAGCATTGATATCCTGGGTCCCTTCTTAATAATGGTTTATGGACCTTTCCTCCAGGAACTTGTCCAAACCTTTTTTAAACCCAGCTACACTAACAGCCTTTACTACATCCTCCGGTAACAAATTCCAGAGTTTGATTACACGTTGAGTGAAAAAATATTTTCTTTTATTAGTCTTAAATAGTTTACCCTGTAGCTTCATTGCATGTCCCCTAGTCTTTCTATATTCTGATAAGGTAAACAATCGATCTACGTTTACCCGTTCCACTCCGTTCATTAATTTATAGACTTCTATCATATCTCCCCTCAGCCGTCTCTTTTCCAGGTTAAAGAGCCCCAACCTTTTTAGCCTTTCTTCATAGGAGTAGCCTTCCATCCCCTTTACCATTTTGGTGGCTCTTCTCTGAACCTTTTCTAAAATTGCTATATCCTTTTTAAGATATGGCGACCAGAATTGCACACAATATTCAAGGTGCGGTCTCACCATGGAACGATATAGAGGCATTATAATATCTTTTGTTTTATTTTCCATTCCTTTCCTTATCATACCTAGCATTCTATTTGCTCTCTTGGCCGCCGCTGCACACTGGGCCGAGGGTTTTAACATGGTATCCACAAGGACGCCTAAATCTTTTTCTTGGGTGGTGGTTCCTAATGTGGAACCTTGCATCGTGTAACCATAGTTTGGGTTGTTCTTCCCTAGGTGCATAACCTTGCACTTCTCCACATTAAATTTCATCTGCCATTTTGATGCCCAGTCTTCCAATTTATCAAGATCCTCTTGCAATTTTCCACAATCCTCCTGGGTTTTAACAACTTTAAATAGTTTTGTGTCATCAGCAAATTTGATAACCTCACTCGTTATTCCACTTTCCAGGTCATTTATGAATATGTCAAAAAGCAACGGACCCAGCACAGATCCCTGGGGTACACCACTATTCACCTTTCTCCATTGGGAAAATTGGCCATTTAGTCCTACCCTCTGCTTTCTATCTTTTAACCAGTTCCTGATCCACAGTAGTACACTGCCTCCTATCCCATGACTCTTTAGTTTTGCCAAAAGTCTCTCATGAGGGACCTTGTCAAAGGCTTTCTGAAAGTCCAGATACACAATATCAACCGACTCACCTTTGTCCACCTGTTTATTCACTCCTTCAAAAAAACATAACAGATTAGTAAGACAAGATCTTCCTTGTCTAAAGCCATGTTGGCTGTCTCCCATTAGGTCATGACTATCTATATGCTGAGTAATTTTATTCTTTATGATGGTTTCTACCATTTTTCCCGGTACTGATGTCAGGCTCACCGGTCTGTAGTTTCCCGGATCACCCCTCGAACCCTTTTTAAAAATTGGTGTTACATTGGCGATCCTCCAATCCTCAGGTATTAGAGATGATTTTAATGATAGTTCACAGATTACTGATAGCAGGTCTGCAATCTCAAATTTCAGTTCTTTCAACACCCTTGGATGTATACCATCCGGCCCAGGTGATTTGCTACTCTTCAGTTTATCTAATAGTTGTAGGACATCTTCCCGATGTATCGATATTTCCTTCAATTCTTCCACACCTTTAAATACCACTTCAGTCGTGGGTAACATCCCTACATCTTCCTCAGTAAAGACCGAAGCAAAGAATTCATTCAGTCTCTCCGCTATCGCCTTGTCGCCTCTTAGTGCTCCTTTAACCCCTTTATCATCTAATGGACCAACTGACTCTCTCACGGGTTTTTTGCTACGAATGTACTTGAAAAGGTCTTTATTTCGCGTTTTTGCTTCCGCAGCAAGCTTCTTCTCAAATTCTCTCTTTGCCTGCCTTATCAATGCCTTGCATTTGACTTGCCAGTGCTTGTGCTGTTTCCAGGTTTCATCATTTGGCTCTTTTTTCCATTTCTTGAAAGATGCTTTTTTGGCAACAACAGCCTCTCTGACCTCAGCTTTAAACCATGCTGGCAATTTTTTGGACTTCCTTCCACTTTTCTTAAAGCGTGGAATACAGCTGGTCTGGGCTTCCAAGATAGTATTTTTCAACAACACCCAAGCTTGATGTACGTCTTTAACCTTTGCAACTGCTCCTTTTAGTTTTTTCTTAACTGTTTTCCTCATTCTATCATAGTCTCCCTTTCGAAAGTTAAAGGGTAGTACTGTGGATTTCCTTACTATCCCTCCTCCACTAATTAAATCAAAGGCGATCATGCTATGATCACTATTGCCAAGTGGCCCCAACACCCTTATCTCTTGCACTACATCTGGTGTTCCACTAAGGACTAGGTCTAATATTGCTTCCCCTCTGGTCGGTTCATGAACCAGCTGCTCCAAGAAGCAGTCATTTATTTCATCTAGGAACTTTATCTCCCTAGCATGTCCTGTTGTGACACTGACCCAGTCGATGCCGGGGTAATTGAAATCACCCATTATTATTACTGCACTGTAACTTTTGCTAGCTTCCTTGATTTCTTTGAGCATTTCATCATCCATTTGTTCATTCTGGCCAGGCGGACGATAGTACACCCCCACTGCCATCGCCTTCCCCTTTTTACATGGAATTTCAATCCATAGAGATTCTACAGCAAATTTTGTTTCTTGCAAAACTTTAATCCTTTCTGACTCAATGCCCTCTCTAACATAGAGCGCAACCCCTCCACCAATTTGATCAGCTCTATCATTTCGATATAGTTTGTACCCAGGTATCACAGTGTCCCACTGGTTGTCCTCCTTCCACCATGTCTCTGATATTCCAATCATATCTAACCTCTCGTTTAGTGCTATATATTCTAACTCTCCCATCTTGTTTTGTAGACTTCTAGCATTTGCATACAAGCATTTTAGAGACTGTATTTTATTCATATTAATTTGGCTATTGGTAGACATGGGTAATTTGGGATCTTTAAGTTCTGTCTGCTCCATACTCGAGGGCATTTGGGCTACTTTACTCTTTTTTGGAACCTCTCTGCTTTTTGTAGTATCCTTCAAGGATACATTCTTCCGAACCATGTGCTCTTGGACGACTGTCGGCTTTCCCCTATTATCTAGTTTAAAAGCTGCTCTATCTCCTTTTTAAAGGTTAATGCCAGCAGCCTGGTTCCATCCCGGTTAAGGTGAAGCCCATCCCTTCGGAAGAGCCCCTCCTTTCCCCAGAATGTTCCCCAGTTCCTAACAAATCCGAACCCCTCATCTCTGCACCATTGTCTCATCCACGTATTGAGACTCCGGAGCCCTGCCTGCCTATTGGGTCCTGCGCGTGGAACGGGAAGCATTTCGGAGAACGCTACCCTGGAAGTTCTGGATTTCAACTTCCTACCTAAAAGCCTAAATTTAGCTTCCAGAACCTCCCTACCACATTTTCCTATGTCATTGGTACCAACATGTACCAAGACAGCAGACTCCTCCCCAGCACTATCTAAGACCTTATCTAGGTGGCGTGTGAGGTCCGCTACCTTCGCACCAGGCAGGCATGTTACCAGGCGATCCTCACGTCCACCAGCCACCCAGCTATCTACATGCCTAATGATCGAATCACCAACTATAACTGCTGTCCTAACCCTTCCCGCATGGGCACTTGGCCCTGGAGAAACCTCCTCGGTGCGAGAGGGGTTTACATCACCTGGAGGACAGGTCCTAGTTACAGGATCACTTCCTGCCACACCAGGGTGATGCTCTCCTGTCACGTGACCTCTCTCCTCCATGGCAACAGGGATGCTGCCAGACTGGAGGTGGGACTTCAGGACTATATCCCTGTAGGTCTCGTCTATGTACCTCTCTGTCTGTCTTATGTTTTCCAAGTCTGCTACTCTAGCCTCTAGAGAACGGACTTGTTCCCTGAGAGCAGAGAGCTCCTTGCACCTAGTGCACACGTAAGACCTCTCACCAGCTGGGAGAAAATCATACATGTGACACTCAATGCAAAAGACTGGAAAGCCCACATCCCGCTGCTGGACTGCTGTCTGCATCTTAGTTTTAAGTTTGTGTTTAGATCTTTAAGTTCTATATGTACTAAAGGGTGCAATGGATATTTATACCACTAAAACTGTACCTAAGAAGTTTAATATACCTTGTTCACCTGAAGCTTAATTAATCTCAGGTCCTTGGTGTATGACTGATTTGGGTAATGAGCTTCACCTGAGAGCACCTCCTGTCTTTTAAGTTGTGCAAGTACCTATAAAGCTGTGATTTTCCCAGGGGAGGGTGGGTGTGGGGAGGGAGGGAGGGATATAACACTTATTAAAAAAGGGCTGCTACACAGTACCTTGTCCTGTGCTGCTGAGGAAAACTATATTCTGATTTGATTTAAATTATAGCTCTTTGCTGCTACTAGGCTCTAACCTATTATGAAATTTAAACTACAAGCTCTCTGCTGGATTCTAAATTTAACCAGAAAGCTCTCTTCTGTGTTTTAATTTGAAACTAAAAGTACTTTGCTGATGCTAGGCCCTGAGTGACTATGAAATTTAAACTACAGCTGTCTACTGGGTATGAAAGGTAACCAGAAAGTTCTCTTCTGTGTTTTTAAATTGAATCTTAAACTGTTGCTACTAGGCCCTGACTGATTTAACAAAACAAATAGTGGGTTCACAGATTAATTAGCTTTAAAAGAAAAAAAATTCCTTTCAGAAAAATTCCCAGAAGTATATACTCACAATTTCAGATTTCTCTCCAGAAGTAACAGCCCCCCTTTCCAGTCCGTCAAACTGCTAGAGGTACCTGCCCAGGTTTATGGCAGTATAGGAAGTTTTTAATTAAAAATAAATATATCTGGATAGCTACGCGCATAAAGCTGACTGTTATGGTTAAATTTTTTTTATGTTTTTAATGCTATCAAGTCAGATATGACTCCTGATGACCCAGCTGCCTATGGGTTTTCTTAGTAATCTATCACTGAAAGTAGATTGCCAGGCCTTTTCTTCCGAGGCAATGGAGGGTAAAGTGACTTTCCCAAGGTCACAAGGAGTGCCAGTGGGAACTGAACTCTTAATCTTCCGGGTACTAGAGGGTTACTCTAACCACTCCTCCACTATTGTTGACTCTAAATTGTGTGGGTGTAGGCATGTTATAAAAAAATTCTCAAACAGAATGGTGTCATTTCTGTGCATTATACAAGTGTTCACGTTATATACGTTGACACATTATTTGCGTGAAAATACGGTTTTCATTTTTTCCCTGCATTACATCATAAGAGGTATAAACCACATAAGAGACAGAAATTCAAAGCAATAACCTTACTTTCTATCAGTCGTACCAAGACTGTTCGGCCACACAGGGCGCAGGTACAGAAGGGGCACTGATGTGATCACTGGGGCTTCCAGGAAGCTCAAAGTTGTTGCACATAGCTGAATGGGAGGGGGGCATCAGGCTCTTGAATCACACAGGGTAGACTTCCAACTTGGTATTGATAAGGCAGGCAAAGCGGGAATTTGAGAAGAAACTTGCTACGGAAGCAAAAACACGAAATAAAGACTTTTTCAAGTACATTCGTAGCAAAAGGCCTGTGAGAGAGTCAATTGGACCATTAGATGATAGAGGCGTAAAAGGGGCAGTAAGAGGAGACAAGGCTATAGCAGAGAGACTGAATGAATTCTTTGCTTCGGTCTTTACTGAGGAAGATGTAGGGATGTTACCCAAGACTGAAGTGGTATTTAAAGGTGATACTGCAGAGGAATTGAGAGAAATATCGCTACACCGGGAAGATATATTACAACTATTTGATAAACTGAATAGTAGCAAATCACCTGGACCGGATGGTATACATCCCAGAGTGTTGAAAGAACTGAAATATGAGATTGCAGACCTGTTATTGGTAATCTGTGAACTTTCATTAAAATCATCTGTAATACCTGAAGATTGGAGGATCGCCAACGTAACACCAATTTTTAAAAAGGGTTCCAGGGGTGACCCGGGAAATTACAGACCGGTGAGCCTGACGTCAGTACCAGGGAAAATGGTAGAACCATCATAAAGAACAAAATTACACAGCATGTAGATAGTCATGGCCTAATGGGAGACAGCCAACATGGCTTTAGACAAGGAAGATCTTGTCTTACTAATCTGATCTGTTTTTTTGAATGTGTGCATAAACAGGTAGACAAAGGTGAGTCAGTTGATATAGTGTATCTGGACTTTCAGAAAGCTTTTGACAAGGTCCCCCATCAGAGACTTTTGGCGAAGCTAAAAAGTCATGGGATAGGAGGCAGTGTACTATTGTGGATCGGGAACTGGTTAAAAGATAGAAAGCAGAGGGTAGGGCTAAATGGCCAATATTCCCAATGGAAAAAGGTGAATAGTGGAGTACCCCAGGGATCTGTACTGGGTCCGCTACTTTTTGACATATTCATAAATGACCTGGAAAAGGGAATAACTAGTGAGGTTATCAAATTTGCAGATGACACAAAACTGTTTAAAGTTGTTAAAACCCAAGAGGATTGTGGAAAACTGCAGGAGGATCTGGATAAATTGGAAGACTGGGCATCCAAATGGCAGATGAAATTTAATGTGGACAAGTGCAAAGTTATGCACCTAGGAAAGAACAACCCACACTATAGTTACACGATGCAAGGCTCCACATTAGAAACCACCACCCAGGAAAAAGATTTAGGAGTCATCGTGGATAACATGTTAAAACCCTCCGCCCAGTGTGCAGCGGCGGCCAAGAAAGCAAATAGAATGCTAGGTATCATAAGGAAAGGGATGGAGAATAAAACAAAGGATATTATAATGCCTCTGTATCGCTCCATGGTACGACCGCACCTTGAATATTGTGTGCAATTCTGGTCACCGTATCTTAAAAAGGACATAGAGTTATTAGAAAAAGTACAGAGAAGAGCCACCAAATTGGTGAAGGGGATGGAAGGCTACTCCTATGAAGAGAGGCTAAAAAGGTTAGGGCTCTTTAACCTAGAAAAGAGACGGCTGAGGGGAGATATGATAGAGGTGTATAAATTAATGAATGGAGTGGAACGGATAAACGTGGATCAATTGTTTACGCTATCAGAATATAGAAGGACTAGGGGACATGTAATGAAGCTACAGGGTAAACTATTTAAGACAAATAGGAGAAAATATTTCTTCACTCAACGTGTAATCAAACTCTGGAATCTGTTACCGGAGGATGTAGTAAGGGCTGTTAGTATAGCTGGGTTTAAAAAAGGTTTGGACAAGTTCCTGGAGGAAAGGTCCATAAACCACTATTAAAAAGGGACCCAGGATATCAATGCTTGGCCTAGTACAAGCACTGCAGAACCTGTGTCTTTTGGGGAAACTGCTAGGTACGTATGACCTAGATTGGCCACTGTTGGAAACAGGATACTGGGCTTGATGGACCTCGGTCTGACCCAGTATGGCATTTCTTATGTTCTTATGTTGGTATGGTCCTGCTTCCTATACTAAAGAAGCAATGCAACACCCATGCCCCCCTGCCCCATGCTTTCTCAACCTTGAACACTATTAGTGGAGATTGTAGCACTGCCTATTAGACTATCCATGCTACCTGCAATCTTAGATGAAAAAATACCTCGCACTTTAAAGGGCATGTTTACTGAAGATTAATGTGCCTTAATGAAGTTAATGCATATTAAGCACCACTGTGCCGATAGAAATAAAAAGGGCTGTGGTTACTTAATGAGCATTAAAACCTTTAGTAAACATGTCCTCAAGAGTGGTCTGATCACTTTTTACAGGGAAAGGATCCTCACACCCCTTGGCTCACCTTCAATTGGATGACTATTATACTTGTCCCCAATCCATTCTTTGGAGCAAATAGCAATTCTCATATCCTTACCTTAATTTAAAAAAGATAGCACCTGCTGGTGACCTGACAAAAGTGTTAGAATGAGCATGTTCCAGCATACTCAAGAACAAGATGCAGCAAGAATCTGAAACAGCACTTTAATACAAAGGGCTTTTCATCTTATTACAGCTCAACACAGGGTGAGCAACCAGTGAGAACAGAAAGGGAACAGAAAGCAATACAGAATGCCTGAACCCTTAAACAAATCAGTGCCATCTTGTGACCTTATAACTGATTGCAGTATTTAGAAGAATAAAACATAACAGAGCAAGAAAAAGGAGAAAGCCAAATATGAAGGGAAGAATCTCAGATTGTGCACAAAATGTGGGAGACACATGAAGGATATTGATACAGCAGGTTGTGTATGTATGAAAGCCACAGAGGCATCTATTTTTAGCCTACTTCATTAAGACACATAGGGGTATGTTTTCAAGCCCAGATTTAGGTATAGGCAACATAGGAAACCGCCTCTGGTGCCAACTTCTGTTAGATGCCGGAGAGTTGCTATTGTTGCTATGCCTTAGTCTGGGCTGCTCATGGAGCAATGTGGCAGCAACAAAGCAAAGCTTCAGCATAGGGCAAGCAAACCCTCATGCTACATACATGAGCTGTGATGCCCCGCCTTTCCTCCCATATGCATGAGAGGATGGGCGGAGCATCATAGGGGCTGTCCGTAGCATGAGGGTTTGCCTGTCCTGCGCTGAAACTTTGACTGCTATTTGCAACTGCTGTTGATCCAAAAAGAAGGCGAGCTGGTAGGATTGGGAGAGGGGAGGAGAGAACGCAGAGCACCTCTCCCCTTCGCCAAATACCTATAGGTAATTCTGGAGACTGCACCTTCAAACGGATATAAACAGGATGGAGTTGGTGCAGAGGGTAGCTACTAAAATGGTTAGAGGTCTTTGTTATAAAGCATATGAGGACAGACTTAAAGATCTTAATATGTATAAGTTAGAGGAAAGGTGGGATAGAGGAGATATGATTGAGACATTTAAATACCTTCGTGACAAAAATGCACAAGAGGTGAGCTTCTTTCGATTGAAAGCAAACTCTGCTACAAGGGGGACATAGGATGAGGGTGAAAGCAGATAGACTCAGGAGTAATATGCGGAAATATAATTTTATGGAAAGAGTGGTACATGCATGGAATAGTCTCTCAGTGGAGGTAGTAGAGATGAGGACAGTATCTAAATTCAAAAACAAATAGGACAAACACAGAAGATCTCTTAAGGAAAAAAAGGAGACTATTGTAGATGATGGCAGAAAAATACCACATGGCCTGTTTCTATGTTTCTCTTTAACTAACGTTACTAAAATTTCTACAGTTGTGTGCTATTATTTAGTCACCCCTGTCCAATTTTCTGTTTCAGTGACTCCTTAAGCTGGCACAACCTCTGCATGGTCATGTTAAACGTAACAACTTACTGCAATTTTGAATACAAAATTAATTTGTTTTGATGATTTATTTTTCTTTATTATAAATTTCCAAAAACTTACAAAAGCAAGCATAAAGTAACCATAGTGCTTTAACAAAGAAACACAACCATAAGGAAAAATAAAAATAATAAACAAAACACTATCCCATAGCCCACAACATGGAGAGATATCACAAAGTAATATTACAAAAGAAAAAAAAAGAGCAAAAGCTCTTAAAAATATAACAGACTATAATTTTTAACCCTCCAACCACCTCCTATTTATTACCGTGTCCCTCTTTACCATCCAAAAAATCAATCAATTGAGAAGGATAAAAAAAAAATAAATTTAGAACCCTGAAATGTAACCAAACATTTAAATGGCTATCTAAGAAAAAAACGTAGCATGAAGGGCCACAACTCTAGGTTTCAGGACCAAAAAAGCCTGTCTCCAAACTTGTGTAGCCCTACAGACATCAGGAAACATTTGAACCTTAGCACCACAAAACGAAGTTGACATATTTTTAAAGTAAGTCCTAAATACACTGGCCTTATCCTGTTCGGAAATAAAAGTTACTACCAAAGTAGCACGAGATGTTATATTATCTTGAGAATCCTCAAGGAATTTGGTTAGATCAAGGTCAGTACGACCCTGAAGTGTATCCAAATCCCCAGGAGGACCAATAGAAACCCCATGACCAGTCAAATAATACAATCTTGAAATAGGAATGGAGTCAGCCGCAACCAAGCCCAAAACTTCCCTAAAATACTTCCGTAGCAAAATCTCAGCTGAAAGCAAATGACAAACAGGAAAATTCAATAATCAAATATTTTTAACACGAAACATATTGTCAAACATTTCCATCTTATGGTGAATAATTAAATGATCATTAATGCTAGAGGAATTAACATCCTTAAGAGCTAGACACTGATTTTCACAATTAAAAATTTGAGAAAGCATACTCCCCACCCTATCCTCAACTTCACTCAGCTTAGTGGTAACTTCAGAAGAGAAACCACACAGCTGAGAGACCGTGGGTACTAAAGAATTTTCTATACGAATGACCACCTTCCAAATATCCGCCAGGGTAACCTGCTCATAAGGTGCAATCCTGGGAGTATCTGGAATGGAAGGCCAAAAAACAGGTTTCAGCTTTCCATTGGCATCAGCCGGTGTACTTTGCTGAAACTGCAGTCTGTCAGACGGCTGCCTGGGTGAGAATCTTCACAGTCTTGGCAAGTGCATATATCTATATGATTTGCAAGGGATTGTGGGCAATGCAGTTCATTCACACCAGACACAGCTGCTGACAATAATTTAGTTGTGCTCAAGTGTAAAGCCAATAAGATACTTATTTATGGGGTTATTTCTCCCAACACAGATATGCTTGGTAGCACATAAATCAGGTTACTTGCTTTCAGTGTTAAACTTGAAAAAAAAAAAAAAAATCAGGAAAACAACATTTGAACTTGTCAGGCAATTAAAGCAAAAGAAATAAGACCTGGTTGATAACAAAACTGGTCTTTTCTGTAGGCATTAGCTAATGTTTTCTTAGCATATATCAAACAACAATCCAAAAGCCACAAAGAAAGAAAAAAACTTTTCTTTTCAGGTTAACTTCTGATAACTTCCCACATAGATTCAGAAGTGATTCTCTCCTAGCTCACAAGCAATTAGGTAAGGCTCAATTGCTAGCAGTTATCCAGCTGAAACCCCTTAGCTGGTTTGCTTTCTACTGCGTGGCTAGAAACCCTACTCAGTAGCTTTTCTGAGTAGATTAAAGAACAAGTTGGTATTTCTTTGTGATGGTTGCTGTACTTTATAACAGAAAATCACCAAAGGAGTTTAGACAGAGAGCAGTCCATGTAAACAGATTCTTCATCTGATATCATTCCCCCTTCTTCAACAAGCATGGGTTCAATATCATGGATTGGCACAGATGAATGTCCCAATGGAGCACTTTCAGGAGAATACTTGTTTCCCTGCTGTCTTTCAAGGTTATAGCTAGGGCATAGATCAGTGTTCATACCTGAGCTTCCATTGCTGTTAGAGTTCCTCTCTATATAGCCTGGCCAGTATGTAGTCCAGTTCTTATGTCCAGCCTTCCAATCCAGATCCCTGGACACTGGATCTCTCTTCACATACCTTCTGGCACGGGTCTTAGGGTCCCTTCCACGTGCAGCCGTCTCTCTTACAGGTACCGTCTGGAGATTCCTAGCTCTGCAGCACCATTCCTCTGGCTTTCCCCAGTCCAATGGTGTATGCTGGCCCTTGGAATACCTCCCAGTATATGTACTGCTCTGGACTCTTCTAGACCTCTCAAAGGTTTTTCTCCTCTTTCTTCCAAAGGGTTTCTTTCCCTCTCTGTCCGTCCGATTTGGCTTCTGCTTCTGATGATCCTCCTGATGATGAAGATGATCAAGCTCAAGCTGCTTCTCAGGATAAGGATAATTCTCTGTAGAATAAACTCTACCTTTATTCTGCTTAGATGAGTGCTCCTCCCTAACACAGCGCAGCTGTGCTGAATCAGGCCCTGCCCTTTGAGATGAGTGCTTAGGGATTACCTCATAGCCCTCCTGATTGAACACACGTTTCCCCACTTCAGCTCCTCTAATGGCTGCTGGAAACCTGGTGCATTCTGGGACTGGTAGTCTTTTATGGGAAAATTCTGTTTTCTTATTTCTACCAGAACTGACAGGTTGCTTGTTCAGAGTCACTTCACCTTTTCTATAGCTCCTTCCTGAGCTATGATAAGCTTCCTTATCACAAGTCCCACAGTGTCAGAAGACGGTGGAGGTATATAAACTGGAGGAGAAGGTGGAGAGAGTTCCGGAGAGCTCAGAGTTGCCACAGGAGATTGAAGAACAAGAAACGGAGCAGTGGGAGAGCCAGGAGAGACAGCACTATCTGACCGGAGGTGGCAGGCTCCTGTTCCAGCGGCCCCGTCGTCATCGGGGGCCTTTTTAAAAGCTCCGACTGCTAGGCGCAGCCAGAGGCGCTAGCTGGGGGCTGCGATCTAAGGGGCAAGATACAGGGGGCTTGTTAGGCCCCTTGGGAGCCCCTTGGAGCACCGCAGGAGGACAGAGCCAGAAGCCAGCAGCTTGCTTAGAAAACCCACATGGGTAAGGGGAAGAAGAAAGCAACGCCAGTGGTATCAGCAGATTCAGTAGTGGGTCCTATGGATAGGCATGTTAAGGTAACGGCTGGTGCTAATGTGTTTTGATGATTTTAACAGATTGAATATAATAAAAATGTGAATATGGCATGTGAAAAATTGTAAAAACACCATTACAACTGATTCATTACTACTTTCATAGTAACATAATAACATAGTAAATGACGGCAGATAAAGACCAATATGGTCCATCTAGTCTGCCCAGTAAGATGACAAAAGTAGGTGCACCTGCCGCTCCGTGCAGGCCTCCCTTCCCCATGTCTTTGTTTAGGGGTGAACCCACCGCTTCGTGTAGGACACCCCTGTTTGTTGAGAATTTAGATAGTTTATTTATTTATTTATTTAACATCTTTTATATACCGCACTATTTATAATCAGCGCGGTTTACATATAACAAGAAAACATCAGATAAGATACATATTATCTGTTTTTTACATGGAACAGGAACAAAAAACTTGGGTAACCAGGATAATTATTTACAATGAATAATAGTCATTGAACTATTTACATATGGACGGCATATTGCATGAGAAGAACCTTTTTAGTATGAGAGAGAGGTATGAAGTGTTACTGGGTTAGCATAGGTTACGTGTTAATAACGGGATTGTTGCTATTTGAGTGAGCTTGTGTTACTGTGTTCTCTGGGAAATATTTGATGAAAAGGTGATGTTTATTTTGATTTTATCCTGTTGCTGTAAAGGGATCCACAGTGTCTGCCCCATGCCATATTGAATTCTGTCACTGTATTTGCCCCCACCACTTCCATCAGGAGGGCATTCCAAGCATCCACCACCCTTTCAGTGAAAAACTATTTCCTGACATTGCCTTTCAATTTATCCCCTTGCAGCTTCATGTTATGCCATCTAGTTTTACAGCTTCCCCGTCTTTGGAAGAGGTTTGTTTGTTCATTATTTCTCTTGAAGTATTTAAAGGTCTGAATCATATCTCCCCTATCCCTCCTCTCCTGCAGAGTGTACATATTTAGGTCTTCAAGTCTCTTCTCATAAGGCTTCTGACGCAGGCTCCAAATCATTTTGGTCACCTTCCTCTGAACAGTTTCCAGTCTTTTTACATCCTTTGCAAGATATGGCCTCCAAAACTGAACACAGTATTCCAAGTGAGGCCTCACCAGTGACGTATACAGTGGCATTAGTACCGCTTCCTTTCTGCTGGTAATTCCTCTTTGTATGCAATCCAACATCCTCCTGGCTTTTGCCACTGCCTTGTCACATTGTTTTGCCACCTTGAGATCCTCAGAAATAATCACACCAAGGTCCTTCTCCTGGTCTGTGCACACCAACCTCTCGCCCCCTATCGCACACATTTCCCTTGGATTTCTGCTTCCCAAGTGCATGACACTGCACCTTTTTGCATTAAATCTTAACTGCCAGGCATTAGACCATTCTTCCAGCTTTTGTAGATCTTTCCTCATGTTATCCACTCCCTCAGGGGAGTCCACTCTGTTGCAAATTTTCATGTCATCTGCAAAAAGACAGACTTTTCCATTCAGTCCTTCAGCAATATCACTCACAAATCCATTGAACAGGGTCAGGCCCAGGACCAAACCCTGGGGCAACCCGCTAATCACCCTCCTTTCATCCGAGTGAGCTCCATTTACCATCACCTTCTGTCGTCTGTCAGTCAACCAATTTCTGATCCAGTTCACCACCTTGGGACCCATCCCCAAACTACTGAGTTTATTGATAAGCCTCCTATGAGGAACAGTATCAAAGGCTTTGCTGAAATCCAGGTAGATGACATCCATTGTATGCCCCTGATCTAGTTCTCTGGTCACCCAGTCAAAGAACTCCATCAGATTTGTTGGGTAAGATCGTCCTTTGGTAAAACCATGTTGCCTCAGATCATGCAATCTGTTGGTTTTGAGAGAGTTTACTATTTGCTCTTTCAGGAGCACCTCCATTACTTTTCCCGCCACTGAGGTAAGGCTCACAGGCCTGTAGTTTGATATCTCTTCCCTGTCACCACTTTTGTGTAGAAGTACGACATCAGCCATTCTCCAGTCCTGCGGAACCTCTCCTGTTTCCAAGGATCTGTTGAAAACATCCTTTAACGGCCCTGCAAGAACCTCTCTGAGCTCTTTCAATATCCTGGGATGTGTCCCATCCGGTCCCATGGCCTTGTCCACTTTCAGTTTTGCAAGTTTTCTAACACATCATCTTCTGTGAATGGTGCGGTATCTAGTTCATTCCCATTTTTATATTTGGAAATCACAGGTGGTCCGTCTCCAGGATTTTCTTTAGTAAAAACAGAGCAAAAGTATTTGTTTAGCAATTTCGCTTTTTCAATGTCACTTTCCATGAGTCCATTCCCAGCACTTCTGAGTCCTGCAATTCCATCTCTGATTTTCCTCCTTTCCCGAATATACCCGAATGTACCTCAAGAATCTACCCTTTCCGCGCCCCTCTTTAACCTATACCTACAACCCCTATGCACAATAATCAGAAAACACAATATCCACTATCACATATACGCCAATGATATTATGCTGTACTGTCCATTTCTCTCCAATCAACCTGATTACAAACAAATTCAAGGCTGTTTTACAGAAGTAATGCACTGGGATCTCAACCAACAACCTATCCAACTTAAAGAAGACAGAAGCTATGTTCATTACCTCCTTCACACTCCCACCTACCATAAAACTAAACACACCAATAACTGTAAAAACTGAGCTGAAATACCTTGGCATCACAATTGACCAGCGACCATCCTTCAAAACCCAAACAGCAACGACAGCAAGAACAATCTACTTCAAAACAAAGACCCTACAGAGATTTAGACCGCTTTTAGAGTCAACAGACTTCAGATCCACACTACAAGCCCTCGCCCTCCCTCACGCAGACTTCTGTGTCATCTTCTACCAAGGACTAACTCAATCAACACTCCTCCCTCTACAAACTGCTCTACACACTACTGCACGTACCATACAAGGTGCAAATAAGTATGATCATATCACCCCCATCCTAAAGCAATTACACTGGTTGCCACTTACCAGCAGAATAAATTACAAGTGCTTCCTCCTCACACACAAAGCACTTCACTCCCAACAAGAAAATTGTCTCAAATCCCTACTACAAAAACCACAAACATTCAGACCACGAAGACAGACTACAATCAGCAAACTCAATATACCACAAACCAAACGTAAATACAATCAACAAACATACTGCAGAGCATTTGAGCTGTGCGCCCCATCCCTATGGAATGCTTTCCCTACAACCTAAGAAACATCACCATCCTCCCTACATTCCGCAAACATCTAAAGACCTACCTATTCACAGAACACTTTGGCCCCCCCACCTAACCTCCTCAACTACACAACTCAACCTCAATAAACTTACAAATGTGAATAGATGTATATATCAGCTAAAATGTTAAGTTACTTATATTAATTAAATGTAAAATGTTATATTAGAAAAAATGTTTGAATGTTACAATGTTTCTTGTATAACAAATGTTCAATGTAAAATGTTTTGTTCTATGGAAACTGCTCTGACCTGGTGAAAAGTGGTATACAAAAATAGCTAAATACATAAATAAGGTCTGATACGTATTATAGCATGCAGGTGTGGATGACCCTGTGAACCAGGGTGAGTATTTTGAAATGAATTCTGTATTTAATGGGGAACCCTTGCAAGCGAATGAGTAGGAGGAGTGACATGATCTTGTTTAGCCAACTGTTGCTTCCTTCCCTGTGTGCGCTTGAGGATTCCCTCTCATTCATTTTATTCATCTAAACACTTGTCCAGGTTTGATGATGGAGAAAGATTCTGGACATTTACTTTCATATTTCAGCACTTTTGCATATTTGGATCTGATGATGCTTTTAGGTAGGCCTGGAGGGTCTATGACAATAGCTCTTTATGTGTAATAGATTTCTATGAGGCCCTTCAGCTCTATGAATATACAGTTTAAGCATACACAGATTCTTGTAAGTTACTTCATGGGCATGGAGAGGTTTTCTTGTTCATACATCCAACTTTTAAAGATCTTTTAGACTTCTGGCATGTGCATGCACACTCCTAAATCTATTTTTTTTATTCTTTTCAACACAATGGATGTTTGAGAGAAACTACATGTAACGGATCAAGAATGTCTCTCCTCTGCCTTCCCAGTTACATATACACACCCAGATACATCCATAGATTCAGAATAGCCAAGATGCACATCGATATATACACACTAATAGAACATATACAAATACACACACAGATAGGACCAAAAAATAACCCAATCCATAATAAAGCTTTAAATAGTTGTTTTTTCGACCCAACCTTCTTGGAATATTTTGCATTATGTTTTGGTTCAAAATATGATTCTTAGATAACATCATCATTCCACTAGGATCCAATATAGCTATCTCAGACCTGGATTAAATGTCAAATGTTTTCATGCCCTGCAATCAGATATAAAATCAATGTCTTTATTGCAATCCTAGGAGTTTATGGTTAGCTCTCTCTTTCCTTTACCACTCTCACTTTTTATTTTTTTTAGGTTGCTAAGTAATTTCAAGAACCACTACACTCAGTTACAATGAAGATTTATTAGACATCCCTGTAGGCAAGTGACTGTTAAAGGTTTCAGCTAGATTACACTACAGCTCTCAGTGAAAACAGTATTGTGTATTCACCTTAAGTGGCTTCATTAAAATCAAACAGGTCTTCTTTATCAACAATTATTATGCTCTTCTACAATTTGGCTAGATTATCTAGTGATACTAAACATTTCTTATGAAACTATCGGTATGGAAAACGCAAAACTGCAGGACTCAAAATGACATGCAGTGCTTAGCAACTTAGTAATACAAATCACCCTGGCACCTCGAATGTTCTGACTGGAGACCAGATCTGCTTGGGACAAAGGGAGTTTTTTTTGCTGAGCTACCCTGCATGCATGGAAGAAAAGAATACGCTTCCAGGCTGCCATTTCCATCCTATCCATTATGTTATATTTCTATACAGCCGCCCTTAGACATGGTCCAGAACAAAGCAGCAATAAACAGCAATGCATCTGTGATGGGGTGTATGTCTCATCACCGCCAGAGTCCTGGGTGACCCTGGCCAGTCCCTGCTCTGGGAGTATGGACCCATTTGGGAGGGGCCCCCTGGAGCAGCAGATGTGGACACCCAGGGGCTGAGGAAGGGCCCGAATCCCGGTTCTTTCCCTGACCAGAAGGCCCAGGGCCCGGCTCCCCAACTACACCTGGGATGAGAGGGAAGGAGGCACTTACCCCCGATCCCCATTGGGAAAGAAACAAGGGAACCCCAGAGGGAAGAGGAGATGGAGCTGGGAAATGAGGAAAAGCTAGTCCCTTAAGTGACCCCCATGAATATTCCATCGGTGAATAACCCATCAGACTTGGGGTAGATGTAGCAATAAGAGGCTAAGTGGGAGGTGGCGGGGCATCCAGGCAATTCAGCACCTGGGACGCACCCCAGTTGACCAGGGACTTAAGGAATTTTTTTTTTTTTGCACTTATGTTGGATGTGTATGTTTGCTTGATTTAGACGATTCTGGGAAGACTGGGTTTGTGTACTATCTATTTAGTTATTTGGTTTTGGTATACCGTTTTTCTAAGAGTCAAAACGGTTTACAAACAACAATGAGCACAAAGGTGTAAACAGCAAGAGGTGCATGAACTTGGGGGGATGAGCTTGTATCCGGTGGGTTGCTTCAGGGGAGGTCATCTAGAGAGGTGGAGTGCACTTCTCTAGATGACCTGCTTAATTTGCAGAGTATTACACTGGGTTGCCAAAAGGACCCTTAGGAGGACAACTTTTGGCCGGGTGAGGAGCAGACGCAATAAGTAGGGGTGAGAGACTCCAACTGTGGGGACATCCCCCACGTCCCCTCCAACTGTGTGGAGGGGACATCAGGGATGTTATAAACCTCACCGTAACATAGAGGAATGCTGGAAATAGACCTAACTGCAAGGGGAGACCATAAAGTTGGTGGATCCCAGACTCTTATTTGTGAGCAGGCTAAGCCAGGAGGACCACAGGAAGGACTTGAAAGGACTATCAAATATCTGTCTTCTGGACCTGGAGACAGATGATACTGGACTTGACCTGAGACAGCATCATAAAGGATAGTGTGTAGCAGCCAACTTTTAATAAGTCTTCTTTCTCTCCCTATCTCCCCACACACCCCTGGGATAATCGTAGCTTTATATGTGCTTAAACCTTTTAAAGGAAAGGAGGTGCCATATTCACTTTCAGGTGCAGCTGCTTATTCTCATCAGGCATACATTAAGGACCTGAGATTAGTTAAGCTTGAGGTGAACAAAGTTCATTAAACATATTAGGTAAAGATTTATTTGTATAAGTATCCCCAGAAAACCTTAGTAAGTAAACAGCTTAAATATCCAAATACAACCCTAAAACTAAGATGCACCCAGCAATCCATCAGTGAGATGGAGGCCTTCCAGTCTTTTGAGTGTCACATGTATGATTTTCTCCCAGTTAGTGAGGGGTCATACGTGTGCACTAGGTGCAAGGAACTCTTAGGGAACGAGTCCGATCTCTGGAGGCTAGAGTAGCAGACTTGGAGGACATAAGGAAGACAGAGAGGTACATAGACGAGACCTACAAGATGTAGTACTGAAGTCCCACCTCCAGTCTGGCAGCATCCCTGTTGCCATGGAGGAGAGAGGTCACTCGACAGGAGAGCATCACCATGGTATGGCAGAAAATTATCCTGTAGCTAGGACCTGTCCTCCAGGTGATGTAAAACCCTTTCACATTGAGGAGGTTTCTTCAGGGCCATGTGCCCACGAGGGAAGGGTTAAGACAGCCATGAGGGTTGATGATTCAATCATTAGGCGTTTAGATAGCTGGGTGGCTGTTGGACGTGAGGATCGCCTGGTAACATGCCTGCCTGGTGCTAAGGTAGCGAACCTCACACACCACCTAGTCAAGGTCTTAGATAGTGCTGGGGAGGAGTCTTCTGTCTTGGTACATGTCTGTACAAATGGCATAGGAAAGTGTGGTAGGGAGGTTCTGGAGGCTAAATTTAGGCTTTTAGGTAGGAAACTGAAATCTAGAACTTCCAGGATAGCATTCTCCGAAATGCTTCCCGTTCCATGCAAAGGACCCAAAAGGCAGGCAGAGCTCCGGAGTCTCAATGCATGGATGAGACGATAGTGCAAGGGTTTAGGATTTGTTAGCAACTGGGGAACTTTCTGGGGAAAGGAGGGTCTCTTCCGAAGGGATGGGCTCCACCTTAACGGGGATGGAACCAGGCTGCTGGCATTAACCTTTAACAAGGAGATAGAGCAGCTTTTAAAACAGCCACTGATCTCTGGAAAAGGCGGCATAGAAAAAATGTACAAATAAATAAATAATAGGGGAAAGCCGAAAGTTGCCCAGGAGCGCATGGTTCAGAACAATGTATCCTTGAAGGATACTAGCAAAAGAATGAAGTTAGGGCATATCAGCAGAGAGGTTCCAATAAAGACAAAAGTAGCCCAAATGTCCTTGAGTACAGAGCAGACAGAGCTTAAAGATTCAAAATTACCCCTGCCTACCGATAGCCAGATTAATATGAATAAAATACAGCCTCTAAAATGCTTCTATGCAAATGCCAGAAATCTAAAAAATAAGATGGGAGCGTTAGAATATCTAGCACTAAATAAGAGGTTAGATATGACTGATATCTCAGAGATATGGTAGAAGGAGGACAACCAGTGGGATACTGTGATACCTGGGTACAAACTGTATCGTAATGATAGAGCAGATAAAATTGGTAGTGGGGTTGCACTCTATGTTAGAGAGAGCATTGAGTCACAAAGGATTAAAGTTTAGCAGGAAACAAAATTCACTGTAGAATCTCTATGGATTGAATGTAAAAAGGGGAAGGGGAAGTGGAAGGAGAAGGCAATGACAGTGGGGGTGTACTAACGTCCGCCTGGCCAGAGTGAATAAATGGATGATGACATGCTCAAAGAAATCAGGGAAGCTAACAAAAGTTACAGTACAGTAATAATAATGGGTGATTTCAATTACACCAGTATCGACCAGGTCATTGTCACGGCAGGACATACTAGGGAAATAGTTTCTAGATGAAATAAATGACTGCTTCTTGAAGCAGCTGGTTATGAACCAACCAGAGGGGAAGCCATTTTGGACCTAGTCCTCAGTGGAATACAAGATCTGGTGCAAGAGATAAGGGTATTGGGTACATTTGGCAATAGTGATCATAGCATGATCGCGTTTGATTTAATAAATGGAGGAAGGACAGTAAGGAAATCCACAGTACTACCTATTAACTTTTGAAAAGAAGACTAAGATAAAATGAGGAAAATAGTTAAGAAAAAACTAAAATAAGCAGTTGTGAAGGTTAAAGATTTACATCAAGCATAGGTGTTTAAAAATATTATCTTGGAAGCCCAGACCAGCTGTATTCCACGCTTTAAGAAAAGTAGAAGGAAATCCAAAAAAACTGCTAGCATGATTTAAAGGTAAGGTCTTCTTTCAGGAAAAGGAAAAAGGAGCCAAATGACTAAAACTGGAAACAACATAAGCAATGGCAAGTTAGATGCAAGGTGGCAAACAGAATTTGAGAAGCTTGCAGTAGATGCAAAAATACGTAAAAGACTAAGTGCATTCGTAGCAAAAAACCTGTGAGAGTCAGTTGGACAGATGATAGAGGGGGAAAAGGGGCACTAAGAGGCAACAAGGCCATAGCGGAGAGAATGAATGAATTCTTTGCTTCGGTCTTTACTGAGGAAGATGTAGGGATGTTACCCATGTCTGAAATGGTATTTAAAGGTGATGTCGCAGAAGAACTGAAAGAAATATTGATACACCAGGAAGATGTATTAACTATTTGGTAAACTGCACAGTAGCAAATCACCTATACCAAATAGTATACATCTGAGGGTGTTGAAAGAACTGAAATATGAGATTGCAGACCTACTATTAGTAATCTATGAACTATCTGATGACACCACTAAATTGATTGTCCACTCCTTAATCACCTCCCGTCTTGATTATTGTAACGTTCTCCTTGCCGGCCTCCCTGCAAGCCACCTCTTTCCTCTTCAGTCAATTCAACACTCCACTGCTCGATTCATTATCCGCCAGTCTCGTTTTTCCCACATCACTCCTCTCCTCATGTCGCTTCATTGACTTCCCATCCTTCTCCGTATCCAATTTAAACTTCTCCTCCTGACCTATAAATGTATTCACGCTTCTGCCCTCCACTACCTTTCATCTCTCATCTCTCCTTACACCCCCTCTCGGTTGCTTCGTTCTTCTAGCAGTTTTCATTTATCTGTGCCCTTTACTTGTATTGCCAATTCCAGACTGCGCTCCTTCCAACTGGCAGCACCCTTTGCTTGGAATAGTCTTCCTATCTCTGTGCGACAGGCGTCCTCCCTGGCCATTTTCAAGTCCAGACTAAAATCCCACCTCTTCACTATTGCTTTCCGTTCCTGTCTTACCCTATCTTGATCTCTCTATCAACATTTGCTTACTTTGTCCTGTAAATTTTTGTTATTTCTATTATGTAACTTATTTCGTTTTCTGTCTTATTAGATTGTGAGCTCTGATGTGCAGGGACTGTCTCTCTTCTATGTTTGTACAGTGCTTCGTATGTTGCGGCGCTTTATACATCTTTAATAATAATAATAATAATAATATCATTAATATCATTAATACCTGAAGATTGGAGGATGGCCAACGTAACGCCAATTTTTAAAAGGGTTCCAAGGGTGATCTGGGAAACTACAGGCTGATGAGCCTGACGTCAATACAGGGAAAAATGGTAGAAACCATTATAAAGAACAAAATTACTGAACATGTAGGTAGTCCTGGCTTAATGGGAGGACAGCCAACATAGCTTTAGTCAAGGAAGGTCTTATCTTACTAATCTGTTATGTTTTTTTGAAAGTGTGAATAAAGAGGTACACAAAGGTGAGTCAGTTGATATAGTGTATCTGGATTTTCAGAAAGCCTTTGACAAGGTCCCTCATAAGAGAGAGATTGTTGGCAAAATTAAAAAGTCATGGGATAGGAGGCAGTGAACTACTGTGGATCAAGAACTGGTTAAAAGATAGAAAGCAGAGGGTAGGGCTAAATGGCCAACTTTCCCAATGGAGAAAGGTGAATAGTGGTGTACCCTAGGGATCTGTGCTGGGTCTGCTGCTTTTTTACATATTCATAAATGACCTGGAAATGGGAATAACAAGTGAGGTAATCAAATTTGCAGATGACACAAAATTATTCAAAGTTGTTAAAACCCATGAGGATTGTGAAAAATTGCAAGAGGACCTTGATAAATTGGAAGACTGGGCATCCAAATGGCAGATGAAATTTAATGTGGACAAGTGCAAAGTTATGCACCTAGGAAAGAACACCACAAACTATGGTTACACGATGCAAGGTTCCACATTAGGAACCACCTCCAAGGAAAAAGAATTAGGCGTCATCGTGGATAGCATGTTGAAACCCTCCACACAGTGTGCAGTGGCAGCCAAGAGAGCAAATAGAATGCTAGGTATCATGAGGAAATGAATGGAGAATAAAACAAAGGATATTATAATGCCTTTGTATCGTTCCATGGTGCGACCTCATCTTGAATATTGTGTGCAATTCTGGTCGACGTATCTTAAAAAGGATATAGTGTTATTAGAAAAGGTACAGAGAAGAGCCACCAAAATGGTAAAGGGGATGGAAGGATACCCCTATGAAGAAATGCTAAAAAGGTTAGGGCTCTTCATCCTGGAAAAGAGATAGCTGAGGAGAGATATGATAGAGGTCTATAAATTAATGAATGGAGTGGAATGGGTAAACATAGATCAATTGTTTACGCCATCAAAAGAAAGAAAGACCAGGGGACATGCAATGAAGCTACAGGGTAACCTATTTAAGAATAAGAAGAGAAAATATTTTTTCACTCAACCTGTAATCAAACTCTGGAATTCATTATGGAGGTTGTTAGTGTAGCCTGGTTTAAAAAAGGTTTGGACAAGTTCCTGGAGGAAAGGTCCATAAACCATTATTAAAGGGGACCCGTGATATCCACTGCTTGCCCTAATACAAGCATTGTGGAACCTGCGTCTTTTGGGGAAACTGCTAGGTACTTGTGACCTAGATCGGTCACTGTTGGAAACAGGATACTGGCATTGATGGACCTTGGTCTGAACCAGTATGGCTTCTCTTATGGTCTTAAATACAGGCTTATTATCCATTCCTACAATACAGAAGACTCATTTGTCTGTCACGATGGATTGCATTTTGTCAATTGCTGGTCAAAATCCAGTTAGAACCATATGTTTTAGTGACTCTTAAAAATTTTAAAACTTATTTGTTTAGTCTACCATTTTCTCTTTAGCTTTAATGCTATTTTCTTCCGCATTTAATGGTCTTGTTTAATGTGTGTTCTTCAATTTTCCATATTTATTGTAATCCTCTATGGACAAATATGTCAGGTGGTGTGTGTTGGGATCTGCATGTTTGTTGTCACAACTAGGGGGCACCACCAGTGACTACCAGTCCTTTGTAGTATCCCTTGGACCTTTTCCTCCTCTCTGAGGAAGTAACCTCTTACACCATGAAAATCAGGAACACCACGCAGGTAAATATGAATTCCATATTTCTACTTTAATGGTTTATAAAAAAAAAAAGGAAATCACCAAATAAAAACTTGTCCATGCCCCTTCAGCCACTGCAAAACAGTCCCACAAGATGCTTGACTCCACTACTAACATACCAAAGTCATCTTAATGTCTAAATTAATGTGATTGTTTGCCCTTTAACATATGCAGCACCTTGCTATCCTGACACAAGCTCACTTACATGCTTAAGCTGCTTCACTAGTGTATGGCAACATCCAGCCTCCATTTGCTTTGGGCCCTGGGTAAAACATGCAAGTCTAGCTGCTCTGAGGAGACAGCAGACTTTCTCATGGATGTCAGAGAAGGAATAGTATTATCTAAGAGTGATTGTTTAAAAGTGCATATCCCCTTTGGTTTGCATGAAGAGTAGGTGACTCAAATTTGTTTATTTAGCTATTTTTACATAATTCTTTATCTAAGAGTTAAAGCGGTTTACAATTAACCACATTTCAAGCTAGTACAATGGAACAAAGGGGATTAAACTTGGAGGCAGGGAGACTTAACTATACAAAGAACTAGGAAATTCTTATAACAAGGCAGAGAATTATGTACATTACAGTGGGGAAGGGGGAAATTGACAGGAAGAGGGAGGAGGGTATGCTAGGGGAAGCAAGGGAGTCAAAAAGGGGAAGAGGAATCCAGAGGAAGAGATGGGTTTTAAGGTCCTTATGAAGTCCTTTAGGTCAGAGATTGTATGTTTATTGTCAGATTGTTGCTGTGAACATCAAAAAGGCATGGTTGGAGGTGGACTGAGTACTTCTTGTTTTTGATGGGGGTGTTTTGCATGCTTGTTCATCTGGATCTGTTATTTGATGTTCTGTGTATGAGTAATTGTAGGTATTCTGAGGATAAGTGATGGGATATCTTGAAGATGATCAAAAGGACTTTGTATTTTGTTCAGCTGATTATGGAGAGCCAATGAAGTTGCTTTAGAATTGGCATTAGGTGTTTGAGTCTAGATGTACCATGTATAATGCGGGCAGCATTGTTTTGTGCCAACTGTAGTGGGTGTAAAAAGTATTTAGGCAAGCCTTGTAAGATTATGCTATGGAAGTCCAAATGTGGGCATAACAGAGACTGAAAAACTCTTATGTAATTCGTTTAAGTCTAGTAATGGTTGAAACGGCTGTAAATGAAGTGTGGAAATCAACTGGAAGTGCGCCATTGACAGTTTTCACCCAGGGTTCCTTTTGTTCAAAAGCTGTGCCTGGTGTGTGAATGGGCTAAGGGTATAATTTCCCAATTCTGTTGAGTCCATTATTCTCTTGAGTACACTTAGTCAGGTTTTCAGGATGCCTATAATGAATAAGCATTAGATAGATCTGCATATTTTGGAGATCCACTGTATGTAAATCTAATCTCAAGCATATTCACTGTGGTAATCCTCTTTTAAGATAGGTGTCCCTCCAGGAAAGGGTTCAGAAACACTGGCTTAGGGGACAAGAATTTAGTTCAAATCATTTTTATTACTTTTCAAATGAGACATAACCAGAACTGCAGTAGAACTACATAAAAAGTGAAGGAATATAAAGATAGGCAACAAGTCATACACGTCAACAACATAAGCCCAATCATTTACACAGTATCATAGCATTATTTTAACACCACTGAGCAATGATGCAAGTCTCTGCCGAGCAGACCCCTCCCAAACAAGTATATGGTAAGGTCTAATCCTCAAGCAAACACAACAAAGCATTGCCACCGGATAGGATCACAGAGCTACATATAGTTCTTCACTTGTTACTAGCCTTCCAGCCCCGTCCATCTCACATGCAGCAGTTCCTAAAGTCCTCCTCCCACCTCTTCCCTATTACCTAAGCAATCCTGCTACCCTCCCCCCTCCCAAACCCCCCATCCCCCCCCCAAAACCCCCTCCCCCCCCCGCACCCTCCCTACAAGTACAGTTACTTCGTGCCAGAAGCCCGTCGCCTATGTGCAAGCGATCTCAAACAGTCAAAGCTCTCATGCATTCCCACACAACATCCCCCTGTCCCACTCAGCCACGTAAAACAATCGCCTCGTCCAAACTCCCCCTGCGTGAGGCGAGTGCCTCTTCAGTGACCCCCTCCCAGATTTTGGCACAGGCCTGTTGCTTCTTGATCCCCAGCATATGGGCTGTACAGAGCTCATGTCTCCGTAGCTGTATCAAAAGTCGGCACCATTCCCGGATTTTCGGTGGTTTGTCATCCACCCAGTGGCGAAGGATGCATTGCTTCGCTATCAAGAAGCCTCGAGCATAGAGTCGTCGCGTGGGCATATCAGCTAAGATCATGGGGCTGTTAGGCTCGGATGGAGCAGAAAAAGAGACCTCTCTCAGGGTCCCCTCCATTCCCCGCTTAGTTTCCCCCACTAAGCCAAACAAGCACCATTCAGACATCAGAAAGCCTCTCAGGGGTCTACACGTCTGAAGTTCATTAGAGACCGTCTGCCAAAATTGGTTTATATGTACACAGCTCCAAAAGCGATGCAGCAGCGTTCCCCTATGGGTCCCACATATATGACAAACATCTGTCGAGAGCACCTTCATTCTAACAGCCCAAGTATTGGGCACATAGGCCCTCCATATCAATTTATACTGTATCTCTTGAAGCTTGACAGATTCAGAAAGGACTCGAAGTTGATGGAAAGCATCCTGGAGATTGGGCACCGCTATCTCTATATTATCCTCCTTCCTCCATCTCTGAGCTAGCTTCACCAGCGGTAATCGCTCACCTCCCGGATAGCACTCCTCCCTCCATGATCGCATCGAAAACTTCCTGTCGGTGGCTGCTATGAGGTCCCATACTCCTGAAATACGAAATTGAAGCCCTTGCGTATGCTGCAGTGTTCGAATATAGTGTCGCACCTGGAGGTAGAAAAAGAACGTTTGTGGCGCAAGATGAAATCTCTGCGTTAACTCCTGAAAGGAGTCTAGCTCCTCCTGGGACTGCATACGAAGCTGTCCCAAAAACCCCAGTTCCGCCCGCGCCCAGCTCCGGGGCAGCCCCCCTTGGAGCCCTGGCGAGAAAGCAGCATTATCACTCAACGGAAGACAATCAGTGCTATACCAATGTACCCCTTTCTTTTGACATAGAAAGCGCCATGCTTGTCTTAAGGCACCCAAATATACCGATCCGCGCCACATGCTTGGCAGTACCGAATTCCGGGCATGGAGAAGGTAGGCCGGATGAAAAGGTGCGGATATCCGCTCCACCAGCCCTTCTGGTAAAATAGAGTCCTTCCTCAAGATGACATCTCTCAGCGGCTCTAGTAAGGCTAAGAGGTTATAATCTCTCACCGAGAAGAGCTCAGTCCCCCCATCTGCTCTACTACTCATTAACACCACTAATGGGATCCGCGACTTCCTGCCCCTCCAAAGAAACTGTCTGATAGAACGGTGTAAGAGTAACACATCCCTCCTGGACAACCAGATAGGTAGATGCCGCAGCATATACATCCATCGGGGGGCTTCCATCATCTGAAAAAGAGCAATTCGCCCCATCAGCGAAAGTGGAAGGTCCTTCCACTTCTGCAATGTAGCCGCCGTGCTCTGCAGCATAGGTCTAATGTTTACAGCATATAACTGCGAGATTTGAGCTGGAATCTGAATTCCCAGATATCGAAATTCCCCCAGTGCCCAACGCAAGGGAAAGGAGCCCTTCCATAGTCGTCGCACTCGGCCACCCACATCCAGCGCAACCGATTTACTGAGATTAATCCGGAGACCAGAGAAGGAACCAAAACTCTGGATCAACTCCAAGACCCTCTTCAGGGAGGCCTGCGGCTTACACAGGCAAAGGAGCATGTCGTCTGCAAAGGCACTAATTTTGATCCCACCTCTGGGCCAATCAATGCCCCGTATCTCCGGATCCGTTGTCAGTGCTAAGAGTAAGGGTTCCAACTGTAGCACAAAAAGAAGAGGGGACAGGGGGCATCCCTGCCGGGTGCCTCTGCGCAACTCAAATGGCTCGGATCGAGTTCCTCCACTCGCTACACAAGCCAGCGGGCTAGTATATAACGCTCTCACCCAGGACAGAAATGCTCCTGTAAAGCCAAATTTCTGCAGGACTGCAAACATATAGGGCCATGACACCCTATCAAAGGCTTTTTCAGCATCTAAACTCACCAACAGCAAGGGTACCTCCTGGTGTAAGCACTGCTCCATGCCAAGAAGCACCTTGCTGATGTTGGAAAAAGCCGCTCTCCCTTTGACAAATCCCGATTGGTGAGTCCCAATTAACCGAGGGAGAAGCCCTTGAAGGCGGGCCGCTAGCACCGAGGCCACCAGTTTCATATCATAGTTTATTAAAGAAATAGGACGATATGATGCCGGATCTTCCGAGTCGCGACCCTCCTTTGGTATGATGGTTATCGCCACCGTTCTCATATCCCTCGGGTAAAATTCCTTTTCCTGGGCCTCATTATATAAGGCCACCAGAGTGGGTGTTAAATTAGGTGACAGTATTTTATAAAATTCAGAGCCGTAGCCATCAGGGCCCGGAGCTTTATGTGGCTTCCCTTTCTTAATAACTGCCTGAATTTCCGCCCCAGTAATTCTCGCATTTAGTTCCCGAATCTCCGCCTCAGTCAGCCGAGGCACGGGGACGGCCTCTAGGAATGTACTTTCCTGGGCTCTATCCTCAGGGTCTGGTGTATATAAAGCTTGGTAATACTGGCGAAATACCTGAACAATTTGCCGTACCTCTGTGTGTACAACCCCTTGGTCGTCCTTCACGCGGGCTACCCCCTGAATTCCACCCCTGCGCCGAACCAAACGCGCCAAAAGTCTCCCAGTGCGATCTCCAAAGCGAAATAGTTGATGTTGATAATACTGCAAAGAATGGTTAGCACGCTCATGAAGCACCTCATTCGGGTCCTTCTGCACCTCTAGATACATCCTAAAGCTTTTCGGGTCCGTTATCGCAGTCCGCTTTGTCTCCTGCAGTTGGCGCGACAATACTAAGATCCGTTCATTAAGTCTTTTCCTCTCTTTCGCTACATAGGCTATTATATGGCCCCGGAGCACAGCCTTACCCGCCTCCCAAAAGGTCGCTACTCCCACATCCCCGGTATCATTCAAGCGAAGGTACTCCTCCCACTGCCGCAGTAGATAGGCTCGAAAGTCTGCTTTCTGCCAGAGATGATTCGGAAATGTCCAGCGCGCGCCCCCTGAAACAGGGCCCTGCCACACCAGCACCACCTTAGCATGGTCAGAAACCACGATGGGCTCAATCTCCACTTTGACCACTTTGCCTAAGTGCTCTCTGGAAATCAGAATATAATCTATCCGTGACCAGGTTTGATGTGCTCTCGACAGATGTGTATAGTCTCTTTCCGTCCCATGTAAGACTCTCCAGGCGTCAATTAGGCCACCCATCTGACAAAGATATCCCACTCCCTTCTTGCTCCATGCCCCCCTCAAACCAGTAGGCTGAGATCTGTCTAGCAGTGGGTCATGCGGGCAATTAAAGTCTCCTGCCAATATCAAGGGGATCTTCGGGGCCGCCAGTATCCTCTTTAGCAGGAGCTGAAAGAAGCGATGATCATATATATTGGGAGCGTATGTGTTTCCCAAAAATAGTTCTTGCCCTTGTATTTTTGCATGTAGAAATATAAATCTGCCCTCGGGGTCCACCTCCTCCCCCAAAATTTCCACGCCAAGACCCCGGTGCACAAGGATCGCCACCCCACGCTTCTTTACTGCTGCAGACGCCGCAAAGACCTGTCCTACCCAGTCTTTCTGCAACTTGGCATGCTCTACCGCTGTTAAGTGTGTCTCTTGCAGTAGGGCTATTTGAGCCTGATCTCGTTTTAGGGCCTGGAGCATTTTGGTCCGTTTAACAGGAGTATTTAGACCTCCAACATTCCAGGTGACTATACGGAGATCATCCCGCATTCTCTCCAACTCTCACACATTCCAGTAGCCAGATCCCCCAAGCATACACTGTTCCAGGTCGCCCAGCCTCAACCCAGAACTCCAAGACATCCTCAACCCACCCATAGGGAGCACAAACGAGGAGATTAGGGCTTACAATCCATAAGTTAAGAGCACCCACATATATATCAGGCACAAGGCTCTCATACCCCACAGGTACCCCTCCCCTTCCCACCCCTCCCCCCTCACCCCTCCCATCCCCCTCCCACCCCCCAAGAACATCTCCCCGACCTTCCCCTCGCCTTACCCCTACTACTAAGTGAACCGTTCCCCGCATAAAATAAACATACCCCATAAAACACAAAATGCAACCCTCAGTTACCGCACTGAGGTAGAACTTCCACTACGGTGCCGCAGGACCGCCTCACTCCTCCATGCTTCTGCGGTTTTCCATCACCCCCCTCTAACAATAAACAGAACAGGTAGAAATTACATTAGACAGTGAGGAAAAACTTGGGCTCCGTGCGGCCTTGGGGAAGTCGCTCAGTCCTCCATTGATTCGGAAGCAAGGCCTGACAATTCACCCTCGGCGACACCGCCAAGAAAACTCAGGAGCGCCCAGGCCGCCAGTAGCCAGGACCGACCCGATGGCACTCACCGCACTTGCAAGAGCAAATAGAATTAGGATGGTGGTGTCCACTCAATGCGGCAGTCCAGAGCAAAGTAGCAGGCTAAGCCCCTACCGCCGCACTGCAAGGTCTATAGCTGAAGTAGTCCGTTTAAAAGAGTTAGGACTTTCGTGTAGAGTCACACCTCTGGCGTGGCTGCAGGAAACTGCTGAGCTATAAACTTTCTCGCTGCCGTCACTTGGTCGAAGGTGTGGTTTTGGCCGTTCAGGGAGACCCGCAATATTGCTGGAAAAGCCAGAGTGAACCGGGCCTTCCTGCGATAAAGCTCAGAGCAAATCGGGGAAAACTCCCGGCGCTTTGCGGCTACGGCCGCCGAGTAATCCTGGAATAGGAGCACGCGTCTGTTATCCAGCATGAGTTCGCCGCTCTTTCTGTACGCCTGTAGGATGCGCCACTTATGCTGGAAGTTCAATACACGAATTATGACCACTCGTGGACGGTCGCCCTGTTCTCTCCTAGCACCCAGGCAATGTGCTCTCTCAATGTGAAATTTACCTTTCAGTTCCGCCAGGCCTAGCACTTCAGGTAACCAAGTTTCCAGGAATACCAGCAACTCTCCATCTGGTCTGTCCTCTCCCAGCCCCACTAGTCTCAAGTTGTTCCTTCGAGATCTATTCTCCAGATCCTCTAGTTTATTTTGCACCTCGATAAGGGCCTGCTTCTGGCGCTCAAGCTCCCGGTCTCGCTGGCTCTCTCCCTCCTCCACCCCTGCCACGCGGTGCTCAAGCTCCTCCACGCGCCTGCCAAATTCAGTCAAGGCCTCCTCCATACCATCTAACTTTTTCATGAGGCAATCAAATTTCGGGTCAAGAAGCCGGACCACCTCTTTCGCCAGCTCTTCCGAATGCGACTCAGTGCTTTCCGCCCCCGGAGAGGTCGGTTGTCCCGTAGGCGCGATGGAGGGCCCCGCTCGGAGCGGCTTTTCGCGCTCTTTTCGTGCCGGCAAAGGCATCGTTGTTCCCCGGCTGGTACTATATCAATGCAGGCCAGTCTCCGGTAGACTCTTGCGGGGAGATAGAGGCAGGAAATCCCGAAGGTAAGGTTAATTAGCTGATTAATCCGTGAGGCGGCCCCGGAGCGAGAGAGACACGTCTGCTCTCACTCATGCATCGCCGGAAGTCCCCGGGGACAAGAATTTAATATGGATGGAAAGTGTGATGAGAGGAAGAGGAGAAGGCTGCAGGTGTCCATCACTTTGGCTGCCTTGGTGCATGGATCCTTGACTCACCTGCATGAGTGTATAGGTCATAAGACTGAGACTTCCTGGGCATGACATTCTTAAATCATAGCCCTAACTCCTAAGAGGCCCAGATAAGGATTCCAGAGTCTATGGATACTCCAACTGGCTATCCCATAGCCAAGGATCTCCAAACATGGGGAGACCCTACTCTGTGCTTGGCTAGTTTTCTTTTTTTTTTTTCCCCCTTTATTATTTATCAAACAGGTAACATCAAAAAAGCCAGAGTAAAAAACATACACAGCAAGATCTCCACAAAAACCCATATCCCACCCCCCCGCCCCCCACCCAAAGCCCTTACTTCCACAGTACAATCGAAGAATCACTACCACACATACATAACAGCGGGTCAAACACCATGAATAAATGGGTCACTAATCATTAACCCCTATTCCCTTTACACCACTCAGAATATTGGTCCCATACAGCTTGAAATCGTAGTGGCCGCTTTACCCTTAAAGCAGTAAGGCGATACATCAAATAAAGCTGAGCAACCTGATTTTGGACACTCGATAATAGGGGCGGGTCTGCTTTCCTCCACTGCCTAGCAATGCATTGCCGTGTCGCAGTACATACAATGCCACACCACCCCGCCAAGTCCCCCGAGAGAGAGTCACTCCCCACATTAAGGAGTGCCATACATGGACCCAGGGGGACAGCCCGCCCAACAATACATCCCAACCAGTCCTGCACCTCCGCCCAAGTTCTCTTAATAACAGGACATTCCCACCAGATGTGCAGAAAGGAGCCCACTCCCCCACACTCCCTCCAACAAAGTGCCTGACCCCCCACCCATTTCTGTAGCCGCTGTGGAGTCAAGTACCAGCGATACAACATCTTATAGTTATGTTCTAAAATATTGCTGGCCCCCATTCCTTTAAACAATCCCTTACAGACATCCTGCCATTGTTGCTCATCCCAAGAACGGTTCAAATCACGCCTCCAGGTTACCATCTCCGAAAGAGTTATACATCTCTGTGAGGGGTTCTACTAACTGACCCGCAAAAACCTTATAAAATAAATTAGAGAACCCATCCATCCCCGGGGCTTTATGAGGTTTCAGACCCTTAATCACAGAAAACACTTCCTGTTCACTTATTCTCTTAGAAAGCTCCTCACTTTCCGTCCCCGACAGTCGAGGAAGCTGAACACTATCCAAATATTCCGACAGCTTATCCTCCCCCACTGGCTGTTCAGGGGTGTACAGCGCCTGGTAAAATTGCACGAACCTATCTTCAATTTCCTGGCTTAGCCACAACAGCCGCCCCTGTGCATCCTTAATCTTAGTAATAGCATTGCGCGCTGTCCACTTCCTCACCTTACGCGCTAGCAGCCTCCCTGCTTTATTTCCAAATTCAAAGTTACGCTGCCGCAAGATATGTAACTTATATTGGATCTCATGTAAGTGCAATTCACTCAATTCCTTTTTAAACCCCTGCAGTGTATCCCGTAAGGTCACATTAGTCGGATGCACCTTTAATTTATTCTCAGTCTCCCTTATGGAATCCAGTAACTTCCCCTGCTGGTTAAGCCGGGGGTTTTTTTTGTGGGACCCCACCGAGATCAATTTTCCCCGCACCACCGCCTTCAAGCATTCCCAAAGAGTCCCTGGAGTAACCTCCCCCATATGATTCAGAGACAAATACTCAGAAATGGTTTCCCTGACCTGGAGCACAACCTCAGGGTCATCCAATAAGGATTCATTCAATTTCCACCATGCCCGGCAGGGGCCCTGCTTACCGAGTTGAACATGACATGTCAAGGGGGCATGATCAGACCAGGTTAGTTCCCCGATCACACACTCCTTCACCCCCCCTAACAGGGTCTTATCTACTAAAAATAAATCAATTCTAGAGTACGTCTCATGGACCGGGGAGTAGTAGGAATAATCCCTTTGCCCATAATTCACCTCCCGCCACACATCTACCAGGTCCAGTTTGCTCACCAACTGCTTCAGCTTGAGACGGTGACTCCTGGGGATAGACGCAGCCCCTCTGGACGTATCCACCATTGGGTTGGGAGCGACATTAAAGTCTCCCCCCACTATCAGCTTCCCCTCTCCTCTCCTCAGGAGCACCCACTGCAAGTTTACAAAGAACTCCCCTTGATTAACATTCGGGGCGTAGACACTTACCAGAGTAAAAAGATCCATACCCAGTTTTAATTTAATGATCACATATCTTCCACTGCCATCCCTGAAACACTCGGTCACCTGCCCTGCAACTCTAGCGGAAAGGAGAATCCCCACTCCCCCCCTCTTTTTTTCATGCTTATTGGAAGCAAAGTACTGTTGTGGGAAATGCCTATGCCCCATACACCTCTCATCTTTCACCCGAAGGTGCGTTTCTTGAACAAAGATAATATCACCCCCCAACCTGTTACACTCCTTAAAGAATAGTTGTCGCTTCCTAAAGGAGTTAAGACCCCTGGCATTAATCGTCACCAGTTTAAATATAGCCATGGCCCGGATCACCTTCCCCCCATACAAGTATCTTCGATTGCAAACAATACACCTTCCCCCCCTCCCCACCTTCTCCCCTCTGCCCCCCACCCCCTTCCCCCACTCCCCACTCCCCCCTCCCCAATCCACCATCGAATCCAGCAAGGCGACCTGCGTCACAAGGACCGCAGACCCGGACAACCCCCCCCCCCCCCCCGGCATAGCTAAATTTCCACCAGCCCCATCTGATAATACAAGAGAAAACACCTAGCACCCCAGAATTTTCCCCCACACACACCAATTCCCACAGCCCATTCCACACAGCAAAGCACCCTGGTAAAGATACAAAAGGAAATATGCAACACCCCCTCTCACTCATACATACAAAAGAAAAAGGCCTCACAAAGACACTCTAACCATCATAAAGTTCAAGTGACCACAGAAGTCTTGTCCTTAGCGGGTCGTTGCCGCCGTAAGCGCCGGTCTCCCCCAGCTGCACGGCTCCACTGCAGATGATTGGACCTCTGTGACCCACTCTTCACAGGGCCGCTATCCTCACTCACTGGGATCACTGGGATGTCCAACCATCCCATATGCTGCATGCTCTGGATTGCCGCCTCCACGGAGTGCACTGCAAAGGACTTGCCATTGATCGTGTACTGCAGTCCCACCGGAAAAAGCCAGCGGTAGCGGACGTTCTCATCCCGCAATTTCTTTGTCACCATCTGATAGTCCCTACGCTTCCGCATGGTGATGCTGGAGATATCTGCAAAGACTTCCACCTCGGCCTCCTGCCATTTTATGTGCCCCAGCTTCCGTGCAGCAGCCATAACCATTTCTTTGGTACGGTACTCATGTAGACAAAGAATGATATCCCGTGGCTTATTATCCCGGCGGGGACCCAACGCCCGGTGCGCTCTTTCCACCTTCAGACATACTGACTCAGTCGCCATTTCGGCCTTCCGCAGCACCGCCCCGCAGAACTCCTCGGCCAGTTGCAGATAATTCACTGAGCCTTCTTGCTCCGGCAGGCCCCTGATCCGCAGATTGGCTCGACGGGACCTGTTCTCCAAATCCTCAATCTTTTGCCATAACTCCTCCTGGAGGAGGCTTAACGAGTCCACTCGCTGTTCAGCTAAGGCACATTGGCTCACGTGCTCTTCAAATTGCGTCTCAATGTCCTCTAGCCGGCTCCCCAGCCCAGCCATATCATTTTTCACTTCCTGGAACCATGAGTGCACATCTTTTTTGAGACTATCAAAGTCCTGCCTAGTGGACTCAAACCACCCCTGCAGGTCTGCTCTGAGTGCCTGAATCTCACTCGGCCCACAGCCGCCATCCCCAGCATCTCCCGCTCCAGCGGACTCAACACGTCCCGCCGCCATCTTGGCCACAGGCGTCCGCAGCCCCGCCGAGGGCTTAAAGGAATAAGCTTTCAGGTCAGCGCTCGCCTTTTTACCAGCCATTCGGCCACTGTGCCAATCTCCACTGGGTCCGATACTTCGGGGCTGTATTCGGGGGTTTTCCACAGCTAATTAGGGCATATTATCCTCACTCGGGACAGAGCTCAGTGTTCAGGCGGCCATCGGGGTGTCCGACGTCACCGGAAGTCCTTGGCTAGTTTTCTAATTTCTATTTCCCTTCAAAGTAGTAAATGAGTAGTAAACCTACTTTCACTTTAGGTGGGCCTGGAGAATCCCTAGGCCCTCCAATTTCTCCTCAGCCCAAAACCCACCAGCATTAGATATTCAGGAACTGCAGCTTTCCCTGACCTCTTTGGCTAGCACAGAGTGCACACTGAAACCTCATAGGCAGCACATCCCATTCATGATCTTTTGATGTCACCATTGAGGTTTCAATGCACATGCAGTGCTGGTTGTACATCAGGGAAGGAAAGCAGAACAGTGAGGATGCCACGATAGGCTCCCACTGCTATTATCTGGATGCCATAGGCGAGTGACATGCTGATGGGGGGAGGATGTATGCTTATGGCTCACTCATATTAACCCTGGGCCCCCCTAAAATTGACTTCTGGCTATGCCACTTTTCTGCTCGTTGAACTGAAATAGAATTTCAGTGTTACAACATAAGAAAAAATAAAAAGTTAACAAATTTTTAGTGCACTTTTTTTGCATTGCTTGTAATACCATATGCTAGTGGTATGCATTCTCAGTCCTCAAAAACCACCAAAAGGTTAGTTTTCCAAGATATCCCTAATGAATATGCATGAGATAGATCTGCACACAATGAAGATGGTGTGCATATCCACTATGGTGAAATGTTCAGTCCTGCCATTTCATTGCAGAGTGCAGCAAGTCCTGCTGTGGTGGTGACGGATGGATCAGTTGAAGAATCAACGGCTGATCTTATCTATTGTTCCTTCCTCAGAGTCTGGAGGGGGAGCTTGCTGGTGCTGTAGCTACCTAAGCAGTGTCCTGTAATTACTACTAGGAGCCTTGATCATGGTTTCTGGCTTTAAGATATGCTCACATTCTGTGGCCTCGAGGGACTTTTGAGGTCCGATGAGGTTTGTTAATTTTTGTTTGTAGTCTACAGTATGCTCTCTCATCCTCTGCTTTATCAATAGAATACTGAAGCCTGAGTCAAGAGAGGGAGCTCTTATCCTATGACATCAAACTTCTGAGATGCTCAGTCCTCAGCTGATGGTGGAGGAGGAAAACCAGATTATTGTTATTGTAAACCGCTTTGACCCGATGAAAAGCGGTATATAAGTGCAGCTAAATAAATGAATATTTGCTGGACTGGGCTGGAGGGACGAAATGGAATGAAGAAATTAGAGAGTAGGGAAAAATGAGGATGGGAAAGAAGGAAGAAAGTGAAGAGACTGAAAGGGCTCTAAGGCTATATAGGGGAAAGAAGAATAAGAGGGAGTGAAAACATGAGATATTGCTCCCCTCCCTCTACCAAGGCAGAAAAAGGCAAGGCATGTTTAAGAATTCTAGCACCTTCCCATCAAGTCCTCCAAGAAGGCTGAGGAGAGGTGGAGGTGCAGTGCCAGCTGCATCCATCGTGAAAAGGGAGCCTCCTCCTCTCTGGCCAAGGAGGCAGAGGAGGAAAGTTGCTTGTCGGGGCAATTTTCTGTGTAAGGGAATTAATCACTATCATGTAAGGGGGTGGCTCAAGAGCCACTAGGAAAATAAGGGGACCAGGATCACAAGGGCAGAGAGGAGAAGTCGGGTAGAGAGGAAGGACCTCCACCTTTCTACTTTCCTCCTACTCCTTACTCAGATGGTTCTCCATCCCCTTTTCCTACCAGTGCTCAACCCCCAGCCATTTTTTTTTAACTCAGCCTAGCTCAGTGAAGTTGAGAAAGAAGAGCATGAAGAGTACCAGTCACATATTTGTGCGGGGGTTGGCCCTGCTTCCACTGCCCTTCTGCCCCATGCACTTCACAGTTCCATTTTTATTTGTAGACACAAAAGAAGCCTCAATATTACTACTTGTAAGCAGATAAGCAGCTATACCATAGTTTTAAATATTTCAATCAAAAGCAACGTTTTCCTACCGTGTGCTAAGATTCTTCCTTTTTTTAGGACTATATATGCTGCAAATAGTAAAATTCTGATTGCTGCACGGTCTTGCAAGTCTTCAGACTCTTACATGGTTTTCTCATCTAAAAAAATAGTTCAAAATGCATTCATATAGAAGTTTATTTCACTGATTGCACTATATGTACACTACACTTTCAATGTAAAAGAACAATTACATAAATATTTTAAAATTAATTAAGAATAAGTAACCAAAAAGCCTCGACTGCTTAACTCTTCACACTCTTTCTCATAATACACCCAAATTATCTCAGGTTCTAACAAGGACCCTTGTAAGTTAAGCAGAGCCCATCTGTGGTCAATCGCCCATTTTTGTCCAATCACAGTAGATGAGTTGTTTCGAATAGTACTGTATGAGGAATGGAGCTGCGGCATGAGATGCTTAGTGAAAATTACATTTGAATCAATTACCAACAATTTTCAGAATGTAGTCTTTGGAGGCGTTAAGGAACTGTGAATAAGGTGCTGAGGTAGCAATTCATTATGAATGTGAGCAGAAGGTGAGAGGCTACCATCATGAATCATTACTACAGTGTCTTGGTTCACTCTGTTTTTGAGAATAAATGAATGCATTTTACTTTCCAAGTCCTCCTTTCCTGCACATCTATAAATATATCTATAAGGCTAATACAAATAGCTGTGAGCTACAGTCTCCTATTTATCAGTATTAGTTCTTGAAAATACACTTAATTCTGTTGATTGTGCATACTGGATTAGAAATCATTATAATTTACTCAGTATACTTAATATACACCTGAACAGACTCTAAATATGCAGGACTGAGCCTTCTATATATATTCTGAAATACATACAACCCACACAAAACACTTCTTTTTAATTCAACCAGATGCTCTTGTAACTATGGGTGGGGAGTGCCAATGATAACTAAGCATAGGTCCGTTTGCTAAGGCCATTCCTTGTAATTGAAGTTTATTTCAAATTTCTCTCTATCCAACAAGTTTCATATGCTGATGAAATTTATCCTAATACTGTGCGCCTTGCTCCTAGCAAACCTGCCATCCCCAAACTCTTTAAAAAGGAATTATAATCATCTAATCAATCATGTTCTTGATCTTCAGCCTTCACAGACACTATAGTCAAAACATGCTCTAAAAATTCATTATTCAAAGGCAATATTTTCCTTTGGCAAGCAAATGACTGACAGTTTTAACACCTTTACTGTCTGCCTAGTTTTATATTGCGCTCTGGTCTCATGTTCAACATTACCCCAATCTTATTCCACACAGATTTTTTTTTTAATAAAAATGAACGAATGAAAAATAATAGGTCCTTGTGAGTTCCAATCCTGCGTTACACTTATCGTAATTCATCATAGTGGCATGAGGTTAAGGATGAGTTCAGTGAAAACTACCATCCTTACAGGTGGATCTGATTTTTAAATAGATTTATTTAAAACCCATGATTAAAACTAAAAACAACCAGGTTTTAACACCTGATGGCTGCAACACCTACTTCTGAGCACAAATGTTTTACTAAAATGGAAGTTCATCTGCAGATTTAACCAAAGTGCACAAAGACATGGAGTATAAAACAAGCACTGCCAAAACAAACCAAAGGGTCACCATCAATAAGAAAAAGGAAAAGGATTGCATATGCCACTATGAAATCCACAACAATGGGTAAAGATGCATACAGAATTCCTAGCAAAAAAGACTCCAGGAAATACAAAATGAGGAGACATGCGATTGCTAACCCTCCTCCATTATCATGCCAAGAGTTATAGGGAAGAGGACAATATTTACAAGGACTCACGACTGAACAAAAATGGCGTAAGTTGTTGAAGATTATAGAAAACATACTTAGTAATCTTAAATTTTATAGTATCTATTTATACAAAAAAGCGTAGCAAATACTAAGCCTCCCCATCTAAAAAACTTTAGGATGTACTGTATTATCGAAAACTGCCTCCTCTTCTTTTGAGTGGCCCTAGCCACATCCAAGAAAATGTGTTTTTCTATCCATAAACCTCTCTTCCCTTTTGCATAAAAGCAACTTTAATAGGAAATCTCTGTCTGGTTCAAGGACAAAGTCCATATAATCAGAGTAGCCAGGCAGGCGTACTTCTGGTTCCTAGTAATTCCAAGAGATTCAAAGAAGAAATCTGCACACCATCAGCAGTTTTCGAAGAGGTTTTCTTTTTAAAGTTAGGCAAATAGTAAGTTCTGGCAACTGGAGAGCAAGAAGTCTCAGGTATCTTTAGTACGTCAGTAAAATATTTTTTAAAAAAGGTCCAAAGGAGTTAAAGGACTCTTAATAAAATTTAAGAATCTCAAAGTCCGTTTTTCTGAATGTTTTCCAGTTGTTCTAGTTCATAACACAGACTTGTATTGTCCTTCATTAACACAAAACCTCTCACGAACCTTTTCCATCTGAGCTACCAGTTTTTCAACTGTTCATTTAACCACAGTATTCGCCTCCTCTAATAGTTTACGTCTGGCAAACTGGCCACCTGCTGCTACAACTGAGCATTTTGAGAGAAACCAGAACTTCCCAGATGCCTTCCAACATGAAAACTTTTAGGTTTTACAAGTGGAGGATGAAATGTTTCAAACCTTAACTGATCTACCATAGCAGTCTGAATCCGCAGAAAGCCAGCAGGAAACAGTTTCTCTTACTTCTGCAAAGATGCCATTCCTTCTTTCCCTTGTTCCCCTAAGTCAATGGCATGGCCATGCTCTCCTTCACAGAAGCATCCAGTTTCCATCCTCCACTTGAGGCAATGCACAGGCACCTTCCATTTGGCCTTGCCTCAAAGAAAAAACAGTCCAAAAATGTGGGCAGTAAATGAGCAAAAACGACTTTATTAATCCTTATTTGTTAGAGGTAGCCAGAAACCCAACACAGGCCGTGTTTCGTATAGTACTTCTTCAGGGGTGTAGTGGCTCTCTTATGGCCGTGTATTGCACCACTTCCTGATTACCGTGGTCTATGAAGGCATGATAATGCCCTTAGGCCATATTCCTTTCACACTGAGGACGTATAATCCATTGCACAAAAGATGACGCCGGGCTGAGGATCTCTATAAAAATGTAAAAAACGCCAGCACATGGTCTATCTAGACCACGGTAATCAGAAAGTGGTGCAATACACAACCATAAGAGAGCCACTACACCCCTGAAGTAGTACTATACGAAACACGGCCAGTGTTGGGTTTCTGGCTACCTCTAACAAATAAGGATTAATAAAGTCATTTTTGCTCATTTACTGCCCACTTCTTTGGACTGGTTTTTCCTGCTGTTTTCTATGGCAGTGTGCTGTTCGTGCTTGGCTTGCCTCAAAGAAAGCCATGGATCCTTTTGTACAGCCAGTCGCTTTGGGAGCAGCCACGACTCCAAGCTGAGTAACATCATCGTCCAGGGCAAACCTTCTCCTGCAGCACTCCCAATAAATTTATTTCTTTATTTAACTTTGTTTATCTACTGCTGTATCTTAGAGTTAGAGTAGTTTATAGAAAAGTTAACATGTATATATTTTTTACAGTAAAAGTAAATTATTAACATATTCAAACTTTAAACATTGCCACTGAATCTCTCTCAGTCTTAGACTGCTCAGAAACTGGATAGGGGAGCTCTTATGCAGGGAGTGATCTAAGGATCATAGCGTGAACATGGCAATATTCAGTGTTCATTATCTTTTGATTTTTGGGTGTGTTAGCTTTTGCCCCAAAGTACTCTCTGAATAGGTGTGTACTGAACTTCCTTCGAAAGTCTGAATTCTGTTGTGTTCTTGTATCTAGTGGGAGAGTGTTCCAGATGGATGGAGCATATAAAAGGAGAATGCTCACTTGCATGCAACTTGAGTGCTTTTTGCCTTTTGTGTTGGGATTGTGCATCGGATCTCTTGGTTTGATTGTTTTGAGTTTTGTGTAGCAGGGATTGAATGTGGTCAGAGGATAGGTTGTGTGATATTTTGAAGATGGTGAGTTGAGCTTTGTAATTTATGAGAGTTTTTACCAGTAGCCAGTGCAGTTGCTTTAGCATCAGTGTTATATGATCAGATCTTGCTGTTCTGTGTAGGATATGCGCAGCTGTATTCTGTGCCATTTGTAGTGGCTATAGAGTGCAATTTGGTAATCCATGATAAATGTTGCAGAAGTCCAAGTGAGAGGATATCATGGCCTCTAGAACTGTTCGGAAATTATTTCTGTCAAAAGTGTTGTAGAACTTTCATTTTGTGGTATATGATCTTTGTAGTTTTGCTGATGTGTGGTTGCGGTGATAATCGCTGGTCTAGAGTTATTCCAAGGAAATTAATTTGTTTTTTGAACTCTAGTTCCTTGTCCGTGATTTTCAGTGTGGTTGGTGGATTGAAGTTTTTTTCTCTTATTATGTAGAGAACTTGGGTTTTTTTGTATTTTATGAAGAGATTGTGATTGGTTAGCTAGCTATTTACTGCCATCAAGCAGACTATTAGAGGCTTTATAGTGGAGAAGGGGGCATGAAGCATATCATCTGCATATATGTAGTATAGTACATTGTGGGTTTGTATGATCGAACAGAGTGGCTGGAGGTAAATGTTGAATAGTAGAGCAGATCCTTGTGTTACTCCTTGCTGTTGGCTTGAAGGGGTTGAATTTATGTGGACCTATTTTTACTTGTTGTTGCTGGTCTGTGAGGTATGACCAGAACCATTTCAATGTTGTGACCTGAATATCTATGCTTTCGGAGATTTCTTACTAACCATCTTTGCTGTAAAAATAACTTCAGAATCCATCAAGCCTTTTGCTTTGGCGTCCCCAACACAGCGAGACAACCATGGGCCTTGCCCTTCTTTTTCCTCAAAGACAAAAAGCAAAGGTATGAGGAAAATGTACCAAATCTTGGGCTGCAGTACAACATTCCACATCAAGTAGTCACCATCTTAATTCAACCCCTATGCACAGAGACATGTTTAACTGTCACTACGTACCAGTTGAGCAGAAAAGAATTTTAGTCCTCTTTAGGCTCATGCCAAGAGATACTTCTTGGTTTCACTAAACTGCAACAGCAAAGTCTTTAAAACAGAATACATCCATTATTATTCGTAAAGCAGATAAAACCTGTAAGAGAGGCAATTGGACCATTAGATAAAAGAGGGGGTAAAAGGGGGCACTAAGTGGTGACACGGCCATAGCGGAGAGACTGAATGAATTCTTTGCCTTGGTCTTTACTGAGAAATATGTACGGATGTTACCCATAACTGAAGTGGACTTTAAAGGTGATACTGCGGAAGAATTGAAAGAAATATCGATACACCGGGAAGACGTATTACAGCCATTTAATAAACTGAAGAGCAGCAAATCACCTGGATTGGATGGTATACATCCAAGGGTGTTGAAAGAACTGAAATATTAGATTGCAGACCTGCTATTAGTGATCTGTGAACTATCATTAAAATCATCTGTAATACCTGAAGATTGGAGGTTGGCCAATGTAACGCCAATTTTTAAAAAGGGTTCCAGGGGTGATCCGGAAAACTACAGACCGGTGAGCCTGATGTCAGTACCGGGAAAAATGGTAGAAACCATAATAAAGAACAAAATTACTGAACATGTAGATAGTCATGGCTTAATGGGAGACAGCCAACATGGCTTTAGACAAGGCAGATCTTGTCTTACCAATCTGTTATGTTTTTTTTGAAGGTGTGAATAAAAAGGTAGACAAAGGTGAGTCAGTTGCAATGTTCCCTCTAAGTTTCTGTACGCTGTGTGCGCATAAAATATCAGCTGTGCAGCTTTTGAAGGAAGGTTAAATTTTTGTGCACCACATAGCGACACTCGGAGTTATATACTTTAAAATTTGACTACACGTCAGAATACAGTATGTACACCACATTGATTGCACTAGAAAATATTGTACAACTTGTGAAAACCATAAATACACAACAACTTTTCAATTTTAAGAACGTCTGTGGTGTTTTCTATCAGAATCAGAACCGTAATTTTTGTGCGCTCTGTTGTAAAGTATGTGCGCTCACTCGGCGAGGTGTGTGCGCGCGCACACGCACACAGCTTAGAGGGAACAGTGGTCAGTTGATATAGTGTATCTGGACTTTCAGAAAGCCTTTGACAAGGTCCCTCATCAGAGACGTTTGGCAAAACTAAAAAGTCATGGGATAGGAGGCAGTGTACTATTGTGGATCAGGAACTGGTTAAAAGATAGAAAGCAGAGGGTAGAACTAAATGGCCAATTTTCCCAATGGAGAAAGGTGAATAGTGGAATACCCCAGGGATCTGTGCTGGGTCCGCTGCTTTTTGACATTCATAAATGACCTGGAAAAGGGAATAACGAGTGAGGTTATCAAATATGCAGATGACACAAAACTATTTAAAGTTGTTAAAACCCATGAGGATTGTGAAAAATTGCAAGAGGATCTTGATAAATTGGAAGACTGGGCATCCAAATGGCAGATGAAATTTAATGTCGACAAGTGCAAAGTTATGCACCTAGGAAAGAACAGCCCAAATTATGGTTACACAATGCAAGGTTCCACATTAGGAACCACCATCCGGAAAAAGATTTAGGCGGCATCATGGATAACATGTTAAAACCCTCTACCCAGTGTGCAGCGGCAGCCAAGAGAGCAAATAGAATGCTAAGTATCATAAGGAAAGGAATGGAAAATAAAACAAATGATATTATAATGCCTCTGTATCGTTCCATGGTGCGACCGCATCTTGAATATTGTGCGCAATTCTGGTCACCGTATCTTAAAAAGGATACAGTATTATTCGAAAAGGTACAGAGAAGAGCCACCAAAATGGTAAAGGGGATGGAAGGATACCCCTATGAAGAGAGGCTAAAAAGGTTAGGGCTTTTCAACCTGGAAAAGAAATGGCTGAGGGGAGATATGATAGAGGTCTATAAATTAATGAATAGTGTGGAACAGATAAACGTAGATTGATTGTTTACGTCATCAGAGTATAGAAAGTCTAGGGGACATAGAATGAAGCTTGTCACAACGCCGCCCTAGGGGTTAGTAGTAGGTAGGGCAGGTTGGGCATGAATACAATAAAGGTGGGGCTTGGTAAGTCTTTCTTATTAGGGCCCGAGGTTGGCGAGCCCCGTTAGCGTCCTTATAATACCAAAGGTACCCCAAGAACAAATAGGTCAACGAGTGGAGGGAATTTAAAGGCTTTATTTCCCTGATATGCACAAAAGGTTCCAACGGATCAGGTTCAAACATAAACAGAAATGTCCTTTACTTCAGGTTAGAAACTCAACTCTGGTTCAACAGAAAAACTGTTCATTTCACAGCAAAGTTATAACAAAAATAAGTATTCAAATTTGCCCCGGCTTTCAATGCTTACTGGTCACTCAAGCATTCTAAGCTGCCTCGGGTGCAAAAGCTACAATCCATTTCTTCAATGGGGAAGACTTCTCCTTCTTCCACTTGCATTGCTTCTTCAGCTGAACTGTCTGTGTTAGGGTTAACAGCTATCGGTGAGGTACAGCTAGGTTTCTCAGTCAACTGCTGAATGAGTTTCCAATGCTGGGAGTCTAGCAGGGGCCGTCGGTCAGGAGCATGCATATAGTGTGACTGACTCTCTCTTCTCTGGGAGTTTTCACATACCTCTTGATAAGTAGGCTTATTTAAAAGTTTCCCATTCTCTAAAAACTTTCCAAACCTTCTTTTCTGAACAGAGGAGCTTTTACCAGGAGCTTCTGACTCTTGCTTTATCCAAAGGCTGTCTACTGTGGGCTGTCTGTTACTTTGTAACTCCGGCCTATTCAATGGAGCTGAGGCTTGAGGCCTACTGCTATGTAGATTCTGCCTGGCCTTCACCCTTTGATCTGGGTTATGACCACAGCAATCACAATGTAATTTCTCTGTACCTCTTTTGTTGAGTTGAGCAATGTTTGTAGCACCTGTAGATTCTCCGGTCTCTGCAGCTTCTGGAAGCGTAACCAGGTTTCTGCTGCCTTTCCAGTCAGGTCCTTCACAGCTCTCACCACTCCAACTGCTCCTCCTGTATTCTCTGCCTTCTTGGTTCTTTTGGCACCTTGGCTTCTGGCTGCCCCAGCTGCTTCTCCCATACTCCTTCCTCTCTCTGTCCTCCTGACTTCCTTTAAGAGGAGTTCCTGTTCTTCTTGATTGGAGGCTGGCTGGTTCCAGGCTACACCCTCCAGGGTGTGGCTCCTTAGTCATCAAGAGCTCTCTCCTGCTCCCCCTAACCAGGCTCCTGTGAATATTGCAGTTTGTGCACCTTTTTTTCTACCTTTAAAACATTTCTTTTTCTACCCTGCTGGTCTGCTGCATCACAAGCTACAGGGTAATCTGTTTAAGACTAATAAGAGAAAATATTCTTTCACTCAACGTGTAATCAAACTCTGCAATTTGTTACTGGAGGATGTAGTAAAAGCTGTTAGTGTAGCTGGGTTTAAAAAAGGTTTGGAGAAGTTCCTGGAGGAAAGATCCATAAACCATTATTAAAAGGGACCCAGGATATCACTGCTTGACCCAATACAAGCATTGTGGAACCTGTGTCTTTTGGGGAAACTGCTAGGTACTTATGACCTAGATTGGCCACTGTTGGAAACAGGATAATGGGCTTGATGGACCTTTGTTCTGACCCAGTATGGCATATCTTATGTTATGTCCAAATATTCAAGCCTGGATTCATATCCAGTCCCTGGCTCTGAATATCCAGATTGTCCGGATTTGCAGGAAGCTAACCGGGCAGTAGCAATATTCAGCCACTGCCTGGTTAGCTTCTGTGGCGAAATTTAGGCAAGCCTATGCTATGCCTTACTTTCACCACTTTGCCATAACTGGGCAGCGTCTGAAAGGAAAATGAATCCCTCTTCAGGTAATACTGTCTTCCATCTTTGTGCTAACATCTATAGCTCCAGGCCTAAGAAAGAAAGAAAGAACAAAGCTTTTTCACACTAAAACTGTCACCTGGGCCCCTTGAATGATCAAAGGGGAAAACGAAGAACTTTATCTACAGGAGCCAACTTTATCTACAGGAACCAGAGTAAGCACACAACTATGAAGATTACCAGGAGAATGATTTTAGACAGGATGCCACAGGAGAAAAGAAGGGAGGGCAAAGATTGAGAAGCAGATTTGCTGGATAGGGAACATGAAAGGAAGGGAATCTGAATATCAATAGTAGATTTGTCTCAAGCTTAAAAGTGGATATAAATATAGCAGAGAAATTCGGATAGACAGACAGACAGACATGGGCTGATCTCACTAGAGTGGGGCTCTCTCTCTGTCTCCAGGCCCTTTTACACTTAAGTCAGGTGCTTTGCTTGGTATAGATGTATTGATGCTATGGATTGAAATTGAAATTTGTACCTTATAAGATAAAAAGCAAAGCTTGTGATGTTACAGACCTGACAAGATAAAATAAAACATTTTCCATGCTCTTATGGTGGCACGAGCAATTTGTTTAAGGTAGGTCCTGTATGAATGTTGGGGCGGACATCGCAGCCATAATACAAAATTGAAAACTCCCCAAATAATCGTAGGGGAAGTCCAGAAAAAAACCAACACGGCTCAATACTGCCGCTGCCTGGTTATTGCCAGGTGCCACTCCTGGACTGCCTCGATGTTAACCATATAGCGGAGGCACCCGAGGATATTTAGTGGCACTAACCGTGTTAGGGCTCGATATTCAGTGGCACTATGTAAATAAAAAAGCATCCTGTAATACCAATTATTTACACATTGCCAAAAATACATGAACATCTTTTGAAGTCACTAGAGTGTCCCATATCATCTAATAATTCAGCACTGGAGTCTTTATCCACATTTATGGATGCATTTTTTAAAGTTTTGGTCATGGTCAGTATTTTGTATATTAAGGATACAACAGATTTTTTATTAAAAGCTTAAGAATGTAGGAGAGGGAGGAGTGGCCTAGTGGTTGGGGCAAGTTACCTTACCTTTGCCTGGAGGGCCAGGGGTTCGAATCCCGCTAGAGGGCAGCAACCTTGGGCTGGAAGGACTGGGGGTTTCTAGTCCCACAGGTGGCTGCTTGTGGCTTTGGGCAAGCCATTGCCTCAGGTACAAAAATAGATTATGAGCCCTTCGGGGTCAAGGGAAAAATATATATAGAGTACCTGAATGTAGATCGCTTTGACTAGTAGAAAAGCAGTATATAAGCCTAAATAAATAAAAGCTTAAGAATGTAGGAGAGGAATGTTTCCCATTTGTCATGGTTAAATTTATTATTACTTCATTATATACACATCTATTCCACATGAAGCAGTAGAGGTTGTGGAAGAGGCTTTGGACAGTCGACTCAGACCTCATAGGGTTCCAACAAATTTTTTGGATTCTTTAAACAAGATTGGTTTTAAACAGAACATTTTTTTATGTTCCAGAATTATTATTATTTACAAATCAAGGGCTATGATGGGTACTGCTTTTGCACTATTTGACTGCCAATTTATACATGTCAAAATTTGAAGAAAGCTGGATCAAATGTTCTCCATTTCATTCTAATGGCACACATTCCTTGATAATATATTTATGTTAAAGCAGTTTTTTATATGGTTGAATATATGTGATGAAAGTATTAGATTTACCATGCAGTTTTCAGATCAGCAAATTAATTCTAGGATGTGTTGATTGAAAAGAGTAAGAATGTGTTTATAAAGAATACAGATTAGAGTACGTTTTTGCATTATGAACGTTATCATCCATTGGGTCTGAAAGAAAATGTACCTATTCCTCAGTATTGCAGATGTAAAATTATTTGTTCCATGAAAGACAAATTTGAGAGATTATCTAGAGATCTAACAATTGAGTTTGAAGAACATGGGTATCCTGTTATAAAAAAAGAGAGCTTTAAGGAGAGTACTGCATTGTGATCATGAACATCTTTTGAGATCTTATGATAAAAAGAAAAGATGAAAAAGTTAATGTTTAGTTAAGCATTACACTTCTCTCTAATGAAAAAAAAATCAATCAAGAGGAAGCATTGGAATATGTCAAGCAGCATTTTAGAAAGGACATCCAAATCAAATTGAGGCATCCAAAGCAGAACGTGCCAAGAAATGCCAGGAACATCTATGTCTCCGCCTGATTTTATTAACGGATATCCCTGACGTGGACATCCGTGCCAGTGGCCACATAAACATACCGCTTAAGAAAACATGGGGTGGGGACATCCATCTCATGCAAGTTAGAATAAGGGGATGTCTAGCAGTAGAGCAAAGCGAAAACATGAACTCTCATTCCCCATCAGTGTTCATTATCAGCATGGAAAATATAGGGGGTATGAGCATACCTCCTTCTTCCCATCCTCCAGATTTCTGTCTGACAAAACGAGCACTTTTCTATGCCTATTCATGCCTGGAGCAGGTATAAGATGGGACGGCATAGCTCAGGACGTCCAGAGCATTTCTGAAATTTGGTGAGGATGTCCAAGTTCTAGGAATTCCTCCATTCAGACTTGGATATCTTTGCTCTAGGGACGTCCCCAGAGCCAGCATCTAAATTGGCTCTGGGGACGTCTCTATGCCCGTTTTCAGATGTCCAAGCAGAAATAGGGCTTCTAAAAATAACCCCCATTATGTTTACTTCCATACTACACAAAGGGGAAGAATTTGAAAGAAATATTGAGTCTGTCCAATTTACCTGAGATCAAGCAAAGATAAGTGTACACTTTGAAGGTCGAAACTTGTGAAAATTACCATGCAACTTAAGTCTATAACCTCTGGATCAAAAACGTATATATATATTGAAGCATTTTACTACACGTTACTGATTTTGCGATATATGTTATCCAGTGTACCTGGGAGAAAACTATATGGGCAAAACTATTAGAGTGTTTCGTCAAAAGATCGCCGAACATGGAATATGTTTAAAAATGAAGAGGGAAGCACCCATGGTAAACAATTCTTTGCAATTTCAGCATGATTTTGACTCTGAGATGTTTCATTCTTGTTTAGCATTGAAACACAAGCGAGAAGGAGATCGAGAAAAGAGATTGTGTCAGTTAGAGCAATGATGGATATTTCACCTAAATGTTCTCAACCAAATGGATTAAATGTTAACATTGAATGGAAGGCATTTATGTGAAGAAACCAGTTGATAAGTATATTTTAAAACAAATTGCCAATTCATCCTATTAACAAACATTGGTGTTATAAAATAAGCTAGCACCATGTTTTTGCATTGAAAAAGCAGTATATTTGCTGTTTTATAGTAAGTTTTTGAATGACTTTTGTAGTTTGTTCTGCAGTCTAATTGGATTTACAACTTTTGAATTTTTGTTCTGACAAAGTAAATTATTGTGTAGTAAACCTTTCACAAAGCAGAAAGTGAAACAGCAGGCCTCCGTCGGGTATTCATGATCAAGTTTCCAAGATAAATATTTCTTATTTTGCACTGTATTGCTTTAAAGACCACGAGGACATATTCGAAGATAGTAACGCAGTTAGCAGACTTGCTAACCGCATCACTCCCACTGTCCGGGATATTCAGCAGCACACACCCAGTTTGAGCTGCTGAATGCCCTGATGCTAACTGTTTAGCGATGGGGCCTTCTGGGAGGAGAGCAGTAGTGGCAGAGAGGGTCAGTAACAATACTGAGCCACTGGCCCATTAACCCTAACCAACTAAAGCCAGAAAAAATTGGCCTAACTTCAGCGGGTTTAGCTACCCAGCAAGAGGCTGAATATTGCCACTGATCAGATAGCTAATTATCTATCCTGGATATTCAATGCTGTTGGCCGGATATGGCCACAGCATTGAATATCCAGGGCCTGCAGCTTAACCGCACTGGCCATCGCAGCTGAACATGCCTCATCCCCTGTGTTTCTGGTTAAGAAAATTAAGAGACTTTGAAACTGAGTCCTCTTAAAAGATGCCAATTAGTTCAAAATGTGACAGTGAAATTAATCTCTCATGCTCATAAATTTGATCGTGTAACCTCAATGTTATTTAAACAGAACTGGTTGCTTATGTCATCATATAGGAGCAAGTTAAAAATTATCTTTTTTGGGGGGGGGGGGGGATTTTCAGCAGTGGCAGCCAGCAAAGTGGGCTGTCGTAGCTTTAACTTTGCCTTGGATATTAAGTGCCAGGGCCATATCCAGACCCTGGCATTGAATATCCAGATTGCCTGGATTGTCATCTTGCAAACTGGTCAGCAACGTATTCAGCTGCTGGATGGATTACAAAACCGGCAAAAGTTAGGTCAGCCATTCAGCAGGCCTAAATTTAGCCGGTTAGGGTTAATTGGGCAGCAGCTGAATATCACCGCTGCCATCCCCGAAATGCCCCAGTACTAGCCAGCTAGCATCGGGGAGTGCAACAGTGACACCCGGGGATAATCAGCAGCATTAACCACATTAGCGCCACTAAATATCTCAGAGACTGCAATTAACGTGATTAGCACATCTGCTAACCGCATAAAATCACATTGAATACCCTCCCTTTATTATTAGTGCATCATACTTTCTATTCAGGTCAACGCCAGTATTTGGCTGTGCCTTTATAACCCCCCCCCCCCACACCCGAGGTCACTTCGTTCATTACAATATAGTGTACCTTTTATCCCTTCTTCTTCATTTAACAGGTATGTGGTCCTACTTGGGCCACCAGGAATTATTTTGCGAGAACAACAGGGTGGGTGATCCGAGGGCTCAATTGGGTCACCAGGAATCATTTTATGGGGAAATCTCTATGAGGTTGGGGGGGGGTGGAGGTAAGTTCTGGGGGCCCACTTGGGCCACCAAAGATATCCACTGAAAAAGACCTCTGAGGTGAAGTGTGGTATTTTGCCTCGGATGCTCATTTGCTCGGATGCATCTTTACTCCAGCCTGAACGGAAGTAAAGATTCAGCGCTACCATGGAAGTAAAAAACCGTCATAATTTTGTACATTTCTAACATCAGAAGCAATTAAGAATTTGGCTTTTTGTATGCCTGCCACATGGCATGCAAAAGGCCAAATTCTTAATGGCTACCGATAGTTTTACTTCACATTTTTCCAAATTAAAAAAAAAATCTTACTGCATTGGGCATAAGATCAGCACGATAAAATCAGAAGTAAACTGCCGCCCTAAATGATACCACTGCTTATTATATCAGCCCCTCACTGAGCGATACTGCAGAAGAATTAGAAAGAGATATTTCACTTTTTATTGATCAACAAAGTGGATGTCCCTAAAGGAGGGCTGATTGAATGCTTGGCAGGTAACAAAAAGCACATAAATAGCGAGTCGTCTGCACCAAAAGTCATATGAGTTAAGACAAACGCTTAAGTTCAAATTTTCTTTAGAGACAATGAATAGGTAGGATAGATCACATCACTTCCAAACTTCCTGCAACATAATCTAACCACGATCAAAAAAAGTGACAATCATATGTCAATAAGATAAAAACACTGAAGATTTTTAATTAATTACTTAAAAATACAATTGAGTACAGGTGCAAATACTTGATCAGAACTTGTTATTAATAGCCCAACATGATTCGGAAAAAAATTCCTTCATCGGGAGCACAAACTTTCCATGAAAACAAAATGACTTGTACAAACACAAAAATATACAAACATGAAATATAATTCCTCCAGGATCTGCAGGCTACAATCTAAAAATGAAAAATGACAAATACAGACAAATAGGAACATAAAAGCACAGACACAATTTAAATCAAATAAAATCATAAAGAAGAAAACCAAAAAGGACTACAAACCTCTAGGAGACACCACCACACACTCCCCTGGACGGAACTAAAAGGCATAACTTCCACCTACGATAAATCAAAATATGTTCATGCCCAATCCACCTCCATCAATTACAAAAAGCCACAGAGAGACATATAACCCAAATAAATTAATAAATACACTTACTGCAAAATATCCAGCTGCAGAGAAATAGTTATGCAATTAATCTCTCTCCCAAATTCTGCTCAAGCATTTGAACTTGTACTCACTGTATTTAAGTAATTAAAAATCTTCAGTATTTTTATCTTGTTGATATTTGATGGACTGCCACTTTTTTTACACTTGTGGTACTTTTTCCTCTCTTTTGTGCATAATTTATCACACTCTAGACCTTGTTTTTCTTTATCTTAATCCTTCCCCCCACTACATAATACAGTTGGCATAAACGACCAGGCCTTGGGTTTTGAGGCTCCAAATGATCCTTCCCCATGCTTACTATAACGAAATCATTGCATCCCCAGTAGCAAATATACTCCATCAAGTATGCTACCTTACCCACAACCCAAAATGAAACAATGGAGCCCCTCTTAATTTCACCATCATCAGTCTTACCCTCTGCCTCCCAACCACTCATGCTTACTTCCCTATTAAAGTTTAACTATGGATATATAATTGAATTCTAACAACCTAGAACACCTTCCATTACCAACACAGAGCATACTGTGACTGAAAGACTTAAATCTGTATACCCTTGAGGAGAGACTGAAAGGTTGGAGGGAGGGGAGAGAATATGATAGACATTTAAGAGCCCAAAAGTTATTAATGCACAGAAAAGCAAACCTGTTTCAATGGAAGGGAAGTTGCAGAACTAGAAGTTGTAATATAATACCTCAAGCAAGAGATTCAGAAAGAACAAGTAATATTCATTCACAGACAGAATGGTGGATGATTGGCATGCCATGCCAAAGGAGGAGACAGAGGGAAAAATAAAGCAATGTAATTTTTAAAAAATACAGCAGATCCATAGTGGCACAACGATGGAAAAAAAGCAAACTGGATATAAACTGCATAACTACTATAACCCTAAACATCAGACAACAGCAGGGCTTAAAAATAAATGGGAAGCCAACACTGATGGATTCTGATCATGCAGGAGACAAATGTGAGAAGAGTAGGTGTCACATTGCTTCTCTTGCAGAGATTTCCTGGAACAGCTCATCTACTGCAGCTTGCATGTCTTAGAAAATTCACTTAGGAAAATCGTTTGCTCTCTGAAGGTCCATACTAATAAGATTTTATATTAATATTAGGACAAGAAAACTGCATAACTTTAAGCAAACCCGATGATTTATGTTTTACATTTTGACAGAGGTCACCTGCAAATACTACAGTGACAATAGAAGACATAGAATCATAAAAATACAAAGTTTTTGAACAGTGATATAAACTACATATTTTATACCAGAGGAAATTCTGCGCAACCGCAAAATGCGGAATTTGCACAGAATTCCCCAACTGCACAAAATACTGCACTTGTTAGGCGGAATTCTGCGAAGACATTGGCAACTCCCAATCCCTCTCCCCTCCCTGAAAAGAAAGTGAGGAAGTGACGATTGCCTGCACATGCAGCCGTGTCCCCCTTTTCTGTCATCCTGGGCCCCACTATTCATTGGAACTGCATGGAGGCCCATGCAGTTCCAATGAGCAATTTGGGCCTAGGACAGCAGAGAGAAGGCTGAGGTCAGATGTGCAGCGTTTTGCCACGTGATCAGGGCTGAGAGAGCAGATCTGAACTTTCATCTTAAAAAGGCGCATAGGGCCTTAGGCTCAGCACATTGTGATCCACATGCAGATGTCTGCGATGAAGGAACCAACTGCTGAAAAAAATAAGAGCACTGGGGAGCTGGAGTAGCAGGGCTGTCGAGTTACATTTTTTGCAGAGCTGGCAACTAGCACACTGCAATGGCAGCATAAGATGAACTCCTTTAGGGGGTTAATTTGAGTGTTAGCTATGTTGTTCATGTATGATTCATGTGATGGTAGGGAAGCTGGAGGGATGCATGTGAGGGGTATTAGAGTGTGGGTGGCTACTATGAGTTATGGCGATGGTGTGAGTGATGGGGAGGGCGTGTCAAAGAAAATTATTTGTATGGCGCAAACTGTGGGGAACATGCAGAAATGGTGCTATTAGTTTGTGGGAAACGTGTGAGTAACATGATAGATTTTGGAATATACTATTTTTAAAAAGTGGTATCTTTGGGGGGGGGGGGCGGCGGGGGAGTGTTTACAGGGTAGAAAGTTATCAGAGCAACAAGCTGTGGTAGATATTGTGAGGGGGTTGGGAAAGGATGAACCAGGCCTGAGTTTTTGTTGTTCCCTGAATGGATGGATGATTTTCCTTTACTATTTTACACTCTATTTTTCACTCTCTCAAATCCCCCCAACGTATATAACACATTAGAAATCTGTTATATACGTTTGGAGTAAGCTGTTGGGGGTGTATGCAATGGGGGTGGGGGACAGAGCCAGCTTGGGAGTCTGCTATAGGGATGGGGAGAAACAACGAAATGGGTGGAAGTGTGTGCCTGGGGATGGGGGAAGAATGATGGTAGTGTGAGATGTGTGCCTGGGGGGTGGGAAGAAAGAAGTGGGCGCATATGCCTAGGAAGGAAGGAGAGATAAGGGAGAAGTAAGGGTGCATGCATGGGGGGGGGGGGAGATAAAGGACAGGTTGGAGTATGTGCATGGGGATAGACCTTAGGAATAGACAGAATTAGAGGTCTTGCTAGACAGAGTGAAATAACATGGGAAGGGCAGGTCTGGGAAGGCTTGGGGGTTAGAGAGAGAAATGTGATTCTAGAAAGAGGAGGGAAAAGGCAGATAGAATTTCAGGTCTCGAGGGGGAGATAGACCTTATAAAGGGGAATTCTGAACAAACAATTATTAATAAATAAAGCATGTAGAATTTTGTTGAATTCTAAAATATTGTGCACAGAATTTTCAATTCTCACAGGAGTAATATTTGATTAAATAGAATAAAAATCAAAAAGACTCAAAAGGGTACATAGAGAGGGTAATTTGAGTGGGATTGTGATGCTTTAGTCTGCCGGTACTTGGTACTCACAGGGCTACAAGCAGATTTTCAAATGTAAAAATCCTAAAACCACCTGAGCAACAGAGTTTATCTACAGCGGTACTTCTCAACCTTTTTTTTTATTATTTTTATTTTGCAACACACTTGAGTTTGTTCAATCTCATGGCACACTAAACCAAATTTTGCATGGTCTTCCATCCCACCAATAAAAGGACAGCAGCATCTTATACTTATGTGCCTCATTCTGCTGTCTTCTGTCTGCTGCCTGAACACGAGGCCAGAGGTCCTGCAAAACTACAGAATCATGCTCTTTGATGTCAGATTGAAGCCAGGATTGGAGAGCACAGTTACTTACCTGTAACAGGTGATCTCTAGGAACAGCAGGAATTAGTCTTCACATATGGGTACATCGGTACCGACGGAGCCTGCACGGGAATGCTCCCCAGCATCCAATCAGAAAGCTTTTGGGAGCATCCCTCGCGCCTGCGCGCTGACTTCCCGCCTTTCCCACTGCCTCTCCTCAGTTGAGTTTCATAGCTGAGACAGAAGGAGAGAAAGAGGAAAGGAGATAGATACAACTCCTAGGGGAGGTGGGTGGGTTGTGAAGACTAATTCCTGCTGTTCCCAGAGATCAACTGTTACAGGTAAGTAACTGTGCTATCTCCAGGAACAAGCAGGAATGAGTCTTCACATATGGGGACTCCCTAGCTGTGGGTGCCAGGCAGGGCCGGATTTACCTTGAGTGAGGCCCTACGCCAACAAAAATTGTGGGCCCCCAGAAAAGATAAAAACGAGCACGCCGGATCAGCTGCGCGCTGTTGGCCCTGACGTCATAATTAAACTGGGAATCCCAAAAGCCAAACTTGGAATGTACAACACTGTAGAAATAAAACTATACATTAATCTGCTCTTGTACTAAACAAAGCGCAGACGTTAATGATGCACATTTACCAGAGCTGACATATTCCAATTAATAAATTCAAAATAAAGAGATATTTTTCTACCTTTTGTGCATTTTTTTTCAGCTGCAATTGCTCCAGCCACTTTCTTCTGGTTTCTTCGTGTCAGCCCACCTCCAGTCTTAACCCCCCCCCCACCCATCGGCTCAAGTAAACTTTAATAAAAAAAAATAAAATGCTGGCCGCTGCCGCATGGACTGTCCCGCGGGGCCCCCTCTGCTGCCCCCAGCTCTTCTTGAGTAAGATTACAAGCCAGGTTTAATTTCTGGGGAGGGGCCTGGAGCCCAGTCCCACTGCTTCTTTCCAGATGGCAGAGCAGCAGGTGTCTCCTGCCCCAGCCCCTCCCTTCCAGGCGTTCGGGGGGGGGGGGGTGAGGGGCAATCTTCCTAAACCAGCCGCTCATCTCCTGTTCCTCTTGCCCCTGGTGCCTTCCTCCCCGGGCTCCACAGTCCCTTTAGCCTACAAATTACACCCCCGACTCCAAAATCCCAAGTGCAAGCTTTACATTTTTCCAGCTCCCGCATTGTTAAATAAAAAAAAAAAACGCTGGCTGCCGCCGCGGCAGCATGGAATGTCCCGCGGGGCCCCCTCTGCCCGGCTGAATCCGTCCGTCCCTCCCTCCCTCCGTGCCGGCTTTGAGAGGCGCGAAGGGAGAGTGTCTCCCTCAAATCTCTGTTAAGCCCGCAGGGGCAGATGGGAAATTTCCCATCAGCCCCTGCGGGCTTAACAGAGACGCGAGGGAGACACTCTCCCTTTGCGCCTCTCAAAGCCGGCATGGAGGGACGGAGGGAGGGACGGACGGATTCAGCCGGGCAGAGGGGGCCCCGCGGGACAGTCCATGCTGCCGCGGCAGCAGAGGGGGCCCCGCGGGACAGTCCATGCTGCCACGGCGGCAGCCAGTGGTTTTTTTTTTAAATTTAATTTTAAAAAAGCTAATTTGCTCAATTTTTGTGGGCCCTTGCCAGCTGTGGGCCCTACGCCACGGTGTAGTTGGCGTATAGGTAAATCCGGCCCTGGTGCCAGGGGAGATCCCATAAAATGCGTATCCCTGGAACAGGACGGCATTTCCCAAACCTGGATCCCCGGCATCCCCTGAGGGATGGGGGGTAGGAGTTGAATAGAGAAGAGCTGTAGAGGAACAGCGAATCTAAAGACTACAGAAAAAAATGAGTCTTTAGAATGTATGTCAAGTATCATTAAAAAATGTAATGAACTAGTACAATATAGAGCTTACCTACGGGATTGTAGGAAGTAGAACTGTGATGGAGTGTACTGTAGATGCAGTAGCGAAATCCTCAAGGTAACTTCACAGCAGTGAGGATGAAGTTCCAAACCTGGAATGAGAAGGTAACCCAGGTGTCAACTGGGGCAGGATAAGAACGGCAGGTCTTCAATGGAAAGCTTTATGGGAAAAAGCTGAAAACTCTTTTAGGTACAGAGTTATTAACATTGAGGACTAAAAGAAGAAGACTGACCGATATGGAGAATTAGCCCAGTCCAGAAGGGAAGAGGGGGTATGGAAAAAAGCCCCCATTCCCAAGGAGAACAGAAGTGTACTCAAATACTGAAGATGTACACCGTCTTTCCTAGCTGGTAAGAGATAGGAAGACATTGAAGTTTAATACTTCAGAGACAGGGAGATCTATAACAAAAATAGAAGCTGTTGACATCACAGCAGTAATTGTGTGTATAACCGCTCCCACTTACTGAGCCGTATGAGAATAGGCAAGTTGACTGTCAGGACCTCTTAAGAAGGTAAAAGCTTTATAGCACAGACAGGGAGATAGGAGGTAATACATAGCGTCCTATGGACATCTCCCAATGGGTATATATATATATATATATATATATCTCACACATATCTAGACATATATCTCCATATATATATATGTATGTATCTATATCTATCTATATATATATAGATACATACATATATATATATGGAGATATATGTCTAGATATGTGTGATATTATATATATATATATATATATATATATATATATATAGAGAGAGAGAGAGAGAGAGAGAGAGAGAGAGAGAGAGAGAGAGAGAGAGAGAGAGAGAGAGAGAAGGGCATGACTTATGCCCACACAGCTTACAGAAATATGTATGTATAGGACATATACATACATGAATATAAGCCTGAGGATACATGCCTGCAACTGAGCCCCATAAAAACATTCCCTTGGGGAATGTGATGGGAAAAGATTCATCTAATAATAAGGGGGTGGAAACCACCTGAAGACATATAGAGAATCTATTTCTGCGGTGCAGGAATGTAGTTCAGTGAAATAACCAGTATGGTTGCGTGAAAAACAGAGGATAATAGTAGCCTGGCAAAAGCACGTCAGGAGTACTTTAGGACTCTGACATGTCCAAAGGACAAAAAAAACGCATAGACTAAGATACCAGGATGACCCAGCCAAGGGACACAGGGGTATCATGTATAGTAAAAGAGTATGCGTTGTCCAAGTGGAGCAGAAAAGTATAATGCCAAGCTGTAAGGAAAAAAGGGGTAGATTCCTGCAAGATTGGGAACTCCTTGGACATTCACGCAGAAAAAGCTTGTCTTCTGTATCACAACAGGAGACAAGAGGATATAAAAAAGCCATATAGTCATGGAATGATTATATAAGTTTTTTCTACTATATGGAAAAAACCCTCAGAGATAAAGTCCAATGCTCTGTAGCAAGGGCCCATAGTAGTAAGCTTCTCTGAAGATTGCAGAGAGCATTGTGCAGGAGAATTATGAGATAAAACTGACTGAAGTCAGGTGTGTTGCCACATCCTAGGAAAGGATATGGCTAGAAGAAGATAACCTGCAGCGAGTAGTATTATGCAAGATAGTTGAAAGTAGCTTGCAATGAGCACTAGAGTAATCACTGGAACTCCTGCCTGCACAGCAACTGAACAAAACAGCAGAGGGGATTCTCCTGTATAAAAACAGAGAGAAAACAGACAAAGGGAGCGGAGATATTCCCGTCCCTGTCTGATGAGTTGCATTGAAGGATAACAAAAAAAAGTCTACACTGGAAAGAAAGAGAAGTGTTTCAGTATGGTACCAACTCAAGCAGGGGAAACCCTGGAAGAGAAGGGTTTGGAAGGTGACTTACCATATGGTAAGTCAGCTGAAGGAAAAGATGTCCATGTGGGGACAGAAAACTATCATGGGGTAGTTGTAACCTCCCTTCGTAGTAGTAAGAAGGGGAGAATTCTGTAACCCATGGACAAAAGTATCCTAACAGCTTAGCATAATGAAACCCAGTGTAGAGTTTGAAGAATAAACCTCTGCTAAGAAGAAGTTAACTGTAGATTGCAACATATAGGAACCTATGGTTGCTGTTTATGAGTAGACTGGTTAGAGTCTGGAGACCTCAGACTAGGATGAGATGTCCCTTGCTTGGGTACATCTGGAGGATGGGCAGGAGAAAGGTGAAACCTTCTTTTCTTAGGGAAAGGAGGTTTGGTAGGACATTTCCTACATCCTGGGGAAAAAGAAGGCTTAGGATGGTTTCCAGAACCAGGGAAGTCAGTGGAGCAATGAGCAACCTGACGTAAAACCTCTCTATTGAAGAGATTTTCTCCAGTACAAGGAGAATTACCCAGTGTATGTTGTGCCCATCTGCTCAAGTCTGAAGCTTGCAGCCAGGCTTTACGACGTGCTCCAATGGCAATAGCAGAGGATCTGTTAACAGACTCAAAAGAGTCTAGAGAAGCACGAGAAAGAAACCAAGAGATATTCCTGCTATGATTAAGAAGCAAGGAATAGTCAGTGGCCTTAGGCTCTGACAAAAAAGGGGACAAAAGAGAGAATTTCTCTGTGACCTCCTGAAGTGTCAGACTCATATAAAAAATATGAGATAATTCTTGAAGCCAGCATAGAAGTTTGGAAGGTTTGACGTCCAAAGGTATCAAGTGCTTTAGATGCACGACCTGGCGGATAAGAAGAATGCTTCTTCTTGCTTCTTTCCTTCCTCATTGCTGATTCCACTACAATGGAATGATGCGGAAGTTGATTTTTTTGAAACCCTGGAGAGGGAGGCACCTGATACAGAACATTAGTGGCTGTAGAAGGCGAAGGAACCTTTAAAGGTGATTCTCACATCCTCAGAAGAAGATCCTGCAAAGAATGATGTAAAGGAAGCATTATATTTTCCTTTTCTGCAGGATCTTGGTTAAGAGTAGAGCCAGGAATAGGAATGGCAAGAAAGGTTGCCATGTCAAGGAGAAATTTCTGAAAAGAAGGATCCCCAATGGGAACTATTCCTGGGTAAGCTGAGGTGGAAGAAGCAGCTTAAGCACCAGAAGATATACTGGACTGGTGCAGAAAACGAATCCTGCTAGATGGACAGTGATACTGACAGTTCTGATTCGAGGCAGTTAGTACTGCATCGTCAGTGCCCGGTATCGATTCCAAGCTAGGCATAGAAAGGATCGATGGCACCGATGGAACTGCAGGAATCGACATCGATACCGATATCGGTATCAGAGACGGTAATGTCATCGAAGCAGTAATCGAGGGCTGCTGAAGTGGTACCGAGGTAGCCAGAGAGCCTTGGTGAATATCCTCAGTACTGCGTAGTCGGAAACAATAGGGATCGGTTCCGAAACGCGTCGGTACCAAGTCATCTAGACTGGACATCGATTCTAGACTCGGCATCGAAGGGAGCGAGTCTATCGATGCATGTCTAGACGGTACCGATGGTGGTGGTGGTATCGGCGATGTCGATACAAGAAAGTCAATCGGAGTCGTATCGATCGGTTCCGAAGGTACCGAGGACGTCCGAAGACGATGCTTGGTGAAGAGTGGAACACTCGACACCGGCGCCGATGTCGGGGTATCGGTACCGTTCAAAGCCGATACCAACCCCGAGCATGGCGAAGATACAGGAAAGTCAATCTGGGTCGTATCGATCGGCCCCGAAGGTACCGAGGATACCAGATGACGATCGCAGGTGAAGAGTGGAACACTCGACACCGATGCCGATGCCGGGGTATCGGTACCGCTCGAAGCCGGTACCAACCCCGAGCATGGCGGAGATACAGGAAAGCCAATCTGGGTTGTATCGATTGGCCCCGAAGGTACCGAGGACACCAGATGACGATCCCAGGTGAAGAGTGGAACACTTGACACCGGTGCCGATGCCGGGGGAACGGTACCACTCGAAGCAGATACCACCCCCGAGCATGGCTCAGGTATGTTCTGTGAGGGGTGAGCCCCAGGAACAACCTGAAACCCCGTAAATGCTTTGGAGCCCGAAGACTCCCGCCGGGGTTTTATTGCCAATGAGGTCTTGAGGGCAAGGCCGGAGCCGTCATCATGCTGGGCATGAGACTTACCCTTCAAGAATTGGCTAGTCTTAACAGACTGTTTGTGGGTTACCTGATCCTGGAGAGAAGAATAAACCGGTGTCCTCACCTCAGGAGGAAAAACGGCATCGAGGGAAACTCGAAAAAGGGAAGGTCTTCTCCCAATAATACAGCCTGATGGATCAGGGAAACAAGGGTCAGGACCCAAACAGGTTAGACACCAAACATTGGAGTCTAAAAAGAAAACTATGTTTCCACAGTGAAGGCACTTCTTAGGGGAAGAAGGCTCCATGTTGGAAAGGCCTGGTAGGCCCAAAAAGTTAAGACAAAAACTGAGGAGAAAAAATCTCTGTAATTTTAGAAAAGAAAAGAATAAAGCACCGGCAGTACCGGTATCGGCGGGAAAGACAGCCGCGACCACAAGAAAACAAGAAAATAAGAATTTTAAAGAAAAAAGTTTCTGCGGTGACAGGAGGACGTCCTGTCGGCTCCGCGGAAAAACGAAAACTGAGGAGAGGGAGTGGGAAAGGCGGGAAGTCAGCGCGCAGGCGCGAGGGATGCTCCCAAAAGCTTTCTGATTGGATGCTGGGGAGCATTCCCGTGCAGGCTCCGTCGGTACCGACGTACCCATATGTGAAGACTCATTCCTGCTTGTTCCTGGAGATATGGTACACATGTGGAAGACAGCTCTCCTTCAGCCAGTGAGAAGGAGGGAGGATAAAATTACCTGTTTTCTGGTGGGTAAATCTGAGACTTGTTCCCTGTAGTGCCAGTAGTGAGTGTACAGTTCATTTGAAGGAGGGGGGGGGGGGGAAGAGACTGCATTGGGATGATCTCCATGGAAAACTGTAGAATTTACTCTCAAACTATACTGAAAACCACATTTTTTAAGCTTTGTTGACTACCACAAAATACTTTTGAGTCCAAGACAGAAGACTCAGGGCTGGTGGATACATCTTTCCTAAAAGAAAAATAAGTATGCACCAGAAAACATATCAAATTAACTAAGACAATCCAACTATTTCCGACATATTGATTCTGTGTGGGCGTAACATCCAGATTAAAGATTTTCAACTGGGTTCTGGTACATCCAGTTTACTCCAGGAGCCACAGAGCTAGAAGATGTCATTTTTAACATATTCTAATCACTATACTGAAACTAACATTATAATTTCTACCCTTATTTTATTTAGTTGGGTTGTTTCCCCCAATCATGTTGGTCACAGTCTTTATTTCTATTTTCCTGCTTGTCTATTTTCTTCTAACTCCTTCTCCTCCATGCTATTCTTTCCATATTACCTTTCTTCTCTTGTTTTTCTTGAATTCTTACCTTCTCTCTGACATCAGTCTTTTTTGTATCTCATTTTCCTCCTTTTCTTTTTTCTGTACCTCTAAATCTTTCCCTTACAGCAATGCCTCTTCAAACAATGCAGTCACAACTGCATCTTGCCTCTTTTCTCCTTCATTGATTTTCTTTTCTATCCAGATGAAATTTAATGTGGACATCTGCAAAGTGATGCATGTAGGGAAGAATAACCCAAACTACAGAGTCACAATTCTAGGTTCCACATTAGGGGTCACCACTCAACAAGAGGATCTGGATATGATCATAAACAGTACGTTGAAATCTTCTGTTAAGTGTGCAGCGGTGGTGGTTAAAAAAGCAAACAGAATGGTAGGAATCATTAGGAAAGGAATATAATTTTTTAGAACAGATATTATAATGCCTCTGTATTGTTCCATGGTACACGTGCCTTGAGTATTGTGTGCAATTCTGGTCGTCACGTCTCAAAAAAGATATAGAGCATTAAAAAAGGTATAGAAGACGACCAAAATAATAAAGGGGATGGAACAACTCTCCTATGAGGAAAAGCTAAAGATGTTAGGACTCTTCAGCCTGGAGAAGAAACGGCTGTGGGAAGATACGATAGAGGTCTATAAAATCCTGGGTGGAGTGGATGGTAGATACAAATCGATGGTTTACGCTTTCAAACAATATACGGACTAGAGGACATGCCATGAAGCTAGAAAGTAGTATAGTTACAAAAGACAGGAGAAAATATTTTCTCTCTCAATGTATAATTAGTCTTTGGAACTCATTGTCAGTGGATGTGGTAAAAGCAGGTAGTGTTGTTGAGTTTAAAAAAGGTTTGGACAAATTCCTGGAGGAAAATTCCATAACCTGTTATTAAAGTAGTTTAAGAGAAAACCCACTGCTTAACCCTGGGGATAAGTAGCATAGAACTGGCTATCTTTGGGATATGTCAGGTACCAGTGACCTGGATTGGCAACTGTTGGAAACAGTACACTGGGACTGATGGACCTTTGGTTTAACTCAGTATGGAAATTCTTATATATACTTCACCTTTCAGTTCTCCCTCAGCTCTCCATCTCCCCCCTAACTGGGCTGTTTTTCCATCAACCTTTTACTTTTTGGCTCCTTTCTTCCTCAACAGCCATCCCTAACTGCTGCATTTTTATTCTAGGACAGAAAAGAAAGGGTCTGGAGCAGATAAATAGGTGGTGTTATTTGTTCTTCAGTTTCTGCTCCAGTTCTACTTATACTCTCCTATCCTTGAAGGTGACATTTTACTTACCAGTTAATGTCCTTTCCTTAAGTCCTGTTAGACCAGTCCAGACAAGTGGATTGTGTTCCCCTACCAGCAGAATGGTGGAGACAAAGAACCAATGAAAAGCCAGGTTTCAATGACATCACTCCCATTCCTCTATTTGCCTCAGCCACCAGGGTCCCTTCTGCATTCATCCCAAAGCATAAGGGAGAAACACGGCAAGCCTGACACAACCTCAATCGTGGGTAACAATGGGTAATCAACAGTAGAAATTATGTACAGGAAAGCATAAACAGGAAGCTGTCAGTAGAAGATGAACCTGTACAACACAAAAGCACGAATCCACGTGCAACTCAACAAACCAGTCCAAAACGTGGATAGCAAGGAAGGATTATATTTTATTGAACAACTTTAGCCATTGGCCCGACACAGGCCGTGTTTCGTTATGCCTTCAACGGGGGCTTGAACGGCTAAACTTTGCGTTCAAATTGATCTGTATCACTGCGTATCTAGTTTGAAACGATCTGATCGCACATAAAACTATGTTTGATTTCTCCTCAAAAATGGAACGATGGACTTTAAGACCGCTGGTGTGTACACTGCGTTTCCAATTTTAGGCAATCTTCTAGAGTAGTAACTATATGTGATGGCTATTTTTGAGGAGAAATCAAACAGTTTTATGTGCGATCAGATCGTTTCAAACTAGATACGCAGTGATACAGATCAATTTGAACGCAAAGTTTAGCCGTTCAAGCCCCTGATGAAGGCATAACAAAACACGGCCTGTGTCGGGCCAATGGCTAAAGTTGTTCAATAAAATATAATCCTTCCTTGCTATCCACGTTTTGGACTGGTTAGTAGAAGATGAACCTATGGAGCCAAGTATAAAAATCATGATGCACCCAAGGGTACCACAGCAGAAGAGAGCATTACATTTTCAAGGGAGGGCCTTGGACTGGTCTAGCAGGACTCAAAGAAAGGATATTAACCGATAAGTAAAATATCATCTTCCATATAGTCCTGCTAATGGGATGTAACAAAGTTAAAACTCTTCTGGGTGGGAAGGCACAGCAGCTCACAAATCCCTTGAGCCAAAGGCCGTGTCCACCCAAGCGTGGACATCCAAGAGATAATGCTTTACCAAAGTGGAATGTGATGCCCACATTGCTGCTTGTCAAATGCCTCCAGAGCCTACCGAGCTCCGCTCTGCCCACGAGAATGCTTTTGGTCAGATAGAATGGGTGTGCAAATCTTCTGGAACTGGCTGGTTCCGTAACAGATAAACTGAGGCAACAGCCTCCTTAATTCAGCACCCTAGGGATGAGTTGGCCACCGCCTCACCCTTGCACGGGCCAGCAAACACCTTGCTTACCACTGGCCAAACAAGATTTCCTGGAAGAAGATATAGAGAGTTAGGCAAGTTTCACAACAGCACATGCTAAGGCTGCAGCGGCCCGAAGTCACATGTTAACTGCACTTTTATGTGACACATGTTAAAGGCACTAAAGGAGCAGCACACATTGGAGCTGCTTGGGTGGAACATGCATTAGGTCCACGTGAACATCAGGTGCACAATAGGTAAAAACGCTACTAACATGTGCAGAAAATGGCAGGAAACCCCCCACAGCGCGCCAATGGCCACTAGCGGTCCACTTCGAATTGCATCCCAGAGAGACAGAATCAGGCGCCCCCAACAAGAACCATGACGAGGTCAAGCCTTGGGACTCACCCCCTGAGAGCCCAGGCAGAGAATCCATGCCGGGCTCAGTTCTGTTCCCCTGAAACTGTATTATTGGCTACTATGCAGCACTGTATTTAAAGTGGCTGGCAGGCAGATCCCTCTGAAATTCTTCTGCAATCTTCAGGAGAGAGCAGGGGGGGGGGGGACAGAAGAGGAGGTAGGGGCATTGAGGTTGTGTGAGGCTGCTGAATTCTTCCATATCTTTCCAATTTTCTGGCTGCTCAACAGGCTCTTATCCAGGGTAAGCTGAACCAATTTTCTCTCCTCCTATGGCTACCAAAAAGACTGCAGGCTAGTGGAGCCTCCCACGTCGCATTCAAGTGAAAGAGTCACCTTTGTTTCTCAAGGTGGCCATTCACAAGCGTTTAATCAATCTTTTCCTCTCAATCCTCACATTTTCTTCAGAGAGGAGAAAATCCATCCACCATCTCCTAAAGACAAAGAAATACTGAAGGGACCTCTGATGGCTGAGGTGAATAGATGCATGTGAGTGATGTCACTGAAACCTGGGCTTTTCACTGGCTGTGTGTCTCCACCAATCTGCTGGTAGGGGAACACAACCCACTTGTCTGGACTGGTCTAGCAGAACAATATGGAATAACTGATTATGCCACTCTAGTTTGCTTTAAATCCATCCCCTCCCCTCCTGTTCCTATATGCTGCCTGAGAGGAAAGGGCTGCAGTGGTAAGCAAAGGGCTGTTCTCTGGGGCACTTCTAATAGATACTGAAAAGCTTAATGAAACTTGACAAAGCCATGATCTTAGTTGTCATCACCAACTGTCACGCCCCGTCGTCCGCCTAGGCAGTTGCCTGACGTCGGATAAGGTGTGATAATTATTTTCAAGAGACTACCCAGTGCAAAGGCTCCTGGGAGTCGTAGTTCAAAGCACCTGTAGTTGTGAGCTAAATAAGCTGGAGCCGAGTTGAAAGCAAACAGGAATATTTTTTTATTTTTAAGCCTCCCTTGGCATAGAGAACTTCAATATGAAGCTTGGCATTACATGAAAACTTGAAGTAACAAAATACAAGATAAGAAAATCAAAACAGCTTTCTTCAGCATTAAAAAAAATCCTTCTGGCAAATAAGGCTTTTTCTCAAAAATGCTCAAACACAAATGTTCCTTTTTCTTATTCAAGGTAAATGCAAAAACTCTTCTCAAAGAATAAACTTTTTCTTTGTACAAACTTTCAGAGCTTGTTCCTGGTTCTTAATTAGAGCACATGAGACTTTAAAACGTTAGGCGTTGTTACGTCTCACTCAGCACAGCAAACACTCTAATTAAAACTCTTCTGGCTCTAAAAAGGTTAGGTAATCACAACAAACTGTACCTTTCTGTAGCAGATGCAAAAGACAGTTCTTTACTTGACTACCTGTGACAAATCACATTCCATACAAATCTCTGGATCAGTTAATGGAACCTCTTCTTCAATCTCCATTGATTCACACATAGAACCGGAGAGGTCTGAGTCCTCATCAGCAGACACCTGTGCTTCTGCTCGGGGAACAGAATACCTCTGCTTCTCAATTACTTCCTGGTTCTGTAATAAACTTTGTAGTAGCTCTAACACATTAGCTCTCTCATGGTTAAAGACTTTTCCATATACTGGCTCCTGGCTCAATGCATAAAGCTTGCTGGCTATTATGTCTTCCTGAGACTTGGCTTTGTTAAGATAATCAGTTTTACCTCTGAGACGTCCTTTCAAGAATGGCTCTCTGCTCTTGCTGAAGCCATATGGTTTCAGGATATCTGCAGCCTGATTATCTCCCCTCCAGGAATACAGCTCCTGACCTGAACAAGGTTTCTCTTCAGCCTGTTCCTCTGAGAATGGGGTCAGTCTCCCTTCCTCTCCTGGGAAGTGTGTAATGCTGGCAGCTCCTTTCCTTCCAGCTGCCCTCCTTGAGCTATCCTCTGAGTTCAACGCTGAGCTCCTCACTGAACTCTTCCGTGCACTATCATCTGATCTCTGCCGTGAACTCCTCGGTGAACTAACTTTCTCTGCCCACATGGGTTTATAAGCATGTGACTTGCTGCTCTCCTTCCACCCCGCCCCCAGCTGATTTGTATCAGCACCCTTAGCTATTATGGACCTGGGGCGTGGCTTCTGCCCAGCAAGTTCTGACTGACTGTTTTTTTCAATGCTGACTTTGGTTTTAAAGTGAGCCTTTTTTTCTTTTTCCCTCTGCCTAGGGGAAATTTCCTGTATTCCCTCTATTTCCATGGGAATCTGACCATCTTCGCCATCACACAACGCACACCAAACCACACCACTGGGCCCCAGAGCACTGGCTGAGAAGCACTGCCGTAGTGGTACATTAGAATGTGCCACTAGGGGCCAGACTGTCTCATTTTGAAGAATGGCACTACCAGAGTAGGATAAACTGAAGATTGCTCCTGCCTCCCACAGCACTGAGCATGCAGAGGAGGTGATGGGCAATTGTTTAACTGTGATCTTTTTAAGGATAAGCATAAATTTAATTTCATTTTTTTTTTAACTCGCATGTTCTGAGACTGTATTTGTCAACCTTTTCAAGCCCAACGTCCACCTACACTATCAAAAATTGGTGTATCATATACACCATCCTTTATGAGAATGCACTGGAGGCATGGAAAAGATTCATACGTTCCATAAAGCCCAACCAGTATCTCTTCCAAAGGGAGAGTGAAACAGAGACACAAATGAACCAATCACAATAGTCCAGCTTATACTATATAGGAAAGCAGAAAGGAAGGAGGCAGTGTGGTGTGAGCAGCTGGCAGCCAGAGTTCCTCCACTACTGCTGCCTGCAAGCCTCCACACACTCTCCCCATCTTATTCAACCTGGAGATAAGGCAGAGGCTTGAAAAACTCAAAGAAGGGAGCTCATGAGGGGAAAGAGGAGAAGATGATCTGTGCAATGTGCATGCTTCATAAAATAGGGCCCAGCTATCTATGCCCTGCATGCTGTCTATTAAGTCCCATATTCTAGAGTGCATGCTTTATCTAGGAAGTAGAGGCATGCATGACTGCACATGTTCTCAGAAAGAAGCTCCTACATATGTAAGAGCAATGCTGGTATCACTTGCTGTACGATGTGAGAGCACAACCTACGTGTTGATCTGGATCTGAGCATCAGGCAATAGTGTCATCTCCATGGCTCCCATCTAATGGCACACTGGTTCAGAAACACTGTTCTGAGGTGTTAGTAATTGCTTCGAAAAACCCAAGAGTCGGGGCTTCTATTGAGGAGGTTCACGGTGATATGGAGTACCAGCACTATTTTCAATGCCTACTAAAACTGACCCATATGTTAATGAAAGAGCCCTGCACGGTAAATGCAGTATCTACGATTTTCAAATAAATAAAACAATAAATATGAATTCCAGCACCTTTTTTTCTAGGAAAAATGCACTGCAAGAGTTTACCTTGACACTTGTATTTGTGTGCACGCGTGTGCACACACAGTAAGACCTTGTAAAAAGTAGCTCATCTTCAAAGACTGGTCTCTAGTGAAGAACCTTTGTTTCATTATTAAGCTGGACAACCACTGAAAGGTATTTCACCTATTTTTAACAGAACCGAAGAGAGAGTCATAAGATCACAAAGTTTATGTGGTATGTGATGAAGAAGAGTAAAGCCAACGTGTATGTTATTTATAAGTCATCCTGTGTTCCCCATACAGTACGATTACTTGAGTGCTGTTTCAATAAGTCAAATTTGCTTAGGAATCAGTTTCTACATAGAAATTTAAATATTCCTGAAGGTATACAACCTTCTCTGTCACTTTAGAATGAAGGCTAATAAACACTTCCTCAGTGTGCTGCATATGAGTTTGAATTCCAGAGCAAGAGAGTTTCAGTCCTTTCAAATATTAAGAAATCAGTTGAGATAACTATGTCTATAAGAGTTGCAAATAAGTTAACAATTAAAAAATATCTGAAGGGCAGTGCTAAATTCACACCATATTCTGCTTCAACAACCACTCATACTACAGCAAATAAAGAAATACAATAAATTTTACTGCAGAATATTTGAGACACCATTGAATTTATATTTAGTATTAACGTGTTCAAATATTTTTAACCTGAACATTTAAATTTTCAGATATGAAAAATTGCATTCTAGCTTCCAGAAAACATACAATTTTTTTCCTTGCAAATTCTGAAGAAGTAAATTTCAATATATTTACAATCCATAGTTTAATATAAGAGATTTCTTTTTTGTGGCGTTATCTTCCCGGTTAACTTGCAGAAAAAAAATCAGCAACAATAGCCATAGTAACATTCTAGACACTGCTGGTAGTCTATGTATCACAGTGCACATATTTAGCACTAGTACTATCCAGTAGGCATGTGCACCAGTTTTCGTACAAAGTGAAAAACTGATGAAAATCATGATTTTCGGTTTGCTTTTTGGGCCAACTAACCGACAATGCATGCTCAAAAAAGAAAACTCGAATTGCAATTTGTTAACTTCATTTTCATCAAGTGTGCAGGCACTACCAGACACAATGGAACCAATCCAGGAGGGGAGAGACGGTCAAGGAGGGGTCACCAGCAGCAAGCACTAGGCATTTTAGTCAAGCATGCTGCAAATCCTTAACAGACAGCCAAAGAAACATATCCCTGCCTGAGCTCTGCAAATCCCGAGTATTGAGATCACTGCAGGAATGCAAGACACAGCCCAGCCCAAGCCCCAAAGAACTATTTTGTGTCCGACTTTCAGAGACTGAGGAAGGAAGGGACACTAGGGGTTAGGACTGCAAAGGATAAAAAAAGTGAAAAAAAATAGCAGCTTCAAGTCTGTCTTTGAAGGAGTATGGGAGAAGGGCTCCTTGGGACTTAGGATTTTAAGGCAGAAAAAAAACAGAGGAGCTTCAAGTCTGACTTTGAGCTAGGGAGGAAAAGATGATGGGGACTGCTATTTGCAAGCACAAGAAAACTGAAAAAAATATTGCTTGATGTGAGCAGAGTATTCCTGCATTCCTTGGTGTTACTGTGTCTCTCTGCTTTTACAACTGGTAGGCTTCCCTCACATTTGCTCCTCCAGGGATTGTCTCTCTAGAGCAGGTGTTCTCAACCTAGTCCTTGAAACACACCTAGCCAGTCAGGTTTTCAGGATAGCCACAATGTATACACATGAATGAGATTTGCATATAATGGAGGTAGTGCATGCAAATCTCTCATATGCATATTCATTGTGGTTATCCTGAAAACCTGACTGGCTAGATATTTCTGAGGACTGGGTTGAGAACCCTTGCTCTAAAAATAGGGAGGAGAAAATCAGTAAACTTATAGAGAGGTAAGAAAATTCTGCCTTTACAGTTTCCCAATTGGCAATTGCTTACTATCCTAAACTTTGCTAGAAGGTGTTTATGTTTATTCTAGATTTGCTCGTTTGCCTCTCATTATATAGTGTAGTGAAGCAATTTACAATAAAAATGTAAAGTGATAGGAAATAAAAGACCTACAAAAACAGATAGGACTATGATAGAATAGTTAGAAGGAAGGGGTATAATCACATGATGTGCTGTAAACCTGAGAAGGGTGTGCAAGGTGAACAGGAGGGGATACCATCATAAAAGATCAGCAAAGGCTAATTCAAAATGTGCACTTTATACAATACAGCCAGTAGCAGAGGGGAAGGAGAAATTTTACATACCTGATAACAGTCTTTCTTTGAACACTATTAGAAAAAGTCCAGAAGAATGGGTTATGTTCCCAAACCAGGAAATGGCTGAAGACTTGAGCAACTTACAGTGATGGCATCACTGGTGTATACTCTTGTGTAGCACTGTAAAAAAGTCAGTAGGACATTTCCCAAACAGTAAGCAAGACTGAAAAACTCAGAAAAAGAAACTAAAAACATTATTCCAGGAGGAGTTGATCGTCGTGGACTCTATTGGGCATTTGGAGTTTGTCTCTGAGGAGCCCTTGGTCCCAGCTGTTATGAGATCTGTGGAAGGTGCCGGAGATCACCGGAGGCGTCATTTCCGTCCTTCCAGCTACAAAAGTGGTAGGCTGCTGCGGTACACAGACCTGCAATCGTGTGCCCTAAGGAGAATACCAAAGGAGCTTGTATGCCCCTTTGAAGCTCACAGAGGAGCTGACGGAGCTATACAGGGAGCCTGAGACTTTGTCCATCCTGTAAGCCCCTTGTTGATATTGATATTTGTGTTATAAGTTTTATATTCTGTTTGGTGGGAATATGGGTAAGAGGAAAGGCAAACTCAAGGAGGTCCTGGGGTGGTTCCCAGGATCTGATGGATTCCTTTGTGGTGACACAAGGGAAGATAGGTATAGGTGGGGGTTTGGTGGGCACTTTTGAATAATATCAGTCCTGAGGTGCTTTCCTCAAATTCGGACTCCAGAACTTCTCCCTTCCCCCTGGTAGGGCCTCAGGGGAGTGCCAGTGTAATATCCTCACCTGAGAGTGAAGGGGGTTTGCAGGCTGGCCATGATGGGTCCCTGGGCCAACAGATGGGATCTATGTTCGTTTCACCATTGGCTCCATCGCCCCTTCCGGAAGGATTATTTATTTATTTAATTAATTAATTACTTTTTATACCGCACTCTTAAAAATCAGTGCGGTTTACAATAAACATTAGTTTGTACAATGCAGGCAGAACATACATTGAACTTACAGAGAACAGGTAAGACAATTTGACATAAACGGGGAGAATTAAATAAGTTAAGTAATTAAAACAACTAGTATGATTATGATAATTATGATAATGTGACAGACATGAAGGATGAACTTGGTTATGTAATGTCACAGGCCTGAGAATAGTACTGAAGGAAAAGGTGATGCTTTAGGGCCTTCCTAAATTGTGCGAGGTCAGTAACAGAACAGATATGGGCAGGAAAGGAATTCCAAAGTGTGGGCACATAAAACACAAAAGCTCAGTTCTTGGTCGCAAGGGAGCATTTTATTATAGCAGCAGGGACAGTGAGTGACCCCCCTGAAGCCTGTTTTTTTCTAGGGCTTTGGAGGGGGGGGAAGGGTGAGTCATCAATGCCCCTTTCGCCCCCTAAGGAGGTTACCAAATTGGAATTATGGTACATGATGGCCAAGATGGAGTTCGTTGTGTCTGGCTGTCTTGCTCAGTTGTGTTTATTTTTTGGGGAACCTCCTTTGAGGGAGAGTTACAATCACAGGGTCGGCAGATTGATGTTGCCAATGGGCAACGTATGGCCCTGGAAAAGGCCAATGGTACGTTACTGAAGGGAAATTTGTTACTGAAAAATAAAGTAGAAAGGATTGAAAACTCTTCGATTGCTGAATTTATGTTTTGTTAATTTCCCATTTTGTAATTTAATTTCTGCATGTGAAATGCTTAAAGCTTATTTTTTAAATATTTTATAATTGGAAGTTGATACTCCCTGAAACTGTGAGAGCATATTATATTAAATCATCTGTTAAAAATGTTTCTGGTGGCAGTTTTATCAGCCTCCTGCTGGTGATTTAACTGCTCTTGAGACCTTGGTTGAGGAGACCACCAATAGGGGTACTGTGGTGGCCATCTTTCGGGGTTCCCTAGATAAAGAGCAGATATTTTCAGCTTTTTTGAAAGCGAGCATGACACCCTTTCATAGATATATACTGTAGTTCATGTTTTTCTGGATGTCTCTTCTAGAGCCCAACAAATTTGGAGGTCTTTCTTACAGTTAAAACCTCGTGGCTTTGTCTTTAGGAATGACCTTTTTTCTAAAGTATCCTCATAGATGTTGTATTTGGGTAAAGATTATGAGTTTATGGACCCCTCTCAATTATTAGCACTTATAGTGGCATATGAAGGGGGTGATGCTGTTAAGGAGTGAATTATATTTTGTCTGGGCTGTATCAGATCTTACTGGGTTAATGGAGTAAACCAATATGGGGTCTCATAATATGGTCAAGAGTTTTCTTGACTTAATTATTTTTTAATTGTTTTCTGTTTAGCTTGTTGTTCAACTTCTCCCCTTATTAGGTTTTGATTTAGGAGGTTTAATTTTTTTATTATTAGATTGGGGTTTTTTTGTGATTTTTGTTTTATGCCTCTGCTTTATTATATAGTTGCTTCAGATTGAAGAGCTAAATAGATGTAATAAGTTGTTTTGTAAACTGAAGCAAAATGTAATAAATATATAATGGAAAAAATCCATTATTATTCCACAAACATAATTTGGAACAATTAACAGAAACATGTTTTTGGCTCTGTAACCTTAATAGATTATCAGTCACCAAACCTAACCATACAATTGAAATGGTAGCAGGACTCCCAAACCTTCAAGGGCAGATCCTAGACTGGTCTAGCAGAATTCAAGGAAACAAAATTATCAGGTATATAAAATTTCTCCATTCTCATCCTGCTAGATTAGTTCAGAAGAGTGGGACTTACCACAAAATAGTCAGGGCCCAGAGTGGGAAGACAACTATGCTCTGGATAGAGCTGCCCTGCCAAAAGGTGCCATCTGCTCCAGCTCCCACCTATAATCCATAGTGCCTTCCAAAGCTGCTCAGAGATGATCAGGTAATTGGCCTAATAGATGTCCTCTGGAGACACCAAGCAGATTTCACCCAGGAGATGGCCTGTTCCCTACTGAAGTGAGCAGTGACCCCCTCCAGAACACACTTTCCAGCTAGAAGGTAGGCAGAAACAATGGCCTTCTTAATCCAGCAGGCAATAAGAGCATTTGGCCTTTTCTTGACTGCTATAGAGGACAATGAGATGGTCCAATCAATGGAAGGGATTAGTAAGCTCCAAGTACCTGACCAACACCCTCCTCATGCCCACTAAATGCAGAGAGAGGTCTGACCAAAAGTCCTCCTCCAAGGAGGACAACAATTTGATGATCTGATTAAGAAGAAAAGCAGACACACTCACCCAGCATATCAAGATTTCTGTCCCGGTTACGAGCTGTGTCCACTGTAGCTATCCAGCTCAGACTTCCTCCCTGCTGCAGGCTACTCCCACCCAGCACATCAAGGTGATGTCAGACACTACTCTACTTTGGGGAAGTTATGGCACTAGCATGCCAGAGTGCTCCTTGGCTGACCTACTTGGGGTGACTCCTATGGGGAGGGGGGAAGGGAGAAGTATGACTTCTCTCATTCATAAGTATAGTGTTAGCCTATCCTCCTGGGCTTACTTTTTTAGTACCAGTACTTATTTTTTCCTTTGCCTTCCTTTCCAATAGTTTACTGTCCTAGCCCCTACCTGTTTACGGTGGACAATGACCACAATGTCTTCCCACTACTTATCATCACGTCCAGGTAAGATGTTTCCTTCCATGTATGACTAACTGATAAAGTTCCTATCCTTCAGACTTCTGCCACAGCCAAATCCAGCTTCGGGATTGGATTACTAAATGTTTAGATCTATTTGCGCCAAAACTGTAAACTGTTCTATGTAAACCACACTGATTTCAAACAGTGCGGTATATAAAAACAAATAAATAAATAAAACTCCTTGATCCACAATCTTTTAGTTGGTCTAAAGCTCTACTTACTCTGCCTAACTTATTCTTCCTTATCAGATATCTTTGCCCACTTTCCTTATCTTCTAGTTCTAGGAGGAGTGATATTCATGCTGATGATCCTACACAAGCCAATGATTCATTCTTCCTGGATTATTTATCTAATCTGGGACTTCATCAACACATTAAAGCATAGTTACTCACCTGTAACAGGTGATCTCCGGGAACAGCAGGAATTTAGTCTTCACATATGGGTATTGTCGGTACCGATGGAGCTTGCGCGGGAATGCTCCCCAGCGTCCAATTAGAAAGCTTTTGGGAGCATCCCACAGCGCCTGCATGCTGCCTTCCCGCCTTTCCCAACTGCCTCTCTCCAGTTGAGTTTTAAAGCTGAGACAAAGAGAGAGAGAGGGAAGAAAAGAAAAGAAGAGATACAACTCCTAGGGGAGGTGGGTGGGTTGTGAAGACTAAATTCCTGCTGTTCCCGGAGACCACCTGTTACAGGTGAGTAACTATGCTATCTCAGGAACAAGCAGGAATGTAGTCTTCACATATGGGGACTCCCTAGCTACAGATGCCAGGGAGAGACCCCAGATGTTATGTGCCCCTGTGAAAGGGCTCCACTTCCCCCCATGGATCTCTGGCATCCTACCGGGAATGGTGGGTAGGAGTTGATTAAGTATGGAACAGGTGTTGTAGAACAGCCTGACCAAAACAAGGCATCCCAGCGGAAGTCCTTGTCTAAGCAGTAATGGGCTGTGAAGGTATGAACCAAGGCCCAAGTAGCTGCTCGAAAGATGTCGTCGATAGACACAGAGTGTAAATGAGCCATTGAGGCTGCCATGGCTCTCACATTGTGAGCTGTGACATGGCCTTCCAGAGAAAGGTTCTTACTCTGATAGGTAAAAGAAATACACTGTGCAATCCAATTGGACAATGTTCTCTTGGAGACTGGAAGTGCCAAATAAGAAGGACCAAAAGCAACAAAGAGTTGAGAGGACTTTCTATGTTGCTGTGTCCTTTGTAAGTAAAAGCCAAGTGCTCTTTTACAGTCCAAAGTATGAAGATTCCTTTCTGCATTTGAAGCATGAGGCCTTGGAAAAAATACAGGCAGGTAAACTGCTTGGTTTAAATGAAAAGATGAGACCACCTTTGGCATAAAGTGTGGATGAGTCCTAAGGACTACCTTATCATGATGGAACCTCGTATAAGGAGGATCAGCCACTAATGCTTGCAACTCACTAATGCGACGTGCTGATGTGATTGCAATGAGAAAGACAACCTTCCAGGAAAGGCATTTCAAGGAGGTAGTAGCTAGAGGTTCAAAAGGCTGCTTCATGAGCTGTCCAAGAACCAGATTTAGGTCCCATGCCAACGGTGGTGGCCTAATGGGAGGCTTAGTTAGAAGAAGGCCTCTCATAAATCTCGCTATGAAAGGATGAGAGGAAATAGGTTGTCCATTTAAAGGCTTGAAAGAAGCTGAAATAGCACTTAAATGGACTCTTACTGGGTTAGTCTTAAGCCCTGTATGAGATACATGAAGGAGATACTCTAATAATGATTCCAGAGGTATCGCCAGGGGGTCAAGACCCTTATGCGAACACCATATGGAAAACCTTTTCCACTTAAAAGCATAAGTGTGTCTTGTGGAAGACTTCCTAGAAGCATAAAGGATATCTTTTACTTGTTGAGACAGGTTAAGACCATGCCCTGAGATGCAGAGAGTGGGGATCGGGATGCCACAACATCCCGTCCTCCTGAGACAGGAGATCTGGAGCAGATCCTAACTCCAGAGATGGAGCTTGAGAGAGATGTAGGAGCAGAGGGTACCACACCTGCCGTGGCCAATGTGGAGCTATGAGAATCATATGGCCTCTGTCTCTCTGAAGCTTGAATAGGGTTTTGAGAATTAGGGGAATGGGTGGAAAGGCATATAGGAAGTCCTGACCCCAATGGAGGAGGAAAGCATCCCTGGCCTGAGAACCCTGAGCCGTAATTCTGGAAGAGAAACGGGGAAGTTTGGCATTCAACGGACTTGCAAAGAGGTCTATGTCCGGAGTTCCCCAAATTTGAAAAAATTTTGCTACCTGGTCCGCACGAAGAGACCACTCGTGTGGAAGCAGAACTCAACTGAGTCTGTCTGCCCAGGAGTTCTGAATGCCTGGCAGATACACCGCAAGGAGATGAATCTGATGCTCTCTGGTGAGGGCCCATAGTCGCAAAGCTTTGTTGCAAAGGGACAGAGAGCCTGTTCCTCCCTGCTTGCTCAGATAGAACATAGCTACTTGATTGTCCGTCTTAATTAGGACTGTCTTGTAGCTCAGCTGGGTGTGGAACACTCGAAGAGCAAGAAAGATTGCTCTGAGTTCCAAGAGATTGATGTGTAGATGGGTCTCCTGTGGAGTCCAAGTGCCTTGGGTAGAGAGATCTTGCAGGTGAGGTCCCCAACCCACCTGTGAGGCGTCTGTTGTTAGAGTGACCTGGGCTGGGGGCTGCTGGAAAGGGGACCCCACCAAAAGCTTTTGGGCTGGTTGCCACCACTGTAGGAACAAAATAAGGCGTCTTGAGTTTGCTATTTTGTCTGATAGGCAGCCTGATGCTTGAGTCCACTGAGTGGATAGAGTCCATTGGGCTGCTCTCATATGGAGGCGAGCATAGGGAACCACATGCACGGTAGATGCCATGTGGCCTAGCAAATGTAACATTTCCCGAGCAGTGAGATGAGTTTTTAACACTGCTTGGGAAGCTAACTGCACAATACGAGGGCAGCGGGGCTGTGGAAGATAGGCCCCTGCTTTCCTGGTATCCAGCATAGCTCCTATAAATTCTAGAGACTGAGTGGGAGTTAGGTTGGATTTTGGGATGTTTATGACCAGGCCCAAATACTGAAGTATACGCATTGTGCAAGATAGAGAAATTCTGGCTTACTCGAATGAGCCAGTCGTCTAAGTAGAAGAAGACGAATATTCCTAGAGTGCAAAGAAATGCTGCCACTACAGCCATGCATTTCGTAAACACCCTTGGTGCTGAGGCCAGGCCAAAAGGAAGAACTCTGTACTGGTAGTGCTTCCCCTGAAATAGAAACCGAAGGAATCTTTGGTGAGTTGGATGGATGAGAACATGGGTGTATGCATCCTTGTGATCTAGAGAACAAAGCCAATCCTGACTCTGAAGGTATGGCAGAAGAGTTCCTAGAGAAATCATCTTGAACTTTTCCTTGAACAGGAATTTGTTCAATTCTCTGAGGTCTAAAATGGGCCTGTGTCCCCCTGTTTTCTTTGGAAAAAGGAAATAGGGGGAGTAAAACCCTGTACCCTGTTGGGAAATGGGTACATCTTCTATTGCCCCATGGGCAAGAAGTAAATTGACCTCTTGACTTAACTGATCTTCGAGAGAAGTTTGAGAATTGAACCTTCTTAGAACTGTAGGAGGGGGCATGTTGAGGAAATGAAGCTTGTACCCCTCCTTCACAATGGAGAGAGTCCATTCTTCTGTTATCTGCTCCCATCTGGGGGCAAAATGACATAACCTTCCTGGAATGGTGGAGGGCTCTGGCCCGTTGAGGGCCAGGAAGGCCAGGTTCTCTAGATGGGAGTCAAAGCCCCTGTGGAAGCTGAGTCTGTTGGGCCGGTTAAGGCTTAGCAGACTTTGTTTTTCTTTGTTTTGGTGGCTGCTGTCCCTTTCGGGCAGACTGACCTTTAGAATGTCCCTGCTGGGTATAGGAGGGGTAAAACCTCTTCTTTTTAGAGAAGAATGGTTTATTGTAGGATTTTCTTCTTGCAGGATCAGCTATAGCCTTGGAAAGTCTATCCAAAGTGGTGTTATCAGCATCCAGCTCATTAGCTTTCTCTTGCCAATTTTTGCCAAAGAGATTTTCGCCTGTGCAAGGGATATTCCCCAGTATGTCCTGTACCCAGAGTTCTAAGTCAGATGCCTGGAGCCAGGCAATTCTACGAGCACCTATGGCAATGGCAGAGGTTCTGCTTATGCACTCAAAGCAGTCAAAAGCTATATGATTTACGAACTTGGAAACATCTTGGGCATGTTTGACAAGTGTAAGATAATCTTGCCTCTTATCATCAGGAAGGAGAGGGCTCATAAGCTCTAGATCTCCTGTAATCTCCTTAAGGAACATGCCCATGTATAAGATGTAGGAACTAATCCTGGCAGAAAGCATAGACGCCTGGAAGGCTCGACGCCCAAAGGCATCAAGAGTCCTACATTCATGTCCTGGAGGATTAGATGCATGTCTTTTTGCACTCTTGATCCTTCTCATTGCTGATTCCACTACCATAGAGTGGTGTGGTAACTGGATTTTTTGAAATCCAGGACAAGAAGGTACTCGATACATAGTATCAAGCCTACAAGAATGAGGAGAGGTGGTAAGAGGTGTTTCCCACATCCTTAACATGAGATCATGCAAGATCTCATGAACAGGCAAAGTAGCTGCCTCTTTGGCCACTGTGATGGAAAGACCTCTAGCCACCTCCCAGATGAAATCCTGAAAGGATATATCCTCTGGAGGAGACATCCTACGTTTAGGAGAGGAAGGTTCCTCAGAGAGAAGCACTCTGGTACCGACAGAGCTGTCAGAATCCTCAGACTCATCGGAGGATTCAAAATATCTTCTGTCCGGGTGCTCTTGTAAAGCACGATACCAGTACCGATCGAAGTCGGTGCCGGAGGGATCCGGTACCGGCCTGTCGATACTGGAGGAAACAGCATGACCCAGTGTCGGTAACACAGTTGTCGATGTCGATGCTGTCGGTACCGGTACCGATGTCAGTGTCGATATCGGTTGAACTGTCTGAAGTGGTCCCAAAGGCACTGAAGCCACAAGGAGAGCCGCCAGACTGCATTCAATAGCCAAGAACCTCTGCTCTATTGACGCTGCCGATGCCTGGGTATCGGTACCGGACGAAGCAGCCGGTACCCCAGAGCATGGCACCAGTAGTTCTGCCGAGGTAGAGGCCTCGAGAACATCCTGGAGCCCCAATAGTGCTTTGGAAGCCGAAGCCTCCTGCCAGGGCAATTTTGCCGGTACAAGTCCCTCAAGGGCAATGCCAGAGGCATCTCGATGCTTGGAAGGAGATCTACCCTTTGAGGACCAGCCAGATTTATGTTTGGTTACCTGAGATCCATGGGAGGAAGACGAAGCCCTCGAAGACGTTGATGCCATGGATGATGCATTGGAGGGAAAAAGGGTGCTAAGTTTAGCAGCTCGGTTTTGCCGACCCCTCTTCGACATCATCCCACAGGCAACACACTCCGAGATGGATTGGTTAGGACCTAAACGTGGGTGTCGGTGACGGAGATGGTACCGCCACACTTGGAACACTTTTTAAAACCCGAGGCGGGTTTTTCCATTCCGAAGGAAAAGTTGGGCCTAGTGCCCAAAATGGCACGTGGCACCCGACCGAAAAAGGACTAGAAAGTCCAGAAAAGATTACAAAATTTTTTTATTTTTTTTTAAAGAAAGAAAGAAAGAAAGAACCGGCGGTACCGGTATAGCGTCGAGGAAGGCAGACGCTACCACAAAAAGAATGAAAAAGATGGGATAATTTCTGCGGTGACAGGAAAATGACCTGCTGGCTCCGTAGAAAACGAAGAACTGGAGAGAGGCAGTTGGGAAAGGTGGGAAGGCAGCACGCAGGCACTGTGGGATGCTCCCAAAACTTTCTAATTGGACGCTGGGGAGCGTTCCCGTGCAGGCTCCGGCGGTACCGACGATACCCATATGTGAAGACTACATTCCTGCTTGTTCCTGGAGATAGACACAATGCATAATGCTGGTCACATTCTGGACTTGATCTTCTCCACTGACACTGTCTCATTCGAACTTTCATCCATAAATATTTACTTCTTTTTCTTGGACAGACTACTTTCTTCTCATATTCACTTTTTTACTCTCTAATCTCTTTGGAAACCTCTCTTACTATTTTCAAAGTCACAAGGTCTCTGCATCATGTTTCAGCAGAGTCCCTTCTCCTCCTTGGCTTCTTTATTTCCTCCGAACCCTGCCAGAAGAAGTTAGAACACAACCTTGGTTTCACCCAGACCTCCTCTTACTTAAAAAAACAAGCTCATTATGCAGAACACATCTGGAGAAATCAGAGATCCTCTTCATCTCTCTCTCTCTCTCTCTCTGTAGAGAAAGTCACCATTTCTACAAGCATCAAATTAAACTTACACAAAAAGATATTTTATTACTTGCACTGAAAATAGCTTAAATAAATCTAAAAGTTTATTTGCTCTATTCTCCAAATTGGCATCTTCTAGTCACTTTGCCTAATTCATTTCAACTTTCTGCTGATCTTTTAGCAGGTTATTTTCTGTCCAAAGCAGAATCAATGCATAATTCCTTCCTTTCAATAATGCCTTCATTGGCTCCTACTAATTTATCATCATTTGACCAATGCAACACAACTGCCAATATTTCTATTACCTGGTCCTCATTTAATGAGCTCTCACTTTTTGCCCTTGAAAAATTACTATCCATTATGAAACCAACCTCATGTCCACTGGATCCCCCTGCCATCTCAGTGGCCCAAGTATTCCAAATTAAAGATTTTACCTTTTCTATATGTTATTATTAACCGCAGTCTCATCTCCTGTTATCTACCTCATCTTTTAAAGCAAGTAGTCCACCCTATCTTTAAAAAAGGGCAACTCGGATATATCTTCTCCAGCCAATTATCATTCTGCCTCAAATCAACATTTTTTCTCAAAGGTTATTGAGAAAGCAGTATTTGTACAATTCTCAGATTTCAGACACTCTAGAGAATTGCTGTACCCTTGGTAGATTCATCTACACATCTATACATAGCCTTTGACTCAATTACACTGTTATACAGAGAAAATGCTTTCAAAATAAATTCAGTCACACTTTACTAAGTCTGGGTCGCTGAGAATGAAAATGATGCTTAAAATTGTTTATTGGCACTAGTTTTCAATTTACACTACTGGGTCAGTACATACAACCTCAACTTCGGAAGTGCTAAGGATATGCAAGTTATAATGGGCAGGGATCTCAAATTAAACCATAAATTACTAAAATACATGCACATCTTCGAATGGATTTGTGATAAATCTAATGTTTTTGTTTGGACAGTACTTGCTTTTCAGGCAAAACAATTAATGAACCTTGCAATTTGAAGCTGCTATTGCATCATACATAATATGAATTGCATCATGTTACTCCTAGAAGTCATAGATGATGCAATCCTAATTCAGCTTAATTATATCACTCTGCAGAATAAATTGTGCAACTTGCTTTTTTTTTATGGACATGACGTGCCAGTAGTAGTTTGGCTGTAGACCAGTCTTCTCAGTGTTTGATTTTTTTTTTTACATTTAGCCAAAATGAGAGATGACTCGTAATTGTTTGAACAATGCAGATCACTTCTGCTATGTTTGTGGTGAAGTGACTATTTAGAGGGCAACAACCTTTTTGTTAAAATGGTAAATAAAAAGAAAGGAAAAGCAGACTGCTATGGTTTTTGAAAGAAGTAGCTGAAAAAGTGAAGAAAAAGAGGGTAGAGGCCTTCATAAAATACAAGAGATCACAGAGAGAGGAAGACAGGCATCTATATTTGGAAAACATACAGAATCTAGCAAAGTAGTCAGGAAAGCAAACATTCAAAAAGAGGAGGAAATAGCCAATGCAGTTAAATGGGGGGAGAAGACATTTTTCAGATATGTTAGTGAGAAGAGGAAGGGCAACAGTGGTATTGTCAGATTCAAGAGTGAAGGGGAGGAATATGTAGAAGCTGATGAGGATAAAGCTGATGAGGATAAAGCGGAATTGCTTAACAAATCTTTCTGTTCTGTGTTCATAGATGAAGAACAAGGAGCAGGACCTCAGAAAACACCCACAAACAGAAACAGAAGCGAGGGGCATCTTGAACAATTTTCAGAAAACTGTGTTTGTGAGAAACTATTTAAATTTAAAGTAGACAAAGTGATGGGACTGAATGGGATACACCCTAGAACAGCGTTTTTCAACCACTGTGCCGCGGCACACTAGTGTGCCGTTAGATATTGTCTGGTGTGCCGTGGGAAAAATTCCAATTTCATCCGTAACATGTGGCCTCGGCTCACAAATTAGGGTTGCCAACCGGCCGGTTTTCAGCCGGCCTGGCCGGTTTTTCCATGACCAGGCCGGCTGCCAGCACAGTTGTAAAACCGGCCATTGAAAAGCCGGTTTTTTGCTCTGGCCGCAAGATCGGGAGCAGCCAGAGCAAAAAACCGGCTTTTGTGCCGAAGTCCGCGGCGCGAACGCGATCGCGATTCCCTATAGCAGTGCAGCCGCTGGTTCTGCTTTGTACAGAGCAGCGGCTGCACTACACTTACATTGAAAAGTAAAGAGAAACTGTGTCAGGAGCCCTCCGATCATGCAGACCCCTAGGAAGTGATGTCATGGGGGCGGGCTCCTCACAGGCTGTCTTTCCTTTTCAAATTAACTTTAGCTGCAATAAAGTTAATTTGAAAAGGAGACAGCCTGTGAGGAGCCCGCCCCCATGACATCACTTCCTCGGGCTCTGCGATGACCGGAGGGCTCCTGACACAGTTTCTCTTTACTTTTCAATGTAAGTGTAGTGCAGCCGCTGCTCTGTACAAAGCAGAAGCAGCGGCTTGGGCAGAGGGGGGGGTGTGTGTGTGTGTGAGTGAACCAGCAAGGGGGGGGGAGTGTGAGTGAACCAGCCAGGGGGGGGGGGGGTGTGAGTGAACCAGCAGTGGAGGGGGGGGGGGGGGGTGGTTTGAGTGAACCAGCCAAGGGGGGGGGGGGGCGATTGTGGGTGTTAAACAGCAGGGGAGGGGGGGAAAGTGAGTGAGTGACCCAGCAGGAGGGGTTATTAAGTGACAGGGGGGTGGGTGAGTGAACCAGCAGTGGAGGGGGGGGGTGGTGGTGTGAGTGAACCAGCAGGGGAGGGGGGTTGGTGTGAACCAGCAGGGGAGGGGGGTTGGTGTGAGTGTTTGATTCCTATTCAAGAGAATTACTTTATATATAGTCAATATAGGCACAGAGGTAAATTTTTTTAACATTTTCTAATGGTGGTGTGCCTCGTGATTTTTTTCATGAAAAAAGTGTGCCTTTGCACAAAAAAGGTTGAAAAACACTGCCCTAGAATACTGAGGGAACTTAGGGACATTCTAGCAAATCCACTGACTGACCTTTTCAATGCCTCGTTGGAGTCAGGAGTGGTCCCTTCACACAAAAGTGGAAGTAAGGATGTGACTGAAAACTGCAGGCTGGTTAGTTTAACTTCGGTGGTGAGTAAATTATTGGAATTGCTGCTGAAAGAGAAAATAATGAAGTTTCTGGAATCCAGCGGATTACAGGATCAGAGGCAGCATGGATTCACCAGAGGCAGGTCTTGTCAGACAAATCTGATTGATTTCTTTGACTGGGTGACCAGGGAGTTGGACTGAGGGAGAGCCCTAGATGTGGTATATTTATATTTTGGTAAAGCACAGTTACTTACCTGTAACAGGTGATCTCTGGGAACAGCAGGAATTAGTCTTCACATATGGGTACGTCGGTACCGACGGAGCCTGCACGGGAACGCTGCCCAGCTTCCAATCAGAAAGCTTTTGGCAGCATCCCTCGCGCATGCGCGCTGACTTCCCGCCTTCTCCAGAGCCTCTCTTCAGTTGAGTTTCAAAGCTGAGACAAAGGCGAGGAGAGAAAAGGAAGAAGAAGATAAGAGATGCAACTCCTAGGGGAGGTGGGAGGGTTGTGAAGACTAATTCCTGCTGTTCCCAGAGATCGCCTGTTACAGGTAAGTAACTGTGCTATCTCCAGGAACAAGCAGGAATGAGTCTTCACATATGGGGACTCCCTAGCTGGAGATGCTAGGGGGAGATCCCATAAAAATGCAGGAGCCTGGACCAGGGGTGCATTTTGTCTCCAGGAATCCCCGGCATCCAAAGTGGGATGGAGGGTAGGAGTTGACAATAAAGGAGCTGTGAGGAAAGAAACAGCATAGCCAAGGACTACAGGGTCCTACAGACTACAGGAGTCCTTGGTATATATGATGAGTAGCATTAAAACACATTTAATGTACACTTAAAATATGCAGCTTACCTACTGTATTGTAGGAAGTAGAGAGCATAATGGAGTCTACTGGATAAGCAGTGGCGGAATCTTCAAGGTGACCTCCCAGCAGTGAGGATGAAGGTCCAGACCTGGAGGTAGCAGACGATCCAGGTGTCAACTGGGTAGGATTAGACGTCAGGTCTTCAATGGAAGCTTTATGGGAAAAAGCTGAAAACTCCTTTAGGCATAAAGTCATTAACATTGAGGACTAAAGGAAGAAGACTGACGGAGTTGGAGAACTAGCCCAGTCCTGGCGGGAAGAGGGGGACTGGAAAAACCCCTATTCCCAAGGAGAAGAGCTGTGTACTCAAAGATAAAGATGTACACTATTTTTCCTAGCTGGCGAGAGGTAGGAAAAATATTGAAGCTTGATGCTTCAAGGACTTAAAGAAAAAATGGAAGATGTTAGCACCACAGTAGTTATTGGTGCATAACAGTTTCTGCATCGTAATATGATATGCGAAGTAGGGCGATAGACTGTCTAAAACCTCTAGAAGGTAAAACATTTAGTATAGACAGTAAGGGTGATAGTGTGTAAGACATATCAACCCTTAAGAAGCCCCCCAACAGACACATATATATATACAGATATACATATGTGGATGGCATATATATATATATATATATATATACATACATACATATGTCCATATGTGTATATTAGGATATGGGTGGAGAAATGTATCAAAATATATATAGATATAGATATAGATATGATATACCTAAATATATATACATTTGTGGGGCATGGTTTTGAACCACCAGAGTAATGATATAGGTATGTAGACATATATGGAGATGCTACATACAAGATAACAGGTTGAAGATACATGTCTACCACCCAGCCCCATAATTGTACATGGGGAATATAAAAGAAAAAGATTCTTCGCTCTACAAGAGGGTGAACCCACTTGGGAAATGTATAGAGAATCTATTTCCGTGAATTGAGGGATGCAGGAAGGCAATCCAACAAGACAACTGTGATGTTTGCGTGAGAACAGATGATCATATGAATCTGTAAGGAACAAGGCGGGAGTTCCACAGAACACTGACATGGCAGATGTGCAGAAACGCAGAAGATGATACCAGAGGGACCTACTGGAGGGACCCAGAAGTAGCATGCGTGAACATCAGCCTTGGATTTTCACGCAGAAGAACTTATATTTCATGTTAACATCCCAGGCCAGAGGGTGTGGAGAACCCTCACAGGCATGGGAAGGGATTATAAGCTTTTCCCTACTAATAGAGAAGCTTCAGAGACAAGGTCAATGCTCTATAGCAAGGCCCTCATAGTAGAAAGCTTCTCTGAAGACTGCAGAGAGCATTGTGCAGGAGAGATATGAGATAAACTGACTGAAGTCAGGTGTGTTGCCATATCCTAGGAGAGGAGATGGATAGAATAATGTGAGAAAGCCTAAAAGAGTAGGAGGATCCAAGATAGCTGACGAGTAGCTTGGAATCACTACTGAGGCTAGACAAAATTTGAACAAGGGACTGGAACTTGTAAAAAGTACCAGTAATACAATCACTGTAACTCCTGCAGGCACAGCTGCTGACGGAAACAGCAGAGAGATTGTCCTGTGCCCAATAAAGAAAAACAGACAAGAAAGGAGAGGAGATATCCCTTCTCCCTGTCTGAGGAACGAGCTTGCTAGAGAAGCTTTTCAGTATGGTACCCCTCAGTCAGGGAAAAAGCCCGGTTGAGAGGGTAGAGCAAGTAATTGGAGGGTGACGTACTCATAGGGTAAGTCAACTGAAGGAAAAAATGTTCAGTTGGGACAGAACTATCAGGGGATAGTTGCAACTGCTCTTCTAGAGAGTAAGAAGAGGAGAAGTCTGTAGTCCCTGAACAAAAATTTTCCGACAGCTTAGTACACTGAAAAAGAAAAGCACAGTGAATAAACTTCTAATGGGTAGAAGTGAACTGTAGAGTATAATTCCCAGCCACTATGGTTGCTGGGAATGCTGAGACTGGCCAGAGCTGGAGGACTTCAGACTAGGCTGAGGTGTCCCTTTATTTATTTTTATTTATTTGAACAGTTTTTATATACCGCTGTTTCCAAGGATCAGCAGCGGTTTACATTACAACAAACGTTATACAGTTAAACAATTAAACAGAACAATATTACATTATAACATGAGTTGAAAAGAACAATATTGATTAATGTAATTACAATGTAACAAGAACAATATTTGACTATGTTACAGTAAAACTGGATATCAGTAATATATTACAATATAACAGGAACAACAACAAAATCAATATCAATATTTGAACTATAATACATTTAAACTATATAACAAGTATCAAGTGTTACTTTGATTATATATATATGTGTAAGGAATCATTTTATGATGAATATCGTTTGCAGTTGTCCCTTGTTTAGGTACAGCCAAATGATGGGCAGGAGATGAATGAAACTTTCTTTTCTTAGGGAAAGAAGGTTTGGTAGGATATTTCCTACCTCTCGAAGAAGGAGGTGGCTTAGAATGGTCCTTAGTGGAAGGAGAGTCAGCGGAGCATTGAGCAACCTGACGTAAAGCCTCCTTATTGAAGAGACCTTCTCCTGTACAAGGAGAATGAGCCAATATAGTTTGTGCCCATCTGCTCAAGTCTGAAGCTTCGAGCCAGGCTCTGCGACGTGCTGCAATGGCAATAGCAGAGGATCTGCTAACAGACTCAAAAGAGTCTATAGAAGCACGAGAAAGGAACCAAGATATATTCCGGCTATGATTGAGTAGCAAGGAATAATTAGTAGCCTTGGGCTCTGGCAAAAAAGGGGTCAAAAGAGACAATCTCTCCGTGACCTCCTGGAGTGTGAGACTCATGTGGAAAATATATGAAAGAATTCTGGAGGCCAGCATAGATGTTTGGAAGGCTTGACGACCAAACGCATTGAGTGTTCTTGAAGAACGACCTGGCGGATAAGAAGAATGCTTCTTCTTGCTCTTAACCTTCCTCAGTGCTGATTCCACTACAAGGGAACGATGAGGAAGTTGAGGCTTCTGAAATCCTGGAGAGGGAGGCACCCGGTACCGAACCTCAGTGGCTGTAGAAGGTAGAGGAAGCCGTAAGGGTGATTTCCAGACCCTCAGAAGGAGATCCTGCAGAGCAGGATGTAAAGGAAGCATCATATTTTCCATTTGTGCCGGTGAGCCATGAATAGCATCACAACCAGGGATAGAGATATTAAGAAAGGTTGCCATATCCAGGAGAAAAGCCTGAAAAGACTGATCTCCTATGGGAACCTTCCCTGGTAAGGCTAAAGAAAGAGGCTGAGCACCAGAGGATGTACCGTGGTGTGAGGAGAGAAACCTAGTAGATGGACAAGGATACTGGCATGGTAACTTAGAGGCAGTGAGTACTGCATCAGCAACCCCAGGTATCGGTTCCAAACTAGGCATCGGTGCAAGAACAGGCATCGACATCGATACTGACACCGGGCCAGCAGTTGAAGTTGTCATCGGGAACTGCTGCAATGGTACCGAGATCATGCGAGAGTTATGGCTAGGATCCTCGGAACTGCTTATCTGGAAACGACAGGAGTCGGTTCCGGGACGCATCGGTACCCAGTCCTCGAGACTAGATATCGATTCAAGACTCGGCATCGAAGGAAGCGAGTCTATCGATGCATGTCTCGAGGGTACCGACGTCGGTGGTAGTATCGGCGATGCCGATACCGGTAAAGCAGCCTGGGTTACATCGATCGGTCCTGAAGGTACCGAGGATGCCCGATGACAACCTCTCGCCGGGAGAACGTTATTCCACACCGGTGCCGATGCCGGGGTATCGGAACCGAACGAAGCCGGTACCATCCCGGAGCATGGCTGAGATATGGAAATGTCCATCGGTATCGTATCGCCCGGCCCCAAAGGTGCCGAGAATGCTAGAGGACGATTCCTGGTGAAGAGTGAAACACTCGACACCGAAGCCGATGCCGGGGAATCGGTACCGCTCGAAGCGGATACCCGTACCGTACACGGCTGGGATCGAGGGAAGTCAATTCGGAGCGTATCGATCGGTCCCGAAGGTACCGAGGATGCCCGATGACGATCCCTGGTGAAGAGTGGAACACTCGACACCGGTGCCGATGCCGGGGGATCGGTACCGCTCGAAGCGGATACCACCCCCGGACATGGCTCAGGTATGTTCTGTGAGGGGTGAGCCCCAGGAACAACCTGAAACCCCTTTAATGCTTTGGAGCCCGCAGACTCCCGCAGGGGTAATGCCAATGGATTCTTGAGGGTAAGGCCGGAGCCGTCACCATGCTGGGCATGGTACATACCACTCAAGCATTGATTAGTCTTAACAGACTGTTTGTGGGTTACCTGATCCTGTGAAGAGGAGAAACCGGGTTCCCTCACTGCCGAATAAAAAACGGTATCGAGGGAAACTCTAAAAACTGAAGGTTTCCTCACAAAAGTATCCCCTGACAAGTCAGGGGAAAAAGGGTCAGGACCCACACAATTGAGACACCAACTATTGGAGTCTAAAAGGAAACAGGTGTTTCCACATCGAATGCACTTCTTAGGAAAAGAAGGCTCCATGAGGAAGAGGCCTGGTAGGCCCAACAAGTTAAGGCAAAAAACTGAAGAAAACGTTTCTCAGAATTTAGTCAAAAATCCACCGGCGGTACCGGTGGCGGCGGGAAATACAGCCGCGACCACAAGAAAACAAAAACTAAAGTAAGTAAAAAGAAAAGTTTCTGCGGTGACAGGAGGACGTCCTGCCGGCTCCGCGGAAAAACGAAAACTGAAGAGAGGCTCTGGAGAAGGCGGGAAGTCAGCGCGCAGGCGCGAGGGATGCTGCCAAAAGCTTTCTGATTGGAAGCTGGGCAGCGTTCCCGTGCAGGCTCCGTCGGTACCGACGTACCATATGTGAAGACTCATTCCTGCTTGTTCCTGGAGATAGCCTTTGACACCGTTCCTCACAGGCGACTTATAAACAAACTGAGCACCCTAGGGATGGACCTTAAAGTTACTGCTTATGTTAGAAATTGGTTGAGTGGGAGGCGACAAAGGGTACAGGTAAACAGAGCTCACTCTGAGAAGGAGGCTACCAGTGGTGTGCCCCAGGGATCTGTCCTTGGTTTGATTCTTTTTAACATCTTTGTTAGTGATATAGCGGAAGGGCTGTCGGGTAAGGTTTGCCTCTTTGCAGATGATACCAAAACCTGCAATATAGTAGACACCCAGGAATGTATAGATAACATGAGGAGGGGTCTATCTAGCTAAGCTTGAAGAATAATCTACAATTTGGCAGCTGAGATTTAATGTTAAAAAATGCAAGGTCGTGCATTTGAGCTGTAGCAATCCAAGAGAGCAATATAGTATAGGGGGTGAAGTACTTTTGTCCACTAAAGAAGAGTGGGACCCAGGCATGCTTGTGTCTAATGATCTTAAAATAGCTAAACAGGTAGAAAAGGCAACGGCAAAAGCTAGAAGGATGCTTGGGTGCATAAGGAGAGGAATGGCCAGCAGATGGAAGGAGGTGATAGTGCCTCTGTATTAGTCTTTGGTGCAATCTCATTTGGAGTATTGTGTGCAATTCTGGAGACAGCTCCTTCAAAAGGATATAAACAGGCTGGAGTCCATACAGAGGGTGGCTACTAAAATGGTTAGTGATCTTCATTATAAAGCATATGAGGACAGACTTAAGGATCTTAATATGTACACCTTAGAGGAAAGGTGGGATAGAGGTGATATGATTGAGATATTTAAATACCTCCGTGGCATAAATGCACAGGAGGAGAGCCTCTCTCGATTCAAAGCAAGCTCTGCTACGAGGGGACATGGAATGAGGGTGAAAGAGGATAGATTCAGGAGTGATATGCGAAAATATTTCTTTACGGAAAGAGTGGTAGATCCATGGATTAGTCTTCCAGTGGAGGTGGTAGAGATGAGGATGATATCTGAATTCAAAGCAGCATGGGACAAACACAGAGGATCTCTAAAGGAAAAAAGGGGAATGTTGTAGTGGTTGATATGAAAGGACAGATTAGATAGGCCATGTGGTCTTTTTCTGTTGTCATGTTTCTATGTTTCTTAAAAATGCAGTATAACCACTTTGATTAAGAAAGTCCACCACCTTTCCTTTGGCTGCAAAATTGGAGATGAGGACAAGAGCAGGGCCTCACGCATATGCTGCAACACTTGTGCAACAAATCTTCACCGGTGGTTGAATAGAAAATATTTACTGTACCTGAATGCAACTTGCTTTGAGCTACCCCTGAAAAAGGCATGAGCTAAATCCAAAATTCAAATTCCATGATGTTCCTTATGCATGCACTGTTTGCTTTTATTTCCCTAAGTTGCTCTCTCTCATGCCTGACTGAAAGACCTTGCAACAGTTTTGCAGTTACTAGAACATATTCCTGGCTCTATTTTCAAGCTGGATACCATGAAACCCTGCTGCATTTACTAGCAGCTGCAGTAATCTGGCAAACATTTAAGTACAGGGCTGGCCCAATGATTAGGCAGAGTAAGCATCCACCTATGGTGGCAGAAACTGGGGGCAGCGAGGCGGCATCAGTATGGCCAGCTTTAGCTGTTGAGCAGTTTTAAACTGGGAGCATGCAGTTGTGTGCCCTCACGTGCAAGCTGGCACTCAAAAGTCTGTTGCATCTCACCCTCTCTGACAGGAAGTCTGCTTTGGAGGAGGCGGGATGTGACAGATCTTTGAACGTCAGCATACATTTGACAGCCCAGTTCCATGCAATCAGTTTTAAAGAGCTGAAGAGCAGCAGCAGAGAAGAGAAGCAAGGCCAGTAAGTGAGAGGAAGAACTGAGAACACCATTACACATGGCAGGGGAAGGGGCAGGGGCAGGGGCAAGGGCAAGGGCAAGGGCAAGGGCAAGGGTAAGGGCAAGAGCGAGTATAGGGAAGATCAGGCGAGATGCTGGATGAGGGAAAGAGAAGGATAAACATTAGACATCTGGGGAATGGGAGAGGGTAAGGCTTTGAGCTGCTCTGGGAGGGGGGGGGGGGCTACTACTGTAGATCTGCCTAGGGCAGCAGATATTCCCTGGCCAATCCTGCTTAAGGATCAAACATGCATAAAAAGCTTGAGTCAGCTCTGCCCTCTCTTCCCTTTTATTCAATATCTACATACAACCAATTTGCAACATCCCTTCAAAGAATGACATTTAGTACACCATCTATGCAGATGATATAATGATATTTACACCTGTGTCAATCAATAACCCTGACTATCATAGAATTACAGATTGTCTCCTACAAATGTCTGATTGGTGTAAATGTAATAACATGGAAATCAATTTCAACAAAACTGAGGCCTTATTTGTATCTCGAAACCCTGATTTCCCTCCTCCACCTGACATCTTGATAGAAGATTCTATTATTCCCATTAAATCTGAAGTAAAATATCTTGGGGTGACCCTTGACAGAGAAATGAATCTGAAAACACATATAAGTAAGACAATCAGGAGCGCATATTACAGAATGAAGATTATTAGAAGATTAAGACCACTACTCGAAACAACCCACTTCCGTAACGTCTGCCAAGCTTTAATCACGCCATTATTTGATTTTTGTAATCCTATATATCTTGGCCTTCATAAGCAGTCACTAAAACCTTTGCAACTCGCGCAAAACACTGCTGCTCGAATAATCTTCGGATTATCAAGCCAGGAACACATAACTCCTATTATGAAGGAGCTACATTGGCTACCTATAGCTTATCGTATAAAATATAAAAGCACTATATACATTTTCAAAATCAAACATCACTGTTCTGCAAACAGTCTGGCTACTCTCATTCAATCAGACGTCAGCAAAAGACCTAGAAGATTAGGATCTACCAATAGAGTCAACACATCACTTGACTTTAGAAAAGCACGTAAAGAAACAACAGAAAAGGGCATTCTCGTTTGCGGCACCAAATATTTGGAACTCTCTTCCAAATGATTTAAGAGCAGCTCAGGACCTTAAAGACTTTAGAAAGCAACTAAAAACTGTCCTGTTTATTGAGCATTATGGTCTAACTGAATAATTAATTCAATGTTTAAGAGAAAAACAATCATTTAGTAAGCTGTATTATAGCTCACGTTGTATTATAGTACACAATGTAAATAGCGCTTTATATCTTTCTGTAAAACACACTATGTTACTTTACATGTAATTATCATTACTACATGTTCATATTATCACTGCTTTTATATTTCTTGTTTGTTAAACCGCTTTGATTGTTTGATAAGACGGTATAAAAATATCATTAAATAAATAAATAAATAAATAAATAATTCTGAAATTACATATCCTTTGCCCAAGTATTTCATTTCATATAATTTCCAAAAATAAGATGTACAACCCAAAACTTGCCACATTCTTTAAATATCCTTAAATTTAACCCTTGCAGGGAAATTTCTTGCTCTGCTGTTTGTGCAAGGTTTTCTCTGCATTTTTTATGGATGCATGAATAGCTAAACTCCTAAATCCTCTTTCCCCCTTCCTCCTTCTCGATCTCTGTTGATACCACTCTTCTTCTTCCTTTTTCCTCAGCCTGCAATCTTGGGGTCATCTTTGACTCCTCCCTTGCCTCCTCCACACATATCCAACAGATAGCAAAAAAATGTTATTTCTTTCTCTGTAACAAAATTTGCTCCTTCCTTTGTGAATACACTACTAAAACACTTATCCACTCTAGTCACCTCTAGCCTTGATTATTGCAACCTCCTCCTTGCTGGTCTCCCTCTGAGCCATCTTTTTCCCTCTTGAGTCTGCTCAAAACTGTGCTGCACAGCTAATCTTCTGCCAGTCCCAATATACTCATATAAACTTTCTTCTTAAATCACTTCATTGGCTTCCCTTCCGTTTCCGTATCCAATACAAACTTCTCCTTCTGACCTATAAGTGCATTCATTCTACTGCTCCTCACTACCTTTCCTCTCTCCTCTCTCCCTAACCCCTCCTCATGAACTCTGCTCTTCCTCTGGCTTGCTTCTCTCTATGCCCTTCTCTTTCGCTGCTACCTCCAGACTTCGTTCCTTTCACCTTGCTGCTCCTTACGCCTGGAACTAATTACTTGTATCTTTACGTCAGGTTTCATTTCTCCCCCTTTTCAAATCCATGCTAAAGGCTCACCTCTTTCAGGCCACCTTTGGATCTTTGTTCTCCTTCTGTTTCTTACCCTTCCCTATTGTATCCTCACTCTCATCTTTTGTACTGTTTGTCTTGATTAGATTGTAAGCTCTGATGAGCAGGGACCGTCTTTATATGTGAAGGTACAGCGCTGTGTACGCCTTGTACACTATATATGATTAACAGTAGTAGTAGTAGTAAATCTAAGCATACATATGTATAAAGGAGGAAAGACATTAAAAGAATCAGATGATCCCTCCTCTCCACCAGCTGAAGTCTGTCAGAGATCCTCAGCAGTGCAAACAAAGGAGCAGGTCGAGGCTCCACCCCTCTGTCAGCTGAAGATTGAGCAAGACCACGCCAGAGAAACTGTACATTACAAAGTCACCAGGTCCCATAACCTAAGGAGTACAGTAACCAGCAGACAATAAGCGAGAACTTTGTAATTTGGGGAGGGGGGGAGGGGAGGGGAGTGGAACGGGGAGGGGAGCGTGCACAATGTGAGAGAACTTAGAATTGGAAAAGTGAGAAAGGGATGAAGGGAGGGGAAAATTTTGGATGCGGGTGTGGGGGAAGGATCAAGTTGTGGAAAGAATGTACCTTCAATATCACTGTCCTCCCACCCAACACTCTCCTGCCTCAGACACTCACTTGTGCTCTTGCCCCAGATACCCACCCATACCTCTTATGTTCCATATAGCTCCACATACCTGCCTACACACTCTCCTGCTCCAGATACCCTACCCCATATGCCTCCACACTCCAGGCACCCCCCATTCTACACACAGAGCCTCCCATACCCCACCAAACATTTCCCCTATCACACTCACAAACACTTAAGGCATAGGTGTCAAACTCTGGCCCGCGGGCCAAATTTGGCCCGTAGTGTAATTATATTTGGCCCGCGAGGCTATACCAAATGACTACTAGAGCTAGCCCGCCGGTATTATACAGCGCATTCATTCATCGCTAATACTACAAATCCCATAATGCCTTGCTGTTGTTTTGGCGCGTCAATCAGGACAGGTCCCAGAAACGCCCTCTCCTGTGTGACAGAAGTCATAGCGATCTCAAGCTACAACTGTCACTGTGGAACCCCTTCCCAAAAATGGCAAAAAGAAAGGCAGACAACAGGAACTTTCTGGACAGGTGGGAGACAGAATATTTGTTTACATATGTAAAAGACAGACCTGTTTGTCTGATTTGTGGAGTCAACGTGGCTATAACTAAGGAGTATAACATTCGACGACACTATGAAACAAAACACCATGACAAGTACAAGGACCTGGACATGACTCAAAGGAGCCAGAAAGTGGAGGAGATGAAAAGAAGTTTGGTTTCACAACAGAATATGTTCAAAAAAGCCACATCACAAAGTGAGGCTGCTGTAAAGGCTAGTTATATTGTGGCAGCAGAGATCGCAAAATCAGCCCGGCCCTTTAATGAGGGAGAGTTTGTGAAAAAGTGCATGTTGAAAGTTTGTGACATCGTGTGCCCAGAGAAAAAGCAAGCCTTTTCAAACGTGAGCCTGAGCAGAAACACAGTAGCTGATCGCACATGTGATCTTGCCACCAATCTGTATGACCAGCTTTTGGAAAAGGGAAAAGATTTCGTTGCATTCTCCCTTGCTGTGGATGAGAGCAGCAACGCATCTGATACTGCTCAGCTGTCAGTCTTCATCCGTGGAGTGGACTCAAATATGTGTGTTACGGAGGAGCTATTGGGATTCAAATCAATGCATGGCACAACCACAGGAAAGGAAATTTTTGAGGAGGTTTCCAAATGCGTAACTGAAATAAAGCTGCCGTGGGATAAACTCGTGGGATTAACGACAGATGGTGCGCCAGCGATGTGCGGTTAAAACAAGTGGACTGGTGGGCAGGGTCCGGGAGAAGACGCAGGAAGAGAACTGTGCAGGTGAACTAACTGTTTATCACTGCATCATACATCAGGAATCATTGTGTGGCAAAGCCCTAAAGATGGAACATGTTATGACCACAGTAACACAAGTAGTTAACTTTATAAGAGCCAAAGGTCTGAATCACCGCCAGTTTAAGTCTTTTCTGGAGGAGTGTGGTTCGGAATACGCAGATGTGCCGTATCACACAGAGGTGAGATGGTTAAGCCGAGGAAAAGTACTGAATAGATGTTTTGAGCTGCATGAGGAAATATGTCAGTTTCTGGAAAGCAAAGGGAAGGACACAGCAGAGCTTCGGGAGAAAATGTTTCTGTGTGAGCTGGCCTTTCTGTGTGACATCTCGAGCCATCTCGATGCGCTGAACCTGCAGCTTCAGGGGCGGGGGCGCATCATCACAGACATGTACGCTGCAGTGAGGGCTTTTAAAACTAAACTGTGCCTGTGGGAGAATCAGATGCTGCAAGGAAACCTTGGCCATTTTCCCTGCTGCCAAACCATTAAAACGCAGTTCTTTACCAACTTGTTCCCATGCGCACAGTTTGCTGAAAATCTCAGTGTACTCGGCGCTGAGTTTAGCCGGCGATTTGCCGACTTTGATGTCCAGAAATGTAGGTTTGAACTGCTCAGTAATCCCTTTGCAGTTAATGTGGAAAACGCACCAACCAACCTCCAAATGGAGCTAATTGAACTCCAGTGTAATGACACGCTGAAGTCAAAGTATGATGCTGTGGGCGCCGCCCAGTTTCCACACAGTTCATCCCTGACACAATGACTCAGCTCCGCACCCAAGCTGCTCAGATGCTCTCCATGTTCGGCAGCACTTATCTATGTGAGCAACTTTTCTCCTCGATGAAGATGACCAAAACATCTCACAGGAGACGTCTGACTGATGAACACCTTCGCTCGATACTGAGGATTTCCTCAGCTCAAAGCCTGAGCCCAGACATTGATGAACTATCATCCAAGAAGAGATGCCAGGTATCTGGCTTGGGCACATCAGATTAGATCAGTGTGCAGCAAACTGAGCAATAATTAACGTTTTCTTTATGCACTTTTTCTTGCTACTCCAAGACATGGGCTTGAATGGTTGATTAATTTTATTATTGTTATTTTATTTTAAAAATTATTATTTATTATTATTTAAATCTTATTTAATAAATGAATGTCATTGATGTTTTTTTTATTTGAAATTGGTTTTTGCATATCTGAACTATTAAGTTATAAATTGTATAGTAATAAGTGTTGCTTTATATTCAATGTTAAAGCAAATCTTGTTTGGGTCCATATTAAAAGGTTCATTTGTTCAATGCTGGCCCGCGACTTTGTTCAAGTTTTACATTTTGGCCCACTGTGTATTTGAGTTTGACACCCCTGACTTAAGGCCTCTCCACAGAGGTGATAGCCACCACCTAAACACTCTGCTGAAACACTTCATCAAGTCCGTCTCCACCAAATCCCCAACACAGACATGGCCAGCTTTCCTAACAGACTATAATGTGATGTTATAGTATTAACTTAGTCCAATGAAAGCTATTTTGGCTAGCTTTCAGATGTTAAAAACCTCCTTCAAGTCAAGGACAGTATGCGCAAAAGATGACAATGCAAGATTTTGTCACACTGTTAAGCAAGCACTTTCCAACTTTTTTTTAAACTCTGTAAATTTCTTCCAGATTCTGCAGGAAAATAAAGCTTAAGGGCAAAATCTCTGCCCTTTCAAAACTGTTTAAACTTTATTAATTTTTTGCTCTATTTTTGGTCCAATGCTCAAATCTGCAACTGAGTTTAAGGAGGATGGTTGATAACCATACTCAATCTAACATTTATTCACAACCACTGCAAAGCAGATAAAAAACAAACTGCAAGTTACAAATGAAGCATATCAGAAACAGACTCAAAACTAATTAAAACCTCTGCAGCTAGACTACAACGAAAAATCAACACAAAAGAAGAGATTCAAGCAGAGACATACAATAGTGCAATTCATTTTTCTTCTCCCCCCCCTTTAAGAACGCTACCTTAATGACTCACTAAAAATGTTGAGGAATAAAGCACATACATATATGCACAAAGAATCACTCCTCCTACTTTTGCCTACTCCTAGGAAAGAGTAGTTACTTACCTGTATCAGGTGATTCTCCAGGAACAGCATAAGGGTGACATCGGCACTGATGGAGCCCAAGTGGAAATGCTTCCCAGCGTCCAATAGGAAAGCTTTTGGGAGCACTCCACTGTGCCTGTATGCCTGCCTTCCCAACTCCTCTCCTCATTTGATTTTTTTGCTGAGAGGAAGAGAAACATAAACAAATCCTACAACTCTTAGGGGAGGAGGGTGGGTTGTGAAGATTGATTACTGCTGTTCCTGGAGATCATCTGTTTCAGGTGAGTAACTACACAACCTCCAGGAACAAACAGGAATGCAGTCTTCACATATGAGACGCACTAGCTCCCAGGAAGAGACTGGCATGGGGTGGGGGAGAAGCAGTGAGATCCCTGAGGCTAAAGCTTAGAACCGAAGAGTGTGCAAACAATATGGCCTGTTGGACTCGATTCCAGGCAGCTATACCACCTCTAATGATAGTCTGGTCACGTGTAAAGTCTGCGACAGAGGGTAGGAAGAAGAAATTAAACCTTACCTGCTAATTGTCTTTCCTTGAATTCTCTCCAGGCCAGTCCAGGGAATGTAGGGTAGTCAGCCCCCTCCAGCAGCTGAGGACTGAAAACAACCAAGCTTTGTTGACACCCTATCCAGCTCCCCCTAGTGCCAGCAGCTCAGCCTTCTATTCACAAAGCAGCTTTAATTAATCTTAACAAAACGGAAAACAAACCTGAACTATCTCCTACTACTAATTGATTCTTGTTCCTCTACTCACTTTTCTTCTACTTCTTTCTATCCTTATCATTATACTCGTGCTTTACCTGTTTTTGTTTTGTTTTGTTTTTAAATACTCCCCAAACGCCTCAAGGAGAACCTATAATCTCATCTCCCGCTCTAAGACGGGCACACAGAAGGCAGAGCCATCCCGAACAAAACTCGACCGCCAGGACGCCCCATGCTAAACCTTCATTGCCAGAAAGATAAACCAATATCTGCCTCCAACGCCACTCTCTACTACCAGCTGCAAGGCGTATTAGACACCCTGATAACGCACACCAATAACCTGGGTGGGCCCTGGACTGGCCTGGAAAGAACTCAAAGACAGACAATTAGCAGGTAAGGTCTAATTTCTCCTTCCTATTCGTCTCTCCAGGCCAGTCCAGGGAATGTAGGGATGTACCAAAACAGTACCTAACACCGGGAGGGACCCTGAAGCCCCGCTAAGATAGCCAAAACCCCAACCTTTGCGTCCCCCCTAGCCTGCACATCTAAACGATAGTGCTTTGCAAAGATATGTAGAGAAGACCATGTCACTGCTTGACAAATATCTACAGGAGGCACTGGGGCGAACTCCTCCAAGGAAGTTGCTTGACTCCGAGTGGAATGAGCCCTGAGACCCGGAGGAGGAACCTTACCATGCGCAGAATACGCTGTTCCAATTGCCTGTTTTACCCACTGGGCAATCGAGGCCTTGAAAGCTGCCTTTCCTTTACACGAACCTCCAAAAATCACAAACAAATGGTCAGTCTTACGAAAGGACTCCGTCCTTTTAAGATATCTTTGAAGCACCCTTCCGAGATCTAACCTCCGAAGCGAGTGGTCCGTCCTAGCCTTACCAAGATTTCAAAAGGTCGGAAGTGAAATTGCTCAATTCAAATGAAACCGAGAAACCACCTTCGGCAGAAAGGACGTCACCGGCCGTAACACCACCTTTTCAGCCGAAAATTGTATAAACGATTCTCTACACGAGAGCGCTTGAAGATCTGAAACCCTTCTCGCCGAACACAATGCCACGAGGAAGGCCGTCTTCCAGGACTGTTCTCTCAAACTCACCTTTGCCGCAGGCTCAAAGGGAGGCTCCGTCAGCGCCTCCAGAAACCAAGTTCAAATCCCAGGGAGGAACTACCGGTCTAACGGGCGGTCGCAGATTCTTAACCGCTCGAAAAAAACGAACCATATCCGGGTGTGAAGCTAAGGAAGTGCCCTGCACCCGTCCCCTATAACAAGCCAGCGCCGCCAACTGCACATTCAGGGAACTCAAAGCCAGACCCTTATCGAGTCCCCCTTGCAGGAAAAGCAATATGTCTGGTAACACAGATATAAATGGCTTAACGCCCCTCTCTGCACACCAACCTTCAAAGATGCGCCAGATCCGTATATATGATAAAGACGTAGAACGCTTCTTGGACCTCAACATCGTTGTCACGACCACCGGAGAGTACCCCCGGAGTCACAGCCGCTCCCTCTCAAGAGCCAGGCCGTAAGCGAGAACTAATCCACCTGAGGCATCAAGATTGGACCTTGGAACAACAAGTTGAGATGGCTGGGTAGCCTCCATGGCCGATCCACCAGCAGTCGCATGAGATCCGCATACCAAGACCTCTGTGGCTAATCCAGCGCAATGAGAATCACTTGCCCGCGGTGAACTTCTATTCTCTGAAGAAGCCGAACGATCATCGGCCATGGCGGGAAAACATAGCAGCCCGTCCACCGGCCAAGGCTGCACCAGAGCGTCGAGCCCTTCCGACATGTGCTCCACTCTCCCGGATCTAAAGTATACCGACTGAGATAGTCAGCCTGCACGTTGTCTTTTCCTGCCACATGGGCCGCCGACAAGGCCATCAGATGACTTTCCACCCACTGCAACAACAGTTGACTCTCTTCCATCAAGGTAGCACTGCCCGTGCCCCCTTGACGGTTGATGTATGACACCGTCACCACATTGTTGGAAAACACGCGAACCGCTCTGCTGATAACTAAACCTTCGAACTCCCGCAGAGCCAACCTCACCACCCTTAACTCTAGGAGATTGATCGACCACTTGACTTCCTCTGTCGACCAGCAGCTCTGTGCTACCTGGGAAAGACAATGAGACCCCCAGCCCGAGAGACTTGCATCCATGGTGACCAATATCCAATCGGGCTGCAGCAGCAGCATGCCTGCTTTCAAATGCCCTGTATCCAACCACCATTCCAAGCTGAAACGCACATCGATTGGACACACCAACTTCTGAGACAACGGTTGATCTTGAGGTGACCACCGGGACAGCAATGCTCGCTGCAGTGGCCGCATATGCATCTGGCCCACGGCACGAGATCCAAGGATGCCGCCACCGAGCCCAGCAGCTGCATGTATCACCACACTGTGGGCGCTTTCATGCGCAAAAACCTCTTCACCTGCCCAATGATCTTTTGCACTCTGTCCTCGGGCAGAAATACCAAACCGGCCTCCGTATCGAACAACGCTCCGAGATACACCAACTGCTTTATTGGCTGTAATTGGCTCTTGTCTCGGTTGACCACCCAGCCAAGTCATTCTAGGAATTCCACTACTCGCTTGGTCGCTTCGACCGACTCTGCCTCGGATCCCGCTCGAATCAACCACTCATCCAAGTAGGGATGCACCCGAATGCCTTCTTGCCTGAGCGCTGCTGCGACCACTACCATTACTTCTGTGAAAGTCCGCGGCGCTGTAGCCAGCCCGAATGGCAAGGCCTGGAACTGAAAGTGTACCATAGGAACGGCGAAGCGCACGAACCTTTGATGATCTGGCCTGATCGGAATGTGCAGATAGGCTTCTGACAGATCTATGGAAGAAAGTACCTCTCCCGGCTTTACTGCCATAATCACTGACCTCAGAGTTTCCATCCAGAAATGCGACACCCGCAAGCAGCGGTTCACGTATTTGAGGTCAAGAATGGGCCAAAAGGACTCTTTCTTTTTGGGAACCACAAAATAAATCGAGTTTCGACCTAACCCGCACTGGTCTTGCGGTACCGGAAACACGGCTTGCAGACGCAGCAAGCGCTGAAGTGTCACTTGCACTGCCTCCCTCTTTGGCTGTGCTTTGCAGGGAGACAGCACAAAGGCTTCTGCCAGCGGTTGAAAGAATTCCAGAGCATAACCCTCGCAGATTATCTCTAGAGCCCACTGGTCCATTGTAATTTCGGCCCAGGCGGAGTAGAACTCCTGTAACCTTCCTCCTATTGGAACCTACGGCTGGGCCTTCCCGACTTCATTGTGTTTTTTTGGATGGGTTTGGCTGGGAAGAGAAATAACTCCTGCCAAAGCTGCGAGCCCCTCGAAAGGGCTGTCCTCTGGCCATAAAATAACCCCTCTGATATGGAGCATATCGAGGTGCCCGAAACCTGCGGAAATCTCTTCCTTGACCTCTCTGCGGACCCCCTGGCCTCTGGTCCCTTGGTCAGTCCTCCGGAAGCCACCCGCCTTTGGAATCATCCAAATCTTTCACAATTTTCTCCAAGGCCTCCCCAAAGAGCAGCTTGCCCTTATAGGGAAGTTTACTAAGGCGCACCTTTGACGACGCGTCCGCAGCCCAATTCCTCAGCCAGAGAAATCGACGGGCTGCAATCATAGAAGCCATAGATTTTGCCGAAATCCTTACGAGATCATAGAAAGCATCCGTCAAATATGCCGCCGCTGATTCCAATTTGCCCCTTCCATGGACGCATTCTCTTCTCCCTCAGAAGACCTGTCCCCTTGGAGCCATCGAATGGAGGCCCTAGAGACATAAGCCCCACAACTAAAGGCCTACAGAGAAAGAGCACCAGAATCAAATGGTTGTTTGAGTATGGACTCCAACTTCAGATCCTGCAGATCATTAAGGGCCATGTCCCCTTCTACTGGAATAGTCGTCTTCTTTGTTACAGTGGAGACCAACGCATCCACCTTGGGCATTCGCATCAGTTCTTTCTCTTCCTGTGGCACCGGGTATAGGTGACTAATGGCCCGACTACCCCTTAAGGTAGCCTCCGGACACTCCCATTCTGTTTCCACCATTTGCTTGATTACTCTATGAACGGGGAAACACTTCTGCTCCATTTTAAACCCTTGAAGCAGTGGATCCTCTAGTGGCTCTTTTTGAACTAGTGGCCGAGCTATATTCAGCGCCGTAAGCGTATGAGCAATGAGAGCCCCTAGCTTCTCTCTGCGAAACACCCTGAACATATTTGGATCATCTCCTGGAAGAATCTCACCTTCCTCCAATTCTCCGGCCCATGGATCCAGCCCCGACTCTGAGAGGATCTCTCCGTCCTCTGCCCCCCGGAGCCCTGCTTCTTGCTGGCCAAACCAGTCTGAGCCAGATTCCAACAACCAGTCAGAGCCATCTGAGAGGACCCTTCACCCGGATCCTCCTCCACAGAGAAGTCTCCTCTCTGAATTCCTGACAATTTGGGAGATAATCCCCTGCACCGAGCCTGTTTCCTCTTTATACAATAAGCCTTGTGCATAGATAAAATAAAATCTGCCAAAAACAATGGCTCCAAGGCCTCCTGCAGCCCCGAAAAAGCTGCCTGCAGCGCTGGTGCTGTCAGCAACGGCTTCTTTTCCTTAGATTTCCCTTTTCCTGATTTTTTGTTAAGAGTGGGCAGAACGGCTGCCTCCTGCAAAATGGACACCGTTCCCGCCTTCTCCGCCAAACTCTGAGGCCTTCCTGAGCCATCCCCGGGCACCAACTTATCCTCCTTATCCTTCTTTCAACGGAACTCCCTCAATGAAAACAAGTGCGGCAGAGCCCTGGTCCTGCCAAACTCCGGCCGCTACCACATGCGCCTGCAGCTAAAAAACACCCGTCAGAGAAGCCCGATGGCTGCGAGTCCCCGAAATTGAACTTCCATGATTGCTGACGCCGGAACCGCTTACCTTCCTTTAAACTGCATGAAATTAGAAACGCTCCCTCCCCCGCTGCTAGCGAGGACAGAAATAGTGTCTGAGGAGGCAGAAAAGAGTGCTCTGGGGCTCCCAGGCACTTCTGTTCTGGGCAGATCCGGCGATTCAGTTTCCCACGAGGCAGGCTCTGCCTCTGCTGCCCTTAATTAATCTCCCCCATTTCAACTATAATCTGTATGCCGCTGGCCTTACGGCCCTGCTAGGGCAATCCAGATTCTCCTTTATTATTTATTTATATATATATTTATATATTTTTTAAGACCCCAAACTGTCTTTCTCTTTACTTTTCTTTACAGGGAGCTTGCTACAGAAATGTCCTATCCAGCTGCTGAGGACTGAAGACTGAGCTGCTGGCACTAGGGGGAGCTGGATAGGGTGTCAGCAAAGCTCGGTTGTTTTCAGTCCTCAGCTGCTGGAGGGGGATGACTACCCTACATTCCCTGGACTGGCCTGGAGAGATGAATAGGAATTGAGTTTAAGTCCCAACGAGGTGCTTAACTACAGCTTGGCCAAAGACAGTGTCACAATGAGAGTCTCTGTCCAGACAATAGTGAGCAGCAAAACTATGAATGGAGGACTGGGTAGCTGCCTGGCAATCTCCTGATTGGATACTGAATGGAAGTTGGCTATGGAGGTTGCCATAGCTCTTCATTATGAGCAGTGACGTGACATGATGCTATACTTGGAGATAAAAGTTTAAATATGTAACACTAAACCAAAAGTATTAATCTGTCCATGTTATTTACATAGGTGTATTTGTGTAGATGTCTTAGGTAAGTCCGATTCTTTTTAGCATCTTTGTTAGTGATATCGCAGAAGGGTTGTCGGGTACGGTTTGCCTATTTGCGGATGATACCAAAATCTGCAACAGAGTAAGAACATAAGATATGCAATAATGGGTCAGGCCAAGGTCCATCAACCCCAGTATCCTGTTTCCAACAGTGGCCAATCCAAGTGACAAGTACCTGGCAGTTTCTCAAAAAGACACACAGGTTCCACAATGCTTGTATTGGGGGAGTAGACACCCAGAAAGAAATAGATAACATGAGAAGGGATCTAGCTAAGCTTGAAGAATGGTCAAGAATTTCGCAGCTGACATTTAATCCTAAAAAATGCAAGGTCAAGCGTTTGGGCTGCAAAAATCCAAGGGAGCAGTACAGTGTAGGGGACTAAGTACTTCTGTCCACGAAAGAAGAATGGGACCTGGGCATGATCGTTTCTGATGGCTAAACAGGTAGAAAAGGTGATGGAAAAAGCCAGAATGATGCTTGGGTGCATAGGGAGAGGAATGGCCAGCAATAGTGCCTTTATATAAGTCTCTGGTGCTACCTCATTTGGAGTATTGTGTGCAATTCTGGAGACTGCAAGCGGTCTTCATTATAAAGTATATGGGGACAAACTTAAAGATCTTAATATGTACTCTATACGTTAGAGGAAAGGCAGGATAGAGGCGATGATAGAGACATTTAAATACCTTCATAGCATAAATGCACAAGAGGAGAACCTCTTTCGATTGAAAGCAAGCTCTGCTACACGGGAACATAGGATGAGGGTGAAAGGGGATAGACTCAGGAGTAATTTCTTTTTAAAAAGAGTGGTAGATGCGTGGAATAGTCTCTCAGTGGAGGTAGTAGACACGAAGACAGTATCTAAATTGAAGAAAGAATGGGATAAACACAGAAGATCTCTGAAGGAAAAAAGGGGACTACTGTAGTTGATATGGAAGGGCAGACTAGATAGGCCATATGGTCTTTTTCTGCCATCATGTTTCTATTTTTATTGTGGTTTTCTCTATCGTTGCTCTTCCACCAGATAAAGGAGTTTTGAGTAGCCTATCTGCTTATCTATGTTTTATCTCCCTAATATTCTATGAATAGGTATATTTTTAATTCTTTGTGGATTGTTGTGAGTTTGTTGGTGGTTCGTATCTTATCAGATAGATTATTCCAAAGTCCTGGAGCGTATATAGAGAATGCTCTAGCGCATACCAATTGACTGCTCTTTGTTTTTTTCAGTTGGCATAGTTAGCATATTTTGAGTGTTTTTCCTTTTAGCTCTGTTGTTTCTTGCCTGTAATAGTGACTTTAGGCAGCTAGTAGATAGGTGGTTAGTGAATTTGAATGTGGTAAGTATGACTTTATAGTAGATTCTACTCTTTATGGGGAGCCAGTATAGATGTTTTAATATTGGTGTGATATATTTTGATTTAATTTTCCCATTATAGAAACATGACGACAGAAAAAGACCACATGGCCTATCTAGTCTGTCCTTCCATATCAACCACTACAACAGTCCCCTTTTTAAACGTCTCAATCATATCACCTCTATCCCGCCTTTCCTTTAAGGTGTACATATTAAGATCCTTAAGTCTGACCTCATATGCTTTATAATGAAGGCCACTAACCATTTTAGCAGCCACCCTCTGTACTGACTCCAGCCTGTTTATATCCTTTTGAAGGCGTGGTCTCCAGAATTGTATACAATACTCCAAATGAGGTCGCACCAAAGACTTATACAGAGGCACTATCACCTCCTTTCTTCTGCTGGCCATTCCTCTCCCCATGCATCCAAGCATCTTTCTAGCTTTTGCTGTCACCTTTTCTACCTATTTAGCTACTTTAAGATCATCAGACACAATCACGCTCTTCTTTAGTGGACAAAAGTACTTCATCCCCTATACTATATTGCTCCCTTGGATTGCTGCAGTCCAAATACATGACCTTGCATTCTTTAACATTAAATCTCAGCTGCCAAATTCTAGACCATTCTTCAAGCTTAATGTTGCTGTGTTTTGTGCCATTTGTAACTTGTATAGTGAGTAATTTGGTATTCCATGTAAGATGATGTTACCATAATCAAAATGCGGGAAGATTATCACCTGGAATGCTGTGCAGAAGTCATGTGTGTCTAGTAGTGGATGAAGGTGGTAAAGAGTTCTATTTTATTGTAGCTTGTTTTGACGGTTTTGTTGATATGAGCATTTAGGTTTAGTTATTGGTCGAGGGTTTTACCAAGGTATCACACTTCTTGTTTTACTTCTAGGTCTGCATTATTAACTTTTAAGGTGGTTGGTGGGGTGAAGGTTTCATTTCTAGTGATATATAGAACATTGGTATTTTTGTAATTTATTGCTAGACACTGATCTGATAGCCAGTAAACTACTGCATTAAAGCAGTCTATTAGGTCTGTGTCAAATTGTGTATACAGCATGTCATCGGCATAGATGTGGTAGTTCACTTTATGAAACTGTATGACTGCACAATGTTTGTATATATAAATTGAAGAGGAGTGCAGATAGCATTGATTCTTGTGGAACTGCTGTCCATTGGGAATACAGGCAAATTTGTTTGGTCCTATTTTTACTTGCTGTTTGCGATCGGTTAGGTATGAGTGAAACTATTTGAGTGTGTTATTCTGGATTCTGATTATAAGCGTGACAGGAGTGTGTTGTGGGAGATCAAATCAAATGCAGCCGTTATGTCGAGGAATATTAGTATGAATCCTTGTTTGGGTTTTTGGATACCTTTTATTAATCTGTCCAGGAGAGATCAGCAATGTTTGACTTTATGGTTTGGGGTTTGAATCCATGCCGTTGTAGGTCAAGCGGTGCATGTGTGTCTATGTATTCTTGTAGTTGCTGCTGTACAACTTTTTCTATAATCCCTTGATATTTAATTATTAAGATTTACTAAGCACCTTTATGAAGGGTCTCATTCAACAGATGTAGCTTGACAAAGGCAACTTACATTATACAGTAAACTATAGAAAAGTGACCAAACGTGTGTGTAATACATAGTTACAACAGCAAAGTAAACTTGGAAATAAGCAAACTAAATTATAATAGTCATATTATGAAACATTGTCATTAAAACAGTACATCAGAACATTCATACAACAAAAGCATGATCCAAATTCAACACAATAAAAATCAACATCTTAATAAGCAGCAGAGGGCATGTGTAGTTGGGACAAATAGGCAGACAAGATGGGTAAGACAAATGCATTGGGATAAATCAGGGTTTGACAAACCCCAGGTGCCAAGTCGCCATGGTGACCAAGATATCAGACCTGGCGCTCAGACTGAAAGTGTCTACCCGTGGGGATCCCAACTTCCATGGACAGAAGTGCTGCAAAGAGCCACGATCATAGCCAGGACTGGCAGTGTCTGAGCGTGCAGAAAAAGGTTAGAGGCAAGGGGAGTGTGCTGCACAGACAGCTTAAGAAATTTAAAGGGGCAGTAGGTTAAGAATGGTGGGCAAAATGGAAGGCAGAAGGTGATAGCAAGGGGGTGGGAGAAGGAAGAGATGAATGCATGGGAAATAAAGAACACAATGTGTATGTGCGAAACATGTACCCCTCTCCCACCACAGACAAGTCAGGCACCCCACCTCAACACCATACCACACACACACACAAGCCAGGCACCCCACTCCAGCACCATATCACACACACCAGGCACCCCACCACACACACACTCACAGGTACCCCTTTTTCCCATAGAAATGGGAACACAGTCCTAGTAAATCAATCCCTAAAACCCAAAAAAGTAACTACAATATACCTTTTTGGGGGGCAGGGGCGTGCACTGTGACCGGCTCCTAGATTCCAAGAAAATTTGTCAAGGCCTGGGATAAACAATATTACCTATAGAACATTAATACTGCCATCCTTCCAATCATTATAATTCTATTGATCATGGTGCAGCACCTGGAGCAATAATTTTGCAGTACAGTCAATATTTCTAGTTTATACAGTAGACAGAGATACAGAAAAATAAAGGTATAAGCTGTACTTGTAAGAAATTACATCAATTTTTCTTCAACAGTCAAAAATACAAAGCAACTCTGGTTGAGAACAAGATTAAAATCTATTGCATGGTGCTGCTTATTTTTCTATTTGCATTCAAACTCCACCATAAACGCATTATATATGATGACTTTCTCTACAGCAATCTCCTCCACATGTTTACAGATATAGCCATATAGCACTAACAGCAGTCAGTGGATAATCACCATCCCAGGGAGCAATAGCATTGCGTCATAAATTAAATGTCGAGAATACTTTTAAGTGCATAGAGAAATTATGTTCTCTTGCTCTCATTTTTGTTGCCTCATACGCTTTTACACAAGGTTTAAATGAGTTAACCTTGATCTAACGAACATTTCAAATCAATGTATCAGGAAGGATGGCTTTATCATAGCTTATTTCCTTTTCAGCAATGTTTGACTCATCTACTGCTAGGAAATGTGATCTGACTACAAATACAACTCAATGTGGAAAGCTTGTGATATTGTCATTTTTCTCATTATTTTGAAGCAAGCATGCACAGCTCATATGAACACTGAAAGGCACAGCAACACATTATACTCTCTAATTCATTTTCCATTTCTACAGCCACATTTTGCTCATATCAAATTAGATTTTCTCTCTCTCTCTCTTTTTTAAGCACAGCCTCAATGTGATTAAACTCCACAGCTAAAGCTTTTCTGCAAAGAAACATGTCCATAAACCTAGTTAAGAGCTCTAGCCAAACTAAAGGCAACATGTTTAATATTACATCAAAGGCCAGCAATGGAGCACAATAATTAACACAGAGATGGAAAAGTCTAAATTTCACTTCAGTTCTTTTGTCCTGCACTCAGTGCATGACCATAAGCAAATCACATGACTTCAAGGAGCTCAAATTCATCTTAAGCTATTCTGGACAGGTACACTGTAGCCCTATGAAATATATGGCTGCTGATTTTCGTTTATAAAGGAACACCTTGAAAATGGTATTGCGTTGTGCGCTCTGTTTTCATCCAGTTGGTGCCTTCAAAGCCCAATGATGTCAGAGTGAGACCTACCCATTTTCAAGCCGCTCTGGCAGCCATGGCAACAAAAACCTAAGCACGTCACTTCACTACATGACTCTCAGAAGATTTCAGCTCCATGGTGCATGGAATCCTGTGCCAGTCTGGCTGCTTTAAGTCTCACAAGACTATCAGATTAGCTCAAACCTACTCATTAGCTCAGCCCCACAGTGAAGGAAGGAAAGAATCTCTTTTTAAAGCAACGGTGGTCTCTGTGAAGAGGAAGAAGAGCGGGTTGAGAGAGAATAAGTCTGGTGGGGAATAGAGGGGACAGAGAAATGGAGACCACTGGGTACACAGAGGATGAGAGAGACTTGATATCAGGGACAGAGACAAGGAGACTACTGGGACTAGGGTGTGGAGATGAGATTGAGAGACTAGGTGAGAACAGGGCGGGAGGAATGGGAGGGGAAAGACTGGGTGTGAAGTGATGATGCAGGGGGGGAGGTGCAGATTCAGACAGAGTATACCAATTTACATCTTTAATAACAGGATCATGAAAATATGGGAGCATATGTTGAACTGCGTTTCCTAAAGAAACACACAGCACAGTAACTTCTCCCAGCTCATCTCCTCCATTTCTGTGACGACAGCAGCATTCCAGTGCTCCACCCCCACAGCCTCCCATTGGCCGGATCCTACCCACAGTCTCTGCTGATAATTTCATTGGAACAGTGCTTTTCAAACTTTTATCCTGTATGACCCCCCATTTTACTACTACTACTGCTACTATTCATTTGTATAGCGCTACAAGGCACATGCAGCGCTGTACATATAGCTAGCTGCAAGACACAGTCTCTGATCATCAGAGCTTACAATCTAATCAAGACAAAAAACATAGCAAAACTGGGGACTACAGTATGGTAAGATACACATAAGTAGTGGACATGAGAGGGAGGAGCATCAGGATACAAAAGCTGCTTCAAAGAGGAGGCCTTTTAGCCTGCATTTGAGTAGGGCTAGAGATGGAGCCCGACACACAGATTCAGGTAGTTTGTTCTAGGCACATGAAATAGCAAAGTGGAATAGACGAAATGGTGTGGTAGGCTATGGCCTGTAAACTAGGCCTAGATCCTAACCCCCACCTGAGAGTAGTGCTGAGAATAACTAGAGTCTGAGAAACTGGCTGAAACTGCTTTAAACTGCTTTTGAAAAGTTTGTATAATTCCTTCATGCTGATGATAGAACTAGTCTTGCATTCTCTGAGCTAGAAATGTCCTTGAAGTAGAAATGTATCAATATCTAAGACTATGCCTTTGTTAGAATAGCCTGAGAAGGGGGAACAGGGAGCTAGGCCCAGAGAGGGTCTCCAATTGGACAGGTGCAAGGGGCGTTGGGACCAATAGAAAGTTTGACTGTATCAAACTGTAAAAATTGTATATAAGGAATTTGCTCCTGTACTCCATTGCTCAGTCCTTCTTGGATACTCTCCTGTCTGAACCTGTGCACAATAAATTGGCTTGGACCCTGAACTGACTCCTGTTTTTATTCATTGCATGCACTTCGCTGCTACATTTCCTGGTGCATTGGCCGGGAAGTGCGAGTAGTGGATGGTATTCAAGTGAATATACCACGTTTTACCGCCTCAAGGTTTGGTCCGGCTGGAACCGTGTCTGGCCGACCGCAGGGGAAGCCTCAGGCGCCACCGGTCCTCTTGCATCGGAGAGGATTCCTCCTTGCCTCGGCGGGCTACTGGATCCGGCCGGCCAACACCTCCGAACCCAAGGGGAGTCCAGGATTCAACCCAAGAACTGGTTCTGTAGTGGGTACCGGATCTGGTGAGTAGAACTTTTGTTGCTATCTAGTCAGCTAGCTTGGGAAACGTCTTGCATGAGTGCGCGAGACTAAATTAGTACGGTACCAAGAGCCTGATCACCTCTCAGGGCAAGTCCGAGTACACCTTGCATGAGTGCGCAAGGCCAAAACTACTGCCCTTGGTTCAGCAGTCCGAGTACGTCTTCCATGAGTGCGCGAGACGCCTTGCATGAGTGCGCGAGACGCCTTGCATGAGTGCGCGAGGCCGGCTGCTGTTGGTTAGTAAGGTAGGCCTGGGAATTTGGGAAAACGTTGCTAGCATGTTTGATTGTGTGTATGAATGAGAATTCTTGAAACACAGACCAAGTGAGAGCGGACTCCTGAGTAGCGCAGTTCCTGGCCGGGCGACCGCACCCAGGTCGTGAAAAGGAGGAAGCGTTCGTCGTTTGTCTACCTATTTGTTTCTAGGGCTGTACGGACCCCTTACCTGCAGCCTGACTACCCGCCCCTACTGTCTGTTGTTGTGTACATCATTATGGGAGGGTCGGAGTCCACGCAAACTCCGCTGAAATGTATGATCAAGAATTTCAACTATGGAGTAAAGATGTCTCCGTCCCGATTAGGAATACTCTGTGACAGGGAGTGGCCGGTGCTGGTCACCGCGTGGCCCCCTGGTGGTACTTTTGATGTGGAATTGTATCTCTAGTTCATCAGATTGTGCGTAAGAAACACCCTGACCAGTTCCCCTATATAGATTCCTGGTTAAGTATTTGCGAAAAGGAGCCCTCCTGGATAAAGCGCTGCCATGAGGAACAGTGTAGGATATTGGTAGCGACCACAAGGGGGGCCCAGAGGTCTAGAGAAGAGAAGCTGCCTGTTTATTCTGCCCCGGAATCGCCAGATATTCTGACCCATCCGCCCCAGTTCCTCTATAGGCCAGTACCCTCAGCTCCGCCATGACCCCAGGCCGAGCCCGGCACAGGGGAACCCCCTCCTGCTGATTTACCCCTAGCCCACCAACCACCTCTGCAACAGGAGGAGGCACACCCCCTCCGAGCGGGAGCCCCTGTTCCATCCAGAGTGCCTCGGAAGGGCCGCAGTCCACCGATGATACTGCAAGCAGGGATTCATTTGCCAGTTTGGGGTCACCTACTGCCAAAGATCAAAGCAGGGGAGCTGAATTCCGGCAGGCCAGACTGCATTACGCCCTCAGAAGTACGACAGAAAGCCAGAGGGATGGTCACGTCATGCCACTGCGACAGGTCCCAGGGTTACCTATCCTTAATGAACAGGACCAGGTGGTGGTAGGGCCGGCCAGTCTCATTTATGTGCCCTTCTCCACCACAGATTTATTGAATTGGAAAACGCATTATGCATCCTATACTGAGAAGCCCCAAGAATTGACAGAATTAATGTCCAGTATTATGCAGACCCATCAGCCTACCTGGTCTGATTGCCGCCAGCTCCTGTCTACCCTCTTCACTACTGAAGAACGAGCACGGATTGTGCAAGCATCCACCCGATGGTTAGAGGAGAACCCTGCAGGAGAAGGAGGCCTGGATCCTCAGCAAGCAGCCGCCGCGGATTTTCCAAATGTTGATCCTAAATGGGATCCGAACAGTGTGAGTGGGGCTGCGGCCCTTACTCGGTTCTGCCAAGCCCTACTGCAAGGCCTGAAGAAAGGAAGCCAGAAGGCCTTGAATATCGGAAAGGTATCAGAAGTCATCCAGCATCCAGACGAGAGCCCAGCGGCCTTTTATGAACGCTTATCTGAAGCTTACAGACTTTATACCCCATATGATCCAGCGGCCCAGGAAAATTTGCGCATAGTAAATGCAGCCTTTGTGAGTCAGTCCCAGGGAGATATAAAACGGAAACTGCAGAAGCTAGAAGGGTTTGCAGGCATGAATGCAGCCCAGTTAATGGAATTTTCTCAGAAAGTGTTTGTGAATCGTGATCAAGAACGTCAGAAGGAAAGTGAACGTAAAATGAAGAAGAAAGCTGATTTCCTTGCTGCAGCTTTAGTTGAACGACGTGGAGGAAGTTTCTCTAACCAAAGGACCCGAGGACGTGGAAGGGGCCGAGGAAATGGTCGGCCCCCATTGGGCGCAAATCAGTGCGCCCACTGTAAGGAAGAAGGACATTGGAAGAATGAATGCCCGTACTTCGACTCCGCTCCCGGAGGGGAGGAGGGAGCACACGGAGAGCAGGGGGACGATTCCTGAGTCGGGGAGGAAGGCATCGCACACAGTTCCAGCGAGAAGAAGAAGCTATAGAGGGAATGGCAGCCGAAGAGGGCTACAATATGGATGAAGACTAGGCCAGACCGGGCTCCAAGTTTCCTTTGAGTCCCCAGGAGCCTATGGTCAGTTTGAAGATTGGGGACCAATATATGGACTTTATGGTGGATACAGGGGCCGAACATTCGGTAGTGGCCAAACCAGTGGCCCCTTTGTCTTTGCGATCCGTCACTATCGTCGGCGCTACCGGAGCCAGAACCGCAACTGTGAATTAGGGGGACAGAAAATAACACACCAGTTCCTGTACATGCCTGAATGCCCAATCCCCCTCTTGGGTCGGGACATGCTTGCTAAGCTCCAGGCGCAGATATCCTTTGTTGAAGGGGGAGGAATGGAAATGACTGTGAACTCGAAATCTGCTGGCCTGATGGTGATGACTGTCCCCCGGGAAGAAGAATGGCGGTTCTACAGTGCATCTCCGATCAAGGCAGCCAGTCCCCGTATCCCCACCAGAATCTCAGCTCCGCCCGAGGTATGGGCGGAGGATAATCCTCCTGGCCTAGCGAAGAATATAGCCCCTGTCATTGTCACCCTCAAGCCAGGAGTGGAACCAATGCACGTGAGACAATACCCTCTCCCGCGACCGGCGATTGAAGGAATTCACTGTCATTTAATGAAATTATTGAAGTATGGACTTCTCAGGGAGTGCCAATTGCCCTGGAATACCCCCCTCCTCCCAGTCAAGAAGCCTGACAGGTGACTACCGCCCAGTGCAAGACCTGAGATGGGTAAATAATGCAGTTGTAACCATACATCCAGTAGTACCAAACCCTTATACTCTCCTGGGACTGATCCCCGCTGAGGCTACTCACTTCACTGTCTTGGATTTAAAGGATGCTTTCTTCTGCATACAATTAGCACCAACCAGTCAACTCTTGTTCGCGTTTGAATGGGAAGACCCCATCACAGGGAGGCGAGGCCAACTCACCTGGACTCGCCTACCCTCTTCAGTGCTGCCCTAAATCAGGATCTTTCAAGTTATTCTGTGACTCCAGGGAAGAGAGTCCTTCTTCAGTATGTGGATGACCTGCTAGTAGCCACCAACTCCAAAAATGAATGCGTGCATGCCACCAGTGATCTCTTGCACTTCCTGAATGAAGCCGGATACAAGGTCTCAAGAGCCAAGGCGCAGCTATGTCAAACTGAGGTTAAATACCTGGGATTCCATCTGTCCAAAGGAATTCAGAAACTGGGGCTGGAGCGCAAAGAAGCAGTGTGTCGCATCCCTACCCCAACCACCAGAAAGCAGGTGAGGGCTTTCTTGGGAGCTGCAGGCTACTGTTGAATATGGATACCCAACTTTGCGTTGCTGGCAAAGCCATTGTATCAAGCTACCAAAGGAATGGAATGATCTCCCCTGGAGTGGGGCCCAGAACAGGATACGGCATTTCGATCATTGAAGGCAGCCTTGATGTCATCACCAGCTTTGGGCCTGCCAGATGTACAGAAACCATTTTGTCTCTATGTCCATGAGTCAAGTGGGAATGCTTTAGGAGTACTGACTCAATCTCTCGGATCTTGGCAATGACCTGTAGCCTATCTATCAAAACAACTGGATGCCGTTGCAAAAGGATGGCCGCCATGCCTGAGGGCCGTCGCAGCTACAGCCCTCCTGGTGGGTGAGGCTGACAAGTTCACCCTGGGTCAGAATCTCCAAATTACCGTACCACACTCTGTTCTGACCCTTATGGAACACAAAGGAAATTATTGGTTCACAAATTCCCGCATGCTGAAGTACCAGAGCATGTTGTGCGAGAATCCCCGATTACAGTTGATCGTCAGTCAAGCTTTGAACCCAGCCACGCTGTTGCCAATCGGACCAGGTCCTCTGGATCATGACTGCCTGGAAATAATGGACACGCAAGTCGCCCTGACCTAACTGATGTCGCATTGAACGACTCTGAACGAACTTTCTTCGTGGATGGAAGCAGTCTTGTCATCAATGGACAATGTCATGCTGGCTATGCAGTGGTGACCCTGGACATGGTAGTTGAATCTTCAGCTCTGGCCCCGGGAACTTCAGCACAGAAGGCTGAACTGATAGCCCTCACTAGGGCACTGATAATAGGAACAGGGCTCCGCTTAAATGTGTATACAGATTCCAAATACGCCTTTACGACATTACATGCTCATGGGGCCCTGTACAAGGAACGAGGGTTGATAACCTCAGGAGGCAAGTCCATTAAGTATGGTCCTGAGATATTAACATTATTGGAAGCTGTGTAGGCCCCCAAACAAGTTGCAGTAATGCACTGCCGAGGTCATCAGGCAGGGGAAGGGGAAGGGGAAGTTTCACGAGGAAATAGATTTGCAGACGTTTCTGCCCGAAAAGCGGCTACCACAGAGCCCGTCCCCAGTACAGTCCAGGCAGCTATATTCCCAGTGCCCCTCAGTAAATGGACCCCTCGGTACACATCCAAAGAGTTAGACTATTATTGTCAAAAAGAAGGGGGAGTGTTATTAGAGAGCGGATGGGTAGTGCTACCACCGCCAGCTGGTGGCTCACCTCCCGGTCCAACTGTAATCCCTGAAGCCTTGGGTCCTGCCTTTGTCCATGCTTTTCATCAAGCCACACACTATGGAAAAACTGCAATGGAAAAAGCTCTCCGACCCCATTTCTGTATTTCATTGCTAGGACCCATATCAGCCACAGTAGCCCGTAAATATGTAATCTGTACAAAGAACAATGCCCGGCAGGGTCCCAACCTGTCCCCATGAGCTCAATCAGTAGGAGTTACCCCCATGGGAAATATCCAGGTGGACTTCACAGAAATGCCACGAGCAAACGGATATCGTTACCTGTTGGTCCTGGTTTGTACATTCTCTGGGTGGGGAGACGCTTTTCCCACCAGAACTGAAAAAGCCAGGGAAGTTACCAAAGTTCTGCTCCATGAAATTGTCCCCCGGTTTAGAATACCATTAGCTATAGGATCAGATAATGGGCCCTCATTTGTATCTCAAGTAACCCAGCAGTTAGCCCGAGCTCTGCAAGTACAATGGAAGTTGCATACAGCATACGGGCCCCAGAGCTCGGGGAAGGTAGAACGTATGAATCGCACCCTGAAATCCCAGCTGTCCAAACTTTGTCAGGAAGCTCACCTAAAGTGGCCACAAGTTCTCCCTATAGCTCTCCTCAGGATACGCTCAGCTCCCACCAAGTCATCAGGAGTTTCCCCTTTTGAGATCCTGTATGGACGACCTCCGCCCATAATCCAAGGGATTAAAGGAGATATGAGTCAGATTGGATCTGAAATCACTAGACAAGAACTATTGGCTCTAGGTTCTGTTTTGCAGAGTCTCCATGCGTGGGTAGAAGACCAGTTGCCCAGCAATCTGACCGAGCCGCTGCATCCCTTCAAGCCTGGAGCCTCGGTGTGGGTCAAAGAGTGGAGGAAGACACCGTTAGCACCTCATTGGAAGGGACCTTATGTCGTCATACTATCAACCCCTACAGCAGTTAAGGTTGCAGAATTGGAACCTTGGATTCACCACAGTCAAATAAAGCCAGCGGCATCTACTGAACTTTGTCACTGGACATCAACAACCAACCCAGACTTGCCATTGCGACTCTCTCTGCGACGACCACCACTGCTGTGAGACTCTATAGCCCTACTCCTGCCACCCACCCGGAATCTGGCAGGTCTACGTACGGCCGAAGCTTGAGGAATCTGCAACCCTACTCCTGTCACCAACCGGAAGCTGGCAGATCTACGTATGGTGGAAGCTGTGGAGAAAGAGAACTTCAGTAAAGATTTTGTAATTTCTAGATAAACTCATTGAAATATTGTTCTCATGTTACCTTTATGTGTTTATATTGTACTTGCGGTAACCCTAGGGCCCTTTGGAATGACTTTTGCCGTACCTCCCTGTGCGGCCTGTATAACCACTACCCGAATCGGGACGATTTACTTTATCACTCTTACTACACCTGTACTGGGGTGATCAGCCGATGTGTATATAATGGTACAGAATTAAGTATCTGTACTAGAGGGAAGGTGAGAACTTGTTTTAACCCACGACAAAATCCCTCATATCATGTTCTAGAGCTACGATGGAACAACGAGGATGGGGCCCTCCTCAATGCCACACGTCAACTCGCAGATCCCACAAAATCAGCCCCTCTTTACTTTGATGCTTGTGATGCCATCAACAGAAATGGCTACTATAGCTGTGGATCTGTTGAGCAAGAGCGCAGTTATTACTATGATGAAAAATACATGTGCCATGCACCGGAACACATACCTTGACTAGTTATGTCAAAGCATCAGAAGACGCCTACTTTTGCCCCAAGTGGGAGTGTGTATATTATGCCACCTGGTCAGACGGACCTCAGGGGCAAGATGGGGATCATCGCAGAGCTAATTTAGAGAGACTACCATTGCTGGAGCCCCTTAAATATCCCAAAGGTACTTGTAACCCCTTAAAGCTCCTTGTGCTTGACCCCAGCTTGTGGAGGCAAGGATATAGATTTGGCTTACGAATAGCGGGTAGGGGAGTAGACCCTGGAACCTATGTGTACATACAGCTTAACACCAAGACCCGCATTTCCTCACCTTATCAAATACACCATACCTTCTATGAAGCCATGCAGTCAGAGATAGAGCTTCCCCACACTACGCAGAATTTATTCATTGAACTAGCTGGAGATGGAGCTTCTAGTCTCCACATTTCTAATTGTTTCTTCTGTGGAGGCACAAAGATGGGAGACCAATGGCCCTGGGAAGCAAGAGAATTGAACTACTCCATCCCATATAACCAGACTGCTCTGAATAAAACCACAAGTGAATGGGTCTTGGCCAACACCATTGTCGGCCGTCTCTGTTTTGTCTGCACGGGACCACAGTTTACCACACCGGTGGGACAACTGGTCTGTCTAAGCCAACGGATTTATAATACCACAACGAAGAAAACATCCTGGTGGTCCGGTGTTAATGATACTGAACCCCCCAACCCTTTAATCGCTTTCCCTCATCTTGCTAGGCTATGGACTGACCACCTCCTCCAATACTTGGGAAGCCCCTCCTGGGCTTTACTGGATTTGTGGCACCCCGGCATATGCTTGTCTCCCTAATAACTGGGGAGGGGCATGTGTTATGGGAACAATATGACCTTCTTTCTTTCTCATTCCCATCTCTCAAGGGGAGCAGCTCGGCTTCCCCATCTACAATATTCGACAGAAGCGCAGCACTTTGAAGATAGGTCAATGGGACAAGTGGGAAGGTGATGAGTGGCCACCTGAAAGAATTATTGCCTATTATGGGCCAGCTACTTGGGCGCAAGATGGGACCTGGGGATACTGCACTCCTGTGTATATGTTGAATCGTATTATACGCTTGCAAGCTGTTGTAGAAATTATAACTAATGAAAAAAGTAAGGCACTAACTCTTTTAGCCAAGCAAAGTACCCAAATGCGTACAGCCATTTACCAGAACCGCTTAGCACTTGATTATTTACTAGCATCTGAGGGTGGGGTGTGTGGAAAATTTAATCTAACTAATTGCTGTTTGCAGATTGATGATCAAGGTCAGGTTGTTGAAGACATTGCTGACGACATCCGTAGGTTAGCACATGTCCCAGTTCAGACTTGGAATGGATTGGACCTCAATGGATGGTCTGGAACCCTATTTTCAGGGCTAGGAGGATTGAAGACAATTATGTTTGCAGTATTAATCATAGTAACTATGTGTTTACTCCTTCCATGTTTTCTGCCTCTTTGCTTACGTATGTTAACCTCCATTAGTACAGTTGAACGTAAAACAGCCACCCGGGTAATGGTCATGTGGCAGTATCAGGCTATACCCCGCGAAGAAGCCTCAGTTTGAAAAATGTTCGATATGTGATTCTATTCTCACCCTCTTTTATTCGGGCTGAGAATAATCAAAGGGGGAAAAGTGGTAGGCTATGGCCTGTAAACTAGGCCTAGATCCTAACCCCCACCTGAGAGTAGTGCTGAGAATAACCCGAGTCTGAGAAACTGGCTAAAACCGCTTTAAACTGCTTTTGAAAAGTTAGCATAATTCCTTCATGCTGATGATAGAACTAGTCTTGCATTCTCTGAGCTAGAAATGTCCTTGAAGTAGAAATGTATCAATATCTAAGACTATGCCTTTGTTAGAATAGCCTGAGAAGGGGGAGCAGGGAGCTAGGCCCAGAGAGGGTCTCCAGTTGGACAGGTGCAAAGGGCGTTGGGAAAGTTTGCCTGTATCAAACTGTAAAAATTGTATATAAGGAATTTGCTCCTGTACTCCATTGCTCAGTCCTTCTTGGATACTCTCCTGTCTGAGCCTGTGCACAATAAATTGGCTTGGACCCTGAACTGACTCCTGGTTTTATTCATTGCATGCACTTCGCTGCTACAGTGGTAGAGAAGGGCACAGATAAAAGGGATCTGCCAGAGGAGCAAAGTTCCTGAGGAGGGGTGTAGAGTGAGATAAGAGAGGAAAGGTAGTGAGAAGCAGCAGAATGGATGCATTTGTAGTTCAGTAGGAAAAGTTTGAACTGGATGTGGAAACCGATAGGAAGCCAATGAAGTGACTTGAGAAGAGGGGTTACATGAGCATAGCAACCCTGGCAGGCCGTGCAGCTGAGTTTTGAACAGATTGAAAGGGAGAGAAATGATTCAAAGGGAGACCAGCGAGGAGTAGGTTTAACAACTGAAAATTCATGTGAACCTCAGATAATGATGATGAAATAAAACTGACAGATCTCCAGCCTCCTTCCCCATCCTTCACTCAAAGCAGGAAGCCAACAGCAACAGCAGCAGCCATCATAGGGTCCCTTGTGTCAGTGTGCAGTGCCCTGAGGTCCAGACCAACGGTTTCTGCTGCCTTAGGCAGTCCCTTCATGCCACTCCCAAAGATTGCTCTGCCCCCCCACCCATCTTCTCACCTGGTGGAGGGGGGGCAGCCCGGCAATGCCTCTGCTGCATCAGGCTTTAATGTGTCCACTCCTGCCCCACCGCTCCTGCCCCCTTTGATGCAACTTTCTTTTGGAGGAGGCAGAAGCAGCAGGAGGTTGTGACAGGCACATCCCCCTAAACTTTGGACTCTTAAGTATGTTCCTAGCTTGCCAGTGCCTTAATCGTGCCCTGACCATGCCAACAGATATTAGCTGCAGATAAACATATCAACCAATAAGAAAGCAGTATAATTCAGTCAGTAGCTTTCACAGAAGAACTAACAGAAAAAGAAATAAAATATATGTGCAAATAATTTAAAAAACAGTGGATTTTTAGCTAGTGGTGGCATTCAATAGATGTCCTAGTCCATGGATACTTTTGTCCCAAAAAATAAATAAAGGAGCCACAATCATCCTGGACATAATACCTCTTGCCCCTACACAAAGTATCTTCCCTGTCCCTTGACCAGGATGACAGCAAGAGCGGTGAGTAAGAGAGTGACAGAGAGGAAAGTTAAGAAAAAGAAACAGCAACAAGAGGGGTTTATTAGCCCCAAATATAAATTCCCGCCCCTACAAAAGCAATCGGAGGCGGCTCAGCAGCCCCCAACATCTCATCACAGACTTCTACCACCTTTATCTCTTCTCTTTTCCTCCCCACCCTTTCACTCCACCCTTAATTCTCCCTGGATTTAACTCAGTCTCTCACCCCCCCCCCCCCCCTTAGAGGCTGGCGGCTCCTGTGACAACCATACTCCAGTGCCACTATTGGCATCTTGTGAAAGGGCAATTTTCCATATTATTTTTTTCTTTTCCATCTTCCAGCACTGTTCCAGATCTGAACATTGAACTACTGTCTACATGTTTTTTTATTATGCTGAGCACCACTACCTCTCTTCCCTCCCTTTAAACCTGCTATCAGCGCACATGGGCTCTTTCATCACAGACCTGTGCTCAATGTCCACTGCATCCCACTCCCTTGAATAGGAAGTTTTGACCCTCTCTGAACCAGACAGTAGTACTAGAGCAGGGCCAGCAATGAAAGAGTGGGGTGGGGGGAGGGGGGGAGCATACAACTGAAGTTTTGCCTAGAACATTAGATAGCCTTAATCTGGCTCTGCCTTGCTCCCTCTCTTTGAGGGTATTTTCAGAATGTATTTGATAAAGTTCCTCATAAGAAGCTCTCAAGAAATTTTTGAAAAATTTACAGGATATGAGTCAATGTCTTACTGTAGATTGCTAACTGGTTGAAAGATAGAAAACAGAGAGCAGAGCTAAAATAATCAATTTTCTCAGTGGGGCAAGGTAAATAGCAGAGTGCCCTAGGGCATATGAACTAGGATTACGGCTTTCTGAAAGATTTAGAAATGATCTGCAAAGGGAAACAAGTGATATGATCACATTTTTCAGATAAGACAAAACTGTTCAACACTAGAATCACACTGAGCTCAAGACTAAGGGGCACGCTAACTAAAGAGTGTGTCAGTAGTACGCAAACATGCTGTGAAGTCAGCGTGGACACCCATACTAATTTTGGGATGCACTTGCATCTATCCCCCTACAATAACACAATGCTAATGTGCAACACTGTGCGCATGCGGGTGCACTTAACGCCACCCACCGATATGCTGTTATATGCAACTGCGGTAATGCCAAAATTTGCGGTTAGCACACACTTAGAACACCCACGCTAACCATGATGTGCCATCAACACACATGTCCTGTCCTGAAGCTGCCCAGATTTTTAGTTCGGGGTCCCATGCTGTTAGTGTGGGACCTTTTACGCACAGCAAAACCCATGCTAATAGTTAGCACATGTTAGCAAAAGTGCCCCAAAGTATTTGTTCTTTTATTCATTTAATTGTTGGACTGATATTAACTGAAAAAAATCAATTCATGCTCTCTCAATATTTTAAACCATTTTACTGGATCAAAATTTTTAAATACATTTTACTATATTAAATGTGTTACAACACTACTATATATAGTGTGCCAAAAGGGTTTCTATGCAAATTAAAATTTCATCTGGAACACATGTTCAATTTATCCTACACAGTGCTATGTTTCGAACTCTGGTCTACTTAAACCATGTTCTACATCAGGGCCAATCTTTGTCAAACATGATCCATGACTCGCCAACTTTACTGATAAAGGGGGTGATATTCAAAGACCTGCAGACCGTGTGAATGCCGCTCAGTGCGGTTAGTGCCACTGGATATCCACGGGCGCCACCCCTACATGTCCTGATGCCACGCAGTTAGCATTAGCGCATGATGTGGGCATTCCGGTGCAGAGTGGAGGCAGCATGTGTCGTTAACTGGACAGCGGCAATATCGAGCCTCTGCATGGTTAGCCATTTGTAAGTTAAGATAGTCCAGCTTTTTCTATACCTAGCTTTACCTGCGGGAGCTAACTGTGCAGCGAAGATATTGAGCCGCTGCCTGGTTAGCTCCCAAGCTGTGTGGTGACCCGGATAATCCATGCCAGTGGTTTTACAAACACTAGCCTCCGCTACCGAATATCACCCCCAAAATTCATATTGTTTCCTAATACAATGCTTTACCAGAGGGTGTGTGAGTTTTAGTGTGTAAGCAAAAACAATGTTCTGTCAATCACATTTTAAATGGCATTTTGTGCAACCCACATATACCAATGCACAAGTGCACTGAGTCATCATATATGCAGTTATAAGGAGTCTGATATTTTGCTTTAAACACTCTACGGTTGTTAGCATAGGTACTACTTGGTCTCATCATCTTTTGTGTACAGAAATTGAAAGAACCACAAAAATAGTAAGAGTTTCTGAATTCAGTTTCTCTTAGGAGCAAGGTAATGTAGACTTCACAATCATATCTTTTATGTTTTTACTCTACATCTTACTCAGGGTAAAACATCAATGTAATGTTAAAGCAGTCCTTGACAGAATATTTTTTAAATTTAGGAGCCAATCCAAAATTTAGGAACCAGAGGCCAACTTCCCTTCACCCTGCTATTTCCAAATTTGAAGAGCAGGGTGGGGGGGGGGGGGCCTGGAAGGAGGGAGAAGAGAGGAGAGGAGAAGAGAGAGATCCTCACTGAGGTCTACTGTAGCTCCCTTAGAGCCTGATTTACTAAGGCTGTTATTACATTCTATTTCTAAGGGAAAAGGGAGGGAGGGAGGAGTGGCCTAGTGGTTGGGGCAAGGTACCACAGGCCGGAAGGTCGGTGGTTCAAATCCCACTAGAGGACAGCAACCTTGGGCCGGAAGGACTGGGGTTTCTAGTCCCACAGGTGCTCCTTGTGGTCTTGGGCAAGCCACTTAACCCTCCATTGCCCATGTTCCCTGTAAGTATTAGTGTGTGTCTCTCATATCCCCTCATGTTAAATGTATTTCCAACCGCTTTGACCCGGTGAAAAGCGGGATATAAATGCAGCTAAATAAATAAGTAAATAAATAAATAAAAAAGGCGGCTTAGTAAATCAGTCCAGCAGCAGAAATACACAGCCAGCAGCTCCTTTCTTACCCAGTCTCCCTTCTTCCCCCACCCTACCCTACCCTGTATTCACACAATCTCTTTCATATCCCTCTTTCCCCCCCCCATCTCCTTCCTTCCTTAGTCAACCAACCCCTCCCTCATCTAGCCCTCTCAACCCAGAAAGTCAGTTAGCCATCCTACCTAAGAAGCCAAATCACTCCCGCAAGGTCCCTCCTGTCCATTTAATCAAATACCATCCACCCAGCTAACCCTCACCCCCCATCCTTCAGTCAGCTATCACCCAGCCTCTAACCCACACCCTTCCACCATACATAGCCAGTTATAATTACATTCAGGCAGACGTCTCTCCCCATTTCACCCCGTCTCTTTCAATCTCTCTCATACTCCCTCAGAGCCTCCTCATTCACCGTGTCTATCTATCTGTCTTTCTCTGAGCCCCCACCACTTCACCCAGTCTCTTTCTCCCTCTCTCTCTGAGCCCCCCTCCAAGCCATCAGAGTCTCTTCTTTCACTCACCATTCCTGTGCCAGCTTTGAGATGCAGCAAAAAAACTGTGCTGCCCTCTCCACTGTTCAGGTTGATCTCTGGGTTTTGAATCTCACGAGACTGAAACCACAAGGTTAGCCTGTTTCCTCTACCAAAAGGCTCATGCTGTTTGCAGAGAGCCAACTGCAGTGAAGAGGGTAGTGCAGCATTTTTACTCCAATATGACAAACCTAAAAAACCTTTCAGGGACATGAAATCCCGGGTGCCAGAGTATAGTTTATAGGCACCATAGTGACCAGGTGCCCTAGATTTGTCAAACCCTGCATTAAAATCTCCCAATGTCTGTGTATGATCGCTGCTACCAAGCTGCTTCTAATAAAAAACAGAAGCATACAGATTATTCTGGGGTCGTTCCCAATTGGTTGGTAAGTCAATAATAATTATCTCAGTGCAAATACGGCTTCTTTTGAGGAATCTAGTTTTTACATCCACAGATTTAATTCTACAATCATCAATGGAAAAATATATTTGTTGCAAACTAAGGAAGTGACTAATGGGCAAATCCATCTTCATTCTTCTTTTTCTCAGGGTGAAGGCTATGAAACCATAAAAAATTGTTCCTCTATGTAGTAGAGATTCTTTTTTCATGTTATATTATCATAATATTTAGAAAATCAAGTTTGAAGATGACATTACATTACAGTTTAAATTGTAAGTTAGATTTACAGCTGTTCATCTACTGAAAAAAAATATTCCCAATTCTTTTTTTTGCTCCCTTCCAAATGAAAACAAAATTTCATCCACGAGCCATCGCCACAGAAGTACATGAAAGAACCCATGCAATTTAGAAATCTAAGCCTCTTCAAGATCAGCCATATGATGACTACCCTTCTTCCCAAGGAAATATAGAAACATAGAAACATGATGACAGAAAAAGACCACATGGCCTATCTAGTCTGTCCTTCCATATCAACAACTACAACAGTCCACTTTTTACCTTTAGAGATCCTCTGTGTTGGTCCCATGCTTTTTTGAATTCAGTTACTGTCCTCATCTCTACCACCTCCACTGGGAGACTATTCCACGGATCCACTACTCTTTCCGTAAAGAAATATTTCCGCATATCACTCCTGAATCTATCTCCCTTCACCCTCATCCCATGTCCCCTCGTAGCTGAACTTGCTTTCAACTGAAAGAGGCTCTCTCCCTGAACATTTATGCCACGGAGGTATTTAAACATCTCAATCATATCACCTCTATCCCGCCTTTCCTCTAAGGTGTACATATTAAGATCCTTCAGTCTGTCCTCATATGCTTTATAATGAAGCCCACTAATCATTTTAGTAACCACCCTCTGCACCGACTCCATCCTGTTCACATCCTTTTGAAGGTGCGGTCTCCAGAATTGCACACTATACTCCAAATGAGGTCGCACCAAAGACTTATACAGAGGCATTATCACCTCCTTTTTTCTGCTAGCCATTCCTCTCCGTATGCACCCAAGCATCCTTCTAGCTTTTGCCGTTGCCTTTTCTACCTGTTTAGCTACTTTAAGATCATCAGACACAACCACGCCTAGGTCCCGCTCTTCTTTAGTGGACAAAAGTACTTCACCTCCTATACTGTATTGCTCCCTTGGATTGCTGCAGCCCAAATGCATGACCTTACATTTTTTAACATTAAATTCCAGCTGCCAAATTCTAGACCGTTCTTCAAGCTTAGCTAGATCCCTCCTCATGTTATCTACACCTTCCTGGGTGTCTACTCTATTGCAGTTTTTGGTATCATCCGCAAAGAGGCAAACCTTACCGACAGCCCTTCCGCTATATCACTAACAAAGATGTTAAAAAGAATCGGACCAAGGACAGATCCCTGGGGCACACCACCGGTAACATCCTTCTCCTCAGAGTGAGCTCCATTTACTTGTACTCTTTGTCGCCTCCCACCCAACCAATTTCTAACCCAAGCAGTAACTTTAGGGTCCATCCTTAGGGTGCTCAGTTTGTTTATAAGTCGCCTGTGAGGAACAGTGTCAAAGGCTTTACTGAAATCTAAATATACCACATCTAGAGCTCTCCCTCGGTCCAACTCCCTGGTCACCCAGTCAAAGAAATCAATCAGATTTGTCTGACAAGACCTGCCTCTGGTGAATCCATGCTGCCTCGGATCCTGTAATCCGCTGGACTCCAGAAACCTCACTATTTTCTCTTTCAGCAGCGTTTCCAGTAATTTACTCACCACCGAAGTTAAACTAACCGGCCTGTAGTTTTCAACCACATCCTTACTTCCGCTTTTGTGTAAAGGCACCACATGAGCCTCTCTCCAGTCCTTTGGCACCACTCCCGACTCCAACGAGGCATTGAAAAGGTCAGTCAGTGGAGTTGCTAGAACGTCCCCAAGTTCCCTCAGTATTCTAGGGTGTATCCCATCCGGTCCCATCGCTTTGTCTACTTTAAGTTGAGCTAGCTTCTCACGAATACAGTCTTCTGAAAATTGTTCAAGATGTCCCTCGCTTCTGTTCCTATTTGTGGGTGTTTTCTGAGGTCCTGCTCCTGGTTCTTCATCTGTGAACACAGAACAAAAATATTTGTTAAGCAATTCCGCTTTATCCTTATCAGCTTCTACATATTCCCCCCCTATACCCTTGAATCTGACAATACCACTTTTGCCCTTCCTCTTCTCACTAATATATCTGAAAAATGTCGTATCCCCCCATTTTATTGCACTGGCTATTTCCTCCTCCTTTTGAATCTTTGTCTTCTTGACTACTTTGCTAGCTTCTCTAAGTTTTTCCAAATACAGATGCCTGTCTTCCTCTCTCTGTGATCTCTTGTATTTCATGAAGGCCTCCCTCTTTTTCTTCACTTTTTCAGCTACTTCCTTAGAAAACCATAGCGGTCTCCTTTTCCTTTTGCCTTTATTTACCATTTTAACAAAAAGGTTGGTTGCCCTTAAAATATCCCTTTTCAGTTTTGCCCACTGTTTTTCTACATCCCCCAGCTGTTCCCATCCCACTAACGACTCCCTGAGGTATTGGCCCATCTTCGCAAAGTTAGTCTTCCTAAAGTCTAAGATCCTCACCTTGGAATGGATTCTAACAGCCCTAGTCCTAATACTGAACCACACTATCTGGTGATCACTGGATGCAAAATGATCTCCTACTACAACATCAGAAACACTTTCACCATTGGTAAGCACCAAGTCCAGTATGGTCCCTTCACGTGTGGGGTCTGTTACCAATTGCCTGAATAGTTCTCCCTGTAGAGACTCCAGGATCTCCTTACTTCTAGATGATACTGCAGCAGGAATGTGCCAATCAACATCTGGCATATTGAAATCTCCTATCAGTAGCACTTCCCCTTTCCTAGCAATGCTGCGTATGTCTTCAATTAACTCTCTGTCCACCTCTTCCTCTTGTGAGGGAGGTCTGTATATCACACCAATGCAAATAGATTTCTCTTTCCCTCTTTCTAGTTTAACCCACAATGCCTCCTCTCTCCCTTTTAAGCTCTGTAATTCCAAAGCTTTAATAGTAGTTTTTACATATAGTGCCACCCCTCCTCCCCTTCTTCCTACCCTGTCCTTTCTGAATAAAGTATAGCCAGGTATAGGTTCATCCCAGTCAAGGTTTTCTGTGAATCATGTTTCTGTAACTGCCACTAAATCCAAGTCAGCCACTCCCACCAAAGCTTCAACATCAGGGATCTTATTTCCCATGCTACGGGCATTTATACACACTGCTTTCCATATGTTACCCCTGTTAACCATTTCCATAAAGGTATTTAATGTATCACCTACCTGGGGGCTTTCACTTACCTGGGGATATGTTGTAAACAAATTTATAATAGATAATTTTTGTGTCAAGCAGCCTTGGAGTGGAATCATTTATCTGAGACTCTATGAACCTCAGACAATTATGCCGTTTTTGTGAGTCTCTTAAAACATATTATTTTAGTGATTAATTCTGGATTTAATTATTTTATATAGTTTCTTTTTAATATGATATAACTTGCCTGTCGGAAATTATGTGATATAATCCACTGCGAACTATTGAGAAGCGAGCTGAAAATACGAACTGTGATTAAATTAAAATTAAACATATGGGGTAGCGATAGATGCAGCTACTGTAGCCCGCATGGCTAATCCAAACTTTTACAAATAAAAGTGACCCTCATAGCAGAAATAGTTCCGTTTTAATACAAACCCTTTGGATATTCTTGATCAAATAAATTCCACCAAATCCATCTCCCGGATAGCACTTAATGTTTCTCCTTGATTAATATTAGTGTACAGACAGACAATGTCTAGGCTAACCTATCATGTATCATCTTCTAACATATGATTTAATAGTGTCTGCTGTTGGTTTCAAAAATAATAATGAGCTTTGATAGGGATTTTAATACAGAACCTCTACTTGAAAACTATGGTTACACGATGCAAGGTTCCACATTAGGAACCACCACCCAGGAAAAAGATTAGGCAACATCTTAGATAACATGTTAAAACCCTCCGCCCAGTGTGCAGCGGCGGCCAAGAGTGCAAATAGAATGCTAGGTATCATAAGGAAAGGAATGGAAAATAAAATAAAGGATATTATAATGCCTCTGTATTGTTCCATGGTGTGACCACACCTTGAATATTGTGTGCAATCCTGGTCGCCGTATCTTAAAATGGATATACTGTAGCGTTATTAGAAAACTTACAGAGAAGTGCCACCAAAATGGTAAAGGGGATGGAAGGATACCCCTATGAAGAGAGGCTAAAAAGATTAGGGCTCTTCAACCTGGAAAAGAGACGGCTGAGGGGAGATATGATAAAGGTCTATAAATTTATGAATGAAGTGGAACAGGTAAGAGTAGTTACTCACCTGTAACAGGTGTTCTCCAGGAGCAGCAGGAATCAGTCCTCACTTATGGGTGACGTCGGCGACGACGGAGCCCTCGCGGAGCAATTTTCCCCAGCTTTCGCAGAAAGCCTTTGGGAACTGCAGCGCGCATGCGCTGTCCCCTTCCCGCCCAGGGATGCCATCTTGCTCAGTCTGATGACATAGCGGAAAGACAGCAAAAACTTGCAAGATATGCAATAAGAATGACTGCAACTCCAAGGGGAGGAGGGAGGGTAGTGAGGACTGATTCCTGCTGCTCCTGGAGAACACCTGTTACAGGTGAGTAACTACTCTTTCTCCAGGACCAAGCAGGAAGTCAGTCCTCACTTATGGGACTCCCAAGCTTAAGGCTACCGGAGACCTCAAGCTCAAAGAGCTTCCTGAAGCTCAGCAGTACAGAAGGAAGGAATTTTCTCTGAATACGCATCCGGCCGGTAGCCAACACCGGGGCCGGAGGGTAGGAGTTGCCTAAACCTCAAAGAGATGGTGGAGGACTGCCTGACCGAAAGCACTGTCCCTGCGGGACTCCCTTTCCAGGCAGTAGTGAGCCGCAAAAGTCTGACCTGAAGACCAAGTAGCGGCCCGGCAGATGTCTGCCAACGGAACAGAGCGGAGGGAGCCACGGACGCGGCCTTCGCCCTGACCCTATGAGCCGTGACGCGACTTTCCAAGGAGAGGCCGGCTGCCCCGTAAGTCCAGGCGATACAGTCGGCCACCCAGGTGGACAGAGTGCGCTTAGTGACAGGCACCCCCAACCGATTGGGATCAAAAGACACGAAAAGCTGAACCGCTTTTCTATGCTCCCGCGTACGGTCAAGGTAGAAGGACAAGGCTCCTCTACAATCCAGGGTGTGCAGGACAGTCTCAGCTCGGCTGGCATGCGGCCTGGGGAAGAAGGTCGGAAGAACCACCTCTTGATTGATGTGAAAGTGGGAGACCACCTTTGGAAGGAACTTAGGGTGGGTCCGCAGGACCACCCTATTCCTGTAGAACCTAGTGTACGGAGGCTCCGACACTAGGGCCTGCAGCTCACTTACGCGCCTCGCGGAAGTGAGGGCTACCAAGAAGAGAGTTTTCCAGGAGAGAAAACAAAGAGGGCAGGTAGCCATGGGTTCAAAAGGCGGGCAGGTAAGCCTTTGCAGAACCACGTTGAGGTCCCAGTCAGGAGCTGGAGGGCGCAACGGAGGTTTAAGCAGAAGGAGGCCTCTGAGGAAACGCGCCACCAAGGGGTGCGAAGAGAGAGGCTGGCCTTCAACCGGTGAATGATGTGCAGAGAGAGCACTGAGGTGGACTCTGACAGAATTGGATTTGAGACCTAGATCGGAGAGGTGAACCAAGTATTGCAGTACCACCGATACTGGACAGGCGAAGGGGTCCTCAGATCGCTGAGAACACCAGACCGAGAAGCGACGCCATTTGAGGGCGTAAGACTTCCGGGTGGAAGGTCGCCGAGATGCTAGGACGACGGCTTCCACCTCCGGGGGTAGCAGCAGTGGGGCTAGGACTACCCTTTCAGCAGCCAGGCCATCAGGTGCAGGGCCCTGAGGTTGGGGTGCAGAAGAGTACCCTGATCCTGGGTCAGGAGATCGGGCTGAAACCCCAGGGGAAGAGGGGTGTCCACCGCTAGCTGTAGAAGCAGAGGGAACCACGGCTGTCTCGGCCACCGGGGCGCTACCAGGATCACGGAGGCCCTGTCCTGGACAACTTTGAACAAGGTCCGGGACACCAGTGGTGTGGGAGGGAAGGCATACAGCAGACCCGTGGACCACGGGATGAGGAAAGCATCTGGCACCACTCGAAGAGGGTGAGGGTGCCGGGAGCAGAATCTGGGGAGCTGCCTGTTCAGGGGACTGGCAAAGAGATCCACAGTGGGAGAGCCCCACCGGCGGAAGATCTGCTGGACCACCGTGGGGTTCAACTTCCATTCGTGCGACAGCAGAATCCGGCTCAGTTTGTCTGCCAGGCAATTGTCCTGCCCTGGCAGGTAAACCACTTTGAGGAGGATGTCGTGATCGACAGCCCAAGAGCACAGCCTCCGGGCTTCCTGACATAGGAGGGAGCCCGTGCCCCCTTGTTTGTTCACATAGAACATGGCAACCTGATTGTCCGTCTGCACCAATACGGACTGACCGAACGTCAGGTGAGAGAAGGCCCGCAGAGCTAGGCGGATCGCCCGTAGCTCTAGGAAGTTTATCTGCTGGGCGGCCTCCCAAGGTGCCCAAAGGCCTTGAGTGCATGTCCCCCGACAATGCGCTCCCCAGCCCAGGAGAGAGGCATCTGTCGTGAGCACCCGGGACGGTGGGGGCGACTGAAAAGACATGCCGAGCACTAGGTTGGGCAGGTGAAGCCACCATTTCAGGGAGGACACCAGACGGTCGGAAATCTGTATCAGGTCCGACAGTCTCCCTGTGGACTGATGCCACTGAGTGCGAAGGCTCCACTGAGCAGGTCTCATATGTAGACGGGCATTCGGAGTAACATGGACCGTGGAGGCCATGTGCCCGAGCAGTTGCAGGAACTGTCTGGCAGGGGCCGGCGACTCGCTGTTGAACCTGCCGGCTAGAGCCATAAGCCTGTTGGCCCATTCCAGAGGCAAGAAGGCACGAGCCTGCCGAGTGTCCAGCCGTGCCCCTATGAACTCGAGGTCCTGAGAGAGAAGCAAAGCGGACTTCTCGAAGTTTATGACGAAGCCCAAGTGCTGAAGCAGAGCCACCGTACGCTGGGTGGCCTGGGCGACCTCTGGAGCAGACGATGCTCGGATGAGCCATTCGTCCAGGTACGGGAAGACGAAGAGGCCTTGAAGCCTTAGGAAGGCTGCCACCACTGCCAGGCACTTCGTGAACACCCTGGGAGCGGAGGATAGGCCAAAGGGCAGTACTCGGTACTGATAATGGTTCCCTGCCACCACAAAACCTTAGGTATTGTCGGTGGTCCGGGTGAATAAGGATGTGGGTATAAGCATCCTTTAGATCCAAAGAGCATAGCCAATCTCCCTGCTGGAGGTAGGGCAGTAGGGTTCCAAGGGTAAGCATCTTGAACTTTTCCCGCTGCAGGAACTTGTTGAGGTTGCGCAAGTCCAGAATGAGTCTGAGGCCTCCTGTTCTCTTTGGCACCAGGAAGTACCTCGAGTAGAAACCGTGACCGCACAGATGCTGGGGCACTGGCTCCACCGCCCGTTCCTGCAGCAGACTTTGCAGCTCCTGAAGGAGTACGTCTTTGTGCAGCGGGGGTCTGGGAGGCTGCCCCGGGAAGTAGGGGGGGGGCACCTGGTGAAAATGTAGGAGGTAGCCCTTTTGAACCACCCGCAACACCCAGGCATCGGATGTTACGGCTGACCACCTGTGAGCAAAGTGGGCCAGCCAGCCCCCCGTGCTGAGCGAGGACCCCTGGGGGGGAGAGGCTATGCTGGCATAGTCAAAAAAACCCACCCTGCTGGGCCGGGGCCTGCGTGGTGGGCTTGGGGGCTTTCTGCCTCCGGGAACCGTTACCCTGCCCCTTAGGCTGCTGCCCCTGATGAGGGGTTGTCGAGGCCTGATAGTGTGGGTGGTGCTGCTTATAAGCGAACACCTTCCTCGGGTAAAAGGGCTTTTTTCCCGAGCCCTTCTTCCTCTGAGAAGGGGCAGAGGTTTTTCTGGAAAGGCGAGTCCTGGTGAGAGTCTCTGACTCGAGCTCCGCTGCCTTGTCGGCCATGGGCTTGCCAAAGAGGTTTTCCCCTCTGCAAGGGACATCGACCAACTTGTCCTGCACCCACGGCTCGAGGTCGGAGGACTGAAGACAAGCTTGGCGGCGAGCCCCGATGCCGGCTCCGGCTACTCGAGCCGACGCTTCGAAGCCATCATAGGCCGCTCGAGAAATGAACTTCGAACACTCCCGAATCCCTGTGGACAGGGCTTGGAACCGCTGCAAGGGTTCCTCGGAGAGGCCGGCGGAAAAACCCGCCATTTCTTTCGCCAGGTCACGGAGATACATACCCATATACAACTGATATGTCTGGACCCGACAAGCGAGAATAGAGCCCTGGAAGCACTTCCTACCGAGGGCATCCAGATTCCGGGCCTCCTTATCCGGAGGCACCGAGGAGTGCATCTTTTGACTTTTAAGTCGATGCATGGCCGATTCCACCAACATGGAGTGGTGCGGTAGTTGCGCCTTCTGAAACCCGGGGCTCTTGCGGACTCGATACATGGAATCGACCCGCTTGCTCAGCACCGGCGTCGAGGCCAGGCTTTCCCACATGCGGAAGAGAAGCCGCTCCAGCATCGGGGGAACCGGTACAGTAAAAGCCTCCCTAGGGGGGGGGAGTCATATTGAAGAGCCTCGAGCTTTTCGGCTCGGGGTTCCTCCTCCGGATCCGCGGGAAAAGCCAAGGCCTTGGCCATATCCCTCACGAAATCGGAGAACCGGGTATCCTCCGGGGGGGACCGCCTCCGAGGCTCCGACTCGGGCGAGTTGGAGGGGACGCACCAGGTCTGAAAGGAACCGGGTGACTCGTCCTCCTCCGTGTCCCAACCCGACTCCTCCGAGGAGTAGTCGAGTGGCTCTGAGCGCGCGGGGCCCGGAGACCTCCTCCCCGACGCCGAGGACCTCGGTCCCGAACGGGAAGCCGAGGGAGACCTAGGTCGAGGATCGACTCGAGCTCGCATGGACTCGAGGATCGACTCGGCCTCCGGGGTCGACTTGGGCGTCGATATCCCGGTGGTCGGGGCAGATGCACTGGCGAGGCCGGTGATCAATGCCCGCTGCTGGTCCATGAAGGCAGAGATACTGCGCTCCAAGGTCGTCAGTCTGAAACCAAGCTCAGAAGACCCAGCGTCCGCCGACTCGGGCCCCGACGGCGTCGGGCCCGACGTCGGATCATCCGTGGGGGAGTCCAGGAGGACTATATCACTCACGTGTCCAGGAGTCTCCACTTCGAGACGAGGAAGCTTCGAAGGCCTCTCCCCCTCCGAGGGCCCGGGGAGTCGGGACGGGCTGAGCGACCTGGCCCTCGAGGAACCAGGGTTGCCGTCCGGCTCCACCCTCGCGGGCCTCTACTCCCGCCGGTGTTCCCGGCCGGGGGAGCCCCGTTCAGAAGAACTCTGACGATGGTCTGAGCCGGAGCCACGAGACGTCGAGGCCTCTGACTAGGTCCGCGCGGAATCAGAGAAGATACGATCCCTTTGCGACTGCCGACTCCTCAGGGCCTTCGAGGACATCTTGCTGCACGGGCCGCAACTCATAGTGTCATGCTTGGCCCCTAGGCAGCGGAGGCAGCAGTCATGCGTGTCAGTAAGAGACATGAGTCTGACACAACGATCACACTTTTTAAAACCGCTGGCAGCCATCGGGGGAAAAAGGACCCCTGCAAGGTCGAAAGACCGCGCTGCCAGGGGAGAAGGAAGAAGTGGCGGGAACGCCAGTTGGAAAAAATAAAATAAAAAAAAACGTGAACGGGCTCAAAAGCCCGGCGGGAAGAGGACACACGAACCGAGAAAAAATTCTTCGAGAAATCAAACTAAAGAAATCAACTTTTTCAGCGGCAGTAACAAACTACGTCTGTAGGGCTCCGCGGAAAAAAGAAGACTGAGCAAGATGGCATCCCTGGGCGGGAAGGGGACCGCGCATGCGCGCTGCAATTCCCAAAGGCTTTCTGCGAAAGCTGGGGAAAATTGCTCCGCGAGGGCTCCGTCGGCGCCGACGTCACCCATAAGTGAAGACTGACTTCCTGCTTGGTCCTGGAGAAAACAGATCGATTGTTTACATCATGAATATAGAAAGACTAGGGGACATGCAATGAAGCTACAGGGTAAACTATTTAAGTCTAATAAGAGAAAATATCTTTTCACTCAACGTGTAATCAAACTCTGGAATTTGTTACCGGAGAATGTAGTAAAAGCTGTTAGCGTAGCTGGGTTTAAAAAAGGTTTGGACAAGTTCCTGGGAGGAAAGGTCCATAAACCATTATTAAAAGGGACCCAGGATATCACTGCTTGATCCAATACAAGCATTGTAGAGTGGAACCTGTGTCTTTTGGGGAAACAGCTAGGTACTTATGACCTAGATTGGCCACTGCTGGAAACAGGATACTGGGCTTGATGGACCTTGGTCTGATCTAGTATGGCATTTCTTATGTTCATATGTTCTTAACTTTCCATAGATTTATGAACCTTAGGCACAGAATAAATAATTGGTCTTTTACTTTATAAGTTATATATCTCAATCCACAAACTAATTGTATTTATAATTTGATTGACACCATCATTTCAGGTGTTGGATCCACCTTTGATCTTTGTTAACATTTAGAATTTAGTATTTGTCTCATCATCTCCAACTGGTATTGTTCCTGGGTCTGCAAAACTACAGCTCCTCCCTTATTCACAACCTTTACCATAAGCTGATCATTTTGAGCTATGTTATTAATAGCTTGTCATTTCATACTTATGATGTTATAATATTGATTAATAAAAGTCCATCCATAAGGTTAAGGGCTCTTAATACCAACCTTTGAAATATGGTAATGGCCACATCAACAGGACATGGAGGGATCCATTTGGAAAGCGGTTTCATTAATGATCCATCCGTCTCTAAAATATTTTTTTATCACAAAATAAAGTTATCTGTAATTTCCTAAAGAATATTAGACCTATACAAGGAGAAATTTTACATACCTGATAATTTTTTTTCCTTGAATCCTGCTAGACCAGTCCAGATGAATGGATTATGCTTCCTTGTCCGCAAGATGCAGGCAGACTTGAGCAACTGTGAGTGATCTTATCACTTGGTACGAGTGATGACATCACTTGTTTATCCTCTGGTGCAGCATGGAGACACAACAGTATGACACTTCCTAAACTGAAAAATTAAAAAAAGACTTGGATGAAGAACTGCTAGCATTAACCTACCATAAATGGCAACAAACATTTGGAACAAATATTTGGCTCTCTTACTGTAAATAACTGTGTTGGACATTGAGACTGACAAGGCAACCAAAAGGGAGCAAGGCACCCAAACCTGTCTTCCAGGATGGGTTCTGGACTGGTCTAGAAGGATTTTAGGAAAGAAAATTAGCAGGTATATAGAATTTTATCCTTCCTTATCCTACTAGACCAGTCCACATATATGGGGACCCAAAGTGGGAGGAAGATGATGGTCTGGACAGAACTGACAAAGGCACCATATGCTCCAGCTCCCAAATGGAAGTGATTAACAAAAGGTACTCAGAGAAGACCAGATAGTTGCCTTACAGATGCCCTCTGGAGACACCAAGGTAGGGGGGATCCACCCAGGAGGTGGCCTACGCCCTAGTGGATTGACTCTCTCCATCACACACCTAACAGCCGTCCAACCATTCCTCATTGCCTAAAAAGGACAAAACTGATGGTCCAACTGGCAGAAGGGATTAGTCATTTCAAGGTTTCTGAGCAACAACCCTCCAAAATGTCCACCAGATGCAGTGAGGAATTCTTCTAAAGAATCCCCTCCAAGAAAAAGTGTAGAATGACAGTCTGATTAAGATGGAAGGAGGACAGCACCTTTGGGAGAAAGAACAGCACAGTGCATAAGACGACAGAAGCTGTTGAGATGGCCAAGAAAGCAAGGCCCACAGCTCTGACATACACTTGTCAGATGCTATAACGACAAAGAAAACCATCTTAAGAATCAAATCCTTGAGGGAGGCCCTATGAATGGGTTCAAAAGCAGGCTTTTTCCGTGCCTTCAACACCAGAGACAGACTCCACAGAAGAGAAACTGGAGGTACTGCTAGGTGAATCTGTTGCACTCCCTTTAGGAAGCAGGAGACATCACGGTGCACTGTCAAAGATATCCCATAGATGTGACCCCTGTAGAATATCAGGGTTGCCACCTGAATCTTAAGAGTTCAAGACCAAGCCAAACTGTATGAACAGCAAAACAGCAATATCCACTTTCCTGGCCCCCAGGAGCTGAAAGGAACACCATGTCTCAAAAACTCTCCAGACTCTCATTGAAGCTAAGGGCATAGAGGTCTTCTGGGCCTTAAGAGGGTTGTCTACTACCACTACCTCTTTGACAGCCTACACCTCTCATGGGACAGGCCTCCTCCATTCCCAGGGGCCTCTGCCACAGGAGGTACTTCTCTTGAGTTTACAAAGAGGGGGCCTTGCTCTCAGGTTCAAGAAATCCATGTACCCCAGTTTCCAAGGCCAGTCTTGGGCCACTACAATCACCAAATTCTTCACAGAAGACAGCTTACTAAGGGCCATGGAGGAAAGACAGCATTTCCTCCTAGGGCTATTACTAAAGCAGGCCATCTACACCTGCTGTCCATAGATCCTTCCTGAGACTGAGAAAGCTCCGCACTTTGACATTCTCCTGAGTGGCCATCATCAAACATTAGATGGCTCATCTCTGCACTATGAGGTTGAATGCATGGGGGCTGAGCTCCTGCTTGCCTGGATCCATGGTGATACAAAGCCAGCCTGCATGCTGTCAACACCTGCAATGTGCACTGCAGATAGTGGGCAGAAGAGCATCTGATTGCCCTGACACAGTTTTGCGCCCTTGAGAGCCACTAGCACTGCAAGCTCCATCTTGTTTGTTGATGTACATCACCGCCATGGCATTATCCAAGAACACCAGAACCACTTTGCCCATCAGGAAGAGTCAGAACCTCTCCAGAGCCAGGCAGATTCCTCTTGCCTCCAGGTGGCTGAATGCCCAGGAGGCCTCCTGAGCAGCCCTGGAGTATCTGAGCCAACTGGCCTAAGCCTTGTGCACCTCAGCCCTCTTGGCTGGCATTCAAGGTAACAACTGCCTAATCTAGCACTTCCAATGGCATCCTAGCTGTCAGATGGCAGGACTGAAACCATTCCCTCAACTACTCCTTGTTGTTCCAGGAGAGATGAAAGGGCTGGTCAAACAACTGGAAAACCAGGAGACCAGAGGGCTAGCAGGTGCCCCTGCAGAGGAAGCATGTGTGCCCTGGCCCAAGGATCTAGCTTCAAGGTTGATGTCATAGATTCAAGTATCTGGATGTTGTAAAAAGCTGAAGGAACTGAGTGCAAAATGCCATGTGTTGACTTTGAAGCTTGAGGGACTTCTCAATTGTGAGAAAAACGTAGCCCAGGAGACAGCTGAATGGAGCTCCAAGGTACTTCAAGTCCTGGAAAGGAAGAAGGTTGCTCTTGGTATAGTTGAACACCAACCTCAGTCTTTCCAACCAGGAAACCACAGGGCTGAGTCATCTTTGGACTTCTCCAGAAAGTTAGGACAGATCAGCCACTCGCCCAGGTGTGGGTGAATCCAGATTACTGCTTCCACAGAAAAACCGTTAGGAACAGGATCTTGGAAAAGATGCAAGGAACATGGCTAGGCCAAAGGGCAGGGCCTGGAACAGGACATGACAGCCCAGAACACAAGAGTGAAAAATTGCTGTTGCTGCTCCCACTCCCACATGGCAATGTGAAAAATATGGCAAGGTCTAGAGAGATGAAGATGTGGTATGGGTCCCTTCAGAGAAAAACAGTCAGAGCCACACCTCAATCAGCTGCACCTTGGTAGGAACAGCTGGAAAACATTTAGGGGGATAACTGACTCCCAATGGAGCAATGGTGACAAATGTGGAAAGCAGTCTGAGGGTCTTGAAAGAATACCAAAAGGGACTGCTACTGCTGGAAAGAAATCTGCACTTGTATTTACTTCTGGGAAATTCTCTAAATCTTTGGGAAAAGGGAATTCTTTGGGTTAAAAGTGATAAATCTGTGTATTTTAGAATCCAGTGTATTTGTTAACTCAGTAAGGGCCTAGTATCAGTAGAGAGTTATTAATTTAAATTTAAAACCCATTTAGGTTAAATATAAAACCCAACAGAGAGCTGTGAGTTTACTTTTATGGTAACTCTGTTTTATTCACAAAAAATCACAGACATATCATAGTAAAACAGACAACAACAGTTTTGTAGACAAGCAAAACAGTATAATGCTACTACACAAATGTTCGCTACTACCACAAAGGTAGAGTATCAAGAAAGTCAAAAGCACCCATACATGTCAGAGAGAGCGCGCAGCCGCCACTGGGAAAACAAACGAGTGTCCAGTGATAAAGCATACAGAAGGGGACCACCCACCTTCCCATAACCAGGACGGCCTACCCACTCCACCTATCGCCAGCTCCCCCCCTTAGGTTACCTCCCCCTTTACCCCCCAACTACCTCCCCGCCCCCACCCCCAGTGTCGGATCCCGGACCCTATCACACTCCCTCCTACTAAGTCAAAGCGAGGCCTAGGGTTGACCCTTCTCCCAGGTCACCCGCTATCCCAAAGCATCAGGTCAGGTCCCGATCCATACCCCCCCCCCCTCCCCAATTGGACAACTAATCAGAACGAGATATGGGAAGACAGAAGTGTCAAGGGAGAGCTAACAATCCATCCAAGGCTCACCTCTTTCACCCGACAGCCACCCACCAATCGTATCCGGGCATGCTCTCAACCCCACTGTCTAGATGGGACGCCTAGAAATCCGCCGCCGCACCCCTGCAGGGAGCAGTTGCACGTGAGGTCCCCACATCTGCAGGAAGCGGTGCCATCTTCTTTCAACTCCCGCGGCATGTAATTGATCCAGAAGCAGGGCATTATGCAGCCGCACTCGCCAGAGTCCATATAACGGTCCCCGCACATCCAACCACTGATGCAATACCGTCAGACGCGCCAACAGCAGTGCCAGACGTAACCAACATACTTGCGTAGGTTCCAGGGTGTCCCCCCTTTCATCTCCCCAGATATCTAACACCACATTCCGTGCATTCAGAGACTCCAACCCCGGAAGGCAGCGATGAAGATGGTCCCCCACCCTATCCCAGAAAGCTCGGGCCCTGGGGCACGCCCAGAACATGTGGCCCAGAGTTGCCCGATCTTGCCCGCAGCGGGGACAACAATGATGCACTCCTATGCCCGCCCGCCAGGCCCTCAAGGGAGCAAAATAAAGACGACGCGCAACCCGAAACTGGGTATCACGATGAGTTACTTGAGAGCTGAGGGTCGGAATAGCTGCCAGCCCCCCCAATAGTTGCTCCGCGCCAACCACTTCCCCCAATTCTTGGGACCAAGCAGCCGCCACAGTATCCATTGCCAACGGGGACACACCGTCCCACAGCATTCGATGGAGACCAGACACGCGATCTCCCCTGTCCCCCCCCATCAGTGCCAACTCGATCGTCGAACAGACCTCCCCACGTAAGGCCGCTAAAGGGAGCGTACTGAGATAACTCCGAAGTTGATAATAGCGAAAAACATCCCAAACCCCCAGCGCATAAGAACAACGCAACTCAGCAAACGACAACATAGTCCCTTCAGAGTTCAACACATGTTCTAAGTTCACAATCCCAAGAGATTCCCAGTGCTGAAAAGGAGAGCGCCCCAGGCCCGGAATAAAGTCGGCGTTGCCCCGAATAGGCAGATAAGGGGTGTGCACTGGGGAGAGCCGACGCCCAGCACAAAAGAAACGCCATGCCGATCGGATAGGCCTAAGAAGGTACTCCCGAAAGTCCGGGGGGACATTCTTAATCGGCGGGGCATGCAGCAGGTATCGCAGATGAAAAGGCGCCAGCGCAGCCATCCACAACTCCAAGGGGGAGCATACGGTCAGATCCCATAACCAATCACGAACATAACGTAGCAAACATGCCACATTATAGCGCCGAATATCAGGGAAACCCATCCCGCCCAACTCCCAGGGTTGCTGCAATATCGCCAGACGTACCCGAGGTCTCCGTCCCCTCCAGAGGAGCCTGTTAAATAAGCGCTCCAGTTGCCGAAGGTCAACACGTCGGAGAAACAGCGGGAGTATCTGTAATGGGTAGAGGATCTTTGGAAAAATCGCCATCTTACAAAGAGCGATGCGACCCCCCAGGGACAGCGGTAGGTCACTCCACCGATCCACACAGGCTTTCACCTCCCGCAAAATTTTAGAAATGTTAAGCTGGTATAAATCCTCCAGTCGTGCCGGTAGACATATGCCCAAGTACTTAAAGGATCCACTCGCCCACCGCAAAGGAAAGGGCCCCTGCCACCCAGGATGCGCCGCAGGGGCCAAAAAGAGCGCCTCTGACTTGTCAAAGTTGAGGCGAAGCCCGGATGGTTCCCCATACTCCTGAATAAGCTTGATTAAGCAAGGAAGACCCGCCACTGGATCTCCCAGATGAACCAACAGATCGTCGGCGAAAGCAGCAAGACGGAACTCCTCACTCCCCATCCGAACCCCTCGAAATAGCGAAGATGTTCTAATGAGAGTCAGAAGGGGCTCTAGCGAAAGAACGAAGAGAAGGGGCGAGAGTGGGCAACCCTGCCGGGTACCCTTCTGAATAACAAAGTCCGCCGACATAGTCCCGTTAATCAGAATCGCCCCAGTAGGATGCGCATAAAGCAAGCGGACCACGTCCACAAAAAACCCACCAATCTGTGAGTTTACTTTTAAGAGCAGCAGAGAGCTTTTAGTTTAAACTTAAATCTGTCAGGGCCTAGTATCAGCAGAAAACGTTTCATTTTATTTAAATCAAATCAGAATATAGCTTAGCATAGAAGAAAGAAGAGGGTAAAATATTCTTTAAGTTGAAATAAATAAATTGTTTCTAGATATCTTTACAAAGCCGCCTTCCACTTAGGAGGCAAGAGATCTGGGCATTTGTTTTAAATAGGTGTTAAAGCCAAGTTAAAGGTCAAAGGGACAATTTAAAAGGCTCTCTCTATCAAACCAAGGTATGTGCGAATCACCCAAGAAATTGTTAACAGATTACCTTAGAAGTACAGATCTACCCCAAGCATAATCTTAGCTTTAAAGGCTCTTAAACCTATTAAAGGAGGTAGGGTGATCAAAGTGACTTTCAGGTTCAGCTGATCACTACCACCAGGAATAGACTAAGGCCCTGAAGTTAATTTTCAGGTGAACAAAATCCCTTAAAGGTAATTGGTATAGTTAAAGCAATACAAGTATCCTTAGCAACTTTAAGTAAACAACTTAAATAGCTAAACAAAACCTTACAACTAAGATGCAGACAGTAATCCAGCGGTGAGATGTGGTCTATCCAGTCTTTTGTATTAAGTATCACATACACGATTTTCTCCCAGTTAATGAGGTGTCTTACGTGTGCACTAGGTAAAAAAGAGCTCTTTGCCCTCAGGGAACAAGTCTGATCTTTGGAAGCTAGAGTAGCAGACTCTGAGGACATATGAAACACAGCGATGTACATAGACAAGACCTACAAGGATGTAGTGCTGAAGTCCCACCTCCAATCTGACAGCCTCTCAGTTGTAATGGAGGAAAGAGGTCACAGAAAAGGAGGGCATCACCTTGGCGTGGCAGGAAGTGATCCTGTAGCTAGGACCTGTATGCCAGGAGATGTAAAACCCTCTTGCACCAATGAGGTTTCTCCAAGGCCATGAACCTATGAGGGAAGGATTAGGACAGCTGCTATAGTTGGTGATTTGATCATTAGGCATGTAGATAGCTGGGTGGCTAGTAGAAGTGAGGACCACCTGGTAACATGCCTGCCTAGTGCAAAAAGTAGCAGACCTGATGCACCACCTAGGTTTTAGATAGTGTTGGGGAGGAATCTACAGTCTTGGTACATGTTGGCAACAATGACATAGGAAAGTGTGGGAGGGAGGTTTTGAAGGCTAAATTTAGGCAGTGTAATGTTGCTATTACCCACAGCTTGAGCTTGTGGATATAAGCAGCCTGATTCCTTATTCAGTTAGTAAAATGGTGCTTGGGGAAAGCACTGCCTTCTGGGAGTTGAAGTTTTTTCACTATTTGAAATAAGGCGAATTGTGGAGCTCGAGTGTTCAGGCAAATAACAGGATTTTAATTCCCCTTCCCACACGGTTTTACAAATGGAAAATAAAGAACAAAGCCGTACAACTTCTGGCATGAAATAATATAAGAATGTAACTCAAATAGCTTCTTATATCAGCATCATTATAATCCAACATAAAGATCTTTGGTGCTGTTTCCTTTGGCTGCTACCGGCAGCTCTCTCACTCTGCACAGCTTAAACTTATTATACAGGTTTTACCTTCTCAGACACAGACATTGTACAGTCCATTGACTCAATAGGCAGATATTCTACAGATGGCTCAGTTTCCATTGGTTCATACTGACTCTCAGTTGGAAATGTCTGCAATTGCTTACAAGATGTTTCCAAGCACACACCTGTTCCTTCAGCAATAGACTTTTCCCCGTAGCCTTCTGCTATACACGGCTTGTAATTGCCACAGTGTTCACCACATGGAAAGCCCCACCCTTCTGGGTTAATAGCAGAGCACTTCTTAAAAACAGCTTTACTTTTATACCAGTCACAGCCTACCTCTTGGCTTCCTTATTAGAGATTCCTTCTGCTTTCCAGGATCAGCTACAGCTGTAAGCCTTGGAGTTTCTACGTGCACATAAGTCTGCCTTCTTGGTACATTCCCCTTATAGCTGCCTTTTACCCACGGCAACAAACCTGGGCTGTTTGTACCTTGCTCCTTTGCACGGACTCTCTGCTCGTCTCCTGTGCTGACTTCCCCTTCTGAATTAAAGGTCAGAGAATCCTATGTTACCATGAATTCCTCTGTGTCTTCACTCCCAAGCAAATCCTGTTTCTCGTGACTGCTTTCCTCATGGCTGTGCTCTCAGCTGGCCTCCCAACTCTGCTTCCAAGTGTGCTTCCAGATCTGCCTGCTCCCTTCCTAATGAGCTTCTCTTAAATCTCTGGTTTTCTGGGTTTAACCTGACCACTCCTTCCAACAGGTGTCCAGCCTTAGCTCGTGATTGCTGAGCTGAACTGCAGCAGGGGCGTGTTTTCCTCTCCTCTAATCTGCTCTGTCTGTGGTTTCCCTGGAAACCAGGAGCCATGTGCACTTGTTTACTTTCCTTCACTGAAGCTGAATCCTGCATTTTATCACTCTCTAAGGGATCTGAGGGACCTTCTACACCACCAGCAGGAAGTTTAAATCCAGAACTTCCAACATAGCATTCCCTGAAATTCTTCCCGTTAAACACGCAGGACCCAAAGGGAAGGCAGAGCTCCAGAGTCTCAATGCATGGATGAGACGATGGTGCAAAGAAGATGGTTTGGATTTGTTAGGAACTGGGAACATTCTGGGGAAGGGAGGGGTTCTTCCAAAGGGATGGGCTCCACCTTAACCGTGATGAAACCAAGATGTTGGCATTAACTTTTAGAAAGTAGAACAGCTTTTAAACTAGATAATAGGGGAAAGCCCACAGTTGTCCAGGAGCACATGCTTCGGAAGGATGTATCCTTGAAGGATACTAGCAAAACAAGGAAGTTAGGGCAACCTGACAGAGGTTCCAACAAAGATAAAAGTAACCCATATGTCCTTCAGGACAGAGCTGAAAGATTCCGAATTAAACCTATCAACTGATAACCAGATTAACATGAATAAAATGCAGCCTCTAAAAATGCCTGTATGCAAATGCTAGATGTCTAATAAATAAGATGGGAAAGTCAGAATATATAGCACTAAATGAAAGGTTAAATATATCTTGGCATTTCAGAGACCTGGTGGAAGGAGGACACCAATGGGACACTGCGATACCTGCATACAAACTATATTGCAATGATCGAGTAGATCAAATTGGTGGGGAGGTTGCGCTCTATGTTACAGAGGGCATTGAATCACATAGGATTAAAGTTTTGCACGAAACAAATACACTGTTGAATTTCAATGGAAAACAATGGCAGTGGGGGTGTACTACCAACCGCCTGGCCAGAATGAACATATAGATGATGAAATGCTAAAAGAAATCAGGTAAGCTAACAAACGTTACAACACAGTAATAATGGGTGATTTCAATTACCCCGGAATCAAATGGGTCAATGTCACAGCAGGACATGCTAGAGAGATAGAGTTTCTGGATGAAATAAATGACTGCTTCTTGGGGCAGCTGGTTCATGAACCGACAAGAGGGGAAGCTATTTTGGACCTAGCCCTTAGGGGAATACAGGACCTGGTGCAAGAGAGAATGATTCTGGGGCCACTTGGCAATAGTGATCATAGCATGGCCGTATTTCATTTAATAAATGGAAGACGACAAGGCAATCCACAGTACTATATATTAACTTTCAAAAGGGAGACTATGATAAAATGAGGAAAATAGTTAAGAAAAAAACTAAAAGGAACAGCTGCAAAGGTTAAAGATTTATATTAAGTGTGGGCGTTCTTTAAAAAGTACTATCTTGAAAGCCCAGACCAGATGTATTCCACGCTCTAAGAAAAGTAGAAGGAAGGCCAAAAAACTGCCAGCATAGTTTAAAGGAGAGGTCAGAGAGGTTACTGACAAAAAAAGCATCCTTCAGGAAATGGAAAAAGGAGCTTAATGACAAACACCAGAAACAACATGTTTATGTTTATGTAATTTTTGATATACCGCCCAGGCTGAAGGGCATCAGAGCGGTTTACAATCACTATATAAGCAGGTACTGAATACATACATAAGCATTGGCAAGGCACTGATAAGGCAGGCAAAGAGAGAATTTGAAAAGAAGCTTGTTGTGGAAGCAAAAACGCATAATAAAAACTTTTTCAAGTACATTCATAGCAAAACCCTGTGAAAGTCAGTTGGACCACTGGATGACAGAGTGTTAAAAGGGACACTAAGGACGGACAAGGCCATAGTGGAGAGACACAATGAATTCTTTGCTTCAGTCTTTACTAAAGAAGATATAGGGAAGTTGCCCATGCCTGAAATGATATAAAAAGGTGATGTAGCTGAAGAAGTGAAATAAATAAATAATTAATAAACTGGGAGGATGTATTACAACTGTCTGATAAACTGAAGAGTGGCAAATCACCTGGTCCGGATGATATATATCGAAGGGTATTGAAGAATTGAAATATGAGATTGCAGGCCTACTATTACTAATCTGTGAATTATCATTAAAATCATCTGTAGTACCTGAGGATTGGAGAGTGGCCAATGTAATTTCAATTTTTAAAAAGGGTTACAGGGGTGATCCGGGAAACTACAGACCGGTAAACCCAGCATCTATACCGGGCAAAATGGTAGAAACTATTATAAAACATAAAATTACTTAACATGTAGATAGCCATGGTTTAATGCAGCGGTTTTCAACCCAGTCCTCAAGTACCCCCAATGGCAATCAGGTTTTTAGGGTATCCATAATGAATATGCATGAGATCCTGAAAAACCTGACTGGCCTGTGAACCACTGGTTTAATGGGAGAAAGCCAACATGGATTTAGCCAAGCAAAGTCTTGTCTTACTAATCTGTTATATTTTTTTGAAGGTGCGAATAAATAGGTATTCAAAGGTGAGCCGATTGATATGGCGCATCTCAATTTTCAGAAAGCCTTTGACAAGGTCCCTCATGAGAGATTCGGCAAAATTAAAAAGTCATGGGATAGGAGGCAATGTACTATTGTGGATCAGGAACTGGATAAAAGATAGAAAGCAGAGGGTAGGGCTAAATTTAGAACATTTAGGGGCTTGTTTACAAAGCCGCGGTAGTGGTTCGCGATCGCGATCGCAGCCGCGGCCCCATTGAAATCAATGGGGCCGCGGCTCCGATTACGATCGTAAACCGCTACCGCGGCTTTGTAAACAAGCCCCTTAGCTTTATATATTTAGCTTTATATATTTTATCATACTGTTCCTCTGGCTTTTAATTATATTTAATCTATTTATTTAAAACCGTTCCATGTAACTGTTCCATTGTTTTGTTACCGTTATCCCTGGTTCTATGTAAAATGTTGGTTGCCTTTGTTATATGTAAACTGCACTGATTGCTAAAAGTGCGGTATATAAAAGAAAATAAATAAATAAATAAATGGCCAATTTTCCCAATAGAGAAAGATGAATAGTGGAGTACCTAGAGATTTGTGCTGGGCCCGCTGCTTTTTAATATATTCATAAATGATTTGTAAATTGGAATAATAGTGAAGTGATCAAATTTACAGATGACATAAAATTATTCAAAGTTGTTAAAACGCAATAGGATTGTGAAAAACTGCAAAAGGACCTTGAAAAATTGGAAGACTAAACTTTCAAATGGCAGATGAAATTTAATGTGGACAAGTGCAAAGTTATGCACCTAGGAAAGAAAAACCCAAAACTATGGATACACAATGCAAGGTAACATCTTAGAAACCACCACCCAGGAAAAAGATTTAGGCATTTTCGTGGATAATACATTGAAACCCTCTGCCCAGTGTGCAGCTGCAGCCAAGAAAGCAAATAGAATGCTAGGAATCATAAAGAAAGGAAGGGAGAATAAAACCAAGGATATTATAATGCCTCTATCATTCCATGGTGCGACCACACCTTGAATATTGTGCAATTCTGGTTGCCATATCTTAAAAAGGATATAGCCGAATTAGAAAAGGCACAAAGAAGAGCGGCAAAAATGGTAAAGGGAATGGAAGGACACCCCTATGAGGACAGACCTAAAAGGCTGGGGGCTCTTCAACCTGGAAAAGAGATGGCTGAGGGGGGAGATATGATAGAGGTCTATAAATTAATGAATGGACTGGAACGGGTTAACGTAGATTAGTTGTTTACACCATCAAAAAGTAGAAAGACTATAGGACACACAATGAAGCTACAATGTAACCCATTTCAGACTAATTTTTTCTTACTCAACGGGTAATCAAATTCTAGAATTTGTTACCGGAGGATGCAGTAAAAGCTGTTAGTGTAGCTGGGTTTAAAAAATGGTTTGCACAAGTTCTTGGAGGTAAGGTCAATAAACCATAATTAAAGAGGACCCAGGAAATCCATTGCTTGCCCTGGTACAAATATTATGAAACCTGTGTGCCTCTTTGGGAACCTGCCAGGTACTTGTGGCCTGGATTGACCACTGTTGGAAACGGGATACTGGGCTTGATGGACCTTGATCTGACCCAGTAAGGTAGTTCTTATGTTCTTATGCCCGTAACACATGCACACTGTGAAGGTGCTTGCTATGTGCAAATTGCACTTGCTTGCTACCAATACAATGTTATAGTCGGCAATAGGCTGCCAAACCCCTCCACAGATAATCAGACAGCAATACCTTTGCCCCTACACCACTACAGGGCACACAGTAAGTGTCCAGTGAAGGATAGAAAGGGCTTATCTGGGAATAGGCACATCCTGCTGCACAGCTCAGAGCAATAGACTAAAGTACAAGGGGATGGGGCATGCAAACCCGTGAAGCAAAGAAGCACAGAGACCATGATGCAGTCCTTTCTATAGGAGATAAGGTGCAAGCGCAGCATCTGAATGAGCAGGGGGCCCCATGTGGGTGCAGACAGGGTGGCAGCAGCGTCCACCACGTGGAACGGCCATATAACCCCTCTCACCCTGGGGCACCTAGGGTGGCTGAATATCTAGTTTGCAGTGGACACCCCATATATATTTAGCCTATTACCCTTGCTACTTAAGAGCCATGGCTCGGCCCCACTTGGGAGAAGAGGGGCGCAAGAGCTTGTGGAACAACAGACCCAACAAGTGATCACACAGATGCATGGACCTGATGGCTAGGCCAACAGATGGCTGGGGTCCCCTTACAACCATCCCTTCTACCACACCTTTGGTCCACCATATGGCACACCCAGTTGTGTGGCCTAACCTACTTGTTCTATGTAAACAGTTGAAACATACTGCCACAAAATGTTTTATGTAAACCGTCTTGATTTGTAGAAAGACGGTATATAAAAATGGTTAAATAAATAAATAAATAAATAACCTCTGCTTGGGAGGGGGGGGGGGAGAGAGAGGTAGGAGCAGCCCCACCACGGGGAAATCTCTAGAAGACACCACAGAACACCCTACACACTCCCAAAGCAGCTCCCAGCCAGGGCACACCAACTCTAAGGGAAATTAAGGCCCACAGGCCTTTGGGAGGCGACAACAGCTCCCCAGGTCTGTTGAATGCCTCATCCCACAAGCACAGGGCTTGAGGGGAAGGAACACTGATCAGGGAGCCCCAACCAAGCTAGCCCAGGTTCAGTGGTGAAAAATGTAGGTATCTGCTCTGAGCCAGTGCACCAAAGACATGTCCTCACAGAGGTAGAATGAGGGTCCATCTGCCCATGGGAAAAGGGCCCATGGCCCTGGCATAGTCTCCCAGGTGCATGTATGCAGGGGAGATAGTGATCTGACAGCACATTTTGATGCCAAATCTTCATTCTGCCAAGTAGTTGTCACACCAGCCCTGCCCCAACTTTACTCTGCCAGTTCTGACTGTTTCAATGAGCACAGGCTTTATCTCCTCCACAGCTCATCACGCTAACAGCCCTCCCACATCTATCCAGTGCATATGCAAACATGAACATCATACTGTCCAGACAGAAGGTGCTGTGAATATAGATGTGTGCCCATTCTCCCAGCAGGTACATTCATGTGCTTCAGGCCCTAGGTTTTTGGTTGTCAGGCTGTAGTGCTCCACTGCTATGGTAGTCACACCATGCGGCCCCTCTAATATTGGTATATGTATAACCTTGTACGGAATTGTGAACGCTTTGATTGAAGGAAAAAGCGGGATACAAAACGTGTCAAATAAATAAATAAGTGTGCGTGGTATGGTTCTGGCCTTTACACCATATAAGATTCATGCCCAAACTGCACGCTAGCGACACTCTAGCAAGGCAGGTGCAACTACCACCTAGTTGGAAGCTGGCTATAGTTGCTCACATACTAGCAGCATGTTTCATGGCTGAAAGTACTATTAGTGCAATTGCCACCACCCACTCTCTGCCCTAACTCCGCCTATTTGTGAGGTGCTCAGGTAGCATGTTTTTTTTAGCTTGACCGCATTTTTGTGGTGTGCTCTTGGCTTCCATACAGCCAGAATGCATGTCAGCCCCATGCTATACCTCACGCTACCAGCTACCGTGCTTTACAACATACCTCATTATGTCACAGGTTCTGTTAAACGTGTGCTGGGGAGTGGCTGTGGTTCCAATGATTTAAGCCTCATAGCTATGTTAGACACATCCATGGAGGAATCCACCTAAATAGGTATTATGGTGGCTACCTTTGAGAACACCTCTGAGAAGAATTTGATTTTATCTTTATTTTTTTAAGGAGATCAGTACATGGCCAAGCAATATATGTATTTCCAGATGCTTCTCCAAGAACCTAGCAGGTTCTGAGACGTTTTCTTCTTTTGAAATACAGGGCTATTGCCCTTGGTATGACTTTCTTTTTTAAATTTCCCAGCAAATGTTTAGTGAAATTCTCTGGAAAAGAATATGTTATTTTGTGATCCAGAGCATTTAGAAGTTTTGATACAGTCTCAAGAGGAATGATAGTTCAACTTCTCCTTCTTTAGAAATTGTTGGGAATTGAGAGATATTGTAGTATTTCTTGCTATATCTTTATTAAATTAGCAAATCTCCCACATATTGCTATTAGGAGAAAATATTGTACTTTTCTTTTTCGCTTATTATTGGATTGCTTATGAGAATTATGAATGTACATTCTCCTTTTCCTTTTTATTTGATGGAATGTGTTCCAGCTTGTTTTAGATTGTCCCTCTATAAATTTAATAAATATTAAATTAAAAAATAAAAGGACTAGTTAAGTTGCGGTAAGAAAGAACAACCATCCATTTTGTCCAGATAGTCTTGCTTATCCCCGCGTGTAAAGAACAAGAAATTGGTTGGTTGGTTGGAATTCTGCTAGAGACCTAGATTGGCCACGAAACAGGATGCTGGCATTGATGGACCTTTGGTCTGACCCAGAATATAATTTCTTTCTTATGTTCTAATGTGCATTCATATTTAATAGTAAACTAAAACAATTTAAATTCTGTAGAGACACACAAAAATGAGCTGCAACAAATTTAAACATTATTAAAATATCTACTCATTTGCAATCATTTAGAATCTGCTAAAATCTCCATCAGTGGTACTGGCTAAATTATTACTACTACTGTTTTTATTACTACTATTAATCATTTATATAGCTCTAAAAGATGTACACAGCACAGATGCATATACACAGTCCCTGCTGCACAGAGTTTACAACCTAGTTCAAACACACAAACAATTACTCGTCAGTAAGGTGGAGTTATTAGGAGGTCAAGAAGAATTAAGAGCAGGGATTCTTACTTTCAGTTCTCTGGCTCAGAATGTATTTAAGAAAAGCTGCCAGTGAGGAGGGTCAGAGTGAAAGGCAGCCCCCCTTCAATTAACAGTGCAAAGGAGGAAACAGGAAAAAAGTGTTACAGAAAGAAAAGCAGGTAATTTTACCAACAGCAGACATAAAATGCCTTATTTGAAGGGAAAAATGAGGCTCTGTCCCTCTCAAATAAGGTAAAAGTTCAAAATCTAGGACTGAACAAATTCTTAATAGGTTCAACAAAAGGAAGGGATTTCATCTTTAGTTGGAAAAGTTTTGAATTTGACCATCCTTTAAGAGTAGATGAAATGAAGCAAAGAAAGCTCAATCACATATTTTAAGATAATTGTCTTTTGAGAATCTTAGTCATCTAAGAAATCCGATAAAAAAAAAACAATTGGTACTACTCTTCAATTACTTCTGCAGCCTCTCAATTTTATTTGGAGGCACATAACTAAGACCTGCTATTAATCTTGTGAGCTTTACATTATGTAATAGAGGATGGACCCGAGTGCTCACAGTACTAGAAGGGTGTTCCACCTAAAACAACAAAAAAACCCTCCCAAGCACAGTTCCCTTATACAGTAGTTTCTTCCAAACCTACAAAAAAGAGGGGTGGTGCCCACCAAGAAGTAAAGTAGAGGGAACACTAGGGGGTTCCAGGTTGCTAAGTAACACCAGAGAGCTTGCCTCTTATGTTCAACTATGCTTTGAAAAAAAAGAAAACAGTTTCCACAGGCCAACATGGCCTGACCAGCATAAATGCAAAAGGAGAAAAAAGTAATGCAGACCTGTGGGAGTTCTGCAGACAGGCTGATGTAGAAAACTGGTGCTAGACGCGTGCTGAAGACGACTTTAACACGTCCTGACAACACATATTTTTTAACGCCAAATGCAGCAAAGATAGGCATGCAAATGACCAACTCGTTAACCGTGCACATGCAAATGAGCCATCACAGCATTAAACTGGGAAAGCAAGACAGGCACATGCACACAAGAAGTCTGCGCTAGTTTGGCTTGCTCTCCAGGCACCACGTGGCTAATTTGCATAGCATCGGGGGGTCTTTCCTGATGCCATCAAAATACTGTTGGGGGTGGGATCGGGCCGCTAGACCACCAGGGATCATTTTATTGTGGGGCATGGCCCCCAACAGTATTTTCATGGCTTCGGCATCTGAGGAGGAGATGATATAGGCATCGGGGAAAGCACCCAGTGCCATCAAAATACTGTCGGGGGGCACGCATTAGAGGTTTATTTTTACTCAGACTCTGAAGTAAAAATTTTGGCACTGTGGCTGGTTGCGAAGTCCTCAACACCTGTCTTTGCATCAGGCGTAGCTATGATTTGCATACCAGCCCGGCTGATTATAATAGATTTAAATAATTCAAGTTCATTTACATACGCATGGCGTTAGTTGGACACTAGTTTTTCCGCCGGCATCTACATCTGCTTCCTGTATTTGCAGGATTGTTAAGAGTGCTTAAAAATGGTGTTAGGGGCTCGTAAAACCCACGCTAGCTTTCTGCATCAGCCTGAGAGACAGAAAGCAGTAGAGGCCTGCTGAGACTCACAGCCAGAGCTTCCAAAGGAGTTCAGTTGCAGATAAGTAAGATATTTATTCTTCTGCAGCTTGGTGGGGGCCAGAGGGTGCATCTCATTTCATATCTTAAATCCAGACAGTGAGGAGAGGGAGCAGACCACAGTGCACCCCAAGTACACAGAAAGTAGACAATTTTGATAATCTCCTATTTGGGGAGTTAAAGTAAATTCCCCTGATGTCATTTCCTAAGGGTACTTATCTGTTGCATATGAATTTTGCTTTTTTTGCACTAAGAGGTCCATAGCATAGACACCGGTATCAACAAAGTTCCATATTTGGAGTGTATTTTATGATTGCCTTTCAGAAAAGGGTTGAGAAATCTTTGGTACCCAGCCAAGACCTGTAGCAGGGAGAACATGAGGACCCAGTTGTGGAAAATAGGTCCAGAGATTTTCAGAGAATAGTCTGCCTGAAACAATTTCTCTTTATGTAGTTTGTCGGATTTTCTTAAGAGACTTTAAAGAGAACATTAAATTATTGTAACTAAATAAAATTTTTGCATCATTGTTTATTTGCACTTTTAAATTTGGGAATTTTCTTTCATATGATTTTATCTTCTTAGTTTCACCAAAATAAAGTGAAGTTTTATTTAAAAAAAACACACTACAGAGCAGACATTGTTTGTGGAGTAAAGTGAAGTTATTTTGCTAAAGTCACTCAATGAGGGCCTTGGGACTTTTGCCTCTCCCGATCCCCCAATTGCTGAACTAAAGACATTTTTTTGTGTATCCTCCTGGACATAGCAGCCAGCAGTATCCCAGTGAACCCACAGCAATACCTCTTTTGTCATCTGAAAACAATGTCTTTTTTTTTTATAAAATAGAAAAACATTTGTCAGCCGATACGCATATTATATGATTTATCCCCAGCAAAAAGAACACAATGAAAGACTTCCAATTTGAAGGCAGATTGTTAAAGCAATAACTCATAACTTGGCCACATATAATACTGCAATAATTTTGGATGGAAATATATGTGTAGATTATGACAAGCTAAGAATTTCAGCACAGAACATAGTTAAAGAAAGAGATAATGATGCCAGGTAATGGCTCTACTGGGTCTTTACTGAATAGTCCCTTTAATATTTTTGTACCGATTACCTGTATTTTTTAAATTATTATAGAAAATGAAGATAAGGAATCTGGTTTATTATGGCTAATAAACTGTGTGTAAGCTGCATTAGATTATGAATATATTATGAAATGTTGAGTTGTAGTTTGGTATTTTAGAGAGAAAGAGGGATATAAAGCGGGATATAAAGCATGTACATTTTTCACATTATGCTGTCTAGAAAATACAATGTAAGATCTATTGAACCAGGAGCTTGTTTCCTAACATACTCTACACTTTAAAGAAGGGAATTTTATAAACCATTTTCTTGCCCAAGTAGACTCGTATACAATTAGGTTGGGTGTAAATATGCATGAAGTGCAGGCCAGCATATACTGTTGCAGTAGGCGTGCACATGGGCAGAGTTTGGGTGCAGTCATGAAGTACATATGTATTTTAGAAAATAGATGCATAAGCTATGCACCAACGTTTACACCTGCTTGCAAGCAATGTTGATGCCTGCAATCTAAGCACGATTTGTGTAGAGATTTAGGCTAGTATTCTATAAGACAAGTAGGTGCCTACTTATCTTTATAAAATAGGCTCAGAATATGCATCTACTCTATTGCCTTACTAGGTATCCCGTTACAAAATTTCATTCTAAATGTGGGAGAACAATTACAAAAAATTCAAAAAGCAATTAAGAACAAGATTGTTTAAAATTTTTCAACTCCTCAACGGAATATTTGTTAGAAGCCCTTTTTGCAGCAGTAACAGTCATGCACTTGCTTTCCTGAGAAACATGTAAACAAATATAAGAATGCAACTTCTACTAAATCTCACTACAGGGCATACAATGGCTCTGTAGGATGGAATAATTTTGGGAAATTATTAAATACCAAACATTTTACATGGTATACAACAAATTTACAATTTGGTCACCGACCTTTCATAGGGATAGTCACAGAGCTTAAGAGGGAAAAAGGCAAAATGAGCAAGTCTTGGGAGCTTACCAAGCTAATTTTTCAAATGGTTTTTCTCATCAATAGCAGCAATGCTTATTGCAGCCTTACAATGGTATTAACTATGTTATACTGCTGCTGTGAAGGCACATTTTAGAAAGGACATGGAGATCAGAAATGAGACGTGAACAAGGCCGGCCCACGAACTAGGCGGCAGATCCTGACAGGCGGCATCACTAACCCAATCCCCTGGGAAGTGGCAGCTGAACTGCTGTTTCAGTGCTGTGGCAGGCTTTAAAACGCCCACTCACATGCGCACAGTTCAGGCCTGCCACTCCTGCCTGCTCTCCATGAAAGTTGCATCAGAGGAGGGGGGCAGGAGTAGCAGGCCATGAGCGCACATGCGCACAAGCACTTTAAGGCCCAACATAGCACTGAAGCAGCAGTTTAGTTGCCACCATTTTGGCGCATGGTGGGCTGGATGGAGGTGCAATCTTTTGGGGGGAGGGGGTAGCAACACAGAGGGTCTGTCTAGGGTGGCAAAAACCCTCATGCCACCACTGGATGTGAAGATCAGGAGGCACACAATTCTGACAGCGTTTTAGGAACAACTCTTCTAAACGTAGAACAGTTTCTAACACACACATCCACGTGTAGGAGAAGGAGCCATTTCAGCATTATATATGTGGTTAAAAATGATGGAAGAAACACTGCAACTTATAAGTGTAAGTGTTGGTATTTCACTATGTGCACAGAACCTAAGCCTTTTTGCAGAGATGTACAGGTGCTGCTACTCAACTCAGAAGACTCCATTTTTAAGTCATTTTGATTTGGAGAGGAAAATTAACATAGGAGGATTAAAGTGGATATCCCCCTTGATCCCTCCTGTAATGAGAAGGGCAAACAGAGCACGTTCTCCATACATATTTGTGTCAGGAAACAAATGTAAATCCAGAAGCAGTCAATTCTGGGCTTGACCATACATTCCCTATATGAAATGAAGAATGCATGTGTAGTTATTTGTCTTGCCAAGGCCATGCTCCCGACATACACCCTATCTTTAACGTGGTACGGTCATCCACATGTAAAATAAGCCTTTTTTAGAATGACTATATACATGTGGATGCAATTTACACATGTAAGCGGTCGTACCAACACGTGTAAAGCACAGTTACTTACCTGTAACAGGTGATCTCTGGGAACAGCAGGAATAAGTCTTCACATATGGGTACGTCAGTACCGACGGAGCCTGCGCGGGAACGCTCCCCAGCGTCCAATTAGAAAGCTTTTGGGAGCATCCCACAGCATCTGCGTGCTGCCTTCCCGCCTTTCCCAACTGCCTCTCCTCAGTTGAGTTTCAAAGCTGAGACAAAGAGAGAGAGAGAAAAGGGAAAAGGGAAAGAAGAGATATAGAGATACAACTCCTAGGGGAGGTGGGTGGGTTGTGAAGACTTATTCCTGCTGTTCCCAGAGATCACCTGTTACAGGTAAGTAACTGTGCTATCTCCAGGAACAAGCAGGAATGAGTCTTCACATATGGGGACTCCCAAGCTAAGATGCCTGGAGTCCCAGCATGTCATAGATTGGAACATGCTATACCTAATAACACCAGGCATCCTAAGGATGGAGGGTAGGAGTTGAAAAGAGAAAGGTGCTGTGGAAAACAGCTTAACCAAGCATAGGACTGCAGACAAGGAGTCCATGTGTGGATGATAATTGTCATCAATGATATTGAAATGAAATACTGCAATATGGACCTCCCCTAACAGGATTTCACAGAAGTATGGAGGTTCATGGGATCTACTGGGGAACTGTAAAGTGGAGGTAATAAACCTGTAGGAAAAACAGTGGAGGTCAGAATCCTGAAGGGTAACAAGTAACCCCAGTAAAAAAACTGGGGTAGTACAAAAACGGTAGGCCTTCAGCGGAAGGCTTTATGATAAAAGCCGAACTCTTTTGGCGGAAGAGTGGCTCACTCTTAGGAGCAAAAAGAGAAAGGCTAACCGATTTGGACAAACAGGCACAGTCCTTGTGGGGAGAAAGGGTATGGGAACCCCTTGTATCCCAAAAAGAGAGGACAAATGCCTGAGGCGTTAAAGCCTGTGATTAACTGAAAATCTGCAATGTCTCTCCTAACTGGGGTAAGCTAGGAGAGATATTGGAGCACGGAGAGCTTCAGAGGTACCTAAACTCTAAAGTTATGGTATAAAAGTTGACGACTACCACAGGAGTGGCTGTGTGTGTAGAACCCCAAACTTGCTGGATAGCATAGGTATGGGTAAAGCCCATCTGTCAGAATCATATAACTATATGAGCATAGACAGTCAGATAGATAAGTATGTGGATACATATCTATCTATAATAAAATATCTCGACAGATACACACATATACATATATACATATACATATATATACACATATATACATATATATACACATACACATATATATACACATATATACACATATATATACACATACATACATATACATATACATACATATACATATACATATACACATACATATACACATAAATAAATATACATACATATACATATATATACATATACACATATATATACATATATACACATATATACATATATATACATACATATACATACACATACATATACATACACATACATATATATATATATATATACACACATACATATAGATATATAGATAGACATATAGAAATATATCTATAGTGAGATATGGAAGGGCATAAAATACACACAAAAGATAGATATGAATATGTAGGCCTATATATGGGTGTCTGCAAGTAAGCAGACAGAGATATGCCTACAGCACGGTATTCACATAGGATATGTGGAGAGGAAAGGTTCATCTAATTACAAGGAGGTGGAACCTACTTGAGAAGATATATAGAGAATCTATTCCTCCTGGTTATGATCTAAAAGGATGCTAGCTAGTGAAATAACCAGGACGGTTACGTGAAAAACAAAGGATAATATCAGTCTGCAGCCAGCAAGTCTCGAGTCTTCCAGAACTCTAGCATGGGAAGTGGACAGAAGACGCATAGAGATGAGATACCATGTTGACCTGCGTAAGGGCAAAAGGTATCATGCGTTCTTACCATGATGACGAGCTGCAAGGAGAAAGAGCATATCCCCGATTGGGAATACTATGGACCAAAGCAGGGAATTGGCAACTCCTTAAGCTTTCACGTAAGAGAAGGCCTATGTCCTTTATATCAAAAAGGAGATAGTAAAAGAAGGGAGAACCCTTCTAGTCATGGGAGACATGACTGAAAAGCCTTTTCCAACCATCTAGGATAGCTGTTGGAGAAAAAAACCCCATGCTTTCTAGCAAGGGCCCATAGTGGAAAGCTTCTCTGTAGAATTGCAGAGAGCATGATGCAGGAGAATGAGGAGATAGAACTGGCTGCTGGAGAGCCAGTATCTCTGCCAACTATGCTGCCAAACCGAGGGGAATGGAGATGGCAGAACTAGAAGACTATCCAGAAAGCTTGTAGTGAGATCATCTCCAAGATAGATGAAAGCACTGACTTGGAGCCACTACAAAGACTAGACAGAATGTTGGTAGAGGACAAATCTGGTTGTTTGTGGACAAGAACCAGTGGTCCAAACATTAAGGCTCCTGCATAGGCAGCTGCTAGCAAGACAGCAGAAAGAATCTTACTGTTTAAAAACAGAAAGAACAGACAGAACAGGAGTAGAAAACTCTGGACATGTCTGATAAGCTGCCCCAAAGCAAGATTGAAAAAGAGGAGTTAACTCAGAGAGGAAAACTCCGCACTGGAAAGTGACAAAACTAGAGAGGCTGAAGAAAAAGCCCTCCAGTGAAGTAATAACGCTCTTACAGAGGAAAAAGCTTGGTAAGAGGGTGAAGAGAATGGAGCTGAAGAAGACTTACCAAGTAGTAAGTCTATAGAAAGGAAAAAATACATGCTGGCACAGGAAACTATCATTTGATAGTGGTTAGACCTCTTTTCCTAGCAGGAAGAAGAGGAGAAACCTGTGACCTATAGGCATGAACATCCTGACAGCTCATAGAAATATAGAAAAAATGGATGTCTTTTGGAAAGAGATCCATGTCTAGGGGTTAGAATGAAGCGGTGAATTGCCTCTATTGAGAAGAAGCAAACTGCAGATTCTAAACCCCAAGAGTCACAAGCATCTGATGATTGATCAGAAACCCTGCGGTTGCTGGGTTTGCTGAGCCTGGTGAGAGGTTGGATTCTCCAGAGCAGGACGATGCTTCCCTTGTTTGGGAACATCTGTATGATGGGCAGGTGATGAATAAAACCTTCTTCTCCTATGGGAAGAAAGTTTGGTAGGACATTTCCTACCTACTGGGACAGAAGAAGGTGTAGAACAACCCCTAGGAACAGGTAAATCAGTGGACAACTGAGTAACCTGACGTAAAGACTCCTTGTTGAAGAGATTTTCTCCAGTGCAAGGAGTATGTCCCAGTCTTTGTTGTGCCCATTTGTCCAAGTCTGAAGCCTGGAGCCAGGCTCTATGTCGTGCCCCTATAGCTACAGCAGAAGTCCTGCTAACAGACTCAAAAGAGTCTAGGGAAGCACGAGAAAGAAACCAAGAGATATTCTGGATATGCTTAAGCAGTGAGGAATAGTCTGCACTCTTGGAATCTGGAAGGAAAGGAGTCAAAAGATGTAATTTCTTTGTGACCTCCTCAAGAGATAGACTCATATAGAACATATATGAGAGAATTCTTGCAGAAAGCATAGATGTCTGGAAGGTTTGACGTCCAAAGGCATCTAGTGTCCTAGACTCACGACCTGGCGGATAAGAAGAGTGCTTTTTCTTACTCTTTACTCGCCTCATTGCTGATTCCACTACTATGAAATGATGAGGAAGTTGAGTCTTTTGAAACCCTGGAGAGGGGGGCACCTGATATAGGAGATCAGTTGCTCTGGAAAGTGGGGGTACCCTTAAAGGTGCTTCCCACAGACCTAGAAGGAGATCCTGCAAAGAATGATGCAAAGGAAGCATTATGTTCTCCTTTGCTTTGGTAGGAACAGAGCCTTGTGCAGGATCATGCCCAGGGATAGGAATGGCAAGTGATCTTGCTATTTCCAGGAGAAAACTCTGAAAAGAGAGATCTCCAACGGGAATCTCCTTTGGACAGGTTAGATCAGAAGAACTAGCCTGAGCACCGAAGGATCTATCCAAATATATAGGAATAGAAGATCCAGCACGGTGCAGGGTGGTATCCTTAAAGGATGGTCGCTGGTACCGGCTGTCAGGAGCAGCATCCGTCAGTACCTCATCGTCCATGCCAGGTATCGACTCCAAGCCTGGTATAGAAGGGAGCGATCCTGTTGAAAGAAGCATGGCAGGAGCTGGCCACGATGCTACTGTGGATACTGGTACCGATGTCGGAGCCGAAGCCGACACAGACATCGGAGTAGCCATCGGTGACAGCTCAATCGGTACCGAGGTAACCGAAAACCTCCGGCAGCCATACTCGGTACCAAGCCTGCGGTACAGATCAGTGTCGGTACCAAGGCGTGCCGGTACCCAGTCTTCCAGACTAGAGATCGATTGCAAACTCGGTATCGAGGGCAATGAGCCTGATGAACGAAGCACAGCAGGCACCGACCGCAAAGGTAATGTGGAAATCGGTACCGACTTCGGTACCGTGTCTGATACCGGTGGATGAAGGCCAACCGGTGGCAACTTAAGCGGCATCGGAGGAACCGAGAGTTGCGGATCCAAACCATCAGAACCGAGCCTTTGGTACCGAGGGGAGCCGGTACCAAGGCGAGTCGGTACCCAATCCCCCAGACTGGAAATCGATTCCAGACTCGGCATCGAAGGAAGCGAGTCTATCGATGCACATCTGGAGGGTACCGACGTCGGTGGTCGTATCTGTGTCGGTACCGATACCGGAAAGTCAGTCTGGGGAATATCCACCAGACCTGGAGGTACCGAGGACGCCAGATGACGATCCCTGGTGAGGAGTGTTTCATCCAACACCAATGCCGGAGCCGGGGTATCGGTACCGCTCGAAGCGGATGCCACCACCGGACACGGCTCAGGTATGTTCTGTGAGGGGTGAACACCAGGAGCAACCTGAAACCCCTCATACGCTTTGGAGACCGAAGACTCCCGCCGGGGTTTTGAAGCCAGTGGGCCCTCGAGGGCAAGGCCGGAGCCATCTACATGCTGTGCATGAGACCTACCACTCGAGGACTGGCTAGTCTTAAGAGACTGTTTGTGGGTTACCTGATCCTGTGTAGAAGAAGAAAGGGACGGTGCCCGGAAGTTGGAGGGGAACTGGGTATCGAGGAAACCTCGATGTTGAAACCATCTTCTCACCAAACTGTTGCCCAAAGGCTCCGGAGGAAAACGGTCAGGCCCCAAACAGGTTAGACACCGACTTTGAGGGTCTAAAAATAAAGTTGTACCGCCACAGTCTGAACATTTCCTGGAGAAAGTGGCTGGCGGTTCCATGAAGGAAAAAGAAGAGGCCTAAGGCCTGAGAAACCGTGAGACACTATGAAGAAAAAAATAGTCCTTGAAAAAGGAAAATTTCACAAGAAAAGAAAAGAAAACACCGGCGGTACCGGTGGCGTCGGGGAAGACAGCCGCGACCACAAGAAAAGTAAAGAAATAAAACAGAATTTTCTGCGGTGACAGGAGGACGTCCTGCCGGCTCCGCGGAAAAACGAAAACTGAGGAGAGGCAGTTGGGAAAGGCGGGAAGGCAGCACGCAGGCGCTGTGGGATGCTCCCAAAAGCTTTTTTATTGGACGCTGGGGAGCGTTCCTGCGCAGGTTCCGTCGGTACCGACGTACCCATATGTGAAGACTCATTCCTGCTTGTTCCTGGAGATATCACAAATAATCCCCTTAATGGCTAGGTGTTAATTGTTCCCTTTATGTCTTGATATAAGACACAAGTTGTAGTCAAGTCTTACAAATTGGAATGAGCTCTGTGTGTCAGTCTTTGGTTAGCACAGAACTCTTCCTGAACACTGTGTTTTCAGCTGACAATCCACCTCACCACCACCTGTGCAATGTCATTCTGCCAGCCTTACAAGCATTAATGAAGAAATATAATCTCAGGAGGGGTCTGAATGGGAAACTGCACATCTATAATGAATCTTTTCTAACCTTCAACTGGGAATCCAGGAGTCCTAAAACTAATACTGAAAGCTTTATGTAATCCACTGGTAATGCCAGAAACACCATAAAAAGCTGTCACAAAACTAAAAGCCCATTAATCACACATGAGGATTGATTCACTCAGATTTGAGACTTAGGAACATTTCCAGCAGAAACATTCGTTGTCTTCAGCAATGAAAAATAATTTGATCCTGAATTTAAAAATGCAACTCCAGGCTCTACAGCATTTATGTTGTTGTTTTGATCAGTCCTTGCTCAAAGTAACTTTATCTATCTGACTTCTTATCCGTTCATCCATTTAGGCTCAGACTGAAGTACAGTTCTGACATTCTAATTAAGGTTTCTGATTCTCACTTATAGCCATAGAAAGCATAGTTACTTACCTGTAACAGGTGTTCTCCGGGAACAGCAGAAATCAGTCCTCACATATGGGCGACATCGGTACTGATAGAGCCATCTCAGTAACCTCTCCCCAGCTTTCAAAGAAAGCCTTTGGGTGATGCACCATGCATGCGTGGTCCCCTTCCCGCCTAAGGGTGCCATCTTACCTCACCGATGCTGCACAAGACAGCAAAAGAAAAAGCAACTCCACGGGGAGGAGGGAGGCTTGTGAAGACTGATTCCTGCTATCCCTGGAGAACACCTGTTACAGGTGAGTAACTATGCTTTCTCCGGGACCAAGCAGGAAGTCAATTCTCAGATATGGGACTACCTAGCTACAGGCTACTAAAAAAAACCTGCAAAAAGCCATGGGTGACCAGAAAAAGGTGAGCCATGAGAAGCAGCAATTGAGTCGAGAGACCACAGACCTAATGACGGCCAAGCTGTCCAGTGAGGAACCAGTTCTCCAGTAGCCTGAACACACCGGAGGGCAAGAGTTGCCTTACACCTCAAACAAATGACAGAGTACTGCCTGGCCAAAGACAACGTCCCGGCGGGACTCCCTCTCCAGGCAGTAATGCGCTGCGAAGGTATGGGCTGAGGACTAGGTGGCGGCCCGGCAGATCTCCGGATAAGAGAACGGAATGCAGGTTCGCAACAGAGACTGCCATGGCCAGGACGCTGTGCGCCTTGATATGGTCCTCCAGCGAAAAACCGGCCTGCTCATAGGCGAAGGCGATACAGTCCACTACCCAAGTGGACAGGGTGTATTTAGAGACCGCTGCTCCCAACTGACTTGGTTCATATCAGACAAAGAGCTGAGAAGCTCGGCAGTGGTCCTGGGTACACTGCAGGTAGAAGGCTAGAGCCCGCTTACAGTCCAGTGTGTGGAGAATGGCTTCTGTCCTGCAGATTAAGGTGAAACAGAGATACCACTTTGCATAGAAACTTGGTGTGCATGTGGAGCATGACTTTGTTCCTGTAGAACCTAGTGTATGGTGGGACCGCCACCGATGCTTGAAGCTCGCTGACCCTGCAAGCAGAGGTGAGCGGCACGAGGAACACCACCTTCCAGGTGAGATACTTGAGGTGGCAGAAGCCAAAAGGCTTAAAGGGTGGCATGGTTAGCCTGGAGAGCACAACGTTAAGGTCCCACTCCACTGCCAGAGGGCAGAATGGTGACTTCGACAGGAGGGAGCCCCTCAGGAGGCGAGTCACAATGGATTGGGCAGAGAGGACCTTGCCCTCAATTAAATGGTGATGTGCTACAAGCACGCTAAGGTGCACCCTAATGGAGTTGAACTTCAGCCCTGCCTGAGAAAGATGAAATAGGTACTGCAACACCAGCTGGACAGAGCAGGAGAAGGAGTTGATCCGCTTCTCCGCACACCAGACCGAGAACCCCCGCTACTTGAAAGGTGTACGCCTGGTAGGTGGAGATTTTACGGAGATCAGGAGGACCCCTCCACTTCAATGGAGAGATTGAAGGGGGCCAAGGCTACCCTTTCAGCAGCCAGGCCATTAATGTCAGGGACCCCAGGGTGGGGTGCAGGAGAGAACCCTCCTCCTGTGTGAGTAGGCCTGGGTCACATCACAGGGGAACTGGGGGTACTGTGAACAGGCAGAGGAGCGAGGGAAACCATGGCTGCCTGGCCCATCATGGAGCTACCAGAATCACTGGGGCCCTGTTGTGCTGGACCTTGAATAGGGTCTTGGTGATCAGCGGTGTGGGCGGGAAGGCACAAAGGAGGCCCTCCGCCCGCGAGATAGGAATGCATCCGCCACTACCTGGGCGGGGTGCGGCTGCCAGGAACAGAAGTGGGGCAGCTGGGCACTGGCCAGACTGGCAAAGAGGTCCATCCATGGGAGCACCCATTGCTGGAATAGCTGGCCAGCCACCCTGGAGTCCAGCTTTCACTCGTGCAGCTAGAGGACCTATCTGAACCATTCAGCCAGGGCATTGTCCTAGCCTGAGAGGTATACTGCTTGCAAGAGCATTCTGTTGCTGCTGGCATAAGAGCAGAGGCTCACTGCTTCCTGGCAAAATGGAACAAACCCATGCCTTCTTTCTTGTTGATATAGAACACAGCCACCTGATTGTTGGTCTGAACCAATACCGCTTGATGCTGCTTGTGGTGGTCAAAAGTCCAGAGGGCTAAGGCTACGGCTTGGAGCTCCAGGAAGTTGATTTGCTGGAGACTCTCCATCGATGACCAGCTGTCCCGAGTGCAGAGGTCATCACAATGGGCTCCCCAAGCCAGTTTGGAGGCATCAGTGGTGACGATCCTCTGAGGTGTGGGGATCTGGAAAAGCATCCCAGCAAGTAGGTGCTGGAGGTGTTGCCACCAGTTGAGAGAGTCGGCCAGGGGACGATCACCCTGTCCTGTATGTGCCCTGTGGCCTGAGACCACTAGAAGTAGAGAGTCCAATGGGCCCTTCGCATCTGCAGGTGGGCGTCTAGGGTGACGTGCACTGTGGACGCCATGTGCCCCAGCAGGTGAAGCATGAGGCGGGCCAATGCAGGGTGATAGCACTGGGTGCTTTCTGTGAGTGCCTGGAGGTGCAGGGCTCTGTCCCATGGGAGAAAAGCTTTGGCCTGGACGGTGTCCAGCTGCACCCCTATGAACTCCAGACTGCGAGTTCTTTGGAGATGAGACTTTGAGTAATTGATGACGAACCCCAAGTGCTCCAGATTAAGGATGGTGCGGGCCATCACCTATTGTACTGCGGCAGCAGTGCTGCCCTTTGTGAGCCAGTCATCCAGATAGGGGAAGACGAAGACCACCTGGAGCCTGATGTCATTTGCAACTACCGCAAGGCACTTTCATTTCATTTATTTAAGATTTGATATACTGCTTAATGTGGATACAGCAAAGCGCTTTATAAGACAATACAATAAAAACTGAAGCAGGAAAATGAAAAGAATGCCAGTATATATATAGGACAGACGTGAAAATGAGAGGTGACAAGGCAGGGCTGCAGGAGAGTGGTGAGAGAGGAGGAGGGGGGCGGGTAGGAAACCTAAGTAAGTCAAGTGAGGGAGTCCAGTGGGAAGTCAAAAACTGTGCAGAAAAGATGGGTTTTAAGTTGGGGTTGAACTTTGTAAAAGAAGAATAACTGGAGATGTGGAGAAAAATTATTCCAAAGGGAGGGTCTGAGGAAATAAAATGCCGAATGGCGAGTAGATTAAAGATGGACCAGAGAGGGAAAGGGTAGAAGACGGTTCATATGAACTGCATGGAGAGAGCATTGTGGAGGCAAGCGGAATACCCATGGGGCAGAGGCCAGGCCGAAGGATAGTACTCTGTACTGATAATGTCCTCCTCCCACCACAAAGTGGAGGTATTGCCTGTGGAGAGGGTGGATGAGAGTGTATGCATCCTTTAAGTGCAAGGAGCATTGCTGCCATACCTCCAGCAGGGAGACTGGCTATGTTCTAAAGGAGAGCATTTTGAACTTTTCTCTCACCAGGAGCCTGCTGAGGCATGGCAGGTTTAGGATGGGATGGAACCCTCTGGTCCTTTTGGAGACCACGAAGTAGCAGGAGTAGAACCCCTCGCCCCTGAGGTAAGCGGGGATGGGTTCCACTGTCTGTTCTGCTAGGAGGCCTGGGAGTTCCTGCTGGAGCAGGGCCTGGTGAAGGGGTGTCCTGGGGGACTCTCCCAGGAAGAATGGTGGGGACATTTGATGGAGGTGGAGGAGATAACCCTTCCTTATCATCTGAAGAGCCCATGCGTCGGTGGCAACGGAGGGCCACCTGTGAGCGAGGAGTACCAGACATCCCCCCCCCCATGTGCTGCAGGGTGTGCCCCCTGGGGGAAGAGAGGCTATGTCAAAAGCTCCCTCCGGGTTGCGCCAGGGGCACAGTCTGGGGCATGGGGGTCTTAGGCTTACGTGGGCCATGACCCTGTCCCTTGGCCTGCTGGCCCTGTTGGGGAGCTGGGAAGGCTGGATACCGGGGGTAGTTTCCATAAGTCTTGCTCTTCTTTGGGGAGGACTTTCTGCCAGAAGCCTTCCTCCAGGAAGAATCAGCGATCTTTTTGGAGAGTCTGGTCTTTGTCATGAACTCTGACTCCAGCTCGAAGGCCTTACTGGTCATAGATGTGCCGAAGAGATTCTCTCCTCGGCAAGGGATGTCAACCAACTTGTCCTGCACCCACTGCTCCAGGTCGGAGGACTGTAGCCAAGCGAGATGGTGAGCACTAATGCCTGCCACAGCTACTCTAGTCTTCAACTCAAAGCCATCATAGGCCTCTCGAGTTATAAACTTGAAGCACATTGACTGCAGAGGCCAGGTCCGGAACCACTGGAGGGGTTCCTCTGAAAGATCAGCTGAAAACTTGGCGAGTTCCTTCGCAAGGTCCCGCAAGTACATGCCCATGTACAGCTTGTAGGCCTCAATCTGGCTGACCAGCATCAAGCCCTGGAAGCACTTTCTGCCCATGGCGTGGGCCTCTCTACCCAGGTGCACCGAGGAATGCGTCTTCTGGTTCTTGAGCCTATGCATGGCCGACTCCACCACCATGGAGTTGTGAGGCAGTTGGGCTTTTGGAAGCCATGGCTCCAGTAGACCTGGTACATTTGAGTCCAGCCCCCTGCTCACTACGGGCACAGAGGCCGGGGTCTCCAACATGCAGAAGAGCAGCTGTTCCAGGATGGGGGGGGGGGGGGATGGGCATGGGCACTCCTTCGGGGGAGCCTCATACTGGAGGATCTTGAGGTCTTCCACTTAACGCTCCTCCTCGGACTCTGTGGTGAAGGCAAGACCTTTGCCGTATCCCTCCCCATTCCCCTCTTGACAAGCACCACCATGGCTTCAAGCCGTTTCACAACACCAAAACCCTTTTGACCTCACTCCTCAATACTCTAATCAAGGGCACAGAGGAAAACCACACAGGGCTTCATCCTAGTTTTCCTAGACATATCTGCAGCCTTTAACTCAGTCATACACACTCAGCTCATAACATGCCTCCACGTAATTGGCCTAAGAGACCATACCTTACAGTGCTTCCCATCCTATCTGATTGTCTGCTCCCAACAGGTCAGAATAGGATCACAGACCTTGAGCCCTTTCAAGCTTCTACAGGGCCTACCACAGGTCTCAGCACTATCTTCATCCAACCCCTCTGCGATGTCATTCAGAACTATAAGATTCTTTACCACTACTACTACTGTTCAGCACTTATAAAGCGCCACGCACGCAGCGCTGCACAGCTAACCTACAGGAGGTAGCCAACACAAAAGAGACAGTCCCTGCCCGTCACAGTCATGCTCATCAGAGCTTACAATCTAGTTAAAAGAACACAGTACAGTCATTAGTTAGATATAAATGCAACGGTGAAGAGGTGGGTCTTCAACCTGGATTTGAAGAGGGCCAGGGAGGAGGCAGGTAGGCTGTTCCAGGCATATGGTGCAGCAAGGTGAAAGGAGCACAGTCGGGAGTTCGCGGTGCAGGTAAAAGGCATTGATAGAAGTAATTTGTTAGCGGAGCACAAATTACGAGAGGGGACGTAGGGAGAGATAAGAGATAAAAGGTATTGAGGGGCCATAGAGTGAATGCATTTATAGGTCAGTAGGAGAAGCTTGAATTGGATGCGGAATTGGACAGGGAGCCAGTGAAGCGACTTGAGAAGAGGAGTAACGTGGGCATGGCGAGGCTGGCAGAAGATCAGTCGAGCAGCGTGATTTTGTATGGATTGAAGAGGGAGGAAGTGGCTTACGGGGAGACCAGCGAGGAGGAGGTTGCAGTAATCGAGGCGAGAGGAGATCAAGGAGTGGCAAGCATTTTGGTAGTGTGTTCAGAGAGGAAGGGGCAGATTTTGCCGATGTTGTAGAGAAAGAAGCGGCAGGTCTTAGCTACAAGCTGGATATGAGCGGAGGAGAGAGAGGTATCAAAGATAACCCCTAGATTGCAGGCCGAGGGAACAGGAAGGATAGTAGATCAATCCACCTGGACTGAGAGAGGGGGAAGTGGGGGGGAGGAGTTGGGTGGAAAGACAAGGAGTTCAGTCTTGGCCATGTTCAGTTTCAATCGGCGATGAGACATCCGGGCAGCGATGTCCGAAAGTCAGGTAGAGATCTTGGACTGGGTTGCTGGAGAAATATCAGGTGTAGAGAGGTAGATCTGGAAGTCATCAGCATAGAGATGGTACTGAAAGCCATGGGAGGAGATAAGCGCGCCAAGGCCTTGGGTATAGAGAGAGAAGAGGAGGGGGCCCAAGACAGATCCCTGGGGTACACCTACATGTAGCGGGGTAGGGGAGGAGGAGGAGCCACTAGAGCATACTCTGAATGAGCGATGGGAGAGGTAGGAGGAGAACCAGGAAAGTATGGAGTCCTTGAAGCCAAGCGAGGACAGGATGGTGAGGAGAAGGTTATGGTCAAGGTATCAAAAGCAGCAGAAAGGTCAAAAAGGATGAGGATGGAATAGAGACCCTTAGATTTAGCCAGGAACAGGTCATTGGTGACTTTTGTGAGTGACATTTCACTGGAGTGTAGGGGACGGAAGCCGGATTGTAGTGGGTCCAGGAGGGCTTGGGAGGTGAGGAAGTCGAGGCAGCGACGGTGGACTGCTCGTTCCCATAGTTTGGATATGAAGGGAAGGAGGGAGATGAGTCGATAGTTAGAAAGGCATGTGGGATCAAGTGAGGGTTTCTTGAGGAGGGGTGTGACAACAGCATGTTTGAAGTCGATGGGGACAGTTGCCGTGGAGAGTGAGAGGTTGAGGATGTGAGTGATGGGGGGGACAATGGTGAGGGAGATGGAACGTAGGAGATGGGTGGGGATAGGATCTGATGAGCAGGTGGTGGGTTTGAAGGAGGAAAGAAGGAGTGTGGTTTCTTCTTCAGAGATTGGAGGGAAGGAGGAGAGGGTGGCAGGGGGAGTATGGATGGGGGAGGAGAAATGGGGAGGAGGGGAGGTAGATGAGGGGGTAGGGAATTGGAGGGTAATCTTGTGGATTTTGTCGTGGAAGTAGTCGGCTAGGGTTTGGGCAGAAAGGGAGGGCAGGATTGGGAGCGGGGGGACCTTGAGGAGGAAATTGAGGGTATTAAAGAGACGGCGAGGATCAGAGGCAAGGAAGTTGGCCAGATGAATGTAGTAATCTTGTTTGGCAAGGGCTAAGGCTGACTGGAAGGAGCCAAGCATGAATTTGAAGTGTAGGTGGTCTTCCGGGGAGTGGGATTTGAACTAAGCTCATTCGGCAGAATGGGCGCAGATGTGTAGGTAACGGATTGTGGGTGAAAGCCAGGGTTGGGAAGTAGATTGTTTAACAGGACGTGGGGTGGGAGGGGCAAGAGTGTCAAGGGCTGAGGATAGTGTAGCATTGTATGAAGATAATGCCTCATCAACAGACTTGGAGGATAAAATGGAGGAGAGAGATGGAGACATGGTGGAAGAGAGAGTCATGGGGTCAATATTATGAAGGTCTCTAAATAGGTTGGAGGAGACAGGACGAGGTTGGGATAGCGGAAGCTGAAGAGTAAATGTTAAGAGGTGATGGTCAGATGAGGGAAGGATTGATTTTTTGAAGTTTGAGGGAGAGGAATTGGAGAAGAGTATTAGGTCAAGGCAGTGGCCATGTAGATGTGTGGGGGCAGTGGAACAAGGTTTGAGGTCGAACGAGGAGGTAAGAGCGAGGAACTTTGAGGCATGGGGGTCGGATGGGTTGTCGATGTGGATGTTGAAATTGCCAAGAATAAGAGTGGGGGAGGAGGGGTCCATAAAGGCAGAAAGCCAGGAGTCGAAGTCGGTGAGGAAGGTTGATTTGGATTTGTCAGGTGGGCGATAAATAACAGCTACTCGGAGGGGGAGTGGTGTGAGGGGGCGAATGGAGTGGACTTCGAAGGAGAGGGGGGAGTGTGATTGGGGTGGCAGGAGGGGTTGGAATTGGCAGGAGGGAGAGAGTAGGAGGCCAACGCCACCACCGCGACCAGTAGATCGAGGTGTATGGGAGAACTGGTAGCCCCCATAGCAGAGAGAGGCAATGGAGGCGGTGTCGTCTGGGGAGAGCCAGGTCTCGGTTAAGGCAAGAAGGTGTAGGGCATTAGAGATAAAAAGATTGTGAATAAAAGGGTTTTTTTTTTAACGGCTGAGTATGCGTTCCATAGGGTGCATGAAAACGGGGGAGGAGAGGGATATGGATAAGGTTAGATAAGTTACGTGTGGATTTCTTATCAGAGTAGCGTGGGGTCTATTTCTAGGGTAATACCGAGATTTAGAGGGAGCAGGATGTGGGTGGATATGTCTGGGTGTGTGTGCTCTCCAAGAGGGACATGGTGGAGGGGATATGAGGGATAAGTCGATGGTATCGGGTAGGTTATATGAGGGATTATTTTTGGGGGTAGGGTTGGAGTTGATATCTATGGATGAGTGATTGTGGGATGAATGAGGGAGGGCGGAAGGAGGGAGGAGTGGGATGTGGATGAGATAAGATAGGGTTCGTGGGAAACTTTTTTTTAAGTGTGAGAAAGAAGTCGGGGAGGGGGGGCAGGGTTGGGGTTGATAATACCTGATGAGAGAAGGAGAATGAGTATTAGAGAGCGAAGTAAAGTGGAGATAGTACGGCGGAAGCGAGAGTGGGGTTGCTTTAGAGAGGGGGGCTGGTTGAATGCGGGGATGGTGTGAAGAAGCTCAAGGGCAGGTGCTAGGCTAGGGGCAGAATGGAGGGAGAAGTGAGGAAGGTAGGGGGGGCTGGTTGAATGCGGGGGATGTTGTGAAGAGACGCAAGGGGCAGGGTGGAGGGAGAAGTAAGGGAGGTAGGGGAAAGAGGAGGGAGGGTGTTGGTAGGGGGAGGGAGAAGTGATGGGGTAGGGGAAAGAGGAGGGAGGGTGTTGGTAGGAGGGGAGGGAGAAGTGAGGGAGGTAGGGGGAGGGTGGGGGGAAGAGGAGGGAGGGTGTTGGTAGGAGGGGAGGATGAGGAAGAGAAGGACAACGAGATGTGATGCCACGGTGGTGGCAGCGTGGTGGGCAGCGTGGTGGGCAGCAAGGTCTGAGCAAGCAATGGGTAGCAAGTTCTGTGCAGTCGATGGGTAGCAAGTAATAGGCAAACAAGCAGGCGGTGGGTAGCAGTTCTATGCGAACAATAGGTAGCAGTTCTATGCAGCAGTGGGTAGCAACAGTTTGCAGACAATGGGTAGCAACACTCTATAAACAATGGATAGCAAGGATAGCAGTTCTATGCAAAAATGGGTAGCAGTTCTATGCAACAATGGGTGGCAGTAGTAAGCAAAACAATGGGTATCAAGCAGTGGAAAGCAGTGGATAACAGTTCTATGCAACAATGGGTAGCAGTGCAGTACAGGCAGTGGGTAGCACGTTCAAGACGGGTAATGATCAGTGCAGGCAGTGGGTAGCAAGTTCAAGGTGGGTAATGATAAATGCCGGCAGTGGGAGGCAAGACAAAGGAGAGTTACTTGAAAGTACCGGAGTGGAGCTCCTGAGATGGTTCGATCAGGAGTTGGTGTGTGGAGGAGTGATCGAGCCTGGACAACCCCGGCAGCTACGGAGCACCAGAGTGCCCCGGGCCCGCGTCTAAGGGCCACGCCAAAGGGCCCTTTGGCGAGGCCCTCAGGCGCGGGTGTGCCTGATGACGCCCTCCTTCTTAAGGGCTGCTGCAGCTGGGCGGCGGGAGGAAGAGCAGTGTGGTGAGCCCGATGGCGCCCTCCTTCTTAAGGGCTGCTGCAGCTGGGCGGCAGGAGGAAGAGCAGCGTGGTGAGCCCGCGCCCGATGGCGCCCTCCTTCTTAAGGGTTGCTGCAGCTGGGCGGCGGGAGGAAGAGCAGCGTGGTGAGCCCGATGGCGCCCTCCTTCTTTTATGCTGATGACATCTTAATCTATACACCATTCTCCACCAGAAACCCCAACTATTCTATAATCAGCAGATGCCTAGAGGCAGTCACACACTGGCTCAGCTTCTACAATCTACTCATTCCCAATAAAACGGAAGCCCTGTCCATAACTAGACACCCTTCCTTCTCTCCGTCAGCCACACTAAATCTGGCAAACCTAACATTGCAAGTAAAGCAACAAGTTAAATACCTGGGCATAAACACTGGACTAGAAACTAAATCAATGCCTGCATTAAGTATCTTACCAGAGCAGTATACCACTGCATCAAGACTCTGCGGAACCGCCAACTCTTGCTGGACCATGATGACTTTAGAAGCGTCTGCCAGGCCCTCATCACCCCCCATCTTTGACTATGCTAACATTATCTATCAGGGTCTACCGAAGTCCACACTACATCCTCTGCAGCTTGCACAGAATGTTGCAGCCAGAATCATCACGGGTACCAATCATGACGCTCACATAACAACCATATTGAAACAATTACACTGGCTCCCCGTATACAGCAGAGTGAGGTACAAAGTAGCACTAACAATTTTTAGGACTACCCTCCACTTATCAACGGATACTCTTCAATCACTATTTAGTAAGCCTCTAAGCCAGGGAGCATGGAGAAGTGCAAACCACACCCTCCTCGCAGTACCAGTCAATAACCTATACTTATGTCTCCACCTCCAACACAGCCTTCTGCTATTACGCACCAACCATCTGGAACTCGCTCACCTCCCCCCCCCCCCCACATATTCTTTCACTCACAGACATTGGAGACTTCCGAAGCAAGTTAAAAACACTTCTTTTCCTGGGAGTACTTTGGCTCAGACACCTAGCTACTCTCCCACCAGCTGCTCATACCAAGGATATTTCACTACCCCGTATTACTTTACCTGTAACACATCTTCTAAACCAGCTTGGCCCCTGGCACACCCAAGTGCCACACCTTGCCCTATGAATGTCACACCTATATACTACATAAGTTAACTTTTAGCACTGTTCCACATTGTTTGTATATTGCACAGTTCAGCTGGTACAGTTTTATCGGTGCAGCTGTGCATTAGTTTGTTCAAAGTGTTCCTTTTTGTTTTTGTTTTCATTTAGTCAAAGTGTTCTATGTAAGGTTCAAATTTCCATTCTAATCTGTTCCCTGTAAACCGCCGTGACTAGTAGATACAGCGGTATTAAAAAAAGTCGTTAAATAAATAAATCCCTCACAAAGTTCAGGAAGGCCATGTCCTCGGGTGGGAACCAGCGCCGGGTCACTGGGGGAGATGGGTCCGAGGGCACATCCCAGTGGGGGCGGGTGTCCAAGGACTCATCACCCTCGGTCTCCCAGTTCAACTTGGAGTCAATGGAGACATCAAGAGTTCTCAGGGTCGTGCCCTGGTACCCCGGAGACCCTGTGGTCTGACCCAAGGGCACTAAGTAGGGAAGACTATGGTCCTGAGGACTGGGACAGGGACTGATGCTGAGGTGTCTCGAGGTCAATGAGGCTCGAGGATTGGCTCAACCTCTGGGGAGTCCCTTGACATGAAGGGGCCAGTAGTTGGGAGTGATGACCCAGAAGAAACAAGTATCAGAACCCACTGCTGGGCCATGAAGGCAAACAGTGCTCCAAAGCCACCATCCTGGCCTCAAGGCCAGATGGCTCTACAGCCTTCGGTGCAAGCACCGAGGATCTTTAGCCTGGTGCCAACGCCACCAAGGAGGAGTCCTCAATGAGGATGGCTTTGGGGTCCGAGGCCGATCCCGAGACATCGAAGGCCTACCAAGCTGCCCTGTTGGGAGACAATCCCAGCCATTGCCCTCGGCTTTACGTCAAGGGCTGTGGGTTCAGGGCCTGTGGGACTTTCCAGAACTAGTTGCCCGATGAGGTCTGACGATTTCAGACTCTTCGTGGAGCGTCCCTCATCGAGGGAATTCCAGCGTGATGCTCTGTGGCTTTGGATTTCCGAGGCAGCTCGGTCTCTGTGACGGTCCAAGGTCCCGCAGGAGGCTTTCGAGTGTGGTCTTACGGATGACTCCGAGGCTGAGTCGGTCAACTGGAAGAGGGAATTGTGCTATTACTTACGGTTCTTGTGGACCTTGGGAGTCATCTGCTGGCAGAGACTGCAGACCAAGGCATCAAAGGCAACAGTTGTGCGAATCAGTGCGCAACATATATGCACAACAGTTACATGGCTTGAAGCCACTGACTGAGGTCATGGTGGGAAAGATGGCTCCCACGAAGTCAAACACACTTGGCCCAGCCAGGAAAAGGCATGAACCCGCACCGACTGAAGGTGGAGAAAAAAAATGAAGAAAAGGAAGCCAAGAATGCAACGCCAAGGCAAGCAGACTCGGGGGTGAGAAACGAACCAGTATGTGACCAGAGAAAGGAAAGGAGGACAAAAAATAACTAACTTTTTCCAGTGGGGACACACATCCGATGGGCTCCGGAGAAAAAAAGGAGGCTGAGACAAGATGGCATTCTTAGGCGGGAAGGGGACCACACATGCATGGTACATCTCCCAAAGGCTTTCTTTGAAAGCTGGAGAGAGGTTACCGTGCAGGCTCTGTGGCGCAGACGTCACCCATATGCGAGAACTGACTTCCTGCTTGATCCCAGAAAACTACAATAAGAACTTTCTGATAGGGAAACTGGGTTTTTCAGTCATAACCAATAAACCTTGAAAATCACCCTACCTTGTTGTGCTCCAATGACACCAAACGCCTGCTGTCAAGGTAGTATGATGTCAGAGGAGTGGAGGAGTAATCTAGTGGTTAGAGCAGCAGCCTGGTGACCAAAGAAACAAGGATATGACTCCCACTGGCACTCCTTGTGTCCTTGGGCAAGTCAGTTAACCCTCCATTGCTTCAGCTACAAGCTTAGAATGGAAGCTCTCAGAGGACAGCCTCTGTACCTGAATGTAACTTGCCTTGAGCTAAATATTAAGTGGAGAAGTAGCCTAATGGTTAGAGCAATGGGTTAGAGCCAGGGTGCAAACTTAGACTGTAAGCTTCCCAGGTACAGGAAAATACCTACTGTATCTGAATATATCGCACCTTGAACGCCTGAGAAAAGGTACGAGCTAAATCTAATTCTGTTATTTTATTTAGCTATGCTTTATACCACTTTTCACCAGGTCAAAGCGGTTTCCATTAAACCATAAGTGATACATCGAACAAAACATAACGTATTTACAGTTTGAACTGATGTCAGGGAAGGTGGAGGGGTTATACAATCAACATGATTGCAATTTAGTTACAATCCAGATTGGGTATACATCTAGGGTTATTTGCATTTGAACTTGTATTTGGGTTGCTCCTAGGGTGAGATAGGTTGGTGGAATGAAGTTTGATTCTTTGTGACGAATAATGCTTCTGTCTTCCTGAGGTTGATCGCAAAATTGTTTTCTTGAAACCATCTGGATACATCACTGAAACAGTGCAGTAACTTTGTGTTTGTTAGGTTTGTGGTTATTGGTCCATATAGTATAATGTCGTCTGCATATATGTGGAAGTTTATGTGATCGTATCATTGAGCAGAGTGGTCGTAAATAAATACTGAAAAGCATGGCTGACAGTCCAGAGCCCTAAGGGATTCCTCGAGTCTGGCGGTATGGAGTCAAGGTGCCAGAGCTTGTTTGGATTAGCTGATGCCTGTCTGTCAAGTAGGACTGGAACCACTGGAAAACCATATCTGTCATGTCAGATTCTTGTAGACAGTGGAGAAGGATGCTGTGGGAAACTGTGTCAAGTACTGCTGAGATATCTAGGAAGATGAGTATGCATCCAGTTTGTTTGGCTTGTATTTCATTTGTCAGTAAACTTAGCAAGGAGACCATGAGTGTTTTGACTCTGTGAGAAGGCCAGAAGCCATGCTGCTGTTGGTCAAGCAGGCTGTTCCTGTCAGTGTGGTCTTGCAGTTGCTGCTGTACTGTCTTTTCAATGATCTTAGTGGTGAAAGGGAGGTTCGCTATGGGTCTGAATGAGGCTGGATCCAACAAGACGAGTTCAGGCTTTTTGAGGGTGGGGCGGATGATTGACATTTTGAGACTAGCAGGCATCTGGTCTTGATTGAGTGATTCATGCACAATGATGGCGAGTGCTGGACTTAGTTCCTGTTTTGCCATCTTGATCCAGCTGACCAGGCATGGATCTAAAGGGGAGGTGGTGGTAGTAACCTATTCCTTGCTGGTCTCCCACTAAATCATCTCTCTCCCCTTCAGTCTGTTCAACGCACTGCTGCGCGGCTAATCTTCCGCCAGCCTTGTCATGCTCATATTACCCCTCTTCTCAAGTCTCTTTATTGGCTTCCTATCCATTTCCACTTCAAACTTCTCCTGCTGACCTATAAGTGCATTCACTCTACAGCTCCTCACTACCTTTCCTCTCTTATCTCTCCCTACACCCTCCTCGGGAACTCCACTCTTCTGGCAAATTGCTTCTATCTGTGCCCTTCTCTTCTACTGCTAACTCCAGACTTCGCTCCTTTCACCTTGCTGCTCCTTATGCCTAGAACAAATTACCCGAGTCTGTATGTCAAGCTCCTTCTCTAGCACTTTTCATATCTAAGCTAAAAACTCACCTCTTCGCTGCCGCTTTCAGATCTTGGTTCACCTGATCTCCTTTGTGTTTCCTTACCATTCCCCCTAGATGTATCCCATGTCTATACCTACTATGTTGTCTGTTTTAACTGGATTGTAAGCTCTGATGAACAGGGACTGTCTTACATGTCTGTGCAGCGCTGTGTAGTCTTGTAGTGCTATACAAATGCTTAGTAGTAGTAGTAGTATTGAAGGTTGTGATGATGTTGTCGATCCTTTCTTTACTGACAGTTTCGAACGTGCACTATGTGCTATTGGGGGTGGTGTGGTGCTGGTTCTGCATTGGAGTGGAGCATTGGGATTTGGGTGGAACTGTTTGTATTGTGCAGTGAGCTGATGCGGGGGAATGTTTGGGAATTGATTGGTATGGTTAGGTGATTTGGTCAGTTGTTTGACGAAGTCAAATAGCTCAAGTGGACAGTTAAGAGCTGTGGTTTCTTCTTGTGTTGTCAATTTCAATGTGATAGTTGTTCGTGGAGGGCTATAATTGGTTTAGCTATTGTGTTATTCCAGTTGTCTGTTAGTGCATTGAGGTCTGAGTGTCTGGATTGTATGTTCTTTATCTTTATTTGTAAAGTTTGATATACCGCCCATGCTAGAGCGTCAGGGCGGTGTACAATAAAAAAATTAATTGGCTACTGAAAAACAAAGTAGGAAAAGAACGCCATCAGCATATAGGACAGGGATAGGAAAAAAAAACAGAGCAAGAGAGGACAGGGACAGAACCAGACGTGGATGAAACAAACGGTAGACAAAGGGCAAAAGGGACGGGAAGCTGTAGAATGGCCAGATTATATAGCTATCAAGTTACAATGGGTGGGGGGCACAACTGGGGGAGGCGAGACCATCAACGGGAACAGGGAGATCATAGGCCTGGCAAAAAAGGTGTGTTTTAAGAAGAGCTTTGAATGGGGGAAAGATAGTTCGGTGCGAAGGGAGTGCGGGAGCAAGTTCCATAGAGCGGGGCTTAAGAAGAAGAGTGCAGAGTGACAGGTAAGTTCGAGGTGGGCCTGAGAGGGAGGGGGGAGGAAAAGACGGTTGCCGTGTGCGGAATGAAAGAGACATGGAGCCGGTTGAAGGTGAATAATGTCAGCCAGATACTGTGGAGTGCTGGTGTGCAGAACCTTATGCGTGATAATGAGGAGTTTATAAATTAACCTAACCTTGATCGGAAGCCAGTGAAGAGAAAGGAGACAGGAAGTGACATGGGAACGAGCAGGGGAACGAGTGATAAGGCGAGCGGCTGTGTTTTGGACTAACTGGAGACGCTGGAATTGATAGTGAGGGAGACCTGCGAAGATAGCGTTACAATAATTTAAGCGGGTGATCACAAACGGCAAGACGAGGGTGGTAACAGAAGAAGTAGGGAGAAGCAACCGAATAGCCCTGATCCAACGAAGGTGAAAAAAGGAGGTACGTATCACTGAAGAGATATGTTGGTGAAAGGAGAGGGAGGAGTCCAGGGTAACACCCAGGTACCGAAGAGTAGAAATCAGGGGGGATGGGGCGAGTGGACATAACGGGGGATAAATCAGGAGAGGGGACACCAAAGGAGAACCAGATGGCAGAGGACTTGGAGGGGTTAACGTGGAGAAAATTTTGATCAAACCAGGAAATGACAGAAGCGAGACAGGAGTTAAGTGGAGTGAGATCTGGAGAGGAGGAAGAAGTATGGTGGACCAAGAGAATGTCATCGGCATAAATATAGGCAGAAATTCCAGCTTGTTGAATGAGCAGAACAAGAGTTCGGTAAGACATGTATAAAAAAGTTGTCTTTGTTGAACGATTTATTTATTTATTTATTTAACAGTTCTTCTATACCGCTCTATTTTAGATCAGAGCGGTTTACATTTAACATCAACTATACAACACAAGGAACTTTGAGTTGTATTTACAATAAACAGGGAGATCAACTTGGAAGTAACTGGGGGAAACTATGTACAATTCTTAACTCTATACATTGTATCACACTGAATTTGAATTGTCTCTTCGGTTTGGTGTCATTAGTAATTTTATATGATTGATTGGGAGTGGTGAAAGTGATGAGACTGTGGTCTGTTCAAGGCACAGGTGTGGTCTGGGGTGGTTGGTTGCTCTGGTGGTTTGTGAGTTGAGGAAGACAAGATCGAGGATGTTACCCTTTTTGTGTGTTGGCGTGTGGATGATTTGTGACAGTTTCATAGCTTCCGTTGCTTCAAGGAAGGCAATCGCATGTCTTTCTTGCACAGAGGGGAGGTTGAAGTCACCAAGAATTACCAGTTCCTTTTCAGTATTGACAATGTCAGTAGCTTGCTTGAGAAATTCTGAGAGGTCAGAGGTTGTCATGGGAGCTCTGTATATCAGGCAGATAGTTAGCTGTTTGTTGATGATCGTGAGGACGTGGGATTCTTCTGTGCTTTCAGATGCATGGTTCCGGAGGTGAAGGCCTCGTTCTTGCTATTATGGCCACTCCTCCACCTCTGCAAAGGGAGGTGAGCACTGGAGGAGATTGTAGCCATGTGGAATGAGCTGGTTCATGAGTACAGTGTCCGTTTCAGACAGCCACGTTTCAGTTATGCAGAGGATATCAATCTTTTGTGATGTGATGAGGTCTGGTATTGTGGGGAGTTTATTCCTCATGGATCAAGCATTTATAAATGAGAATTGAAGCGACTGCGTATTTTCCAGGGTTGTGGGGTTGTGCAAGGTGTGATCAGGAATGACTGGAATGGTTGTAAACCTTCATCGTGGTTGTGGCAGGGTGAGAGGGGCTGTTATTAATTGCCTCTCTGGGGGGTGATGTGGGAGAGTGTGGTATGAGAAATGTGGTGGCATGGTTGCTGAGGTAGAGTTGTGGAGGGTGTGAGGGGTTAGGAAGTACCCTCTCGGGTGAAATGGAGACATGGGGTCATTTTGGCCTGGGTTTCTCGGTTGACTAGGCTGGGATGTTCTTATTTAAATGGGATTTTTTCTGTCTTTTTTGATGTTTGATGGAGTCGAGTTAAAAGCATGAACAGACAGTGTGGTGTCGCTGGTTGAGCACCGGCAGCAGGAGGGCAGTTGCTTAGCTTGTGCTGCTGTGTCCTGGGTCTGCTCTGTATCTCGTTGCTTGTAAATCTTCTGATGGGAGTGAGTCCTTGCAATACTTTGAGTTTGTGTAGAAGTGATTAATTGTTATTAGAGCAGGACTAGCTTCTCCCCCCTTCTGCCACTGCCATGGAGACAGGTGTAGCCATGGCGCACCAAACAGGAGTCTGAAATCATGTCAAGTATTGATCAAGACTTCAGCAATTCAAAACAGTGCTATGTCTGTGTGCCTAAGACGAAGCACTACTAGCAACCTGAACCCTGGATTGGATTGTACAGCCCAAATAAGCATTTTGATCCATCCCCCATTTTCTGGCTTTACCTCTGTTCTCTGACTCTTTTGTACCAAATGCAAATAGATTTAAATAAATAAATAAATAAATAGAGTTCTCTCCCTTTCCTGTCTAGCATTGTAGTTATTTTTCCTTTTTCGGGCCTTGGCCACATCTTATTGTTTTTTTGAATTGTACACCGCCCTGGTGTTATGAAGGAGCAATATATCAAATAACTCAATAAACAAACATTTGCATTCTAATTGTATTTGCTCCTTCAGTTATGCCACCAGTAATTGTAACTCGGGAAATGCCTATGTAAAATCCCTACCTACTGTAGCTATAAAAGGTCTTCACCCCTTCCAACATATTTGTTATAGCCTAGAAGCAAAATGTGTTAACTGTTTGTTCTATGTAACTTCACAACAGCCAAGCGAGAAACAAATTCCATAAATCCTTAGAAAATGACGTAGTAAAAAAACACTGAATAGCTCCATCTCCTTGCACTTCTGTAGCAACTACAAATACCTTAAGCTCTTGTGAAATTAATTGCCTTCAGAAGCCTTTACTGAGGAAGATGTAGGGATGTTACCCATGACTGAAGTGGTATTTAAAGGAATGGAAAAATTGAAGGAAATATCGATACATCGGGAAGAAGTATTACAACTAAAGAGTAGCAAATAACCTGGGCCGGATGGTATACATCCAAGGGTTTTGAAAGAACTGAAATATGAGATTGCAGACCTGCTATTAGTAATCTGTGAACTATCATTAAAATCATCTCTAATACCTGAAGATTGGAGCATCGCCAATGTAACACCAATTTTTAAAAAGGGTTCCAGGGGTGATCCGGGAAACTACAGACCGGTGAGCCTCACGCCAGTACCGGAAAAAATGGTAGAAACCGTCATAAAAAATAAAATTACTCAGCATGTAGATAGTCATGGCCTAATGGGAGACAGCCAACATGGCTTTAGACAAGGAAGATCTTGTCTTACTAATCTGTTATGTTTTTTTGAAAGTGTGAATAAACAGGTGGACAAAGGTGAGTCGGTTGATATTGTGTATCTGGACTTTCAGAAAGCCTTTGACAAGGTCCCTCATCAGAGACTTTTGGCAAAACTAAAGAGTCATGGGATAGGAGGCAGTGTACTACTGTGGATCAAGAACTGGTTAAAAGATAGAAAGCAGAGGGTTGAGCAAAATGGCCAATTTTCCCAATGGAGAAAGGTGAATAGTAGTGTACCCCAGGGATCTGTGCTGGGTCCGCTGCTTTTTGACATATTCATAAATGACCTGGAAAGTGGAATAACGAGTGAGGTTATCAAATTTGCAGATGACACAAAACTATTTAAAGTTGTTAAAACCCAAGAGGATTGTGGAAAATTGCAAGAGGATCTTGATAAATTCGAAGACTGGGCATCAAAATGGCAGATGAAATTTAATGTGGACAAGTGCAAAGTTATGCACCTAGGGAAGAACAACCCAAACTATGGTTACACAATGCAAGGTTCCACATTAGGAATCACCACTCAGGAAAAAGATTTAGGCATCATTGTGGATAACATGTTAAAACCCTCAGCCCAGTGTGCAGCGGCAGCCAAGAGAGCAAATAGAATGCTAGGTATCATAAGGAAAGGAATGGAAAATAAAACAAAATATATTATAATGCCTCTATATCGTTCCATGGTGAGACCGCACCTTGAATATTGTGTGCAATTCTGGTCGCCGTATCTTAAAAAGGATATAGAGTTATTAAAAAAGGTTCAGAGAAGAGCCATGACGAAAGGCTAAAAAGGTTAGGGCTCTTTAACCTGGAAAAGAGACGGCTGAGGGGAGATATGACAGAAGTCTATAAATTAATGAACGGAGTGGAACGGGTAAACGTTGATCGATTGTTTACATTATCAGAATATAGAAAGACTAGGGGACATGCAATGAAGCTACAGGGTAAACTATTTAAGACTAATAAAAGAAAATATTTTTTCACTCAACGTGTAAACAAACTTTGGAATTTGTTACCGGAGGATGTAGTAAAGGCTGTTAGTGTAGCTGGGTTTTAAAAAGGTTTGGACAAATTCCTGGAGGAAAGGTCCATAAACCATTATTAAGAAGGGACCCAGGATATCAATGCTTGACCCAGTACAAGCATTGCGGAACCTTTGTCTTTTGGGGAAACTGCTAGGTACGTATTGCGACGCTCCTGCCCGGGCCAGAGAGCTTACAGGCGGGAGTGGCCTTGTAATGTCCCTGAGGAATAAAGCTTGTACTTGTCCCTGAGAATTCTGGGACTCGTAGTGTACTTGTATTTCCTTCAGAATTAAATTGTAGCCCAATCAGTGAAGAAGCCTGTCTCCTCCCCTGAGCTGGGGTGTGTCCTGTGCTCAGCAGAGAGCTGTGTTTTTTTCAACTCTGCATTGGAAATCCTGTGTGCTAGTGCTGTTTCATTACTTCTACCAGGATTTTCCCCTATCTCCATCTCTTCTGGAGGGCATTCCTCACCACAGTATGACCTAGATTGGCCACTGTTGGAAACAAGATACTGGGCTTGATGGACCTTGGTCTGACCCAGTATGGCATATCTTATGTTCTTATGTTCTTATAAGTGCACAGAAAGTAAATTGGTCCCACTTGGGTTAGATCGTACTGATTCACATGCTGACAGGATAAATGCAACAGTTCCTGTTCGTTCCCTCTGCTGGTAATATAGTATTTCAAAGAAAAAAAATCTAATGTGCACCAAGAAGCTGGCAAAATAACTCTGGGACAAAGCTGTGAAAAGACTGACCAGGGGCTATATTCAGGAACTTCCAGGTCCCTGAATACAGCATCATAAGACCTTGTCAAACTGGATGACCGTCCTAGGAGATGACAGGGAGGCCACCAAGAGGCAGATGGCAATTCTGAAACAGCTGCAGGCTTTCATGACCAAGACTGATCAAAGTGTGCATGTGGCAACAATTATGCATATTTATTGATTACCGCCCAAGCTTTTGTCAATCTGAGGTATTTCTTATAGGGAACAGTATTGGATATTTACTTTGGGGACCGTGAAAAAACATTGTTTGAATGACTGCGTTGAATGGAATGTTATTATATAAGCTTTACCACCACTCAGTGCTTTTGTTAGTACATATAAAGTTTTTTTGTTGTTGCTCCACTGACGTCATTATGTTGTTCACATGAGGGGTAGGTCGAGACACCAAGCCCAGATTTAATGGCACTTCTACGTCACATGTCCGATTGCTGCTTTCCATCCTGCTGCAGATTATCAACGAGCTACAGATTATCTGAATACCACCATAACCCTGACTCAGATACTCGAAACCTGCGGACAGATTGGGTACAATTGCCATGTGAGTGTGACATAGGAATGCAGCGTCTGCACACTTGGAAGCTACAGCTTTCAGATGAGTGCAAATCTACAAAAGTGTTTCAGCAGCGAATACTGAAGTAATAGTATTTTTTTTTATTTAAGTTTTCTTGAATAACAGAACAAGTTTAAGCAATAAAAAAAATAACCACATCCTAAGAATATCCAAGGAAAATATACATCACAAAGAAAAAATACCACATCAAGGGAGAGCATACACTGAAATCTAAAAACAAAAGTAAAGAAAACAGATGCATTTAAACTCCACTTTGGGGGACAGTAATCTCACCACCCGAGCCCTTAACAACCTCCTTTTGATTCAAAAATGACTGTAATTGGGTCACATCAACATATACATAAGATTGACCCTCAAAGGTAATTATACAACGACAAGGAATTTTTAAATAGAAGGAGGCCCCTATAGCCAACACTCGAGATTTTAATGCCAGGAACTGCCTGCGCCGGACCTGGGTAGCCCTGCTTACATCTGGGAAGACTTGTAGCTTTTGGCCACAAAAAAGAGACTCCCGGTACTTAAAGTAAGCACGAAGAACAATTACTTTAATAGATTCAGAACCAAAAGTAACCACTAAAGTGTTACGTTTGGGTATAATATCTGCGGAGTCTTCCAAAAAAGTGGTAAGGTCCTGACCCACCGTTAGATCTAGAGGCGAAGCAGCTTCCTCATCCTTAACTAAAGGAAGGGAAGGTCTCAAAGACAAATACATATGTACAACCTCTAGATTCCCATCCAATTTTAACACTTCAGTAAGATAATTTTTAAGTAAAACATCAGAAGACAACAAGTGGGTAACAGGAAAATTTAGGAAACGTAAGTTCTTGGCTCTAGACTGGTTCTCAAGCATCTCCAAACGAAAAGTGAGAGAAGAAAAATCCCGAATTAGGGCAATATTATTATCCGAACAAGCTTGGAGCTGAGAATCCGTCTTAGCCAATGACTTAGCAATTGTAACCAGTTGTTTATCAGTACTTTGCATTTTACTGACAGCATCAGAAGTAAACTGACAAAGGGAAGACACGGTGGTAGTAAGACGCATATCAATATTATGGATAGCAGTCCAAATATCCTTTAGAGTTACCTCACCGGAACCTGGACTCTTGGGAGCCCCCTCTGTACTTCCTGGCAAAACAGGTTGTGGCATAGGTGGGACAAACTCCGAAGACAACTCCAACACAGTAGATGTAAAAGGAGGAAGAGGGAAAGGCGGCGGTGTCCTGGAATAGGAGCTCAATGAAACTCCCTCAGGCGACGATGTAGCAGATAGCTGGGAAATCAAATGTTTGTCCATGGGCCCCACCACTTTATCTCCTTGAGCCTTAGCTCCAGTTTTAGAAGGCAATTTGACCGTACGTTTCCCCATGGTGATAAACACTGATTTCAGCTTCTCAGAAGCGCCAAAGGGGCGTGTCCTGCCCCTTGAATCACGCCCCTTCGATCACGCCACACAGGCCGCGACACGCGGCCGCGTGTAGAAGCCGCCGGATTAAATGGAGGAATGAAGAGGGGTCCTCCTCAGCTGGGACCGCCCTCGTTCTGCCTGCCCGAATCCAAGCAGGGCCTCCAGGTACCTGCTAGCTGCTCCCGCGGCACAAACCACTGCCGCGTCTGTGTCCCAGACAGGTATGCTTCTCCACCAACCTCCTGCAGCCGCCGGGTTAAATGGAGGAATGAAGAGGGGCCCTCCTCAGCCGGGACCACCCTCGTTCTGCCTGTCCGAATCCAAGCAGGGCCTCCAGGCACCTGCTAGCTGCTCCCGCGGCACAAACCACAGTCGCGTCTGTGTCCCGGACAGGTATGCTTCTCCCCTGAAGTAATAGTATAATGATGGCATAATGTATAAATATTTAATTAATCATATTCTTATACCGTCTTTCTACAAGCCAAGACTGTTTACATATAACGGTGTGCAACTTAGCTTTAATACATATGTAATGAGCAAAGTTCTTATAACATTATATAATGGAGTTTGGGGTACAGGGGATGAGAACTGGGAGAGTAATGTTTTAACTATGTACAAACTTCATAGTGTTGCTATTTTTGTGGTTAGGTAATAGTGGATTAATGAGGGTCTGCTCCATAGTATTTGAGGAAAAGTAGCAGTTTTATTTTTTTTACAGAATTCTCCCATGGCTTCAATTGCTCTTAGTTGAGGTGGTATATCGTTCCATGTAGTTGGGCATAGAGGGAGAAAGTCCTGTTGCATGTCTTTTGGCTCTTTACGGCTTTTTGGGTGGATATGTCCAGTACGTTGATTGTGGTATGTCTTCTTGGTCTGTTTCCGGGTTTTCTTATTAAAGATCAGAGACACTCAGCTGATTGGTTATTTATGATTTTGTATGTATTAAGGATTACCTTGTATTTGATCCTTGCTGCAATCGGTAACCAGTGCAGGTGTTTAAGGATTGGGGTGATGTGTGTCTGCCTAGATGTTCCATGTATGAGTCTTGCAGTTGTGTTTTGGGCCAGTTGCAGTGAGTATATGGTAGGCTTTGGTAGACCCTGGTAGGCTGAATTACAATAATCTTGTATGGGGATGATGATGGCCTGGCATACTGTACAGAAATCTGGCGGGTTTAGCAGAGGACGCAGATTCTTTAGGATTCCGAGTTTGTAGTATACTGATTTGGTAGTTTGTTTTATTTGTGTTTGTAAGTTTATCCCTTGGTCTAGTAACACACCCAGGTATTTGACCTCAATCTTGACTGATAGCTCATTGTTGTCATTTTGAGTGTTATTAGTGGGATGAAGATGGTGTTTCTTGCGATATGGAGGACCTCTGTTTTATTGTAGTTGATGTTGAGGTTATGCTATTGTAGCCATTTAGTCACCTCTGTGAAACATTAGGTTATAGAGAATAGTCTGGGGAAGTTGTGGAGAAGGAAGTGTATATCATGATGTCACCGGCATTGAAGCTTTGCATGATATCACATAGTGGTTGAATGCATATGTTAAATAAGATTGATAATAGTGTACAACCTTGAGGTACTCCTTGTTGAAGACAGTAAGGAAGGGATTTCTGGGATCCAATTTTACGGTCTTTTAAGTAAGACTGAAACCATTTAACCCTTTGAAGGCCTACTTTAAATTTTTAATCCACATTCTGCAGCCGGGTTAATTTTTGCATATTTCAGGAAAATTGTACCCATCTTATTCAATATGTTCTAATAGTGATTTTCCTTCTGCTATGGTCATGTATTATATACCATTTGATAGGAATATTTAGTCAGAATTTTGGATCCCGAGAGTTTTGGGCTCGGCCTGGAAAGGGTTAATGGTGTTACCATGACGTCCAATGCTATGTAGTCTACTGAGAAGTTGGTGAGAGACTGAATTAAATGCGGCTGATTTGTCTAGGAATAGGAGTATAAATCCTTGTGAAATGTGTTCAGTGCCTGAGATTAGGGTGCAAATAGAGAGGTGAGAAGGTTTTGATCCTGTGCTGTGGGCAGAAGAGCCAGAGGAGAAAGAGTTAACACAATAATACAAGAAAAATCATTGAAATGTCTGAATGCTGGCATTTGTACTGAGGTGCGTACGTGCAGCTTTGAGAGGTATGTGACATCATATGGAAAAGTATGTGAAAAAACACTTATCAGTAAATGGTGGACAGAGAGAGGGTAAAAGGCAATCATGAGATATAAACATGCCAGCTTAGCATGAAGAAGAACATATGGCCCCCCTGTATAGTTGTCAGAACACGGGGAGTTGAAGAGATATATTTCTTGGGAACTGAGGGGTGGGAGAGAACCAAACAAGAGAACCAAGCAAGAAAACCAGGTAAAGAACTGACTGAAGGGGGCAGAGGTCAGATAACAATATAAATCTGACAAGGCCCAGACTGATAATTGCAGACATGGGCCCAAGAAAGGTCAACGGAGAGGGGTACAGACATGAGTAGAATAACATCACACAAGTGGGGCCCCAGACAGCTGGAACAAGAATGAGCTAATTAGAGAAGAATGCCCCGATAGTAAGTATCGTCCTGAGCTAGGGTATATAATATGACAGGACCAGATACATGAGGAGTTCGTTTCCTGTGCAGTGAAGGCTGCATGGGGTATGGATTCCCTGGGTTCTCCCCATATCTCTTTTTGTCGAGTGAGAGTTTTGTGTGAATGGCAGTATGTATTGTTTTGTGTATGTCTATTACACTGTTTCTCTTGTGTCCAGTAAGGCCTGCCATACATTCTCTCACTAGCTGTTGAGTCAGGAAGTAAGACAGGCAGGCAGGCAGGCAGGATCACACATTCTGACTTGTAATTGTTTAGAAATCTGCATTTAAGTTAAGCCAGAATGACCCTGTTTGCAGTGAGAGGTGGTAAGATCTGTAATAACACTGGACTGTTTTCCTTTGTTCTTAGTTTTCTGTTTCTGTAAGATAGGGAATAATAAAAAAGATCCTTTTGGGAAGAAAAATCTGTGAAATAGTTATTACCATGTGTAATCTTTCGCCGCTCTCTACTTTTGGTTACTCTCCATTTGGTCCTGGGTTCATTTCACAGAGACAGTAGGGTTTGTAGCATAACAAGACAACCAAACAGGTGTGGCTTGGAAAAAAGGTTTTTATATAGAAATAGGCTTATATGTCATGCTGATGTATGCTGACACCAAGTACGAGTGTGTTGTCCTGTATAAGGAGAGATTTTGTCCTGTATAAGGAGAGATTTTGTTGGGAAGTGTAGGTCCTCTCTGTGATGTTTCTTTTATTGGAAAGTGATATGTTCTTCCTGAGTGGTTCCCCTTCTGGACGGAGGAAGGTGTCAGCTCGGGAACTGTCTGGCCAACAGTCCAGCTGACCCTTGGCTCCGTACAGAAAACATGTTGTTACTGATCTAATGATGTGTGTTGGTCAATATGATTTTGTAATTAGATTTGTACTGCTTTTTCTGTGATCTTTGCTAAGAATGGGATACTGGATATTGGTCTATATGATGATGGACTGCCTGGATCGAGGTTCAGGTTCTTTAGGATAGGTCGTATGAAGGATTGCCTGAGGGGAGGTGGGAGGTATCATCATTTGACTGAATCATTTACTATGTTGTTTGCGATGAAGGGAATGAGCTGAGGCCTTGCAATCTTTACCCAAAAGACTGCATGGGTCTAAGGGGGAGGTAGTAGTGTTTATAGAGGCGTTAATCTTGTCTAGCTGCTCGTAGTTGATAGGTTTGAATGTGGTCCATAGTCCAGTCTTGTTATGTTTGTTGTGTACAGGGTGAACTAGTTTGCTTTAGTTGCCGGAGTTGTGTTTCGATTGTATATAAGTTGCCATTTGTTGAGGGTGCTTCTATTATTGTCAATAGAGTTTCTTTTTGTTAGTGATTTTACGATATCAAAGAGCTCCCTGGGTTTGTTGATGGCACCTTTTATTAAGTTAGTGTGGTACTCCCATTTTGCTTTGTTGACGAGCGCATGATATGTAATCTTACAGAATCAACATATGTCTGTTTTGCCAGTTTTTTCAATGCTCGCTGTAAACCATTTCATCCATCTGCTGTCCTGGGCTGCAGCTATCAATCTCTCATCCTTCGGTTTCAGTTCACCTCTCCTTAACCATTCACATGTCCATTTTTGATCGACAAAGGGCACCTGGAATAACACTTTGTATTTTTTGATGTAATTGATAATGGGAAGTAAGGTTAATATAACTATCTGATTGGCTTCATTCTGATGGTTCCACACACCTCTAACATTTTTTATTTGCATGAAGGGTGTGTTTAAGTGGACATTATCTGCATGAGGAATGGTCCCTGTATACTGAAAAGGCAAGGCATAAGGGGACAAATATAATAGAGACATTCAAATACCTCAAAAATGTTGGTAATTTATAAGATATAAGCATTTCTTGTTTAAAGATTGCATTACAGGTCGCAACCTGACACCCTATACATCAAGAGATATCCCTGCATAATGCCTACTCTGCCTTGGATAATGAGGGTGCCCAATTTGTGGAAACTGAAGTGCCCTTAAATGAAAGGCTCCATGACAAATCTACTGATAATGCACCAAATAGAAAAAAAAAATCACAAAACAGAAAACTACTACTACTTGGAGATTCCATAATCAGAGGCACCAACTCGGGAACACAGTTCAAAGGAGAGAAGATGGTCAAATGCCTCCCAAGCTCTTCAGCCAGCAGGAATATGAACCAAATTGTTGGTACAGTTAATGCAAAAAGTGAGCGCTTCAAAACTGATGATGTCATCCACTTGGGTACAAATGACCTAGCTAGAAATAGTGCCTCTGCAGTTCAAAGGGATTTCCAGACTCTAGGAGAGAAACTCAAGCCCATTGTTAATACCAAAGCATTCTCAGAAGTTCTACTTGTTCATGGTAAGGGGGGAGAAAGGCTGCATAACAAACAACTTTAATACATGGCTTCAAACCTGGTGCAAATAAGAAGGATTTAGATATATAGTGTGATGATGAAGGCAGTTCAGAGGCTATGGAATGCCAGGAGAATGAACTCTGTGCCTTTAAGAGTGAGAGCATTCAGGGTTTCCCCAGCAACCGAGAACCTTTGACTCATAGCACAGTCACCATTAAGGCCCGCCCACTTCAGCACGTCAGGGCTGGAGTGAAGCCTAGCAGCTCCCACGTGTGCTGGGAAAGAGGCGTGGTCCCTGAGAGGGAGCAGTTTAAAACTCCTGTGTTTGGAAAGTCAGGGAGAGGAGGACCGGAAAGTGAAGGAGGAAGACGAGGAGAAGAGAGAAGAAGGAGTGGCAGTGAACCCAGAGGACCTGGAAGAGAATCCAGAGGAACTGGAGCTAGAGGAGAAGGGGCCCAAGGAGGCACGAGAAGTGCTGGGCTCAAGCTCAAAGACAAGCAGTGGGATCTGCTTGGAACCGGTCCAAGGCAGTCTCAGCAGAAAGGAAGTTTGCTACAACGGAGAGAAGTGTCTGCAGAGAGAAAGCAGCATGGCTCTGGCAAGGAAAGAGGAGAGCTACTAAACGGCCCTGAACTAAGGCAAGTGTGTCTCCCTGAATTCCTGCCTGAAAGAAAGTTAAGAGAATTAGTTCCTGATAGAAGGAATAATTATAATAATCAGCTACGCTCTAGCAGTAGAAACAATAGCTTGTCTGCAGGTCAGCACTCCCAGCTCTCTGAAGAAATAGAGCAGAAAAAGGTTCTATTAGAGAGATTGAATGAAATGCTCCAGAAACAAACTAGTCAGCTCTACAGCCAGGTACCCTCTGAAGAATGTTGTGAGGATGCCATTGAGGAAATGGATATAGGAAGCTGCTATGAAGACTATGAAGATAGCTCCGATGAGATGCAGTGTTCTTATTGTAAAGCTAATGAATTAGAAGTGTGTTAAGCTTAAAACCTGTTTGAATGAGTGAATGCCATCGTAAGGAACTTACCTGATTGAAGGACGCAGCACAGAGAACAGCTGAACGTTGTTAATCAAGCTGTTGCTCTGTAAGGCCTGAAACTGAAGGGAAAGCTCAGTGGACATTTTTAAAGCTGTTTCTGTTATAAAGGAGCTGTGAAGTAAACACTCCTATAAGAAGCTAATGTGCCCATGAGAAGCTTTATAATCTGAGCTTTGAAAACAAGTTCCTAAGAAGCTATCTTTTGCTGATACCAGTATTCCTGTGCATACTTTTGTAAAAGTTATACCTTTGCTTTGGAGAAGAATCCCATTATTGTTTATTCAGCCTGTTACTTGTGAATATGATGGAAACCCCAGAACACAACAAATAAATATTTCTCTGTTTCGCCTGACCACTTGTCTGCACAACTACTTTTGCCTAATAAGGATAAGTGAAACTACATATCCCAGCAGCCCTCCTGGCAGCCATATTGGGAGGACTTATTCTAGGGCAGCAAGGCGACTCCATCCTGGTGCCCGGCTATACGCCCAGCCAGGTGGGGGCGATAATGGGCCACTGGGGAAACAGATGGATCAACAAGAGACTATACTGTGCTGGTGGACTACATCTCTCCATCGCAGTGAAAAGTGAAAAATTCAGGCAGTATGTGGACAGGCATATAAACTAGGTAAAGGGGGTGACAGATAGAGAAGGACAAGTTCAGAATGTCACTCCCAGCAAAAGCAATATGACATTGGAAACAGCTACACTTTTAAACCACACATCAATGGCAAGTGGGAAAGGGCATGTAGAACAAAATCCATGCAAAACACAGGCAAGCCGGTCAACAAATGCTGGAAAGCAATGAGCACAAATGCTCATAGCCTAACCAACCAAGTTCCTGATCTGGAACCCTAATGGTGGAAATGGACATTGACATTGTGGCCATTACAGAAACATGGTTTAACGAGTTCCACAAATGGGATATAGCCATAGCTGGCTATAATCTATTTAGAAGAGACAGAGAGGGTAGAAAAGGATGAGGAGTAGCCCTCTATGTCAAAAGCAGTCTTAAAGCTGTTGAAATGAAGGGGATGTGGGGAAAAGAAGAAGCTGTGAATTGTGTTTGAAAGAGGAGCAGGTACCTTCACCCATACTGGTGTAGTCTACAGGCCAATTCAAACCGAATGGATAGCAAATTGATTGCTGATATTGCAAAGATAGCCATGAAGGGGGAAGTGATCATATCGGGTGACGAATCTACCCGATGTGGATTGGAGTATTCCTTCTGCAAATCTGGAAAAAGTAAAAAAAAATTTGGATGCCTTCCAAGATGCATTACTTAGACAAATGGTGATGGAACCGACCAGGGAGTTCTCGGTGCTGGATTTTATGCTCACCAACAGAGATAGCGTGTCAAATATCCAGGTGGGTGCCCATGTGAGCAACAGCGAACATCACACGATGTGGTTTGAGATAAAAGCCAAGGTAGAATCCAATCACAGCAAGCTCAAAGTCCTAGACTTTAAAAGCATTGACTTTCAATGGCCAAGTACCTGAAGGAGGAGTTGACAGGGTGGGAGGGGATAAGGGAAGTGGAACTGCAATGGGCTAAACTAAAGGAGGCAATAAAAGGGGCAACAGATATGTATGTAAGGAAAGTAAATAAAAACAAGAGGAAAAGGAAACCTATTTGGTTCTCCAAAGAAGTGGCTGCACAAATAAAGGCAAAAACCACAAAAGTCAAAAGTTTATAAACAGAGGAACACAGAAAAGAATACAAAATCAAACTGAAAAAGACAAAGAAAAATAAGGATAGCAAAATCACAGGCAGAAGAAAAGATGGCTAAAGATGTGAAGTGTGGTGACAAAACATTTTTCAGGTATATTCGGGAGAGGAGGAAAATCAGAGGTGGAATCACAAGACTCAAAAAGTGCTGAGGACAGATTCATGGAAAGTACCATGGAAAAGCAAAAATACTAAACCAATACTTCTGTTCTGTATGCATGAAAGAAAATCCTAGAGAAGGATCATATATGATAAGACAAGGGGGAATGAAGTAGATAGCATACCATTTACAGAAGATGATGATTTTGCAAATAACAAAAAAATATTCAAAACTGTTAAATTGAAGGGGACTTTAAGAAACTGACAGATAAAATTTAATGTGGAGAAGTGCAAAGTTATACACCTAGGGAAGAACAACCCAAATTATATTTACACAATGTAAGATTTCACATTAGGAATCACCACAGGCATCAGCGTGAATAATTCCTTGAAACCTTCTGCTCAATGTGCAGCGGTAGCCAAGAAAGCAAATAAAATGCTTGGAATCATAAGAAAAGGAATGGGAAAGAAAACAAAGGATATTATAATGCCTCTGTATTGTTCCATGGTACGACGGCACCTTCAGTATTGAGTGTGGTTCTCGCCATCATATCTAAAAAAAGGATATAGTAGAATTAGAAAAGGTACAGAGAAGAGAGACTGAAATGATAAAAGGGATGGAAGGATACCCCTTTGAAGAAAGGTTTAAAAGGATAGGGCTCTTCAGCTTAGAAAAAGAAGGCCGAGGGGAAATATAATAGAAGTCTATAAAATAATGTGTGGAGTAGAACAAGTAAATATATATCTGTTTACTCCTTCAAAAAGTAGAGACAAGGGACACGCAATAAAGCTATAATGTAGCACATTAAAGACTAATCAGAGAAAGTATTTTTCATTAAACATGTAATCAAACTTTGGAATTTATTGCCAGAAGATATAGTAGCAGCTGTTAGTGTAGCTGGGTTTGAAAGAGGTTTGACAAGTTTCTAGAGGAAAAGTCCATGAACCATTATTAAAATTGGACTGGGGAAATCCACTGCTCACCTCTCTGAAAGGCAGTAAGGAATCTTTCTTCTTTTTGGGTACCTGACGGATACTTGTGATCCAGATTGGCCACTGTTGGAAATAGGATACTGGGCTCAGTGGACCTTTGGTGTAACCCAGTATGGCATTTCTTATGACAAAAAGGACAAACAGGTAACTACTCATTTGTTTTCAGCATTTCCCTTAAATATTTACCCTAAACGAGGGACCATAGACAGAATCTCAAATACAGAATAAGTGAAATAGAAAGATACAGACAAAAATCTGAACTGGAAACCCCAAGAAGGCAAACTCTATCTGCAATGCAATACTGGAGAAATAGAGAACAGAAATGCATTTCGTCCTATACTGTGCAACATACAAGACAGAGATACACATGTCCTAAAACAGAGAAAATCAAAGATTTCCCACAAAATACATGAGCTGGAAAACTCTGTATACAGTCGTCCCTTGTTTATCGCGGCTAATCCGTTCCAGACTCTACCACGATAAGTGAATTTCCACGAAGTAGGATTCTTTATTTATAAATCGAATATTTTCGTAGTTAGAGCATAGAAAACCTGTTTACGACCTATAACACCCCTTTAGTCACCATTACACTCGTATTTGAAAAAAACGCGATAGAGTGAAGCCGCAAAAGTCGAAGCGCGAAGTGGCGAGGGACGACTGTAATCCAGGAGGGGGGAGGGGGCAACAGCAACTATAGCAGCAAAAAGGTTTTGTCTGGCATTGTGTACATTGTAAGTTAATTTACAATGTAATAGTAATGAATTACTTTGGCAGCACATGTAAGCGTGTCATGCTATTAAAGTTATGGGAGCCTGAAAGCAGCCCACCGCCCCCCCCCCCACCTCCCCTCAACAAAGCAGCTTCCATCCCTCTCCCCTGTAAAAAAAAAAAAAAATCCAACTCTGTGGCAGCATCATGCTCTCCCTTCTACCCCACCCAGTGCTTCAAAATCAGTTAGTTCTTCTAATCACATGTTAATAACTGATTTAAACCTCTCCCCAACCCTGTAACTGCAATAGAATTCAAGAGACTTGGGGGGAATGAAGCCTGTCTGGCTTTTCGGATCCCCTCAGTTAAATCTTTTACATTATACTCATATATTTAAGCTCTTTCCTTATCGTGCCCACTCCTATGAAGAAAGGCTAAAAAGGTTAGGGCTCTTTAACCTGGAAAAGAGACGGCTGAGGGGGGATATGATAGAAGTCTATAAATTAATGAACAGAGTGGAACGGGTAAACGTAGATCGATTGTTTACATTATCAGAATATAAAAAGACTAGGGGACATGCAATGAAGCTACAGGGTAAACTATTTAAGACTAATAAAAGAAAATATTTTTTCACTCAACGTGTAATCAAACTCTGGAATTTGTTACCGGAGGATATAGTAAAGGCTGTTAGTGTAGCTGGGTTTATAAAAGGTTTGGACAAGTTCTTGGAGGAAAGGTCCATAAAGGTGAAATTAGTCTTACCTGCTAATTGTTGTTCCTGGAGTGTAGACAGTCTAGTCCCGGACCTCTGGGTTCCCCATCTCATATAGCAGCTTGGAGACTGAGAAACTCCTCCTTTTTATGATGTCACCGGTATATCCATCCAGGATCTGCCTCATGTGGCCAGTAACCTATTGACAAAGCAGACTCACCGGAGACACAAGTAAGCCTTCGATATACATGGCTGAGACGTAAAATAATGGTCAACCCCTAACAGATGGACCAAGCCCCCCCCCCCCCCCACTAGCATAGAGCCAATTACAGCTCCTAACCTAGCGGGCTCTAATGGCAGCAGGCTCTTCCCTGCACTCTAGGAAAAAGAAAGTGCCCTCACCCGGAAAGTAAAACCCCCAAGGAGTAATCTTTTCCTCTTTTTCCTTTTTTTTTTTTTGTATTAGTAACACACAGCCCAACACCGGCAGAGATAAAAGAAACCATAACGCCCCCGAAGGGCCAACTTACCTTGAACGAACCTCCACCTCGCAGACCACTGCAGAACTCGAACAAAATACTGGGGTGGGATACGGGACTAGACTGTCTACACTCCAGGAACAACAATTAGCAGGTAAGACTAATTTCACGTTCCTGAGCGTGTTAGCCAGTCTAGTCCCGGACCTCTGGGTCTGTACCAGAGCAGTGCACAGAACTTTGACCACAGGAGGGACCTGGCAGACCAGCGTGCAGCACTGCTGCACCAAAAGCGGTCTCTTCCGACCGAAGCACATCAAGATGGTAATGCTTCACAAAGGAGTGCAAAGACGACCGGGTTGCCGCCTTACAAATCTCTTCAGGCGGCACCGAACGCCGCTCCGCCCAGGAAGCAGCTTGCGCTCTAGTGGAATGTGCCCTAAGCCCTTCTGGCACCGCCTTTCCCTTTAATATATAGGCGGATGCAATGGCTTCCTTAATCCACCTAGCGATGGATGCTTTAGATGCCTGTTCCCCTTTCTTTGACCCCGCGAAAAGGACAAAAAGACTCTTTGACTTGCGGAAGGAGGACGTTCGACGAATATACTTCAACGCCCTACGGACATCCAGAAGGTGCAACCGTCGCGACCCCGACGAGCGCGAATCCCGAGGAAACACCGGTAAAGAAATTTCCTGATTAATATGAAAAGGCGAGAAGACTTTAGGAAGAAAAGCCGGCACTGTCCTCAAAACCACCTTTGCTGCAAAGAACAATAGATAGGGCTCCCTGCAGGAAAGAGCCTGCAAATCCGAGATTCTCCGTGCCGAGCAGATGGCCACCAAAAATGCCACCTTGAGAGTAAGATCCTTGAGAGACGCTCGGTCCAGTGGCTCGAAAGGCTCGCGCTCCAACGTGTCTAACACAAACGGCAGATCCCATGTGGGAACGACCCGTCTAGTCTGAGGCCGCGCGATCGTCACCACTCTGAGGAACCGCTTCACATCTCCCTGGCAGTCCAAAGACTGCCCTGCTATCCTGCCTCTGTAACACGCCAAGGCTGCCACCTGCACCTTCAATGAAGCTGCAGCTAGCCCTTTGTCAAAACCGTCCTACAAAAAATAAAAAATCTGAGGAATGGAAGATTTCAAAGCTTCACACCTGCGTTCGTCACACCACGCTTCGAATACTCTCCAGACTCTGACGTAAGCTAAGGACGTGGACCTCCTCCGGGATCTCAATAGCGTAGAGACCACCGCCGCCGAATAGCATCTCGACCTGTCAGACGGCTGCCTGGGTGAGAATGTTCACAGTCTTGGCAAGTGCATATATCAATATGATTTGCAAGGGATTGTGGGAAATGCAGTCCATTCACACCAGACACAGCCACTCACAATAATTAGTTGTGCTTGAGTGTAAAGCCAATAAGATATTTATTTATGGGGTTATTTCTCCCAACACAGATATGCTTGGTAGCACATAAAACAGGATACTTGTTTTCAGTGTTAAACTTGGAAAAACAAAATCAGGAAAACAACATTTGAACTTGTCAGGCAATCAAAGCAAAAGAATAAAGACCTGGTTGGTAACAAACTGGTCTTTTCTGTAAGCTTTAGCTAATATTTTCTTAGCAGAGTTTCAAACAACAAGCAAAACCCACAAAGAAGGGAAAAACTGTTCTTTTCAGGTTAACTTCTTATATCTTCACACATAGACTCAGCTCACAAGCAATTAGGTAAGGCTCAATTGCTAGCAGTTATCCAGCTGAAACCCCTTAGCTGGCTTAATTTCTACTGCATGGCTCAAAATCCTACGCAGGAGCTTTTCTGAGTAGATTAAAGAACAAGTTTGTATTTCTTTGTGATGGTCGTTGTACTTTGTAACAGTAAATTACCAAAGGAGTTTAGACAGAGAGCAATCCATATATTCACAGCCTGTATCTAAGACCGCTCCCCCTTCTTCAACAATCATGGGTTCAATATCATGGATTGGCACAGAGGAATTTCTCAATGGAGCACTCTCAGGAGAATACTTGTTTCCCTGCTGTCTTTCAAGGGTATAGCTAGGGCATAGATCAGTGTTCATACCTGAGCTTCCATTGCTGTTAGAGTTCCTCTCTAAATAGCCTGGCCAGTATGTAGTCCAGTTCTTATGTCCAGCCTTCCAATCCAGATCCCTGGACACTGGATCTCTCTTCACATACCTTCTGGCACGGGTCTTAGCGTCCCTTCCACGTGCAGCCATCTCCCTCACAGGTACCGTCTGGAGATTCCTAGCTCTGCAGCACCATTCCTCTGGCTTTCCCCAGTCCAATGGTGTATGCTGGCCTTTTGAATGTCTCCCAGTATACGTACTGCTCTGGACTCCTCTAGACCTCCCAAATGCTTTTCTCTTCTTTCTTCCAAAGGGTTTCTTGCCCTCTCTGTCCGTCCGGTCTGGCTTCTGCTTCTGATGATCCTCCAGATGATGAAGCTGTCCAAGATGAATCTGAGGATCTCCCAGATGAAACTGAGGATGAGGATAATTCTCTGTAGAATAAACTCTACCTTTATTCTGCTTTGATGAGTGCTCCACCCTAGCACAGCGCAGCTGTGCTGAATCAGGCCCTGCCCTTTGAGATGAGTGCTTGGGGATTACCTCATAGCCCTCCTGATTGAACACACGTTTCCCCACTTCAGCTCCTCTAATGGCTGTTGGAAACCTGGTGCATTCTGGGACTGGTAGTCTTTTATGGGAAAATTCTGTTTTCTTATTTCTACCAGAACTGACAGGTTGCTTGTTCAGAGTCACTTCACCTTTTCTATAGCTCCTTCCTGAGCTATGATAAGCTTCCTTATCACAGACCTCAACCGTGCCCTTTCAAGAGCCATGCCGTAAGCGAGAATCGATCCACGTGAGGCATGAAGAGGGGTCCCTGAGACAGTAGATCCGGCCGAGGGGGAAGCCGCCAGGGTTTGTCTACTAACAACCGAACCAGATCCCCATACCAGGGTCTGCGAGGCCAGTCGGGAGCTATGAGAATTACCAGCCCTGAGAACCTTTTGATTTGCTGTAGAACTCGCCCGATCAGGACCCACGGCGGAAACACGTATACCAACTGTCCTACCGGCCAGACTTGGACAAGGGCATCTAAGCCCTCCGACATCCGTTTCCGCCGTCTGCTGAAGAAGCGGCTGACCTTCGCCATGAGATCCATGACCGGCGTGCCCCACCTGCGTACCACCTTCTGAAAGATGTCGGGATGAAGAACCCATTCTCCCGGATCCACCCGCACTCGACTGAGGAAATCGGCTTGCACATTGTCCACTCCCGCTACATGTGCCGTCGACAGATCCAGAAGATTCGCCTCCGCCCAGGCACACAGGGCTTCGGCCTCCAACTCGAGTGGTACACTGGTGGTGCCTCCTTGCCTGTTGACATATGCAACCGCCGTGGCATTGTCGGAGAATATTCGAACCGCCTTGCCCACGAGCAACCAAAGAAACTCCTGCAACGCCAGGGATACTGCTCTCAACTCCAACCTGTTGATGGACCACCCCTTCTCGTGGTCTAACCATTGTCCCTGCGCGAATACGCCTTGACAATGTGACCCACAACCCAGGAGACTGGCGTCTGTCATGACCGGCACCCAGGTCGGCGCGTCCAGTAGTCTTCCGCCCTCCAATGACGCGGGAAGCAACCACCACTGGGGGGCCTGTCGTACTTCCTCCGGACAACTCAGCTTCCGAGACAGCGGATCCTGCTGATGCGACCAACGACGAAGCAATGCTCGCTGCAAGGGCCTCATGTGTGCCCGTGCCCACGGCACCATCTCTATGGAGGCCGCCATCGTGCCCAGCAACTGCAGATAATGCCATGCCGAGGGCGCTCGGACCCGAAGAAACTGCCGCACCAGTTTGTGAAGGCTCTGCGCTCGCTCCGTCATCAGGAATACCCGGCCTACTCCCGTGTCGAAGCGAGCTCCCAGGTATTCCAGATTCTGAGAGGGGACCAACTGACTTTTGGACATGTTGACTACCCAACCGAGCTCTTGTAGAAAGGACACTACGCGGTCCGTGGCCTGCTTGCTTTCGGCCCTTGTCTTTGCCCGGATCAGCCAATCGTCCAAGTAGGGATGAACCAAAATGCCCTCTTTCCGTAGAGCCGCCGCTACCACCACCATAACTTTGGTGAAGGTACGAGGCACCGTTGCCAGGCCCAACGGGAGCGCGCGGAACTGAAAATGCCCGAACGGGACCGCAAATCTGAGAAATCGATGTTCCGGACGAATCGGAATGTGCAGATATGCTTCTGATAGATCGAGGGAGGTAAGGAACTCGCCCCGCTGCACTGCCACGATAACCGATCGCAGTGTCTCCATGTGGAAATGCGACACCCGGAGGCAACGATTCACGCTCTTGAGTTCGAGAATTGGCCGAACTCCGCCATCCTTCTTTGGCACCACAAAATAAATGGAGTAACGACCGCCTCCGCATTGGTCTGGCGGCACGGGCACTATGGCCTTGAGCTCCAACAGCCTTTGTACCGTCTCCCGCAAAGTCCTGCACTTGGCTACCGACTTGCCGCGAGACTGCACGAAGGCGTCCTGCACTGGTCTCAACAATTCCAGCGCGTAGCCTTCTCGAATCACTTCTAACACCCACTGATCTGACGTTACTCGGACCCAGGCAGCATAAAACTCCTGCAACCTCCCCCCTACCTGCAGCAAGGGTGCCTGGGTCCCCCGCATCTCATTGTTGCTTTTTTGTATTGAAAGACGAAGAGGGGACAGGACCAAACCCTCGTCCTGCTCCCCGAAACCCCCGAAAACCTTGGTTTCTATTAGCAAACCGACCTCGCTGACTGGAGCTGAACCTTTGATACCGGGATCGGCGAGCATCCCTCAGTTGGCCTCTGCCAGCTGGAAACGTCCTGCTCGGCTTAGGCTTGTCCTCCGGCAATCTGCCCCCTTTGGACTCGCCCAAGTCCTTCACCAGCTTCTCTAAGTCCTCCCCAAACAACAGCCGTCCTTTGAAGGGAAGCTTACTCAACCTAGATTTAGAGGAACTATCCACCGCCCAATTACGCAACCAGAGATACCTCCGGGCCGCCACGGCGGAGGCCATGCTCTTCGAGAGCCTCCGCATAAGATCATAGTGGATATCCGCCAGGTAGGCCGTGCCAGACTCCAACTTAGCCAGATCGCTAGCCACTGCACTATCTTGGCCCGCCTGTACTCCCTGCGATCAGCGAAGACATGCTTGAGCCACCCAGGCCCCGCAAATAGCCGCCTGAAGGGAAAGAGCATTCACATCAAACACTTGACGAAGCAGCACCTCTAGCTTCCTATCCTGTGTATCCTTGAGGGCCGCACTTCCTTCTACCGGGATGGTAGTCTTTTTGGTGACAGCCGAGACCGCTGCATCCACCTTGGGCGACTGAAAAACCTCCTTATCCTGATCTGCCAACGGATACAGATGCCCCATGACTCTGGCTCCCCTGAGAGGCACCTCCGGCACGTTCCATTGCTCCTGTATCATTTCTCGAAACACCCTGTGCACCGGAAACGCCTTCTGCGTCTTCCTAAAGACCTGCAATAAGGGATCATCCAGGGAGTCCTCCTCCGTTGCTCCGGGTACCGGCATATTCAGTATCTTTAACGTCTCTACTATTAGCGCCAGCAGCTCTTCTCTTCGGAAGACCCGAACCACCTTGGCCTGATCTTCCTTCTCAGAAAGCTCCCCCTCTTCTAACTCCTCATCTGCCTCCACCGTACGACTATCGTCATCCGACAGCAGAGCTTCGGAGGCTACCAAACCATCTCCAGTTCCCACCTCCGTACGTGGCCTCTTAGCCGCCCGCGGAGGTTCCTCGGTCTGTAAGGGTGTCGCCGATCTCTTACGCCGACCTGGATCCTCAGGCGCTACCCGCTGCTGATCGCCTCCAAAAATAGCGCGCTGCAGCAGTGAAATAAAATCCTGAGAAAAAAATCGCCCTCAAATCTTGAGGAAAGGCAGTCTGAGGGAGCAGCAAGTCCAGGGACGAAGATGGACCAGCCACTGGCTCCACCTGCGGACCCACATGCAGAACTGAGGACCCGCTCTCCTGCTGGGACTCTGGCACCCCTCTTTTTCCTCCGTGGAGTGCTCCATGGCCGCAGCTTCCTTCAAACAAATTTTACACACCGCAGAATTAGTACTTTTCTTCACCCCACATACTAGACAAAGTGGCCTAGATGGCATGGCACAGTCCCACCAGGGAAGGCTACACCGGCAGGCCCAGCCAGTTTTCAAAACCGCTCGAAAAACCCCAGCTGGAGCAGCTCGAACAACTGCTAGCCCCGGAAGACAGGAGTCCTTAAAAACCTTCCCCGCAGTGGACTCCCCCCGCTGAGGCCGAAGACCGAAAGAAGAAAGGCTCAATGCCACTCCGGTGCTTAGCTGCTGATCGCTATGGCGGCTGCAAACGGAACTGCCACGCGGCTAGGCCTCTCACTTCCTGCTTCGCACCAAAAAACGGCGCCTCACCTCAGCCGCTTTCAGAGCCCCTCTTACCTCCTGCGATGCCTCAGCCCCGAGGGTTGCTCAAGCGTAGCGTGCCACAGCCTCCGGGAATCTCCCCCGCTACCGGAAGACTTCGCTCCTGTGTCCTTGCAGCCACAAACAGAGCAGGATCGGGACGAGCCAGCCAAGCGCACGAACAGGCAGTCTTCTGTGTGGCGCTGGCTGGGCTCACCTTCGGCTGTTTCTCCCTCCAGGCACTGTCGGTCCCGCTGTCGGGAGTACTGCCCCACCGGAGCTAACGCTCCCGATCATCCCGTAGGGTTCACGTAGGCTAAATTGGTCAAGCAGAGGAGGGGGTGGGGGGTGGGGATAAAAGAGCCAGAGAAAAGCCTGCAGGAACTTTTAAAGGCACAGGACGTAACTTAAACCCCCTCTACCGCTGCACTATCCAAAAAATACTAATGCTGATAGCACCTAACTAGAACCCAAACTTAAATGTTTCTCCAGTGAGCCCTGACCTCCGGGCTCTAATCTATCCAGCTGCTTGGAGACTGAGGTAACTGGCCACATGAGGCAGATCCTGGATGGATATACCGGTGACATCATAAAAAGGAGGAGTTTCTCAGTCTCCAAGCTGCTATATGAGATGGGAAACCCAGAGGTCCAGGACTAGACTGGCTAACACGCTCAGGAACCATTATTAACAAGGGACCCAGGATATCAATGCTTGACCCAGTACAAGCATTGTGGAACCTGTGTCTTTTGGGGAAACTGCTAGGTACGTATGATCTAGATTGGCCACTGCTGGAAACAGGATACTGGGCTTGATGAACCTTGGTCTGACCCAGTATGGCATCTCTTATGTTCTAAATGTACTACTTTGACCACACATGTAAAATTGTCAGCCTATGTGTGTGTTTGACTTCTAATCAGGCTATAGTAACATAGTAAATGACGGCAGATAAAGACCAGTATGGTCCATCTAGTCTGCCCAGTAAGATGGAAGGAGTAGGTGCACCTGCCACTCTGTGCAGGCCACCCCTCCCTATGTCTTTGTTTAGGGGTGAACCCACTGCTCCATGTAGGACACCCCTATTTGTTAAGAAATTAGAGAAACTAGATGGTTCAGTTTATTTTGATTTTATCCTGTTGCTGTAAAGGGATCCACTGTGTCTGTCCCATGCCATTTTGAATTCCGTCACTGTTTGCCCCCACCACTTCCATCGGGAGGGCATTCCAAGCATCCACAACCCTTTCAATGAAAAAGTATTTCCTGACATTGCCTTTTAATTTACCACCTAGCAACTTCATATTATGCCCTCTAGTTTCTCCTGATGATACCGCCTCTACTGCTGCCCTCTGCTTTGATGGTCTCCAGTTCTCCCATACTCCTCGTCCTACAGGACGTGGTGGTGGGGTTGGCCTTCTTCTCTCCCCCCTCCTGTCATTTCCAACCTCTTCCTCTGCCTCAGTCTCATTCCTTCCTCTCTTTTGAGGTCCACTCTATTCACCTCTTTGCCCCACTTCCTCTCTGGATTGCTGTTGTCTATCGTCCTCCTGACAAAGCTTTTTCTTCTTTTCTCTCTGACTTTCCCTCTTTCTTATCCCTACTTCCCCTACTCTTATTCTTGGTGATTTTAACATCCATGTTGATAATCCCTCTGATCCTCTTACTCTGAAGCTCCTCTCTCTTACCTCCTCATTTGGCCTTCAACTTTGTTCCTCTGCCCCCACTCACCTTCATGGCCATTGTCTGGATTTGGTTTTCTTTTCTTACTCCTCTCCCTCTAACTTCAGTAATACTGTTCTTCCTTTATCTAATCATCACCTTCTCTCCTATAATCTTCACCTCCCTCCCCACCTCGTCCTGTCTCCTCCACTCTTTTTAGGAACCTTCTTGCCATTGATCCTCTGGTTCTCTCCTCTACCATTTCTCCTTCTCTCTCCTCTGTTTTGTCCTCCAAGTCTGTTGATATGGCAGTGATGTCCTATAATGCTACGCTCTTCTCAGCCCTGGATGTTCTTGCTTCTCTCATCCCTCGTCCTGTAAGGCGTTCCTTACTTCAGCGCTGGCTCTCTCCCACTATTCGCTATCTTCGCTCCTGTGCCCGCTCTGCTGAGCGTACCTTGCTCAAATCCCGCTCCCCTGAAGATTTCCTTCATTTCAAATTCATGCTCTGCTCTTTCATATCTGCTTTAGCTCTTGCCAAACAAGATTACTTTGTTCGTCTGACTAATTCTCATGCCTCCGATCCTCGCCGTCTCTTCATTGCTCTCAATTCTCTCCTCAAAGTGCCTCCACCTCTGATACCTCCTTCCCTTTCTGCCCAGGCTCTGGCTGATTACTTCCATGATAAAATCCATAAGATCACTCTCCAGTTTCCCTCTAAATCCCCGATTTCCCTTTCCTGCTTTCATTCTCTCCCCCCTTCTCATCCTACCCTCTCTTCCTTCCCCACGATTTCTATTCATGAAACTGCTCTTCTTCTCTCCTCCTCCAAGCTCACCACTTGCTCCTCTGATCCTATCTCCTCCCATCTCCTCTCCTCTATTTCCTCTACCGTTGTCCCCTCCATTTCTCATATTCTCAACCTTTCGCTCTCCACTGCTACTGTCCCGGCTGACTTTAAACATGCTGTGGTCATGCCTCTCTTTAAGAAACCCTCACTTGATCCCTCTTGTCCTTCTAATTATCGTCCCATCTCTCTCCTTCCTTTCATTTCTAAACTGCTCGAACGTGCGGTTTACCACCTTTGTCTTGACTTCCTCTCTTCCCATGCTCTTCTCGATCCCTTACAATCTGGTTTTCATCCTTTGCACTATACTGAAACTGCTCTTGTCAAAGTCTCCAGTGACTTGTTACTGGTTAAATCTAAAGGCCTTTACTCTGTCCTTATCCTCCTTGACCTTTCTGCTGCCTTTGACACTGTTGACCATGATCTTCTCCTTGACACTTTGCCCTCGCTTGGCTTTAGGGACTCTGTTCTCTCCTAGTTCTCCTCATATCTCTCCCATCGCTCCTTTAGTGTAATATTCAGGTGGCTCCTCCTCCTCTGTTACCCCACTCTCTGTTGGTGTCCCCCAGGGTTCTGTCTTGGGTCCCCTTCTTTTTTCTCTCTATACCCAATCCCTTGGTGTGCTTATTTCCTCTCATGGTTTTCAGTACCATCTCTATGCTGATGACTCCCAAATCTATCTCTCTACTCCTGATCTTTCTTCTGCTTTCCAGTCCCGGATCTCTTGCTGTCTCTCTGCCATTGCTGCCTGGATGTTCCATCGTCACCTGAAACTGAACATGGCCAAGACTGAACTTCTTGTTTTTTCTCCTAAAATTTCCCTTTCTCCTTCTTCTTTTTCAGTCTCTGTTGATGGCTCTGTTCTCCAACCTGTTTCATCTGCTCACAATTTGGGTTTTATTTTGAACTCTTCGCTCTCTTTCTCCTCTCATATCCAACTCGTCGCTAAGACCTGTCGCTTCTTTCTCGTCAACATTGGCAAAATCCGCCCCTTTCTCTCTGAGCTCACTACTAAAACCCTCATCCATTCCCTAAACACCTCCCGCCTTGATTATTGTAACCTCCTTCTTGCTGGTCTCCCTCAGGCTCATCTCTTCCCTCTTCAGTCTATTCAGCACTCCGCTGCCCGTTTGATTTTTGGTCAGCATCGTTTTGCCCACATCACTCCTCTCCTCAGACCTCTTCACTGGCTCCCTATCCATTTCCGTATTCACTTTAAGCTTCTCCTTCTGACCTATAAGTGCATTCACTCTGTGACTCCTCAGTACCTTTCTTCTCTCATTTCTCCCTATTTCCCCCCTCGTGTACTATGTTCTTCTTCCCAGTTGCTTCTTGCTATGCCCTTCTCTATTGGCAACTCCAGATTCCGCTCTTTTCACCTTGCTGCTCCTTACGCTTGGAATAAACTTCCTTTGTCTATACATCAGGCATCTTTTTTGCCCCTCTTCAAACTCAAGTTAAAAGCTCATCTTTTCGCCTCTGCCTTTGGCTCTTGATTTTGCTGTTCTCCTTCCTTCCCCTCTTTTATTTCACCTTTCTTTCTTCCTCTTACACTTGTTCTTACCTCTTTCCTTTGTCCTGTCTCTCCTGCTTTTGTTTCTTTGCCCTTGTTCTTATCTTTTTTCTACTCCTTTTCTTGCTTTGTCTTTTTAGATTGTAAGCTCTTTTGAGCAGGGACTGTCTTTTTGTGTTTTCATTGTACAGTGCTGCGTGTGCCTGGTAGCGCTTTATAAATGCTTAGTAGTAGTAGTACTTTTACAGCTTCCCGTCTTTGGAAGACGTTTGTTTGTTCATTATTTCTCTTTAAGTATTTAAAGGTCTGAATCATATCTCCCCTATCCCTCCTCTCCTCCAAAGTGTACATATATAGGGTTTTCAAGTCTCTTCTCATAAGGCTTCCGACGCAGGCTCCAAATCATTTTGGTCACCTTCCTCTGAATAGTTTCCAGTCTTTTTACATCCTTTGCAAGATATGGTCTCTAAAACTGAACACAGTATTCCAAGTGAGGCCTCACCAGTGACTTATACAGTGGCATTAGTACCTCTTCCTTTCTGCTGGTAATTCCTCTTTGTATGCAGCCCAACATCCTCCTGGCTTTTGCCACCGCCTTGTCGCACTGTTTTGCCACCTTGAGATCTACAGAAATAATCACACCAAGGTCTTTCTCCTGATCCGTGCACACCAACCTCTCACCCCCTATCGCGTACATTTCCCTTGCATTTCTGCTTCCCAAGTGCATGACACTGCACTTCTTTGCATTAAATCTTAATTGCCAAGCATTAGACCATTCTTCCAGCTTTTGTAGATCTTTCCTCATATTAACCACTCCCTCGGGGGAGTCCACTCTGTTGCAAATTTTCGTGTCATCTGCAAAAAGACAGACTTTTCCATTCAGTCTTTCAGCAATATCACTCACAAGTACATTGAACAGTGCCGGGCCCAGGACCGAAGCCTGGCGCACCCCGCTAATCACCTTCCTTTCATCCGAGTGAGCTCCATTTACCATCACCTTCTGTTGTCTGTCAGTCGACCAATTTCTGATCCAGTTCACCACCTTGGGACCCCATCCCCAAACTACTGAGTTTATTGATAAGCCTCCTATGAAGAACAGTAACAAAGGCTTTGCTGAAATCCAGGTAGATGACATCCATCGCATGACCCTGATCTAGTTCTCTGGTAACCCAGTCAAAGAACTCAATCAGATTTGTTTGGCAAGATCGTCCTTCAGTAAAACCACGTTGCCTCGGATCTTGCAACCTGTTGGTTTTGAGAAAGTCCACTATTCGCTTTTTTCAGGAGCACCTCCATTACTTTTCCCGCCACCGAGGTAAAGCTCATGGGCCTGTAGTTTTTCACTTCTTCCCTGTCACCACTTTTGTGTAGAGGTACCACATCAGCCATTCTCCAGTCCTGAGGAACTTCTCCTGTTTCCAAGGATCTGTTGAAAACATCCTTTAACGGCCCTGCAAGAACCTCTCTGAGCTCTTTCAGTATCCTGGGATGTATCCCATCCGGTCCCATGGCGTTGTCCACTTTCAGTTTTGCAAGTTGTTCTAACACCTCATCTTCTGTGAATGGTGTGGTATAGAGTAGTTACTCACCTGTAACAGGTGTTCTCCATAAGAACATAAGATATGCCATACTGGGTCAGACCAAGGTCCATCAAGCCCAGTATTCTGTTTCCAACAGTGGCCAATCTAGGTCATACGTACCTAGCAGTTTCCCCAAGGGACACAGGTTCCACAATGCTTGTATTGGTTCAAGCATTGATATCCTGGGTCCCTTCTTAATAATGGCTTATGGACCTTTCCTCCAGGAACTTGTCCAAACCTTTTTTAAACCCAGTTACACTAACAGCCTTTACTACATCCTCCGGTAACAAATTCCAGAGTTTGATTACACGTTGAGTGAAAAAATATTTTCTATTATTAGTCTTAAATAGTTTACCCTGTAGCTTCATTGCATGTCCCCTAGTCTTTCTATATTCTGATAAGGTAAACAATCGATCTACGTTTACCCGTTCCACTCCGTTCATTAATTTATAGACTTCTATCATATCTCCCCTCAGCCGTCTCTTTTCCAGGTTAAAGACCCCCAAACATTTTAGCCTTTCTTCATAGGAGTAGCCTTCCATCCCCTTTACCATTTTGGTGGCTCTTCTCTGAACCTTTTCTAAAATCGCTATATCCTTTTTAAGATACGGCGACCAGAATTGCACACAATATTCAAGGTGCGGTCTCACCATGGAACGATATAGAGGCATTATAATATCTTTTGTTTTATTTTCCATTCCCTTTCCTTATCATACCTAGCATTCTATTTGCTCTCTTGGCTGCCGCTGCACACTGGGCCGAGGGTTTTAACATGATATCCACAATGACGCCTAAATCTTTTTCCTGGGTGGTGGTTCCTAATGTGGAACCTTGCATCGTGTAACCATAGTTTGGGTTGTTCTTCCCTAGGTGCATAACCTTGCACTTCTCCACATTAAATTTCATCTGCCATTTTGATGCCCAGTCTTCCAATTTATCAAGATCCTCTTGCAATTTTCCACAATCCTCCTGGGTTTTAACAACTTTAAATAGCTTTGTGTCATCTGCAAATTTGATAACCTCACTCGTTATTCCACTTTCCAGGTCATTTATGAATATGTCAAAAAGCAGCGGACCCAGCACAGATCCCTGGGGTACACCACTATTCACCTTTCTCCATTGGGAAAATTGGCCATTTAGCCCTACCCTCTGCTTTCTATCTTTTAACCAGTTCCTGATCCACAATAGTACACTGCCTCCTATCCCATGACTCTTTAGTTTTGCCAAAAGTCTCTCATGAGGGACCTTGTCAAAGGCTTTCTGAAAGTCCAGATACACAATATCAACCGACTCACCTTTGTCCACCTGTTTATTCACTCCTTCAAAAAAACATAACAGATTAGTAAGACAAGATCTTCCTTGTCTAAAGCCATGTTGGCTGTCTCCCATTAGGTTGTGACTATCTACATGCTGAGTAATTTTATTCTTTATGATGGTTTCTACCATTTTTCCCGGTACTGATGTCAGGCTCACCGGTCTGTAGTTTCCCGGATCAACCCTTGAACCCTTTTTAAAAATTGGTGTTACATTGGCGATCCTCCAATCCTCAGGTTTTAGAGATGATTTTAATGATAGTTCACAGATTACTGATAGCAGGTCTGCAATCTCAAATTTCAGTTCTTTCAACACCCTTGGATGTATACCATCCGGCCCAGGTGATTTGCTACTCTTCAGTTTATCTAATAGTTGTAAGACATCTTCCCGATGTATCGATATTTCCTTCAATTCTTCCACACCTTTAAATACCACTTCAGTCATGGGTAACATCCCTACATCTTCCTCAGTAAAGACCGAAGCAAAGAATTCATTCAGTCTCTCCGCTATCGCCTTGTCACCTCTTAGTGCTCCTTTAACCCCTTTATCATCTAATGGACCAACTGACTCTCTCACAGGTTTTTTGCTACGAATGTACTTGAAAAGGTCTTTATTTCGCGTTTTTGCTTCCGCAGCAAGCTTCTTCTCAAATTCTCTCTTTCCCTGCCTTATCAATGCCTTGCATTTGACTTGCCAGTGCTTGTGCTGTTTCCAGGTTTCATCGTTTGGCTCTTTTTTCCATTTCCTGAAAGATGCTTTTTTGGCAACAACAGCCTCTCTGACCTCACCTTTAAACCATGCTGGCAGGTTTTTGGACTTCCTTCCACTTTTCTTAAAGCGTGGAATACAGCTGGTCTGGGCTTCCAAGATAGTATTTTTCAACAACACCCAAGCTTGATGCACGTCTTTAACCTTTGCAACTGCTCCTTTTAGTTTTTTTCTTAACTGTTTTCCTCATTTTATCATAGTCTCCCTTTCGAAAGTTAAAGGGTAGTACTGTGGATTTCCTTACTATCCCTCCTCCACTAATTAAATCAAAGGTGATCATGCTATGACCACTATTGCCAAGTGGCCCCAACACCCTTATCTCTTGCACTACATCTGGTGTTCCACTAAGGACTAGGTCTAATATTGCTTCCCCTCTGGTCGGTTCATGAACCAGCTGCTCCAAGAAGCAGTCATTTATTTCATCTAGGAACTTTATCTCCCTAGCATGTCCTGTTGTGACACTGACCCAGTCGATGCCGGGGTAATTGAAATCACCCATTATTATTACTGCACTGTAACATTTGCTAGCTTCCTTGATTTCTTTGAGCATTTCATCATCCATTTGTTCATTCTGGCCAGGCGGACGATAGTACACCCCCACTGCCATCGCCTTCCCCTTTTTACATGGAATTTCAATCCATAGAGATTCTACAGCAAATTTTGTTTCTTGCAAAACTTTAATCCTTTCTGACTTAATGCCCTCTCTAACATAGAGCGCAACCCCTCCACCAATTTGATCAGCTCTATCATTACGATATAGTTTGTACCCAGGTATCACAGTGTCCCACTTGTTGTCCTCCTTCCACCATGTCTCTGATATTCCAATCATATCTAACCTCTCATTTAGTGCTATATATTCTAACTCTCCCATCTTGTTTTGTAGACTTCTAGCATTTGCATACAAGCATTTTAGAGAGTGTATTTTATTCATATTAATTTGGCTATTGGTAGACATGGGTAATTTGGGATCTTTAAGCTCTGTCTGCTCCATACTCGAGGGCATTTGGGCTACTTTACTCTTTTTTGGAACCTCTCTGCTTTTTGTAGTATCCTTCAAGGATACATTCTTCCGAACCATGCGCTCTTGGGCGACTGTTGGCTTTCCCCTATTATCTAGTTTAAAAGCTGCTCTATCTCCTTTTTAAAGGTTAATGCCAGCAGCCTGGTTCCATCCCGGTTAAGGTGAAGCCCATCCCTTCGGAAGAGCCCCTCCTTTCCCCAGAATGTTCCCCAGTTCCTAACAAATCCGAACCCCTCATCTCTGCACCATTGTCTCATCCACGCATTGAGACTCCGGAGCTCTGCCTGCCTTTTGGGTCCTGCGCGTGGAAGGGAAGCATTTCGGAGAACGCTACCCTGGAAGTTCTGGATTTCAACTTCCTACCTAAAAGCCTAAATTTAGCTTCCAGAACCTCCCTACCACATTTTCCTATGTCATTGGTACCGACATGTACCAAGACAGCAGACTCCTCCCCAGCACTATCTAAGACCTTATCTAGGTGGCGTGTGAGGTCCGCTACCTTTGCACCAGGCAGGCATGTTACCAGGCGATCCTCACGTCCACCAGCCACCCAGCTATCTACATGCCTAATGATCAAATCACCAACTATAACTGCTGTCCTAACCCTTCCCTCATGGGCACTTGGCCCTGGAGAAACCTCCTCGGTGCGAGAGGGGTTTACATCACCTGGAGGACAGGTCCTAGTTACAGGATCACTTCCTGCCACACCAGGGTGATGCTCTCCTGTCTCGTGACCTCTCTCCTCCATGGCAACAGGGATGCTGCCAGACTGGAGGTGGGACTTCAGGACTATATCCCTGTAGGTCTCGTCTATGTACCTCTCTGTCTGTCTTATGTTTTCCAAGCCTGCTACTCTAGCCTCTAGAGAACGGACTCGTTCCCTAAGAGCAGAGAGCTCCTTGCTCCTAGTGCACACGTAAGACCTCTCACCAGCTGGGAGAAAATCATACTTGTGACACTCAATGCAAAAGACTGGAAAGCCCACATCCTGCTGCTGGACTGCTGTCTGCATCTTAGTTTTAAGTTTGTGTTTAGATCTTTAAGTTCTTTATGTACTAAAGGGTGCTATGGATATTTATACCACTAAAACTGTACCTAAGAAGTTTAATATACCTTGTTCACCTGAAGCTTAATTAATCTCAGGTCCTTAGTGTATGACTGATTTGGGTAATGAGCTTCACCTGAGAGCACCTCCTGTCTTTTAAGTTGTGCAAGTACCTATAAAGCTGTGATTATCCCAGGGGAGGGTGGGTGTGGGGAGGGAGGGAGGGATATAACACTTATTAAAAAAGGGCTGCTACACAGTACCCTGTCCTGTGCTGCTGAGGTAAGCAGGAATCAGTCCTCACAGACGGAGCCCTCATGCGGAGCATTTCCCCAGCTTTCAAAGAAAGCCTTTGGGAATTGCAGCGCGCATGCGCGGTCCTCTTCCCGCCCAAGGGTGCCATCTTGCTCAGTCTGATGACATAGCTAAAAGACAGCAAAAAATTAGCAAAAATAAATCATATGACTGCAACTCCAAGGGGAGGAGGGAGGGTTGTGAGGACTGATTCCTGCTGCTCCTGGAGAACACCTGTTACAGGTGAGTAACTACTCTTTCTCCAGGACCAAGCAGGAAGTCAGTCCTCACATATGGGACTCCCCAGCTTAAGGCTACCGGAGACCTCAAGCGGAAAAATGAGCTCCCTCTAGCTCGTCAACACAGAAGGAAGGAATCTTCTCTGAGAACGCCCCCAGCCGGTAGCCCAACACCAGGGCCGGAGGGTAGGAATTGCCTAAACCCCAAAGAGATTATGGAGTACTGCCTGTCCGAAAGCACTGTCCCTGTGGGACTCCCTCTCAAGGCAGTAATGGGCCGCAAAAGTCTGGCTTGAAGACCAAGTAGCGGCCCGGCAGATGTCTGCCAACGGAACAGAGCGGAGATGAGCCACTGACGCAGCCTTTGCCCTGACACGATGAGCCGTGACTCGACCCTCCAACGAGAGGCCGGCTGCCCCATAAGCCCAGGCGATACAGTCAGCGACCCATATGGACAACGTATGCTTGGAGACAGGGAGCCCCAACTTATTGGGGTCAAAAGAAACGAAAAGCTGAACAGTCTTCCGATGCTCCCGCGTACGGTCAAGGTAGAAGGATAACGCCCTTCTACAGTCCAGGGTATGCAAGACCATCTCAGCCCGGCTGGCATGCGGCCTGGGAAAGAAGGTCGGAAGAACCACCTCCTGATTGAGGTGAAAAGGTGAGACAACTTTAGGAAGAAACTTAGGGTGAGTCCGTAAGACTACCCTATTCCTGTAGAACCTAGTGTAAGGAGGATCAGACACTAAGTACCTGGAATAAAAGCCGTGACCTCTCAGGTGGTGGGGCACCGGTTCCACAGCCTGATCCTTTAGCAGACTTGCTACCTCCTGAAGGAGTAGGTCCCTGTGCAGAGGGGGTCTTGGAGGCTCCCCTGGAAAGTAGGAGGGAGGTACCTGGTGAAAATGGAGAAGATAGCCCTTTTGGATTATGTGAAGAACCCAGGTATCTGATGTGACGGCTGACCACCTGTGGGCAAAGTGGGCCAGCCGGCCTCCTGTGCTGAGAGAAGCCAGCTAAGGAGAAGAGGCTATGTTGTTGGAGTCAAAAACCCCCACCCTGCTGAGCAGGGGCCGCTGTTGGTGGCTTGGGGGCCTTCTGCCTATGGGGCCCTTGACCCTGCCCCTTGGCCTGCTGACCCTGTTGGGGAGCTGCAGAGGCCTGATAATGAAGGTATTGTTTATAGGCATATGACTTCCTTGGGTAAAAGGACTTTTTCCCCGAGCCCTTCTTTTTCTGAGAAGGGGCAGAGGTTTTCCTGGAAAGCCTAGTCCTGGTCAGAGTCTCGGTCTCGAGTTCTGCAGCCTTTTCAGCCATGGGCTTGCCAAAGAGGTTTTCACCTCGGCAGGGGACATCGACCAACTTGTCCTGGACCCATGGCTCGAGGTCGGATGACTGTAGCCAAGCCTGTCGGCGGGCACCGATGCCGGCCCCGGCTACTCGGGCCGAAGCCTCGAAGCCATCGTAGGCTGCTCGAGAGATAAACTTCGAGCACTCTCGAATACCGGTGGACAAGGCCTGGAACCTCTGAAAAGGTTCCTCGGAGAGACCAGCAGAGAACCCGGCAATCTCCTTTGCCAGGTCTCGGAGATACATGCCCAGGTAGAGCTGGTATGTCTGGACACAGCTAGCAAGCATAGAGCCCTGGAAGCACTTCTTACCGAGGGCATCCAGGTTCCGGGCCTCCCGGCTGGGAGGCACCGAGGAGTGCATCTTCTGACTTTTCAGTCGATGCATGGCCAATTCCACAACCATGGAGTGGTGCGGTAATTGTGCCTTTTGGAACCCGGGGCTCTTGCAGACTCGATAGATGGAATCGACCCACTTGCTTAACACCGGCGTCGAGGCCGGGGTCTCCCACATGCGGAAGAGCAGCCGCTCCAGCATCGGAGGAACCGGAACAGTAAAGGCCTCCTTCAGGGGAGAGTCATACTGGAGGGCCTCGAACTCCTCGGCTAGAGGCTCCTCCTCGGGATCCGCGGGGAAGGCCAAGGCCTTGGCCATATCCCGCACGAAGTCCGAGAACCGGGTATCCTCCGGTGGGGACCGTCTCCGAGGTTCGGACTCGGGCGAGTCCGATGGGACACACCGAGTCCGATGAGTGTCGGGTGACTCTTCATCCTCCGTCTCCCAGCCCGACTCCTCGAAGGAGGAATCGAGCGGCTCCGGTCGAGCGGGCACAGATGCCCTCCACCCCGACGCCGAGGGTATTGGCGTCGACGACCTCGGCCCCGAACGGGAGGTCGAGGGAGACCGTGGCCGAGGATCGACTCGAGCCCGCATGGACTCGAGGATCGGCTCAGCCTCCGGGGTCGACATGGACGTCGAGGTCCCGGTGGTCGGGGCAGATGCACTGGTGAGACCGGTGATCAATGCCCGCTGCTGTTCCATGAAGGCAGTGAAGCTGCTCTCCAAGGCCGTCAACCTGAGTCTGAGCTCAAGAGACCCAGCAGGCCCCGACGGCGTCGGGCCCGACGTCGGCTCCCTCGGAGGAGAGTCAACGAGGACAACAGCACTTACGTGTCCAGGAGACTCCATCTTGACACGAGGATGCTTGGCAGGCCTCTCCGACTCCGAAGACCCGGGACGGCTATCGGGGCTATGCGACCTGGCCCTCGAGGAACCAGGAGCGTCCACCGACGCCACCCTCGCGGGTTTCTTCTTCCTTCGATGTTCCCGCAAAGGAGACCCCCGCTCAGAGGAACCCCGACGCTGCTCGGGGCCGGAGTCCCAAGACGTCGAGGCCTCTGACGAGGTCCGTGCCCGGCCAGACGCGGAGTCAGAAAAAATCCTATCCTTCTGGTGCAGCCGACTCCTCAACGGCTTCGAGGACATTTTGCCACACAGACCACAGATCATCGGGTCATGATCGGGTCCGAGGCAACGGAGGCAGCAGTCGTGTGTGTCGGTAAGAGACATAAGTTTCTTACACCGATCACATTTCTTAAACCCGCTGGTAGCCATCGGGGGAAAAAGGGCCCCTGCTAGGTCAAAAGATCGGGCTGCCAGGGAAAAAAGAAAAAAGGCGCGAATGCCAGTCACAAAGGACAAAAACTGAAAGAGAGAGAAAAGGACTCGATACCGGCGTATCGGTCCGAGCGGGAAAAGGATCCGGCGTCGAACCGGAGAAAAGAGAAAAACAGGGAAAATCAACTTTTTCCTCGGGGAAAAACGAACTACGTCCATCGGGCTCCGCGGAAAAAAGAAGACTGAGCAAGATGGCACCCTTGGGCGGGAAGAGGACCGCGCATGCGCACTGCAATTCACAAAGGCTTTCTTTGAAAGCTGGGGAAATGCTCCGCACGAGGGCTCCGTCGGCGCTGACGTCACCCATATGTGAGGACTGACTTCCTGCTTGGTCCTGGAGAACTACTTCATTCCCATTTTTATATTTGGGAGTCACAGGTGGTCCTTCTCCAGGATTTTCTTTAGTAAAAACAGAGCAGAAGTAGTTGTTTAGCAATTTCGCTTTTTCAATGTCACTTTCCACGAATCCGTTCCCAGCACTTCTGAGTCCATAGTCTCATGGCCTTCAGCTTTCTTCCCTCCAACCCAGTAACATGTCTTTTCACCCTACCCCCACACCTAGCTGGCCAGAAATTGAAGATAACACTACAGATACTGAAGGCAAACAATTGAAATAATGATATATCTTGTTAATAATTTAAATCTGCCTTAAATCATTAACTAATAAGAATTTGCCTTAGTCAGGGAGCTGGGGAAGAGGGTCCTGGTTGGGACTCTGATCCCAGTCTGGAGGTGGAGGAAGGGATTTAAAAAAAAGGCATATTGTTGGGTGGGGAACTATAAGAATTAGTCCAATCTGCACAGAAATTAACACACACATTTTTAAAAATTAATAGAGCAAGGAACCCAAATCCCAACAGCAATTCCAAAGCATTCTTTAAAAAATGCATTTCCACAGAGGGCCTATACAATACACAACAGGTTTGCTACATAATCACAAGTTAAAATAAATTACTCAGAAAAACCTAATCAACCAGAAGAGAGGTATAGTGATCCTTTAGGGGCAGCAATACTGCTTATAGGTCTGCACAAATCTTTTCTAGCACCAATGTGCCTCAGGCAAAACGGAGTTACTTACCTGTAACAGGAGTTTTCCGTGGACAGCAGGATAAGTCAGCCACACATGGTGATGTCATCCGAGGGCACCGAGACAGAAGTACTCTCCATAGCTCAGAAGGGCTTTTCGTCCTTCTGAGCATGGGCCAACTGGCCCCACCCTCCTGCCCGCCCCTAGCTAGCCAGTATGTCACTAGCTGAGCCTTTTGCCGCTAGGAGGCGGGCACCAGGACGGAGGCCGACCTTTTCCCAGGGGAGGTGGTTGGGTATGTGTGGCTGACTTATCCTGCTGTCCACGGAGAACTCCTGTTACAGGTAAGTATCTCCGTTTTCTCCCAGGACAAGCAGGATGAGTCAGCCACACTTGGTGACCCCCAAGCTGCCATGCGCTGTGGTGGAAGGGGGAGGCCGAGACACTTATTCAGGCTGGGGTAGCCTGCAGCCTTGCAGTGCAGCATGTTGCCACAAGAACATGTAGGCCTGTAGCAGCGATGCACGCTGAACGTGCGGTGGCAGCGTTGAGAGAGGTGCAACTATAAGGCACCGTATGTCGGCTTGCAGTCGTGATGCACGCATGTGCGGAGGATGTCGGTACAAGGCACACTTGTGAGGTAATAGAGAAATGTAGGCCCATTGGGCAGTAATGGAGCAGAACGGTGGCAACAGCCACGAGAATGGTGCAATGGGGCATGAATGGTGCAACGGTGCAAATGGGGCATGAATACCTCACTAATAAGAGAGGCGTCTCTCTCCTTTTTTTTTTTTGTGTAGTCCACTTCTGGGACTTGTCGAGAACCGTTAGCATAGCAGGGTAAGCGGGATCGGGAAGTCATTGCTTGGCCCAGCATAGGGAACATGTGTCTCTGCGGAGACATGACCTGAATTGGCCAGTGTTGTACATGACCTGCATTGGCCACTGTGTTGTACATGACCTGCATTGGCCACGTTTGGAAACGGAATCTTGTGCATCGCAATGCTACAGGTTTGGCAATCCAGTCATACCCTACCTTCAGGGTGTGTGTCCTCACTTCCTGCATGCTTGTGCATCGCCGCTGGCATCTGCACTGAGGGCAGAACTGCTCGCACATCAAGGTTGAGGCAACGGTGTTGTCAGAAACCAGGTGGCGGTCTCACTGATGTCGGTCACCGGCGTGGTATGCGTTAGGTGAAGGTGGTGGTCTGCGTCTGTAGCTGGTGCAGTAGCTGGTGCTTTCTTTCTTGTGCCCGGCTGGGGCTCTTATCGGTCTAGGCGGAAGGTGCTGCTGTTAGCAACGGGTCTAGAGTGTGGCGTTCTGTTTCTCCAAAGAAGTGTGGTGCGCCACTGGTTTGGGAGGTGACTGTTAAGAACATAAGAACATAAGATATGCCATACTGGGTCAGAACAAGGTCCATCAAGCCCAGTATTCTGTTTCCAACAGTGGCCAATCTAGGTCATATGTAACTAGCAGTTTCCCCAAGGGACACAGGTTCCACAATGCTTGTATTGCTTCAAGCATTGATATCCTGGGTCCCTTCTTAATAATGGTTTATGGGCCTTTCATCCAGGAACTTGTCCAAACCTTTTTTAAACCCAGCTACACTAACAGCCTTTACTACATCCTCCGGTAACAAATTCCAGAGTTTGATTACACGTTGAGTGAAAAAATATTTTCTTTTATTAGTCTTAAATAGTTTACCCTGTAGCTTCATTGCATGTCCCCTAGTCTTTCTATATTCTGCTAACGTAAACAATCGATCTACGTTTACCCGTTCCACTCCGTTCATTAATTTATAGACTTCTATCATATCTCCCCTCAGCCGTCTCTTTTCCAGGTTAAAGAGCCGTAACCTTTTTAGCCTTTCTTCATAGGAGTATCCTTCCATCCCCTTTACCATTTTGGTGGCTCTTCTCTGAACCTTTTCTAAAATCGCTATATCCTTTTTAAGATACGGCGACCAGAATTGCACACAATATTCAAGGTGCGGTCTCACCATGGAACTTATTAAAAGACGGCTGCTACACAGTACCCTGTCTTGTGCTGCTGAGGTAAGCTATATTCTGATTTGATTTAAATTATAGCTCTTAGCTGCTGCTAGGCTCTAACTTCTTATGAAATTTAAACTACAAGCTCTCTGCTGGGTTCTAAATTTAACCAGAAAGCTCTCTTCTGTGTTTTAAATTTAAGTTAAATGTACTTTGCTGTTACTAGGCCCTGAGTGACTATTAAATTTAAACTACAAGCTCTCTGCTGGGTATGAAATGTAACCAGAAAGTTCTCCTCTGTGTTTTAAATTTAAACTTAAACTGCTGCTACTAGGCCCTGACTGATTTAACAAAAAATAGTGGGTTCACAGATTAATTATCTTTAATACAAAGAATTCCTTTTAGAAAATTACCAGAAGTATATACTCACAGTTGCAGATCTCTCTCCAGAAGTAACAGTCCCTTTTTCTAGTCCTTCAAGACTAGGAAGGACTGTGCGTAAGACAGGAGCACCATTGTAGTTCCCCGATCCTCTTGGAGGGGAGCATCCTTTGGAGGATATCATTAGAGAATGGGCATCCTGCTTGTCGAGATAGGAGGCCGGCAATGAGATGGATCAATATAATCGCAGCGGCTACGGGTCCTTCTGCCAATGAGGAGCTGCCTGAGGGGAGACCGAAGACCATTTCGGGCAACGATCCAGAGGGTCGCCAGAGCCGACAGCGACTCCTAAAACCACTTCATTTCAACGACTCCGAAAACCACTTCATTTCAGCAGTTTACATGAGGTGTCGGTTGATTGAGGAGGACGTTGAGCTGGTAGAGGCTGGATAGCCGGTGCTAGGTTCCTCCATACGGTGTTTAGAGTGTGATCTACAGTAGAGGTGACTGGGAGATTCATGGAAGGAAACCAGTTGGTGCAACCTGACAGGAGAAGACATCCCGTCGCTGCTCTGGGTACTGGGAGCTGAAGCATTACTATGTCAAGTGTTGGGCCTTCTGTCGATGGCCCTTGTTATCCGTATCGGGATCATTTGTCGGAGGGAGGGAAGGCAGGGATGGCTTCTTAGTGTGAGTGCTGGTTGAAGGCAGGGGTGGCTTCTTAGTGCGAGTACTGGTGATAGGGCAAATTGTAAGACTTGTTCAACCTTAGGGGGCGCGAGCGGGATTGAAACTTTGATCTTATATGGACACTAACCCTTGATCTTTTACGGGCACTAGTGCACGTTGTGAAGGGACTTGCCCAACCTTAAGGAGCGCGAGCGGGGATTGCACTCGAGCGGGATTGAACCCTTGATCTTTTACGGGCCCTAGGCAGTGGTCCTAACCACTAGGCTACGCCTCCCTTGAGAATGGTCCACGCTCTGTCCAGAGTGATATTGGTATAGGCAATGCAGGGGCAACAGGGATGCTTTGCGTTCACCTCTGTGGCAGATGTTGACCTAGGGCGTCGCCACCATGGAGAGTGGGAGGATGCCATAAGTGCCAACCTGTGTAGGAAGGAAGGAAGGTAGGAAGGTGGGTGAGTCCACTATCAGTCAGTCACCGCCGGATGGGTGGCGTTAGCCCACCCTCAGTCAGAAGGCTGTTGGTGCACCAGGGTGCAGAATCGCAGCAGGGTGCCCCTCCCATCCCGCCGCACGAGGTCTGATGGAGGGCCTGCGAAAAAACCAACCTGTGGCCTGCGGGCTAGTGCCTGAACACCGTCATGATGGAGTCTGTTTGGTGGGGAGGACATAATGAGGCATTGGTCCCAGCAGTGTCGATGTCTGGACCAGCGAATTCCTGGATTTCGTAGGACAGACAGTGTGTGTGACTTCTGAAGGGTGATGGTTTGCCGACAGTAGTTCGGGGATCCAGGATACCCCGCAGGGGACCTGAACCTGCGACACTCCCTACATATATACCCTAGGTGCGTGGATTGAACCACAGTGCTGCCTTGCTGAACCGCAGCTCAAGAGATTAGCTGGTGGACATCATGCAGCCGAGGTAGGAAGTATGTATCGATAAGGTAGCCCTGCACCTGGAGGCACCTGTGTCCCTTGTGCCCAGTGGACCAGGATGTAAGTGTAACGTCCCGTAGCTCCAAGCTTGGTTCATGAGATGCTGTCTCCCAGAGCAGTCATGCAGGCGAGCAGTTGAGGCGGTATTCTTCCAGAACGATGTGAATGGCCATTTTCCTTAGTGATGGAAATATGGACATGGGGGAAGGTCATTAGGCTGCCCTCTTCCTGCAGGGCAAGGAGGGCACTTGCACTTGCTCATTGTAATAGAATTTTTGGGATCGAGGAGAAGCCATCCATTTGCCTCCCACCTGATGACCATATGGGGCTCGAGGGGGCTTGCCGTGCCTTGGCGGCAATGGCCATGCTTTGGAGGCGATGGGGTTTCGGAGCCAAGAGGTCGAACAGCCTGCACGAAATTTATCGTTGCTGGGAGTTGAGAGCGATGCTCCCTGAGAGAGGACCGATTGCTAATCACGAGGCTGCCTTCCATTTCTGTAAATGTGGGCCAGAGCTGACTCCTGGTGACCACTCAGACTTTGGGTATACGTGCCTGTGTGGGTAAAGGCAGGTGTCATGGATCCCATGATACAGGGTTTGCCGAATCCACGATCTGATGAATCAAGGTGTTTTCCTGGCTCCCCATGTGATACATATCGGGGAAGGCAGCGATGCACTTCATATCCCTCAGCATCGATATGATACAGGCCTAAGAGCACAGAAATAAGGTATGCCAGAAATAAGGTATGCCATACTGGGTCAGCACAAGGTCCAACAAGTATTATGGGCGGTTGGCCAATCTAGGAGAGGAGAGCTCGGGTGCGGTTGAGATGATAGGCCGTATGGTCTTTCCCAGGTATCAGGTGAAGCGCATGATTTGTCCAAGGTCTCTTGGTTCCCAAGTCTGTGCTCTAACCGTAGGGCTGCTTCCTTGTGAGTAAGCTCGATCACTCTCTGGCGCAACTGTCGATGGCTTAGATGTCCGAGAGTTAGATGACAGAGAGGTAGTTGCATGGAGGCACATAGGTTACTCCTCCGTCAGATGGAGTCTACTGTGCTAGGTTGCTCCCTTAACATTGGCTGAGGTCCGGATGCCAGTATGGGCACACTGCCATCCTTTCAGCACTGGATTAAGGTTTGGTGTTGTCGGGCTAGTGACATGCCAGGTCAGCAGTTAAGGATGAACATTATGTCTTGTTAGCATTGCAATCCTGGTGGTATTTCAATTGTTCCGCCTCCCTTATCCCTACCTGAGAGGGGATCCAAAAAGGAATTGTGATGCAGGTTGACCCTGCCCAATGCGCATCTTTTTCCTGTGAAGCCAGAAATGGGCTGATGAGCTTGTGCTTTGGAAGCCCCTTCACCATGTTGCTTCTATAATTACCTTCATGTACCACAGTGTTCCCTGGCCTCTGAGGCAATGGTGGTTAAGTGACTTTGCCATGACCCACAGGAGCATCAGCAGGGTTTGAACCCTGACTTCCCAGATTCAGAGTCTGCAGCTCCAACCACACGGCCCGTAGGAGCATCAGCTGGATCTGAACCCTGACTTCCCAGATTCAAAGTTGGCAGCTCAGTTTCGAGGCCTTGCTGTGTGCACCGGGAGGAGCTGAGCTGGCAACATGTTGTGGCAGTGGTAAGAGTTGCCCAATCGATTGCTTGATTAAGGCCAGATAGTTCCATTGCATTTAAATGAAACATCCAAGCATGCTCAGCTGCTGAAGTCTATTGCCACTTCGCCATGTGGCAGGTATATTGAGGACTGGAAGATATTCCCTCTGTCGGTGCCGAAGGAACTGAGAGACAGTGTGGCACAGTCTGCGCTGAGGTGCCGAAGGAGCTGAGAGGCAGTAGCAGCAGCATGTTGCGATTCAGCAGGGCTGCGGCGGCTCGGTTTGCCCGAAGGGGCTAGTCTGCGGACTGCATTGGGCGGCTCCGATCAACGCCGAGACAAGACAGTGTCCAATGCTGATCGCCCTGTACCAATTGTGGCTCCTCCCTCAAGGGGTCGGCGCTGATTAGCACTGGGACAAGCGTTCGGTGGTCAGAGATCTGCTGAGAAAAGCAGCGGTCTGCTGCTGCCGTTTATGCCGCTGCTGTTAGTTCTGCGCTGGCACCCAGAGCATTGGTGTGGTCCTTGCCGATGCCTCCGCGCCGAACAGGGCCGTCGGCGATGGGAGTGTCTCCTGTGCGAGCGGTTCCTCCTTCCATAATGCTTGGATCGGCGCCGACCAATGGTGCCGCAGGGGGAGAAGCCGGGGCCGTGATGTCATCGGGCAAGATGGCCACCAGCATGGGAGCCTCGTGGCCAGCCGGATCAGTGGATGCTGGAAGCAGCAGGAGAGGGTATGCTCTGAAGAAGGTAGGGTTTTATGCCATCATCATCCGTCATGCATGGGTGCTACAGAGATGGCAAAACGGAGGGTAGGATTTCCGCGGCCGGGGATGGAGGCCCGGGGGCGCATCCCGTGCCGTGTGAGTCATGCCAGCCTCCTCGAGGTCACCCAGGCACTTCCCGGGTGGAGGCCTTAGAGGCACATCAGTAGTAGCAATGTTCCGTAAACCAAGCTTGCATTCAGAAGATCCTCAGAAACAGTTTATCAGGCTGCGAGCGCATGGCCGGCAGGCACAGGGAATTCCAGCCATCTCCCTTTGGACGGCATTGGAAGAGATCTGAAAAACAAGGAAGAATCAGAATCAGTGTTAAAGACATCCCAACGGGGTGAGTAAGGAGAAAGGATTCCTCTTCAGAAAGCATTAATTGGTAATTTCAGTTGGAGAGTAGAGAGGTCTGTCTTGCTGGCAAGGCGGAAGAACTGAAAACTGGCTAGCTAGGGGTGGGCAGGAGGGTGGGGCCAGTTGGCCCATGCTCAGAAGGGCGAAAAGCCCTTCTGAGCTATGGAGAGTACTTCCGTCTCGGCGCCATCGGATGATGTCACCAAGTGTGGCTGACTCATCCTGCTTGTCCTAGGAGAAAGTTACAGCCTTAGTAATGCAAACTACTCTCATAACAACTTTTATAAGTAACTTCTCTGCTAATGGGGAGGGGCACGGAACAATACATGTGATAATCCCAGGTTGTGTTTATCTCTCTCCTCAACTCATGGTATTAAAAGCCCCTGCTCCTTGAGGTGCATCACCAGGCCAGACTAAGCAAGGTTTTAAAAAACATTATCAGTCTCCTAATTTCTCTCACCTGTTTTCACTGACTTCTGCACTGCAAAAGATCTTTTCCCCCTCCAGGACCATTTCAATAACAAGTTGCTTCTCTTGACTACAATGGCACCCTGCTGCTCTCAAATCTTTCATTATCAAGACTGCACTCCTTACTGCTGCTACCTGAAGAAAAAAAGAAGTTACAGACTGCTGCCTCTGCTGAACACAGCAAGGCATAATTGAAACACAGCATACCATGGGAGGGGGGAGGAGAGCTTGTGCTTGGGATTGGTCTACTATCAATCAGGTGTGAGAAGCTTCAGAAGTTAAAAAGTCCTTTGTGTTTCTGCCCTGCCAGTTGCTGCATACTACGTTTAGTAACGATAAGATAGCGACATAAGCAGCAGGATATTTTTTGCCCTGAGCCAGTGCCTCACTGGCTCATCTGTTAAGCCAGCAACTTTATGAGAAAGGACAGTATGGTCCTCAGAGATACAGAGCTTCCAAGTTACCCAGTTCCAGGAGTGAGATTTTTGGCCATTTCTGATTTTAAATTTGCATTTCAATGCAGTATGGTATTTGCAGTCCCTGATTTTACCCACTGAAATCAGTGCTGCAAGTCCCATAATGAATCAGAATGATATTATCAGAAATCCAGGAATGGCTTAAAATCTCACTCCTGGAACTGGGTAACTTGGTAACTTTGGAGATAGAGACATACAGACATCATCAAAATGACCTCAAAAGGCTCCCTACAGAACAAGGCCCGTATCTCCAACACCCACCTAACAGGCCTAACAGGCACAACAGTCACCAGGAACACCATCTCCAGGATCAAAACCTTGAGAGAAACCCTTCAAAGGAGCTCAGAGGGGGACATTCAGCATCTTTATCAGAGAAAGATTCCACTGTGGAACAATCGGACACACAAGCACCTGGATCTGCTTTACCGACTTGAGGAAGTAGGACACATCCAGGTTTGCTGCCAAGGACACACCCTGGTAGCACACAGGGGGTCACCACTTGATCCTTGAGAAAGCTCAGAGCTCAACCCTGGTCCAAACCATACTGGCCTCTAGGCCCTGAAAGAACCACCACCTCTCAAAGACCCTTACATAGGCTAAGGATGTAGAGGCCCACCAGGCCTTTGTAGATAGCTTATACCTCTTAAAGACCAGGCCATAAACGAGAAGGGAATGGGATCCTCCATGATTAGAAGACCCTGCCAAAGAAACTCCTTCTCCTGATAGTGGGGATCCCGCCAATAGGCTCAAGAGATCCACATACCATGTCCACTGCTACTAGAATGACCATTCCTGATGATTCCAAATTCTGTGCAAAGTCAGCTCACCAAGGGTTATTGGAGAAAGACATACAGAAGCCTCTCCTGGGGCCACTCCTGAAGCAAGGCATCCAAGATCCTTCCTGCAGCTGAAAAAACTCTTCACCTTGGCAGGCCTCTGCGTGATCATTAGGTTGAACACTGGCAGGACCTCAACTCCACACAATGAGGTCAAGTGTGGAGGACTTAGCTTCCACTTGCCAAGATCCAGTGTTCCAACACAAGAAGTTGGCCTGCACCTTGTTGGTGCCTCCTATGTGGGATACTGATAGAGTCACCAGATGATCCTCTGCACAATGATGGAGCTCGACCAACTCTATTGCCACCATGCTGCTGCAAGTGTCACCTTGCTTGACGATGTATGTCACTGCCAGATGGGATACATCCAAGAGTGTGGAAGGGAAGTTTTTGCAGCTCAACTGTGTGACCTTTTCAATGCTTCTTTAGAGTCTGTCATGGTCCCAGAAGACTGGAAAAATGTGCATGTGGTCCCTTTACACAAAAGCAGAACTAAAGTTGAGATTGGAAACTACAGACTGGTTAGTCTGACCTATGTGGTGAGTAAACTATTGGAAATGCTGCTAAAATAGAGAATAGTGAGGTTTCTGGAATCCAATGGATTGCAAGATTCAAGGCAGCATGGTTTTATGAGAGGCAGGTCTTTTCAGACATTCTCATTAACTTCTTTGATTGGGAGACCAGAGAGTTGGACCGAGGGAGAGCTCTAGATATCAATGAAGTTTGACACTGTTCCACACAGGCAACTTATAAATAAATGGAATGCCCTAGGAATGGACCCTAAAGTGTCTGACTGGGTTAGAAATTGATTGAGTGGGAGGTGACAAAGATTACAGATAAATGTCGCTTACTCTAAGGAGAAAGAGGTTACCAGTGGTGTGCCACAGGGATCTGTCCTTGGTCCCATTCTTTTTAACATTTTTGTAGGTGATATTGAGGAAGGGCTTTCAAGTAAGATTTGCCTCTTTGAGGATGATACCAAGATCTGCAATAGAGTAGATACCCAGGAAGGTGTAGATAACATGAGAAGGGATTTAATGAAGCTTGAAGAATGGTCAAGAATCTGGCAGCTGAGATTTAGGGGCATGTTTACTAAACTGCGGTAATGTCACGTGCCCATATAAAGGCGTGGGCGGGGCATCATTATGGCAAGCATGTCAGGCAATGCGCGTTATAAGGCACGTTATAAGGCACAGTACAAGGCACGTGCCTTAACGTGCCTTGTACTGTGCCTAATAAGGTGTCTTGTAATGTGCCTTATAACGTGGCTTGTACTGTGCCCAATAAGGCGCCTTGAAACGTGCCTTGTACTGTGCCCAATAAGGTGCCTTGTACTGTGCCCAATAAGGCGCCTTATAACATGCCTTGTACTGTGCCCAATAAGGTGCCTTGCAATGTGCCTTGTACTGTGCCTAATTAGTAGCCTTATAACGCCTTATAAGGATTGCTGGCAACTGTGGTGAGGGTACTATGGGCTGGCAGCACGGATCTGCAAAGATATGACTGTCACAGGCAAGCAAACTATCTGCCTTGGACAGGAGGGAACAACGAGGAATCAAACCCATGACCTCCACCTAGAACATCAGTGTACTAACCAAAAGGCTATACTTCTATGGCCTGTTGCACAGCAATTGCTGGGTACAGAAGGACTGCAGGTCACCGCACAAACCGTCTGCTCTGGGTGCCAGGATAGGGTAACCCCACCAGCACCCATGATGAATTGCACATGCAGAACAGCGGCCTACAGCTGACCACCAAATGGGGTCTGCACCTCTCCAATACTGCAGCGTGGTAAGACGGACTGACAGTGCGTGATACTAGCACAGAGTAGCTACAGACCATGCCATTGTGCAGGTTCCGTGTGCACCCTGAGGGATAGGATGGGCGCCCAGCACTAGGTCCACAGTACATGTGGTGCTAGAGATAGGTCCTGCTGCACATCCCCAGCAGTGCAACTGAAGGTACATCTGTTCCAGCTGTGTTCTGCAGTTACATATGGCCCTGGGGGACCAAACACCACCCAGATTAGTGCGTGCCCGGTGTTAGGGTCTGGCTGCCATGGGTACCTGTTATCAGGGCAGAGGGGTGTCTAGACTCGCATGAGGGCTATGTAGCACTGCCACTATGGGTCTAAGTGGTATGCACTATATACCCCAAGGGGCCTCAATCACCCCTTTTGTAGATGAGGGTGTGGTGGGACAGGTGCCTGCACCCTCCAGAATGGCTGTAGTACCAGCAACCACAGTCCTGCTGGCGGATGACAGCCCTCCAGGGTTGCTGGGCCAGTGCCATACCTGTGACCATTGCAGACCAGCAATGATGCTTGGGGTAGGCAGGGGAAGGCTCAACTACCCCACGCCACCGTCTGCCATTCATCAACAGACAGCACAGTCAGACTGCACCTGCAGCATCCTACAAGGTGTTCCCCCCCATGTACAGGTGAACTGCAGACAGTCCACTAACCAGTCCATAGTGCATGCTCACAGAGGAACCCTGTGCACCCAGAGGTGGGATGCACAGCACAGACACCAAGCAGGTATCCCTGTGATTGGGCCCCAGAACTGGGAACACACAGGTAGCAGTGGAAACAAATAATATGTGGCACTATGTGGGAACATAGACATGCCATGGTCACTGTTCAGTCAGAGTGAGAGTGATCCCCCAGCGTGACATGCTGTGGCCACCCTGTCCATGCAGGTGGTAGTCGAGCACTACATTGTCTCAACCATTGCTCTCCACCCTGTGCAGATGCATCCTGGCCAAGCCGCCTTGTCTGGGCCATACCCACAATACCTTGCTCCTCATTATGCACATTTGCAGGCTAACACTGGAAGCAGTGTGAGCAATGTGGGCTCAGTGAGGTGTTGGCAGAAACAAAACAATGGATAGACATACGCACACTCCCACACTTATCTCAGCATTGTGCAGAGATAGAGGTGGTTGACAACCCTGCCTACCACACTGGTCCTGAGCACAGTGTCGACATTGCTAATCTGTGCAGGGGGTAATAGTAGTGCTCTGGTGATATAACTGCAGCTCTGTGCTGGGGCTAACAGCCTGACACTCCATGAAGTTGTGGATAGTGGAGCCCTTGTGAGTGGGTGTCCCTACCCCTGTGCACCACTGCATTGGGGTTTGCCCATGTTGTTGTTGTGGCGGCATTGTGGGCTAAAACTATGGGGAGATGCTCTGCAGGATCCACAGATGGGACCTGAACCTCTGACCCTCTGCTCTTGGACATGCTAGCTGGGTGTACTGCACCACACTGTTGCCACAGCAGCATAGTTGTCCCTGGGGTTACCCTTATGTTCTTCGGCCAGACCACTTCTGTTGCACTACACACCACATACTGGTACAGGGCATGGCCTAGGTCCACTGCAGGCGGGTGCCACTGCTCCCTCCAGCACAATCACCCACCCCCTCTGCCATGCCACCATGACCATATGCTGTCGGTGCCAGTGGTGCGCCATCCCAGGCCATCCAGGGGGCAGGTAGGTGGCTGCCTAAGGTGTGGGTTCTGGGGTACGGGTGCCTACATAGATGTCCACGCTTCCCACAGCACCGCCTGTCAATGTTATGTGCCCCTTGGGATACCTGCTGGGTATTGTCTCCTGGATGGGACACTGTGGGCCACAGACTCATGGGCATGTCTGACCCTGGTCAGTTGCTGTCTTGCTGGTTTCCATTTTCTGCATTCCTATGTGCCACCTCGGCAACCGCCTAGTCCACCCTGTGCCCCAGCAGCCCATACTGCATGTCCCGCCTGCAGCCCCCATTCCCCATTTGCACCATCACCATAGTGGCCTTTCATACCTGGGCACTATGCTGTTGCTGCAAATGGAGCACTACTATCACCTTTCTTGGGATCCCTGCCTATGCTGTACATTGCTGACACTGAAATAGTTTCTCTCTCTTGCAAATGTGTGCTTACGCCAGGTTTTCAGTTGTGTTAGGAGTCAGCCCTTAATTTCTCTGCGTTAGTGTGAAAGGGGCCTCTCCCCGCCCACTGACCCCTTCTCTCCGCCCTATCTCCACCCTTTTCTGGACTTACCACAGCCAGGAATGTTAAGGCGCGTTATGTAACGTTAATGCGCCTTAACATAGCCGCTGCTACGTTACCGCAGTTTAGTAAACATACCCCTTAATGTTAAAAATACAGGGTCATGCATTTGGGCTGCAAAAATCCAAAGGAGCAGTACAGTATAAGAGGTGACGTGTTTCTGTCCACGAAAGAATAGCAGAACCTGGGCATGATTGTTTCTGATGCTCTTAAGGTGGCCAAACAGGTAGAAAAGGCAACAACAAAAGTCAGAAGAATGCATAAGGAGAGGAATGGCCAGCAGGAAGAAAGTAGTAATAGTGCCTTTATGTAATTCTTTGGCGAGATCTAATTTAGAGTATTATGTGTAATTCTGGAGACCACATCTTCAACAGAATGGAGTCATTACAGAGGGTAACTACCAAAATGGTAGTGTTCTTTGCCATAAGACATATGGGGAAAGACTTAAAGATCTAAATATGTAGACTTTGGAAGAAAGACTGGAGAGGGGAGATATGATAGAGCCATTTAAATATTTCCATGGCATAAATGCACAGGAGGAGAGCCTCTTTCAACTGAAAGAAAGCTCTGCAACGATGGAGCATAGGATGAAGTTGAAAGGAGATAGACTCAGGAGTAATTTGCGGAAATATTTCTTCATGGAAAGAGTGGTAGAGGCATGGAATAGTCTCCCAGTGGAATTAATAGAGACAAAAATGGTATCTGAATTCAAGAAAGCATGGGACAAACACAGAGGATCTCTAAAGGAAAAAGCACTGTAGAGCTTAAGAGGTTCATATAGAAGGCCAAACTGGATAGGCCATATGGTCTTTATCTGCAGTCATGTTTCTATATTTAAGGAGACCAGTGAGCCAGAAGGTGTCCCTGCAGGGGGCAAATGGGTGCCTTGACCCAAGGCACCAGGCTCCAGGGTTGATGTCATTGACCAAAATAGCTGAAAGTAGTCCCAGGACCTGGGAGCTTCCCGACAGCATAAAGAGCTGAAGCTGCAGCCTGACCAACCTTACCAAGGAGAAAAACAACCTGCCCAAGTGAGTGCTGAAGTGGGCCCCCAAATACTCTAAGTCTTGGGAGAGAACTATACTGCTTTTGGGGTAGCTGCTCATCCAACTCAACCTCTCCAACCACCACATCATCTGGATCGTGTCTGCACTAGACTTCTCCATGGAGTCAGACCAAATCAGCCAGTTGTCCAAGTATGGGTGAATCTGGATTCGTTGCTTGTACAGGAAGGCTGCCGCCGCCGCCACCACCACCACCATCATGGCTTTCAAGAAGGTATGAGGTGCTGTGGCCAAGCCAAAAGGCAGGGCATATAACTGAAAATGGCCCAGAACACAGAAGAAGAGGAATTGCTGATGGTGCTCCTGGATTGGAATATGCAAGTATGCTTTTAAGGTCCAAGAAGGTGAGAAATTCCACTTGCCAGACCAGCACAATGACTGACCTGAGGGTCTCCATGTGGAAATGAGTCACTTATAGCTTGGCACTGATTGCCTTCAGGTCCAGAATGAGATGAAAAGACCCTCCTTTTCTGGGCACCACAAAGTAATTGGACTACCGCGCCTGACCTAACTCTGTGAAGGGCACACGTACAATAGGCTACAACTGCAGAAAGTGCTGAGGAGTTTTGTCACCTGCCACTCTCTTGGCCAAAGAGCCACAAGGAGACTCCAGCATGTGCACATTTTCTAGAATCTCAAGGACCCATTGGCCTGACGTGATACAGGTCCAGAATAAAACAGCTGGAGATTCCCCCCCACCCCCCAACCCCAGACTGGCTGCCCCTCCAAGGGGACCCTCTGGATCTCATTGCCAGTCCCTACTGCATCCCATGACTGGTGGCACTTCCCAAAGAACGGATTCGTCTTGGGCTTAGACCATTAGGGGGAAGAGGCTTGAAATCATCTCCAGGCTACCAACTGAGCCTTATAAGAACCACCCTTGGAACCTCTGGGCCTATCTTCCAGGAGTCTCTGTGGGAAAGGTTCTCCAAGGTCTCTCATTCAGATTTCCAGAATCTCCCTGAAAAGCAGTCCGCCCTTAAAGGGACATTTGCTCAGCTGCAGCTTGGACATGGCATCTGCTGACCAATCCTGGAGCCAGAGCCACTTTTGTACCACCACAGCTACCACTACGGGCTTCATAGGAGCTCCTGATCAAGTTGTATAGGGCAGGACACTCCAGAATCTACCTCCAGGCTGTCAGGTAACTGCTGGATCCAACACAACAGTACTTGGGCCACAAGGCCCACACGAAGCACTGCCTGAGTGCTCAAGGCCAAAACTGAGAAGACATTCTTAAGGACAGCTTCCATTCTCCTATCATGGGTTTCTTTTAGCATAGCCCCACCTTCCACCGCAATGGTCATACACTTATCAAGCTTGAGAATCCTGAAAAGCTGGTCCATCTCCCCTTGGGACAGAGGATACAGCCGAATCAGGACCTTAGTGTCCCTCAGCCCCATTTCCAAAGTCTCCCATCGAGAGGACACAAGCTTTTGTAAGGGCTCAGGCAGAAGAAAGAAGCCTGAGGGGCATCCCAACCATCCCCCTTTGAGGAGTATTTGCAATGCGCAAAGCCACCATGGCATCCTGAATCAGGATGGATAGGTCCTCCCTGTTAACCAGATGAATCACTGGTGGATCCTCACCCTCCACCAGGGGCAGATCCCCTTCCTCTGCTGACTTACCCTCCTATTCCACTCCCCCCCCCCCCCAGGGCAAACCAGGCAACAGAAGAATGGAAGGCAAAAATGACTGGTGGGGTTGCCTGACCCCTTTGCTGCCAGAGAGGGAGACCCTGGAGGAAAGGTCAGGGCCCAAAAACTCCTTGAGATGGGCTACCATACAGGTAACAGAGATTGAAACCAACCTCTAAACTGATTCAGTAGCTTATGCTCAAAGCCAGCTGAAAACCAGCCCTAGAGGGTCCTCAAGGACCTACTGACTTGAACTTGCATGCACCTCACCAGGGTGCCCATTCAGGGGGGACCATGTAGCCATCCAATATTGGAAAGAAAACCATGGGAGACATGGCAGAGGCAGCAAAATTGCTGGCAGGGCCTGGAGCCATATAAGGTGGGTACTGACAATGCCAAAAAAATTTACTTTGAGGCTGCCCTATCATACATGTGGCAAAAAAGCTAGCCGCAGAGCTCACCCAATGGGAGTCACAAACTGCACGCCTCCATGCATCTGGCATCGTGGCTGAACTCAAACACGGTCAAAGAAAAAAAACTACCAGAAAAAGGAACTCCAGAATGGCAAAGAAATCCCTGCACCTGTTAAGCTAGCAGGAGAAATCTGAAAAAAGCCTCCCTAGCAGCCCACACAGACCTGGAAAAGACCTGCTTTATTCAAGCAGCACAAAGAGAGTCAATTAAAGATACAGAATTATGAAAAATAGAAGCAAAACATGCAGATACTAGACAACGAGAGGGAAGAGGAGCCTAAGCCAAGACTTATCCACATTCCTCAGGAATCCCATGGGGTCCTTCTGCCCAATCTCCAGTCCACAAGTACTGGAACCCATGGGTAAAATCACTGGATACAAGGCAACCGTTGACTCCATGAGAAAATGGGCACACCCAAGCTCCGAGCAAACTTTGGACCAAAGGTCTCAATAACATAGGCCACAAGACCATGATCTGGGCTCGGGAGACAGGCCTATCTGCACTACGTACTAATCCACAAACCTTGCCACTAATTGGAGACAGTCAAAACTGGCTTTTCTCTGTGTTGCACCAGTGTATATATAGGTGATGACATCGTTGAGTGGAGGAGTGGCCTAGTGGTTGGGGCAAGGTACTTCAGGCCAGAAGGTCGTGGGTTCAAATCCCACTAGAGGACAGCAACCTTGGGCCGGAAGGACTGGGGTTTCTAGTCCCACAGGTGCTCCTGGTGGCCTTGGGCAAGCCACTTAACCCTCCATAGCCCATGTTCCCTGTAAAATAGTTATCTCCAAGTTATAATGCCCTGTTCAATGTAATTTCAGTTTGTTCAATGTAAACCGCACTAATGCAGAATAGCGCGGTATATAAGAGAAATAAAATAAATAAATAAATATACATAATCACGAGAGACCATACATTCAACCCTCCTGATAACCTACTAATAGGAAGATCAATCCCCATCAAGAGAGAGGTTAAATACCTAGGAATTTACATCGACCAGAGGCTTAACTTTCAGTCCCACATTAGCAAAACAATTACAAAAGTATACTACAAAACGAAGATTCTGCAGAATCTTCGACTGCTTCTAGAGCAGAACCACTTCCGCACAGTATGTCAGGCACTAATCACACTGCACCTTGACTATTGTAATCTAATTCTCTACGGCTTATCTAAATGTTCCACACAAGCCCTGCAGATGGCCCAAAATGCAGCAGCCCAACTAATCACCAAAGCTAGCAAACAAGCTCATATCACCCCGATACTTGAATCTCTCCACTGGCTCCCCATCAGCTCAAGAATAAAATACAAGCTACTAACGATAGTATTCAAAATACTTCATGAGCAATCTGCCAGCTGCCTAAAAATCATAATTAAAAGGCTCCTCGACAATAGATCAGGGACACTGCACCAAAACTCCCTGGCAACCCCTAAGACACCCACAAGCACCTCTCTGAACACACTACATAGAGTGTTCGAGCTCTACATCCCAACACTATGGAACGCCCTCCCTCATCACCTGAGAGCCACCACGGATATTACCGACTTCAGAAAATCCTTGAAGACCCATATTTTCACCAAAGATTTCAAGACTTTACAGGTCAACTAATTGCAAGGCTTATAACAACGTTTAGGCAACTCATCAAGAACATGTACGAGTCCATACACTTATGGTGCTACTGATAGGGTGAAGTACTTTTGTCCACTAAAGAAGAACGGGACCTAGGCGTGGTTGTGTCTGATGATCTTAAAGTAGCTAAACAGGTAGAAAAGACGACGGTGAAAGCTAGAAGGATGCTTGGGTGCATACGGAGAGTAATGGCTAGCAGAAAAAAGGAGGTGATAATGCCTCTGTATAAATCTTTGGTGCGACCTCATTTGGAGTATTGTGTGCAATTCTGGAGACCGCACCTTCAAAATTATGTGAACAGGATGGAGTCGGTGCAGAGGATGGCTACTAAAATGATTAGTGGTCTTCATTATAAAGCATATGAGGACAGACTGAAGGATCTTAATATGTACACCTTAGAGGAAAGGCGGGATAGAGGTGATATGATTGAGATGTTTAAATACCTCCGTGGCATAAATGTTCAGGGAGAGAGCCTCTTTCAATTGAAAGCAAGTTCTGCTACGAGGGGACATAGGATGAGGGTGAAGGGAGATAAGATTCAGGAGTGATATGCGGAAATATTTTTTTTTACGGAAAGAGTAGTGGATCCGTGGAATAGTCTCCCAGTGGAGGTGGTAGAGATGAGGACAGTAACTGAATTCAAAAAAGCATGGGACAAACACAGAGGATCTCTAAAGGTAAAAAGGGGACTGTTGTAGTTGTTGATATGGAAGGACAGACTAGATAGGCCATGTGGTCTTTTTCTGTCATCATATTTCTATGTTTCTATGTTTATGTAAATAGTTATGGAGCGAGCGGGGACAGCTGGAGCCGGTGGTGGAATTAGCGGCAGGAGGAGCGTTGTAGCCCCGCCCCCCAGGACCTTTAAAAACCTGGTCCCCCGCTGGAGTACCGGAGCGAGCGGGGACAGCTGGAGCCGATGGTGGAATTAGCGGCAGGAGGAGCGTTGTAGCCCCGCCCCCCAGGACCTTTAAAAACCTGGTCCCCCGCTGGAGTACCGGAGCGAGCGGGGACAGCTGGAGCCGGTGGTGGAATTAGCGGCAGGAGGAGCGTTGTAGCCCCGCCCCCCAGGACCTTTAAAAACCTGGTCCCCCGCTGGAGTACCGGAGCAAGCGGGGACAGCTGGAGCCGGTGGTGGAATTAGCGGCAGGAGGAGCGTTGTAGCCCCGCCCCCCAGGACCTTTAAAACCTGGTCCCCCGCGGTACGCGACCCGCGGGCGCGCACCCGTGGTCGCGTAACCGAAGGGGCGTGACCAAAGGGGCAGGACACGCCCCTTTGGAGCCCCTTCGGAGCAACGAGGAGTTACAGAAAGGTCTTGCGTGTCCATGGGCAAACGACGGAAGAAGGTGTTCCCTGCGACGAACACCCAAAAGGCCCCTAAGATCGTGGGCCCGATGGATGTGCATTTGCAAAAAGCTCAGGGAGAGCGTGAGCTGCCGGACTTGACCCTAGGGTCCGTGAGTACTGTTTCTGACTCTTCTTTAATTGCGCAGGGTGTTTCCCTACCCAGTCAGGAAGTTGAGACTTTAAAGGAGTTCTCCCCCAGAAGAGTTAGTCTGGGATGGGATCCTTATTAGATAATACTAATGTTGCTGCTATTTCGGTTGTTCAGGAGGATAAAGAATTATTGTCTGTTCTTCCTATACCATTGGAGTTCCCCACTACCGTCCCATCAGTGGTCTCTCCAACAGATGTTTCCTTAAGAGATGTGTTTGAGGTAGTCACCCGCATGGAGTCATCCTTGCGGGTTTCTCTCTCTCAAGTTTCACAGTTTTCCAAGGATGTGGTACGGAAGTTGGGAACCCATGATGAATCTTTGGTAAAACATAATGTTGCTTTAAATAAATTAGGGGGTCAAGTCTCTGCTATGCAGGCAGTTGCTTCTTCATTTACTCGTGATAATATTAATATTCATCATCAGATTGAGTCTCTTGAAAATGCTGTGCGCTTAAAAAATTTAAGGTTTCTTAATTTTCCCCAGACTCACTACCTTTCTCCTACTATTTTGTTGCATAAATATTTTAAAGAGGTCTTATCAATTGATGATGTTAATTCAATAAAGTTTTCCTCGGTTTATTATATTCCTTCGACTTTAGCGGAGACCTCCTCCCCTCTTGCCAACGACGCGGGTAAGGTTCCAGTATCCTCTTCACTAGATGTTTCCGCGTTTCTTGAGTCTTCCACGGATGAGATTCCTAATCGCGCCACCTTAATTGTTTCCTTTGTGTCATTGTCTGATAAAAATTTAATATTGCGGTTGTATTTTCCTAAAAAGAAACAATTATTTTGTGGTGGCGAGATACAGGTTTTCCCAGACGTGTGTAGACTCACACAGAAACGAAGGAAAGCTTTTTTGGCACTGAAACCGCGCGTTGTGGCAATAGGGGCCTCCTTTTTTCTTAAATACCCTTGCAAATGTATTTTGATTTTTCAACAGACAAAATATGTCTTTATGGAATCTGATTCATTGATAGCTTTTCTAGATAGTAAAGAATGTGTTTAGGATTATTTCTTTACTTCCTTTCTAAGTCTTAGGGTTAGATATTATTATTCCTATCTGGCTTTGTTAAAATGGTCGTTGTATTATTATGCTTGTTTTCTGTGATCCTCTCGCTTCCATGATGTGGACTTGATTGTAATTCCTATCTTTGTTTATAATAAAGATTGTTAAAAAAAAAAAAAAAGTTATAATGCGAATGTAAACACTGTTAACCGTTATTGTAAATAGTTCCAAACATTCTATGTATTCTATGTTGTGTTCCCTGTAACCGCTTTGAGAACTTGAAAGGTGGTATATAAAAAATGTTAAATAAATAAATCACTGAAAGCTGCTCTGGTCTGCCCTCACCTGCTGATTGGGGAGCATAACCCACTCATCTGGACTGGTCTAGCAGGATGATAAGGAAGTTTTCATTGATCACTATACACTCTCAAGTCTCCATGCCGTTTTAGATCAGACTGTTCAACTAATGCTGCAAGTATAAATAGCAATGGGCTAAACAGGAAGCCTTTCTATTTGGCCTGCAAACCTGCAGAATTTACCAGAATAGCAAAAATATCAATGGCTAGTGCCCTGATTCCCAGTATCTAGTGAATGACTGTTGGCTGTTTTTACTGTGTTATGTTTTCCTGTTTTATTTTGTTGGCCTAACTCACTTTCCTCTATGTCTGAAATTATAGTCCATTTGGAACTAGTCTCAGTCCTGCTCACTGCTGCTTACTGTTTGTGTGTGCGTATTGGGGAGGGGGGGGGGGGGGGGAATCAGAAAGAGAAAAAGCCAAGGTAGGAGCCTCGAGCCTTCACCTCTGGTCCCCAGCAAAATCTTAGTGCACTTTATTAAGCAGGATCCTAAATGCACATTTATTCACATTATAATCTAAATTTTACATTGTGCAAAGGTTAGGGTTGCCAGCTTTTCCATAGACCATAACTAGACATCTCTCTGGTGGGTACTCCTTGGAATCTGACATCTGGAAGTTGGGTATGGAGGGGAAGGAGTCTGCTATGAAGGCAAATTCTTAGAAACAGATGTGGTCTGCTTTCTGCTGTGCACGAATAGCAACTGGTCCAACAGGGATAGAAGGAAGAGTGGTAGAGTTGGCATTTTACCCCCAAGTCAACCAAACCCGCAGATCTAGTCCTGGTTTTGTCCCCTTACCTGCTCAGAAGCATAGTTCTGATTTTCTTAGGGAAGAAAATTGGGAAAATCAAAACTACAAAGCCATGCATGCAATGGGATCAAACTCGGACTGGGAAGCAGAAACAGTAGTGGCATAAGCAGCAATACAGAGTAAGAGGCGGCTGAATGCAGGGTCTGAAGGTACCAAACTCAGGAGCCAGAAAGAAGCAGAACCAACTAGTAGCATCTTTATACCAAAAGTCTTTGGGATAGGCAACAAGGGGGAAGGCAAAAGTGACATTTCAAAATATACTGGTCACTCCCACAGAACCCTCTGCTTTTCATAGTCAATTTAAAGGCATTACAAAATATGTTAAGGGTCTTCCTTGCAATAAAGAACTTCCCCTCCAATTTATTTTCAACTACTAAAGCTATCATTAAAATTATTTGACAGCATCATTCAACCAATTTATTTATGCAGGAGTCTAAGTTCCATACTACTCTGCAGACATAGCATCTCCTCCAACAATGGTATAGAGAACTAGGATATTTCAGTTTACAACACATATAAAATCTATTCAAATTCTGGCACCACCTAAAAAGAGAACTCAAATCCTTCCACTGACAAGCAATTTTTTTTAACAAGAAACCCTGCAAAATACTCCAATTTTTACTATAACATACTAGCAGTAACTTGCAGAACTCGAATATCATCAACCCTTCCTATGAAAAGTCAATGCTGTAAATATTCTAAATGGCTGATACACACATCCAGTTGGGAAAAGAATAAGCTAAATGGCTACAGATTGCTACACAGAACCCACATTTGAGCAAAATCCCTGTCACACATGTAAAACAGACAAACCTAACACTGTGCGAATGAAAAGTCTTTCCACACTGAGCACCGAAGCAAAAGTCGAGGAAAGCAAAGGCAAACCAATCTGACTGTGTCCAAATGCCCTGAGCTCCAGAGTTCGTCTCACCGCAGTGGTCGCCGATCAAGTGCTGCTCCCCCTGAACACCTTGGGCATCTCCAATCAGCCGGTTTCCCTGCACCTCTCTGGAGAGACAAACTGTGATTGTGACTGAGTTCAGTTAAGCTGCTTCAGTTTTGGTGGGAGAGTTTGCTGCTTTGTCCCGGGGACCTGTGGTGACATACTTGACTGTCCAGAGAGGCACAAGGGAAAAGCATAGTTACTCACCTGTAACAGGTGTTCTCCAGGGGCAGCAAGAATCAGTCCTCACATATGGGGTGACATCGGCACCAACGGAGCCCATGCAGAAGCTTCTCCCCAGCTTTCAAAGAAAGCCTTTGGGAGATGCGCCACGCATGTGTGGTCCCCTTCCCACCCAAGGATGCCATCTTGCCTCAGTCTAATGACATAGCTAAAGATGGCAAAAAATGACAAAGAAGCAATTCCACAGGGAGGAGGGAAGGTTGTGAGGACTGATTCCTGCTGTCCCCGGAGAACAACTGTTAAAGGTAAGTAACTACGCTTTCCCCGGGAACAAACAGGAAGTCAGTCCTCACAAATGGGACTTCCTAGCTACAGGCTACCGAAAACCTGTAAAAAGCCATGGGTGACCAGGAAAAGGTGACCCGTGAGCAGCAGCAATGGAGTCCTAAGCTAACAGACTCTTGAGTGACCCAAGTGTCCAGTGAGGAACCAGCACTCCGGTAGCCTGAACACAGAAAAGTTGGAGAGTAGGAGATGCCAACACCACGAAGAGATGACGGAGTACGGACTGGCCGAAGGCACTGTCCTGTTGGGACTCCTTCTCCAGGCAGTAACGAGCTGCGAAGGTATGGACTGAGGACCAGGTGGCGGCCCAGCAGATTTCCAACAGAGAGACAGAACGTAGGTTTGCCACGAATGCTACCATGGCCCTAATGTTGTGTGCCATGACCCGGCACTCCAGCGAGAGCCCAGCCTGCTCGTAGGTAAGGGCAATGCAGTCTGCCAACCAAGCAGAAAGAGTACACTTGGTCATCGGGGATGTTCATGTTTATTAAAAACTTGTTATACCGCCCAACACCATAGGCACCTGAGCGGTTTACAATAAAACTCTAAAACAATTTAAAAATGAGGCTGCGGGAAAGGAAAAAGAACGCCATTAAAATAATAGGAAAGAAAAGGAAAGGAAAGAAAAAAGCAGTATAAAGCAGCAGATTCCGATACAACATCATTGGGTGGGAAGGGAGGGGGAAAACAAGGATGGAAGGTCAAATGCTAGGTTAAAAAGGTGGGTTTTGAGCTGAGTTTTGAAGGAGCGGTAAGATTCTTCTGCACTAAGCGAAGACCTCGGTCCTGAGGATCAGGACTGATGTCGAGGGATCTCTCGAGGCTGGTGGCGCTTGAGGATTGGCTCGACATCCGAGGAGTTCCTCGAGGTTGAAGGCCTGGTGATTGGGAGTGATGACCCGGTGGAGCAAGGCATCAGAGCCCACTGCTGGGCCATGAAGGCAGATAGACTGCGGTCCAAGGCCGCCATCCTGGGCTCGAGGCCTGATGCCCCCAAGGCCATCGATGGGGAGTCTTCGACCAGGATGGCCTCAGGGGTCCGAGGCTGGTCGCCCAATGCCAACAGTTCCCCCTCAGGATATCTTGGTAGGCCACTCCCGCTCCTTCCCCTCGGACTCATGGCAAGGACTGCGGGACCAGGGCCTGTGGGACTTGCCCATTTCCCCAGATGCATCCGATGCAGTCTTCGAGGGTTTATGGCTCTTCTTGGGTTCTTCCTCTGGGGTCCGGCTGGAGGACTTGTGGACTCGGGGTTCCAAGGCAGCCCGGTTTCCCCCAGGTTCTGGAAAGGGTCCTGGAACGTGGTGTTGCTGGAGACTCCAGTACAGAGTCCATCTTATGAAAGAAGAAGGACTCCTGCTGCTGCTGACAGCTCTTGATGACCTTGGAGGTCATCTTTTTGCAGAGACCACAGTCCAAGGGGTCATGGTCCAGCCCAGGTATTGGAGGCAGCAGTCATGAGGATCGGTGTGCGACAGTTTCAGTGCATCGGTCACAATTTTTAAAGCCACTGGCCATGGACAGGGTGGGAAAAATAGCCCCCATGAGGTTGAAAACCTCCGGCCCAGCCAGGGACAAAAAAGGGTGCAAAGTCGGTCAAGAAACTCTTGAGAAAAAAAGAAAAGAAACAAACCCGAGACGCGATGCTGAGGCAATCAAACTCAGGGGCGGGAAAGGGAACCGGTATGCGACAGGAGAAAGAAAAAACTAAAAAAAAAAATTAACACTTTCTCTGGGGAAAACAGACATATATCCGGGGGCTCCGCGGAAAAAAAGGAGACTGAGGTAAGATGGCACCCTTGGGCGAGAAGGGGACCACGCGTACGTGGTGCATCTCCCAAAGGCTTGCTTTGAAAGCCAGGGAGAAGCTTCCACACGGGCTCCGTCAGCACAGATGTCACACCATATGCGAGGACTGACTTCCTGCTTGTTCCAGGAGAACTGGCCAATCAGCGATGCCCGAGGTGCTCAGGGGGAGCAGTGCTTGCTCGGTGACCACTGCTGTGGGACAAACTCTGGAGCTGGGGGCACTTGGATACAGTAAGGTTGGCTTGCCTTTGCTTTTGGTTTGGCACTCAGTGTGGAGAGACTTCTTGATCACACTGTATAAGAAAGCATAGTTGCTCATCTGTAACAGGTGTTCTCTGGGGACAGCAGAAATCAGTTCTCACATATGGGTGCCAACAGAGCCCTGCGCGGAACCATTTCCCCAGCTTTCAAAGAAAGTCTTTGGGAGATGCATCATGCATGCGTGGTCCCCTTTCTGCCCAAGAGTGCCATCTTGCTCAGTCAATAATATAGCTAAGATAGCAAAAAATGGTACAACTAAGGCAACACTATGGGAAGGAGAGAGGATTGTGAAGACTGATTCCTGCTGTCCCTGGAGAACACCTGTTACAGGTGAGTAACTACGCTTTCTCCAGTAACAAGCTGGAATTAAGTCCTCACACATGGGACTCCCTAGCTACAGGCTATTGAGAACCTTTAGAAACCCACGGCAAGCCATGAGCAGCAGCAAGTAAGTCCGAAGGACAGACTCTGGAAGGACCCCAGTGCCCAGGGAAAACCTTCAGTCCAGTAGCCTAAACACAGAAGGGTCAGAGGATTGGAGTTGCCTAGACCCCAAAGAGATTACGGAGTACATCCTGGCCAAAGGCGCTGTCCCGTCGGGACTCCTTCTCCAGGCAGTAGTGAGCCGCAAAGGTGTGGACTGAAAACCAGGTGGCGGCCCGGCAGATGTCTGCCATCAGGACAGAGCGCAAGTTCGCTACTGAGATTGCCATGGCCTGGACATCATGCGCCGTGACTCGGAACTCCAGCTGTTGCCTGGCCTGTTCATAGGCAAGGGCGATGCAGTCCGCCACCCAGGTAGACAGGGTCTGCTTGGTCACTGCCTCCCCCAGACGACAGGCATCATAGGAGATGAAAAGATGGGAGGCTTCGCAGTTGCCCTGGGTACGCTGTAGGTAAAAAGACAGGGCCCTCTTACAGTCTAAAGTATGAAGGACGGTCTCTGCCCTGTTGGCGTGAGGCCATGGAAAGAAGGTGGGGAGCACCACCTCCTGATTGAGATGAAACAAAGACACCACCTTAGGAAGGAATTTGGGGTGCGTGTGTAGCACAGCCCTGTTCTTGTAGAACCTGGTATAGGGCGGCTCCACCACAAGGGCCTGAAGTTCGATGACTCTGTGGGCAGAGGTGAGCGCCACCTGGAAGGTGACTTTCCAGGAGAGGTACTGCAGATGGCAGGTAGCCAGGGGTTCAAATGGCAGCCGGGTGAGCTGCACTAGCACCACTTTGAGATCCCACTCTGCTGGGGGTGGGCAGATTGGGGACTTGGAGAGTAGCAGACCTTGCAGGAAGCGGGTGATGAGGCTCTGTGCCGAAAGAGGCTTGGCCTTTAGAGAGTGGTGATGTGCTGAGAGAGAACTCAAGTGCACCCTGACTGAGTTGGACAAATCCAACCTGTAAAAGATGAAGCACCACACGGAGAATCTGTGCCATTTGAAGGCATAGGCATGCCTTGTGGAGGCAAGGAGGACCTCCTCTATTTTCCTTAAAAGATTGAAGGGGGCCAAGGCTACCTGTTCAGCAGCCAAACTGGTAACCCCAGCGACCAGTAGCCCCAGACAGTTCCTAAGAGGGACTCGGGGATCCATCGCTAAGCAAAGCAGCAGCGGGAACCACGACTGCCTGGGCCACCGGGGGGGGGCCACCAGAATTAGCAATGCTTTCTCCTGGACGATCTTGAAAAAGGTTTTGGTGACCAATGACGTAGGCGGGAAAGCATATAGGTGACCCTCCGACCATGGGATGAGGAAGGCATCTGCTGCCTCCTGGGAAGGGTGAGGCTGGTGGGAAGAGAATTGTGTCAATTGAGCATTGGTCAGACTGGCAAAGAGATCTATCTGAGGGGATCCCCCAGAGTCGAAACCACCATTGGGCTACTCTGGGGTCTAGCCACCATTCATGCAGCTGGAAGACCCTGCTCAACCTGCCCGTAAGGGTATTGTCCTGATCTGGCAGGTAAACATCTCTCAGGAGCACTCCCCTGGCTGATCGCATATGAGCAGCAGAGGGCTACTGCCTCCTGGCAGAGGGTGTACAACCCTGTACCCCCCCCTGCTTGTTCAAGTAGAACATGACAACTTGGTTGTCCGTCTGGACCAGTACCGGCTGGTGCTGTAGGCAATTGCAGAAGGCTTGGAGGGCCAAAAATATGGTCCTGAGGTCCAAGGGGTTGATCTTCTGTTAGCTATCTGCCCTGAACCAGGTGCCCTGCATGCAGAGGCCTCTGCAGTGAGCTTCCCAACCCAGCCGAGAGATGTCTGTGGTGAGGACCTGCTGGGGGTCTGGAAGGGCATGCCTGTCCATAGGTGTTGTATCACTTGCCACCAGTTGAGCGACTTCGCCAGTGGGCTAGTCATGCACACTCTGTCCCTGAGGCGATCAGTGGCCTGTGTCCACTGGGATCCGAGGCACCTTTGGGTTGCCCTCATGTTGAGGCGAGTGTCCAGTGTAACATGCACTGTGGATACCATGTGGCCGAGCAAACGGAGCATGGAGCGAGGTGGTACTAAGCGTTGACGCTATACCTCTGCGGCCAGAGCCTTGAGGTGACTCGCCCTGTCTAGAACGAGGAAGGCCTTGGCCTGGTGGGTATCCAACTCCAAGCTTTGCGTGGGAGTGAGGTGAGACTTAGGGTACTTTATTACGAAGACTAAGTGTTCCAGAACACTGATGGTGCAGCCTGTGGCCTACTGTACCTCGGTGGCTGTTTCTCTTTTGAAGAGCCAGTCATCCAGATAGGGGAAGACAAAGGCCCCTTGGAGGCGGAGATAGGCAGCCACCACTACCAGGCATTTGGTGAAGACTCTGGGTGCAGAAGCCAGCCCGAAGGGTAGTACCCTGAACTGGTAGGGGTCACCCTCGACCACGAATCTCATCCACTGGGACTGGGATGGATGAGGATGTGGGTGTAAGCATCCTTTAGATCCAAGGAGCATAGCCAATCTCCCTGCTGGAGGTAGGGCAGAAATGTTCCAAGGGAGAGCATCCTGAACTTCTCACGCACCAGGAACTTGTTCAGGTTCTGCAGGTTGAGGATGGGCCTGAGGCCTCCAGTTCTTTTCAGCATGAGGAAGTACCGGGAGTAGAACCCCTTACCCTTTTGGCAGTGTGGCACTAGTTCCACAGTCCTGTCCTTGAATAGACCTGTGAGCTCCTGCCGGAACAAAGTCTGGTGAAAGGGAGTCCTGGAAAGAAAGAGGGGGGCTTCTGGGCCAGGTGGAGGAAGTAGCCCTCCTTGACCACCTGGAGGGCCCAGGCATCAGTGGTGACATTTGGCCACCAGTGGGCGAAGTGGACCAAGAGTTCCCCAATCGGCAGCTGACCTCCTGAGGGTAGAGAGGCTATGCCCAAGGAGTCAAACTCCCCCCAGATGGGGCTGTAGCTGGCATTGGGGCCTTGGGAATTCTCTGCTTGCGGGGGCCCTTTGTGTGCCCCTTGGCATACTACCCCTGCTGTGGAGCCTGGGAAGGCTGGTACTGCTGATAGCCTCAGTAAGCGGTCCTTTCCTTGGATACGGTGGCTTTTTCCCCCGAGATCTTCCGCTTGGGCAGAGTGGTGGTCTTCCATAGCCTCAGTAAGCGGTCCTTTCCTCGGATACGGTGGCTTTTTCACCCCGAGATCTTCCGCTTGGGCAGAGTGGTGGTCTTCTTAGAAAGTCAAGTTCTTGTTAGGAACTCAAGACTCTAGCTCCGCAGCCTTGTCTGACTTGGGCTTACCAAAAAGAGGTTCTCCCCTTAGCATGGGACATCAACAAATCTGTCTTGGACCCAGTGCTCCAGGTCCAAGAACTGCAGCCAGGCCTGGCGTCAGGCACCGATGCCCACTGTGGCCACCTGGGCTGTGGACTCGAAGCAGTCGTAGACTGCTCAAGACAAACTTAGAGCAGTCACGACACCTTTGACCAGGTTCCAGAACTGTTGGAGAGGTTCCTCGGAGAGGCCAGCGGAGAAACCAGCAAGCTCCTTCCCCAGGTCCCTCAGGTACATACTCATATATAGTTGGTATGCCTGGATCCGACAGGCCATCATCGAGCTCTAGTAGCACTTTCTGCCGAGGGTGTTGAGGGTCCTGGCCTCCCAGCCCCAGGGTACCGATGAATGCGTCTTCTGACTTTTAAGCCGATGCATAGCAGACTCCAACACCATGGAGCTGAGCCTTTCTGAAACCCAGGACCCAGCGGACTTGGTACATGGAGTCGAGTCAATGGCTGACTATGGGCACCAAGGCCCGTGACTCCCACATTCAGAGGAGTAGCTTTTCCAGAATGGCCGGGACAGGCACCATGAATTATTCCTTTGGTGGTGACTCATATTGGAGGATATCAAGCTCCTCCATGCGAGAGTCCTCCTCCAAGTCAGTGGGGTATGCTAATGTCTTCGACATGTCCCGCACAAATTAGAGGAACTCTGTGCCCTCAGACAGTGACCGGCGCCTGGCCTCGGGTGGAGATGCGTCTGACGGCACGTCACGGTGCTTGCGAGTGTCCGAGGATGTCTCATCCTAGGACTCCCAGTTGAAGTACTGGGTGGAGGACTCGATGGCCAGCGATGGGGGCCTGGGGCCGGTGGTCCATGGGCCTTTGAGGCTGCGTGGCCAGAGCCATGAGCACTGATCGAAGATGATCGATGTCCCGAGAAACGGGTCCATGATCAAGACCACTGTCGAGGATCGACTCGAGGCTGTAAGCTCACGAGGATCGGCTCGACAACCAGGGAAGTCCTCAAAGTCATGGTAGGCGTTGGTCACTGTTGTCTGGGTGGATGAACCGGCCTAACCAGATAACTGCACCTGCTGCATCTCCAGGAAGGCAGTCAGACTGTGCTCCAGGGACTCCACCGTGGACTCTAATCCAGATGGTACTGCAGCCTTTGGCGCGGATGCTGGTATAGCAGGGTCTGACACCAGTGAGGAGGGGGAGTCCCTGACAAGGATGGCTCGGAGGTCCAAGGACAATCACCGGGGGCCGACGATTCCTTCCTGAGGATCTTGGATGGCCGCACCCACTCCGACAACTCTGGCTTTCTTCAGGGGCTGAGAGATCTGGCGCGGGGCTTGTCCACCTTAGCCAAGTCCTGCGAAGAGGTCCTCGAGGATTTCTTGTTCCTCTTGAATTCCTGGTCCAGGGAACCCCTGTCAGAAGACCCACATGCCCTGTCAGTTGCCACGGGGTCACTATGTGACTGTGGGGTCTCAGATAGGGCCCTGGATCATAGGGTTACCGGAGACTCTGGGGCAGAGTCTGACCTGGAGAAAATTTGGTCATGCTTCTTTTGACAGAGTTTCATTGCTTTAGTGGACATTTGCTTGCAGAGGCCACAAACCTCCAGATCATGGTCTGGACCAAGACAACAGAGGCACCAATCGTGTATGTCTGTGAGGAACATATTTTTAGAACACCGATCACACTTCTTAAAGCTGCTGACCATCAGGGGAAAAAGTACCCTGGCGAGAAGGCCCGAGGAACTGTCAGCCAGCAGAAAAAAAGCACAAAGCCGCACCAGGAAAAGAAAAAGAACTAGGGAAAAAAGGTGGTCCGAGATGTGATGCCGAGGCAAGCAAACTTGGAAGCAGGAAAGGAACTGGTCACAGCCGGAGAAAAACAAAACACTATAGGATGAAAATTAACTGCTATTTCTGTGGAAATCAGATACATATCCAGTGGGCAGAAAAAAGGAGACTGAGCAAGATGGCACCCTTGGGTGGGAAGGGGACCACAAAAGCTTGGTGCATCTCTCAAAGGCTTTTTTTGAAAGCTGGAGAGATGCTTCTGCGCAGGGCTCTGTCAGCGCTGACATCACCCATATGTGAGGACTGACTTCCTGCTTGTTTCCAGAGAATAAAAGACTACAAATTAGAAAGACAAAAATGAAATGAAAATCCTGAGAAACCAGACTCTGTAAGTAGTAAACAAAATACTGAGTAAACTAGAAAATAATAAAACATGCACATTTTCAAAGTTAACATATTCCACTCTAAAAAACTGAAAATAAAGTTATTTTTATACCCTTGTTGTGTGATCATTTTATTTTTATATACAAGTTGATCATTGTCTCTCTTTTCCATTTCTTTTTGTCGATCTTTTCCTAAATCCTTTTTCAGTATCTCATTTCTATTTTCTTTTTCTTCTCTCTCCCTATCTTCCTTACTTCATCCTCTATATCTATGTCAGATACTGAACTTTGTTCATTTTTTTTTTGTCATCTACTTTTTTTTCTATTCCTAGCTAGATTCTACTATTCCTTATTCCTTCCTCCAGTTCTCAATATCCCCCCTTTCTCCACTCACCTACTTACCAGTCTTATTTCCCTAGTTTTCTCATGCCCCCTCATTCCTTCTCCAGCCTCCTATTTCCCTCTGTCTTTCACACTTTCTATTCCCCATTTTCTAGCTCTGTACTCATTGATCTTCCTCTGCCTCTTCTCCTCTCACCAACCTCAGCTCTTTCCGTCACGCGTCCTTTTCCCATCTCTGGTCCTTTTTTCTGCCTTTAACTCCATATACAACCAGGAGTAGAGTAACAGCCTAATGCAGGAGTTCTCAACCCAGTCTTCAGGACACACCTAGCCAGTCAGGTTCAGGATAACCACAATGAATATGCATGAGAGATATTTGTATTCAATGGAAGCAGTGCATTCAAATATAACTCCTTGAAGTTCTGAGAAATGGCGTGAACTAAAGCCAATTCCCATTCTTCTGATCTCTCCGTCCTCTCATCCCCTCTGAAGACCTGTTCCTGAATCTCTTCTTAATTTCTTAGTTGCCATTTTCCTCCTCTAGCCAGGGGCAGCGGGGAGGGGAGGATGGCTGGATGGGGAAGGGACTTGGAATCTGGGGTGATGGCAGTGTGGGGCGATAGGGGATGCATGTGGGCTTTGAGGACTGGTGAAGGAGAAGACAGAGGTGGAGGAGTTCTAGGCTGCGGGGACCGCTCTGTAATGGTTACAGTGGAAGCATTGTATTGGCTTCTTTCCATCTGTTAAAACATGGGCTGAGAGTAATCTCTTGGAACATATGTGGGCTGGGTAGCCCTATTAAGAGGCGGAAGATGTTACAGGCCTTACTGTGTCATCAAAGGAACATAGCGATGCTGCAAGAGATGCACGAATCGGACGTGGAATTAGCAAAATTGAAGGGGGAGTGGGTGAATCAGGTTTTTGGGGCCCCCACAGTTGGGAAGAAGGGGAATAGCCATATTGATCCACCAGAGGGTCAGCTTTCAATCTCAGAAAGTGGTCACTGATCCAGGTGGGCAGTATGCAATTTTGGAGGGGGAACTTCAATGGAAACATGTTGTTTTGTGTAGTAGTTTTGTGCCCAATGTCACAGACCTCTGTTTTTTTGCCTGACTGGCCGCAGACATTGAGCAGTTTCCTGAGCATCCTCTTGTTGTGAGGGGTGATTTGAACAGGGTGTTTGATCCTGTGTTGGACACTTGTGGTGGTTTTCCCAGGGGCAAATTGCCCACAGTCCAGTACCTGCATCGCTTTATGGAGCGATGCCAGTTAGTAGATGTCTGGCGTGTCCTACATCCACAGGAACAGGATTACACTCATATGTCCAGAGCCCATGGTACAAGCCTGCATCTTGACTATATGCTGCTGTCCGAATCTGAGTTTGGCGAGGTTGAAGGGGCCTTGATCAGGCCGCACAAGATCTTGGATATGTCCTCATTTGGGGGAACTTGTCTCCGGGAAGGACACTGGGGCTGAGCCGCCATTGGCACTTTCCGCTGGAGTTTTACCAAGACAAGAGCTTTGGGGCATACTTAAAGAAGCTGTGGGCAGACTATCACCTTGCACTATCACTCGAGGCACTCCCTCCTCATTAATTTCAATGCTGAAAAAGCATTCAGAGTGGGTTGGAAATATCTGTTTGTAGCATTGATGGATTATGGGCTGGGAGAGGGGCTCCTTCGAGGAGTTCAGGCATTATATGAGGCTCCAACTGTGGCGACTGTTATCAATGAGGGGCTGACGAGGTGGTTCACCCTAGAGAGGGGTACAAAGCAGGGCTGCCCTCTTTATCCTTTGCTTTTGTGCTTTCGCTTGACCCTTTGTTGCAACTTATTCATAGTTGCACTGATATTGAGGGGGTGGAGATGGGGTCCTCTAGCTTTAAGGTTTCAGCTTTTGCTGATGATCTTCTGGGCCATCTTATGAATCCAGAGGTCTCCTTGGCCAGAACCTGTCCTCCTGTTGGAGGAAATTGATCAGTTTGGGGCCCTTGCTGGTCTAAAGCTGAATAGGACCAAGTCAGAGCCGTACTGGGGAATCCGAGAGGAAGTTAGTCTCAGCCCTTCCCACTTCATTGGGCAGAGCATGCTTAAGGATCTGGTTGACTGCCACCCCAGGAGGCTATATGTGCAATCTCTATTCTCCTTGGTGAAAGACAAGCTCCGGGATTGGAATCCCCTGCCGCTGTCACTCTTAGAGTGGGTGGCCACCTACAACATGATGGTGTTCCCAAAGATGCTCTATATTTTCCAAACATTGCCGTTGAAGTTACTGCAGAGAGATGTTCTTGCATTGGAATAGGTCATTGTCTTTCTTATGGGGGAGAAAGAAGCCCCGAATAACACTATAGAGGCTGAAGGATCCGTGGATCAAAGGGGGGCTCCCTGATTTATACAAATATAATTTGGCCTGCGTGTTGTGTCATGTTCGAGATTGGATAAGTGGGAAATCGGTGTTTACCCCATGGGAAGTGGAGTCTGCCTTTGTGGCCCTTTACGGCCTCCTCTCTGTCTCAAATGCAGAGGGTTGTGTGTTGCCTGCCTATATGCGGGATAGCGCATCTATTAGGACAGTGCAAGTGGGGTGGCGAACTATGTATCCGCTCTGGGGGACCGGCATCACAGGCTACCTGCCAGTGCAGGGAAATGTGGTTCTGGCTCCTAGTCTGAACTCTAAGTTGTTTGAAGCGTTGGGATTCATGGGTTGACCCAGCTGAGACAGGTTCTGGATGGTGAGGGAGTGTTACTGCCCTTTCAGGAACTGATGGACTGGTTTGCTATGACTAGTGGGGATTATTTTGTATATCTGCAGGTCCGGCACTATGTGAGTTAATTGACTGCCTCAAATATGGGCAAGAATGTCCTGGATAAAGTGGAGGCCTATTTTTAATTTGAGGACCAAGAGAGGATGTCTGTAGTACTGTATTATAAAAAGCTGAGTGATTTGGATGGGGTGTGTTCCTACACTCATATTGAATCGAAATGGGCAGTGGAATTGGGAGTAAATCTTGAGGGCTTTCCATGGTGGTAGCGCAGATCTCTATGTTGGTTACAGGGATGCACCTCCAGAAAGCGCAGTACAAAATCCTGGAGCGGGCGTACTTTTCTCCTCTATGGGCTCAGTGGTCAGGGTTCACTCAGTCTGAGAACTATCCCTGCTGCCAACAGGGGGATACTCATTTGGGTCATATGTTCTGAGGCTGCCCCCAACTGTGGACCTTTTGGGCAGTGTTTCAGCAGTTTTATATGGGCCTCCTTGGACAACAGTTCGTATTGACCCTGGGCTTTGCTATATTTGATGACATTTGGAGAGTTGGGATTAAGGGAGTGGGTGATCGAACCTTGGTGCGGAAGGGCTGTATATTAGCCAAGTAAATGCATATTGAGGCACTTGAGAGATGCAGTGGAATCTAGTATCTGGGTAAGAGTGGTGTAATGCCTTGCATCAACTAGCTGTGTTGGAGGGTATAACCTCCCAGGGGACTAGGTGGTCGGCGGAAGGCTTTTCTAATGCTGTGGGAGCCTTATATCTCTCGCCTAAACTCAAGAACATGTAACGACATGCTCATCCTCTAGTTGTGATGGACTCTGGTGGATTCCCATCATTCCCAACTGCCTTGATGTGGGACGGAAAGGGGGGAGATTGAGGCTGGTTCTTCCTCTCTTGAGTGGGGCAGAATCAACCTACTCAGAGGGACATTATGGAGAATGGAATAAGGGGGCGGGGTGAGAGAGGCGGACGGGGGAAGGGGGGGGGAGTATAAAACTACAAAAATGCCCTACTTATACAGTTGTTAAAAGGTATAAATGATATACAACTTTCATTAGCTGGTTACTGCTGGCATGGCACACTGAGTTATGGCCTGGGTTGAGTCACCTTAGAGGTGGATAGTTTTTGAGGCTTATTATGGGCCCAGGATTCCTTTTTCACTGGCCCCTGAGGGTACAAGGTCCTGTGATTGCTTGGATGGCTGCAAATTTGTAGGGTGATTGGAATTGCTAGTTCTTATGTTTGTTAAATTGTTAAGCAGCTATGTAGGAATGGGGTATATTCTCGATGTTAGGTTTAATGTTTATGTTTGTTTATTTAAAACTTCATATTTTATTTATTTATTTATTTATTTACAGTTTCTTTTATACCACGCTATTCGACATCAGTGCGGTTTACAATGAACATAAAAACCACACGTCTCAAATTGATCTGTGCTTACAATGAACAGGTAAAATAAAACTTGGGTATACATTAAACAGGTTTCATGAACAGTGAAACAGTGAACATGGGAACTATGTACAAAGCAACTAAATGCAGCTATATGTAGAGTTACATGAAACTAGGTAAATTTTCTTGGTAAGAGGAGGTGCAAGGTGAGATTGCAGTTCTGCAGATTAAGACTGTGAGGTGCATGGGTTTAATGTGTTGGCCTGGAGTGTGGTGGTGGGTTGGTATGGGGGGGTACCGCCTTTACAAAAAATACCTAGGCGGTTTACAATCAACAATGTGAGTTGTATTGTTCAGTAGAAGTAATTTCACTAAGCACAGAGCTATGGATGGGACATACTTAAAAATGGGATTGCTGGAGTTGCCTGGTGTTAAGCAAGTCTGTGTACAGTTGAATGTATTGTTTGTTGGCTGTATGGTCCTTTGCTGTTTGTAATAAAGAGACTGAAACATTTTTTAAAAAATGACGTCACCTTCTTCCACCCTACCATTTACCCACTCCAACCTCCTTGTCTCTTTCTCTCTCCCCCTGAATCCTGCATCTCCCCTCCCCCTCATATGGTGGCTCATCTCCTTTTCTCTCCCCTCTCTCTTTACTCCTCCTATCCAGCATCTCACCTCTCACCTCTCTACAACTGTTGCCCAGCCTATACTCCTTTTCTCTCCCCATGTTCCAGTACCTCCATTCAAAACATTTTCCTGCTGCAGTGGCAGACCTGCAGTAATAAAAAGAATCAATGGTAACATCTCTGTGCACACCTATAGAGTCTTGAAGCCTATGAAATCTTGAAGGTTCTTCTCTGTCCCATCTATGGCAACAGGCAGCTTACATAGGACTGGGCATGAGGTGAAAGAATCTTAAGATCAGATGGGCTCAAAGCACTGCAGGAGATGCAAGCATGCATTATCATTGGTTCTTTTAATTGCTGTATGGCTATTGCCACAGGAGTAGTTTAGTGGTTAGAATAGTGGCCTGATGACCAAGAGACCAAGGTTTGATTCCCACTGGCAGTCCTTGTGGCCTTGGGCAAGTCACGTTACCCTACATTGCCACAGAAGAAAAGCCTCTACCATACCAAAAAAACTTGCCGTTTGTCAGAAAGAAATTGCAGCATAATAACAAAGAAGAATGGAGTGATTTATAGTGCAAACTGCTGGACTGTAAAAAATGGCAAGATTTGAGCGGGAATAGCACATTACAGCCGGCTGGAGGTGTTGAAGAATCTGAATGCACTGAGATAAGTTGATGTTTATTAAGTATATTTTTAAAGGTGATCACAGGGTGTGAGTCTCCTTGGGTTTTCACTGTTATGGTGAGAAGCGGGTTGGATTTTAGCTCACTAAAACAAATAAAAAGACGTTGTTGCTACAAAGGAGGTGACACTCTCAAGGCACCTAGTCCAACAAAAAAATTTTTTTGATAATATATTTTTAGGGTTGTGGAAGAGGGGGAGTTTTTTTGGTACGGTAGATGACTAACTTCCCTGGAGTGATTTGTTAATTATTACTATTACAGAAGAAAGGCCTGGCAATCTACTTCTGGTCCCACCTTGCTAAGAAAGCCCAGGAGCTGCTGGGGCACCAGGAACTAGCAATGACTTGATGGCACATTGCATTTTTGCTTTAATCACAGCAAATAAAAATGGTTTGATGGGAACATCTGCATGGAGGGGTAGACTTTGTGGCAGGGAGGGTTTGGCTTGGTTTGTGTAAATTCTTTTGAAAGCATCTGAAAACATTTTCCTTCAGTAGGCCTTTTGTTAGATTTAATACAGTCTTAAGCAGAGTTATTTTTGTCTGTTTAGTTTTTAATATTGTTTTTATTTGTATGAATTATGAATGTGATATTTTAACTCACTTAGAATATCGGATGAATGAGATATAAATCTTATAAATAAATAAATACAGTGGTCTGCCCTTTTTTCTTCTGGCTCCGTTCCCTCTAGTACTGGCTACCTTGTTCCGTTTGCAGGAAGTCCTCCTACAAAAAGTTTAAAAATGCACTAAAGACCCATGTCTTTGAAGCTGCCATCAGTAGTCTGGCAAGATGGGGCTGTCAGGACATACAGCATGATACCTCTTCTTCCTTCCCTACTTCTGAGATTCTGTTGTGCTATCCCTTTACTTTTAATGAACAGTTATTTTATTTTCTTCTTCACTTTCTTTTACAGTTAATGTTATAAATCTCTTAGTTGCTTTATCCACAAAACACGCTACAGCAAATGATCAATAAACAAACATAATAAGACACTGTACACAGCTTATAAACCTGATTGTCTTATCAGAAATCAGGCGGTGGATCATGGTCACTCTACTTATGGCTCTGCTCTATTAACTTTTAGAAATGTGTTTCATGTTCTCTCTTTCCTTTCTCTATGATATAATGAAGGAGTTCTTTTCCTTCTTTCTGACTTTTTTTTTGTTATTACAAACCTCTTTGGTCTTTGGGAAAGGTGGTATATTAAGAAAGCAGAATAAACAAACATAGTACAAGTCATTCCTAGACCTGTCGCCCTACTCTAATGAAAAAGAAATTGAGACTGCAGATGGGCATTTAGAAGACCAGGGTCTGACTTTACATCACACAGGTGACCTAGTGTCTCTGAACGGGTGATATACTAAGCATAATTGATTTCGTATTATTTGTGGTGATACGAGAAACATTATAATTAGACAACAAAGGTAAAGAAAAGAAAATATTTTTCTGCCCATTTTTTTTATAACTATCCTAAACTGAGAGTGCTAAAATAAATATGTGAAAACCCATGAACTCCATAAGTTCTAGATGGAACTATGCAGTGTTAAAACTATATTGAAGCACCTTACCAAAAACAAGAAGCTCCTGATTCTTTAGAACATAGTTCAGGGTTTATTTAGCTTCCAAATCTTTCTAAATGAAAGCAATTGCAAACCAAACCAAAATAAAAACTGATTTTGGGGCTACTATACTCATTACATTTGGGCTGAACAATGCTGCATGAACATTATCACATGTTAAAACAGCCATGTGCTTAAACATGTAAACCTTTAATTAGACTAATCAAGTACAAACTGGAACTGCATAAAGATATATAAATGTAATTTTGTGCAAAATACTAATTTTCAATACATTCCTCTTCCAGGTCTCCTCCTGCCTCTCTCCCTATTTGGCTAATCACTCATCTGTCCTGACAGGCTATATATAAATGCTCCGACATCGCCTGAAGAATCAGTCTTACTATATCACGGTCTTGTAAGCGTCACAGATGCCTATTTACCTCAGATCAATCTTCCAGTTCATGCAAGAGGTTACATAAAGAAAACATCTCTATTACACTCCATATAGTTTTTATTGGTTTAATTACTATAACAGTGCTTTTCCCAAAGGTAAAGACAGTTAATTGAGATAGACTTTATTAAAATGTCTTTATATTAATACAGCAAAGATGTTAAACACTGTTTCAAGTACAAAGCTATTTTTAGGGTAAAGAATTCCCCTGTAAACTTCAATTAGCTAAAAAAATCATATTTTCATGATTCATTTTTTCCTCATTACAATCATGAAACTTTTTTCTTCTACTCTCCTTTACCAACAATTTTTTCAATAAGGAATTCACTGTAGCAATTTAGCTAACAGGTAAGTGCAACTATGTTTTTAAAACACTACTCTTAAAAAGAACAACTAAATTTGTCAGTTTTTTAAAGTATAGATTTTAAAATCTCCAAGGTTCTTATGAAAGAGGCACAGGAGCAGCTGCAACGGAGGGTTTTTCAATTTATTTGGCACAACCACCACCCTAGGGTACTGCGTGGAGTGCTATATAGGGGTAAAAAGAGGGGAGGGTTGGGGGTGCCCAATCTTTATTTATATTATTTAGTGGCACAGTTTAAGAGCATAGTGGAATGGTGAAAAGACCCCTGGAAATGGGTGCAACTTGCATGGACTACTGTTCCTCATATGCAGCTGTCATCTGTCTTTGGCTGGGAAGGGAGAAGATTTGGGGCCCAATCCATTTGTGTGCGATGTGTCTCTCCTGTGGCAACATTTGGCTAGGAACTGTGGTCTTGGAAGAGGATCCCTCTTTGCTTCTGCCCCTTCAATATAATCCACATTTTCCCTCAGGCAAGCAAGATCCACTGTTTCGCAGATGGGAAACAATGGGGCTGGATACACTAATGTAGTTCTGTCCAGAAGGTGAAGTGAGGTCCTTTGCGGAACTGCATGAGGCCTTCAGGCTTCTACATAGAGACTTTTATGGCTATCTACAAGTTAGTCACTTGTTGAGGTCCCACTTGGGCAACAGCATGTGAATTGGGCCTGCGGGATTTTAAGATCTTGTGCTGGCACCCTGTGGCTCGAATGCGGATTGTACCTCAACTATATCACATCCTGTTGGTTGAGGGGTCAGATACTATAGTTTTCCAGCATGCATGGGAACAAGATTTGGGGATTTGTTTGGAGCCTAAGCAATGGGAAGCAATTTTTAAGCAGATTGGGAGAGTCTCGGTATCAGCAGGAATTGAGGAGAATGGTTATAAAGTGCTATATGGCTGGTACCTCACTCCTGCTCATTTGTGGAGAATGAAGGTTCTGGTCTCTCCTATGTGTTAGTGAGGATGTGGGCAGTATGGGAATTATATGCATATGTGATGGCCACAATCCAAAACGTGGAAGGCCCGCATGCATCAGGTGAGGTTAATGGAGCGGCTGACTGCTTTGCGTACTAACGAACTCCCAAAGTTCAAGGTTTAGGGGCCGTTTGCTCACTGCCAGGCTCCTTCTTCAGCTTTGGTGAGTGGGGGAGGGCACGATTGCTTGAATGTTGATTAATGTTTCATGCTCTGTTAAAACGGTGGAATAGTGTAGTTACTCACCTATAACAGGTGTTCTCCGGGAACAGCAGGAATCAGTCCACATATGGGTGACATCGCCGCTGACGGAGCCTGTGTGGAGCATTTCCCTAGCTTTCAAAGAAAGCCTTTGGGACTGCTACCAAGCATGCGTGGTCTCCTTCCCGCCCAAGGGTGCCATCTTGCTCAGTCAGATGACATAGCTAAGATGGCAGTCAGGCAAAAACAAAAAGATGGCATCTCCAAGGGGAGGAGGGAGGGTTGAGGACCGATTCCTGCTGTTCCCGGAAAACACCTGTTACAGGTGAGTAACTACGCTTCCTCCAGGAACAAGCAGTAAGTCAGTCCTCACATATGCGACTCCCTAGCTCCATGGTGCCAAGGACAGAGCCACAACAGTACCAACAGCGACCGGTCGGGTGGCTGTGAGTTGCAAAAGGCGAGTCCCCGCTGAAAGACTCTGCAAGACCCTAGAGTCCAACACTATCACTCCGGTAGCCTGAACACAGAGAGTCAGTGGGCAGGAGCTGCCTATACTCCAAGAATATTTGGCAGCACTGCCTATGGGATTTGCTTTCCAGGCAGTAGTGTGCTGCAAATGTGTGAATGGATGACCAAGTGGTGGCTCTGGAAATTTCTGTCACCAGCACAGAACGGAGGTGGGCCACCAACATGGCCATCACCCTCACACGATGCGCTGTGATCCGGTGCTCCAGGGAGAGGCCCACCCGCTCATAGGTGAGGGCAATGCAGTCCTCCACACAAGAGGATAGAGTCAGTCTGCTCGGATTATAGGACACGAAAAGCTGAGGTGCCTTGCGGTGGCCCTGGATCCGCTGCAGATAGGACAGAGCCCATTTACAGTCCAATGTGTGGAGTATGAGCTTCTCCCTGCCGGCATGAGGCCACGGTTAGAAAGTGGGACTACCACCTCCTAGTTGAGGTGAAACGGGGATACCACCTTCGGAAGGAACTTAGGATAAGTGCAGAGTACTACCCTGCTCTTGAAGAACCTGGTGTATGGGGGGGTCCGCCACCAGCACTTGAAGTTCGCTGACTCTGTGAGCTAAAGTCAGGGCCACCAGGAAGGCCACCTTTCAAGATAGATATCTAAGGTGGCAGGTGGCCAGTGACTCTGCGCACCACAGAGCCACCCAGCACCATTTGAAGGCATAAGACCTCCTTTTGGAGAGCTTCCTGGAGGCTAATGGGATTTCCTCAACTCTTGTGGTAGGTTGAGTGGGGCCAAAGCTACCCTCTCAGCAGCCAGGCCGTTAGAGTCAATGACCCCACATTGGAGTGCAGAAGGGAGCCCTCCTCCTACATCAGGAGGTCCGGGGCTTGGTCCAAGGGTACTGGGAGTGTTGCTGCCAGTGAGAGCAGTAGTGGGAAGCAGGGTTGCCTGGGCCTCCTGGGGGCAATCAGTATCACCGATGCTCTCTCGTTCTGAATTTTGAACAGGGTCTTGGAGACTAGGGGAGTTGGTGGGAATGCATACAGTAGTCCCTTGGACCATGAGATCAGGAACGCGTCTGCCGCGGACCATGAGATCAGGATGCAGCTGCCTGGAGCAGAAGCGAGCCAGCTGCGCGTTGTCGAGAGAGGTGAAGAGGTCCATCTTGGGCCAGCCCCAAAGACGGAAGAGCTTCTTCGCCACTGTGGGGTCTACTCGGGCAGAGGATTCTGCTGAATCTGTCTGCCAGGTAGTTGTCCTGGCCCAGGAGGTAGACCACTCTCAGGAGCATGCCGTTGTACACTGCAAAGCCGAGGAGGGCTACCGCCTCCTGGCAGAGAGAGTACAAACCCGTGCCCCCCTGCTTGTTTATATAGAACATTGCGACCTGGTTGTACGTCTGGACCAGCACAGCTCTGTTCCTCAGGAGGGAGCGGAACGCATGTAGGGCGAGGGCCACTGCCCGGAGTTCCAGGAGGTTGATCTGTAGTAGAGACTCATCCCTGGACCAGCAACCCTGAGTGCGGTGAACTCCGCAGTGGGTTCCCCAGCTCTGGTGAGAGGTATCTGTGGTCAGGGTACACTGCAGTGGGTGCACCAGGAAGGGCATCCCTGCCCGAAGGAGGCCCTGGTTCTGCCACCAGTCGAGGTATCTCACCAGCTGGCGGGAGACTCTGACCCTGTCCCAGAGTTGACCCGTGGCCTGGTCACTGAGAACACAGGCACCACTGGACTGTCCACATGTGCAGACGGGCTACAGGTATGACATGGGCCGTGGAGGCCATGTGTCCCAGCAGGCAGAAGAGAAGGCGAGCCGGCACTGTTGTACGAAGCTAGACCTCCCCTACCAGCTGTTTGAAGCGTTCTCCCCTGATCTGAGGAAGGAGAGCTCTGACCCACACCATGTCCAGCAGAGCACCGATGAACACTAGGTCTTGCACCAGAGAGAGAGATGTGATTTTGAGTAGTTGATGACGAACCCCAGGTGCTGCAGGAGGAGGATGATATGTTCTGTGGCTGTATCACCCTTGATAAGTCAGTCGTCCAGGGAGGGGAAGACGAACACCCCCTTGTAGGCGCAGATGGGCAGCTAGACACTTTGTGAACACTATTAGCGAGGAGGCCAAGCCAAAGGGAAGTACCCTGTATTGGTGATGGCCTCCCCCTACCATGAATCTCAGGTATTGCTGGTAAAATGGGTGGACCAGGATGTGGGTATAGGCATCCTTTAGGTCCAAGGAGCAATGGTGGAGTAAGGGCAGCAGCGTCCCAAGGGACAGCATTTTGAACTTTTCCCTCACCAGGAACTTGTTCAGGTCTTGGCGGTCCAGGATGGGTCTGAGATCCTCGGTTCTCTTGGGGACAAGAAAGTACCTTGGGTAGAAGCCCTTGCCCTAGAGGTGCTGAGGAACAGGCTCTACCACCCTGTCCCTTAGTAGACCTGCTAGCTCTGAGAGCAAGAGGGCCTGGTGAAGGAGAGGTTGCAATGGCTCTCCTGAAAAATATCCCAGAGGTGATAGTTGGAAGCAGAGGTGTTAACCCTCCTTCACCATCTGGAGTGCCCACTGGTCCAAAGTGACCACGGGCCACCTGTGGGCAAAGAGTGCCAAGTGGCCCCCTGCGGACTGGTGAGGGTCTCCCAGGGGGAGGGAGGCCCTGCTCCGAGAGTCAAAAGCTCCCGCCAGGTTGAGCTGGAGCTGGTGTCTGTGGTTTGTGAGCCTTTGGCTTCCTGGGTCCGTGTCCCTGGCCCATGGGCTGGGGACCCTGGTGATGCTGGCTTGGAAAAACCTGGTAATGGTGACTCTGATGGAAAGGGCCCTTCTTCCTCGAGAAAGTTGGCCTTTTCCCCCGAGGCTCTCTTACAGGGAAGGATAGAGGTCTTCTTTGAGAGCCTCTGCCTGGTCACCACCTTGGCCTCAATCTCGACCGCCTTGTTGGCCATAGGTTTTCCAAATAGATCTCCCCGGTGCAGGGGACATCCAGCATTTTTTCCTGGACACACTGCTCGAGGTCCAAGGTCTTCAGCCAGGCCTGGCACCAAGCACCGATGCCTGTTGCTGCTGCCCAGGCTGCAGCCTCAAACCCATCATAGGCAGTCTGGGACAGGAACTTGAACAGTCCTGGATGGTGGCTTCCAAGGTCTGGAACCATTGCAGGGGTTCCCCAGTGAGCTCTGCTGAAAAGCCAGCGAGCTCCTGGATGAGGCTCTTAAGATACATACCCTATGTAGAGTTCATAGGTTTGTATCTGGCAGCCCAGCATGGACCCTTGGAAACACTCCCCAGGGTGTTGAGGGCCCTGGCCTCTCTACCAGGGGCTTCAGAAGAATAAGTCTTCTGGCTTTTGAGCTTTTGCATTGAAGACTCCACCACCATGGACCTGTGGGGAAGTTGGGCCTTCTGGAAGCCTAGGCTCCTCTTGACATGGTAGATGGCGTTGGCTGACCACCAGTATTGAGGCCGGGGTCTCCCATATCCATAGGAGCAGCCGTTCGATGGGTTGCACCAGCACAGATAGAGCCTCCTTTCGGGGTGACTCATACCGGAAGATCTCCAGCTCTTCGGTGCACAGTTCCTCCTCTGACTCGGGGACTGAGAGGGCTCGGGCCATGTCCTGGACGAGGTCGTGGAATGCCATGTCCTCAGGTGGGGAATGGCGTCAGAGATCTGGGGGAGATGGCTCCAAAAGGGATGTCTCAGTGTTGAGAGGTCTTGGGGGGAGGTCTCGACGTCGGTCTCCCTGTCTTACTCCATGGGCGTCGAGGAGTCAGAGACTCGAAGCTCCCGCGTCTTGAGGTCTGCGTCAGGGAATCGAGACCCCCCCCCCCCAACCGGTCTCGGTTCAGACTCTGGGAAGCTAGCCAGGGAGGACCAGACACCTGAGGATCGGGACCTCGATCAGTGCCGAGGGCTGGCCCAAGACCGATAGCACTCGACGCCCAGGGATGCCACCACAGTTGGGGGTCTGGTTGTCTGGGCAGATGATGCGGATGAACCTGTGATAAGGAAGCTTATCATAGCTCAGGAAGGAGCTATAGTAAAGGTGAAGTGACTCTGAACAAGCAACCTGTCAGTTCTGGTAGAAATAAGAAAACAGAATTTTTCCATAAAAGACTACCAGTCCCAGAATGCACCAGGTTTCCAACAGCCATTAGAGGAGCTGAAGTGGGGAAACGTGTGTTCAATCAGGAGGGCTATGAGGTAATCCCCAAGCACTCATCTCAAAGGGCAGGGCCTGATTCAGCACAGCTGCGCTGTGCTAGGGTGGAGCACTCATCTAAGCAGAATAAAGGTAGAGTTTATTCTACAGAGAATCATCTTCAGTATCTTGATCAGCTTGGATATCCTCATCTTGGACAGCTTCATCATCTGGAGGATCATCAGAAGCAGAAGCCAGAGCGGACGGACAGAGAGGGCAAGAAACCCTTTGGAAGAAAGAAGAGAAAAGCTTTTGGGAGGTCTAAAGGAGTCCAGAGCAGTACGTATACTGGAAGGCATTCCAAAGGCAAGCTTACACCATTGGACTGGGGAAAGCCAGAGGAATGGTGCTGCAGAGCTAGGAATCTCCAGACGGTACCTGTGAGGGAGACGGCTGCACGTGGAAGGGACCCTAAGACCCGTGCCAGAAGGTATGTGAAGAGAGATCCAGTGTCCAGGGATCTGGATTGGAAGGCTGGACATAAGAACTGGACTACATACTGGCCAGGCTATTTAGAGAGGAACTCTAACAGCAATGGAAGCTCAGGTATGAACACTGATCTATGCCCTAGCTATACCCTTGAAAGACAGCAGGGAAACAAGTATTCTCCTGAGAGTGCTCCATTGAGAAATTCCACTGTGCCAATCCATGATATTGAACCCATGATTGTTGAAGAAGGGGGAGAGGTTATAGATACAGGCTGTGAATACATGGATTGCTCTCTGTCTAAACTCCTTTGGTAATTTACTGTTACAAAGTACAACAACCATCACAAAGAAATACAAACTTGTTCTTTAATCTACTCAGAAAAGCTCCTGAGTAGGATTTGAGCCACGCAGTAGAAAGCAAGCCAGCTAAGGGGTTTCAGCTGGGTAACTGCTAGCAATTGAGCCTTACCTAATTGCTTGTGAGCTCTGAGGAAATCACTTCTGACTCTATGTGTGAAGATATAAGAAGTTAACCTGAAAAGAACAGTTTTTCCCTACTTTGTGGGTTTTGCTTGTTGTTTGAAGCACTACTAAGAAAATATTAGCTAGAGCCTACAGAAAAGACCAGTTTGTTACCAACCAGGTCTTTATTCTTTTGATTTGATTGCCTGACAAGTTCAGCTGTTGTTTTCCTGATTTTGTTTTTCTAAGTTTAACACTGAAAGCAAGTATCCTGTTTTATGTGCTACCAAGCATATCTGTGTTGGGAGAAATAACCCCATAAATAAATATCTTATTGGCTTTACACTCAAGCACAACTAATTATTGTGAACGGCTGTGTCTGGTGTGAATGGACTACATTTCCCACAATCCCTTGCAAATCATATTAATATATGCCTTTGCCAAGACTGTGAACATTCTCACCCAGGCACCCGTCTGACAAACCTGACATCATCGCCTGCTGCATGGTCAGGATAGCAGAGATACTCTGTTCCAGGACAGTCATTCTGGCCTCGATGCCAGAAGGCTCCGCAGCTTTCGGCGCGGGCACTGAGGGTTTCAGGCCCAGCGCCAGTGCTCTGGCGTGTCCTCTATGAGGACCGTGGGCTCGGGGAGCCTCGCACAGTCACCGCCGGCCGAGGATTCTTTCCTAGAGACTTTGGGAGGGCGCTGCTCGGAGTCGCCCGCCGTGGGACCTTACCGGGTTTCCCCAATGGAACCTTGACTGGCTTTGAGGATTTTTTCTTTTTCTTTCCAGGGTCTGATGTCTTTCCAGAGGAGCCGCCGTCGTGGGACTCTGAAGATGCCCGGGCCTCATGGGAGGTGCTCGGCTTCAGGCTCAGTGTCGGAGAAGCGGAACATCTCCTGCAATTCCGACCGTTTCTTGTTGGTCCGAGGGGTCAAGGCCTGACACAGGTTGCAGCAGTACTGTCGTGGTCCGGGCCAAGGCAGTGCAAGCAGCAGTCGTGGGTGTCTGTGACAGACATAATTTGACTGCAATGATTTCACTTTTTAAAGCCACCAGGAGACATGGTGGATCACACCCGGATGGGGTCGACAACTCACAGGCAAAAAAGGGCGTGAATGCTGGTCGAGGCGAACCACAAAAAAAGAGAAAGGAGCCGAGAACAGCATCAGGGATGGCGCCGGCTCAAGGCGGGAAGAGGAATGCAAACCAGGAAAAATTCACTAAGAGGATAATTTTTAAATAATTATTCCAGGGACACGGAACATGCGTCCGTTGGGCTCCGTGGAAAAAAAGGAGACTGAGCAAGATGGCACCCTTGGGCGGGAAGGGGACCACGCATGCATGGTAGCATTCCCAAAGGCTTTCTTTGAAAGCTGGGGAAATGCTTTGCGCGGGCTCCGTCGGCACCGTCACCCATATGCGAGGACTGACTTCCTGCTTGTTCCTGGAGAATTATTGTTTCAACAATTACCTAGTTATGCAAAAGTTTTGAAGAAAAAAAAAAAAACAGAGGCACAAGTAGGTACCTGATTTTTGTCACCTCAACAAGAAAAATATTTACTTTTTTTAAGGATGCACTACTTCACAGTACTGTGAAATTCAGGCATGTGATGTTATGAAGAAAGTGCACTGTTTTATTCTCAGTCATTTAGCGCCTCAGTAGTTTTCCCAGTAACTTTCTTTCCTGGGGCCCCAGAAGCAAAAACCTGGTCTCCCTGATGAAATACTCACCTATCTCCTGCAACAGATTTCTTGACTTTCAGAATGCTGGAAACCTACTTTAATAAACTTAAAGGAAAAAAACGTTTCTACTGTTTAAGTGTGTGTGTGTGGGGAGGGGGGGGGGGGTTAATTAGTGTTCCTTGTTCTCAGGAATCTCTAAGGACTGTATTCTCTAGCTTCTCCCAAAATAAGGCAACATAGATAAAGAGAGTACTCTATCTAACCACCCTTTATTAAGTTATCAATGCCTCTCTCGGAATGCTTTTGGGCAATTTCTTCTGGCTCAGTACCAGAGTGTCTCAGGACTATTTTCACTCCTTCACTCAAATAAAATTAACCTTTACAGTCTCTCACTTTAGCCTTCCATTTCAATACTATGTTCAATAGAGTTGTGAATCTTACATTTAATCAGTTCACTCATATCAGCAAAAGATTATAAAATAATTACTTCTTCACTTATTTCTTACACATTCTTCTCTTGTACGTGCAGCAGGTTTTATGTTTAAATTTTTTTTATTTCTTGCAACCAATGTAACAATACATACAGCAGACCAATAAAGGCGAAATGTCTCGAACAAATAGAAACATGTAAACAACAGTTGAGAGAAACAGCCACCTTCATAAACATATGGTCCCTCAATCATCGGTGACCCTAGCCACCACCACCCCATCGGTAGGTAGACGAAGAGACAATAGGGATACCATAGACATAAGGAGTGTGCTGTAAATGCAGTTGCTGTGACCCCCCGCCCCCCCTTAAATGCCCCATTAGTCAGTATGCTCCCGCAGGAAAGGAAATAGGCTTGGTGTTACAAAAGACCCCTAACCAATCAAGCCATACAGGACCGTCCAGCGAGCGCCAAACGCCACGGGCATACCCCTGCCTGTCTCCAACAACAACCCCCCCCGCCGGGGTACCCCCCGGGGTTCCCCCAGGACCACCCCCTGTTATCCCCCCCCCTTTTTGTACCAAGCCATCACCCAATGGCCGCCCGCCCCCTCCTCTATAACCCAGTAAATGCTTGCCTCAAGCAGATCCAGGGTGTAGTCTTCTCCCAGATCTGTCCCCCAACGAGGGACCGGTGGGCCAGGCCACTAAGAATAAGGTAGAGGAAAAAGATAGACAGAGACTCCCCCTCACCCCCTCCCTACCCATGTCGTGCAGGGAATGAAGAGGACCCCACTACCGACCAAGGCTCCCAAGCTACTATGCTAGGCCCGATAGAGGTAGCGGAAAGGCAGTGGAAAAGCGTTCCCCAGTGAGAGAGAGACCCCCCCCCAGCTTCCAGGCCAGCAGCTAATGGGGGTCTGCTATTTTAGCATCCAATAGAGCCTTCTGGCTCAGGAGTCCCCCAAAATACGACGGCGGGCTCCAGCTGGAAATAATTGCAAGTGAGGCCCCCACCCCTGAAGAAAATGGGCCCAGCGACGCTCGTTCCCAACAGCCGACAGCCGTTCCATAAGCAGGAGTTTATGAAGCCTAACCCTCCAGATCGCAGGGACAGGGCCCCTTACATCCAGCCATTGCTGCAAAACTGTCATTCGTGCAGACATCAGCACCAAACGTACCCAACGCAACGTCCAACCCCCTAGAGAGGTCCTCCAGGTATCCTCCCACAGGTCTAGAACTAGGTGTCGCGCAGCAAGGGGTTCCAATTGCGGCACGCACCGGAGAAGATGTACAGACACCCGACCCCAAAACAGCTGTACCTTGGGGCAACGCCAAAACATGTGGCCCAGCGTCGCCCGATCGGCACCACACCTGGGACAGCAATCGTTCTTTGCAATCCCAGCTTTCCACGCCCTGACAGGGGCGAAATAAAGGCGACGCATAAGGCGGTATTGGGTATCTCGGTGCAGGACCTGTATACTCATAGTAGGGATAGCCGCCAGCTCCCCCAGGAGGGACTCTTCTCCTATCTCCTCACCTAAATCTGCCGTCCAAGCCGCCGCCAGAGTACCAACATCAATGGGCGACGGCCCTTCCCACAACATTTTGTAGAGCACAGACACCCGGGTCCCCAGGGCACCCCCCCCAGAAGAGCCAGTTCAAGCTCCGAACATACTTCCCCGCGTAACGCCCCCTTCGGGATCGTGCGGAGGTAGCTCCGGAGTTGCGTGTATTGGAACACATCCCAGTGCCCCAAGGAGTACTGCCGACGAAGCTCGGCGAAGGCCACCAGCTCACCTCCAGGGGTCAGCACATGCTCCAGATTCACCAAACCGAGATCCTCCCAAGACTGGAAGCGGGACCGCCCAATTCCAGCCGTGAAATCAGCATTATCCCGAATGGGAAGGTAGGGTGTATGATATGCTGAGATCCGGCGTCCCGCACAGAAAAACTGCCACGCCATCCGAAAAGGTTCTAAGAAAAGGCCCCGGAGAACCGGCGACACCTCCCGGAGCGTTCTAGCATGCAACAAGTAACGGGGATGAAAGGGCGCCAACACAGCCTCGAACATCTCCCTCGGGGTCCAGTCTGTTAAGTCCCACAGCCAGTCCCGAACGTACCTTAATAAACAGGCCATATTGTACCGCCGAACATCTGGGAATCCCATACCTCCTAGGGCCCAGGGCTGCTGTAGTATAGCCAGGCGAGCTCTGGGCTTGCGGCCCTGCCACAAGAATCGATTAAAGTAGCGCTCTAGTTGTCGGAGATTCGCACGCCGAAGAACCATCGGGAGAATCTGAAGAGGGTAAAGGATCTTGGGGAAGATTGCCATCTTACACAAAGCAACCCGGCCCCCCAGTGATAACGGTAAGTCCCGCCATCGGTCTACGCAGGCCGACACCTCTCCTAAAATTTTATTAGCATTCAGCTGATATAGATCACCTAGTCGCGCCGGCAGATAGATACCCAGATATTTAAAGTGTCCCACCGCCCATCGCAAGGGGAACGGGCCCTGCCAGCCCGGCTGTCCATCGGGGGCCAAGTACAGCGCTTCCGATTTATCGAGATTAAGACGGAGACCGTAAGGTTCGCCATATTCCTTGATAAGGCGTAACAGATTAGGCAATCCAGTCCGAGGGTCCCCCAGATGCACAAGCAAGTCGTCAGCGAAGGCTGCGACATGAAATTAGTCGCAGCCCAACCGAATACCCCGAAACTGAGAAGAGGCCCGAATGCGAAGGAGAAGAGGCTCCAGCGAGAGTACAAAAAGGAGAGGCGATAGCGGGCAACCCTGACCCTTTTGGATAGCAAATTCAGGAGACATTACCCCATTAACCATAATAGCCCCTAAGGGGTCCGCGTATAATAGTTTGACCACGTCCACAAAGAAGCCTACAAATCCCATCATCTCCAAGGTCTGATACATAAAGCCCCAGCTTACTCGATCGAACGCCTTCTCGGCATCGAAACTGATGAGTAGTGAAGTCTCCCCTGCCAATCGCCCGGCACTAATGGACAATAAGATCCGCTGCAGACTGTAGGCAACCTGGCGCCCCCGAACAAACCCCACCTGGTCCTGATGAATTAAAGATGGTAGATAATTCGCTAATCGGTCCGCCATGATCTTAGCCAAGAGTTTGATGTCAACATTAAGTAAGGAAATAGGGCGATAAGAGCCCGGCAATAGGGGATCCCTCCCTGGCTTAGGCAAAATAGTAATCAAGGCTTTATTGGCCTCAAACGGGAACTTTCCGCGGCTCACTAGATCCTCAAAATACCCCTATAAGGGGAAGAACAACTACGTCGCTCAGGGCTTTGTAAAATTCGCTCCGGAACCCATTGATGCCCGGGGCTCGCCCATTCTTCAGATGCCGTATTGCTGCCTGGACCTCCTGGCCGGATAGAGGCAGGTTAAGGGCCTCCAAGTGCTCCGCTGCCAGTTTAGGAAGCCCACATCCCTCAAGGAAAGAGCGCCCCACCGAAGCCCCCACCTCCTCACTAGCATACAGTTTCCGAAAGAATTTGGTAAAAACCTTCTCAATAGCGACGGAATCACGAGTGACAGTTCCATCGGACTGCCTGATGGCCCCTATCTGTCGGGAGCCACCCGGGGGTCTTAGTAAGGAAGACATCAACTTGCCAGCCTTCTTCCCAAACCTGTAGAATTTATAGCGATAATACAACATCGATTTGTGCGATCGTTGATGAAGAAGCGTCTCCATTTCTGATTGCACCTCCCGGAGCCTACGTAAATGTACCCCCGTTCGGGAGCCCGCCACCACCCGTCGCACCCGGCCCAACTCCCGCTCCAGCAGTAAGATCCGCTGGTTCAAACGTCGACGCCGATGGCTTTGATAACTAATGATATCCCCCCGGAGCACCGCCTTACCGGCTTCCCAAAAAAGCGCGGGGGAAATATCCGGGGATGCATTTAAAAGTTCATACTCCTTCCAACGGTCCCGCAGAAAGGTCTCAAACCGCGCATCGCCACAGAGCTCCAGGGGATACCGCCAGACTTTACTTAAAGGTGGACAACTCCCCCTCAGGTCCAGTACAATCATGGCATGATCCGAGATGACGAGAGGGCCAATACTCGCCGTTGAGACCCAACTGAAAAGCGATTCCGCCAGGAGAAAGAAATCTATGCGAGACCATGTGCCGTGTGCCCGAGACATATGCGTGTAGTCCCGTTCTCCAGGGTGCAACGCCCTCCAAATATCTAGAAGATTATACGCTTCATAGAGGCCCCGCAGCCTTCGGCGCGCCCGAGGGCTCCCGCTTTCCGAGGGGCCCGAGCGATCGAGACCACTGTCCAGAACAACGTTAAAATCGCCACCTAATATCACCTGGTATCCAGCAGCCTCATCCAGCAACTTGGAAAGATCCTGAAAAAAGGTAGCCTCATACACATTGGGTCCATATACAGAGCAGAGGAACACCTTCCTCCCAGCAAGACTCCCCCACACACCGACATAGCGGCCCTGTGGATCAGAAGCAACCTTTTCTTCCACCCAAGAAATAGACTTGGCAACGAGAATAACCACTCCCCGCTTCTTTCCCCACCGCAGGAGCCCCATAAACATGAGCCTTGAATCCTAGGCCTAGCTTCTGATGTTCCACCAACGATTGATGCGTCTCCTGCAGCAAAATAACATCCGCATGGTGACGCCTCAAGTGCTGCAGAACCTTGGAGCGTTTCACCGGAGAACCTAATCCACAAACATTCCAGGAAATCACTCGAGTGGCTTTATCCATAGCAATTCAAGAAGCCAAAGAGCCAAAACACAGTCAGCCAATGCACAACGGAGTGGAGGCCCCCCCAGCCAAGAGCCCCCTCCCATAATGTTCCAGACCACACGACTCCAGAAGCCCAAGTTCTCCTCTCCCGCCATCCAACGCACTTCAGTCTCCAATGCACACTCTCAGCCCAGTCAACCGATCCAATCCCCCCTCCCTTCCCCTCACACACCTTATCTTGGCACCTAGTCCCCCCTCCCCCCCCTCCCCTTGCGCCCACCCCCTGCCCTCCCCCCCCCTCTCCCCCCATCACCTCTTCCTCCAACCCTACACCAGCTTGAGCTGGCCCCACCTAGACTTCCTTAGCATGTAGGCCCCCCGTCCCTCCCCATTCTCAACTTTGTACCCCATCCCTCTCTGCCTCGCAGTCACCAACCCACCTCTATCCCGCGGACAAGGGAAGTAACTGTAACCAGAACAGGAGGTGTCCCCATCGGGTGGAGCTAGCAACCCCAAGGGAGCGACTATGGCCCCCCCAGCCTTCATGGACTCAGTAAGATGCAGGGGAAGGCCCGTGCAGAGAATCAGCCCATCCTACAGCGGGCCACCCCCACCAGCCCTGCCCCCAGCACCACTCCACCTTCCCCAGGGTTCGTTTGGTGAAAAGTAGCACATGAAAAGCCCGGGAACACCTGTAGCCCCCGACCCAAGAACTCCCAGGAGGGGCGCCCTCCCAAGTATGACCAAACAACTATAGAAGCCCAGCCGGCCCCACCAGTGACACAGCCCCAACACGAGGAACCACCCACCTCTAGAGGAGTGGCGAATTGGCCCATCGAAACACACAGCACACTGCTCCCCTGCTGAAAATCATTCAAGAAATATATAAAACATGTAATAACATAATCAGAGCACAGAGCCACAAAGCACCTTAATGTCCCAGCCGCACTCTCCCAGATACTACCAGCGTGCGCTAAACGCCTGCACTCCCGTGGGCTGAAAGCATTCTGCAGATAATGGCAGAGGGACAGCGGCCCCACCAACTCACATCACCCATTCTCGACAGGGTCGCTGCCCCACCGATAACCACAGCCAGGGAGCCCACAGACCACAGCACCAAACCCCCCGGAGTGCCCCCCAACCTCCCCACCCCGCACACGGACGAGAAGCCAATCACCCCCCCCCCCAACTTCAACCCCTCCATACTGCGCCAGCACCCCCCCAGATAGCCAAAGCACCCACAGAGGCAAGCAGAAACAAACCGCCACAGATGGCATGAGAAAGGAAACTTGTAACTATTTGAGATTATATGGAAGGCAAGAACGTAGCCAAATGTTAACACAGGCACAAGTAACAAAACATTTGATACACAGTTGCGCAGGAAGTCCTTCTCGCTACAACATCCCCGAATTCACCCACTCTCCTTGGGTGCCAGGGAACTGCTGCGGGCGTCCGTGTGATGGGTTGTCTGAGTAATAGCAAAAGTTCCAGGAGGACCCAGGCGCAGGCGCGGGCACGACCCCGGTCTAACGGCCGCCGCTCCACAGAAAAATCATCAGGGTTCAGGCCCAAGGCCCTGACAAAGCCGGAAAGCTTGAAAGCATCCGGACAGTTCACGGAGGCATAGCAGCGAGCCCGTGCCAAATCCTAACCGAAACTGTTACAATAGTCCCGGGCCTCTTCAGGAGAAGAAAACACTCTGTTCCCCCCGTCACTGTAGACCCGTAAGATCGCCAGATAAGCGAGTGTGAAACGAACGCCTCTTTCAATAAGCTTGCTGCACGTGTCTTTGTAGGCCCTACGCTTCAGGGAAACACCAGCTGAATAGTCTTGAAAGATTAAGATCTTACTGTTGGAGGCTCCCGCCCGCCTCAGTTGCCTCGAAGCTCTCAGCACTTCATCTTTTTGTGCGGCATTGAGGAAGCGGGCGATCACTGCCCTCGGTCGACGATCACCGGCCCGAGAGGGCCCCAGCCGGTGTGCTCGCTCCAGCACTACCCTCCCGACATCCTCGGGCAAGGACAGGGTATTAGTCATCCACTGTTCCAGGTGACGTCTCAGGTCTCTATCAGGGATGGACTCCTCAATGCCAATGAACCGCAAGTTGTTTCTATGACTGCGGTTCTCAAGGTCCTCTAATTTGTCCTGATGCTGAGCCAATGTCTCTTCCAGGCTTTTAATCCTGGCGATGTCCTGCACGTGCTGGTCCTCCAAGGACCCTATGCGGTTTTCGGCGTGCTCGACTCTTTTAGTAAAGTCGGAGACCGCCTGAGCCACCTCCTGCATTTGGGTAGACAGGCCCCCCAATCGCTCCTCCAGGGCCCCCACCACCGCTCTCGATACCTCCGCCACTAGCGCTGGGGCTTCTAGCGGTCCCCGGGGCTCCTGTCCGCCTTCCGCCATCTTGTTCTCCCCCACCGCGTGCACGAGTTCGGCGGGGGATTTTTGTGGCCATGCAACAGGCTCCGCACAGATGAAAATATTGAGAGGGTTCTCCGGTCTTCCACAGAGCTGCTCCCCCACTTTGTCACAAAGATGAGTAAAATAGTTCGAATTATCGGCAGGGGGGAGGGAGCGGGCTCCGGAGCTGAGACGAACACGTCCTCTCAGCTCACCATGCCACCGGAAGTCCCGCAGCAGGTTTTATCCAAGTAGTTCCTTAACTGAATTCCTGTACAGCCAATTGCATTCTGTCAGCTGCTCCAGTTTAGGAATCAGAGCAAATCAGGATTTTTCAGCCACTGAAGAAAAGTTTTGTTTGCTCTCAAGTTTAAATTGGCAGTAGCTCTTAGTTATCTTTTTTTTAATACCGTTTTTCTACTAATCAAAATGGTTTACATACTGTAGAACATAGTGCAATACAAAGAACTTAAGTGGAACAGTGGTTACATATTTTATTTATTTATTTATTACAATTTCTTATATACCGCGCTATTTAGCATCAGTGCGGTTTACATTATAACTTAACGACCATAACAAGCTGTCAGGTTTACATCGAACAGGAGTATAAACTTGGAAAACAGGGTTAACTATATACATAATCTATTTACATTGGAAGGATAGATAAAAGTCAGATAATGCATGTAGGTCTTTTAACTAAATTGGGTCAATTCCTGAAAGGTATATCTAGGATCAATTGCTGTCAGGTAAGTGTTGGAGGAACAGGTGGGTTTTGAGGGCCTTCCTGAACTGATATTGGTTGGCTATGGCCCTAATGTCAGGGGGTAGAGCATTCTAGCATTTGGGTACGTAAAAGCTGAAAGCCCTGTTTGTGGTTGTCATGTTGTACTTTGTCGAAGCCTTTGGTATTGCAAGCAAGTTTACAGCTGTTGATCTTCTGGATCTTTTGGGAGGGACAAAGTGGATAAGATGAGTGAGTGAGGAGGCTGAAATACCTTTGATTGCCTTGAAAGTTAATAGAAGGGTTTTGAAGGTGATTCTCCCATTGATTGGTAGCCAGTGCAGCTGTTTGAGAATGGGGGTCACGTGGTCGTATCTGGATGCTCCGTAAAGGATCCTAGCTGCGGCGTTCATGGCCAACTGTAAGGGGGTTAATGTGGATTGGGGGAGACCTTGTAAGATGGCATTTGCAAAATCAAAGTGCGGCAGGATCAGCGCTTGATATATGGTTCGGAAGTCATCTGGGTCCAAAAGGGAGCGTAGGTGCTTGAGAGAGCGTATTTTGAAGTAGACGGCTTTGACTATGTTGCTTATGTGGCTTTTCATGTTAAGATGTTGATCCAAAGTAACTCCCAAATATTTTATTGCATCTTTGGTTTGCAAATCAGCTTCATTGACACTGACATGGGATGGGGGGGTAAAGTAGGTATCTCTGGTGATGAATAGCACCTCCGTTTTTTTATGTTGGATGCGAAGGTTCTGTGTTTGGAGCCAAGTTGAAACTGCGTTGAAGCAGTCTGTGAGAGGGGTCAGGTCCATGTGAGTTGTGGAGAAGGGCATGTATAATAGGATATCATCTGCATATATCAAACAATTCACGTTGAATGATCTTATGATATTGCAGATGGGCTGCATGTAGATATTGAAAAGTAATGAGGATAACGATGAGCCCTGGGGTACTCCTTGCTTTTGATGGAAATGTGTTGACTCTTCTGATCCTGATTTCACATATTGCCATCTGTCGTCAAGGTAAGATTTGCACCATTCTAGTGCACTGTTGCAGACTCCCTTCTCCTTCAGTCTTCCAAGGGGTACTAAGAACTTGGACAGTAATTAACATTAATCTCCACAGCCATGTTTGCGCTAAACAATGTATAACGGGGAAGGTGGTGGTATGAGTTATGTGGTAGTGGAGGCACATAATGTACTGTGTGTCCGGTCGGAACCAGATGCACATCTAGCCCCCGTGGGATCAGAATTGCATCTAGGGTCAGTATGTGCTGGCAGGTCCCTATTCCAATTGTCCTGCATGCATTGAGCAAAGCCTGGCTAACTCAGTCAGGCTCCTGAATGGAGCTGCAGTGCCATAGCGTCCGGTTGCCATGGCACTGCGGTTTCATTCAGGAGCCACGATCCCCGGCCGCCGACTTCTTGTTCTTTTCCCTGCAGCCCAACCCTCGATCTGGGCTCCCATGGCCAGGGTCGGGCTGTGGGGAATCTCCTGCACTCCCTTACCCTTTTGGTCCCAGTCGGGCCTCCCGTCCAATGATGTCTAGGGGGACTTATTCCACCTCCGATGTGGAATAAGTCCCCCGTCCCCGGACATACAAGACCAACTTCAGAATCGGCCCTGTACGTCCGGTGTTGCGGTCTGCCCACTGCCCACCCTAACTCCGCTTTCGCACTGCCCCACCCCGTCCAAGCCTCCTGGTACAAACTCCTCTCTCCTTCGTGGGACAGAATAGTCCCCATAGTGTCTCCAAGGGTGCAGAGGGTAGGGCTCTATGGGGGGGGTCTGCATCAAAATGCTCTTGGAAGAGGTAAGTTTTTAATTTCTCTTTCTAAAGTCTCCAAATGACTCAATGTTCCTTAGAGTGGGAGGTAGTGAATTCCAGATAGTGGGTGCGTACAGAGGAAATGCTCTTTTGCATGTGCTTTGTTTTTTCTTGCTGAACTGAGGTAGAACATCGAGATTTAGTGTATTGTGTCTTCTTGGCTCGTCACTCCTGGGTCTGTTTAAATAGCATATACAGGTATTCAGAGGATTGGTTGTTTAGTGCCTTGTTATGCTCATTATGGGTTTGTATTTGATTCATGAGGTGATAGGTATGATGTGAGTCTGCTGTGATGCTCTATGAATGATCCGTGCTGCTGTATTTTGTGCTAATTGCAGGGGGTGAAGTGTATGCTTTAGGTAGTCCTTGGTAAATGGAGTTGCAGTAGTCGAGCAGGGGTGTGATGACTGTTTGACAAAGCGGAAGTCTTGCAGATCCAGGAGGGAGTGTCGATTTTTTAGGGTTCTGAGCTTGTGGTAGATGAACTTGATGGTGCTTTAGACTTGGGTTTGAAGGTTTAGATTTTGATCAAGAATGATTTCCGGGTGTCTGATTTCTGGTTTGACTTGGATGTCTACATTATCCAGTTTGACTGGAGAGGGGGGCTTGAAGTTGGGTATAGTTGATTGTTAGTTTGTGGAGGTGGAGCCAGTTGACTTTCAGAGCAGTAGTTGGTGATTTTCAAATATTCCGGCGCAGTTGTGGAGAATGGAGTGTAGATCATGATGTCATCGGCACTCTGGATAAGTGTGCATAAGGGTTAGATGTAGATGTTGAAGAGTAGGGAGGAGAGGGATGAGCCTTGGGGGACTCCTTGGGGTCAAGAGAATAGGGAGGATTTGTGGATTCCAACCTTTACTTGATGGCTGCGGTCTGAGAGGTAGGAGTGAAACCATTTGAGCAGGATGCCTTGCATTCCGATCGATGTCTTTGAGTCTGTTGAACAGGATGTGGTGGGACACCAAGTCAAAAGCAGCAGATATATCCAAGAACAACAGAATGAATCTATGGCGGTTAGGAGCTTGTCTAGTAGAGATGTGAGGACGATTTTAATATAACAGCAGCTATTAAAGCTTACCCGGCATTCAAGGTGCTATCTGTTTTATAATCACACTAACACCAGCAATCACAGTTGCACTGTAAGGGTAATTTGCTTCAACCACTAGGAAACACAATTCTCTGAAGTCAGGAAAGTTGATTCAGGCAGTTTTATCAGACAGACAGCCAATCCTTTCTCAGAGAACAAACTTCTATTTTCAGTCTCACTTCTCAAACTCTTTCACAGATCAATGTTCCTCACATAACAGTCCCTATTATCACAAAAAAAACCATTCAGAGGAAACTCACACACACAGGGCCAGCCCAACCATTAAGCAAACTAAGCGGTCACCTAGGGTGTCAAAGAGCAGGCCAGTGGCTGTGAAAATCTATTGTTTAGCATTGAATGCCCTGCTCTTTGTTCCCTCAGCTCAGCATAAGCCCTCCCTGCCACTTTAGCAGCACAGGTTTAGCATGTGCACAAATACAGCCATACAGACAGTTCAACTTGTTATCAGATTTCCACACACTATTTCAGTGTCAGAAATCTCTGTGTAGCCATTTCAAGCCCAGTATCAGTGCTCCAATTACCTTGCTAAACTCCCCTCCCAGTCATATAAACATATCGCTCACAAACACTCAGTTTTCAGTTCTTACTTTATTTCATGCACAGCTCTTGCAATGTTTCTTGCCAAACCCCAGAACATTCTCAGCTTTCCCCAATCTTCTGCACTGACTGCCTCTCCATACTCCCAAAGCAGGGAGGGAGGGAGAGTCCCCTAATTCAAAACATTTTTTTTTTTAATTTGTAGCTACTGCAGCAAGCATGACAGGGGGCTTGGGACACCATGGCAGACATTCCTATTGAATGTCAAGTTAGATGGGTTGCATTGGTATACAGCAATCTTCAAGTCATGCCACAGATTCTCAATTGGATTGAGGTTTGGGCTTTGACTAGGCCATTCCAAGACATTTAAATGTTTCCCTTTAAACTACTCCAGTTAGCTTTAGCAGTATGTTTAGGGTTATTGTCCTGCTGGAAGGTGAACCTTCATCTCAGTCTCAAATCTCTGGCAGACTGAAACAGTTTTTCCTCAAGAATTGCCCTGTATTTAGTGCCATCTATCGTTCCTTCAATCCTGACCAGTTTTCCTGTCCCTGCTGATGAAAAACATCCCCTCAGCATGATGCTGCCACCACGTTTCACTGTGGGAATGATGTTCTCATGGTGATGGGAAGTGTTGGTTTTGCATCACACATGGCATTTCCCATGATGGTCAAAAAGTTCCATTTTCGTCTCATCTGACCACAGAACCTTCTTCCATGTGTTTGGGAGGTCCACCACATGCTGTTGTGCAAACTTCAAAGAAGTTTTCTTAATTCTTTCTTTAAGCCGTGGCTTTTTTCCGGCCACTCTTCCATAAAGCCCCGCTCTATGGAGCGTACGGTTTAAAGTGGTCCTATGGACAGATACTCCCATCTCCGCTGTGGATAATTGCAGCTCCTTCAGTGTTATCCTTGGTGTCTTTGTGGCATCTCTGATTAATGCCCTCCTTGCCCAGACTGTGAGTTTTGGTGGGCGGCTTTCTCTTGTCAGTAGTGGTACCATATTCTTTCCATTTTGTTATAATGGATTTAATGGTGCTCCATGGGATATTCATAATTTGGGATTTTTTTTTTTTTTAATAACCCAACCCTGATCTATACTCCTTCACAAGTTTGGAGTGCTCCTTGGTCTTCATGTTGCTTGCTTAGTGGTGTTGCAGAATCAGGGCCTTTCAAAACAGGTATATTTATACAGGCATCATGTGACAGATCATGTGACACTGACTGCACATAGGAGGCCCTAATCAACTAATTACGTGACTTCTGAGGCTAACTGGTTGGACCAGATCTTATTTAGGGGTTTCATAGCAAAAGGGATGAATATATATATATATATATATATATATATATATATATATACACACACACACACACAGTCAGAACTTTTCAGTTTTTACGTATGTTTTTATATATACTAAGTATTTTATTGTCATTTCATTTCACCAATTTGGACTATATTATTAGGTCCATTAACTAACATCATCCAAATGAACCTTCATTTTCATTCCAGGTTGTAATGTAACAAAACAGGACAAAAACCAAGGGGATGAATACTTTATGTTTATGAATACTGGGCTTGATGGACCTTGGTCTGACCCAGTATGGCATATCTTATGTTCTTATGGTTATGTTTATTCAGTTACTTGATAGACTGTACCTTCATTACACCAAGGCGGTGTACAATATACAGATTAATTAGAAAATGGCTAAAGCCAGCCAAAAAGGAAAAGGAACTACAATGTAAATCAGAAAAGAGACGCAGAGACAAAGGACATTTATAAAACAGGCAGGGGTTACTGGGGGAGAGAGGTCCTCATGGGGAGGTAGGGGGAAGATCAAAAGCAAAACAGGTGAGTTTTCAGTAGTGCTTTGAATCTGGGGGAAACTGTTTCCAGATGGAGGGTGGTGGGAAGGGAATTCCACAGGAAGGGACTCAGAAAGAAAAAAACAGTGATGGGTGGCGTGTAGGTGAGCACGTGATGGGGAAGGGAGAGGTGAGCACGTGATGGGGAAGGGAGATGTAAACGGCTGATGTGAGCTGAGCTGAGGCAACGATTTGGAATACTTTCACAAGGCACTGTACATGGAGTGCAGCAGTAGTCTAATGGTTAGAGCACTAGCTTGGGAACCAAGAGACCAGGGTTCAATTCCCACTAGCACTCCTTGTGGCAAGTCACTTAACCCTCCAATGCCTCAGAAAATTTCAAGTTGTCAATGTCCCTGTTTAATGTACATTACCAAGTTTGTTACAATGTAAACCGCTTTGATTGAAATGATAAAGTGATATAAAACTAATGTTAAATAAATAAGAACATACTCTGCTAGAAAGGCCTTCAAGAGCCCTTTGGCCAATGAGCAAGTTGAGCTTTTCAATGATACATTGGCTATCATGATGCAAAGGAGAAGAGATATGAAGGAGGTAATAGACTATTTGAAGAAAGAAGGAATCCTCTATAAATGCCTTTCCCCCTCGTTTATTTGTGTTTCTACTATACCGCCTCTGTGACTTATTAGGGCACAGCAATAGCCCATGTTCCCTGTAAAATAGTTATCTCCAAGTTATAATGCCCTGTTCAATGTAATTTCAGTTTGTTCAATGTAAACCGCACTGATGCTGAATAGCGCGGTATATAAGAGAATGTAAATAAATAAATAAATAAATAAAATATACCTTGGGGTGAGTTTTCAGAGGCAGTGGCCAGTGCTGCTAAAGCAGCTGGTTGTCACTACCTTAAATTCAGTCCTGATATTCAGTACTGGTTGATACTGGCGACTAGCACTGAATATCCAGTTTTGTTGGATTGATGTTTTGCATTCCAGTTAGTGCTCATATGCAGCCGCTAACCAGATTGCAAAAACTCCATAAACTTAGAACAGCCTTTCACCTTTCCTAACTTTAAGCAGTTTAGCAATATGGTTAGTGGTTGAATTTCGCCACTAAAAGGCTAGCTAGTGGTGCTGCCCACAATCCATCCCCAGAACATCCTGGCGCTATTTGGGTAGCATTAAGGTGTTTAACTCATTTAGGGGCAGAATTTATGTGGTTTGCACATCCTCAAACTGCATAAATCCTTTTCAGTATGTCCATCAATATTTATAAGTAAAGAAAGCAACAAGAAATAGAACAAGTACACTAACACGATGAAAAGGTTTAAGAGTCGTGTAATCAGTCTCCATTAGCTTCTGTGAAAAGGTAGGTCTTAAGAGGGATCAGGGCCATTAGAACCAACCAGAATGAGCTACTACAAGTGACAGAACATTTGGGATGAAGATAAAAGGTAGCACAGATTTTCCAAGAGTCCGCCAAAAATTGTTGGAGTTTAGAGAAGAGGAGTAATAAAACTGGCTGGATATGACATTTTGCTCTTTATCATATATTTCACGTGTATCTGATAATGGATTAGGAGGCCAAATTTCATACTGTGCACATCTGGCAAAAATGGACGGGGCACAGTTGTACCTGATTCTGCAATCACGGGAGCTATACGTTCCCGCGGCTACAGAATCAGGTCGCCTGGACGGGCTGGAGTGCACAATATGCTGAATGGGGAGACGTACAGCATGCTGCCTGTCTCCACCACTTAATGCTCCTGCTGGTATGCTGGTGATGTGGCGTCGCTTCTCATGGCACAGGATGCCCAGCAGGAACAAACAATGCCAGACAGAAGGTAATGCCCATTTCCCCGTCACCTGACCCTTGGAGGAGGCAGCCAGGGCTGAGATCAGGTGGCAGTGGCTCTCCTGTGACGGCCCCATAGTCCTGAGGGACAATGGCGCACGGCACTTATTCCACTTCCAAGAAGAAATAAGCTGGGTGTCCAAAGTGAGGCCTCCGGACATGCAGGGCTCACTTTGGATACCCGGCTGACAAGAATAGGCCCTGTACGTCCGTGTGCCACGGCCCACCCCTCGTCCACCCACTCTCTGGCACTCCCCCTCCTGACCCCATCTAGAACTCACCGCACAATGGCTCTGTGCATGCGGAGAGCACTGGCAGCTAAATATGGTCCAGGTGAATAGCGGGGGTTGTACGTCCAACCCATATGTACAGCCCCGCTATTCGCTGGTCAGAATCTACCCCTAAGGGGGTGACCGGTTTACCCTGTACTATCTCTGTGAGTGTTGATACAGGAGTTGAGGGCATATGAAGTGGAAGAAGGCTTCCAGGTAACTATAGGCAGAACAGAGGCTCTTAATATAAATTTGGATAAAAAATAGGGAGTTAGACTGCCAAAAAAGAAGATGGGCTCAGACAACGGTTCATTTATTAGTGGGTACAAGTTACAAACGAGCTGAACAAGTTGTATAATTTAATTAGAAAACATATTTAGAGGATTTATACAGATTGTAGAAGAGACTTCTTTCATGGCAGGGCAGAACTGCAACAATTAAAATGAATATCTTGCTGAGGCTTTTCTGTCCTTTTCAGGTACTACCGGTTTGGTTTGCAGCTTGTCATGCTGTGAGGGCTTGTGTGCATCAGTGATGCTAAGAGCTAAGCTATCAGTAGCTATCAGGAGTGGAGGAGTGGCCTAGTGGTTGGGGCAAGGTACTTCAGGCCGGAAGGTCGGGAGTTCAAATCCCACTAGAGGGCAGCAACCTTGGGCTGGAAGGACTGGGGTTTCTAGTCCCACAGGTGCTCCTTGTGGTCTTGGGCAAGCCACTTAACTATTTTACAGGTAACATGGGCTATGGAGGGTTATCTCCAAGTTATAATGCCCTGTTCAATGTAATTTCAGTTTGTTCAATGTAAACCGCACTGATGCAGAATAGCGCGGTACATAAGAGAATATAAATAAATAAATAAATAAATAAAATAAATACTGGCAGGGTCTCCCAAGATAGACAGGTCTCAGCTGAGATGCCAGACTAAGACAAAACCACCCATCTGGACAACAACTGAATGGGACGGTGTTGTAAGCGGAGGATCATATTTCTGTGACAAATGCAACAACATTGGAATTATCTGCGCGGAAGAAAGGCTTGGCAAATCTACTTCTGTATCTTGCCTCGAAAACCCAATGGATACGTAGTCACAAAACAAATTGCACTATAGTGCTGGAAGATGAGACCCCCAGGTTGGAAGGCACTCAAATGGCTACTGGGGATGAACTGAAGACTTCCCAAAGTAAAGCCAGCATTTATGATGTGGTTGGATCTGCTGATTTAGCTGTGCATGAAAAGAGTCAGAGGTTGCAAAGATATATATTGGGACATGGAACATACAAAGCATGAACCAAGGGAAGTTGGAGGTGGTCAAGAATGAAATGGAATGTGTACAACTCGGTCTGTTAGACGTCAGTGAACTGAAATGGACTGGGGCTTTGGGCACTTTGCATCCGCTGATCATATGGTTTACTATGCTGGAAATGAAAGACAAGAAATGGTGTTGTATTTATAGTTAAGAAACAAACTTGCAAGAACTGTAATGAAATACAAAGCAGTCAGTGAATGCTTAATTTCTATTCGTCTATGAGGGAAAACCCATCAACACAACTATAATTCAGGTATATGCCTCAACAACAGCTGCAGAAGAGGAAGACTTGTTGAGTTCTATGAACAAGTGCAAGCTGAAATTGACAGAACATGCAAACAGGATATCCTGATAGTCATGGGTGACTGGAACACAAAAGTTGGCAACAAAGAAGAGGGCAAAGTGGTTGGAAAATATGGACTTGGCAACAGAAACGTAGCTGGAGAAAGACCAATGACCTATTCATCTCAAACACCTTTTTCCATCAACACAAGCGCCGACTGTACAGGTAGACTTCACCCAATGGATTGTACAGAAATCAAATTGACTACATCTGTGGAAGACAACAATGGAAAAGCTTAATAACATCAACAAAGGCAAAACCTGGAGCTAGCTGTGGTACAGATCGCCAACTACTAATATGCAAACTCAAGCTAAAGTTGAAAAAGAGCAAGCTATTCATGAATGTAGCACAATATGACCTTGAAAATATACCACTGGAATTTAAAGACTGCCTGAGAAATCAATTTGCTGCTTTAGATACAAATGACAGAGTTCCAGAAGACTTATGGGATGACATCAAGAAGGTTGTATTGGAAGAAAGTGATAAGTCTCTACATATGGTAATAAAGCAAAAACAGCCAAAATGGATGACGGAAGAAACTCTGAAAATTGTCCAGAAACGCAGAGAAGCTAAAGCCAGAGGACAAAGAGAGGCAATCGCAGAACTCAGAGATTTCCAACGTGCAGCAAGACAAGACAAGGAGAAGTACTACAATGACACATGCAAGGAAATAGAATCATTAGTTATTAAATGAAGAACAAGATTGGCTTTTCTAAAGCTACGAGAGTTAAAGAAAAAATTTCAGCCTTGAATTGGAATGCTACAAGATGCTCAAGGATCCATGTTGAATGATGATGAGAAGATCAAGAAAAAGTGGAAAGAATATACAGAGTCATTATATCATAAAGAACAAGTGGACCACAGCCATTTCAACCTAAACCTTATGATCAGGAACCACTGGTGATGAAAGAAGAAGTCAAAGCAGCATTGAAAGCCTTATCAAAGAACAAAGCACCAGGCATTGATGGCATTCCCATTGAGTTATTACAGCAATCAGAGGAAGCCGTTACCATACTTACAAGGCTCTGCCAGGAAATTTGGAAGGCAAATTCATGGCCAACTGACTGGAAAAGATCTGCGTTTATACCAATACTGAAGAAAGGTGACCCGAATGACTGTGGAAATTATCACACAATTGCTCTGATCCCACATGCCAGCAAGATTCTACTCAAGATCATTCAGCAGAGACTACAACCATACCTGGAACGAGAACTGCCTGAAGTGCAAGCAGGTTTCAGGAAAGGGAGAGGAACGAGACAAAAGAATACCAAAAGGATATTGTCACGCCCATAGCCCCTTATAGCAGTGTGGAGGGGCGTGCTTGTTATAGCAGATTCCACCACTTCAGCAATGTGCCTGACTGACTGACTCTGAAGTGCACCATGGGAAAGGTAGTCCAGTCAGGTTACACTTGACTTTTAGGCAGGAAAAAATACTCTTTTGTAGTTGGGTCCAGAGTTAAGGCATTGACAGAATTTATTTATGAGGTAAACGCAAATAAGGTTCACAAATTGTCACCTATTGGATTTCTTCTCCAGGATTATATTTAGTACAACAGGATATACTGAACTTAAGCACAAACAGCTTGTAATGTCTTTCAAAGCAAAGCAGAAAGTCTTTTTCCAGCCACTGCTAGCAAATGTGCCTAGCAGTGCTGTTTAAAACAAAACCAAAAATATTAGCTTCACATAAACAGCTCTCTTTTCTCTTCCAAAAGAAACTTCTTAAATCCACCGTGAGCACGGCATAAGCTCTGCACTGCACTGACTTCAGCTGGTCAATGAGCACACAATTAAGCAGCTGCACACATTCTCAGCACAAGTATTCTTCCTTTTCATAGAACCTTTTCATTTCACATACAGGCTCTCTAGTGTACTGGACTCTGGAAAGTTCCCTTATGATGTATTCCCTCTCAGGACTTCTTTGTGCTTGGCAGTTTGGCATAAAGAACAGTCCATGTAAGAATCATCCTCTTCCAGAACTAATTCCCGTTCTCCTAGCTGCATGGGTTCTACTTCTGGCTCAGAGGGCTTAACTGACTGCCTCCCATCAGGGCAAGCGCTGTCTCCAGCAAATCTGTAATGCTCCCAATCAGACAGGCTTCCAAAACTCATACCTGGGTCAAGGCTTGGTTCAGTTATTCCTCCCTCATATTCTGGCCAGCATGTATCTGAGCTTCTCTGTCTTGTCCTCCAGCATGGGCTCTGGGTTCTCAGGGCTTCAGCTCCATTTCTCCTCCAGTAGGCATTCCTACTCCTTCTCCTCTCCTCTCCTGAATATACTGTCCTAGCTTTAAACCTCCCAGGCTCTAACCCTGCCCCCTTTCTCCCCTCAGGTGTTGCAAATCAGTCTGCCTCTTGGCAGCTGAGTAATTGGGAAAGTCAGTGACGTAAGGGTTCCTTACTCTGAGCTTGCTTTCCCCCTCCTTCTCACCACTAGGGACACTCTGCAACCTATTGCAGCCTGGTACAATCAGGTTTCTAGGTACAACTGAGGTTTTGTATCTCTGACCTGGCAATACAGGTCCTTTGATAAGGGTAAATTCCCCCTCTTTATCCTTGTTTCCTGGGCCCTGATAAGCTTCCTTATCACAATATCCATATGTATTTTATTGACTACAGCAAGACTTTTGACTGTGTAAACCATGAGAAACTCTGGGCCACATTAAGAAGCATGGGCATACCAGAACACCTGATAGTTCTCTTGCATAACCTTTACATTGATCAAGAAGCAACAGTTTGAACGGAACTAGGAGAAACAGAATGGTTTAAAATCAGCAAAAGGTGTACGACAAGGCTGCATACTTTCCCCCTACCTCTTTAATTTATACACAGAACAAATCATCAAAGAAGTAGGACTGTATGAAGACAATAGAGGTCTGAAGGTTGGTGGAAGACTCAACAACCTTCGCTATGCTCATACCACATTTCTGGCTGAAAGTGAAGAAGATTTGAAACATTTGCTTCTCAAGATCAAGGAATATAGTCTTAAAATGGGTCTGCACCTTAATATTAAGAAGACAAAGATCCTGATAACTGGCAAAATGAATAAGCTCATCATTAAAGATGAAGAAATTGAAATAGTTTAACCTACTTGGATCAACTATCAATAAAGAAGCAACAAGGAGTCAAGAAATCCAACGACGCATTGCTTTTGGCAGAATGGCTATGAATGACCGAGACAAGATTCTCAAGAGCAGAGATGTCTCTCTCCATACAAAAATTTGACTTGTTCAAGCCATGGCATTTTTAATAACATCATATGGTTGTGAAAGTTGGACAGTGAAAAAAAATAGACAGGAAGAAAATTGATGCCTTTAAATTATGATGCTGGCGAAGAATACTGTATATACTATGGACTGCCCGAAGAAGAAACAAGTCAGTTCTAGAGGAGATCAAACCTAAGCTTTCTTTAGAAGCTCAGATGACAAGACTGACTTTCATACTTTGGACACATCATGCGAAGAGAGAGATCATTAGAGAAAGACATCATGCTTGGCAAGGTAGGTGGTCAACGCAAAAGAGGAAGGCCAGCAATGAGATGGATCGATACAACAACAGCAGCTATGGGTGCCAGTCTGTCAACAACGAGCCGCCTGACTGAAGATCGAACACAATTTAGGACAACTATCCAGAGGGTCACCATGAGTTGACACCAACTTGATGGCACTTAACAACAACAACAACAACAACCGGTAAGGGGTTCCCGATGGAGTGTTATCTAATATTTTTCTTTTTCAATGTATTGTTTATTAGAAACCAACAGTACAGAACCACCAATCATCCAATGCAAAGATAGTATATCATTTCCTCCTTATACTCCCACCCCCTCCCCCCAAGATCCCTTGCTCCTAATCCAAACCAAATCACCACAACATGATACATTATTATCTTGGTTAACATCAATGTGCAACAAGCTGATTATGCATCAGAAGATACTTGTGATTTATGCCAGACTGAATACTGAGACCTCACTTTCATAAAAGAAAACAAATTTAACATGACGTAAGGCAGTTAACTTACACATCAAATACAGGTGGTGTAAGCAAGTTCTAACCTCTGTTATAGTAGGGGCATCCACTCATTCCCACGTTTGAGCTATTGCCATTCTCCCAGCTGTGCATCCCATCTTCAAAAGCTTAGCACCCCCAGCAGGGATGATAGCATCCACCACATTCAATAGGGCCAACCCTGGCCTAGGCTTGCACTCTTCTCCAATAATCTCACTCAACCAAGCAAACATGCTGACCCAAAAGGCTCATATCTTTTTAAAGGACCACCATACATGAAAAAAACTTCCCTGATTACTACACTTTCTCCAACAGAGTGCCGACCCCCCCCCCCCCCCAATATTTTCTGCAGACATAGTGAGATAAGATACCACCTGAATAACATGTTACAGTTATGTTCAAGAAAGTTACTGGCAAGGACACCCCTATACGGTCCTCTATATAGCAAATCCCCTTGCTTCTCATCCCACGATTTATTCAACTCTACTTCCCAAATCCCCAGATAGGGCCATTTCTCCTCCCATACCCTTGCTGCAACCAGAGGACTTCCAAACAGTTTTCCAGGCACTAGTAACCCCCACTTTGACTACGCCAATGTGATCTTTCATGGACTCCCTAAGAACACACTTAACCCACTACAGTTAGCAATGAACGCTGCTGCCCGCTTCCTACACGGGGCTTCTAGAAGAGACCACATCACTCCAATCTCAAAGGACCTGCACTGGCTACCAATTTACTGCCGGCTCATCTACAAAGTAGCACTCTTAACTTTCAAGGCCATCAACAAAGCAACTTCCAACTCCTTGACAAACCTTATCCACCCCACACCCACAACCAGAGCAAGAAGGTCCTTCGCCATCAACACACTAATAACCCCCAGCGAAGTAACAAAATGCACCCAGGCAACAAAGAACAGAGCTTTCATGTTCTACGCACCTAACTGCTGGAACAAGCTCCCAGTGACCATCCGCGTGATCACTGACCTTGCCCAATTTAGAAAGGCACTAAAGCACCACCTTTTTCTCCTACACTATGCCCAGGCCAACAACACATCCTCACCTGACACAGCCCTACAACCTAACCATAAAGAACAGTCAACCCAATAAATAAATTACATCCCTGCACATAGCTCTCAGGGCAAGCCATGTTGCTACAACTGTATAGCGACTTCCTGCCCACATTGTATATAGTTTCCCCTGTTATCAATCCAAGTTGTATTATCTGTTTGATGTAAGTGCAAAGCAGGCTCTTCCCACTCTGCACAAAATGTTATCTGTAAACCACACTGATTTTAAAGAGCACGGTATATAAAAGCATTAAATAAATAAATATAAAATAAAATAAAATATCCGGCACTAGAAGACTATAGTTTGGAGATAGCCCCTTTTCCATCAGCGTGTCCAAATAATGTCTCCATATCATCTACGGGGTTTCCCCTCCTTTGCTTCAACAGATATCTAATGTAATGCACCATTTGGGAATACATACCGTAGAGAGTACTCGTTCTGGAAATCCACAAATGATACCCATTCTCCCTCATCCTTAAATTGGCTCACGCAATGTAGCTCCCTCGCAGCTCATCGGGTAAATGCTCGGTTGCCCATACCAGGCGGGAAATAAGGTGTACCATATAGCGGGATATATTTAGAGTACCCCCTAGGGACATACCAGATTTTTCTCCATTTGGTCCAAATTCTCAAAGATGTAGATATAAAGGGGTTATCACACTGCCTCCCCGCTTGTCCCTCCCCCAGATGACCTCTCCCAGATGGTGACATCCAAGGGTTCTCCTTTCCAATACCACTCATTCCTGCTGTTCATGTATCCACCACTCCAACACATATCGCACACTAGCAGCTTCAAAATATCTACTAATATGAGGAACTCCTAGCCCTCCCTTTACCCTCCTGGCGCAGATAAGCCTACTGGCAAAGCGAGGCTTCTTACCACACCATATAAAAGACATAATCCTGTGTTTTGCCTTCTCCAAAAGACATACTGAAACTGGCATGGTCATGAAAAGTACTGAAGCCTAAGCAGTACCATCATTTTGGCTGTCGCTATGTGCCCAAACCAGGATAGCCCCAGAGCCCCCAACTTGTCAAGGTCCTCTAAGATTTTACGCTATAGAGAAGGATAATTTGCAGCAAGAAGGTCTCCCAATTTCGGCGTCAATTGAACCCTCAAATAGCGGGTAGGATGTTTTAAGGGTCTCCACTTGTCCCAGTGAAAGGGAGATATTCAGCAATTCAGACTTGGTAGCATTTATTTGAAACCCCGTTTCAGAACCATAGGCCTCCAATTCATCTAGGATGGCTTTTAGAGAGGTCTCAGGTTTAGAAACTAAAAATAATACATCATCTGCAAATAGTGAGAGTTTATAATTTTGTCCTCCCATGCTCATGCCCCTAATATTTAAATTCTCCCTAATCTGCTGGGCCATGGGTTCCGTTGCCAATATCAATAATAGTAGAGAAAGTGGGCACCCCTGATATGGACCTCAGTACAGTTCAAAGGTCTGGGTATAGCCACCATTAATTTTCAAACATGCTAGCGGTGATTTATATAGGATTTTAATCTACCTCAGGAAGTCCCCATCAATCTCCATTTTTTTCAAGGTCTGAAAAAGGAAGAGCCAATAAACTCGATCAAAGGTCTTCTCAGCATCGATGGCCAACAAGGTCAAACCTGCATTACTCTGTTTCTCATGCCATATCAAGTTTAGGATCTTTCTGATGTTATCCAAAGCTTGCCTACCTGGAACAAATCTCAAATGATTATAGTGGACCAGTCGAGGTAGGAAGGGTAGCAATCTATTTGCTAAAACCCTTGTAAATATTTTCAAGTCAGTGCCAAATAGAGAAATGGGTATGACCCACACAAACTGGTGTCTTTGCCTTCTTTGTATAAGATACTCACTCCAGCTAGACAGAGGGAGTTTGGCATCTGAAATGCAGTTCCAAAGGAATTGAACACCTTACACGGGGGTTCTACCAGAACTTCACTAAAAACTTTATAGAAGCGATTGGGAAACCCATCCAGTCCTGGAGCCTAATGAGGAAGCAAGCCTTTAATTACACTAAGGACCTCATGAGTTGTTATTGGTCTCTAGATAATCCCTCAGCTTCTAGGGTGGATAGACTAGGCAGAGGAAGCTTTATCTAGATAATTATGGATAGCTACCAGGTTGACAGTCTTCTCTGGGGTATACAATTGTTGATAAAATTCAATCTCGTGCTCTGATCAAAGCTGTATCCCCCCTTGCTTTCCCTAATTTTGGTGATAGAGTTTCTGGTGGCAAGCTTCTTTAATTTATGGGCCAATAGATGCCCCGGTTTATTCCCATATTCAAAGTGAGATTGTTTCAAAAAATCCAACCCATAGTTAATATCAATCAATTCCAGTTCCTGTAATTCTCTGTGGGCATCAGAGAGCTGCTTGTTCGCTAGGGAGCTTAAGCGACCGGCTTACTGTTCCTTCTCCAATCTAGGAATTATCTCAGGTAATTGTCCTGTGTGCTCTATTTTAATTTGTTTTTTTCTGTGTTCCTATTGAGATAAGTTTACCCCTAATAACTGCTTTCAAGTAATCCTAAACTATGCCAGAAGAATAGGACCCTCCATCATTTAAAGAAAGGTAGTTCAGCAAATCCAGAAGGATATCGAGGACAACCGCAGGGTCATCCAGGAGGGATTCATTCAATTTCCACCACATCCGTCTCGATTCGGGAGACCAACTAATAAACTTCCCAAGCACTAGAGAATGATCTGACTAAGTGCTCTCCCCAACCGTGAAGGCTAGCACTTGCAGTACTAAGGTTTTGTCCACCATAAGTAAGTCTATTCTACGAGTGGGACTTATGCACCGAGGAGTAGCAGGAATAATCGCTTCCCATTTTTTACCCTCCATATGTCCACATCTCTAGGTCTTCCATAAGGCGTTTCAATTTTGCCCGGTGGACCTTAAGACACTGAAGAGGAATCTCTGGAAGTATCAAGAGTAGGCTTACTGTAAGTACTATGTTGAAGTTACCTCCCACAATTATCTTCTCCTCTGCAAACTCCAGTGGGGCTCACGGATGGATTAAAAAAAATTGCCTGATTGACATTAGGGGTGTAAATATCAATCAAAGTATAGGTATTCCCTCCCCAACTGTTCTTAACCAGTAAATAGAGACCCTCTTTATCTTTTCTTACCTCTAGAATTTGGTGGAGTAAATTACCAGACAGCAAAATTCCCACTCCTCTCTTCTTTTTCTCTAACCTGTTAGATGCAAAGACTCTCAAGGGGAAGTGGGGATGAGCCACTTTTGACTCATCTCTGCTCAACAAATGAATTTCTTGGACAAAAGCTATATCACAGTTCAGCAACTTAAATTCTTTAAAAAGCATCTGGTGCTTGTAAAAGGAAATTTAGACCCCGAACATTCAGGGTCAAAACCCTAAAATCAGCCATCTATGGGCCTGTTGCCACTCTCCCAATTAGATAAGGGATTTCATTAATTCCCCTCTCCAAACCCCTTCCCTCCTCTTTCCCCTACTGCCCTTCCTCCCCATCTTCCACCTCCCATCCTTCCTTCCCCCATGCAACATCGTACCCACCATCTACTCCATCTTTGTGAGGCGTGGGGTCACCAGACAGCCATTAACACACTCTCATCCCACAGCCCGACATATCTCCAGTCACCATTCCTTCATCATATACACAAAGGCAAGCCCTAAAACCCAACATAAGACACCAGCACCAGAAATATCATTCATCTTATCAGGTTCATGAGCTCACTGGATACCAAGATGTCCCAGGGCATTCACTGAACTTCCTCCTGCATTCAATTCGAAGAAATCTTTTGCCGTCTCAGGCATTTATCACCCAGCGGGGCTCTCTGCCATTTTGTCATGCTTGTAATTGTCGTTCGAGGGATGACAAGTATTCTTCACTGCTCTCAGGGTAGGCAGGGAGGTCAGATCACCCTGCTTTCTGAAATCCTTTAATATCTTTCTCCACCAACTTCGCATATGTGGAGATAGTGTATAGTAGCCTCACAGGGAACAGCCATTTACTGTATAACAGGTCCATGCTTAATGCAGGTGTTTTTTTGACAAGGTGGTATTTCCATCTTTTTCTCATAGCAGTCTCAGAGAGATCCGCATAACCTTTCACAGCATGGCCTTCCCAGTGTATCTTACCCAGCTTTCATATCGCCGATATAACCAGTTCCTTTGTGGTATATTTATGGAGGCAAGCCACCACATCACGTGGCCTATCCTCCCTCCTGGGACCTAAGGCCAGATGGGCTCACTCCACCTTGTAGCATACGTCATCTTTATTTAATCCAGTGGCTTGAATGGCAGCCTAACAGAATTATTCTATTAGACAGCAGTAATCCACAGTTTCCTCAGATTTAGGAAGACCCTGGAGTCGGATGTTAGAAAACCGCTCACGGAGAGCTAAGTCCTCAACTTTTAAAACTATCACTTTCTGGGCTCCAAGGGCAGTCTCCACTTGTTGCTGAACAGTTTGAATTTTAACATCGTGCTCATCCAGACATCCTTCTGCTTCCTCAATCCTATGTCCCATGTCGCAGAGATCAGATTTTAGATGCACCATCTAGCCGTGGGCTTCCATTTTAAAGGCGCTCATGGCATGCCTTAAGTTAGCAAACCAGTCCTTCAGAGTAAAATAGTATATGATGGCAGATAAAGACCAGTATGGTCCCTCTAGCCTGCCCAGCAAGGTGGCAAGAATACATCTACCTCTCCATGCAGGTCACCCCTCCCCATGCCTTTGTTTAGGGGTGTACCCACCACTCTGTGCTGTTGAGATATAAGAGATAGTCAAGTTTATTTAGATTTTATCATGTTGCTATAAAGGGATCCACTGTGTCCACCCCATGCCATTTTGAATTCTCTATTATATTCGTCCTCACCACTTTTATCGGGAAGGCATTCCAAGCATCCACCACCCTTTCAGTGAAAAAGTATTTTCTGACGTTGCCTTTCAGTTTACCCCCTTGCAGCTTTATGTTATGCCCTCCAGTTTTACAGCTTCTCTTGTCTTTGAAAAAGGTTTGTTCATTAACACTAGAAGCCCCAAAAGGAATTTTACCTAGAAACCCCAAAGTGCGTCAATTGGCGCATTATCACGATGACTGCGTTTAGCATGAAATGTAGATGTGAATTAATGTGAAGTTACTTATTTGTTAAATACGTGCGGTATGTGACGTCATCATGTGTTTATTGTTTGTAATGTCAGAGTAAAACTGTAAACAGTGATTGAGATGCACCACCTAGCGGGAACATGAATTTATACCTAGAAGCCCCAAAGTACGTCAATTGACGCATCCAAGACAATTGAGTGTGTCAATTGACATACTTTGTGGCTTCTAGGTATAAATTCATTTTCCCGCTAGGTGGTGCATCTGTCATTAATTTTCGATGCACATATTTGAACATCTTGACCTTGCTAACAAAGTCATGGAACATGACTGACATGGTTCTAGCAGTGGCGCTGGTATACAACTTTGAAGATGCATTTGCATCAATTGACACACTTTGGGGCTTCTAGTGTTAATACCCTTTAAGTATTTAAAGGTCTGTATCATATCTCCCCTGTCCTTCCTCTCCTCTAGCGTATACATATTTAGGTCTTCAAGTCTCTTCTCATACATCTTCTGGCGCAGGCTCCAAATCATTTTGGTCACCTTCCTCTGAACCGTTTCAAGTCTTTTTATATCCTTTGTGAGATATGGTCTCCAAAACTGAACACAATACTCCAAGTGAGGCCTCACCAACGACTTATACAGTGACATCAAAACCTCTGGTAATTCCTCTTTGTACCCCAGCATCCTTCTGGCTTTGGCCACTGCCTTGTCACACTGTTTTGCCACCTTGAGATCTCAGAAACAATCACTCCGAGGTCCTTCTCCTGGTCCGTGCACACCAACCTCTCGCCCCCTATCACATACGATTTCCTTGGATTTCTGCATCACAAGTGCATGACACTGCACTTCTTCACATTAAATCTTAATTGGCAAGCATTAGACCATTCTTCCAGCTTTTGTAGATCTTTCCTCATGTTATCCACTCTCACAGGGGAGTCCACTCTGCTGCAAATTTTTGTGTCATCTGCAAAAAGACAAAAAAAACTTTTCCTTTTCCATTCAGTCCTTCAGCAATATCACCCACAAATACTTTGAACAGGACCAGTCCCAGGACCAATCCCTGGGGCACACCACTACTCACCTTCCTTTCATCCGAATGAATTCCGTTTACCTTCAACTTCTGTCATCTGTAAGTCAATCAAGTTCTGATCCAATTCACCACTGGGGGACCAATCCCCAGGCTGTTCAGTTTATTGATAAGCTTTCTATGAGGAACAGTATCAAAGGCTTTGCTAAAATCTAGGTAGAGCATATCCATCGCATGCCCTTTATCTAGTTCTCTGGTCACCCAGTCAAAGAACTTAATCATATTTGTTTGGCATGATCGTCCTTTGGTAAAACCATGTTGCTTCCGATGGCACGTAAGGCTTACACCTCATTTTTAGAGCTCTCTGCATCCAAACTTTCCCTCTGTTCTTCCTCAGTGGAGTTTGCACCAGACACCATTTTACTGTGACTTGTTCCCGCTCCTGATGCCACTTTAAACATAAAAGCTTTTAGGTCGATGGCAGCCATTTTTCCAGCTGTCTATTGGCTGCTCTCTGCTGTTGCTTATAATAGGTTGGGGTTAGAATGGCTATATAAGTATCACATTTCAGGCGAGAATTAGTCCCAGCCTGCACAGCCTCTCAGTTAGGTGGCCATCTATGGCAGTGACATTACTTCCTCTCGTGTTATCTATTATTCAAATGAGGATTTCAAAGTTTAGTTGGAGTAAAAAGTCCCTGAGAGTAGCTAGAGCAGTGTTGTTTAGAAGCTAGGGGATGGATAGATTAGTTTTACAGAATTGTAAATTATATGACAAGGTGTCCCAACTTAAAAATATCCAACATTGGCAGGTGGGATAGGGTTTAGGCCTGGGAGTCAAGTACAGCCAGAGTTGTTAGGTCACTTCCCACTACAGTATCTTCTGTGGTTGTCAGCGGAAGGGGTAAAAAGGTATGAAATACTAAATCCATTCTCAAAACATTATAAACATATGTTCTAGAGTGTTAAAGATGCTGGGAATATTAGGAGCTCAAATCAGTGTTGATGACAATCAGATATAATATAGAATGTTCACTGGGGTTGGAAAAGTGGGTGTTTGCCCCTGTCTTTTAAGGCAGAGCTTTTCAACCAGCATGCCAAGACACACTGATGTGCCTTGGAAAAGTCCTTGGTGTGCCTTGATGGTGACAGTCTGGGGCATGGTTAGACATAGGTTCATTAGGTGCTTACCCATCTCTGTTCAACAGTACTCGAGAACAGCCATCTGCTTCCTGCTCTAGCCCCATCTTTTCACAAGCAAAACACATATACTGGGAGAGAAGAGGGTAAGCTTGGAGCAGATAGAGCAGAGCTAATCTGCCTCTTAATCTAAACACACCACAGATTAAAGCAGAGCCCTACTCTCCCTATTCTAGTCCCTTTCTCTCCTGTTTTAGATATAGGAAATTACATTTGCTAACCTGAAAATAAAAAAGTTATGTGTGAGCTAGAAGCTGTAATTTTCTTTGAGTAAGCTTGATGCGCTGGAACCCGGTTCAAAATCTCTGAAGAACCTATGTCCAGACAGACTTTACATGTTGGGTATAGTTTGATTGTGTTAACTAATCTGATTTTCTCTGCTACATAACTGATTGTATTGTAGACAGGGCTTTTTTATTGAACCCAAAAATATTTTGTAGTAGCAAAACTGAAATAATGTGCTTTTAGGTATGGTTTGAGAGTTGATTACTACAATTTTTCATGGAGAGAGTCCACTGGACTCCTCTCATCCCCCTCACCAAACTGAATTGATTGCTTTCTACTAGCACTCTCCCCCCCCCCCCCCTCCCATCGGTAGAACAGAAGCACTTCTTACAAGAGCAATTTGTCCAAATTAGTTAGTTATGCACATACCATGACAGTAATGAACCTCATCCTAAGCCCAGTGTATGTGGAGGAGTCTTACCTGTGCGCCTCCTCTGCTGGCTTCATTCTGGTGTCTGGATGCATGGAGCCCTGCCATCTCACATGACCTGCTAGCATCATATGTTTAGATGTGAGACTGAATCTAGCAGAATGAGGCACCTACGTAAAAAAATGCTCAGTCCCTCCCACGCCTTCTGCCAGTGGGAGGGATCTAGCAGTGAGGATTGTACAATCAGGGCCAACCCAACTACAAGGCAAATTAGGTGGTCGCCTAGGAAAGCAACTTCTGAGGGGGGCAGCAAAGAGCAGCTACAGTCAAAGTTAAGTAATGGGTCCTAGCAGACACACAAATTCAGAGTCATCAGTGTGAGCTTTTATCTGCAGGATATGTAGTCTATTTACTCTTGTAAGTGGCTTTTTGAAATTTATCTCATGCAAAACAAAGTTTAATATTTGAAAGTGTGATATCCTAACATGTTTTTATAGGATTGTTCTGGGAAATATGGTGTTGAGATGATTACAATTAAGTTTGATAATCAAAATCTTGGGGATGGAGGAGATGCTAAGGGGCTAAAAGCTAATTGTGATAGGGTGTAAGATTGATATTTTGCCTAGGGCATCCGATACCCTTGCGCTAACCATGCATGCAAAATTTAGTTTGTGTGCCACGAGGACTGAACAAACTCAGAAGTGTACCACAAAATGAAAAAGGTTGAGAAGCACTGTCAAGGAAATGCAACAGAAATTTGATCTCGGGGGGGAGGGGGGGGGAAAAGGGCATTTTTTACATATCCTCCAGGTACAACATTATGGCGGTTATTTTAGATTTATTTGTGATTGCCACATAGAAAATCCAGCATTTGCACATGAAAATAGCATCCATTGTAAGTGATAATTTTAGAAAGGACGAAATTTACATAATGTCCTTACTACATAGATATTGCAAGAGGGTATGTCAGGGAAAGACTTAGGGCGCGTCCTAGGCAGCTTAAAGAATTACACTTATTTCATATAAGGAATGCATGTTTATTACCAAAAATGTACACATCAGCATTTACAGTTGTTCCCTGTCATGTACAGGTGTTCAAGAAGTGTTTGGTTCAGCCACTTTCTTTACTTCTTTTCCCATAGAAACATGTCAGCAGAAAAAGATCATATAGCCTATCTAGTCTGCCCTTCCATAACAACTACTACCCGTCCTCGTCTCTATTACCTCCACTGGGAGACTATTCCACTCATCTACCACGCTTTCCATAAATAAATATTCCCGCATAGTACTCCTGAATCTAGCCCTTTACCCTCATCCTAAGTCCCCTTATTGCAGAGCTTACTTTCAACTGAAAGAGGCTCTCCTTGTGTGCATTTATGCCAAGGAAGTTTTTAAACATCTCCATCATATCTCCTCTATCCCGCCTTTCCTCAAGTTTGTCCCTATATGTTTTATAATGAAGAACACTGACCATTTTAGTAGCAACCTTCTGCACCGACTCCAACCTGCTTATATCCTTTTGAAGGTGCGGTCTCCAGAACTGCACATAATACTCCAAATGAGATCACACCAGAGACTTATACACAGGCACAATCACCTCCTTTTTTCTTGGGGCTATTCCTCTCCCTATGCACCCAAGCAGCCTTCTGGCTCTCGCCATCACCTTCTCTACCCGATTACCCACTTCAAGATCATCAGAAACAATCATGCTCAGGTCCTGCTCTTCTTTTGTAGACAGAAGTACTTCGTTCCCTAGACTGTACTGCTCCCTTGGATTTTTGCAGTCCAAATGCATGACCCTGCATTTTTTAGCACTAAATCTCAGCTGCCGAATTTTTGACCAAGCTTAGCTAGATCCCTCCTCATGTTATCGCCTCCTTTCTGGGTGTCTACTCTATTTCAGATTTTGGTATCATCCACAAAGAGGCAAACCTTACCCGACAGCCCTTCCGCAATATTACTAAAAAAGATGTTAAAAAGAATCGGACCAAAGACAGATCCCTGCAGCACACCACTGGTAACATTCTTCTTCTCAGAGTGAGCTCCATTTACCTGTACACTCTGTCACCTCCCACTCAGTCACTTTAGGGTCCATCCCTAGGGTGCTCAATTTATTTATAAGTCACCTGTATGGAACAGTTTCAAAGGCTTTACTGAAATGTAAGTACACCATATCGAGGGCTCTCCCTCGGTCCAACTCTGGTCACCCAGTCAAAAAAATCAATCAGATTTGTCTGACAAGACCTACCTCTGGTAAACCCATGCTGCCTCGGATCCTCCAATCCACTGGACTCCAGAAACTTCACTATCTTTTGTTTTAGCAGCATTGAATTAATTTACTCACCACAGAGGTCAAGCATAACCAGCCTGTAGCTTTTAACGTCATCCTTGCTTCAAATTTTGTGTAAAGGGACTACATGTGCCTTTCTCCAGTCCTCTGTGACCACTCCTGACCCTAAAGAAGTGTTGAAAAGGTCAGTCAGTGGAACCACTAGAACGTCACGAAGTTCCTTCAATATTCTCAGATGTATCCCATCCAGTCCCATTACTCTGTCTACTTTTAGTTTAGCTAGTTCTTCATAAACACAGTCTTCTGAAAATCATTTCAGATCCCCTTCGCTTCTACTATAATTTGTGGGTGTTTTCTGAGGTCCTGCTCAGGGCACTTGATCTGTGAACATAGAGCAAAAATATTTGTTAAGCAATTCCACTTTATCCTCATCAGCTGCTACATATTCCTCCCCTTCCCCCTTAAATCTGACAATACCACTTTTGCACTTCCTCCACTCGCTAATGTATCCGAAAAATATTGTGTGTCTGCATTTTATTGCATTGGCTCTCTCTTTTTTTTTTTTGTATCTTTGCTTTCCTTACTACTTTCTTGGCTTCTAAGTTTTTCCAAATATAGATGCCTGTTTTCCTTTCTCTGTGATCTCTTGTATTTCATGATGGCTTCCCTCTTTATCTTCACCTTTTCAGCTGCTTCTTTTGAGAATCAGTGGCCTCCTTCTACTTTTACCTTTATTTACCTAACAAAAAGGTTTGTTGACCTTAAAATATCCCCTTTCAGTTTTGTACACTGTCTTTCTACATTCCCCAGCTGTTCCCATCCCACTAACGACTCCTTGAGGTATTGGCAAAGTTGGTTCTCCTAAAGTCTAAGACCCTCACTTTTGAATGGACTTTATCAGCCCTAGTCCTAATACTGAACGATACCATCTGGTGATCAATGGATGCAAGATTATCTCCCACTATAACATCAGAAACACTTTCCCCATTGGTAAGCATCAAGTCCAGTATGGCACCTTCACGTGTGGGTTCTGTTACTTGTTGCCAGAAATAGTTCTCCCTGTAGAGAATCCAAGATCTCCCTACTTCTAGATGACACCACAGCAGGGATGTGCCAATCAACATCCGGCATGCTGAAAACACCCATCAGTAGCACTTCTCCTTTCATGGCAATACTGTGTATGTCTTCTAAATATCCGTCCAGTTCTTCTACCCTGTTAAGGAGATTTATATATCGCACCAATGCAAATGGTTTTCCCTGTTTCCTGTTTCTAGTATAATCCACAGTGACTCCTCGCTCCTTTTTAAACCCTGTAATTCTATTTCTTTAATATTGTTTTTAACATATAGTGCCACTCCTCCTCCCCTACTTCCTCCCCTGTCCTTCCTGAATAAAGCATAGCCTGGTATAATTATATCCCAGTCATGGTTGTCACTGCACCCTGTCTCTGTAACCGCCACTAAATCCAAGTCAGCCTCTTCTATTATAGTCTCAACAGCTGGGCTCTTATTTCCCATACTACGGGACTTTATGCACACTGATTTCCAGATGTTGCCAGTTTTACTCATTTCAGAGATATTTAATGTTTTACCTACCTGAGGGCTTTCTTCATCCATCCCCAACAAACCTACTTTAAAGCCCTCTTTAGTAGGTTAGCCAGTCTGCTGCGGAAGACACTTTGACCCTTCTTAGATAGGTGGACATCATCTCTTCTCTGCAGCCCTTGGAAAGTCATCCCATGGTCAAGGAAACCAAAACACTCTCCATGACACCATCCCCACAGAGCCACGCATTCAACTCCAGGATGCGAGCTTCTCTGCCTTTAGCTTCAACAGGGAGGGTTGCGCTATACAAATGCTCAGTAGTAAAAAGAGGATTGAACAGAACACCACCTGCGCACCTATCTGCTTCACCCTCTGTCCCAAAGCCATGAAGTCACTTTTGATTTGCTCGGAGGGATACCTAGCAGTATCATTTGTGCCGACATGTATGAGCAACATTGGATAACAGTCAGTAGGCTTGATGAGTCTCAGCAAATTCTCCATAGCATCATGGATTTTGGCACCTGGCAGACAGCACACCTCTCTGGATATCAAATCTGGCTGGCATATAGGCGCCTTGGTATCCCTCAGAAGAGAGTCACCAATTACCATTACCCTTCACTTCCTTGTGGTGACCAATTCTGGGATTTTGGAGTGCTTAGGCTCTGATTTTTCCTTTCCTGGGATGCTTTCACCTCCACCACTTTCAAGGCTGCATACTGGTTCTTCAGTTTGATTGCTGGAGGAGTTGGATTGTTGATTCTGCAGGCTCTGGTGACTCATATTCAACTCTCTTCATTCTGTAGCATTCCATCTTCACCTCTGTCGGAGAGCTTGGATGAATTAAGAAGTCTCTCATCCATATTCTAATTAAATAAAGATAATGGTCTCTGTAGTTAGGAGTTGGTATTTCACATATGTGTAAATGCCACCAACTATGTGGTAGCGCCAGTATTTATACATGTAAATTGCCATGTTTCTTCCATTAATGTTCCCCACATATAGATATGTAAAATAGCTCCCCTGGGTCCATGTATCAGCAAATGCACATCCATTCTTGCATCTCCTTTTCATGTTTTAGAAAAGGTTCCACATTTTACAAAGTCTTTTCTAAATACTGCCAGAATTGTGTACATTACTACCTTGATGTCGCAATTCCAGTCTCCACAGACTCTAAACTATGCCTTTGTAATATGGAAACATAGGAGTAGAAAGGTTTAAAAAGAGCTATAACAAAGTTTTCTCAGGGGTCCAGAGTTTATTAAATTTGGGTTCATGAAGGAGTGGAAGAAGGATCTTGAAGAGGAATTAACTAAGGGGAAACAGGGAAGTATTTTTACAGAAGCTAGTAAGCTGTCAATTTATATACTCTCTTGAAAGAGAACATGTATAAGGTAACATATAGATGGTATATGAAGCCAACCAGAATAAAGTTTACAAAGTTAATTTTTCCGTGAGCGTTGGATTGACATTGACTGACAACACAGCCTTGCACAATCTTTTTAGTATATATGATGGGAATGCACTCAGATTAAGGTATTTTGGGAGGAGGTGGGTAAAACTTTGGGAGACTAGACTATGGTCAAAGTAACATTAGATCCTAAAAGTTTCATGTTGGGGCTGCCTGCAGAGAAGGGGTGAGATGCTTCTAGTAAAATGCTGAGAATAGGTCTGGTAGCTGCAAGATGCAAGATTGCTGCCAAGTGGAAAAGATCGACTGGATCTTCTGTGGATGAGTGGCAGGTTAGATTGGCCCAAATTGGGCCAATGGAGAAACTCACAGCTATCCAGAATAGGTAGTCTGCCAAGGTCTCTTTAGCCACAGCACTATGGCCTTTTGAAAGGGTAGTATAACAGTGCATTGGGGGGGGGGGAACTCCTTGGAGAAAAAGAGGGAATTCAAACCATAATAGCCTCAAACTCTTGCCCCAACCCAAACCTTCTCTGCATATAAGGAAAGCTGAGAACAAGCTAACATGTCTGTTATTGCCAAGCGGATGCACTGGGTCCAAGTCTGGACGTGACCCACATACAGGCATGGCCACTTGAACACCAGAGGATACAGGCTGGGCTATACAAAAAAAAAAAACAGACTGTGTCCAATGCGCATGCTCCATCCCTATACTTGGGCCACCAGGAGGAAGTGTGGCCATGAGTAATGCATTGCAGCACAATAAGGAGAGGAAGCCAGCAGCATTTCCCTCCCCAAAGGCCAAGCAGTGGCGGCTAGCAAGCCCAGACAAAAATAGCCCAAAGGCCCAGGCCTTTGCCACGACAATCAAAGGGAAGACAGCACCATTTCAATCACATATAGGTAAAAAATATTTGGGCTGCATTGTTTGGTGACAATGAAAAAAAAGTAGAAAACTCGGGAAGCCCCCCCAGAGGCAGTAACAGGCATCTCAGACTGGCCCCCTGGGATTCCCCTCCCCCATTCCTTACCTCGTAGATTGCCAACTACACTTCACCACTTAGCCTGATATATTGCTCCAGGACTTGCGTTTCAGAAGCAACGGTGAAGACAGGGCTGTGCGATTGGGCCTCACCCGGTGCTAAAATGCTGATGCCAGCCAGCCATGAGGAGACCTGGCCCCCTGATACTGGCAGCAGTGATCAAAGCAAGAAACCAGGAGCTGGAAACGAAATCAAATCTCTGTGGTGATTGGGTCAAGAGGTCAACTCTCAGCCTGATACCAGTTTTTATTTTCATCATCTTGCAATGTGTTCATGCCATATGCCACATCACTCTGATGTGCCAAATGAGGGCTTCCCTCTGGGGTCTGTTGCCACATTAAATTTTGGGCTTTTATCACTGGTATGGGCCCTTTCAATATGTTCAGTCCTTAAAAGTTATGACATCATGTTGTAACACCTTCATGTGGTAGCCCTGCTTTAGGCTGAAAGGATTGCTACACACTTCCAAGGCTGGTCCTGTTATTTATGCCCCTATTCCCCCCTGTATATTTGAAGTGGCACCGAATAACAAATGCTTTATTTATCTGCTTTCTGGAAGCAAAACAGCAAATAATAATAGATTATATTTCAAGAAACCCAATTAGCATGATGGTTTGCAATATTATAAATGAAACGGCAAAAATAAAATATTAAAGACCCAGTACTAAAAATATTATTAGCAGAAAAACTATTCTCGGATCCTGATAAAGCACAGAACTGTTTCTGGAGGAATCTACTTATTTGTCTGTAATACCACAACCCGCCCAGATCTGTGATTGTACAGGAATAAAAATAAATTAAAAACATATAAATGTTTTTAATTAAATAAAAATAAATAGATATTTGATGCAGTTTCCTTAACCCTTTCCAGGCCGAGCCCAAAACTCTTGTGATCCAAAATTCTGACTAAATAATGCCTATCAAATGGTATATAATACATGACCATAGCAGAAGGAAAATCACTATTAGAACATATTGAATAAGACAGGTACAATTTTCCTGAAATATGCAAAAATTAACTGGCTGCAGAATGTGGATTAAAAATTTAAAGTAGGCCTTCAAAGGGTTAAGGATTCATTTTCTGCTCATCCTCTGATCTGAGACCTTTAGTGCTTTACTTAGCAAGTAGCTTCATTAGTATGGGTCACATGGTGGAGGGAGTGAAAGGAGAAGGTCACATGACAATGGAAGAGAGTAAGCCAACAATTCCACAAAGGAATGAAAAGCTGAGGAGCTAAGTGACTGAGAAAAAAAAAGTTGAAATCAGACCTTACCTATGAATTGTCTTTCCTCGAGTCCCTCTAGTCCAGTCCGGTACATGTGGGTTATCTCCCTCCACCTATAGCTGGAGACTGAGCATGTCAGAACTTTGATGTCACAGCAGAAGAGCTCCTCCTTTAGCATCAGACATCAGTATCCTATTGACAAAGCAGACTTCAAGAGAGCAGAATAAAGCAAACTAGGGAATTAACCCCACTGCATTACGTAACTATGCACCACGTGAGAATGAACTATGATGACAGAGTCATACTTGTCATGATGCCCCACTCTCATTCGAGAAGAACTCCACCAGACAAGGGATGCGTTTCTTAATAGAATCTTCCCAGAGAATGGCCAGACATGCCCATTTCAGCAAAAAAACCTAAGACACAAAACAAAGAAGTACCTCAAATAGGGAGGGTCCTGGACTGGACTGGAAGGACTCAAGGAAAGACAATTAGCAGGTAAGGTCTAATTTTACCTTCCTTATTGTCCCTCCAGTCCTCCAGTACATGTGGGATGTACCAGAGCAAAAACTAAATTTGGAGGGACGCGCAAGTCCGACATGAAGTACAGAAGCCCCCAAAAACCACCTCTCAAAAGGCTTGCACAACCAGCTGGTAATGTCACGTGAGAGAACGCAGAGAAGACCATCTCGCTGCCCTGCAAATACCACCAGCAAAACTAAAACATGCCCCATCCAGGAAGTCACCTGGGACCTTGTCGGGAGTGCCCGAAGATCGCATGGTAATGCTTTACCCCCCCCCCCCCCCCATAAGAAGGCAGGGGCGATCGTTGCTTGCATCCCAGGAGTCACTGAGATTTTGGAAGCTGCCTCTTTTACGCTGACCACCAAACAAGACGAACTTTCAAAAAGCTTCTGTTCTTCACAGGAAAAAGTGAGCACCATCCGCATGCGCAGCCAAGGAGTAACTCTGCTCACACGCACCTCCTGAACCTGAGAAAGAGCCACCACCTAAACCTGTATGGAGATCAAAGCCATCTTCTTGTCCAGTTCTGCCTGTAGGCAGACCAAGATGCCTAGGAAGAAGGCCTAAAATGTTTGAAGGCTGTTGTCACTATACCAACTGTCAAATACTCGCCTGACCATATAAAGGCAAAGGAGGCAGAACGTTTCCGGATCTTTAATAAAGTGGCCACCTTGTACGCAGCATAGCTTTTATGCCACAGCTGCGCCCTTTCAAGAGCAAAGCCGCAAGTGAGAATTGTCCCAATTGTGGCCTGAGAATCGACCCCCACGAGGGCAGATGGCATCCACTTGGGAGGTGCCATGGAGAGGGTATCAAGAGTCCGAGTAGAAGGGCATACTCCAGTCTGCAGAGCCAGTCTGAAGTAATACAGGTTATCTAACCATGGTGGGCTGCCAGACGCTGGAGAAAACAACCAATGAGAAACCATGTAGGAAATGCGTACTAGAGACCCTCTGCCAGCCCCCTTTGAACCAGGGCGTTGAGCCCTTCAAGAAATGTTCACCCTGCACCTGCAGAAGAAGCTGTTCACTTTGGTGGTGGACGTGGAGGACATCAGATCCAAGATCAGTATGGCCCAATCGTAGGTGATGCCAGGAAAGCCTGATGCCCCCTGGTTCTCATTCTCAGATCCAACTGATGGCGACTGGGCAAATCCGCCTGAATGATTTCTCTGCTTGCCCCATGAGATGCGGGTAGAGCCATGTAAGTCTTCTTTGACATAGCAGCAAGGGTAGAAGATTGCAGTAGCCGTGCCTTCCTGAAAAGTGAGGTATGCTACTGTGGTCTTGTTGTCAGAACAGGTACCAATTATCCACAAGCAACTCAGAGAAGGGAAGAACTGGACAGCCCGAAGGATTACTCATCTCCAGTCAAGTGATGAACCCTGCACTTTCCCGAGGTGTCCACTGTCCCTGTGTGACCTGCGACCGGCTATGCACTCCCCACAGACTGAGGGTCGCATTGGTCTTCACTAGAATGCAACCTGATGGCATGGGCAGCATACTCGCTGCCAGGAGACCCAGCTGCAAACCCCCAGCGAGTCGTGTCCTCGTGTCCAGTCAGACCAGTTTCTCTGACGGAGGATGGCCTTCTCTTGTTGTCCTTTCTTTTGTGGTTAGTTTGGGGTTTTTTGTAACCATCGATCCTAAGATAATCTGACAGAACCAGCCCACAACACCACCGATATTGTTGCTGCTCGAGTTAAGCAGAATCGCTGCCTCAACAAAAAAACATGAACGTGAAAGAAAGAAAGAAAAAAACATGCTGGTGACCTAATAAAATAGGGGAACACCTCAAATAGAGCCATGCCTCTTGAATTTCCATGACAGCAGAGCATACCGAACCCCCATCGGGAGAAGGAGCTTCTGCACATAAGCCATCTCTCCATTGAAAGGGATATAGGCTTGCACCTCCGCTGGTGATAACATCAACCCACTAGGCCATGGTGAAATCAGACTCTACCGGTATGTACAGCACTTAGCTGCTGACCGTATACCCCTGAATAAAACATCCACTCTATGCCACGTAACTGAAGCAAAATTCACTATTAACTTGATTGCCAGAAGCGAAAAGAATCACAGAGAGTGCCTGGAAAGAACCCAGCTAGGTAAGCCACTGGACCAACCACAGGGATCCCCTGCAACACTGAATCAGCTATCCAAGACTCTATGAATCAACCAACTAGGGCCAGGACCTCCACGTATTTGGAAATCAATTGCCAAGGGCACCGGCGGTTGAAGAACATAGAAACATAGAAATATGATGACAGAAAAAGACCACATGGCCTATCTAGTCTGCCCTTACATAACAACTACAACAGTCCCCTTTTTACCTTTAGAGATCCTCTGTGTTTGTCCCATGCTTTTTTAAATTCAGTTACTGAATTCAGTTCAGTTACTGAACAAGAACAAAACACCGTTTCTTTGGGGGGGGGGTTTCGAAAAGAAATACCCTTTGGTTGTGTAGGGTGGTATTTCTGTCTGGCAGACCATATTTGTAAGACAGTCCACGGTATCAACGCTAATGCTATAGGAGCATCAAGTCCACATCTGGTGCCACTCCAGTGTAAGACAAGCCTCAGCAGACAGATGAAGTGTGCCAGTCAGACATGCACCAATACTTTCCACAGAGAAGGAGACTTCTCCATTCCTTTTTCTTTTTGCATACAAACACAGAACCTATACCACCTCCTGCCATAGCAAAGAATACGGTTGACCATTTCCCTGAAAACAAGCCAGCTACAGTCCACTCTATCACAAGAGCTAAGGTGAAGAACTACATTTGGGCCATAATGGAAACCCAGCCAGACCATAGCTGACCCAAACACCACCTGGCCAGGAAGGCCACCAAACAAGACCCATAAAAAAACAGCTGCAGAAGAAACCAAAGCCTAGACCCAGAAGACCAGCGTAGGAAGGCCCCGGGAAACCAAGGCACACGACCAAAAGCTGCTCCTAAATAATCTAGAGACAGTCATCTAACCATTCAGCCAGTGATAAAGCCCTCTCTGAGGAACAAGAAGAGTGATCCATGGAAAACATGAAGAAAAAACTCTTTACCTTAAATATATCATGAACTGAAAAGAAGAGGACAGGAACAGCAAGGGCAGTCAAAATAAAAAACCTGTGGCCCAGCAAACGCAGAGTACCCACGAACATTAGTGCCTCGTACCAATCACCAGAACACATCAATAATCAAAAAATGCCACTGCCCTGAGAAAAACATGACAGGCAAGGCCCCTGAAACCAAAAGAAGTCCTACCATCACCAGAAACAGCTAGGTCCTTGTGCTGCAAGGTCACATATTTGTTTTGATGGCATTGTAAGCTCTAATGAGCAGAGACCATCTATGCATATAACTGAGTAGTGCTACAGCAATTAGCAATGGAAGCACTAGTAAAAGTGGAAAAAACCTCACAGATATTGTGATAGCTAAAGGCCACCGTTCGCTCCGAAACAACCCTGCAGCTGAATGGACTTGGGCTCGTAAGCAGGTTTCAATGAAAGAGTCCTCTCAGGGTATCCATATCAGGGCTTGCCCTAAAACATAATCACTGATCTGCTGAGTGCAAAACAAAAATCTCCCCAGCAAAGAGAAAGTGCCTCAGACAAATAAACCTAGTCAAATAAATCAAATTCTATAAGGACTGCCGAGTGTGCTCTGCTGCAGCCAACGTAGAGCATACAGCTGAGGGGAATCCCAGTGGACAAAAAATGTCAGCATGTCGCACCCAAACGCCATATCTACCTGAAAGAAGGTACTTAGCGGCAGCAGGGAAAGCCGGTAAGCCGCCTTGATCAGGGCATTTTGTTTTTAATTTTTAACTCTTATATTACCCCTTTACATCTGGTTGTCAGCCATCCTCCCCCGAGAGGGAAGTTAGGCCTTGGGAGAGCTTACCGTCCAGCTGAAGGCACCAGCATATAGACTTCAATCGAAAACTGTGCTCCACAGCATCTCCCCAAATAAAAGCACCAAGGACCTGGGGGGGGGGAGGGGGGGAAGAGTAAGGGAGGGATCTAGCACTACCAGGTTTGCACCCCCAGGGTGTGTTTTCAGCCATAACTGAGCAATCCCTCTTCCATAGCAGCTAAAGAAGCCAATTTAGACTGCACAGCTCAAGAAACAAACACCATCCACTTCTGCAGTTTGGTCTCTTGTTGCCTGTCTCCTTTATTTTTATTTATTTTTTCTTGTTTCAGTGGAGTCCAGCCATGAAAAGGGCTCCTCATCCAGCTGCTGGAGACTGAGATACTGATGTCTGATGCTAAAGGGGAGCTCTTCTACTGTGACATCACAGTTCTGACATACTCAGTCTCCAGCTGTTGGTGGAGGGAGATCTCCCTCCAGTCCAGTCCTGTGCGTGTGGGTTGACAAGGAAACATCGGTGCACTTTCTTCATAACATCACATGCCAAAGAACTTAAAAAGTACTGTGAAGTAATGCATCCTTAAGTAAATATCTTTCTTGTTGAGGTGACAAACCCCCCCCCCCCAAAAAAAAAAAAACACATCAGGTACATACCTGTGCCTCATTTAAGAAGACCCTTGGAGATTTTAAAATCTGTAATTTAAAAAAAAAGGGATTTCTTAATGAAAACTACAAAGATTGTTTTTTTTAACTAGTGTTTTAAATATTCAGTTGCACTTACCTGTAGATAAACTGCTGCAGTGAATTCTTTATTGAAAGATTTGTTGGTAAAAGAGTAGAATTTTTAAGGAAAGGGTTTCATGATTGTAGTGAGTAAATAACTGTGGCATTGTTTAAGCAGTGAATACATATTAATCTGATTTCTATCATTGATACTTTCCATAACTGGTAAAAGACTAAATAACACGTAAAGTTCTAAGTTTTAGCGATGGGTTCACCCCTTAAACAAAGACATGGGGAGCGGCAGGTGCACTTACTCTTGCCATCTTACTGGGCAGACCATACTGGTCTTTATCTGCCGTCATTTACTTGTCAAGAGTGTTTAGTGAATGCTATTACATTTTAGAGAAAACAAACTTTACTATTTGCAAGGTTTCAGAAGGAAGAATTTTTTTTAACTAACTGAAGTTTACTGAGGAATTCTTTAAAAAGCTTTGCACTTGTAACAGTATTTGACATCTTTGCTGAATTTGTATAAAGAAACTGTAATAGCATTTACCTCAATGAACTCTCTTCCCTACCTCCTGGAAAACCACAGCTAAGCAAGTAGAGAAAAATAACATTTGTTTATATGCTGTTCATTTTACCTGCTGTTATGACCCTTTAAGAGAAATTGTCAGGAGTATCAATGACAGCATGCTATGCCAGGATATGTTGAGGCAGACTCAGAGAAAAGCACAAACAGAGACTGTAATTCCCAAGAATGGTTCCCGGTGTCTGTTTAAGACTGCTGCATGTTTCCACGAGGGCTGGGCACTTGTCACTATCACTACAAGGAGGAAGCAGAGTTTGGGGAAGTGGCAAAACAGGAAGTGGTAGAGTTTTGAGCATGCGTGGAAGTTACCGTGCTCCGGAGGGGAGGGGGAGCCGTAGAACACCGTGAAGGCTAATGCTAAAGTGAATGAGAGGAAGACAGGATATTATCACTCCACAGCCTTGGTGAGTACGGAGAGGTAGTCTATGCAGAAACTGGGGGAAAAGCTGAGAATGTGCTGGGGTTTGGCAAGAAACATTGCAAGAGCTGTTTATGAATAAATAAAGTGAGAATTGGACACTGGGTGTTTGTAAGTGAGATGTTTATGTGACTAGGTGGGGGGTTTAGCAAGGTAATTGGAGTACTGACCTAGGGCTTGAACGCGCTGCACAAAAGTTTCTGTCACTGAGATATTGTGTGGAAATGTGGCAATAAGTACGGCTGTGTGTAGGTGTGTATTGTGAGTGCTGCATTTGTGCACGTGCTAAGCTCGTGCTGTTACAGTGGTTGGAAAGACTTGGTACAGTTGTTCTCTCAGTTTAGCACAATAGAAACGTTGGGAATTATTGAAAACGTCATTAGGAAGGGAAGGCAACTCGGAAGGATGACTGTGTGTGTAGGACAGGTCCCAGAGTTGGTTCAAGGTGTTGCTGCCCTAGACAAACCTTATCACTTGCTGTGAAAATCTATCGTTTTAAATATGAATGCCCTGCTCCTTTCTACCCTCGTTTGCCTAATGGCTGGTTGACCCTGTGTGTGTGTGTGAGGATTTTCTTTGAAAGTTTTTGTTATCACAAAAAAGACTGTTATGTGAGGAACACTGATCTGTGATAGAGTTTGAGAAGTGAAACTGAAAACGGAAATACGTTTATTTGTTCTTTCTTTGAGAGAGGATTGGCTGTCTGTCTGATAAAGCTATGCCTGATTCAACTTTCCTGACTTCATAAAAGAAAGAATGAGAATATAAGGGTAATTTGCTTCAACGAATAGGAAACAATTTCCTTCTCTTCAAGTGTAAGCGTGATTGCTGGTGTTTGCGTGATTATAAATCAGCACTTTGAAAGCCAGGTAAGTGAATTTAATAGCTGCTGTTATATTAAGCGCTACTGACTATTTATACTTGAGAGTAAACAAAACTGGTTTGATAGCTGAAAATCCTGATTTGCTGATTCCTAAACTAGAACAGCTGATAGAATGCAAAATTAAGACAGTGCTTCTGAACCCTGGCCTGGAGGCAGACATAGCCAATCTGTTTTTCAGGATTGCCACAATGAATATATGAGACAAATTTTCTTATATTGTCATACAGTGGATCTTCAATCTCTCCTGTATTTTCATTGTGGTAATCCTGAAAATCCAACTGGCTACTGTACCTCCAGGAGAGGATTGAGAAGTACTGAATTAAGGAACTACTTGGATAAAACCAGGCTACTCTCACAAGAGAGGAACTTGTGAGAAACAAGTGAAAAAATAGTTTATTTTCTTTTGCTAATGTGACTGAACTGATTAAACATATGATCTGCAACTGCATTGAACTGAGTGTGAAATGAAAGAATAGAGTGAGTGGAAATGGATCAAAGGTGTGATTAAGGGGGATGTTTACTAAACTGCGGTAATGGTACAGAATGCGCGTTATGTAACGTTAACGATCGTTAACTTACGTTAACGTGCATTATGATGCATTAACGATAGTTAATGTCATAACGCGCGTTAACGTAAGTTAATGATCGTAAAGTTCCGCAGCGCGGTGAAACACCGCAGAAGGTGGAGAGAGGGCGGAGAGAAGGGGTCAGTGGGCGGGGAGAGGCTCCTTTCACACTAACGCGCTGATCTGAAGAGCTGAATCCTAAAGCGATTGAAAACCTGCCGTTAAATGCACATTTCAGGGGAGAGAAACCATTTAGGTGTCAGCAATGTACAGCATAGGCAGGGAAACCTAAAAAAAGTGATAAGTGTGATACATGTGCACAGAACAAAAGGGCGCACAAACATTGAAAATGACCTCACCAAACTGGAAAAAAACCATAACCAAGCTGGCCAATAGTGGTGTTAATGGGAAACATCACCCCCCCCCCCCGAGAAAGCTCCATAGAAAAGATATAAATCGTGGAAAGGTCTATGCGCCGTCACCATACAAGGTGAATGAGCCACAGTGAAATTGCGCTGTGCAGGGTTTTCCTTTCCATCAGACAGGTGTCCTATGGCGTGCACATGTGCGGCAACAGCAGGGCGGACATGTCGGAACGGCAACTGGACAGATGCTGGAAAAGGGGATACAGAGGGCCGCAGGCGGCACATACTGTGGTGCAGCTGGGCCACAGTGTGGACTAGGATGATGCCTAGCTGGCCCATACGAATGCTGAAACAGCAGAGCAGCCAGACAGTAACTGCTGAAGGCCCAACATGGGCATGACTGTGCTTCCCACAGTGTCACAGGGGATTTCATCTCCCCCTGCAACGGGGTTGAGCACCAGCCCAGCTCCTGCCAGCTGACCTGCCCGGTGACTCCGGCCCAATCGGGGCTGTGGGAGGAGGAGCAACAGCCGTGGGAAAGCAGCCCGCTCTCACGCAGGCCCGCGCCTGTCGGGCCCGCGCCTGAGGGCCTCGCCAGAGGGCCCTTTGGCGTGGCCCTTAGGCAGTGGCCTTAGGCTGTGGAGCTCCCATTACCATTCAACTCTACAGACGCAAGAATCTTCTCCACAATGATTTCTAACCTGAACTGCAAGTATTAAGTAATGACGCTAATGATGTATAGTCATATGTAACCTTCTCTGATAAAAATTACCGCAGCCTCATCTATCTACTGTACTAGTCCTTAAACCTACAGGGACTGACCCAAGATAGCTATACCAATATTAGTCAGTAATGTACATCTCCATTGCACAGTATTATACCCACTACTGTGATCAGTAAGTCCATAGCTCCTGATCTAAAGTCAAATTATTACTGATGCCAGTAACCCTATTTATATTAACCTGAGACTGGTTTCAACCTGTTGCAAATACCTACTACTAATCCATGTTAGATAGAATACTGTTGCCAGTAAATACTACTTGATCACACATTGTATTATTACCAGTAGCTAGTATTGTTAACAGTAACTAGTTCTCTCACCTTCCTCTCAGATATTGATTTATTGTTATACTGCCATCTGTAACACATGTACTACCATATTGTTATTTGTAACCCAGTAGCTACAACACTATAGAGTGTATCCTATTAGTCATCTACTGTTGCCAGTAGTCACACAGATCATCGAGAACTGTCACAGACAGCTATATACCATCAATACACAGACACATCCTCTAGTCCCCCGTTCTCAGAGCCCCCGTTCCCAGAGTTCCCTCCCCCATCAAAATATATACACAATGTCTCCCACAAGACAGGTAAACCTCCCACTCACTCTCATTCTAATAACTCTCATAACTCAACACATCTACTCGTACAAAACCAATCAAAACCCCTACAATCACATCCCCATCATACATAATCATTACCGAAACCCATATAACTACATTATCACTACCCACAATCCTCACCAAAACACACCACACTGTTCAACCTTTACACACACCCACAATAATTACTCAAGCAATGACTCAGACACCATCGCAGACTCATCCAAATAAAACACCAGCCACACACTGGTTTAAGCGACAACACAACCAACATAGATACCCAAACAAAGCTCATCTTAATAAACGTTAGATCCATACGAAATAAAATACCAATCATCAATGACATGATAAAAGACACAAACCCTGAAATCATCTGCATTACTGAGACATGGCTCACTCCCACAGACACCGTACTACTAAACCAGCTAACATCACATCAATATGATACATTCAGCTGCCATCGGGATGCAAAAAGAGGAGGTGGCGCTCTCATACTCGCCAAAAAAGACCTACAATTCACCTTAACATGCTTAAACAATATAGATGGAATAGACATCATCAACATAGAAAATAGAACCCTTGCACTTACTCTCATATATAGACCCCCTTCAACTGATCAAAAAAACCTCTCCCCCATCTTAGAACTTGCATGCACAGCATCACCAAACAAACCTCTTATAATCCTAGGTGATTTGAACCTCCCTTCCCTGAATAACTCTCAATCAGACAATTTCATGGATGCTATGACCCAAATGGGTTACACACAGATAATACATGCTCCCACCCACATAAAAGGCAACACTCTAGATCTCATCTTCCTCCCCTCCTCCCTTCTTAATAACCACCACCAACATACCCCTCCAACTATAACAGAAGTACCATGGTCCGATCATTACCTTATCACACTCCACCTCCCAGCTCAAACAACACTAAACACAACAAACTCCTCACCCCACATATCACGTTTTGCAAACTTTGACAAAGCTAATTTCCTTGACAAAGTATTACCCACACTCAACACAAACCTCCCAGACATCGACTCCGCTGTAAACCACTGGAATCTAACAGTCCAGAAAGCAGCTACCCCCACACACACCATGTATAAACAAATAAAAAAGACAGAAAAATGGTTCACGAGAGAACTAGCAAATCTAAAAAAACAATTGAGGAAACAAGAAAAGAAATGGAGGAAAACTAAATCTGACGAAAACAAATCCCAATATATGTCCACCCTCAACAATTACAAAAATGCAATTAACAAGTCAAAAAAGGATTACCACTCCAAAGTAATAAACATGGCTATCAACCGCCCCAGAGAACTATTCGCAATCGTAAAAACTTTGACAAAAACTAAAAACCAAGAGCCAAAACAATCAGCTATAAGCATACAGAATTTAGCAACCCACTTTGCAGAAAAACTAAAGTGCAAATCCAACACTATACCAATGATACTACCTCCAAACACTGAATCTAATAACACATGGACCTCCTTTCACACGATAGATCAAAAACACCTTCTTAGGATCATAACACTTATCAACACCACAACTTCTCCACTCGATCCATGTCCTGTGTCATGGATCAAATGCACAAAGGAAGAACTCGCTGAAAACATCCAACACATGGTGAATCAATCCCTTGTTCAGGGCATAATGCCCAACGCCCTAAAACTCACTACGCTTCGACCAATAATAAAAAACAATAAAATTGACCCAAAAGACCCAAACTCTTACAGACCGATAGCCAGCATTCCATTCATAGCTAAAATAATAGAAAAAAACGTCCAATTACAATTACAAGACCATATCGATGAACACAAACCCCTAGACTCTCACCAGTTTGGCTTCCGCCCCTATCACGGTGTAGAAACCCTTCTAATTACACTGATAGACTTCCTCATCAAAGGCACAGAAGATAGCAGTCAAGGCTTCATACTCCTTTTCATAGACATCTCTGCCGCCTTTGACAACATCAACCACCTTACTTTGATCAATAGACTAGAAAATCTAGGAATAGGTGGGACAGTACTCAATTGGTTTAAGTCTTACATCACAAACAGACTAATACGTGTTCAAATAGACCAGGAAGTGTCAGAAACCTTCCCCCAAGGACAAGGAATACCCCAGGGATCCGCCCTTTCTGCCCTCCTTTTCAACCTGTACCTCCAACCCATTACAAAAATATTCAGAAAACACAAAATTAGTCATTTTATCTATGCTGATGACGACATGCTTGCTCTCCCCATATCCACCAAAAACCCTACCTACGACGCCCTATCTAAATGCATGGTGGAGACCACCTCCTGGATGGAATCTAACTACCTTAGCATCAACCTCAAAAAAAACTGAAGCAATGTTCGTAACAAGATCACCCGTGACCGAGGACACCTATCCAACATCAATCTCAATCATAAATACAACTATACCCGTCAAAAAAGAGGTAAAATACCTAGAGGTAATAATAGACCATACACTCACCATGCTACCACATATAAAACAGACAGTAAAAACCATATTCTACAAACTCAAAACCATACAACACCTAAGGCCCCTTCTTGACACCCATGACTTTAGATCAGTTGTTAACACACTCATCACTCCACACTTTGACTATTGTAATAGTCTCTTAATTGGCCTACCACAAAAAAGTACATACCTGCTTCAAAGAGCCCAGAACATCTGTGCCAAAGTAGTCACTAAAGCCCACCTAGTAGACCATGTAACCCCAATAATGCTGGAACTGCATTGGCTCCCTATAAACAGCAGAATCAGATATAAAATCCTCCTAACCACATTCAAGCTCCTGAACAACATCGCCCCCTCATATCTATCCACACTATTACATGCCCCATCTGAATCAAGAACTCGCAGACTAAACGCAACACACTCACTTGAAATACCAAATTCATTCAAAAAAACTAAAAAATCCACCAGCACCAGAGCCTTCTCATTCACTGCCCCCATGCTCTGGAATAATCTCCCAATAAACCTTCGGATCATAAAAGACCTCACCCAATTTAGAAAGGAACTCAAGACATACCTTTTCTCCGAACACTTTGAAATCCCTTACCCCCAAGTCCAACCACACACCATCCCCAGACACTCAAACACAAAGCACTAAAATCACACTCAACTACCCACACACATACACTCACCACATACACCCACCACAGACACCCCAAAACACTCTCAAGAGAAAAAAAGGAAATAAATTCCTCCACACACATATGAAAGGTAGAAAACTCTGACTACCTGTAAAAAGGTAGAAAATTCTGATCAACACTACGATACAGAAACTTATTAATGTATATAATGTAAATAGTTCCGACAATTAATGCACAGTTATCTGTATAAAGTTATAAAGTTATAAATCTCTGTTCCGTGTAATATAATAATTATTATCTGTATAAAGTTAAAAATCTCTGTTCCATGTAATGTATACATTAGTATACAAATTTGTTTACTTGTTCCATGTAAACCGCCCCTGATCTCTGGAAGGGGCGGTATAGAAGAAATAGATAAATAAAATAAATAAATAGTACCCAGCAGCTACCCCAAGGGCACGAAACATTGGCAGGCGGTGCTGGGGGGTAGCGTGGACACCTATGCAGGCACCCCTACCCCAGAACCCGCACAATAGGCAGCCGCCTACCCGCACACTGGATGGCCTGAGACTGCGCTCCACCAGCAGAAGGGACTGTCAGCATGGTGGCAGAGGGTCACTGGTGGTGGAGGGGGCAGTGGCAGCTGCCCAGAGCAGACCGTGGCCTAGCCCTGTGTAGGTGGGTACCATGCACTGCAACAGACAGGCCCTGTCTGACGAACAGTCATGGTATCACCAGGGAATGTGCTGACTCTGTGAGAACATGGTGGTGCAGTGCACAAAACCAGTGTATTCAGAAGGAGAAGGTCACAGGTTAAAGTCCCAGCTGTGGTTCCTGCCAACCCAGTCCCCTTATTTTACTCACTACTAAAACGTGCTAATACAGACAGAACCTTTATGGAAGATGATGTAAACATGCCCAAAACACCTACCTTTACCCTACAGAGCACAGACACCATTACCATGCGCATTACCTAGAGCAGAGTCTCCCAAATGCAGTCCTGGAGGGCCAAACACCATTCAGGTTCCATGCTGCCTCTAATAAAGATGCCTGTGCTGCATTTCTATGTGCCGCCCCCATGGTATGCAGATGTATCTCATGCATATTCATGAGGGACAGCATGAAAACCCGAACAGTGTTTGGCACACCAGGACTGGAGTTGGGAACCTCTGCCGTAAAGCAGCAGCCAACAGGGGCAGACACACACGCACCCACAGGCCCCATTATCCATAGCCTCCTGGAGAGGCAGGACTTTGGGCCCTGCGTGCATCTCCCAATACTAGCACTTGCATACCTTAGCAATGCCACCCTAAACCTGGGAATACGGTACACATCTATCAAAAGGTTGCTATGATTACTGGCAGATAGCAATTCCTAAGTTAAGCACAATTTGCTGATTGAGCTGCATCATAGCAACCTTTCCGATGTCTGTGGAGTGTGCTTCAGGTCTGGTGTCTGACAGTGTTTACCACCCTGGGGAGTGACCCCCAACGGTATTGCTTACCATAGCCATGCCTGCACTCTGGCAGCCCTGCCCGCCACATCAGTCTTGGGCAAACACCTCTATAGTTGCACAATGCTGGCATAGGTGTGGGGAGTGTGTGTCCGTCTATCCAGTGTGTGGTGGCTGCAAACACCCTCCACAGCCCACACTGTTTGCACTGTTGCCAGTATTGGCCTGCCAATGTGCATAATGAGGAGCAAGGTACCGTGGGGATGGCCTGGCCTGGATCCATCTGTACATAGCATAGGGCAATGGCTCGGACATTGTAGCGGCCGGCCACCGCCTGCACGGACAGGGTGGCCACAGCATGTCCTGCTGGGAGGTCACACTCACCCTGACTGAGCAGTGACCACGGCATGGCTAGGTTCCCCCATAGTGCTATATAGTATCTCTTGTATGTGATATTTATGGGTTCTCTTTTGGGGCCCACTCCCTGACTTATCTGCTTGGTGTGTATGCTGCCATCCCAGTTCTGGGTACACGCATCTCCTCCAGGAACATGCACTATGGACTAGCTAGCAGACTGCCTGCAGCTAGTATGTGCCTGGCTGGAACACCTTGCAGGGTGCAGCGGCTGGAGGCTTGCTGCTAGAGAATGTCAGATAGTGGTGGGGGGCAGCTGGCCATTTCCAGGCCTACTGTCTGTCTGCTGTTGCTTTATGGATGGGTACAGATCTGCAGGACTGGGGTGGATGGTCCCCTCTACTGCTCCAAAAAGAAACCAACGCTCTCAATTATACATATAAAAGTCTAAGCAACTTCAATTCACAAAATAACTACAATTATCAATACCAGGCATAATGACCTCAGATGGCACAACCCCTCATGTGGCGAAATTCACCATAGGGTGTTGGTAGACACTCACATCACCGGTCAAGCCTCCTCCAAATCCCTAACTTTTATTCACTAATACCATACTATAGTAACCACCAACTAACCAATGGGAAAAATCTTATCTAAATCTATTGAAAGAAATACACTAACTCACCATTCACTCTCTAACACATCCCTCTCTCTCATTCATACTACTAAAATTTAAAAAGCGTCTATAGCAATTTGTACACAAGGTACAGATACGGCTGAACGCAGCCCTGGCAACTTAGGTAAAAACCTGCAAAAATAAATAATTACAAAAGCTGTAATAAGATAATAAATAACACCATCATAGTATACGAAAAACTTATCTTTTAACTTGAATCTTGCAGCCGACTGGGTTCTTTGCCTCCCAAACAGACGCGTAGTAATCAAGGGCCAGCACTAACGCCACCTCCAACGCGGGAAACAAACTTCAAAGCAATCTGCATCAATAGCATTTATCACCAAATCGCCTCAACTTACGACCTCCGCTCTACGAAAGCTTTCGTTTCGCCATGAAACGGCTTCATCAGGAGCTTCGCCGTCCAAAATAAACGCTATACAATACCCCTCTACTGCTACCATTGCAGGGAGGTGGAATGTGGATCTATTGGTGGGTGATCCTGTTTCCCACCCTGAGCCCCAGAGGGTGGGTTGTGTGGTGGTACATAATCTGCCTATGGGTCCAAACACACCCCCGCCCTTCACCCACATCACATCACCATGGTACCAACACAAAATATGCACTATTCTGGGTGCATCATAGCCCATAAGGGCTAGACATGACTGAGAAATACAGAGGGCACAGATGTATTCTAGGTGTGTCTGCCGGAACTACCTATCACACACTGATGGGGACCTGCATCATGGCGTATCTCAGCCATGAAGGTGCTGTGGACCTGGTGCTGGGTGCCCCACCTCACCCTCAGGGGGAAGCACAGTACCCGCACAATGTGACGGTCTGTGGCTACTCTGTGCCAGTACCACACACAGTCAGTTCCCCCTACCAGGCCGAGGTGCTGTGGGGGTGCATACCCCCATACCCCATCCTGTGCCCATCTGTGGACTGCTGATTTGCATGTGCAGTGCATCATGGGTACAGGTGGGTTAACCGTATCCTGATAGCCACAGCAGACAGTTTGTGTGGTGGCGTGCAGTCTTTCTGCAGCCAGCCAGGGGTTTGTTAGCAGCTATAGAGCTGTTGCCCACTGGTTACTTCACTGCCTGTGCGGCCAGAGGTCATGGGTTCATACCCATGGTGGGGTTATTTGATAGGGCTGTCTGAGGCATTGTCTATTTTTGATGTACATTAGTGCTGCCAGCAAAAACACCCTCAGAGTATTGTAACCTTACGGTGCCTCATAAGGCACCCCATAAGACGCCTTATAGGGCGCCCCATAAGGCGCCTTATGGGGTGTTCTATAGGGGACATTATGGGGTGCCTTGGCGGACAGTGCACTTTATAATGTACCCTATGGAGTGCGTTATGGGGTGCCTTATGCGGCACCTTAGGTTACGCCACTGTGAGGGTGTGTTTGCTGGCAGCACTACTGAAACTAAACGTAAAATGCCTCCACAATCACTATTTAAATGTAGAGGGTGCTGCCTCAGCCAGCCTTATGCAATGGGCACACTGGGGGATTGAACCCATGACCCCTGTACCATCAGTCCGTGTAGTAACCATTGTGCTACAGCTCTATTGCTGTGTTTCATATCTGTGCGCCTTCTTAAGATTAACGCGCGGTAACGTGCCATGTAACGCTCGCTAATTTATGGCGCCTTGTAACGCGCATTATCGGTAACGATGTACCGCCCATGTCCTTATTTGGGATTTCTGCCTGTACCGCGGATCCTAACGCGAATCACACTAACGCAGTTTAGTAAACATACCCCTAAGAGTGAAAGTGATTAGTCCTGAGATACTCTGGGAGGGGCATTGATAACTTAATAAAGGGATGGCTAGAGTACTCTCTCTCTCTTTCTTTTTTATTTTTTTTGATTTATCTTATTTTTGGCAACTAGAGAATAGTCATTAGAAATTCCTGAGAACGAGGAACACAAATATATATTAAAAAAAACCACACACATACTTATGTTCAGTAGTAGTAAAAAGGTTTATTTTCTTTAAATTTATTAAAGTTAGAGTAGTAGGTATCCTTCATCTTGAAGGTCAAGAAACCTATCTTGAGAGAGGTCAGGACCTTATGAGGGAGACCAAGGCTTTGCTTTTGGCATCCAATGAAAGAAAGTTAACTAACTGTGAAGACTACTGAGGAGCTAAATAACTGAGAATAAAGCATTACTGCACTTTCTTCATATCATCACATTCTTGTTGAGGTGACAAAAAATATAGTACATAATTGTGCCTCAATTAAGAAGACTCTTGGGGATTTTAAAAGCTCTCATTTAAAAACAGCAAAAAGGAGGGGAGGGTGGTTTAAAGAAAACTGACATATTGATTGAATATTACAGGGGAATTCTTTAAAGAAGAGCTTTGCACTTGTAACAGTGTTTGACATCTTTGCTGTATTTATATGAAGAAAGTGTAATAACATATACCTCACTAGCCCTCTTCTCTACCTCAGGGAAAACCACTATTAGAGTATTTATTAGTTTGATTTATATATCGAGTGTAACTGAGATATTTACTTTATGTAAATTGTGTGAACCTGAGAATTGGTCTGATGTAAATAGGCATCTGTGATGCTTACAAGACCTTGATACAGTAAGAATGAATCTTCAAGTCACGTGAGAACTTTTACACCTAGCAAGCAGATTCCTTACTATGATAGGTCATGTTGTGGAGGGGTGGAGAGAGAGGGTCGCATGACAATGTAATAGAGTAACTGCAAATCTCCAGGAACAAGCAGGAATGAATCTTCACATATGGGTATCGTCGGTACCGATGGAGCCTGCGCGGGAACGCTGCCCAGCATCCACTAAAAGCTTTTGGGAGCATCCCACAGCGCCTGCGCGCTGCCTTCCCGCCTTTTCCAACCGCCTCTCTCCAGTTCTTCTTTTCCGCGGAGCCAGCAGGTCGTGTTCCTGTCACCGCAGAAGAATTCTTTAATTTATCTTTATTTTTCTGTGTTGCGTCTGCCGCCTTCGACGTCAGACCGGTACCGCCGGTCTTTTCTTTTCTTTCTTAGAAAAAAGTTATTTGTTTTTTTTTCTTCAACTGTGCATTTTTGGTTTGGGCCTTAGGCCTGAACACATTTTCTCCTCATGGAGAAGCCCGCTTCCGGGTTCAAAAAGTGCACGAAGTGTGGCGGTACTATTTCTGTCACCGATGCCCATGACTGGTGTCTAAAATGTTTGGGTCCTGACCATTCCATCACGGATTGTGTGTCCTGTACCATGATGTCTAAAAGAGGTCAGCAGAACCGAGCAACCAAGCTCAGTACCCTGTTTCCCTCTGATGCAGCCTCGGTGGCATCGACGTCTTCCAGGGCTGCTTCTTCCTCCCATGGATCTCAGGTAACCAAACATAAATCTAGCCGGTCCTCGAAGGGCAAATCTCCCTCTAAGCATCGAGATGCTTCCGGGCTTGTCCTCGAGGATTCCGCACCGGCAAAATTACCCCGGCAGGAAGTTCCGGCTTCCAAAGCATTGTCTATGGGGTCACAGGTTTATTTTATTTATTTATTTAACACTCATTTATATACCGCATCTTCCAGCAATCAGTTGCGGTGTACAATTAACAACAGTTAACAAAGCAGCGTTTGTTTTACATAGAACATTTAACATTATAACTTATTACATAGAACATCTTAACATATATAAGTCAGGAATTCAGCAACTAATCAGGATATTTCAACTATAACAGCGTGTGTAACAATTTAAACAAGAGTACTGTCTGTACTGCATTAGGCAGAACATACCAGTTGTAACTATATACAAGTATACTATATACAAGGACTTTACAGGAGGTTGACATCGATGGCTCGGCCTCGACCGATCACCTGTTGCCGTGTTCTGGGGTACCGGTGGCCTCCACTGGTAGTGACATCCAGACTCTGGTGGCGTCAATGGATGAGAAGATTCTGTCCATGCAGCGCACCCTAACGGCGTTTATGCAGGCTTCGACGCCTCCGGTACCGCAACAGTCTCCATTGCCAGTACCGACTCCGGCACCAGTACCGATTGCATTGACATCGGCTTCGGTGTCGACTGCAACGGTACCCTATCCTATGATGTCCATCGGTACCGAACCGGTACCGCTTACTCCCGATGTCGATCCCACTCGGTATGCGTATCGGACTTTACAGGAGCATCCAGACAGGCGATACTTCGATTCCTCCGAAGACTCTGATGAGTCGGAGGTTTCTGTCGATGCACCGGTACTTCTTCCTCAGGAGTCTGATTCTCCAAAACGAAGAATGTCTCCTCCAGAAGACCTGTCTTTTCAGGACTTCATTAGGGAAGTGGCTAGGGGCCTCTCCATTACAGTGGCCCCTGAGTCAGAGCCTAGAGCCAAGCAACTAGATATTTTGCAATATCCTAAGGCTCCTAAAGAAGCAGCTACTTTACCTATTCATGAGATTCTCTATGATCTCATGTTGAGCATGTGGGAGACTCCTCTTATCACCTCTCCTCATTCTCATAGCTTAGACACCATGTACCGTGTCCCTCCTTGTCCTGGCTTTCATAAGTCTCAGCTTCCTCACCACTCTATTGTGGGTAGAGTCTGCCATGAGGAAAATAAAGAGTGCAAAGAGACACTGATCTAATCCTCCAGGACGTGAATGCAGGACCCTTGATGCTTTTGGCCGAAGGGTTTTCCAAGCTAATATGCTTGCTGCCAGAATCAACTCCTATAGTCTCTATATGGGGATGTTTCTAAAAGAAGTCACAGATCATCTGAAGACTTTAGCCCCTTTTATTTTTTTTATTTATTTATTTAACATTTCTTATATACCGCCTTTCATGATATCAAGGCGGTTTACATTGAACAAACTGAAATTACATTGAACAGGGCATTATGACTTGTAGATAACTATTTTACAGGGAACATGGGCTATGGAGGGTTAAGTGGCTTGCCCAAGACCACAAGGAGCACCTGTGGGACTAGAAACCCCAGTCCTTCCGGCCCAAGGTTGCTGTTCTCTAGTGGGATTTGAACCCCCGACCTTCCGGTCTGAAGTACCTTGCCCCAACCACTAGGCCACTCCTCCACTCCACTATTTCAGAAGATAAAAGGCAGGAATTTCTCACTTGGCTTAAACATGCCCAAGATGTTTCCAAATTTTTTCAACCGTGCAGCCTTTGACTCTTTCGAGTGTGTAAGCAGAGCCTCGGCTATTGCCATAGGTGCACGCAGAATTGCTTGGTTACAAGCCTCTGATTTGGAACTTTGGGTCCATGATGAACTGGGAAATCTTCCTTGTACAGGTGAAAACCTTTTTGGCAGGGATTGGAAAGCAAAGGCCACTCAGATGGATGCTGAGAACTCTGCTTTGGATCAACTTTCAAAGTCTACCTCTGCTCCTGCTAAGAAAAGGTTGTTCAAAAAGACAACTTTTTCTAAAAAGAGAAGATACTATCCTGCTTATGGTCAGCAGGCATCATCTGCAGGTCGTTTTGCTGCAAAGCGTCAGCAACCACCTAAACAGGCCAAGTCAAAGGCTGCCAGGCCTCCCACGACTCAGCAGCCTCAGTCTCCCCAGGGCCTTTGACTTGCAACTAGAGAACTTAGCCTTTCTGGCTCTGGAAGAACCAGAGCCCCTCACCATTCCAGGAAGGTTGGCTTACTTTGCTCCCAGATGGGAGCAAATTACAGCAGAGCAATGGACCCTCTCCATTGTAAGAGAAGGGTACAAGTTTCATTTCTTGAACCTTCCTCCCCACACCTTGGTGAGACAGTTCAATTCTCCAACATCTCTCCTCAACCTTCTGGGTCAGGAGATTGCTACCCTTCTTGCCCAAGGGGCAATAGAAGAAGTACCCCTTCTTCAACAGGGCTCAGGGTTCTACTCCCCTTATTTTCTTATTCCAAAGAAAACAGGGGGCTACAGACCCATATTAGATCTCAGAGAATTGGACAAGTTTCTATTCAAAGAGAAATTCAAGATGATTTCTCTCGGTACTCTGCTGCCATACCTTCAGAGTCAGGACTGGCTTTGGTCTCTAGATCTCAAGGATGCATACACCCATGTCATCATCTATCCAACACACAGAAGGTTCCTTCGGTTCCTTTTTCAAGGAAAGCACTACCAATACAGGGTGCTGCTTCCTTTCGGTCTGGCCTCTGCACCAAGGGTGTACACGAAATGCATGGCAGTAGTAGCTGCATTTCTATGCACTCTAGGAATATTCGTTTTCCCATATCTGGACGACTGGCTCATTCGAGCTTCATCTCAGTCAGAGGCCCAGATTTCTCTAATCTGCACGTTGCGTGTCCTTCAGTATTTGGGACTGGTAATAAACATCCCAAAATCCCATCTCACCCCTACTCAGTCTCTGGAGTTTATAGGGGCCTTGCTGGATACCACAACTGCAAGGGCCTATCTTCCTCAGGCCCGTTGCCTACGCTTGGTGCAGTTAGCCTCCCAGATACAGTTAAAGTCCCATTTAACTGCTCGAGAGATGTTACAACTATTAGGCTACATGGCATCCACCGTGCTTGTGGTTCCATATGCTCTCCTTCACATGAGGGCAGCTCAATGGACTTTGTCCACCCAATGGACTCAGGCATCAGGTTGCCTGTCATACAAAATAGCAAACTCCAGTCGCCTATTTTGGTCTCTCCAGTGGTGAAAGTCCCCTCCAAATCTGTTGCTGGGATCCCCTTTTCAGCAGTCGCTACCCCAAGCAACTCTGACAACAGATGCTTCTCCAATGGGTTGGGGAGCTCATCTGCAGGATCTCTCCACCCAGGGCATCTGGTCTCCACAGGAGACTGATCTGCATATCAATCTCTTGGAACTCAGAGCAATATTCTTAGCTCTCAGAGTGTTCCATTCCCTGCTCAGCTACAGGACAGGCCTCATCCATACGGACAACCAAGTAGCCATGTTCTATGTAAACAGGCAGGGCGGGACTGGCTCTCTGTCGCTTTGCATCGAAGCTTTGTGACTGTGGGCCTTCGCCAGAGAGCATCACATCCATCTTCTGGCAGTATATCTTCCAGGCGTTCAAAACTCTTGGGCGGACAGACTCAGTCGAGTTCTGCTTCCACACGAGTGGTCCCTCCACATGGACCAGGTAGCCAGGATTTTTCGAATTTGGGGAACCCCGGACATAGACCTCTTTGCAAGTCCGTGGAATACCAAACTTCCCCGGTTCTGTTCCAGAATTCCGTGTCAGGGAGTTCAGGCCAAGGATGCCTTCCTCCTTCACTGGGGCCAAGACTTCCTTTATGTCTTTCCACCAATTCCCCTAATTCCCAAGACACTATTCAAGCTTCAGAGAGATCAAGGGACCATGATCCTCATAGCACCACATTGGCCACGCCAAGTGTGGTACCCTCTACTTCTGCATCTCTCTCAAGCTCTTTCCCTGGACTTGGGCTCTGCACCAGACCTTCTGTCCCAGGAAGAGGGAACTTTGTGGCACCCAAACCCCCAGTCGCTCCATCTCAGGGCTTGGTTGCTGAGGGCCTAGACCTTCAAGATTTTCATCTCTCTCAGCAAGTCAGAGATGTTGTTCATGCCTCTAGAAAGCCTTCTACTAGACGTTCCTATGCTTTCAAATGGAAAAGATTTACCATTTGGTGTTCAGGGAAAGGTCTAAACCCTCTTGCAATACCTCTGAATTCTCTACTAGAGTATCTCCTGCATCTATCCCATGCAGGTCTGAAAACGAATTCAGTAAGAGTCTATTTGAGTGCTATTGCAGCGTCCCTTAAGCCTCTCAATGGACAACCTGTCTCCTCTCATCCTCTTATAGCAAGATTCATGAGAGGCCTTCTTTTAACTAAACCTCCCATTAGACCACCTCCAGTGGCATGGGACTTAAACCTGGTTCTTGGCCAGCTTATGAAGCCACCCTTTGAACCTTTAGCCACCACCTCCTTGAAATTCCTTTCTTGGAAAGTTATTTTTCTCATTGCAGTCACCTCAGCACGCCGCATCAGTGAGTTGCAAGCTTTGGTGGCTAATCCTCCTTTTACAAGGTTCCATCATGATAAGGTAGTCCTCGGGACCAATCCACACTTTATGCCTAAAGTGGTCTCACCTTTTCATCTGAACCAAGAGGTATATTTACCTGTCTTTTTTCCAGGACCTCATGCATCAAATGCAGAGAGGAATCTTCATACCTTGGATTGTAAGAGAGCTCTCGCTTTTTACTTACAAAGAACACAGCAACATAGAAAGTCTTCTCAACTCTTTGCTTTTGATCCTTCTCATTTAGGACTTCCAGTCTCTAAGAGAACACTGTCCAACTGTATTGCTCAGTGTATTTCTTTCACCTACCAGAGTAGGAACATTTCTCTGGAGGGCCATGTCACAGCTCACAATGTGAGAGCCATGGCAGCCTCAATGGCTCATCTAAACTCTGTGTCCATCGACCAAATCTGTCGAGCGGCCACCTGGGCCTCGGTTCATACCTTCACAGCCCATTACTGTTTGAACAAGGACTCCCATCGGGATGCCTCGTTTGGTCAGGCTGTTCTCAAACACCTGTTCCATTCTTAATCAACTCCTACCCACCTACCCTGGTCGGATGCCAGAGATCCATGGGAGGAGGTGGAGTCCTTTTCAAGGACACACAACCTGGGGTTTCTCCCTGGCATCTACAGCTAGGGAGTCCCCATATGTGAAGACTCATTCCTGCTTGTTCCTGGAGATAGCACAGTTACTTACCTGTAACAGGTGATCTCTGGGAACAGCAGGAATAAGTCTTCACAACCCACCCACCTCCCCTAGGAGTTGTATCTCTCTATCTATCTTTCCTTTCCTCTCTCTCTCTTTGTCTCAGCTTTAAAATTCGAACTGGAGAGAGGCGGTTGGAAAAGGCGGGAAGGCAGCGCGCAGGCGCTGTGGGATGCTCCCAAAAGCTTTCTTACTGGACGCTGGGGAGCGTTCCCGCGCAGGCTCCGTCGGTACCGACGATACCCATATGTGAAGATTTATTCCTGCTGTTCCCAGAGATCACCTGTTACAGGTAAGTAACTGTGCTTTACCTCATCAGTGACCCGACAGTGCTTTTAAAGCATGACAGCACACATAAGCCAACAATTCCAGAAAGGCATGGAAAACCCTGAAAGAGGAATTTAGTGAGATACAAAATCTGCTGTACTTTTCAACAGCAGTATTTTAACCTTGACATGGTATCTTGTCTTAGTCTATAACTGCAGCGCTGTCACAGGGATGAAAGTTCTCAAGTTGCAAGTTTTCAAGTTCTGCAAGTTGAACATTGAGTTTATCGGCATCTACAGGTGTCCTCATGTTAATGAATATCAACATAAGACTTCAGATTTCAGAGATAAAAAACATGTTTTCGAAGTTCACTGTCTATAGTGTTTGGAAGTTTTTACATTTACCAGTCTTTCTATGGCCATAAGTAGTTAACTAAAACGTTAAGCAGTGTAGGTAAGAGAGCTTATTACCAGGGATAGAAAAATAAGTTCTTTCAGGTAGGATCTCTTGTAGATACACTTCTAGCAGAGCAGGGGCTAGCTCTGGCCTATTACATGTTTCTAAACTTTAGAAAACATGGCGATACTGTGTATCATCTAGCTTCTACTGGAAGGTGGAAGGGTCAGTGGGCTTCACAATAAGACATACTGGGAAAGACTTAAAGATCTCAATATGTATTGTGACAGAGATGCCCGTCTTGAACCCATGAGAATAGAAAAGGACATGGAATTGGACTTAGGGGAGAACCTAGTTGTGTATTTCAAGGGTAACCTGAATCCTGCGTACACCGATACCCACGAAATCCCTGCCTGGCCTGGATCTCAGGCCCTGCGAAGGGAGAGAAAGAAGAGAGAGAGAAAGCCCAGGTTGCCACACCCAGACTCCTATGAGGTCCCGGCAGGCATGAGAAGAGATTATTATCACCTGGGAAGGGCCGGAAGGGAGGAGGAGGGGCTGGAACCCTGGAGGTGGAAATATTAACCCCTGCTAAGGCAAAGATGGGAGAGGCTGGAGAAACAAGATGCTCAGGAGAGTCAAGAGAAGCTGGAGACGCAGCGGAGCCATAGAGGAGAGCCCTGGGAGGAGCTGAACCACAGGGAACACAGCCGAGGAGACGGGCCGAAAGCTGAAGGTACTGACCGGCTGTCTCGGGTAGAGCTGGGAACAGGAGTAACTCTAGGACCCAAGGGGGAGCTGTTTACTGAGCACTGCTTTGAGAACTCAGAATGGGTCACTGCTCCAACAATTAAAGATATGCAAGTCGATACTGCTGAGGATGACTTGAGGGCTATGGATATTCCTATGGACTGTACTTTATGCCAAGCCAAGTGCGTTGAACCGTTATGCTGAGGGCTAACATTTTCTGAGAAGGTTTCCTAAAGCTGGAAATAACAAGACCCAGAGAACCAACAGGAGGCCGGGGATACTTTTGCTAGCGCCCGGAGGTTTGTGACGCAGCCAGGAAAACTTACAGGGAAGCTAAAAAGCTTGGTGAATATTTGCTGCCCGTGTCTCCCATATTTTGGTTTAAACTCAATCCAGGAAGGGAGTTAAGAAGAAGCTTTTGTTCCAGTGGGACTAAGTTTTATTGTTGCCATTAATTGTTTTACAAGGCAAGGCTAAAAAGAGGCATTTTTACCCTTGCTAAAGAAGTGCTGTTTTTCAGGGCTGAGAAGCGTTTGAAGCAGCTGTGTGTGTTTGAAGCTTGTGAAGCAGTTATGCTGTTCTAGTGCTGTATTACCAATAATCCTGCATAAGGAGTCCTGTGTACAGGGTACTTGAACTTTTGCGTAAGAAATAAAATTCTGTCACTTTGCCTTACCTCCGGACCATGACTACAGCTGCTTCTTGAAGCCATTTTTGAAGGCAAACTACATATCCCAAGATACGCCTGGGGAAAGTTAATTTGCCCAAGCCAATCGAGAGAAATTCCTCCGATACCACGCCCCTCTAGGCTAGAGGCAGGTGGTGAGGGCGAGAGAGTATGCTTTGGAAGAAAGAGGGGAGATATGATAAGAGACGTTGAAATATCTCCATGGCATAAATGTACAGGAGGAGAGCCTCTTTCAACTGAAAAAAAGCTCTGAAACGAAGAGCCATAGGATGAAGATGATAGGAGATAAACTCGGGAGTAATTTGTGGAAATAATTTTTTACGGAAAGAGTGGTAGATGCATGGAATAGGCTCCCAGTGGAGGTGGTAGAGACGAGGTCAGTATCTGAGTTCAAGAAAGCATGGGGCAAACACAGAGGATTTCCAAAGGAAAATACTGTAGAGCTTAATGGTGCATAAGGAAGGGCAGATTGGATAGGCCATATGGTTTTTATCTGCCATCATGTTTCTAAATATTTCTTTCTTTAAGAGGAAAATAAAGATGTGGGTTTTTTTGTTGTTTTTTAAAATTTATTTTATTTAACTAGGCGCTTATGCTGCTTTTCTACCAGTTAAAGCAGTGTGCATTCAGGTACTGTATATATATTTTTCCCTTGTCTCCAAAGGGCTCACAATCTATGTTTTTGTACCTGAAGCAACAGAGCTAACTGCCTGGTTAGCTAAAGCAGCTAAAGATAGGCCAGACATTTATGCTCCTAACTTTAGCCGCTTTGGGATAAACCAGCGAGTGGCTGAATATCGTCACTAGTCAGTTATCCTTGTGTGCCGCCTCTGCTCCGCCCCTAGAATGTCCCGGCTAGCGTTGGGGCACTTAGATATTGCACCCAGGGATATTCAGTGGCACTAACCGCATTAGTGCTGCTGAATATCCCACTGAGCGCCGGGTTTTCATGTTTTGATTAAGCTGTAGGAATCACAGTTTCCTTATCGTTCCTCCAGTTTAGTCCTCAACCTCTGGGTAGTGAACCTCCTCCTGCAGCTTGGAGACTGGCCATGTCAAAAACTCATGACATCACTGGATATAGCCTGTGGTCTCTCCCATCAGCCCCCAGTGTCTCCAGTCTCCATGCAGCAGGAGGACGTAGTGAGCCTAGCTTCTGGGCTCACTTGGGGGAACAGATAAGGAGCATTTAGTGTGACAAATTCTATTCTGATTTTACTTTTCTCAATGCTGGCAGAAGGACTGGGAGAGTGAGAAAGGAAGACCTGGAAACAGCATCTCTGATATCTCTCCACTGCCAGTGTTTGTTACGGTCACATATTCCCAGTCATTTATTTGAGTATACTGATTGCCTACAGGTCAGTGTGGCATATAGTCGATTACGGTATTTCTATTTCCCTTGTCCCCGAAGGACTCACAATTTATGTTTTGGTACCTGAGGCAGAGGGTTAAGTCGCTTAACGAAGGCCAGAAGGATCACCTGTGGGATCAGAAACCCCAGTTTTTATGGCCCAAGGTTGGTGGTCTCGATTGGAATTCAAACCCTTGGTCCTCTGGCAACTTGCCTCAACCACTAGGCCGCACTGCTCCATGTGATCTAGCCACAGGGCCATAGGGCCAGGCGCAGCCTGTTACTTCCAAGGCAGAGACCTTGAGGAGGTTCCTTTCATAAGGATACGAGAAATGCCATACTGGGTCAGACCAAGCTCTTTCAGGTCCAGTATCCTGTTTCCTAGGGTAGCCAGTCCAGGTCTTAAGGACCTGGCTGGTTTCCAAAAAGATGAATAGGCTACTCAATGCTTGTATCGGAGCAAGCGGTGGATTCATGTATGCTCATATTTTAAGGGTTCCATTGCATGTACAACAGATGTGACGCTCTATTGGGTTGTGTGCCTTGTAGAACATCTTGAATTGGTGAAAGTTGGTATAAAAAAAAATAAATTATAATTTTCCAGCTTCTGTCTAATAAAAGGTTATGGACATTTCCTCCGGGAGCTTGGCCAAAAACTTTGTCAAACTCCGCTAAGTTCGGAGATCGTTTCGCGTAAGGCTCTTGGAGTACACAGGAGACCCAGTGGTCAATCAACCGACTGGAAATGCGAGCGATACGCCGGGCGTTGCAGGCGTTTGAAGCTATGGTGACAGGTCGAGCGGTGCGAGTACTGTCTGACAACTCCATGGCGGTGGCCTACATCAATCGGCAGGGCAGAACAGGAAGTGTGGCCATAGAGGCTGCGGCAGAGGGTCTGTGTGTGTGGATAGAGCTTTGGCTGTCAGCGTTTTCGGTGGCGCATGTTGCGGGTAAGGACATTGTGACGGCAGATTTCCTCAGCTGGGTCCAAGTAGATGCTGGAGAATGGGAGTGGCATCCGGAAGTGTTCGCACAGATCGGTCGCATATGGGAAAGCCAGTAATGGACCTCATGGCGGCGTTTCACTCTGCGTAAAATGGGTCGCTTCTTCAGCAGACGACGCGAAAGGAGGTCGGAAGGCATCGGCGCACTGTTTCAACGGCAGCCATCGTCCGGTCTTCTCTATGTCTTTCCACCGGCGGCACTCATAGGTCGAGTGGTTCTGCGTACCGAAGCGCTTCGGGGAAACGTGTAGTTGGGGAGCCTCGGGCTGGCCGAGGCACCCGTGGTATGCCTGCCTCTTACGGTTGCTCGACGGGAATCCATGAAGGTTTCCGACATTGGAGATTCTGTTGCTGCGGAGTTCCCTTCGAATGCCTCAGGTGCATCGTTTTTTGCTTACGGGATGGCCATTGAAAGGGCAAGCTTAAGGAAAAAGAGCTGCTCTGCAGCAGTCTTTTTCCACCTTGCCACAAAAAAAAAAGTGGTCTATGTCCCTTGCGTCATATATGCACATATGCATCTTTGAGGACGGGTGCTCGCGGAGGCACGCTTGCGCGACAACAGTGTCAGTTCCCTTGGTATTAAGTTTTCTGCCAGACGGGTTTGGTAAAGGCAGGTCCTGGAGAGTTCAGTTAGCAGCTCTGTCTTGCTATAGGGGCAAAGGACAGGGAGTGGCTCTCATGCACAGGTCGATGTACGCTTTCTCAGGCGGTTACCAGACTGTAGCCCTCTCGTAGGCTATTAATTCCACCGGGGAAGTTCAAGTTGGTTTTAGGAGCGTTAGCGCGTCATTGGGGCCCTTGCAACAGGCGTAGGTTAAGGGTTTTGCCTTGAAGACAGTACGTTTGATGGTCATCTGTTCGGCGAGGCGATTTTTGGAGTTGTAGGCGTTGACCTGTCAGGAATCGTGTTTTTATCTGTCTCCAGACAGAAGGTGGCCTGGCGGCTGGTTCCGTCATTGTTGCCAAAGGTGGTTTCTACGTTCTCCTAACTAAAATGGTCTCTCTTCCAGCGCTAGGTGCGGCGGAGGGGAGTATATTGAACCATAGCTTGCGCTGTTTGGACGTCAAGAGAGCGCTGCGGCAGTGTTTAAAGGTTTCAGAAACTTTCGGAAGGCGGATTGTCTCTCTTCGGGGTGTTTGGAGGGCCCCGCAAAGGGAAGCAATGGTGAAGGAGTCCATTTCTGGGTGGATTGGAGCGGCGAGTGCGTCGGCTTATCTTCTACGGGACCGTACAGTCCCAGGGAGCTTACGAGCTCCCTCTACCACAGTGCAAGCGCCTTCTTGGACGGAACACAGTTTGGTTCCGCCAGTGGACATCTGTAGGGAGGCCTCTTGGTTGTCTCTCCATACTTTCAGTAAGCACTACCGCCTAGATGTTCTGGCGGCTAAGGATGCCGTTTTCAGGGAGGCGGTGTTGAGATCCGGCTGGAAAGGTCCCTCCCATTGATTACTGCTCTGATACATCCCAGAGGTTGAGGACTAAACTGGAGGAACGATAAGGAAATAGGAATTACACTTACCTGGTAATTGTGGTTCCTTGAGAGACTCCAGTTTAGTCCTCATTCCCGCCCGGGGATGGGGTCTTAGCAGTGGTTTTTCTGTTGGGGGAAGTGCAAGGTTAAAAGTGGATATAGGCCTTCACTGGTGTTCAGTCGTTTTGATGCTTCCATTTGTTTTGCGCTATATTGTTATATTATTATGTTATATACTGTGTTATATATTGCTATATTGCTCTGGATTGTTTAGGGCTAGGCATTCGATGGAAAGGAGAGCATGCAGGAAGCAGTCCCTTTCCTTCTGGAAGGGGAGTCGTAGGTAGATAGGTGTTATGTTCTGTGTTTCCTTGAATATAATAAGTTAAAAAAAAAAGTTACTGATTTTTTGCTCCTTTGAGTCTGCTTTGTCAGTAGTTCACTGGGGGCTGATGGGAAAGACCAGCAGGCTATATCCAGTGATGTCATGAGTTTTTGACATGCCCAGTCTCCAAGCTGCAGGAGGAGGTTCACTACCCAGAGGTTGAGGACTAAACTGGAGACACTCAAGGAACCACAATTACCAGGTAAGTGTAATTCCTATTTAGTTGTCCTTGCCCATTTCATAATGTGGGCCCCCTCGTTGACACTGGGCACAAACCCTCATTATTCACTAATGCTTTTCCATAGATTGAGAGAGCCATTGGGTCCTTCATCTGCCAGGTAGCAGCTCATGCCCCTCCCCCATTGCATGTTCATTTCTTTACCCTTTGCCTAACGGTATAAGCCGGCAAAAGTAAAACTAAAAATAAGAGGTGGGCTAAGGTTGCCAACACAGATACCTCAAAGCTTGTGGCTTCTTCTGTCTCAACACCGACCAACGCCGCCTCCTCATCGCTTGCTGCCATGACTGCCACCAGAGCCTCTGTGCTTCCCAGATGCAGTGTTGGAAATGGAAGTAGGTAGTGGGTGGGCAGTTGGTTGTATCCTACCATGCACCTGCTATTCAGAATGAAAGGGGGGGATTAGAAATGTGAAGGAAGAGTCGTCATCCCGCACTATAACCAGTGACTGAGGGGAAGAGAACAGAACATAAGAATATAAGATATGCCCATACTGGGTCAGACCAAGGTCCATCAAGCCCAGTATTCTGTTTCCAACAGTGGCCAATCTAGGTCATATGTACCTAGCAGTTTCCCCAAGAGACACAAGTTCCACAATGCTTGTACTGGGTCAAGCATTGATATCTTCGGTCATTTCTTAATAATGGTTTATGGACCTTTCCTCCAGGAACTTGTCCAAACCTTTTTTAAACCCAGCTACACTAACAGCCTTTACTACATCCTCCGGTAACAAATTCCAGAGTTTGATTACACGTTGAGTGAAAAAAATATTTTCTTTTATTAGTCTTAAATAGTTTACCCTGTAGCTTCATTGCATGTCCCCTAGTCTTTCTATATTCTGATAAGGTAAACAATCGATCTACGTTTACCTGTTCCACTCCGTTCATTAATTTATAGACTTCTATCATATCTCCCCTCAGCCGTCTCTTTTCCAGGTTAAAGAGCCCTAACCTTTTTAGCCTTTCTTCATAGGAGTATCCTTCCATCCCCTTTACCATTTTGGTGGCTCTTCTCTGTACCTTTTCTAAAATCGCTATATCCTTTTTAAGATACGGCGACCAGAATTGCACACAATATTCAAGGTGCGGTCTCACCATGGAACGATATAGAGGCATTATAATATCTTTTGTTTTATTTTCCATTCCTTTCCTTATCATACCTAGCATTCTATTTGCTCTCTTGGCCGCAGCTGCACACTGGGCCGAGGGTTTTAGCATGGTATCCACAATGACGCCTAAATCTTTTTCCTGGGTGGTGGTTCCTAATGTGGAACCTTGCATCGTGTAACCATAGTTTGGGTTGTTCTTCCCTAGGTGCATAACCTTGCACTTGTCCACATTAAACTTCATCTGCCATTTTGATGCCCAGTCTTCCAATTTATCAAGATCCTCTTGCAATTTTTCACAATCCTCCTGGGTTTTAACAACTTTAAATAGTTTTGTGTCATCTGCAAATTTGATAACCTCACTCGTTATTCCACTTTCCAGGTCATTTATGAATATGTCAAAAAGCAGCGGACCCAGCACAGATCCCTGGGGTACACCACTATTCACCTTTCTCCATTGGGAAAATTGGCCATTTAGCCCTACCCTCTGCTTTCTATCTTTTAACCAGTTCCTGATCCACAATAGTACACTGTCTCCTATCCCAGGACTCTTTAGTTTTGCCAAAAGTCTCTGATGAGGGACCTTGTCAAAGGCTTTCTGAAAGTCCAGATACACAATATCAACCGACTCACCTTTGTCCACCTGTTTATTCACTCCTTAAAAAAAACATAACAGATTAGTAAGACAAGATCTTCCTTGTCTAAAGCCATGCTGGCGGTCTCCCATTACATGCTGAGTAATTTTATTCTTTATGATGGTTTCTACCATTTTTCCCGGTACTGACGTCAGGCTCACCGGTCTGTAGTTTCCCGGATCACCCCTGGAACCCTTTTTAAAAATTGGTGTTACATTGGCGATCCTCCAATCTTCAGGTATTACAGATTAATTTAATGATAGTTCACAGATTACTGATAGCAGTTCTGCAATCTCATATTTCAGTTCTTTCAATACCCTTGGATGTATACCATCTGGCCCAGGTGATTTGCTACTCTTCAGTTTATCTAATAGTTGTAAGACATCTTCCCGATGTATCGATATTTCCTTCAATTCTTCTGCACCTTTAAATACCACTTCAGTCAAGGGTAACATCCCTACATCTTCCTCAGTAAAGACCGAAGCAAAGAATTCATTCAGTCTCTCCGCTATCGCCTTGTCGTCTCTTAGTGCTCCTTTAACCCCTTTATCATCTAATGGACCAACTGACTCTCTCACAGGTTTTTTGCTACGAATGTACTTGAAAAGGTCTTTATTTCTCGTTTTTGCTTCCGCAGCAAGCTTCTTCTCAAATTCTCTCTTTGCCTGCCTTATCAATGCCTTGCATTTGACTTGCCAGTACTTGTGCTGTTTCCAGGTTGTGTCGTTTGGCTCTTTTTTCCATTTCCTGAAAGATGCTTTTTTGGCAACAACAGCCTCTCTGACCTCACCTTTAAACCATGCTGGCAGGTTTTTGGACTTCCTTCCACTTTTCTTAAAGCGTGGAATACAGCTGGTCTGGGCTTCCAAGATAGTATTTTTCAACAACACCCAAGCTTGATGTACGTCTTTAACCTTCGCAACTGCTCCTTTTAGTTTTTTCTTAACTGTTATCCTCATTTTATCATAGTCTCCCTTTCGAAAGTTAAAAGGTAGTACTGTGGATTTCCTTACTATCCCTTCTCCACTAATTTAAAGCAAAGGCGATCATGCTATGATCACTATTGCCAAGTGGCCCCAACACCCTTATCTCTTGCACTAGATCTAATATGGCTTCCCCTCTGGTCGGTTCATGAACCAGCTGCACCAAGAAGCAGTCATTTATTTCATCTAGGAATCATGTCCTGACGTGACAGTGACCCACTCGATACCGGGGTAATTGAAATCACCCATTATTATTACTGCGCTGTAACTTTTGTTAGCTTCCTGGATTTCTTTGAGCATTTCATCATCCATTTGGTCATTCTGGCCAGGCGCTCGATAGTACACCTCCAATGCCATCGCCTTCCCCCTTTTATATGGAATTTCAATCCATATAGATTCTATAGCAGATTTTTTTTCCTGCAAAACTTTAATCCTTTCTGAGTCAATGCCCTCTCTAACATAGAGCGCAACCCCTCCACCAATTTGATCAGCTCTATCATTACGATATAGTTTGTACCCAGATATCACAGTGTCCCACTGGTTGTCCTCCTTCCACCATGTCTCTGATATTCTAATCATATCTAACCTTTCATTTAGTGCTATATATTCTAACTCTCCCATCTTATTCTTTAGACTTCTAGCATTTGCATACAAGCATTTTAGAGAATGTATTTTATTCATGTTAATTTGGCTATTGTTAGACCTGGGTAAATTGGGATCTTTAAGCTCTGTCTGTTCCATACTTGAGGGCATTTGGGCTACTTTACTCTTTTGTGGAACCTCTCTGCTTTTGGTAGTATCCTTCAAGGATACATTCTTCCGAACCATCCGCTCTTGGGCGACTGTCGGCTTTCCCCTAATATCTAGTTTAAAAGCTGCTCTATCTCCTTTTTAAAGGTTAATGCCAGCAGCCTGGTTCCATCCCGGTTAAGGTGAAGCCCATTCCTTCGGAAGAGCCCTCCTTTCCCCAGAATGTTCCCCAGTTCCTAACAAATCCAAAACCCTCATCTCTGCACCATTGTCTCATCCACGCATTGAGACTCCGGAGCTCTGCCTGCCTTTTGGGTCTTGCGCGTGGAACAGGAAGCATTTCGGAGAATGCTACCCTGGAAGTTCTGGATTTCAACTTCCTACCTAAAAGCCTAAATTTTGCCTCCAGAACCTCCCTACCACATTTTCCTATGTCATTGGTACCGACATGTACCAAGACAGCAGACTCCTCCCCAGCACTATCTAAGACCTTATCTAGGTGGGGCGTGAGGTCCGCTACCTTCGCACCAGGCAGGAGAGAGTGCTTCACCTTACACTGGTAGTTAATCTTCAGTGCTGAGGCAGTTGCTGTTAAGATTCTTGCCTCAACCGAGCCAGAGAGTGTGAACAGTGAGCTTCACCCCTGGAACAGAAATTGCCCTGCCTCAAAAGGAGGGTGGTTAGGGGACAAAAGGGGGAAGTGTGCCTAAAAGATAAAGCACATGTCCCCTCCCCCTTTCCTTTCTACTACTGAAAGGAAAGGAAAGCTAGGTGCCTGCACCCCAAATTCATGGGAAGTGGCCTCCCCAGGCCCTAACAGCGCCTTTCAGGGTGCCATAATGTTTGTAGGCGTTTTGGTAGCCCCCTTTAAGGTCTGCTCTGTCTCCCACACCTCATGGTCAAGCAGATCTGCCATAATAGGATACTGGGCTTGACTGACTTTTGGTCTGACCTGTTTCCAACAATGGTCAGTTCAGGTCACAAGTACTTGTCAGGTTTCCAAAAGGTACATAGAGGAATAAGATCTTCAAGTACCAAGAAATACAGTCAGAGACCAAAATGTGGCAGAAAGATAGTTATTTCCCATCGTGTTGGGTGCTACAGGCTTGATTAAGAAGAATTTCCAAGCACACCATGATAAATTACCCATACATGTTACATCTTATGAACTCTAGAAGGAGACCCTCTTTGGCATGATGCAAGTACTACACTGAGCATTAGCACTAAATTTGAGAGACTGAGATCATACTCCACATACGCTGGCTTAGAAATTAGGTTTATAACTGTCATGGGGTGCGCAGAACTGCACAGAGTACACAGATTCCATGTCCCAGGGCTAAGCAGTGGATTTCCCCAGTCCACTTTAATAAGTCAATGGACTTTTCTTCTAGGAAATTGTCCAAACCCCTTTTAAACCCAACTAAATTAAAAGCTTTTACTACAAGACAATGTTTTTTCACTCAACGTGATCAGTCTTAAGTACTACATTGTACTGTAGTTTCATTGCTTGTCCCCTAGTCTTTCTCCTTTTTGAAGGAGTATACAATCTATGTTGACCTGTTTTAACCCACAGAAGTTGCTGCTTTAGGCAACTGCCTAGTTTGATTTATGGTTGTGCTGGCCCTGAGAGCAAGGCACTCTTTGCACCTAGTACACACACAAGACCTCTCACCAATTGGGAGATAATCATACATGTGACGCATGGTGCAAAACACTGGATAGCCCCCATCTTGCTGCTGGACTGCTGTCTGTATTTTAGTTTTAATGACTTGTTTAGTTGTTTAAAGTTGTTCAGTTATTTAAAGTTGCTGGGAGAATAGGGATACTTAAAACCAATGCAAATATACCTAAGACGTTTAAGAAACTTTGTTTAATGTTCACCTCTAGATTAATTGCAAGGATCTAATTAATCTATTCCTAATAACCTGCTGATGAAGATGACCAGTTAAACCTGAAAGTTAATAACATCCCTCCTTTCCTTTTAATTGGTTTAAGAGTTTATAAATCCAAGAGTGTGCCTGGGATGGTGGGAAATATACACTAACTGAAAATTTGCCTGTTATTCTCTTACTTAATAAGAACATAAAAAATGCCATACTGGGTCAGACCAAAGTCCATGAAGCCCAGTATCCTGTTTCCAACAGTGGCCAATCCAGGTCACAAGTACCTAGCAGATTCCCAAAAAGGCACATAGGTTCCACAGTGCTCATCCCAGGGTAAGCAGTGGATTCCCCATGTCCTCTTTAATAATGATTTATGGTCCTTTCTTCCAGGAACTTCTCCAAACCTTTTTTAAACCCAGTTACACTAACAGCTTTTACTACATCCTCTGGTAACAAATTCCAGAGTTCGATTACGAGTTGAGTAAAAATATATTTTTACTCATTAGTCTTAAATGGGTTATAGTACAGCTTCATTGTATGTCCTCTAGTCTTTCCACTTTTTGATGGCGTAAACAGCTGATCTACATTTACCTGTTCCACTCCATTCATTAATTTATAGACCTCTATCATATCCCCCCTCAGCCATCTCTTTTTCCAAGTTGAAGAGCCCCAACCCTCTAAGCCTCTCCTAACAGGAGCATCCCTCAATCCCCCCTACCAATTATGTCACTCTTCTCTGTACCTTTTCCAATTCTGCTACATCCCCTTTAAGATATGGTGAGCAGAATTGCATGCAATATTCAAGATGTGATTGCAACATGGAACGATACAGAGGCATTATAACATCCTTAGTTTTAGTCTCCATTTCTTTCCCTATGATCCCCAGCATTCTCTTTGTGCCTCCCCCTTCCCGGTTGTTGCTCCACACTGGGCAGAGCGTTTCAATGTATTATTTATGATGATGCCTAAATATTTTTCCTGGGTGGTGATACAAGGTGGCACCTTAGAAACCATATAACCAAAGTTTGGGCTGTTTTTTCCTAGGTGCATAATTTTGCACTTGTCTACATTAAATTTAATCTGCCATTTGTACGTCCAGTCTTCCAATTTATCAAGGTCCTCTTGCAAGTCTTCACAATCCTCCCATGTTTCAACAACCCTGAATAATTTTGTGTCTGCAAATTTGATCACCTCATTCGTTATTCCTATTTCCTAGTCATTTATGAATATACTAAAGCAGTGGGCCCAGCACAGATCCCTGCAGTACTCCACTATTCACCCTTCTCCTTTGAGAGAACCTGCCATCTAGCCCCACTCTCTTCTTTCTGTCTTTTAACCAGTTCCTGATTCACAATATTACACTGCTCCAATCCTATGACGTTTCAGTTTCACCAAGAGTCTTCCATGAGGGATCCCATCAAAGGCCTCCCAAAAATCCAGATATACAATATCAACTGGCTCACCCTTGTCTACCTGTTCATTCACACCTTCAAAATAATATAAAATGAATAAGACAAGACTTTCCTTAACTAAATCCATGTTGACTTTCTCCCATTAAACCATGACTATCTACATGTTCAGTAATTTTATTCTTTATAATGGTTATAATGGTTTCTACCATTTTGCCAGGCACTTACGTCAGACTCATTGATCTGTAGTTTCCCGGATCACCCCGGGAACCCTTTCCAAAAATTGGCTATGTTGGTCACCCTCTAATCTTCTGGTAGTAGAGATGATTTTAATGTTAGTTCACAGATTACTAATAGTAGGTTTGCAATCTCATATTTCAGGTGATTCAGTACAGGTGATTTGTTACTCTTCAGTTTATCAAATAGTTGTAATACATCTTCCTGGTTTATCAATATTTCTTTCAGTTCTTCTGATACATCACCTTTTATGTACCATTTCAGGCATGGGTAACTTTCCTACATCATCTTCAGTAAAAGACCAAAGCAAAGAATTCATTCAGTCCCTCCGCTATGGCCTTGACCTCACTTAGCGCCTCTTTTACTCCTCTGTCATCCAATAGTCCAGCTGACTCTCACAGTTTTTTTGCTAGGAATGTACCTGAAAAAGTTTTATTATGCGTTTTTGCTTCCACGGCAAGCTTTTTTTCAAATTCTCTTTGCCTGCCTTATCAATGCCTTGCATCTAACTTGTCAATGCTTATGTTTTCTGTTTTCGTCATTTGTCTCCTCTTTTCCATTTCCTGAAAGATGCTTTTTTGGCAAAAACAGTCTCTCTGACCTCACCTTTAAACCATACTGGCAGTTTTTTGGCCTTCATTCTGCTTTTCTTAAAGCATGGAATACATCTGTTATGGGCTTCCAAGATAGTACTTTTAAACAATGCCCTTGCTTGTTGTAAATATCAACCTTTGCAGTAGATGCAGTTGCAGGCAATTATATTCATGCCCTTTGCAGAGCAGGCCCAGGGGAAGGTATTCCATCTACTTTGTGGTGCCTAAGAAGGGAGATTCTTGTGGCCTATCCTGGACCTGTAGTCAACCAATGCTTGGCTCGGGATGCTGCACTTCTGCATGGAGGCCATCAGGTATGGTGTGTCAGTCACGCGAGGGGAGTTCCCTAGATCTAGGAACGGCATCAGTGGTGTTGCCATTTTCACTTACATGCCTTGCCCTTTGGTCTGACCACGGTTTCTTCACCTTGAAGGTTGCGGTGGTAGAGGCGTTCTGGTACAGGCATAACATTTGGACATTGGCTGATTTGGTTGGACTCCCTGGAGAAGTCCAGGGATAACATGATCTTGTTGATTCATTGGCTAGAAAAGTTGGGGTTGGTGATCTACTATTCCAGATGCAGCCTGAAGCCCTCCCAGGACTTGCAACATTCTGGGGCCCGTGTCAGTTCTCTTAAGTTGATTTTTCTCATGATGGAGAGCTCTCTCAGACTTCAAAGCTAGCTCGGGCCTTTTTTCTCAAAATCAGCTCTATGAGCCCGGAACTACCTTAACTCCTTAGGCCCATGGCATTGACTTTGGAGCAGATTCTGTAGACCAGAGCACACCTAGGCCCTCTTCAAAGATGCCTGTTAAATCTCTGGTCTTCCTGTTAGTTGTTCGATCAGACCCTTCTCTCTTGGAAGATCACTGATTGTGGTGGTTGCAGTCTTGTCATATGATGGCTGGAATTCCTTTGGAAGCACCGGATAACAGTCTGAAGGTCTTGGGTGCTCACTATTTAGGGCACTTTGCCCATGAACTTTGGTCCCTTCAGGAGGTTTCCTGAGTGATCAACTGGTTGGAGGTCAGAGTGATCCACCTGGCTCTGGAGACGTTTCAGTCTCTCCTGGTGAGCAAAACGGTCCAGGTGTTCTCAGATAATGCATACGTCAACAAGCAAAGTGGAAGTCGCAGTGCTGAAATGGCAGAGCTATGTTGTTAGTAGGAGGAGCATACAATTCCCCTATTAGCATTATACATCACAGGCATAGACAACATGCATGCTGATTTTTTGAATCATAACACTGTGGATCTCAGTGAATGGGAGTTTAGCCCTCGCATGTTCCAACTCATAGTGCAGAGGTGTGGGGCCTTCCAGCATTCAACTTGTTAGCCACTCAAGAGGGAACCAAAGCAAAGAACTTACAGCTTTAGGAAAGATCCACAGGTGATGGGCTTGGATGCTCTGCTTCAGGAGTGGCTCCAAGAGAGATTTCTTTGGGGTATGTTTACTAAACCGTCTTAACATGTGCCCGGCGATAGTGTGCAGGATGCCATAAAAGCAGTGGGCGTTTCGGTCTTAGCGTAGCAAAACGGGATTAATGTGCGCTGCGCACAATATCGGGCGAAACGCCGCTAAGCGCATTAACCTCAAGTAGATGCGCAGACATGCAAACATAGAAGCAGAGGTGTAGCACAATGGTTAATACACTGACTGATGGTACAGGGGTCATGAGTTCGATCCCCCAGTGTGCCTAATGCATAAGGCTGGCTGAGGCATCACCCTTTACGTTTAAGTAGTGCTTTTTGAGGCATTTTACTTTTATTTTAATTAGTGCTGCCAGCAAACACACCCTCACGGTGGCATAACCTAAGGTGCCGCATAAGGCACCCCATAACACACTCCATAGGGCACATTATAAAGTGCACTGTCCGCCAAGGCACCCTATAATGTCCCCTATAGGACACCTTATGAGGCACCTTAAGGTTACAGTACTCTGAGGGTGTTTTTGCTGGCAGCCTTAATGTACATTTAAAATAGACAATGCCTAAGACAGCCCTATCAAATAACCCCACCATGGGTTTGAACCCATGACCTCTGGCTTCACAGGCAGTGAAGTAACCAGTGAGCTACAGCTCTATAGCTGCCAACAAACCCCTGGCTGGCTGCAGAAGGACTGCACGTCACTACACAGACTGTCTGCTATGGTTACCAGGATAGGGTTAACCCACCTGTACCCATGATGCACTGCACATGCAAATCAGCAGTCGACAGATTGGCACAAGATGGAGTATGCACCCCCACAGCACCTCGGCCTGGTAGGGGGAACTGACCGTGTGTGGTACTGGCACAGAGTAGCCACAGACCGTCAAATTGTGCGGGTACTGTGCTCACCCTGAGGGTGAGGTGGGGCGCCCAGCACCAGGTCCACAGCACCTTTCATGGCTGAAATACGCCATGCTGCAGGTCCCCATCAATGCTACTGTGTGTGATAGATAGTTCCTGCAGACACACCTAGGTTACATCTGTGTCCTTCTGTATTTCAGTCATGTCTAGCCCTTATGGGCTATGATGCACCCAGAATAGTGCATATCCTGTGTTAGTGCCATGGTTACATGATCCCATAGGCGGATTATGTACCACCATACAACCCACCCTCTGGGGCTCAGGGTGGGAAACAGGATCGCCCACCAAAAGATCCACATTCTACCTCCCTGCAGTGGTGGCAGTAGAAGGGACCATCAACCCCAGTCCTGCTGGGGAACAGACACCCTACAGGGCAGGCAATGCAGAGCTGTACACATCCATAAAGCAATAGCAGACAGACAGTAGGCCTGGAAATGCTCAGCTGCCCCCCACCACTATCTGACATTCTCCAACAGCAGGCCTCCAGCCGCTGCACCCTGCAAGGTGTTCCAGCAAGACACATACTAGTTGCAGACAGTCTGCTAGCTAGTCCATAGTGCATGGTCCTGGAGGAGATGCATGTACCCAGAACTGGGATGTCAGCATACACACCAAGCAGATAAGTCAGTGATTGGGCCCCAAAAGAGAACCCACAAATATCACATGAGAGAAATACTATATAGTACTATGGGGGAACCTAGCCATGCCGTGGTCACTGCTCAGTCAGGGTGAGAGTGACCTCCCAGCAGGACATGCTGTGGCTACCCTGTCCGTGCAGGTGGTGGCCGGGCACTACAATGTCCGAGCCATTGCCCTATGCTCTGTACAGATGAATCCAGGCCAGGCTACCCTATCCAGGCTATTCCCACGGTAACTTGCTCCTCATTATGCACATTGGCAGGCCAATACTGGCAACAGTGCTAGCAGTGTGGGCTGAGGAAGGTGTTAGCAGCCACCACACACTGGATAGACAGACACACACTCCCCACACCTATGCCAGCATTGTGCAACTATAGAGGTGTTTGGCAGCCCTGGCCACCACACCAGTCCTGGGCACAGTGCAGGCATGGCTATGGTACGCAATACTGTTGGGGTCACCCCCCCAGGGTGGTAAACACTGTCGGACACAAGACCTGTAGCACATTCCACAGACATCAGAAAGGTTGCTATGATGCAGCTCACTCAGAAAATTGTACTTAACCTCGGAATTGCTATCTGCCAGTAATCATATCAACCTTTTGATAGCTGTGTACCATATTCCCAGGTTTAGGGTGGCATTGCTAAGGTATGCAAGTGCTAATATTGGAGATGCACGCAGGGCCCAACATCCTGCCTCTCCAGGAGGCATTGGATAATGGAGCCTGTGGGTGCGGGTGTGTCTGCCCCTGTTGGCCGCTGCTTTAGGGCAGAGGTTCCCGACTCCAGTCCTGGCGGGCCAGACACTGTTCAGGTTTTCATGCTGTCCCTCATGCATATTGTGACCCCACAGGTCCCGTATAGGCCTTCGCCTAGGGCCCGGGGTTATAGTTGCCTCCTATCTTGCAGAACAAAATAGTCTTCAGTCGAGTGTTAAGGCAAAACAAAGATAAGGGCTTTATTCCCCTTCCCTCAAGGATATCTTTTGGTACAACAAAACTTGGAAACAAAAACAGTACTTCCAAAGAAAAATATGTTCTTTTCCTTTGTAGCTTACAGGTCTTCAGCGCAAGGATTCAACATCATCCGACATACATAACGTACAGTCCATGGGAGCACATTCAGGAATATTGTTATTACTTTCCCACTGCATCAGCTCGCATTCACCCGGTGTTACACTTGGGTTTAAATCCTCATAGTTGTTTCTGTACAAGCCTCTCTCTGAGGATTCAGTTGGACTACAAGAGTACAGTTCTAAGCAAGTAGGTTTTGGAATACCTGTTACTGCAGTATGTCTTCTCTGGCTCTCCTCCTCTAACCTCCAACGGCTAGGAATTGTTTTATATCTTCCTGTAGTCCATTCATGCTCTGTGCACTGCTCTGACCCTCTGGTACAAACAGACGTTTTAGCTTTCCCTTTAATAAAGCTTGGTTCCCACCTGTATAAATGGTGAGGTTTTCTCTCTGGTAATGAGGACTGTGGACTCCCCTGCTCTCCCAGTCTGGACAGCTTTCTGACCTCAGCTTGGTCTCTCCTCTCTGGAGTTATAGCTTCTACCTCTTGGCTGTAAGCAGGCTCCACTTCAGACCTCCAGTTGCTAGCACTCTGAGCACTTCGACGGCCACGTTCTTCTGAAGCCTTTCCCTTGCTGCTTCCTGTTCCAGGGCTACTCCCACTGCTTCCTGGATTCAGCAGGCTTCTCTCTCTGTGACCTCTGCTTCCTGCACTGCTGCTGCTGCTCGCACTGCCACTGACCTCTGCTGGATCTACCCAGCAGCTTTTATCTTCCTCTCCACTACACGTTCTCTGTGCTTTCTTGGACAGGTGATAATAATCAGATCCTAAACTTCTTGCTGCGTCATGGCTTGGGTGTGGTAATCCTAATCCACTGTTTCTTTGCTCCTTCTGAGCTGTGTGTGCTGGCTGCCTAACAGGTTTTAAGGTAAATTCCTCTTTTTCCTCTATTATCATAGGCTCTGTATAGGCTTCCCTGTCACAATATGCATGAGATACATCTGCATACCATGGGGGCGGCGCATAGAAATGCAGCACAGGCATCTTTATTAGAGACAGCATGGAACCTGAATGGTGTTTGGCCCTCCAGGACTGCATTTGGGAGAATCTGCTCTAGGGAATGCGCATGTTTATGGTGTCTGTGCTCTGTAGGGTAAAATGTAGGTGTTTTGGGCATGTTTACGTCATCTTCCATAAAGGTTCTGTCTGTATTAGCACGTTTTAGTAGTGAGTAGTGGGCACTGGGTGGGCAGGAACCACAGCTGGGACTTGAACCTGTGACCTTCTGCTTCTGAACACACTGGCTATGTGCACTGCACCACTGTGTTGCCACAGAGACAGTGCATTCCCTGGTGATGCCATGACTGTTCGTCAGACAGGGCCTGTCTGTTGCAGTGCATGGCACCCACCTACACAGGGTTAGGCCACGGTCTGCTCTGGGCAGCTGCCACTGCCCCCTCCACCACCATGCTGACATGCCCTTCTGCTGGTGGTGCTGGTGGAGCGCAGTCTCAGGCCATACATTGTGCAGGTAGGCGGCTGCCTAAGGTGCGGATTCTGGGGTAGGGGTGCCTGCATAGCTGTCCACGCTTCCCCCCCAGCACCGCATGCCAATGTTCCGTGCCCTTCGGGGTACCTGCTGGGTACTATCCCCTGTGACACTGTGGGAAGCACACTCGTGCCCATGTTGGTCCCTCAGCAGTTGCTGTCTGGCTGCTCTACTGTTTCAGCATTCCTTTGGGCCAGCTAGGCATCACCCTAGTCCACACTGTGGGCCAGCTGCACCGCAGCATGTGCCGTCTGCAGCCCTCTGTGTCCCCTTTTCCAGCATCTGTCCAGTTCCGACATGCCCGCCCTGCTGTTGCAGAACATGCGCAAGCCATAGGACACCTGCCCACTGGAGAGGGAAAACCCTGCTCTGCGAACTTTCACTGTGGGCTCATTCACCTTGTATGGGGACAGAGCATAGACCCTTCCAATATTCATATCTTTTTTTTGGAGCTTTCTCGGGGGGGGGGGGGGGTTGATGTTTCCCATTTATATCACTATTGCCCAGCTTGGCTATGGTTTTTTTTTTCAATTTTGTTCCGGTCATTTTCACTGTTTATTTGCCCTTTTGTTCCGTGCACATGTATCACACTTAGCACTTTTTGTAGGTTTCCCTGGTTTTGCTGTACATTGCTGACGGAAATGGTTTCTTTTCCCTTTAAATCAGCTCTAACGCCAGAGTTTCACTGGCGTTAGTTTTGAGCCTCGGACTTCACATCGTTAGTGTGCGGGGAGCCTCTCCCCTCCCACTCTCCACCCATTGACCCCTTCTCTCCGCCCCTGGGGAGCCTTCCTCCGCCCTCCGGGAGCCTTTCTCCGCTTTCAGCGCTCGTTGGCGCCGCTGTGCATGTTATCGCGCGCTAAGGTACCTCTGCGCCCGATAAAGTGCCATTATTGCACGATAAGGTACCTTATCGCGCGATAACGTCGCAGAGCGCACATTAAGACGGTTTAGTAAACATACCCCTTTGTCTTTTCTCTCCTTGCCCGTTGGTGAACTGTCTTCTATGTAAGACTCAGGCTCAGCCAGACCTGGTGATTCTCATGGCTCTGGACTGGCCTTGGTACACAGACCTGTTGAACCTGTTGGTGAGATTCCCTCTCTTATTGCTTCAAGAGAAGGGCCTCCAGTGTCAAAAACCCTCAGTTTTTGTGGATCCCGTTTCCTTCTTACTTGCAGCCTGGCCCTTGAGAGACTTAGGTTAAGAACATAAGAAATGCCTTACTGGATTAGACAAAGGTCCATTCAAGTCCAGTATCCTGTTTCCAACAGTGATCAGTCCAGGCCACAAGTACCTGGCAGATTTCCAAAGAGGCACACAAGTTCTACAATGCTTTTCCTGGAGCAAGCAGTGGATTTCCTGGGTCTTCTTTAATAATGGTTTATGGATCTTTCTTCCAGGAACTTGTCCAAACCATTTTTAAATCCATCTACACTAACAGCTTTCATTACATTCTCCGGTAATGAATTCCAGAGTTTGATTACGTGTTGAGTAAAAAAATATTTTCTCTTATTAGTCTTAAATGGGTTACATTGTAGCTTCATTGTGTGTCCTTTAGTCTTTCTATTTTTTGATGGCGTAAACAACTACTCCATTAATTTAGAGACCTCTCAGCCCCTCAGCCGTCTCTTTTCCAAGCTGAAGAGTCCCAGCATTTTAAGCTTCTCCTCATAGGGGTATCCTTCCATTCTCTTTACCATTTTTGTCACTCTTTTTGTACCTTTTTTAATTTAGCTATATCCTTTCTAAGATATGATGACCAGAATTGTACACAATATTCAAGGTGCAGTCACACCATGGAACGAATCAGAGCATTATAATATCCTTTGTTTGTTTTATTCTTCATGCCTTTCCTTATGATTCCTAGCTTTCTGTTTGCTTTCTTGGCTGCCGCTGTACACTGGGTGGAGGGTTTTAACGTATTATCCATGATGACGCCTAAATCTTTTTTCATGGGTGGTGATTTCTAAGGTTCTACCTTGCATCTTGTAACCATAGTTTTGGCTGTTCTTTCCTAGGTGCTTAACTTTGCACTTGTCCACATTAAATTTCATCTTCCATTTGGACGTCCAGTCTTCCAAGTTTTCAAGGTCCTCTTGCAATTTTTCACAATCCTCTTGTGTTTTAACAACTTTGAATAATTTTGTGGCATTGCAGATTTGATCACCTTGCTCGTTATTCCTATTTCCTGGTCATTTATGAATATGTTAAAAAGCAGCAGGCCTAGCACAGATCCCTGGCGTATTCCACTATTCACCTTTCTCCACTGAAAAAATAAACACAAAATTTTAAAACGAACATAAATTTTATCAGCTTAAACCAAAAGAATTCTCTTTTTCTTTGTGATTTTGACTATTTTTCGGCCGGTAAATACTTGGACATGCAGATTTCTTCCTAGCAGTAGCAGCTTCTCTATCAGCAGGCCTTGTCCCTTTAAAAAATAGTTTTCTTTTGCTTTGCAAGGGATAGGACATGGGTTCCCACGGGCAGTGCCAGGAAGAGCCTCCTTATTTTAAAAAATAAAAATTAAAAATTGAGGTTCTGGTGGATCCAAGATGGATTAATTAATTTGAAACTGTGGATGCTATCTATCTGTTTTTTACTTTGCATTTATGGCTAAATGGAAGGAACTTTTCACTTTTTTAATTGGGGGAAGATAACCAACTTTCACTTCTCCCCTTCCTAGTGAGACAGAATACCTCTGAGGTTCAAGCTGAGCAAATTCAAGAGGGTGGCTGTTTGACTGGCTTCTCTGACAGAGACCTGACTGCTAATAGCCATGGTTCAATGTCAGTAGGCACCTGCTTTAACATCCTTGAAGGTTTCTTCCTCTTAAAATGTCTGCAGCCTTGAGAACACTTTCTTGTAACTCCAAGTTGATTGGCTTGGATGAAGAATTATTATATTCATTGGAATAGGTGGAGAGATCTATTAATCAGTCATCACATGGTTCTCCTTTGGGCCTGAGTGTGACTGCATTCCAATAACTGCAGGAAATAGTGCAAGTGGGAGAAGAATATAGCTTTTCTCTTGATAGGAAGAATGACAGAATTTTTCATCTGTTAAAGTTGACAAATTTTTGTTTTAAAGAAGCTGGATTTTGATCAATCTGAATTGAATATTGGGAAGCATATTTGAAGGAGTGAATCGGAACATTTGATTGATTTAGTGGAAAAGCAAGACTTTGTTTCTAACTTAAGTGAACTTTTTAATAAAGAAGTTAAGACACTTATGTAATGTCTGATTCTTGTATTGTAAAATTGAGAGCAGATTTTCAAGGTTCCTCTATTGATCATCTATTACAAGTTTTTTCAAGGCTCGAGAAGATGTTGACTAAAATCAAGTTAAAACATAATTTGATCAGTTTGAATCAAGATTTTGAAACTGTGAGAAGAGTTTTTCTATTATGAATGAAAAGATGAAAGAAATTGAACATTTATCTCAATCCTTGATTAAATTGAATCTTATTTTAATATAGAAAATTTGGAGGAGAGCATTCACCATGATGCCTAACTTGCTGCCTTTTCTGTAAAAAGGATCAAAACCAAGCAAGTGTCTTTACAAAAACCCCAATAGTGACTAACTTCTGCAGCAAAATATCATGATGTAATGTATTAAAAGCAGCCATCACATCAAGCATAGCCATAAAAATGAGCCCCATGATCAAAACCCCTCAAAACAGACTGTTAATAACGACTCAGTACTATGTTTAGCTCGAAAACCAAATCGATGGGAATCCAGAATAAATTTTTCTAAAACTTTTGCCATAAATTATAAGAATGAAGTAGGATGTAAATTTTAAAAGATCATCAGGATCAAGCTGAGGTGTTTTCAGTAATGAATGAACACTTGCCCTCTATAACAAATCAGAGACTTCAACTGGAATAGACTTCAATTGGAAATTTAAATTATTGGATGACCTACTTCCTTTTCACAAATTATGTAAACCATGGCTGTTGTAATCAGTCTCCAAGTAATATTAGTTTGTACCATTGATTTCTGATTTTCCTGTGATCTTTAGGTACTTTTTGACTTGTGCTGTAACCAGCTTTGTAGTTTTTTCAAGGGTAGGTGGTCTATACATTTTGTAAAATTTATGAATAAAGGTACTTCCCAGAGCGATGACAAGTTCATCTGACATAATTCCAAAATGAAGCAGAGTATAAACTTCCTATGGCAGTAAAGTCTCAAAAAAGCTGCATGGACAGATGAGTACATGCCTGCTATGCATGGGGGAGTGCCAGATCAGACACACTTGGGTATCGGTAGAGACTACTCAGATGTCTACAGAGATCACAAAGTGGATTTGTTTGATGTAAAATAGACTTTTTCAACAATTCAGTGCAGGAAACATTGCGACATTAACGGGCCACAGCTCAAAGTGGGGATGCTAAGACCATATGGTATTCTTGGCAGGTGCCTGAGTCATGACAGAACATAGTGTACCAACAGACAAAGAACATGAAAATGAGCTCCGCCTGCCTATGATAACAGGCTTGTGGTATTTGAAAGGCAATGCAGCACAGTTATCCCATCTAGTATCTGAGTAGCAGCAGGGCTTTCTTTTGAGGGCGTACACAGTGGTATGGAGTACTGACACCTTTTTCATTGCCTTCTAAAATAACCCATGGTCCTCATATTTATGAAGGAGCCCTGCATATGAGTTGCAGCACCTTTTTTTTTTTTTCCTAGAAAAAATGCACTGGGTAGTACTAACTATTTTGACTCCCAGCTTGAACTGGCAGCATGGTTCTGAGAAGGGGGAGGGCATACCTTGGAGGATGGCAGGTCCCACCAGTGATACTGCTGCTCAATGGAGAAAGATTGGATAACTGATCTAAGAGTGTAACAGTTCAGGGTATGGTCAAAGTATCTTTGTATATTAATAAAAGCTGTGGCCTGTTTTTCTGTTGCCAATTCTTGTCCGGTGTAATTGGTTGTGAGGTGAGGAGTTGGGAAGGGAGAGGTCTCAATTGCCTATGTAATTCCCCTGAGAAAGAAATAGCAGTGAGGATCTCGTTTTTCTATAAAAGTGCAACTGCTGAAGTCTGCATTCTCATTTCCTCTTACGCACTCCCTTCCCACTTTTCGTTAAGTGAGACATCAGGATGTTCTTTGAAAAGCTGAAATTGAATTGAACAACTTCATTGAATTTGCAGGTTTCTCAAGATTAAATCAATTTTTGCTTTCCAATTATAAATCAATATTACCATCCATTAAGAAATTCCATAAGCAAGCTTAAAATGCCAATACAAAGATTTCTTCTTGCTTTACCTTTACATTTCTCAGATTCAAGAGAGGCCCAAATATTCTTTGATCATATCTGACTGTACACTTTACAAATACAAGGAAAATGGAATCCATGGAAAAGATCCCTATTCAAAATCAAAGTCTGGACTTCTGCTTTCTTGGTCAGGGTTGCTGCAAAGGCAGTGTGCATGGTCCTGGAGGATGAGGAGCTGAGTTACAGCCATTGTCTTAATTTAAGAATGACACCTAGAGTTAGGCCTATGATTGCAGGGTTGTAGAAGGTGCCCTAGTGCTTGGCTCCTGGCTGAAGGACTAGGTGCGCTTGGCTAGTACTTGGATAGGTGACTACCTTGGAATACCAGGTGCTGTAGGCTTACTGCGTGGAAGAACGGCCTGGCCATCTACTTCCAGTCACACTTTACCAAGAAACCCCAGGAAATGGGTCGCAAAGATTCAGCATCTACTTGATGGCGCACCACAAAAACATAGGCATTCACTATCTGACAGCAAACACATAACTTGCTTTCAGTATGAGACCCTAACTCACTTGTGTATTTATTTATTTATTTACATTCTCTTGTATACCGTGCTATTCTGCATCAGTGCGGTTTACATTGAACAAACTGAAATTACATTGAACAGGGCATTATAACTTGAAGATAACTATTTTACAGGGAACATGGGCTATGGAGGGTTAAGTGGCTTGCCCAAGACCACAAGGAGCACCTGTGGGACTAGAAACCCCAGTCCTTCCGGCCCAAGGTTGCTGTCCTCTAGTGGGATTTGAACCCCCGACCTTCCGGCCTGAAGTACCTGAAGTGCATGTATTTTCAGCACATCTATGGATAAAATTGGGCAGTTTAACTTGCCATATGGCCAAGTATTAGCCATAAAAAAGAGATCAACACAGGCGTGCAAAGGCAAAGCTGCCGTTTATTCATTGAGTGGCAGTATTTGTCCACTAATGAGTAAGTTATGAATTTAAAGTTAGACTCGCTAAATAACAGGCCTAATGTTAACCAGATAGTCACCAGTGCTGTTGCCAGTCAGATGTCTATTCAGCAGCACTATTTAAATAGATGGTGCCTCTGAATATATGAATGAATTTAAGTGCTGTTGTCGGCGTTAACTTTATATGCTGGCTGACCCTGCTGAATAGCAGGTCCATGGTTGTTGACGGCAGATAAAGATTGAAATAGCCATTTAGTGTTCCCAGTACTATGCTTACGATTGTGGCTGCTACTCCATGCAGATTACCCTCTCTAGGAAGAAACCCTGGCCTCGCCTCCCCACTCCTGCTGATGCCAACCCAGTTGCCGCCACCCTCCCACCCCAGCTGCTGCGTATTCCGTCTCGGGAGGGGGAGGTAGCAGTGGCAGTATTTCCAAAAGCGGCAGCTTTTTGCCACCGCTTTTGGAAATACTGCCAATGTATGCCTCTCCCCCAACAGAATTGGCGGCAGCCAGGGTGGTAGCACAAACACCCATGTGTGCCATTGCTGCCGGCCGCCCTAAGCAGACATAGCTCGCCTAGTGGACGGATCGGCCCTGCCCATGTCTTCTGTACTGGGCTTCCAAGAATCTCTGGAGATAACCTGCATGGAATGCCCCCATTTCCCTGATTTCCTAAGTTTATCACTATCTGCAATTCTGATCCACAGATCAGTAGGTGAATTCCTTGGCAATGTTTATAACTGAGGATTTAGAGTTTCAGTTTAGCTCTAGCTCAGTTTAGTCTAGCTCAAATTGTTTAAAATATGTACTGTATTTGTATCTCCCACTTTTATTCAGATATAACTGTAAGTGCTTTTCAGTGGACTTTGAAGGAAGATCAGACAACTTGCAAATGGCATCTTCCAGCAGAGCACAGGTGTTGAGTCTTTACAAAGCAATGTTGAAAGAGAGCAAGAAATTCAGTTCATACAACTACAGGTAGGAAAAAAGTGGAGGATGTGCATAAATCAGACTACCCAAAATAGTATATTCATCATCTAGTGTCCACTCAATCATACAGTATGCTAGTGCTGCTCTGACGAATGTTTACTGACTGATACATAAAATCAATCACAACAACATAAAACAATGCTGCATAGCTTTCTGTGTTCTTAAGTCTTGTGTCATATGAATTTATGGTTTCACATGTTTGTTGTGGTCCTCTCAGAATTAGAGGTTGGCAGCATAAAATGTTTTCAATAAATACTGAGAATGTATACATTTTTGTCTTAAAAAATCCATACATTCATTGGAAACTGGCTCACAGGCCAGGTAAATAAATTGTAATATGAAACAGTGCTGAGAAACTTTACAACTGACATAAATTTCATTGTGAACGTCGTTATATGTTTCTCCTTCTGATTGCTAATAGTTATAAATAACAGTAATGTTTCTGGAAAGATCAGTCCAACAGCATGATGTTACAAAGTAAGCTTATTCCAGTATACACAAGAACAAGATGTAGCAGAAAACTGAAACAGTATTTTATTTATTGCATAGGGTAACATGTTCTCTGCTCAAACTGTAGAGGACGTAGTAGGGTTATGCATTTATGAGAGTGCATTAGGGTATGCTTGAGTGCCTAAAAATTAAGTGCATGCAGATAGCTTGTACAGATGTATACGTACGAATTAACGCATATGGTGCATGCCTAAAAAACAAAATATATGAAACAACCTAAAAATTATTGTTCAAAAATTGGGGAAATTCCTCATTCATTTAAAGGAATAAAAGCTTACTAAATCCAGTGTTTGTATGTGTGGAGGGAGTGTGTGTTGGTTCTTTTCAGTAGAAAAGACCCAGGAACAGTTAGCAGGAGAGGTCTACAAACAAGTTCTCCACAGGATACGGCATCAAGGAGGGTACAAGAGTCTTCTGCCTGTTACAGTAATTTTCCCTATGGGTTGAGCACTCCAGAGCTGATGGCTGTTAGGTCTTGGCTGGGACAAAACATCAAAGGAATTGTTCCTAATCCTTATTGACCCTTTCTGTGAGGCCACTATTCTGAGGATGGTATCCAAAAGAAAACTGGAGTGTGATACCAAATTTTTGCAGAAGACCTTCTGGAATCTTGTAGCAAATTGAAGACTTCAATTGGACACAATAGATTGTAATACCATGCAAGCGTGCAAGTTCCTTGACAGATACGACCATCAATTGGAGGGCAGAGGGCAACTTGACAATAAGAGTAAAATGTCATATGACAAAATCATTCCATAGCCACTGGATTGTTGTACAGATATCCAAAAATGAAAGATGAGGCCACACAGATGACAACAAGGAATCTTGGTCCTAGGACACGCAGGCAGGTGAAAAAGTAGGATAGAAACATGATGACAGAAAAAGACCACATGGCCTATCTAGTCTGTCCTTCCATATCAACCACTACATCAGTTCCCTTTTTTCCTTTAGAGATCCTCTGTGTTTGTCCCATGCTTTTTTGAATTCAGATACTGTCCTCATCTCTACCACCTCGACTGGGAGACTATTCCACATTACTCCTGAGTCTATCCCCTTTCACCCTCATTCTACGTCTCCTCATAGAGAACTTGCTTTCAATCGAAAGAGGCTCTCCTCCTGTGCATTTATGCCACGGAGGTATTTAAACATCTTAATCATATCACCTCGATCCTGCCTTTCCTCTAAAGTATACATATTAAGCTCCTTAAGTCTGTCCTCATATGCTTTATAACGAAGACCATTAACCATTTTAGTAGCAACCCTCTGCACCGACTCCAAGCTCCAACTCCTTTTGAAGGTGCGGTCTCCAGAATTGCACACAATATTCCAAATGAGGTTGCACCAAAGACTTATATAGAGGCAGTATCACCATCACCTCCTTTTCTTCTGCTGGCCATTCCTCTCCCTATGCACCCAAGAATCCTTCTAGCTTTTGCCATCATCTTTTCTACCTGTTTAGCTACTTTAAGATCATCAGACACAATCACACCTAGGTCCTGCTCTTCTTTTGTGCAGAGAAGTACTTCACCCCCTATACCATATCGCTCCCTTGGATTGCTGCAGCCCAAATGCATGACCTTGCATTTTTTTAAAATTAAATCTCAGCTGTCAAATTCTAGATCATTCTTCAAGCTTAGCTAGATCCCTTCTCATGATATCTACACCTTCCTGGGTGTCTACTCTATTACAGATTTTGGTATCATCCTCAGAGGCAAACCTTACCCGACAGCTCTTCCGCAATATCACTAACAAAGAAGTTAAAAAGAATCAGGCCAAGGACAGATTCCTGGGGCACACCACTGGTAACCACCACCTCCTCAGAGTGAGCTCCATTTACCTGTACCCTTGCAGCTTCCTACTCAACCATTTTCTAACCCAAGCAGTGAAGCCCATCCCTAGGGTGCTCAGTTTTGTCTTTGGTAAATCCATACTGCCTCGGATCCGTTAAACTGTTGGGCTCCAGAAACCTCACTATTTTCTCTTTCAGCAGCATTTCCAATAATTTACTCAACACAGAGGTTAGACTAACCAGCCTGTAGTTTTTAGCAACATCCTTACTTCCACTTTTGTGTAAAGGGACCCCATGTGCTCTCTCCAGTCCTCTGGCATCACTCCTGACTCCAAAGAGGCATTGAAAAGGTCAGTCATTGGAGCTGCTAGAACATCCCCAAGTTCTCTAAGTATTCTCAGGTGCCTCCCATCTGGTCCCATCGCTTTGTCTACTTTAAGTTTAGCTAGTTCCTCACGAACACAGTCTTCTGAAAATCGTTCAAGATGCTCCTTGCTTCTGTTCCTGTTTGTGGGTGTTTTCTGAGGTCCTGTTCCTGGTTCTTCATCTGTGAACACAGAACAGAAATATTTGTTAAGCAATTCCGCTTTATTTCTCATCAGCTTCTACATATTCCTTCCCTTCACTCTTGAGTCTGACAATACCACTTTTGCCCTACCTCTTCTCACTAACCTATCTGAAGAATGTCTTATCCCCCCATTTTATTCATTGGCTATTTCCTTCTCTTTTTGAATCTTTGCTTTCCTGACTACTTTGCTAGCTTCTCTATTTTTTTTTCCAAATATAGATGCCTCTTTCTGTGATCTCTTGTATTTCATGAAGGTCTCCCTCTTATTCTTCATCTTTTTAGCTACTTCTTTTGAAAACCATAGCAGTCTCCTTTTCCTTTTACCTTTATGTGTTTAAATCTGTTAACTGCTTTTGTGTGGAATGTTGATAATAAACATCTTCAAGCCATACACACTTATATATCTGCTTCTATAATATCAAACCCCAATATGAGGGGAGTCACAAAATTTCAAAAATACCTATTATACTACCATGATCCCCATTCTTCTTTCCAAAAAAGATATGTGCACTGCTCACGCCTACACATTGTAGTGTTCTTTTAACATTTTCTAACGGTTTTATACCTCAAGCCATTCCCTCCCCCTTTCCCTTTCCCTCTCCCTCTCCCTTCTTAATCCTCTATTTCCAGTATCCCCCCTAGGGTGGGTTGATTCTGCTCCACCCCAAGGGAGTTATTCCTATATTCTTCCCCCCCTCCCTATATGGAGGCCAGGATACTTGATCCAATCGCTCAGTTTTTGTCCCATTCCCTTTGCTCCCATTCAAAGAATGAGTAAATCATTTCTCACTCAGGGGTTAAGCTGGGACAAATATGGATTGGAGAGCTGGAGATAAATTTCTCTCACGCAGTGTTTAGAGGCCAAACGCTCCCACACCGCTATCTGGTGCCAAGTGGATCTCCATTCCATATACTTGGACTGTCAACATCTCTTCAGTGGTGCAGGATACACTGTTTAGCAATTAGGCATCCTTTATGAATTAAGAGTCGAAACTGCTTTCCTTTTGGGCCTCCCACCCAGGTATCATCCAGTATTGCCATACCCGGGGACAATTGGAAAGAAACTCTGATTAATAATTATTATTATTGTAAAATTTTGTATTGTATCTCCCTAAGCTTAACTCCCCTGAACCAACCCTGGGATTCGGGATAGCACTGCTCTCCAGGACACCCCCCTCCAGATCCACAGACAATTCCAATGCCCACTTTGAGGCATGTGGCGCATATGAGCGTGATTTCTCCAGTTTTAGCATTTTGTTATGATATAGGGTGATAGAGATGTTAGTACATGTATCAAATTAAAAAAAGTTTTCCATTTTCACTACACTTGACCTAGTCAGTGTCTGTGGCCAACCCCCGTACATGCCTCAGTTGTAGGTAAGCAAATAAATGGGTCCCCGGAGAGCATAGTGTTCTTGTAGATCCCTAAAAGATTTGAGTCCACCTTCCTCATCGAGGAGTGGCCTAGTAGTTGGGGCAAGGTACTGAAGGTCGGGGGTTCAAATCCCACTAGAGGACAGCAACCTTGGGCCGGAAGGACTGGGGTTTCTAGTCCCACAGGTGCTCCTTGTGGTCTTGGGCAAGCCACTTAACCCTCCATAGCCCATGTTCCCTGTAAAATAGTTATCTCCAAGTTATAATGCCCTGTTCAATGTAATTTCAGTTTGTTCAATGTAAACCGCACTGATGCAGAATAGCGTGGTATATAAGAGAATGTAAATAAATAAAATAAGAACTTGGTGCAGAAAAATGTCGTTTTCTCCTCCAATATCTAAAGGCTATCGAATCGACCCTTTGCAATAAAGCCATGTTACCTTGCAACGGCAAAAACCCCAAAGCGTGGGGATCAACTCCTAGACCTTTGTACAGGTTACACCATCCCATCCGGACTGTTGAGATTCCTAAACTATGCCGTGTCCATTTGGATAGTCTCCCTGTTTCTATGTGGAGAATTGAGGCCAATGAGTAGGGTTGTACCATGGCCACCTCCATGTCCAAAGGTGTGAACACAGATGTACCACTCAACCAGTCTCGGAGATGGCAGTAAATGCATGCCATATTATATTTAGTTATATCTGGGATACCTACTCCTCTTTCTCGCCAAGGTCTACATAATTGATTGAAACCCACACAAGGTTTCCCCCTTTTCAAAAAAATAGGATGTGATGCCTTTCTCCAAAATTTGTGTATCCCTCTGAGTGAGTCTTAGTGGTAGGAGTTGAAGGATATAAAGAATCTTCGACAATACCACCATTTTGTACACTGCTACATGTCGTAAAAGTGACAGTGGGAGGGGTTGCTAGTCTTGCAAGTGTTCCAACCTCCCTAATTAGCTCCTGTATATTGATTGAATATAATCGCCGTGGATTTGCTGGAAGCCATATGCCCAAATGTTTAAATTTCTCCCCCAACCAGCATAGTGGGAAAGCTGTGGGCCATGCACCTTGTAAATTGCCCCGAACATCGAGTGCTTCTGATTTAGACACGTTTAATTTTAGGCCAGCCATTTTCCTGTAGCACTTGATTTCTTCTAACAAGCATCTTAATGAATTTACCGGATCTGTCAGATGAATAAGATCATCAAAGGCTGACACCTTAAAGCATGACTTTCTTACTTGCATCCCCACAATGTCATCTCTTAAATTTATCCTACATAAAAGTGGATCCAGTAAAAGGATGAACAGTAGAGGCGACAACGGGCAACCCTGCCGGATCCCCCTTTCTAACCCAAAGGTCTCTATTAAATCTGAATTCACTGAGTCACTGCTTGTGGAGAATTATATAGGGCCTGTACCCCTAATATAAACATTTTGCCCAGCCCATAAGCATGCAATACTGTAAACAAGTATTGCCAACTAATCCTATCAAACGCTTTTTCCACATCAGAGCTAATGAGCAGAGAGAGCTGCTGGTTGAAATGGGTCCACTCCTCGGAGGTCAAGATCTGGTGAAGATTTCCAGCTGGTTATCAACCTCTAACAAACCTACCTGGCATGGGTGCACCAAATTTGGGAGGTATGCTGCTAGCCCATCAGCTAAAATCTTGGCAAACCCCTTCAGGTCAAAGTTGTCAAAGAAATCTATCTATATGAGTCTACCTCCTGAGGGTCCTTCCCCGGTTTAGGTAGGACTGTAATCTGGGCCCTATTGACATCATATGCTACCCTTTCCTTGGAAAGCCATTGATTTATATACCTCTACCATAGTCGGTATAACCTGCTCTTGCATAATCTTATAGTATTCAGCTCTTTATCCATCACGGCCTGGGATCTTGCAAAATGCTGCCCTCTTAATAAAATATTTCACTTCATCTACGGTAATTGGTGCTCCCAGTACTGTCTTCTGTTGGTCTGATAATGAGAGCAATGGGATCTGGGCCAAATACTCCTCTGTTAGAGCGAGTGGGCCGTTTTCCTGGGTATATAGTGATTGGTAAAAGGCTTTTAATACTACACCAATATCTGCTGTTGATGTGCAAGAGGTGCCACAATGGTCTCGCAGAATGGGGATAAACTTGGAACCCTGGGCCCCTCGTAAACAATGAGCTAAGTTTCCCTGTCTTGTTGCTCAACTGGTATAGTTGATATTTGTAATATATCCCTGACCCTGCAGCAGTTGACGGCCCCGATCAGTGTCCAGCACAGGGAGCAGGCATGAAGCCCCTCATGCTTCCTGCACCGCAAGCCAATCAGGACTTGAACCGGCAATTTAAAACAGCCAGTGCTGGAAGGTGCGCCCACGCCTGAGGGCCTTGCCAGAGGGCCCTTAAGCGTGGACCTTGAGCGGGGCACTGAGCAACACATGACACTACCACCTTCATTGACCCAACAACGCCCAGTCCGAACAACCAAAATCACGGAAAGCTGTAAGTAACCACAGAAAAGGAACCTCACCAACATGACAGTACTACATGTAGACTTTAATGCTTAATCCACTGTCTGAACCCCTAAAATTCATTTGATACTAGACAAATACCATAACAGTTACTTTATAACCATTGTATCTTCCTTTAATGTAATTTATTAACTACTGTATCAAATTATTTGTTCTAATGAGTATAACTCTCTAACCAATTGTACAAACTCAATACCAAAAAAAACTGAAACAACCTGCTGCAAAAGCTAGTGCTCTAAGACTACAATATAATTTAACCATGCTCTCCCTTTACCTCTCGATATACACACTACTTGCACTGATACTACTCGCATAAACACATAATATCCCAAATACACCATGGTTTCAACCACTCAACTATCACACAACACACAACTGCCTTACAATATCCCCACCATACCTACCCATACCCCCCCCCAACCATACACAACACACAAGGCAGACCATTACCATACATCACCTTTCCTACACCTCCCCAAACAAAAAAACAGACAATCTGTTGTGCAATGATCAATGCCAGATCAGTCTGAAACAAAATACAGACCATTGCAGGCCTACTCACAGAACACCAACTTGACAACCTGGGTATAACTGAAACTTGGCGCTCTGATACTGAGAACATCCTCATTGACCAACTAAAAAACAAAGGACTACTCTCTATTCCAATGCACAAGAAACAGAAGAGGAGGAGGTGTGTTAATCCTAATGCAAACACACCTACATTTCCGACTCCTATCAACTAACACTATGGATGAAATTGATAGTCACCATTACGAACAACCATATAACCATCATCCTTAACTACACAACACCCTCATCATCATCAAATGATTTATCCGCCATAATCAAAAATTGCATTGAGCACTCAAAATACAAAAAAAGACATGATCATAGTTGGAGACTTCAACCTCCCCTCCTTATCTACACAACAGTGGACACTATCCTCATGGCAATGGAATTAATGGAACTCGCACAAAGAGTGACCCTCCCCACTCACAAAAAAGGAAACACCCTGGACCTTACCTTTGCCCCCACCCACCCTAGCCACACCAGTCCCCCCCCCCCTCCCTGAACACACACCCTCTACCATGGTCAGACCATAACCTCATTACCTTCTCCATACCTCTAAAGTCAACAATAACAACAACAATAGATCACCAACAAACACAACAATTCAAAAGCTTCAACAAGGATGTGTTCTTAGAAAACACTATGCCATATCTAACCACAGACTCGGACATCAGAGTACTAACAAACAACTGGAACAAAGTGATTGGATCCGCAGCAAAACTACCAGAAACAGCAAAACCCCACCAAGAAACATCATATCCACAAAACTCCCTAGTTCACCCATACCCTCCGAAAACTATAAACAGAATTGATTTGAATTGAGAGAAAATGATGGAAAACCACATCAAATGAAGACCGGAACAAATACCTCATCCTCCTTCAAAATTATCACAATGCCACAGACCGAACCAAGAAAGAGAATACCACTAAAATTAATCAACACTGCAATAAAACCACCCAAGAGTGCTATTTGATCTAGTGAAACAACTCACTGAACCACCAACAAATTATTCACCATCAACTAACTGCACAATATAAACTACACCCAGACCCCATCCAAATCATCCCCCCACACACCAACACTAACTCCTATCAAGACTAGCTGGCCCACATTCCAAACAATAGTGAAAATATTGAAAACACCCTAACCAAGCTTAACACCACCACCTCACCACTTGACCCATGTCCCCCTAAATGGATTAAATCAGCAACTACCGAAATCAGCCCATATATTGCCAAGATAGTGAATGAAGTACTCCAACAAGGAAAATGCCTAACAATCTTAAGCTCTCCTCCATCTGTCCCACACTGAAGAAACCTGGACCTATCAGACCCAGCATCATATACATAGAGAAAACTGTTCAACTACTACAAAACCACATCAACGAAAACCAGCTACTTGACCTTCAACATCATGGATTTCGCCCATCACATGGGGTAGAAACCCTCATGACCTGCCTTATTAATACCATATCCAAAGAAATTCAAGATCACACACACCCAAACCTACATTTTGTTATTCCTTGACATCTCCTCAGCATTCGACACAGTCAAACACAACATCCTACTACAGAAACTACTCCTATTCGGACTACAGCATACAGTACTAAAATGGTTCAAATCATATCTGACAGAGAGAAAACAACAAATAATTGGCTCAAGCAATTCCAAACCCTACCAATAGATGCAAGGAATACCACAAGATTCCACCCTATCTGCAACTCTCTTCAACCTATACCTTCAACCCCTATTCAGTCATCAAAAAACACAACATCCACTATCACATACATGCTGATGATCTAATGCTGTACTGCCCACTTCTCTCCAATCAACCTGATTGCACTAAACTGCAAGGTTGCTTTGCAGAAATTACACAATGGCTTTCAACCAACAACCTATCCATCAGCCTTAAGAAGAGAGAGGCCTTTTTCATCGCAAAGTACCTCTTTCATGCCTCCATCAACCATAAAAATAAACATACCAATAAAAGTAAAACCTGAAGTGAAATACCTTGGCATCATAATTGTCTAGCACCTTTCATTCAAAACTCAAATAATGACAGCAAAGACAATTTATTTCAAAACAAAGACCTTACAGCGACTTCGTCCGCTTCTTGAACCAACAGATTTCAGATCCTCACTGCAAGCTCTCACCCTCCCTCACGCAGATTTCTGTAACAATATTTACCAAGGCCTACCTCAATCAACACTCCTCCCTCTACAAACAGCACTACACACCACTGCATGTACCATTCAAAGGGCAAACAAATTCGACCACATCTCACCCATCCTAAAACAACTGCACTGGCTACCACTCAACAATAGAATAAAATACAAATGCATCCACCTCACACACAAAGCACTTCATTCCCAACAAGAAACTTCCCTCAAAGTTCTCCTACAAAAACCACAAACTTCAAGATCACGAAGACAGACCACAATCAACAAGCTAAACATACCAATAACCAAGCATAAATACATTCAACAAACATGTCACAGAGCATTTGAATTCTATGCCCCCGCCCTATGGAACTCCCTCCCTAACACACTACAAAATATAACCAACCTCACAACATTCTGTAAACACATGAAAACCCACCTTTTCACTGAACACTTTAGCCCCCTCACTTAACCCCCTCCAAATTTGTGACTCAACCATAACAGAATCTCTAATGTAAATAGTTGTTTATATTAAGTATAAAGTTCAATGTATAAAAATGTTTATTATGTTAAATTAAATGTTACCATGTTATTTGTTCAACATATGTTCTCTGTAAAATGTTCTGTTCTCTGGAAACCTCTTTGACCTGGTGAAAAGCAATATAGAAATCTAACTAAATAAAATAAACTAAAATAAATAAATATCAGAGATTTACGAGCCCATTGGTGGAGTAAGGTGTTCAGGGCGACCTGGGAGGCCAACAAACAAGCCCTATTTGTTACTGATGGGTATTGGGCTAAGACCTGCCTTTCCTTGCACACCTGTCTTTCCAGGCAAAGCACTCGGGCATTGATCTCCCGCCTTCGCCAAGCAGTATAAGCAATATTGGCTCCTCTGAGCACAGCCTTGGAGGCAGCCCAAAATAATTCTGGTTGCTCTAGGTGTTCCTGATTTTGTAAGTAGTCATCCTATTGTTTCAAGTAGCTCTGAAAGCCCTCATCTTTGACCCACTCTAAAGGGAACCGCCATAGTCGTACCCCACTAGTCCCCTCCACCCCATTCCAAGTCTACCCATACTGGGGTATGGTCCAATATTTCTAAGGGGCCAAGCTTGGCTTCTGATATGTTCCCGAAGATTCCCTCGGATGCAAAAATGTAATCAAGGCATGCTCCTGTCCTAAGAGCACAGGAGAAATGTGTGCAATCCATTTGTTGGGGGTGTAATACCCTCCACACATCTACTAAATGACAGCGCTTGAGGAAGTGGCATAGGGACTTAGTGGTGGCACCTCCCAATGTATCTAATTCTGGTTCAGTACTTCATTAAAATCTTCACCCAAAATTATCAGAAGATCTGTTAATTGCTCAAGCTCTGCAGCTATTTTCGAGTAGAACTGGGAGTCTAGCACATTTGGGGCATACACACATCCAAGTATTATTCCCTTCCCTTGTAGTTCACCCTCAATCAGTACATATTGCCCCCCAGTATCCTGCACCACTTAGCAAGATTGAAAACTATCAGAAGTTGTACAAGAATGGCCACCCCCCCCCCTTTCCTTCCCACCACCGGGCCTCTGAATACCCATGCCACCTTGCCCCGCTTTAGCTTAGCCATTTCGGCCTCTGACTGGTGGGTCTCTTGGAGCATCGCTATGTCTGTTTTATTGCATGCTAAAGCCCGAAGGACTCTTCACCTTTTAAATTGACTTCCTAAACTACAGACATTCTATGTTAACACTCTCAGCCCGGGTCCCACCCACTTGGCCTCCATGCCCCGGATCATCTCCTTGTCTGGGGGCCTCCCCAGCCTAGACTACCTTCCATTCCTCTCCTTCCTCCTTTAATTTTTAGCCCTGCATACATTCATCCATCTCTATTTCTGGTCTCTTGGTCTCTCACCCTTACCTCCCTCCCTACCTACCTTCCCTTGCCTCTCCTTCCCTCCTGAATCCTCAGAAAGCCCCTTCCTCATCCTCCTCCATTCCTTTCTCATATAGGTCACTATAGAGTGATGGGGCCCCCTTACTTCTTCCTCTGTCCCTCACCACCCCCTTCGATTTGTCTTATATATTATCTTCATTTCCCTACATTGTTCATCCCTTATTATTCTTTCACCCTCCCCCCCCCCCTTTCAGATATCAGACTCCCTTTATCCCCTTTGAACATCAACTTAGCCCTGAGCCCTTATCATGATCTTCCCTCCTCCCCCCCCCCCCCCTGGTCATCTAATCAAAGCTATAATTGACTTTTATGGTTCAAACTCTCTCCTCTGTTTACCACGCTTCCAACCTAAAGAGTTCAAGGGAGGAATCAATGTCTTATTGCCCCGTCTGGGCTTGTTTATTTTCGAGTTGATCATTCCAGAAACCATCAATCTGATAGTATCTCATCCATTTGCTGTGCCATATTAATCAAATAGGGATGAAATAAAGTCCCTTCTCAAGTTTGTGATAAGGAAGCTTATCATAGCTCAGGAAGGAGCTATAGAAAAGGTGAAGTGACTCTGAACAAGCAACCTGTCAGTTCTGGTAGAAATAAGAAAACAGAATTTTCCCATAAAAGACTACCAGTCCCAGAATGCACCAGGTTTCCAACAGCCATTAGAGGAGCTGAAGTGGGGAAACGTGTGTTCAATCAGGAGGGCTATGAGGTAATCCCTAAGCACTCATCTCAAAGGGCAGGGCCTGATTCAGCACAGCTGCGCTGTATTAGGGAGGAGCACTCATCTAAGCAGAATAAAGGTAGAGTTTATTCTACAGAGAAGCAGTATCTTGGACAGCCTGAGCTTGGATTTCTTCATCATCTGGAGAATCATCAGAAACAGAAACAGAAACCAAACCGGACGGACAGAGAGGGCAAGAAACCCTTTGGAAGAAAGAAGAGAAAAGCCTTTGGGAGGTCTAGAGGAGTCTGGAGCAGTACGTATACTGGGAGGCATTCCAAGGGCCAGCATACACCATTGGACTGGGGAAAGCCAGAGGAATGGTGCTGCAGAGCTAGGAATCTCCAGACGGTACCTGTGAGGGAGACGACTGCACGTGGAAGGGACCCTAAGACCCGTGCCAGAAGGTATGTGAAGAGAGATCCAGTGTCCAGGGATCTGGATTGGAAGGCTGGACATAAGAACTGGACTACATACTGGCCAGGCTATATAGAGAGGAACTCTAACAGCAATGGGAGCTCAGGTATGAACACTGATCTATGCCCTAGCTATAACCTTGAAAGACAGCAGGGAAACAAGTATTCTCCTGAAAGTGCTCCATTGAGAAATTCATCTGTGCCAATCCAGGATATTGAACCCATGATTGTTGAAGAAGGGGGAGTGATTGCAGATGAAGGATGTGTTTACATAGATTGCTCTCTGTCTAAACTCCTTTGGTAATTTTCTGTTACAAAGTACAGCAACCATCACAAAGAAATATAAACTTGTTCTTTAATCTACTCAGAAAAGCTCCTGAGTAGGATTTTTAGCCACGCAGTAGAAAGCAAGCCAGTTAAGGGGTTTCAGCTGAGTAACTGCTAGCAATTGAGCCTTACCTAATTGCTTGTGAGCTTAGAGGGAATCACTTCTGAATCTATGTGGGAAGATATAAGAAGTTAACCTGAAAAGAACAGTTTTTCTCTTCTTTGTGGATTTTTGTTTGTTGTTTGATACATTGCTAAGAAAATATTAGCTAAAGCCTATAGAAAAGACCAGTTTGTTACCAACCAGGTCTTATTTCTTTTGCTTTGATTGCCTGACAAGTTCAAATGTTTTCCTGATTTTGTTTTTCCAAGTTTAACACTGAAAGCAAGTAACCCTCAAGCACAACTATTTATTGTGAGCAGCTGTGTCTGGTGTGAATGGACTGCATTGCCCACAATTCCTTGCAAATCATATTGACATATGCACTTGCCAAGACTGTGAACATTCTCACCCAGGCAGCAGTCTGACAAGTTTCATTTGAATCATTACCTGTTCTTACTTCATGTGGAGTCTCCCTAAGTAAATGCCAAGATATTGTCCACAAATTGTTTGGCAGAATCTGCTGTATCATAGAACCTTGCTACTCCATTGTGGACAATGCACATCCGTGCTAAGTACTGCAGCGTGAAGCAAATATTGGCCTCAAAGTGACGCTGACAGATCGGGGTGAAACACTTCTGCCTCTGTGCAGGCATTGTGGAATAGTCCTGAAAAATTAAAATTTTTGCCCATTGATGTGCGGGAGGGGTTGATTGGCCCTTAGCTGCCTGAAGCACTCTCTCCTTGTGGATAAAGTTGAGAAATTTTTCAATCACCACTCGGCCAGCCCCCTTTTGGACTGCTGAGGACCTAAGTGATGTGCATGCTCTATGATCAGCGGTTTTGCACTCCTCCCTCCAGTTAAGCATCGCCAGCAGCCATGTTTCAAGAAACCCTCGGAGCTCGTTTTCTTTAATGTTCTCAGGCATCCCCACAAATTGGAGATTGTTTCTTCTGCTCCAGTTTTCTAAGTCTTCAATCTTATCTTGCTGTTGGGTAACCATTTTGCAGAGCTCCACAAGGATGGTCAGTGTGTTGTCTGCATCAGTTTCCACTGTCACTAGTTGGGCCTCTGCCTCTCCCAGTATTTTATTATATCCCTCCAATGCTTGCACAACTCCTTCTAGCTTTGCAAATACTTGGTCAAATTTCCCAGTTAGGGCTGCCACCATTGAGTCAGTGATCACCTCGACCAATGTGTCTTTTGCCGGGGAGCTAGGTGCTGTTGCAGTCCGTCGGCCATTTCGTCACCTACTCGGGCCTTGTCCCTATCCTTCCTGATATGCGCGTTGCCATCATGTCCTCACCCGTCACAATTTTTGCACTCTGAAGTTTGGAAGGGTGGTTAGGTTCGTGCCCCCCTTTCTACTGTTCCATTCGGTAGCTGCAGCAGGGAGAATCAGCGGGGGAAGCCCTAGAGCACAGCACCGAAGCATCTGGCTGCACTCACTGCATCACATGACCTCTTATTTACCAGTTTAACAAAAAAGGTTGGTTGCTTTTCCGTTTTGCCCTACTGTTTTGCCCCCAACTGTTCCCATCCCGCTAACGACTCCTTGAGGTATTGGCCCATCTTGGCAAAGTTAGTTTTCTAAAGCCTAAGAGCTTCACTTTTGAATGGTTTCTAACAGCCCTAGTCCTAATACTGAACGACACCATCTAGTGATCACTGGATGCGAGACGATCTCCCACTATAACATCAAACACTTTCACCATTGGTAAGCACCAAGTCCAGTATGGATCCTTCACGTGTGGGGTCTGTTACAGTTGCCGGAATAGTTCTCCCTGTAGAGAATCCAGGATCTCCTTACTTCTAGAGGATACTGCAGCAGAGACGTGCCAATCAACATCTGACATTTTGAAATTCCCTATCAGTAGCACTTCCTCTTTCCTGGCAATGCTGAGTATGTCTTCTATTACATCTCTGTCCACCTCTTCTCCCTGCGAGGGAGGTCTGCATATCACACCAATGCAAATAGATTTCTCTTTCCCTCATTCTAATTTATCCCACAGTGCCTCCTCTTTACTTTTTAAGTCCTGTATTTCCATAACTTTACTATAACGTTTTACATATAGTGTCACTCCTCCTCCCTTTCTTCCTTACCCTGTCCTTTCTGAATTATGTATAGCCTGGTATAGTTGCATCCCAGTCATAGTTGTCCATGAACCATGTCTGTTACTGCCACTAAATCCAAATCAGCCTCTCCCATTAAAGCCTCAACATCTGGGATCTTATTTCCCATGCTACGGGCATTTATACACACTGTTTTCTGTATGTTGCCCCTTTAGCCCACTTTCATAAAGGTATTTAATGTTTCACTTACCTGGGGGCTTTTACTTTCCTGGGGCTTTCTTCACCCATCCCCAATGAAGCAAGTTTAAAGCCCTCTTCAGTAGGTGAGCCAGTCTGCTACTGAAGACATGTCAACCCTTCTTAGACAGAAAGACGCCATCTCTACTCTGCAACCCTTGGAATAGCATCCCATGGTCCAGGAAACCAAAATTCTCTGACACCATCCACGCAGCCATGCATTTATCTGCAGGATGCGAGCTTCTCTGCCTTGGCCTCAACAGAGTGTATTGAAGAGAACACTACTTGCACAAAAATCTGCTTCACCCTCTGTCCCAGGACCATGAAATCACTTTTGATGCTCTCAGGAGGATACGTGGCAGTTGCATTTGTGCCAGCCTAGATGAGCAACATCGGGTAATATTCAGTGGGCTTGATGAGTCTCGGCAAACTCTCCGTAACTTCTCTGATTTTGGCACCTGGCAGATAGCATATCTCTGGACATCAAGTCTGGTCAGCAGATGAACGCCTCAGTACCCTTCAGAAGAGAGTCACCAACCACCACTACCCTTCGCTTCCTGGTGGTCACTAATTCTGCAACTTTGGGGTGCTTGAGCTCTTGTTCTTCCTTTCTGGGATACTTTCACCTCCTCCAGTTCCAGGGCTGCATAATGGTTCAGTTCAAGGGCTGAAGGAGTTGGATTGATGATACTGCAGGCCCTGGTGTCCAGCCTTCGTCATTCTATAGTCTCCTGTCTTCTCCTCTACTGGAGAGCTTGGATGTTGCAAGAAGCATCTCATCAATGTACTTCTCACCGTCTTGAATGCTCCTCAGCCTTGCTACCTCTTCTCTGAGCTCCTCCACTTGTTTCCTGAGAGCTTTGGCATGCAGGCATCTTGCACATGGATCCAATCCTTCAACTGGCATTGGGATTGCTGGACAGAGGCAGAAGTTGTAACAGGGGCAACAGCTTTGGCGATACAATTTTTCCCAGCCATTATTCAGTTGGAGGAGCTTAGGTACTTGTTGAAGCAAAAGAGAAAGAGAGACCTATCAAAGTACCAGCCAGTTTCCCAGCTTTGCTTGAAATGCAGAGCCTCTGTTAGGAATGCCTCAACATGCAAGGCTCTGAAGACTTTTATGTAGCCCTCAGCTGCTCTCAGTTCTTTCACAGGCTAATCAGGCCCACTAACTCCTTGCTTGAAATGCAGAATCTCTGTTAGGATGCACAGTCTTTGAGCATTAAAGCCTAACAGATTCTATAGATTAGCTCATTTTAGTCTTTCTAACCCCTGGGTAACTGGACTTCTTGGAAGTATTCAAATGAGGATGTGATTCCAAGTAACAATTGATAGGGACGAAGATCACGATCAGCTGGTAAAGAACTTGAGAGTTCCATATTTATTTATTTTTATTTATTTCTTTGACCGCTTTTTCTATACCATCCCTTCCAAAGATCAGGGGCAGTTTACATTGAACTAACCATGTACAAAGAACATTGTGGTAAGGTACAATAACTATTTACAAAGTAACATAATAACTATTTACATAGTAACTTATCCAACATGGACATTGTTGGAGGTGGTTAAAACATTAAACTATTTACAAGATCACAGCCTATATGGTAGTCACTGGGGAAATGAGCCAATGTGGATGTATAGTAGCTGAGGGAAGGGGGAGGGGAACGGTAAGGATTAACTAGTGTAGTTGGTGGTGTTATTTATAGTACTCATAAGAACATAAGATATGCCATACTGGGTCAGACCAAGGTCCATCAAGACCAGTATCCTGTTTCCAGTAGTGGCCAATCTAGGTCATACGTACCTAGCAGTTTCCCCAAAAGACACAGGTTCCGCAATGCTTGTACTGGGTCAAGCATTGATATCCTGGGTCCCTTCTTAATAATGGTTTATGGACCTTTCCTCCAGGAACTTGTCCAACCCTTTTTTAAACCCAGCTACACTAACAGCCTTTACTACATCCTCCGGTAACAAATTCCAGAGTTTGATTACACATTGAGTGAAAAAATATTTTCTTTTATTAGTCCTAAATAGTTTACCCTGTAGCTTCATTGCATGTCCCCTAGTCTTTCTATATTCTGATAACGTAAACAATCGATCTATGTATCTCCAGGAACAAGCAGGAATGAGTCTTCACATATGGGTACGTCGGTACCGACGGAGCCTGCACGGGAATGCTGCCCAGCTTCCAATCAGAAAGCTTTTGGCAGCATACCTCGCGCCTGCGCAGTGACTTCCCGCCTTCTCCACAGCCTCTCTTCAGTTTTCGTTTTTCCGCGGAGCCGGCAGGACGTCCTCCTGTCACCACAGAAACTTTTTTTTAATTGCTTTAATTACTTTAGTTTTTTGTTTTCTTGTGGTCGCGGCTGTATTTCCCGCTACCACCGGTATAGCCGGTGGATTTCTGACTAAATTCTGAGAAACTTTTCTTCAGTTTTTTTACCTTAACTTCTTGGGCCTACTAGGCCTTTTCATTATGGAGCCTTCTTTTCCTAAGAAGTGCATTCGATGTGGAAACACCTGTTTCTTTTTAGACACCAATAGTTGGTGTCTCAACTGTGTGGGTCCTGACCCTTTTTCCCCTGACTTGTCAGGAGATAATTTTGTGAGGAAACCTTCAATATTTAGAGTTTCCCTCGATACCGTTTTTTCCTCGGCAGTGAGGGTACCCGGTTTCTCTACTTCACAGGATCAGGTAACCCAAAAACAGTCTGTTAAGACTAGTCAATGCTTGAGTGGTATGTCCCATGCCCAGCATGGTGACGGCTCCGGCCTTACCCTCAAGAATCCATTGGCATTACCCCTGCGGGAGTCTTCGGGCTCCAAAGCGTTAAAAGGGTTTCAGGATGTTCCTGGGGCTCACCCCTCACAGAACATGCCTGAGCCATGCGCGGGGGTGGTATCCGCTTCTAGCGGTACCGAGCCTCCGGCATCGGCACTGGTGTCGAGTATTCCACTCTTCACCAGGGATCGTCATCGGGCATCCTCGGTACTTTCGGGACCGATCGATACGCAACGCATTGACTTCCCTCAATCTCAGCCATGCTCCGGGATGGTACCGGCGTCTATCGGTTCCGATACCCTGGCATCGGCATCGAGATGGACCGCCTTTGCAAGAGGTGCTCATTGGGTATCCTCGGTACCGTCGGTATCGATCGATGTAACCCAGGCTGCCTTGGTGGTATCGGCATCGCCGATACTGCCACCGGTGTCGGAACCCTCGCGACATGCATCGATAGCCTCGCTTCCTCCGATGCAGAGTCTTGAGCCGATATCTAGTCTTGAGGACTGCGTACCGATGAGTCCCGGAACCGACTCCTGTCGTTTCCAGATGGGCAGTTCCGAAGATCCTAGCCATAACTCCCTCATGATCTCGGTACCACTGCAGCAGTTCCCGATGGCTACTTCACCTGCTAGTCCTGTATCAGTATCGATGTCGATGCCTGTTCTTGCACCGATGCCTAGTTTGGAACCGATACCTGGCATTGGTGCAGTGCCCTGTACGTCCTCTGGTGCTCAGGCTCTTTCTTTAGCCTTACCAGGGATGGTTCCCATAGGAGATCAGTCTTTTCAGGCTTTTCTCCGGGATATGGCAACCTTTCTTAATATTTCTATCCCTGGTTGTGATCCTACTCATGGCTCACCGGCGCAAATGGAAAATATAAAGTTTCCTTTACATCCTGCTCTGCAGGATCTCCTCCTCAGGGTCTGGAAATTGCCCTTACGACTTCCTCTAGTTTCTACAGACATTGAGGTTCGGTACCGGGTGCCACCCTCTCCAGGGTTCCAAAAGCCTCAACTTTCTCATCGTTCCCTTGTAGTGGAATCGGCACTGAGGAAAGTTAAGAGCAAGAAGAAGCATTCTTCTTATCCGCCGGGTCGTTCTTCAAGAACACTCGATGCTTTTGGTCGTCAGGCCTTCCAAAACTCTATGCTGGCCTCCAGAGTTCTTTCATATATTTTTCACATGAGTCTAACACTCCAGGAAGTCACAGAGAAATTGTCTCTTTTGACCCCTTTTTTTACCAGAGCCCAAGGCTTCTGATTATTCCTTGCTCATCAATCACAGCCGGAATATATCTTGGTTCCTGTCTCATGCTTCTATAGACTCTTTTGAGTCCGTTAGCAGATCCTCTGCTATTGCCATTGCAGCACGTCGCAGAGCCTGGCTTGAAGCTTCAGACTTGAGCAAATGGGCACAAACTATACTAGCTCATTCTCCTTGTACAGGAGAAGGTCTCTTCAATAAGGAGGCTTTACGTCAGGTTGCTCAATGCTCCACTGACTCTCCTTCCACTAAAAACCATTCTAAGCCACCTCCTTCTTCAAAGAGTAGGAAATGTCCTACCAAACCTTCTTTCCCTAAGAAAAGAAAGTTTCATTCATCTCCTGCCCATCATTCGGCTGTACCTAAACAAGGGACGCCTCAGCCTAGTCTGAAGTCCTCCAGTTCTGGCCAGTCTCAGCATTCCCAGCAACCATATTAGAAGTTATTCACTGTGCTTTTCTTTTTCAGTGTACTAACCTGTCGGGAAAATTTTTTGTTCAGGGACTACACACTTCTCCTCTTCTTACTCTCTAGAAGAGCAGTTGCAACTATCCCCTGATAGTTTCTATCCCAACTGAACATTTTTTCCTTCAGTTGACTTACCCTATGGGTACGTCACCCTCCAATTACTTGAGGGGTACCATACTGAACAGCTTCTCTGGCAAGCTCGTTCCCCAGACAGGGAGAAGAGATATCTCCTCTCTTTTCTTGTCTGTTTTTCTTTATTCAGCACAGGACAATCTCTCTGCTGTTTCCGTCAGCAGCTCTGCCTGCAGGAGTTACAGTAATTGTAATTGTTCCAGTCCCTTGTTCAAAATTTTGTCTAGCCTCAGTAGTGATTCCAAACTATCTTGGATCCTCCTACTCGTTTATGCTTTCTCACATTATTCTAACCATCTCCTCTCCTAGGATATGGCAACATACCTGACTTCAGTCAGTTTATCTCATAGCTCTCCTGCACAATGCTCTCTGCAGTCTTCAGAGAAGCTTTCTATTATGAGGGCCTTGCTATAGAGCATTGACCTTGTCTCTGAAGTTTCTCTATTATTAGGGAAAAACTTATAAACCCTTCCTATGCCTGTGAGGGTTCTCCACACCCCCTCTAGCCTGGGGTGTTAACACGAGATATCAGTTCTTCTGCGTGAAAATCCAAGGCTTCTGTTTACGCATGCTACCTCTGGGTCCTTCCATAGGTCCCTCTGGTATCTTCCCTGCGTTTCTCCACATCTACCATGTCAGTGTTCTGTGGAACTCCCGCCTTGTTCTTTACAGATTCATATGTTCATCTGTTCTCACGCGAACATCACGGTTATCTGGTTAGATTGCCTTTCTGCATCCCTCAATCCATGAAAATAGATTCTCTGTTCATATCCCAGGTGGGTTCACCCTCTTGTAGAGCACAGAATCTTTTTCTTTTATATTCCCCATGTACAATTATGGGGCTGGTTGGTAGACATGTATCTTCAACCTGTTGTCTTGTATGTAGCATCTCCATATATGTCTGCATACCTATATCATTGCTCTGGTGGTGCTAAATCATGCCCCACAAATTTACATATCTTCAGGTATATCATATCTACATATATATATATATATTTGATATATTTCACCACCCATATCCTAATATACACATCTGAACATATGTATATATAGTTTCCAGCCACATGTATATATCCCTATATATATATCTGTGTTTGATAGGGGGCCTCTTAAGGGTTGATCTGTCTTACACACTATCACCCTTACTGTCTATACTAGAGGTTTTAGACAGTCAGAAACTGTTAGGCACCAATAACCACTTTGGTGCTAACATCTCCATTTTTTCTTTAAGTCCATGAAGCATCAAGCTTCAATATTTTTCCTATCTCTCGCCAACTAGGAAAAACAGTGTACCTCTTTATCTTTGAGTACACAACTGTTTTCCGTGGGAATAGGGGGTTTTCCAGTCCCCCTCTTCCCGCCAGGACTGGGCTAGTTGTCCAACTCCGTCAGTCTTCTTCCTTTAGTCCTCAATGTTAATGACCTTATGCCTAAAGGACTTTTCAGCTTTTCCCATAAAGCTTTCCATTGAAGACCTGACGTCAAATCCTACCCAGTTGACACCTGGATCATCTACTACCTCCAGGTCTGGACCTTCATCCTCACTACTGAGAGGTCACCTTGAAGATTCCGCCACTGCTTATCCAGTAGACTCCATCATGCTTTCTACTTCCTACAATACAGTAGGTAAGCTGCATATTTTAAGTGTACATTAAATGTGTTTTAATGCTACTCATCATATCTACCAAGGACTCCTGTATTTGTAAAACCCTCTAGTCCTTGGCTATGCTGTTTCTTTCCTCACAGCTCCTTTATTGTCAACTCCTACCCTCCATCCCACATTGGATGCCGGGGATTCCTGGAGTCAAAATGCATCCCTGATCCAGGCACTTGCATTTTTATGGGATCTCCCCCTGGCATCTCCAGCTAGGGAGTCCCCATATGTGAAGACTCATTCCTGCTTGTTCCTGGAGATAGCACAGTTACTTACCTGTAACAGGTGATCTCTGGGAACAGCAGGAATTAGTCTTCACAACCCTCCCACCTCCCCTAGGAGTTGCATCTTTTTTATCTTCTTCCTTTTCTCTCCTCGCCTTTGTCTCAGCTCTGAAACTCAACTGAAGAGAGGCTGTGGAGAAGGCGGGAAGTCACTGCGCAGGCGCGAGGTATGCTGCCAAAAGCTTTCTGATTGGAAGCTGGGCAGCATTCCCGTGCAGGCTCCGTCGGTACCGACGTACCCATATGTGAAGACTAATTCCTGCTGTTCCCAGAGATCATCTGTTACAGGTAAGTAACTGTGCTTTACCCGTTCCACTCCATTCATTAATTTATAGACTTCTATCATATCTCCCCTCAGCCGTCTCTTTTCCAGGTTAAAGAGCCCTAGCCTTTTTAGCCTTTCTTCATAGGAGTATCCTTCCATCCCCTTTACCATTTTGGTGGCTCTTCTCTGAACCTTTTCTAATAATACTCAGTGAAGAGCATGGTCTTTAATTCCTTTTGGAAGGTTTGAAGGTCTTTTATTGATCTGAGGTAGTCTGGCAGAGAATTCCATGGAGTGGCCGCTACGTAAGTGAAGGCTCTATTGCTGGTTGGTTGTTTGGTCTTGTGTATAGAAGACGGAACTGAGAGGAGGTTTTGGTTGCTCTTTCTTCTGCTCCTAATGTCTGTTTTGAGTTTGTAATCATGATGCAAGGAGATGTTGATCAACTTGAAAGTGGTTACTATTGTTTTGTATGATATCCTACTTGCTATGGGGAGCCAAAGGAGAGTGTGTAGGATGGGGGTGATATGATCCATTAAGCGTGCTTTAGATATGATTCTAGCCATCACATTTTGTGCTATTTTCAGGGTATGAAGGTTCTTTTTGGGTATCAAACTGTTAAAGTAGTCAACATGAGGTGTGATTAGAGCTTGGACTACTATTCTGAAATCGTGGGTGTCAAGGAGAGGTCTAATGTGTTGAATGGTTCTTAATTTGAAGAATATAGCTCTGGCTGTTTGATTTGGGATATCATATTGAGGGATCTATCAAGGGTGATACCTAAGTATTTCACTTCTTGTTTTACCGGAAGGGTGGTGGTGTGTATGTGGATTGTTTGGTGGGGGAATGAAGTTTTGTTTTTTTGTTGTGAATAGTATTTCAGTTTTTTTGAAATTGATGTGCAGGTTATTTTCATTTAGCCAGGATTCTGCTTCATTGATGCATTCAGAGAGGTTGTAGTATGTAGGGTTTTTTTTGTCAACTGGAGTGTATACCATAATGCCATCTGCGTAGATCTGATATTTTATTTTTTGCTTTTTGAAGACTTCACAAATCGGTTGGAGGTAGAGATTGAAAAGGAGGGCAGATAACATCGAGCCTTGCGGGATTCCTTGTTCCTGGGGGAAGATAGGGGATGATTCTTGATCGATTTTTGCATATTAGTAGCGGTTGGATATATAGGATTTGAACCATTGCAGGACTGTTCCCGCTACTCCCAAGTGTGCAAGCCTTGTCACTAGTGTTCACACTGTCGAAGTCAGAGGCAATGTCTATAAAGACCAGAATGAAGGCCTGTTTAGCATTATCCATTCCATGGATAAGGGAGTCAGACAGTACCAGGAGTAGTATTTCAATGCCATGGAATGGGCGGAAACCATACTGTTGTTCTTTGAGAGGCACATTAAGGTCTATGAAGTCTTGAAGCTGTATTTGCACTATTTTTTTCAATTATTTTTACTAGAAATGGCATGCTAGCAATTTGGCCTATACGAGATGGTATCATCTTTGTTAAGGATTTTGTTCTTGAGTATGAGGGAATGGTAGAGAGCTTGAGTTAATTTGGCATTATGCCCTGGCACAGAGAATGATTGACGATGTTAAGTAGGAATGGGGCCAGTTCTGTTTTTGTTGCTTTTATCCATGATAAAGGGCATGGTTCTAAGTGAGAGGTGGTAGTGTTTATTTTGGGGATTTTTTAGAGTAATTGTTTTTCCCCGATAAATAATTTTGAGATTATTAGTAAATTGTTCTCCAGAAATTGCAAATTCACAGTATTTGCAATAGTCGGAGATATGATGGGCCCCTTGTTGACTGGGGGGAGAGAGTACATCAGTTTTGACAAACTGTAATTGTGCAAAAAAAATGGCCCAATGGGGGCCAATTGTGGGCTCAGATGCTTGCAGCCTCAATATATAGTAAATTGTTATGGTTTGTCAGGATTGTAACGGAAAAAGTGGCACCTTCTAACAAATGCCTCCACTCTTCTAAGGCTGTCATGATGGTATGAAATTCCAGGCTCCCTATTTCATAACTGTGCTTAATAGAGGAAAGTTTCCAGTAAATGTATCCACAAGAATGGAGCTAAGCTTTAAAGTCTTGTCTTTGCGATTTAAAATTGTCCTAATTCCAACTTTGGCTTGGTCTGGTCTGGATGACATAGTAAAGGTGCAGAGGCATAGTCATTTCAACTTCTCGAAGACTTCTTGATGTATTTTTCCATGTCAGAACCATAAGAGCAGCCACTACCTTATTATAGGTGATTATTCCAGAACCTTATTATAGGTGATTATTCCAGAACCTTTCTAGTTGGTGAAGCCCAAGAAACGTTGAAGAGTCTTGAGAATCAGCAGCAACCTTAATGAAGGTCCATCTCAAAATCTTTATCAGAAATTGCATATCCCCAAAAACACCCTTGTCTTTCAAAAAGATAGTGCTGGCATAACTTAGAGAGAGTTTCCTCAACATGCTGTCTGTGGGTGGTTAAGTCAGGTGAGAGCATCATATTATCAAGGTAGACTACATCATATTTCCAAAGAAGGTCTTGGAAGACATCATTGCCATTCGTTCTTTAATGCCACAGCAGTCTTCAAAGCCTTTGTTATCACAGTGTACTGATAAGGGCTATATTTTGTATTGAAGGTACTCTTCCACTCATTGCTTGCTCTAATCCAAATAAGATTATAGGCCCCACAGAAATCTAATGGTAAAAGTCTTAGCAACTTGGAGCCCATCAAAAGGTTTGGAGATCAATGGCAGGGGATATCTGTTGTTTAACAGTATGTTTATTTATTTCATTTGCTTATTTGTCTTTTATAAATATCAAAGCAGAGTACATAATAAAATAAAACTAAAGGAGGAAGGAAAAGGAAATCCATTGGTCATAGGAAAGTAAAGAATAGGTGACTGCTAGGGAAAATGGTGGGAAGCTACTCTCCCTGCAGACATGGTGTACACCAGCTCCAATGAGTTTTCAAGCCCTCTTTAAATTTCTCTGTGGAAGATTCAACTTAAGTATAAAGGAAGGGTATTCTAAATGATGGCTGCTGAACAAAAGAGTGCTGTTTGGAGGATGGATTCATAGTGACCCATGTGGTGATAGGAATGGATATTAAGTAATTTTATTAAGACCTTGATAATCGATGAAGGGCCTGAGAGACTTATCTCCTTTTGCATAAAAAAGAACTCTACCCCACTGGGGGACCTAGGACAAAGTCCCCTGATAGCTTTCCTTTGTATAATCTGAAATAGCCTTAGTTTCTGGTCTAGATAGTAGTGTTATATATATATATTCACAGTGTTTGACTAGAGTCTCAGCTTGTTTCTGTTTGAAAATATCAGCAAAGTGAGGTCCAAAAGCATTTTCAGTGGCAGAGGCTAAGACCACCAGATCCTTAGGTCTAGGATCTGGAATGCAGGAGTCAAAATAGGAAGGATACTGTGAAATGATCTGTCCCTGTTACCAGTCAATAAGGAGGTTATGTTCCTGCAGCCATGGTAACCTCAATGGGATGGTGCAGATCAGTGAATCAGTGACCCATAGTGCAGTTTTATCAGAGTGCCAGGTACCCACCAAGTATGTTCAGATCCATGATAGCTTCTTGCATGTCTCTCTAGCCCAGGGGTCCACTATCAATCATCATGTCAGAAATAAGTGAAAGGTTCAGCTTCAGTGGTATTCCATGTGATCGGACAAAATCATAATCGTTAATTTCTAGCGTCTCCTGAATCTGAGAGTGAATGTCTGTCTCTGCATGATCAGTGGACCAACTCGGGGTGACAGACTGAGAGGTATTACGCTATGTGGTTCACAGTGATGGTAACCAAATATAGAGTGCCCTTGTACAGTCTCAGCAACTGACTTACACTTGCAGGAACTTAACATGACAAACTGTTCTTAAGCTGCACATTAAAGACACTGGCCTTGCCGCCTCCTCTGATCTTTTTCTGGGAAGAGCAATCTAAGCCCCAGATGGTACACTTCCCTAAATCCCCTCTGCCTGTAAATGGCAAGCAAACTGCTGGGCACCAGTAGCAACAGTATTCCAGGAGGGCAGCTGGAACTCTGACATTGCCAGATATGTGCACCAACGCATAAACATAATGATAGAGGTGCATACAATTCCAAGGGTAGTTCTCGACAGGTGAGCTCATCATTGATCTGGTCAGAGAGGCCGTTCAGAAAACTGCCACTTAAACCTCAATCTCTAGGAACAAGCAGGAATGAGTCTTCACATATGGGTACGTCGATACCGATGGAGTCTGCGCGGGAACGCTCCCCAGCGTCCAATCAGAACGCTTTTGGGAGCATCCCAACACGCCTGCGTGCTGCCTTCCCACCTTTCCCAACTGCCTCTCCTCAGTTTTCATTTTTCCGCGGAGCCGGCAGGACATCGTCCTGTCACTGCAGAAAATTCTTCTTTTATTTTTTGGTTTTCTTGTGGTCGCGTCTGCCTTCCCCGACTCCACCGGTACCGCCGGTGTTTCTGTTCTTTTTTCTTGTAAATTTTCCTTTTTAAGGAATACTTTTTTCCCTTGTTAGTGCCTGACGGTTTTTTCGGCCTGCTAGGCCTACTCACTTTCCTTCATGGAAGCGCCAGCCACTATCCCTAAGAAATGTTCAAACTGTGGCAGTACAAAATTGATTTTAGACACTCATAATTGGTGTCTACCCTGCTTGGGTCCTGACCACTATCCACTGGAGTGTCCCTCCTGCAACAGTATAGTCGGAAGAAGTCTTCAGCATCGAGTTCACCTCGATACGCGGTCCCCATTCAACTTCAGGGCACCGACCACACTTTCTTCTTCGCAGGATCAGGTAACCCAAAAACAGTCTGTTAAGACTAGCCAGTCCTCGGGTGGTAGATCTCATGCACAGCATGTAGATGCCTCTGGCCTTGCCCTCGAGGACACATTGGCTTTAAAACTCCAGTGGGAGTCTTCGGCCTCCAAATCCTTAGTGGGGTTTCAGGTTGTTCTTGAGGTTCACCCCTCTCCGAACATACCTGAGCCATGCTCGGTGGTGGCATCCGCTTCGAGCAGTACCGATACCCCGGCATCGGCAATGGTGTTGGATGAAACATTTCCTCACCAAAGATCGTAGTCTGGCATCCTCGGTACGTGTGGGCCCGTTGGAAACGCTACAGAACGATCTTCCAGTATCGGTATCGATCCCGGTACCGGTACTGGTACCGACGTCGGTACCCTTCAGATGTGCATCGATAGACTTGCTTCCTTCGATGCCGAGTCTGGAATCGATCTCCAGTCTGGATGACTGGGTACCGAGTCCGACTCGCCTTGGTACCGACACTGGACAGTACCGAAGGCACGGTTCCGATGATCCATGTCGGGCACTCTTGGTTTCTTCGGTACCATTAGAGCTGTCACCGACTGGTCTTCATGTATCGGTATTGGATACGGTACCAGAGTCGGTACCGGTATCCACATTAGCATCGCTGTCGGTACCTTCCATGCTTGTTTCAACAGGCTCGCTTCCCTCAGTACCGAGTTTGGAATCGATCCCTAGCATGGACGATGCGCTACCGACTGTTGCTGGTCCTGACCTCCTGTGGTACCGGTGACGATCCTGTAAGGACAGTCCGATGCTCCACCCCTTAGGGTCTTCTATTCCAATGAATTTGGATAGATCCCTGGGTGCCAATGCTAGTTCTTCAACAGATCTAGCCTGTACTCCTCTTTCTAGAGGACTTCCCTCTGGGGATTTTTCTTTTCAAGCATTCCTGCTTGATATGGCAAAGTCACTTGCCATTTCTATTCCTGGTCAAGATCCTGCACCAGGGAATACAGAATCTCTGTATATTCCCTGGAGTCCAAAGGAGGACATCATGCTTCCTTTGCATCAGACCTTGCAGGATCTCCTCTTTCGAATGTGGGAAATTCCTTTAACGGTATCCCCACCTTCTAGGGCAACTGATCTTCTATACAAGGTGCCCCCTTCTCCAGGTTTTCAAAAGACTCAACTTCCTCATCATTCCATTGTTGTAGAATCAGCAATGAGGTGTGTTAAGAGTACTAAAAAGCACTCTTCTTATCCGCCAGGTCGTGAGTCTAAGGGGTATGTTTACTAAAACCCCGCTAATGTGCGGGCCGCGGTAGTGTGCGGGTGCCATATAAGGAGTGGGCGTTCCGTCCTGAAAAAAGAAAAGCCGTGATTGACATATGCGCTAAGGTGCGCGGCGCCCATGTGCACCCTGCACATTAGTGCATGAGGAAGCTGCGCGGGAGGCATAAACGGCGCGCTGATGTGCACACAGAAGAGCAGAGCCACAGCACAATGGTTAAGACACTGACCAATGGTGCAGGGATCAGGGGTTCAATCCCCCACAGTGCTCAATGTAGACGGCTGGCTGAGGTGTTACTTTAGGTGCTAGTCCAATATTGTGCGGCATAAGGTGGCGCGCTGATGGGCATTCGGCGGCGCGCTACTGATTTAGGAGGTCTTTCAATATTGGGCGGCATAAGGCGGCGCGCTAATGTGCAAGCACAGGAACAGAACCACAGCACAATGGTTAAGACACTGACCAATGGTGCAGGGATTAAGGGTTTAATCCCCCACAGTGCCCAATGAACAAGGCTGGCTGAGGCATTACGTATTATGGGGAAGATTGCTTTTGGAGTCATTTTATGTTTATTTTAATTATCACTACTAGCAAACGCACTCTCAAAGCATGTTAACATAAGGCGCCCTATAAGGCACATTGTAAAGTGCACTGTCAGCCAAGGCACCCTAGAATGTTGCTTATAGGGCGCTTTAGAGGGTGCCGTATGAGGTACCGCAAGGTCAGAGTACTGTTTGTTATGGCAGCACTGTGCAGTTAAAGGAATGGAAAGCATAAGTAGGTGCGCTGACAGGCAAGGAGGAGCAGCAGTGGAGCACAATGGTTAAGGCACTGACTGCTGATACAGGGGTCATGAGTTTGCTCCCCAGTGTGCCTAATACGTAAGACTGGCTGTGGCATCAGCTTTGCATTGTACATATTTTGTCCTGCAGCACTTTGTTGTTTTATTAATTGCTGCCAGCAAACACGCCCTCACGTGCCATAATTGAAGGTGCCGTATAAGGCACCCTATAAGGCACTCCATAGGGCACAGTATAAATTGCACTGTCCGCCACAGCACCCTAAAATGTCCCCTATAGGGCACCCTATAAGTTGTGTCACAGGATAATGTATAGTGCACCTTATATGGACGGGAACCATAAGGTGCCCTATAGGGCGCCCTATAAAGCACCCTCAGAGGCACCGTATGGGTACAGTACGCTGAGGGTGTTTTTGCTGGCATCAAAATATGTACATTAAAAAAAGATAATGCGTTGGACAACCCTATCAAATAACCCCACTGTGGGTTCGAACCCATGACCTCTGGCTCCAAAGGCAGTGAAGTAACCATTGGGCTACAGCTCTATAGCTGCTAGCAAGCCCCTGGCTGGCTGCAGAGAGCCTGCACGTCACCACACAGACAGTCTGCTGTGGTCACCAGGATAGGGTTAGCCCACCCATACCCATGATGCACTGCACATGCAAATCAGCTGTCCGGAGATAAACACAAGATGGGCAATGCACCCCCACAGCACCTCGGCCTGGTAGGGGGAAGTGACCATGTGCACCCACACAGCACCTCGGCCTGGTAGGGGGTACTGACAGTGTGGTTTACTGGCACAGAGTAGCTACACACTGTCACATTGTGCGGGTACTGTGCTCACCCTGAGGGTGCAATGAGGCGCCCAGGACCAGGTCCACAACACCTTCCATGGCTGAAAGAGGCCATGCCGGAGGTCCAAAGCAGTGTTAATGTGTGAGATAGGTAGTTTCTGCACAAACACCTTGGATATCTCTGTCTGTTTCAGTCAGGTGTAGCCCCTATGGACCCCTAGGTGGGCTATGTACCAACACCCCCCTCCTCCAGGGCTGAGGGTGGCAAACAGGGTCTCCTAGCAATAGATCCACATTCTACCTCCCTGCAAAGGTGGCAATAGAGGGGACCATCAACCCCGGTCCTGCTGAGGAACAGACACCCCACAGGGCAGTCAATGCAGCTCTATACACATCCATAACACAATAGCAGACAGACATTAGGCCTGGATATGGTAAGCTGCACCCCACCACTATCTGATTTTCTCCTGCAGCAAGTCATTAGCCGCTGCACCCTGCAAGCCCCTCCATCAAGACACATACCAGCTGCAAGCAGTCTGCTAGTTAGTCCATAGTGCATGTTCCCAGTGGAGATGCGTGCACCGAGAACTGGGATGTCAGCATACACAGCAAGCAGATAAATCCAGTGACTGGGCCCCAAAGGAAACCCATATCTATCACATGAGAGAAATACTATATAGCACTATGGGGGTGCCTAGCCATGCTGTGGTCACTGCACAGTCAGGGTGAGAGTGATCTCTCAGCAGGACATACTGAGGTCACCCTGTCTGTGTAGGTGGTGGACGGGCACTAAAATGTCCCAGTCAGTGCCCTATGCCCTGTGCAGATGCACCTTGGCCAGGCCACCCTGTCCGGCCTATACCCATGGTACCTTGCTCCTCATTATGCACATTGGCAGCCCAATACTGGCAACATTGCTGGCAGTGTGGGCTGTGGAAGGTGTTTGCAGCCACCACACACTGGATAGACAGACAGCCACCCCCACACCTATGCCAGCATTGTTCTACTATAGAGGAGTTCAGCAGCTATACCCACCACACCAGTCCTGGGCACAGTACAGGCATGGATATGGTACGCAATACTGTTGGGGGTCACTCCCCAGGGTGGTAAACACTGTCAGAGGCCAGACCTGCAGCACACACCGCAGATATCACAATGATTGTTATGGTGGAGATCAATGAGCAATATGTGCTTAACGTAGGAATTGATATCTGCCAGTTATCATAGGAAACGTTTGATAGCTGTGTACCATATACCCAGGTGTAGGGTGGCATTTCTAAGGTATGCAACTGCTAGTATTGGGAGATACAGGCAGGGCCCAATGTCCTGCCTCTCCAGGAGGCATTGGCCAATGGGGCCTGTGGGTGGGTGGGTGGGTGTGTCTGGCCCTGTTGGCTGCTGCTTTACGGCAGAGTTTCCCAACTCCAGTCCTGGTGTTCCAAACACTGTCCGGGTTTTCATGCTGTCCCTCATGAATATGCATTAGCTACATCAGCATACCATGGGGGTGGTGCATAGATATGCAGCACAGGCATCTTTATAAGAGGCAGCATGGAACCTGAATGGTGTGGGGCCCTCCAGGACTGCATTTGGGAGACTCTGCTCTAGGTAATGCGCCTGTTTATGGTGTCTGTGTTGGGTGTGGTAAATTAAAGGCGTATTAACCATGCGTATGTTCTCAGCAATAAAGGTTTGTCCTTACTATCACGGTTTAGCTGTAGGAAAAATATGTGGACTGGATTGGTAGTAGCCCCAGCTGGGCTGTGAACCTGTGACCTTCTGTTCTTGCACACACTATCTGTGTGCACTGCACCTCCGTGTTGCCACAGATATGCTGCGTTCCCTGGGGAGTCCATGACTGTACATCCGACAGAGCCTGTCTGTTGCGGTGGACGGTGCCAGCTTGCACAGGCCTAGGCCACTGTCTGCTGTGGTTTGCAGCCACTGCCCCCTCCACCACCTGTACCCTTCCACCAACATGCAGACATGTCCTTATCTGGGTAAAAGCATATGACCTGATTGACTGGTGCCACTCCAGGACTGAATTTGGGGGACTCGGCTGTAGGTAATGCCCATTGTTATGGTTTGTTTGTGGTGTAGGGTAAAATATAGGTGTTGGAACCATGCTTATGTTCTCTGCAATAAAGATGTGTCTGTACTATCACTGTTTAGTGGTGGGTAAAACTATGGGGACTGGGTTGGCAGGAGCCCCAGCTGGGATTTGAACCTGTGACCCTCTGGTCCTACAGGCACTGGCTGTGTCCGCTGCACCACACTGTGGCCACAGAGACAGTGCAGTCCCTGGAGATAGGAAACCTGGCTGGACGAGTCAGAAACCCTGCTCTGCACAGTTTTATTGTGGGCTCGTTTACCTTGTATGGGGACAAAAGTGCAAATAAACCTCAAAAACGACCTCGAAAAAAGGGGGAGAAAACCAAAACCAAGCTGGGCAACAGTGATAGCAATGGGCAACATAAAAACACTCCCAAGAAAGCTTCAATAAAATGAAGTGCTATTTGACAGAGTCTACGGAGCGTAGACCCTTCCAAAAATCATTTCTTTTTTTGGGGGGCTTTCCTGGGAGTGTTTTTTATTGTTGCCCATTGATATCACTGTTGCCCAGCTGAATTATAATTTTTAAACATTTTCTTGTGGTCATTTTAAGGTTTTATTTGCTATTTTGTTCTGTGCACATGTATCACACTGCTCACGTTTTGTAGGTTTCCCCGGTTTTGCTGTACATTGCTGACGGAAATGGTTTCTCTTCCCTTTAAATCGGCTCTTAACGCGAGGTTTTCACTCGCGGTATTTTTTGGACCGAAATTCAGCCCCGCTCCTGTGCGGGGAGCCTCTCCCCTCCCACTCTCTGCCCATTGACCCCGTCCCCCCGCCCCTCGGGAGCCTTCCTCCACCCTCGGATTGCCTTTCCACGCCTCTGTCGCACTTCAGCGCGCCGCGCACATGAGCGGGCCCTTGCACGCTCAAGTGCGCCCCGCACAATTGCACAGTTTAGTAAACATACCCCAAAGACTTTAGATGCCTTTGGACGCCAAACCTTCCAGGCATCCATGCTTTCAGCAAGAATTCTCTCATATATTTTCTATATGGGATTATCTCTTGAAGAAGTCACAAAGAATTTACTACTTTTGACCCCTTTTCTTCAAGAGCCCAAAAGAGCAGACTATTCCTTATTGGTTAGTCATGCTCAAAATATCTCTAGGTTCCTTACTCGTGCTTCCCTAGACTCCTTTGAGTCTGTTAGCAGAACTTCTGCTATAGCTATAGGGGCACGACGTAAAGCCTGGCTCCAAGTTTCAGACTTGGACAAATGGGCACAAGAAAGACTGGGAAATACTCCTTGCACTGGAGAAAATCTCTTTAACAAGGAGTCTTTACTCCAAGCTGCTCAGTTAACCACTGACATTGCTGTTTTCAGAGGCTTGTCTACGCCTTCCTCTTTCCCAGTTTGTAGGAAATTTCCTAACAAACTTTGTTCCCCTAAGAGGAAAAGGTTTTATCCATCTTCTACCCATCATACAGATGTTCCCAGACAGGGGAAACATCAGACCGGGCTAAAGAAACCACAACCTCAACAGGTTTAGCAAACCCAGCAGCCGCAGGGTTTCTGATAGATTATTGTTACATTTCCTGTTTGGAGGTTAGAGTGTGTAGTCTGCTTCTTTTCACTTGAAGCATCTACACTAATTTCATCCTAAATTCTCATGGATCTCTTTTCACGAGACATCCTTTCTTTTTGCTCTGAGAGTTTTTATGATGATCATGCCTATAGTTAACAGGTTTCTCCTCTTCCTCCTACTGGGAAAAAGAGATGTAACAACTATCAATAAGACAGTTTCCCTGTACTAGCATGTATCATCTTACCTTTCAGAGACTTACTGCATCGTGAGTCTCCTTCAACTCTGTCTTACCTGCCCTCTTACTACAACATTCGGTTTGTAAGAGTGGTTCTATTACACTGGTAAGCCCCTATGGTTCTCTACCTATTCCAGGAAGGGGTTTCCTTTCCAGAGTTGTCTCCCCCTTTCACATTCTTATTTTAGGGCAGCTTATCAGACAATAAGGAAGTCTTACCACTCCTGCTTATGTCTGTTATTTCTTTTTCCAATCTAAAAAAAAAAAAAAAAAAAAGGGGGGGGGGGGGGGGGTTCCGCTGCCCTGGTAATTGCTGCAAATGCAGCAGTTCCTAGTGGTTAAACCACCGGTTCTGTTCACCACACAACCAGGGTTTGTCCTCCACTAGAAATCCTTCCAGCCTGGGTAGTAAACCCAAAACAGGTTATCAACCTTTTTTGGAAACCCTATTATCACAGGCTTGTTGGTTTGACTTCTATTCTTCGCCATCTCCAATTCCCTTGTTTTTGGCAGAATAGTTTGTTACCTACTGGCTTTAAGCAGCCAGATTTTTCTTCTAACCAACCTGCAACATGCTCTCTGCAACTCTACAGAGTAGCTTTGCACTATGGGCCCTTGCTAGAGAGCATTAGTATCATGTCTAGCAGATAATCTCAGATGGTTAGGAGGGGTTCACCCAGTCATGCTACCATGACTGGTAGGTGTTCCCTACCCTTACCATCTCATGTAAAGTCTCTTTTCAAAACAAAGGACACAGGCCTTACATCACGTGAAAACCTAAAGAATGGCCAATTCCCTGGCTTGGTCCACATCTTCTTTGGACTTCTCATCAGGGATAGTTTTCTTTTCGTTGCAGCTCGTCCTTATATGCTTCCTTCCCAATACTTCATGGGAAGCTCATGTTCAACTGGAGGACGCATGATACCCATCTTGCCCTCATAGGCGGGTCAATATGGTATCTTATTCCATTGGCGTCTTCTATCCATTTACCATACTGGAGTTCTAGAGAGATCTGGACTTGCTGCCTGCAGACCAAAGTTATCCTCTGCATTTTTCATGTAGGCCATCCTGGTTATTCAAGAGCTCAAATTTTTAAAGGAATCTAGACTCCTCCTTGTCAGGGAGACTATTCCTCTGACTCTGTCAATCATAACCAGGGAAAGAAGATTCTCTATGCATCTATTCAAGCAGGTATCACCCCCCTTGCTATTAGATGAATCTTTCTCTCTCCCCATATTCCTATGGGGATCTAGTTATATAGGCATGTCTCCATCTACATAAGTGGAGGCATGTGTCTATATATATATATATCTATATCTATCTATATATCTATATATATCTATCTATATATCTATATATATCTATCTATATATCTATATCTATATGTGTATATGTATATGTGTATATGTATATATGTATGTATGTATATTGTGGCGGTCGTGCCCCTACCAGGCGGTTGCCTAGTAGGGACGGGAAGCCATCTCAATTTCCTCTTTCCCAAGGATTGTAGTTGTGTTAAGGAGATTATGAACCGAGTGGTTGTTTTAAAGCACACAGGAATTTTATTAGCATCCGTGTCAAAATGGGTAACAAAATCTTCAAAGCAAATGTACACATTCAGGTCAAAGCAAAATACAGGATTATTCTTCTCCTCTTGAGGTAACACTTGTAACCAGTGTTGCAATAATGCTATTTACACAAGCTTCACTTCTTTCCTTTCTCAGGCTTCCATTACTCAGCCTTCATGCACACATTACAGTCCATCTCAGAACAAACTGAAGCTAGGTCACTTTCTTGGCCTGCTACTTCCATGCTTTCAACTGAGCTGTAACTTGGCAATGCTTGTAAGCGTTCTGGCAGTTTATCCTTAATATTCTTTAGCAGATTAAATAGCCTATGCCACTGAATGACCCTTTCTCCTTTTGGTAGGATTTCACTGGGCTTTTCCTGTTCAGTGTCCCTGGCAAACCCCTTACTCCTATTACGGGTTTTCCTAGGCTTTAACCTCTCTTCTGAGTCAGAGCATGTAACACAGGGTTTAGGCTTTATGGCTTTATCTCTCCTACCTTGGAGTCTGGTTGCAGCACCTTCCTTGCTGAGGCTTCTCCGGCTTGGAACTCCCTCTGTCTCTGAGCTAGACAGTGACTCAGGGTAAGCTCTCCACTTCCCTTCCTGGGGCTTCTGCTGCCTGCAGATAGACCCTTCCTCCGGTGAGTCTAAGCACTCTTGCCTTAGCTTCCTTAAAGCCAACCTTTTCTCTTTCTCCCTGTTGCCAGTCTGTTTGGTCCTTTGCCTGGAACCTTCCCTGTAGCTTCCTGGGCTGCAGTGCTGGCTGCTCTTGTCTCTGCTGCTGCTCACTTTGTATCTGCTTCTTTCATGGTTGCTGGTTTTGCTGTGTTTGCTCTCTCTGCAGTTCCTTGCCTTCCTGGCCTCTCTGCAGTTCCTGGCCTTTCTGGAGTCCTTGGCCCCTCTTCTGCTCACTTTGTTTGTTCTCTCAAACTTAAACGCTGAGCAGGGCAACTCCCTTCCTGACTCCACCCACTTGTACCTCCTACCCTTGCCTGAGGTTGTCATGAGGTCTAGGAGTGGCTTAAACCTAGCACTACCCTCTTGGTTTCTCTCAGGGATTCTGCTGTGATGTATGTGTTCTAATAAACC